>OZ034816.1:6883267-8133267 GCA_964030455.1 Linum trigynum
AATCATGGTTCAACAATTTCATATAGCCAAAAATATTTAATTTTCGAATTGATTAGATGTTTTCTTTCTCCTGGTCTTTCTTTTTAAATTTGAAAAATGTTTCGGGTTCGCCTAAAAAGAAACTCAGAAAACCTTAATAAAAGCAAAGCGACATGTCTTCCACCCACATTCTCTACTCCACTCCACCCCACCACTAACCCACTCCTCCTCTCCCTCTTCTCTTTTTATTGGGCCCTCTGTTTCTGTTTCACCAGTGCCTGCAAATCCAGCGGAAACTTGACTGTCTCCTCCATTTTTTTTTATTAAACCCTCCCTTCTCCTTCTTCTCCTCCTCCTCCCTCTTCCTTCCCACCACACAGACTCTCATTCCCTCCCTAATCTCTTCATCACTCTGTTCTTCCCCCCACCTTCTCTAATGGCTACTCTCTCCGTCGCAGACCCGGACCCCAGGGTTCCTCTCAAACCCGAGTTCCACTTCCCATCCGAGTTCCCATACGAGTTTGACTCGTCCCCCGACACTGATAGCGGCGACGACGAGGACGATTTCTTCGCCGGGTTAACTCGTCGCCTGACTCAGCAGCTCTCCTTCAAGTCCCAGGTTTGTGTTCCGTTTTCCCCCTTCGCTCTGCTTTTCCTCTTCACGTTTTCTACTAATACAGAACCTAACCCTGTATTTTCTTTTGCTTTGACAGAAGAACCGGGTTGTGGTCGGGTCGCCCGAGTCGACGCTGAACGGGTTGGGAAGCATGTCGGTTTCGAGCAACGGGAGCCCCAACGGAGCTTCGTCGCCGACAACCGCCACTACTACGTCCCCGTTTGGTGCTAAAACCGACACGTGGGATCTGATTTACGAAGCCGCCGGACAAGTGGCGAGGCTGAAAATGGCCACCGCCAGCAGCAACGGCGGAGCTTCTAGCAAGAGCTGTAGTAACTTTAAGGGGATTCCCTCATCTGGGTCGTTTTACCCTCTCAGCCACAATATTCCGCAGCACGTGGCTCAGGTAAAATTATGAAGCTACCTCTGTAATTTGTTGGGGGAAATTCCGAGATTTGGTTTGCTTATTCCTTTCTCTGTGCAGAATCAGCAGTTGAGGCACGAACATGCAGCTCCAAGGGGACAGTTGCATTTGGTTTGGGAGAGGCAGCAGTTGCAGCAGCAAGTGAAGGCAGCCAACTGGCAGAAATTTCAGCCGCCGCAGCCGCAGATCTCTTGCGGTAAAGGTGTGTATGAAAGCGGAAGATTTGTTGTCCGGCCGCCGCCTCAGCCGCTGCCCGCTTGGCCGCCGCTTCAAACGAATCGTGCTCAATACAACCAAAATCAAACTCTATCGAGTTCGAATTTGGGAACTAGGGCATCAGCAGGGTATGTGGGCGGCGGATTTGGTTCTAGTTCAAAGAGGGAATGCGCTGGGACAGGGGTTTTCCTTCCTCGTAGATATTCGAACCCTACAGTGGATTCCAAGAAGAAGCCTGCTCCTTCTGGTACCAACATTTTAATTTCTTAGTATTTTTGTTGTTTTCTTCTTGCCCTCTTTTGGGTTCCTCGTGGTGGACTTTCGGGGGGGTTTGATTTTGAAATTTCAAACACTGACATTTTGTGTGTTTGTCACTTTCAAGCTTGCTCAGCAGTTCTTCTGCCGGCGAAGGTTGTCCATGCACTCAACTTGAACTTGGAGGAGACGGCGAGTTATAGCAACCAGGGTCAGTCTCGTATCAACGCCTCTTTCGCCGCTGATTATGGTAAAAACTGAAAAGCAATAGTATTCCTGTATTAATTCTAATTTTTCTTAACCCCTCTCAATTATAATACTCAATTTCTTGCTCTGTTAATTTTTATTTTACAGCGGCCCTGTTGGCAAGAAGGAATGCGATGTTGGCACAGCAGCAACAGAAGAGAGCAATGCTTGCCGAAAGTGCATTGATAAGCCATGAAATTGGGGCTGCTCTGCCTCAAGAGTGGACGTACTGATTCGCAAGGTCTTTGGTTTTGGTGGAACTGGTGAAGGAAGGAGGTATAGCAAGAAGCAGAATGATAGTAGGGATTAGGGTTTTTTTTTTGGGGCCATATTAGGCAACATTAATAAGATGGGTTTTTTTAGACTTTAGTTGAAGGAGAGAACTGAAGAAGTTATCAAGTTCCTCTTCTTGTTTTTGGGGTGTTGATTTTGAACCAGGCAGGAGTAGAAGTGGGAGAAGATAGTGAAGAATGAAGATGAAGAAGGGGGGTAATTTTGTTTGTAATAATGTGGGTATCATTAGTAATAAACTAGAGTGGGGTATTTGTTAGTTATTATATTAATTATTGGTTTTGATGTCCTTTAGGGAACAGGAAGGGAAGGTTCTTTGTAATCCAAGGGGAAAAGAAAGAACAGTAGAAAAGAGGGAATGGAGACATCTTAAATCTATAAGTTCTTCTGTTATCTCTCTCAGTCTCTCCAGGAGCTCTCTAGGCTCTGTTTAGGATCCAGTAATGTCTCTCTCAAGACTCTGTAAAATGGTGTTACTTTCCAGTTTTTACCATTACTATTTACTACCCTCTTCCTCCCCTAGGCGGACTGTAAAATTCTAATAAAGGTTGAAAATGAAAGAAAGGGAATTTCCTTCTTTTTTTTTTTTGAATGGTTTGGCGTGTTGGGTTGTGCTCTGCTTTTCCTATTTTTTACTCTGCTTCGTCTGTTAGCTTTTTTACTTTGTTGATGTCGCCGAGGCAGAGGGCTGGGGTCTTTGAACCAAGAAAGTGAAAGGGCAAGAAGAAGAAACCAAGTGGATCCAATATGTTGTTGGGTTGTAACTTGTACCTTTTAATGCAGGCCGGCTGGCTGCTTCTTTGACCATAATAGTTTAACTTTAACAAGTTGCTCTCTCTCTCTCTCTCTCGTTCTCGTTGGAATATCTGTAAACAAAAGGGGAAAAGAAAGAATGGGTTGCTGCATGCAGAGATTAGGAGACAAAGTGACATGCTCTCAACTTCCTTGGGCTCTGTGTTATTATTAACAGTCGTGAGAGTTTAACTTCGAAATCTGCACCAACACTAGGGAGGTTTCCAATACTACACACTACCACTTCAACTTTTTACAAAATAAAAGGCTAGTGGTATAATACTCCTATTATTCATGTTACTCAAAACTTATCCTTTTGGTATAAGTGAAGATTGTAAAAATAATAGCATTTGTGTTTGCAGATAAAATTATAGCTCAAACTGTTCAGATTCCGGAGTTATAAATTATAATGCTATGAATTCGCTTCTTAAGGCACCTACCTCTCATTTTTTATAAGAGTAAACTTAATTTGTTTCAAAATGTTGTCATGTTATAAATATCGTGATAAAGTCATGATCGATTGATTACTAGAGCGAATAACAAAACACCGGATAAGCTCAAGTGATGAGTTTTTTTTTTTTTGCCTTGATCTACACCGATATTTGTATTAAAGAAAGGAGAGGGTTGAGGGGGAAAGTGGAAAAGGGCGGGCAAAGGTGAAATGGGTTGCTGCTGCAAATTAGCTTTGCTTCAGCTTGAAGCACCAGATTTCGTAATACAGAAACAATCAAATCCAATCCAATCCTCCTCTGTTCATTTTTGCTTTTTATTTTATATCTTACTTTGGATCCAGTTGTTCGAGTACAACAGGACTGATGTGTTGTGAACTGAGATTGGAATTGGATGGACCATTTGGGTTCATGAAACGCAATTTTGAAGCTAATAAATAAATATTTTTTTTTTCTCCAAATGTTTTAGTAGGAATTGCTTTTCGTACGCTATTGTTTAGCAGGCGGCAGAATTAGGTGGGCTCCACAGCAACTCCTCTATATATATCTGGTTACTGGGCTTCTCTATCTGTTTGGGCCACTTTCCACCGTCCATTTGTTGAAACCCCACAGGCTAGGCCCCATGTTGTACCTTCCCTCCTCCAGCTAAGTTCAACTTCCGATTTTCCCGGCTCTTTCATTCAAAAAACAAAATTCATTATAGTCTAGGATACATTTATTTCTTTCAGAAAAAGGAAATGGGCATTTACTCAACCAATATATATTTTTCTTCTTAATTCTATACATGGCCATTTTTGTACACCTTAGGCACAAACCTAATATTCACAAAACCACGAGAGATCCATGATTCTAAGAAGCATTCAACCTGATTACAAAGATATATTTTGTAGTGATATGAATAAGCTTTTTATAAGAATTATGAACCTAAACATGCGATCACCGTGTATTCCTTGACAAAAGGGAAGCAAGATAATTTTGTATTTTTCCAATCAATTGTTTTACATAGATTTAAACGATTTTCTTTTTTGTTTCTATGCTATTCCAAAATCGATTTCCAGAGGTGTTTGATCTATTTCCATTCTTTGGGCATAAAATGTATCCAAGAAGCAAGTTTGTGGGAAGGTTTTATCCTTGATTATGCGCTATCCCATTGATCAGGTAGTGTAGTGCTTCATCATTATGTATCTACAGAGTGGGCTCGTACAATCTGCAGCGAGATTAATAGAATAAACAGGGTGCTTGATAGCGTAATTAAGGGGCGAATGTTGGAAAAAGGTTGAGTTGAAAGTGGAGTTAAGCTTATTGTATTGATGTGAAAGGGAGAGGAGCTAGTTAGATTAGATTAACAACTTAATTAAGTGGCTGAGTTGAGATTAATTAACTAAAATGTTGGAAGAGAAGAGAGAACAGAGCAGAGGCAGACCCAATGTATGGTCAGCAGCTACCCTTTTGTGCTGTCTGTCTGTCATCATCACCAGAGCCCAGTGAGAGGCCAGCAACTCAGCCACAGCGCTCAAATCACCAGTCTCTGTCCGATCAAGTTCTTCGTGAATGCCCACAGTATTTTAATTGGCTCTTTTCCTCTTTCCAAAATCTCAAACCTCCAACAAATGTTGGCCATAATCGTAGAATTAAGGTAAATGGTTCGTGTTTTGCCGCGAAGATGACCATAATCACAGTAATTACTGTACCCGCTGGGATTCAAATTCCAAGTTTCAGTTTTGGAGGGAAAACCATGCTCTCTCTGAGACTCAACGGACTTCAGTTCAGTACCGACTAAGTTTGTCAGGTTTCCTGAACAAAGAGGTGGAAAGGAAAAGGAAGCAAAGTTTTTCAGATGCGTGAAGGGAAGAGAGAAAGAGAGCCGATTTGGTGATGCATTACTGGGGATCATAATGCGTAAGCATATATTGGATTTCAAAAGGTGAAAAGAAAGCCAGATTGAGATTGGAAAAAAAGCAATTTGCAGTTGCAGGTGAGAGTGGTTGGAGGAGAGGAGAGGGAGGTGGTTCAAATAATTGGGGGAGGGAAGGACAAATAAAGGAGGCCTTTGTTAGTGTGCAATGTGCATGCTTTCTCCAATTCAAAGTCTCATGTTATGACTTATGAGGATTGGAGAAGTAGAAGAGAGAAGAAGATCTCACAACCAGACCCAAAGGGTGAGTTGTGCCATGGATTGTGTTTTTTCATGATCTATAATTATTCGATACACGCTTTATAATTTCTCACAAAAATTTTACATTCACGTGTAAAAAAGTTATTAATTTATGTGTATAGTAACCACGACCACAACCAAGATGGACCTATACATAAGTCGAACTCTGAGAAAGAACAATCCACGAGAGAAGAAGATCTCACAACCAGACCCAAATCACACACAAGTAAAGCCAAAACCCACAATAAAATGTGACGAACAAGAAACCCTAGCTCATAAAGCTATCGCTTAGAGCAGAAGCCGGTACATATCCCAACCTCTATAAAAAGTCTCACCAATGGAATCCGCCAAGACCAAAGAGTCCATCGCTACATTGAACTATAACAAACTACCGTACGTGTCCATCTAATGAATATCTCGCAAAACGCTCAATCCAAGGTAGTAGTAAGGATATTTTTTCTGCCAACCCATGAGCCATGAGTCGGGTTAATTCCCTAAATATTGTTTTACCACGAATATTGTGTTTTTAAAAGTATTTACAACAATATTGTGTTTTGATGGAGGAAAGTTGGCGCCGGCGCCCGAGACTCAACAAATAGAGATTTTAAAGGTAAAGCCAGCGTGGGCGCCCCAGTCTCTAGCGTTGGCGCAATTTGAAATTTTTGAAAATTTCAAATAGCGCCAACGCCATAGACTGGGGCGCCCTCGCTGGCTTCCTTTGTTTTTCTAATTCCCCTCCCTCGCCCTCTCGCACCAGACACCCTCCATTCATCCCTTCCCTTACCCACCTCCTCTCATCCTCCCTCCATCCCCTCCTTCACCCTACCAGCGCCGACGCCAATAACCCGAGCGGCGACGCCTAGCTAAAGGCGGCAGCGCCTCAGACCCAGGCGGAGGTGCGACGAAGAGAGCGGCAACGCCCCAGCAACAGCGGCGACGCGGGATGTCCGGCGACGAGCAACAGGCCCCCGGCGGCAGAGGAAGAGGCCGAGGGCGGCGGCGGTGACGCCGGCGGCAGCGAACGGTACAGGGGTGAGTGCCGGATTCTCTCGCCGGCGCCGGCCGGATTCTCGCCGGCGGCCACTTTTTTCCAGTTCTAATATTTTTTTTTATGTTCTAATATTTTTTTTTCCAGTTCCTAGGCTTATCGATCCTTGTTCGATGAGACCACCACCTGCGACGATCGATACTACTCCGATGGATCCGGAACTTCTTTGGGGGCATGGTCACCATCGGATTGACGCAGTTTGGGCAAATGAGGTAAGTTTTTTTCAAACTATTTCTATAGTTTTATTAGCTGAATAATATGATAGAATAGAATTAAATTAAATTAAATTAAATTACGATTGGAATTAAATTAAATTAGGAATAGAATTAGATTAAGTTACGATTATATTATATTAGAAAATTTTTAGTTTAGATATATAAATATAAATATTAGGTGAATTGAAGGAATTGAATTAATATAGTTTTGTGCATTAATTATAGGCTGGTGATCGACCATTCCACATTCGTCATACTGGAAATTTAGTTCGATACAATCCACTGTACCTGCCGTATCTCGTTGATGCCGGCCTGTCTAGTGTTCTGCCACTAGCTCCTCTTACCGGTGATCCGGGTTTGATTACTGCGCTCGTAGAGAGTTGGCGACCCGAGACATCGACATTTCACATGCCGTTCGGTGAGGTGACGATCACTCTAGAGGACGTTGCCACACTCACCGGATTAGCGATCGACGGTGATGCCGTCGTAGTAGACATACCCGACGAGGACTGGTCGCATGCACCATAGAGTCGCATGCACCACCTCCACTCCCAACCTCTTCCGATGTTATTCATGGCTTCATAGAGTCCTGCATGTCTATCTGAGATGATGCATACATCATTTCGATCAGTCAAACCCTGAACGTGACTTATGAACCATGGCCAACTATCAGTATTCTCACTCTTGACTATGGCAAATGCAATTGGAAAAATATTCCATCCATCAAATGAGCTCGCCATGAGTAGCACTCCTTTATACTTCCCAGTAAGAAATGTTCCATCAACAACCATAACGCCTGGACTTCTTGAATCCATCTATACAAGGTCCATAAGCCCAGAATACTCGCTGAAATATTGAATGACCTGGTTGAGTCGAAGGAACTCTTACCCAATGAATCACCGATGTTGGCATTTTTCTCTTGACCACCCGCAAGAATGTTTGCAAAAAATCATAGGATTCTTCCCAATTTCCATGCAACTTCTCCAATGCTCTTTGTTTCCCATACCAAGCCTTCTTGTAAGTAACTTGCATATTAAACTTATCTTTCAACTCGGCCTGAACAGTTAGAACACTCAGATTTGGTTGGGCACGTACCAAGTGTTTGACAGCCTCAGATATCACGTCGACATCAAGATGGCGATGATCCATCGGTTGAGTCGTACTGCTACAAGTATGCACCAACTCGACCTTTCTCACGCTCCAATCGCCTCCCATTTCTCGACATCCAAACCGCACCATCCAAGGACATTTGTCCTCCTTGTGCATCAAACATCTGATCTTCCAGATTGAAGGTGACGACTCCACCACGTTATACTGAAAGTTGCGTTGTAGTGCATAGTGTTTCATCGCCACCTGTGCAGCTTGTTTCGAGTGAAATATTTGCCCCTTGTAGAATTCTTCATCAAAACCACCAACAGTAGACCCTGGAATTACGCCATATGAATCAACATATGATAATTCCTCGTCCTCTTCATTACCCTGCAAGTAAAAATATGGAGGAAAATTAGGTTGTTCTCCTCCCTCCCCGTCGTCGTCCTCCTCCTCCTCATCATCATCGTCTTCCTCATCTCCGTCATCACCGTCATCATAATCATGATCGGATGGCATGCTCCATGTGTCATCACCGTCATCATCATCTTCCTCTCCACCCCGATCCTCACTGAGCTCAGCATGTATCTCAGCACCCAAACAATAAGGATTTTGTGCCATAAAATTCCAAAGCACATTTAAGCTATCATCATTGACAATAGACATTGCATAATGAAATAAAACACCATTCTGCCATTCTGGAAGACAGTAGGTGAAACCTGTAATCACAACACTATCTTGTACTGTTTCGTCTCTAATCCGTATTCTCTGAATTAGATGATCACAAAGTTTCTGATAGTTCACCCTGGATGGAATAGTCATCTGGAAACTTAGACCACCAACAAAATGGACACCCAAATTGTCTTCTACTTTCTCTGATCGCCACCGAACAGCTAGTTCAAATCTTCTAAAACTACTACATAAAAAACAAACTCACTAATTACTAACTAGAAAAAATCATTATGATGAATACATGAAAAAAAAATAAATACGACTCTTACCTGTTATTAGCCATCTTCCCAGCAACCAGACAGCAACACCAGAGCTTATTTCAGAACTTCTTTCAGTTTTTTGGTGATGAAGAACCGAAGGAAATGTGCAGTATATATGGTGAGGGGTGGTGCTGGAGTGGAACAAAATGGCAGCGACAAAGCCCCAGTCTGGGGCGCCGCCGCTGTATTTTGTTTGTTTAAAATGCATCCAGCGGCAGCGCCTGAGTCTAAGGCGTCGGCGCTTTAGACATATAAAAAAACATAATATTGTTGTAAATACTTTTAAAAACACTACATACGTGATAAATTAAAAAAAAACAATATTTAGAGAATTAACCCCCTACCACCCCATCACTGAGGTGCCGAAGTCAATTTCTTTTGTTTAAATTATTTGATGGTGACTGACTTCGAGAGAAGAGTTGGGTTGTCACCGCAATGTACTTACCTCATCAATTATAAAATTCAAGGGTTGAGCTGATTCATTTTTTTGATTTGGATTGGTATGAATGTCTTTGTTGGAGAATGGAAGGAATCATGAAATGAATGTCATGTCATCCATCTTTGCTCTGCACATGGCGGGTTGGGGAGGAGAGGACTGAGGAGGACTCACCACCTCGAATAAAAATGTTTATGGGTTAGCTTGTACAACACATGTGATTACCTCACCGCTGATGCTTTTTTTCACTAAATCACTTTTACGAGTTCATGTGATCTCGAGAATCTCATCTTTAATTGTGTAATGTGTAGGATTGAAGTTAAATTTGGGTTCATGGTGCTTCATCAACAGCCTTTTTGCTACTCCCTTTATTTAAAAGCAGAAAATTCTCCTATTGGAATACCGTAGTTGGCAACAAAATGTATTATGCCAAAATAAGACAAAAGTCAACCAGGAATGCTATGTTGCAAGTACATCCACACACTCACTCACGACTTGTGATCCAATCGAGTACATATTAGAGAAACCACGAGCATGTTTAAGTGATTTGATAGTTTCACTTATAAGATGTTTGATATTTGTCGTTTCTTTGAGAGAAACAAGTGTGTGCATTTCTTACTTTGACATGTTACACTACTTGATTATGCATTGTATATTGTTTTTAGACCTCTCTGAAAATTCTATTGAGTATTAAACTACTTTATCTATATTTTTTTTTTTTGAGTTTTTGTCATTCCAAATACACCGACAATATACCTGCATGAAGACCCACACATATCACACTTTAGGACTCGTTGATTGTAGGTTAGTCGAACTCTTAAATTCATAGTGAGATATCTTGATCATATTGTTGTAGACAAGTATGAATAGTGACGAAATACAACATATCCAAATTAACGGAATGCGAATTTCCATTTGACTCGAAAGAAGCGCAACAAAGCGGAATACATAATATGTTGAGAATTCTTTTTTAATGACTCCATTATTATTTTATTTCTGAACATAATAATGGTGAGCACTAATAAGACGTACTAAATCCCCTAATTGAGAATCCTGGAATCCGCAGTACTCAAGATGAAATGATTCCTCATGTTACGTTATACCAAACAAGACAATTTGGAGGGCCATCGTCTCGCGAAAGTGGGTTGGTTCACTGTCATTTTGCAAGAAACATGCCTTCTTGGCCCATTGGATTGCACAAACACCTGTTAGTAATCATGCAAAAGTTCTTTCTTCGATGGTAGTGGGAAGCAATGATGTTGCCAATTAAATTTAAACGGCGCCCTTCGCCCCCAAGTGTTGTGGGAACCCATTTATAGTGTTTGGGCCTTATATTGTTGGGCGAATGGGCTCCTTCTAAGCTCATAGAAGATAGGGCCGATTTGGTCGTTTGTTGATTCGAACTAGTTTAGTTTGCTATCAACACATATCCACGTGGATGGTAGTGGACTGGACCAGTTATCTGCTCGGTTGAAGTCGCGGAATGAGCAATACGAGATTGGGCTTTTTCTCGTATAAAATACAAGCTTAAAGGCCTGAAATACATCTTGAAAAAAAAAGCCCCGAAATAGAAATACAGAAATATTTGGAGAAGTTGCATCGTTGAATCGTTGAATATATGTATTGTTGGGAATTCATGTATAATATTATATATATATTATTGAATTTGATGTACCGTAAATTACAATGTTTGGTATGTGTGATTGTATACGTAACATCAGCTAATAGGTTAGACAAAACAATATCAACTCAATTATCTAAATAATCACAACTAAAAGTTGAGATATAACAATCAAATGAGTGAACGTTTCTGTCACATCACAGAAACAATCCATGTATAGTTTTTACTAAAAAAATAAAATAAAAAACGATACATTCTAAACAATACATATACACAGTAATTATCTAACCAAAACGATCCCAACTTTCAAAACACACCTTCGACTAAATTGAAACATAATCTTTGCTTATACATCTACAATGTCCAATTTCCCCCCCAAAACCAGCTTTCCATCAGGAAATGTTATTTGCTGCTCTTGCACCCTTTCAACTCCCGTGCTTGAGAACTCATCAACTTGATATCTTCAATCAGAAGCTCCAAATTCTCGTAAGAAGATCCACCTTCCTTGACACTCTCCTTCGCCATTCTCGCCATCTCCACAGCCTTCCTCCCAAACTCTTCCTTCTTCTCCACCATCAGTTCATTCACCATCCTTTCCACAACCCTTCTGTCACAAACATCTTTCATATCCAAACCCAACTTCAAAACCTCACTCACAATCCTACTGTTCACTTGCTGGTCCGCGAAAAACGGCCAGCAGATCATCGGAACCCCAGCCACAATGCTCTCCAGAGTCGAGTTCCACCCGCTGTGAGTCAAGAACCCACCAACCGCGCCATGACTCAGAACCGCCTCCTGAGGCGCCCAGCCAACCAGGACCTTCAAATTCTCCTTCTCAACCCCTTCCACAAGCTCTTCAGGAATCTCATCACCACCATCCAATTCCTCCTCATGAGAAACCAACCCAGGCCTTATGACCCACAAAAACCGGTTCTTGCTACTGGTCAGACCTTCCCAGAACTCGACCACCTGCTCCCTTCTCATCACTGTGATGCTCCCGAAGTTGACGTATAGCACGGAGCCAGGTGGCTGAGTATCCAGCCACGTCAGACAGCCGGCCTCTTCCTTCCACAGACTGTTCGACGACGACGACGTCGTCGCGGTCGCCTGCAGCCGTGATTTCAGGTGCTCGTGGAGCGGCCCAATTGCGTAGGTTTTGGGGAAGAGGTGGCGGACTTGGGCCTGAATCGGGCCGTCAAAATCATCAAACGTGTTGAGAATGAGAGGAGACGGCGGCGAAGAAGAAGATTCTCTCGTCGTCCTTACAATCCGAGCCAGAACCGGGTCGTCGGCGCTAAGCCGGCAGTACCCTGGTAGATCTCGACACCTCAAGAAAGATTCCATTCCAGGGACCTTCGTGATCATCCTGTCCATATCTTCCTCACCTTTTCTCAAAGGGTCGAATCAATTTACGAAATCAACTCCTCATAAATTTGAAATTCAGACAAAAATAAGTTCAGATCTAACTGTTTTTAAATTGTACCTTGGATGGGGAGTTCGCCGGCCTGAATAATTTCCGGCAGCCAGAAGTTAATCCAGAAGCAAGAAGCTCCGATTGTGCGAAATCGAATAATCGGGATCCCGACTTCCACAGAGACGTCGCGGATAAACCCCAGTACGCCGTCGCCGATAACACATGTGACCGGCGGGTCCATCTGGGCCAGCAAATCTTTGAAAATGGGCCTGGTTTTCAAGCCCATTTCCCCCATCAAGTCCAAGACCTTCTCGCCCTTGGTGAGCTGGTCCATTGGAAGGCCGTCGTCGATGGTCTTGAACTGGAAACCGGGGTATTTACGGAACCGGGATTCGACGTCGGAGAACTGGATTAGGCGCTTGTGATTGTAGTCGGAGTTGAGGAATGTTACCCGGATGCCGCCGCCGTCGCCGGCGAGGGACAGGAGCTCGGCTAGTTTGAGCATGGAGGTGACGTGGCCCTGAACTGGCAGTGGGAAGATGAGAACGTGAGGGATTGAAGAGGCTTGTTCCATTATTGCTGCTTCCATCATTGAATTCAGGAGATGCGGGGTTTTGTGTGGGCTATATTTATTTCCAAACATCGCCTGCATTTTTGTTGTTTTCTTGTCACGGACTGCTACAGAGTTGGCCATTTTCAACTGGTCAATTAGATCTTCATCGATCTGTTGTGCCATCTCCACTCATAAAACTAGTTAGTATTTTCTCACCATAAAACTTGTCTCAGTCAGTCAGCCGTATTGACTACTTAAAGCTTTGATACTTGGCATAAGTCACTAGTAAAACACTTTTAATAATGGTTGATATGATTTCAGTCAGATTTCAAGCTGAAGTCACGAAGTTAGATCGTTTGATATGTACTTAAAATATGTACTTTTGAGATTGACTCTTTCCTCCCCATGAATTTATTAATACACATTATATTAATGAACAACACAAATATGTATGTCTTTAATTTTTTTTTTTTGCATTATTAATTAATTGATCCGTTCTAATAATAACTTACTTGCTGGTTCCTTACAAATACCACACCTAGCATTTGGAATGGCAATGAAACAGAATATGGCGGGTACCTCAAACGTGGGTTATGTTGAGTAATATCCGTGCAAGTATAGGTAGAGGAATGTCGACCCATACTTATATATATAATTTCAAGAATTTTTTGTTTTTAACTATAAAAACAAAAGGAAAATAGTTCATAAATGGAAAGTAGAGATAATAGTTAGCCTAATTGAGTGAAATGAGTTGAAAAAGTTATGTAAAGTATCGTTGGGTGAAAATATTATCTAAGAACTAAGATGAGTAAAAATAGGATAAATACAATTAAATATTGAGACAAATCAAAATAGAACGAGCTGAGCCAGGGCGGGAGTGGTTCCCATGCCCTGTCCTACACTATCGTAGTTAGATATTACTCGACTAATTGCGAGTTACGTCATGTAATACATTTCAGGTTGCCTTCTACAGATTGGTGTTCCTAGCGTGTCCTCTTGTTCAAGAAGTCAAGAATAAAGTTTGAGGAGGGAGTTGTTATTTAATCAAAGATTGTGAAACTATACATAAGCTTATATAGCAAGAATTAGTGATATAATATTTTATACTATAAAAATAATTTAACTGTTGCAAGTTACGTCATATAATATATTTCATGTTGCCTTCTACAAATTGGTGTTTCTACCGTGTCCTTTTGTTCAAGACGCCAAGAATAAAGTTTGAGGAGGGAGTTGTTATTCAATCATTACATATCCTTAAAAACACCTACCGATTTAATAATGATACACGATATTCTCAATCCGAGTGAAAAATTTGGTATGATTTCTAAAACATCGTATTCACCATAACTCTTAAGATGTGATCTGTGGCAGTTGTGAATTGGTGTGGTGTGCTGTTGGCACTTGTTGCTATCCTTTTGGTTAGATCCGATGTCGTTCTTGTCTTGTTACTGTATTTATGAGATGCCTTTTGGTTTTCATTTGTTGTAACAGTAATGTGGTTCGATTATTCTTCCTCTTTTCATTTTATCTCTATTTTTTTTCGCTCTCCTATTTGTTTTGTTCTTCCTGTTGGCTAAGTTCTTGTGACCTCTGTTGCTATTGAAACTCGGGTTGTCCATTTTTCTGTAATGAATCCTCATCCCTATTGTAAAAAAAAAAAACTAACAAAGCTGAATACTTTTGGGGACCAGAAAGGATGACATAACAGGCAAAGTAGCCAAAATCCAGAATGCTTTTTTGGTGCCCAAGAACAACTTAGGGCAAGCATGATGCACTGAAACATAATATTGATTCTAGCCTTCTACAATGTCCAATTTCCCCCCAAAGCCAACTTTCTATCACGAAATGCTCTTGGACCCTTTCAACTCCTTTGCTTGAGCACTCATCAACTTGATATCTTCAATCAGAAGCTCCAAATCCCTGTAAGAAGATCCACCTTCTTTAACACTCTCCTTCGCCATTCTCACCATCTCCACCGCCTTCCTCCCAAACTCTTCCTTCTTCTCCACCATCAGTTCATTCACCATCCTCTCCACAACCCTTCTGTCACAAACATCCTTCATATCCAAACCCAACTTCAAAACCTCACCCACTATTCTACTGTTCACTTGCTGGTCCGCGAAAAACGGCCAGCAGATCATCGGAACGCCAGCTACAATGCTCTCCAATGTCGAATTCCACCCGCAGTGAGTCAAGAACCCACCAACCGCATCATGACCCAAAACCTCCTCCTGAGGCGCCCAGCCCACCAGGACCTTCAGATTCCCCTTCTCAACCCCTCCCACAAGCTCTTCAGGCATATTGTCACAACCCATTTCCTCTTCGAAACAAACCGAACCGGGTCTTATGACCCACAGAAACCGGTTCTTGCTGTTGATCAAACCTTCCCAGAACTCGACCGCCTGATCTCTTCTCATCATCGTGATGCTCCCGAAGTTGACGTACAGTACGGAGCCAGGTGGCTGAGTATCCAGCCACGTCAGGCAGCTTGCTTCTTCCTTCCACAGGCTGCTGGATGGCGACGAATACGACGTCGCATGGAGCCGTGATCGCAGGTGCTCGTGGAGCGGTCCAATTGCGTAGGTTTTTGGGAAGCGGTGGCGGACTTGGGCAAGAATTGGGCCGTCCAACTCATCAAATGTGTTGAGAATGAGAGGATACGGCGGCGACGAAGATTCCCTCTTCGCCCTTACGATCCGAAGCAGAGTCGGTTCGTCGGAACGTCCCCGACAGTACGCCGGTAGATCTCGGCACCGTAAGAAAGATTCCGTTCCGGGTACCTTCGTAATCATCCTGTCCATATCTTCCTCGCCTTTGTAAATTCCAAGATAATTACAAAAAGTCGAATCATTGCCTATAATTAAACTAATTCTGTATTTTAAAATTCAGAAAAAGATAAGTTCGTGTATAACAGAGTAATAGTACCTTGGATAGGGAGTTCGCCGGCCTGGATAATTTCCGGCAGCCAGAAGTTAATCCAGAAGAAACAAGTGCTAATTGTGCGAAATCGAATATTCGGGATCCCAAGTTCCAGGGAAACTTCGCTGATAAACCCCAAAGCGCCATCGCCGATGACGCAGGTGACCGGTGGATCCATCTGAACCAGCGAGTCTTTGAAAACCGGTCTGGTTTTCGAGCCCATTGCTCCGACCAATTCAGAGACCTTGTGGCCCTTTGTAAGCTGGTCCATCGGAAGACCATCGTCGATGGTCTTGAATTGGAAGGCTGGGTAGTTTCGGAACCGGGATTCGGCGTCGGAGAACTGGATTAGACGCTTGTGGTTGTAGTCGGAGTTGAGGAAGGTGACTCGGATGCCACCGCCACCGGCTAGGGATAGGAGCTCGGCCAGTTTGAGCATGGAGGTGACGTGACCCTGAACTGGCAGTGGGAAGATGAGAACGTGAGAGATTGCGGTGGCTTGTTCCATTTTTGCTACTTCTGCCCCTTCATTTCAAATGGAGTTTGGCCTGCTATATTTATACACATCACCTTATAAATTTTTGGGGAAAATGGATAGAGAATTTTTTTTACAGAGTTACCTTGGAAACTATGTAATATCTACCGATAAACATCATCATAAGACAAGTAGTTAGAGCATTTGAGCTCATCAGACGAATAAGGTTGCAGGTTGAACCATTCTTTACTTGGACTTCATTGACCGAATATCCTCGATCAAAGCCTCCAGGTTCTGGCGCGACGATCCTCCAAAGCCAACACTGGATCTCGCCAACTCGGCCATCTTCGCCGCCGATGTCGCGAACTCTTCCTTCCTCTCCACCATCAATTCAACCACCATCCTCTCCACCACCTTTCTCGTACAAGCATCCTTCATGTCCAATCCCAGCTTCCATACCTCGCTCGTAAACCTGCTGTTCACTTGCTGATCAGCGAAATACGGCAAGCAAATCATCGGCACACCAGCTACAATCGTCTCCAGGGTCGAGTTCCATCCGCTGTGGGTCAGAAACCCACCCACAGCCTCGTGATCGAGCACTTCCTTCTGCGGCGCCCATCCTGACACCACCATGTATTCTTCTCCTCGAACCCCTTTCCCTAGCTCTTCAGGGAAAGTGATTGTATCGTTAGTATTGCTTCCAAGCTCGGCGACCGAGCCCTGCCTCATGACCAACAAGAACCGCTGCTTGCTGTTGACGAGACCGTGCCAGATTTCGATCAGGTCTTCCGGTGTCATCACTGCTATGCTGCCGAAGTTCACGTAGAGGACGGACTTGGGTGGGTGCCTGTCTAGCCATTCCAAGCAGCTTCTGTCTTCTTCCCACAGACTTGACGATGATGATGATGGTTGTAGGGTGAGCTTTGATCTCAAGTGCTCGTGAATTGGTCCGATTGTGTATGTTTTGGGACAGTGAGCTGCAATTTGGGTCAGAATTGGACCTTCTAAGCCCTCGAATGTGTTGAGGATGAGTGCGCAAGCTTTGGTGGACTGTTGAGTGGCGGATGCCAAAGCTTGGAGCGATGGATGGGTGAGATCTGGGGAGCGGCAAAAGCTCGGAAGATCTCTGCACCTGAGAAATTCCTCTGTTCCTGGTACTGTGGTTATCAGCCTTTCCATATCTTCTTCTCCTGCTCTCAGGGGAATTTCATCGAACACGTTATCGGCGTAACTAAGAAAAACGGAAAATGATTTTCGGATGTTTCGTCTTTCAAAGATTTACCTCGGATTGGGAGCTCGGCAGCTTCAATCATGGCAGGGATGCAGAAGTAAGTCCAGAAGCAGCAGGCGCCTATCGTACGGAAATGGACGACCGGAATCCCGAACTCGGCGGCGACTTCGAGAGGGAATTGAAGAGCTCCGTCGCTAATCAGGCAGTCGATCGGCGGGCGAATTGAGGGAAGCAAATCCCTGAACAGGCGCCTGGTTATGGTGCCCATGGATTCGAAAAGGTCGAGAACCCGCTCGCCGCTGCGGGGGTGGTCGGAAGGCAGGCCGTCGGAGATGCTCTGCAAGCTGAAGAGCTGGTGGTAGATGGCGAAACGGGACTGGACGGTGGTAAAGCGGAGGAGCCGGTGGTGGTTGTGGTCGGAATTGAGGAAGGTGACTCTGAGGTTGGAGAGGCAGAGGAGCTCGGCTAAGTTGAGCATGGTGGTGACGTGGCCTTGCACCGGGAGAGGAAACATTAGAACGTGCGGCGGCGGCGCTGGAGTAACGGTGGGCGGTATCGGCCGGCGACCGGATTCTGTCATCGCTTTCCCCCCTTGATCCTTGGTGGAAGCGAAAGGAAGAATTGTTGATGACATTATGAAGAAGGTGACTGGTGAAGGAAGGAATCGTCGGTCGCTGACACCTTATCGCATCATCAAGATGTTTAAGGTTTAACACCTGTGCTAGCTTCCAAACAGACTATGACACTACAATTTGTCTTGTTTCAAGTGAGGCATCCTGGCCGATGTTTTCTGCTAACATCTCCAAGACTCCAACCCAACTCGAGGCCTTGCAACAATGGATTAGCAGCCATTGTAGGCAAAAGAAGTATACTGTTCTAAAAAAATCGAAGCCATAGATAAGAGTTATGTACAATGAACTTGTGGGGATTACATTCTTGGATTGTGGTGCCTTCTTCCTCGCAAAAAAGAAACTACAGAAGACACATATTGGAAATTATACTGATAACTTTTCCTTTATATGTAGAAATACCGAGTTTAATGCTAAGGCTAAAAGGCCAAAAACTTGGGGTGTTCATCGCGGAGATTGCAATGAACCATATTTACAGAACTCACGCATCCCATCCAAAGAAAAAAGAACAAAAAACAGTTTATCACCAATCTTCTTCTTCATCATCATTCTCTTCAGGATTATCAGGAACATCAACATCAATAGCAACTACTTTAGATGCACTGATCTTGGTAGAACCCGATCGAATCTTCGAAGGAAACTTTTCACCATCATTACCCTTACCCATCACCCCAAACCCTTCTTCTTCGTCCTTCTTCAAGTCACCGGGTGGAAGGAAACAGTCCATTGACAGCCCCTTGATGTTGAAATCGACTTCCTCAATCGCCCACACCTCCTCCATTCTTGTCCTGGAATGGCTTTCTGAATTCTCACCGAACCTGAACAACGACACCTTCGTCCTCCCTGCGTGAGCGATGTTGATCCCGTCTATGGTTCTGTAGTCCTGGATCGTCGACTCCATCGTCGTCTCCCAGAACACGCTGTTGTTTCCTGGTGCTTTGATTCTCAGGAGGTGGGAGTCTTCTAGCTGGACTAGAAGTCCTGTTCGTTGGCTGAAGTATCCCCATACTGTGTGTCTTATGATCTCGACGTTGTTGGTGCTTCTTGATAGTAGTGATGAAGCGTCCGCTTCCAGTTTCAGCATGAAACAGTCCTCGCCATTGACCGCCTTTTCACCCATACAAATTGAGTTGGAGAATAGGTTGGCTGTCGACCTTGGATCAAGACCCTGTTCAGAAATGTGAAATTTCAGGTCAGCTAACTGATGGAAATGAGGTTTGGGCTTTGGCTGAAAGCTAGCTACTCTACTATGGTGGGCTGCCCTACATCATGGCATGGCCCATGTTCAACTAACTAACAGCTAACTGAAGTTTCTAAATTCTAATGCATTCCAACCATTGTGTTGACATTTCTGAACTTGAATTATCTATAAGATTATAACACAAATTTGTTGACTTTATACTAAAGAAGAAAGGAAAAGAACTTAGTGGGCAAAGACTACTATAACAAACGGGAAGAAAAGCTAACAACCCGATGAAAAAGTTTTGGTAGGCTAAGGTCCCACCAGAAGGGAAAATAGGGTGTGAGAGGCTGCAAGTGGCGGGACAAAGTTTGATATTTTACATGTGAACATGAAATTCATGGCCTGGTGGCTGCTAGTTGGTGGTTCCATTCCTCCTTCCAAGAAACCAATCCAAAACAACCACCATAAAGAACAGATGGGAGGCTCAATTGGCGTTTTACTAAAGAGGGCAGCAATAGCATCATCTGGTTACTACATTCAGTCAGTCAATTGAAAATCCCCAAACAAAACAGCACATGGAAATCAGAACAGAATCTAATAGCAGATGACAAGTCCCAATCCTAACAAAGATGAGATAATAAGAACAAGCTCTCTATTGGTCCCAATTTTGGAGATGAAGTGTTTTTAGTTACCTGAAGGAAGCGTCTGAGTGGCCTGGGGGGACCTCTGGAAGCATGGGAATGGTGCCATGGAGTCTGCCTCCAAGCAACTTTACCATCACTGCCTGCACTGATCTTGCAGCCTGAAACAACCAGCTCCAAACACCAAAGCTCGGGCCTTTTCTGCCACAAAACGAAACCACCCATCTCCCCACTCCCACTTTTCGAATTCTTCACCTTGACCACCTTGTTGTTCGTTGTCCCTTCCCCGGAAGAAAATTCCGAGGCAGCCATTTTCACCTTCCCCATTGCACACATGCTCTCCACGGAATTCAGAGCCGTTTCCCCTCCCACCGCCGCCACGTACTGCTGCACAATGTATTTCGCCATAGATGACTCCTGCAAACACCACACACCACGTCATTAACACACTGATCCCCACTCGAAACAAGAAACAACATTCTCAGAGGCATTTGATCAAGCACTAAGCGGGTAGAAAAAGAACTTACAATTGGTTGGTCCTTAAAATTCCGGGTAACGAACTGATGATCAGAGCTGATAGGAAAAGGGATTAAAGGGGCGCCAGCAACACCCAACAGGAGCTGAATCTCGGTGCTCTTCTCCCCAAATGCTGCCAACTGAGCCTTCTGGTCACTATTATACCCGCCGCCGGCGACGGCTGTGTTGGGCCTCGTCATCCAGGACTTCATACTCTGCCACGAGTAATTCTTGTTGTGCCCCGAAGGGCTGAACATTTCTTCAGGGATGGGGACCTCCAAAACCGTCTCCAGCCCATCTTCGCGATCGAGATTTGGACAGAGTTTCCTCATCAGGGTTTCCTTATCAGAAGCAGCCACAACACAAAGTGAGAAGGAATATGGGTATTAGTTATAGAGAAAGAGGGGGTTGTTTTCTTGGTTGGGTTTGAAGAAAAGAAACGATCTTTTGGCTGGGAGAGCGAAAGATTTGGAGAGGGGAGCAGAAGGAGAAAACAGAGGAAAGAAAGAATACAGAAGAGAGTGAGTCTTGGAAGGAAAGGGAGACTGAAGAAAAGGGGGAGAGTGGTATCTGATTATTTTTAGGGTTTATCGGTTTTGGTACTCAAACAATTAACATTTTACCAACCGACCATTGCCCACTACCAACGTGGGGCGTACTTTTGTCCATGTCGTGTCTGCACGCTCTCTCTGTATCTCTTTGTTTGCCTTGCTCCCTTTTCTTTCTTAGCTCACCTTTCTTTATTTGTAATCCTAAATTCGTTGTTTCAAGTTTCCAACACCAAAATAAATCTTAATTATGTTTCCAAGTTTTCTCCTAACCATTTTTTTCTAATCTTCAAGTGAAGTACTCCAAGAGATTATATATGATAGAAGAAAATTGTTGCCACGATGGAGACTTACTGAAAAAAGTAGATTTCGAAAACATTGAATTGTTTCGTTTAAGAAAAACATCGAATTGTTAACGACGAAGAAAACTAATAAATGAATAGTGGTGTTTACGAAATGAAGCGGAGCTTAATAGTTAATAAGAAGATGGTGGTGACGAAAATACAAGAAAATAAAATGTTTGAAAATCACTCTTATTTTTCATATTTCAAATAAATATGAGTTAGCAAACTATGTTGTATACTTAACAAATTTGGATAAAAGATTGTATAGCGAAAGGGCTTCCGGACGAAAAGAACCCCGGCGAGAAATGGCTCGATGATGTAGAGTTCTTAATTATGGGTTTCACTAGTCAACTTTTCATAACAATATGACTATAATGTTTGTTGTTGCATCCCATTTTACTTTAGGAAGACTTCAATTTGATTCAACCCTTTCACCAACCTCAGCTTTGAAAATACCGGATATGAAGAAAATTGGGGTCTAATCTAATCTAATAAGTTGTTGCATAATTGTCGCTTTGATGGATGGCCAAACAGAAATGACCCATTTTAATTGGCCATATTTCAACTTGTTTATACGATTTATCGCTCTGTAGCTGGTAGGGTTTCATTTTTTCCATTAACTAGTTCCTGGTGCATGTTGCAAATATAGATTCTGGTATAATTTTCCGATATTGGATCCTCTGTTTCTGCTGGCTGGCTGCCTATGATCTGTTGTTACTAGTTAAAAGAATAAAATCCCCAGCTGAATCATTGTTTGGATCCTATTGCCAGATTATTTGATCTATATATTTCCTTTTTAATTCTACCAAAATTCCAAGGATCTAATCTGATACTTCTGCCCTCCTGCCTGCCAAAGGGAGCAAAAACAAATCTCTGGATCATATATTTTTTGTTTTTAATTATACAGCTTGTTTGAAGAGGACCAATTTAGTTGGTTAAGCAGCTTATACATGTTTACCTCAAACTTGTGTTTGCACATTGGTCGAGCGGTATCGATAATATATTGAAAATGTGTAGGTGATTGGTCTGAATTCTCTTTAATTTTCTTATCTTCTTTGATATAAAAATAGTGTCGATGTTATTTATTTGGGGAAAAAAGTGTTAGTACATGCACGACTATAGTTTTTGTTGAAGATTAAAAAGGGTTGCAAAGATTGACATTTCCGTTTATAGTCGTGAGTATCCGACCCACCCTCTAACTTATTTGACGAGAAAATTCTTGTAAATACTGGGTTGTGAGATAGGTATTTCCAAGGTTGTACAGAATGTGGAGGAATGAGTTTGGGTGCTCTGACCCGTTTCCATAGTACCGCGTCAATATTAGAGGTGGGAAACGGTGCGGTCTGGTCCGTATCAGACCATTTACACGATTTATGATCCAGACCGAGAGGCTGGAGTATAAAGCAGAGATTAGACCACGTTCTATACGGTCCAAACCATATCATGCATGTTCGATCTGGTCCGGTATGGTATGATCCAGATAAATCACAATGAAGGAAAATGAACAATTTGTTTAGTCAATCACACAAAAAATTGAATTAGTAACCGAGAAAATTTTGATTTTTTCCCCTTAAAACGTAAACTGCAACATGCATGAAGAATTTTGACACCCTACATCTCGGTAAACAGAAAAAAATACAAAGTCAAAGCATTCCAACTTGCACCATAACGTCATAAACATTAACATAATGTCATATGGAGTCACGATCGTCTCTACTCTCTGGTGAAATTTGGTTGTCAATGAAAGAGGGGACAAGTTTCTCAAAATTAGGATTGAGACTTGGGTCTTGTTGAGGGAATTAGTAGAGTGCTCGAGTGGGCTGCTAACACGTATTGGGAAGTCGACTGGATCCACGGTTTGGTCCGGTAAATCACGGTCTAGACCAGATCAGGTCAAGAGATCAAAACATCATATAATACAGACCATGAACTAGACAAACCATTCTTAACGATCTACAGTCCAGACCAAACTATATTATCCGGTTTGGTCATGATGTTTTAAACCGTCTGGACCATTGAGTATTTTCTCCTCATTGATCGTTGGTACCAAAGTTGGAACCTTCTGAAATGTAATGTAAAGCTGAACTGTCCCCAAGGGTAGGGAAAGTTGAAAACCTCAATAGAAAAATGATGGGCTCCTATGTGTCTCTGTGCATTAACTTAATCCATTCTCTAAATTTTTAAACCGGAAAAGGTCGGCAGCCGATCGGTACCAGGGGGGATCCCGGAGACGGAGCGCACGGCCGACATTGTTTATTCCTTAAAACAATACATGAGGTCATTAACTAGGACCAAAATAAAAGGATTACAAAGCCATTCATTCTCCTAACTTTTTGATCAATCCACGGAGTTTTCTTGGAGGAAGTTTGGCGTTACGGTGTGTTTGGATAGAATGATTTGGATTTGGTATTTGTAATTTGAATTTCCAAATATCAAATTGTGTGTTTGGATATTAATTACATTTTGTATATGGATTTGTATAAAATTCATGGGGTGATTTTCAAATACATGACTAGTGTATTACTTGTCAACTTCAAATACATTTCAACAACTAGTGATTGAAATACCTCCTAACAAAAGAGTGGACCTATTTGTAAAATATTATAAGTTTATGTACTAGTGTGGGACAACACATATAAAGGTACCAAAATGCAATTTTACCATAAAAATTCTAGGACCTTTTTGTAATTTAGGGACTAAATTGTAATAAAAATATTTTTGGGTACCAAACTGTAGTTTACCAAAATTTGTAGTAAGTGACCATAAAATTTAAAATTAAAACAAAAAATCATAAAATTTAAAATGCAAACAAATCCAAACAACGAATTGGAATTACATGCATTTCAAATGCTAGTACTTCAAATACATCCATTCAAATGATTGTATTACAAATATCTTGCATTTGAAATACACCTATCCAAACGGACCCTTAATGTATTTTCTTGTACTTGCACGTCTCATCGGTTTAATGAGATTGTCCACGTAGTGATACGAGATACATTTTCATTGTTAGTAGGGCGACTTGCCTTCGATATTTCAACTCTCTTTTTCATATATGTATTCTACTACTTTCTGCGAGTGGAGTCGGAAATTTGAATGAAAGGGCTAGAAAATCCAAGTTTGATGGATTTGAACCATGATCATTAGGAAGGATTGAGAGGAGGGAGGGGGGCCAGAGGCTAATCAACTAGTCTGTTTTTGAAATTTGTTACAAATATTATATGTAAATTTACCTACATGTAAAAATTGAAGAGATGCTATGGACTGATTGATAATTTGAGTGCTTATGGACTGCGGCATTTGATTGCTCAACTTTTTGTAATTACCAATCTTTAAACCTATCATCTACGGGGAAAAATGACCAGTGAAGATGTCTAATGGAGTGTCCAAGGAGTTGCTTAACAGTTAACACATAGTTCTAACTCTCCTTGAAGGCAAATCGAGGACAACTCAATTAGAATAAATAATGATCATTGTACACAATTAAAAACAATAATAATAATCATGAATCTGTTAATTAATTTGCAATTATGTGATGCACGTTGTGATTAGAATCAAGCCTTGGATATCTTGAATTACACATTTGTAGTGTCTATTCTATACAAAGGGAGGCAATTATCGCAAGGGAAATATGGATTGATATGAAATCTTAATCATGTATTTAGGCAGCTTAATTATAATCGTGGTTTAATATTGTGGGCTTTGTTTGGGAGTGAAATGGGGAACATGGGCGGGAATACCAACTGTATTATTTTTGGACCCACTGAAAGAAAAATGTAAAGTAGGATTAAAGAAATTGGTGCGCATGAACTGTACAAATACATGGAACAAAAATAGATACATAGGATCGGATACGGCTATCAATTATTCATTACGAGGGATGGGTTCTATGGTTTCTTAATTGCAAGATGGTTACCCCATAATTCAGCAAATCTTGTAGTTGTCTGTCCCCTCAATGTATTTTCACTTCATCCTCTCGTCCCTTCCGGGCTAGAAAGATGCCCACGACTAATTAAGTTTGGTGAATAGTTAAGGGTTAATATCTTAGGCTGAATTATGACCATATAATTAATTTTGACCCATGGTTTCAGGAATTAACATCCTGGTCTCAACTATGTATCATATAAACTCAATTAGTCCGACACATGGTTTCAGTCAATTTAGAAGGCCAACATCATTGACCGTTAGTCAATGAAAATCATTGCCTCGTCAACACACCATGTCATTGCCTCGTCAATCTGAAAATCATTTAAAAAAATTTAAATTGAAATGATTTTCCTAATTTCTATTATTATCATTTTAAAATAATCCATTAAAAATTACAAAATTAAAAAAATTGATAATTTATGATTAATTTATAAAATTTATCATTTTCAAAGTATCCACAAATAAAAAATTATTTCATATTCTTTATAATTTTAATTTTTTGGTTTATTTGATAATGCTAAATAATAGAAATTAGGAAAATAATTTTAATTTTAATTTTTCTAATGAATTTTAGGCTAACGAGGCAATGACATGGCCTGTTGACTAACGGACAACGATGTTGATCGTCCAAATTGACAGTCAAACCATGTGTCGAACCAATTGAGTCTATATGTTGCATAGTTGAGGCCAGGTTGTTAATTTCTGAAACCACGAGCCAAAGTTGATTATATAGTCATAGTTCAGACCCAAATAAGGTATCACTCGTTAATTGTAATCTTCTCAAATTTGTGTGCAATATCATCCACTTACACACACAAAAAGATTTAGTTAATTGCATTACTCGTTAGGAACGTATGTTGATTCGAATGTTTGATACGAATAATGCAGTGATGTCAATTTTTGATTTGACCGCAACGACCCAGCCTGATTCGCAGTAACGTAAAACGGAACATATGTATTGCTTCAGACCTGCCCACCCCGTCATCCACCTATTCTATCATGATATGCATTAAAATCTACATGCATTTCTCATCTTTCGAATTTTCTAAAATAATATTTCCATTCAAAATAAAATTTAATACTCTATCTTTCAACTATTTATACTCAATTATTCAATTATTAGTGTAAGTTCTAGTAAAAGAGTTGAAAGTGAGCATTCTTTTTCAAATAACATATAAGTATGGGTTGGCCCGTCTCAGAATTACCCGATTCGACCCGTGCTTAGTACATGACAGATATGAGTATTGAGATAAACTACGTACTCCCTACCTCACCCTGTCCCATTGCCATAGAGTAGTGTAGATGGAAAAGTACCCTTCTGGGCACACCATAGTTGGGATTGCGATATCTCAATGCAAAGCGGATGGGCGATTACTGATTAGGGATTAATTGCTGTGATTAGTGACATGACTTGGCAATTGAGCAGGAGAGGTCCTGAAGTAGTACATCAGGTGTCAAAGTGAAATGGGGATAGAAGAAGGCAACGCCGGGAATTACGGAGGGTGGGACGTCGTCGCAATCACAAAGGTGGCATCCAACAACGTTGTAATGAACTGGAAACATGGCATCCAGTTTTGTCCAATCCCTTGTCGACCTTAAACTAAACTATCATAATACAACGATGATCATCAGTCTGTCTGTCACAACCGCCTTAATTTCGACACTTGGCCTTTAAACTGGCGGCTCCTTAATTAAATCAAAATAGCCGAGCCTTTTTAAAGTAGTAAGTTGAATTGCTCCGGCGCGCCAAAGTCCCAAAACAAGCAGAGTCCAGCTGCTTCCTCCAGTTACGGATGATTGATCATTTCAGAACTAGCTTAGCTTAGCTGTGGAGACCTTAATTAGTTCGTTAGGTGGGAAAACAACGTTGGCAAACCTGTGGACAAAAGAAAAAAAGACTGTTGTCGTCATCTCATCTGTCTTCCACAGCTAGCCTGTTTCTACTTGTCTGTTTGTGTGTTGTTCGTGTGTTCTTACGTCGCCTAGTTGGGTGCTGCAGCTTTACAGCTAGAATCCTCTTCTTAATCCTTTCTTTAGCTTCTGCTTTCGGGGCTGTTCTGCAATCTGAATGTAGACTTTGGGGGTTTGCTTTGCATGATGCTAAAAGAGAGAAAGTTGGATGGACGATGCTTTTCTCATTCAAGTAATAAGACGGAATCCTAAAAAGGGGAAATCAAGAATCAAACAAGTTTAATCCATCTTTAAATAATTCGTCAAACCATATTTACGTATTAAGAATTTAACAAGTCTAGTTGATTCGATATTTGATTCTCCTTCAATTTCAAATTCAGGAGTACATATCAATTTGACATGATAGATTCATGAGTACTGTTGTCTTCACTATCAACTAAACTAATTCATCAATTCCATTTAACCTACGTAATAACTCGTAATTCTTAATACAATGATAATGATTCTCAAAATTTTGTTGAAGAAAAAAATCAGATATGTGACCAAACTCTTTAGGATAAAATCGATCATGTGTTAGAAACTTAGAATATGGTGGAGATAAGGGGTATATCATGGATTTGATTTTAAAATTTGTAAGAATTGGAAATAGAGTCACACATTTATAATTATATTTATATTAAAATTACAATAACAAATGAAGTTTAGTCAAATGAAAGACATGTTTCCTATAACTATAGTATAATGATTTGAATCACATAGACCCCCTTCCATATTCAAACTACTATCGAAAGTTCGTTAATTTTTTCTCGAATTTTAGAGATGTCTCGGAATACCCCTAACCACCATCTGAATCCGCCACTGAATATCATGTACTTTTAGCTCGGCAAGCTCCTTATGTAAGCAAAGTGGAGCGCCCGACTTCTGTGGGGAAATAAAACTACTTGTCTTCAAAATGATTATGACATTGGAATGAGGTTGGGTTGGATGTGTTTACAAGACAATCTATCTTAATGTAGTTCAATTTGTTCCTTCATAAAATAAGTGGTATATGGCAATGTTAATGACAAAATGTTGTCACAAAGAATTTCAATATGTTGTCTTAAATTCCGATCGGTTCGTACATTACCAATGTTTCAACCGTACAATCTCAATTGATATTTGAGATGAGACCATCTACTTGACCCTTAAGATGAAGCTACATTTTAGCTTACAAGTAACTACGTACAGAAGAGGCAAGACCAAGACATATACAATTACTTACTCTAGTTCAACTGTTCAAGTAAACAAACAAAAAAAAAAAAGTCCCTTCCTGCGCCTTACTGCACACACACATGGGCGGTTAGCTTAACTTTACTAGTTCTTGCCGTGAAAAACTGAGAAGGATGAAGAGGAAAAGATGAGGACAAAGCCCTACCAGCGTACCAGTCCTGCTAGACAAGTTGTGGGCCGGACCTTACGGATCGTATTATCATTATCTTTTAACACGGGGGACAACCCCACAGACTCCGGCAAGAGGCGATGACCCAAATACGACGGGCCCAATCCAGACACAAGCAAAATCCGATCAAATCGGATCTGGGCCCACCCACGACCTCAATCGAACCCGCTCGCGGGACCCGGTTACCCCCTACCCTCAGCGCGGGGAAACATAACAAGTTACTCCAAGCCCAGATCCAACGGGTTGTAAATTATGATCCTACCGTTGCCACAAACACAAAGTATCCCCATCCATCCCAACCACAAAATATCTCCAAACAAAGCATAGTTAGAAATTCGAGGATAGAACTGGAATAATCACCGGTTCGAGAGCTTATTCATTCAATCGAGAGGGGAAGTAGGGAGGGGGTTCCATCACCTATGCAGAGCTGGCTGGAATTGGACATTGTCTTAGAATTGGCCGGGAGTTGGAATTTAGGACGATTATTATGCAAACCGACTCTCAAACAACTATTCACCTCATCCGATCGGCTAAAATAAACCATCCACACTTTGAGTTCGTGTTAAGAGGTCGATCACGTTTATTGACTAGACCTTGGCTTGTTCGGATGGAACATGTGTACAGACATTTGCTCGGAGTTCTTGTATCCGCTATTTCTGTACGAGCTAGTAATTTGATCAAATCAAGGTCAAACCACCAAGAGTTATTAATGCAAAGGCTGAGATGCTTTTCCATTTTCTACAAAAAGAAGAAATTGGAGGATACTAACTGATGTCTAATAATTAAGAAACATTACCCACTTAGGCACTTCCCAAGCACACCAAGATTAATGAAACCCATAGAACTGTGGATCAATACATAGATCCTTACACAACTTATCATAACCTTGAACCATTAAGGTCAGGCCAACCCTTTTCCTTTCCTTGAGGTGGGGATGATTTTATAGGTTTACATTTGTTACATTTTCCAAATTACGAAGGGACATTGAAGTGGAAGAGCCAAGAAATCACAAATGCAAATACCATACAAGCCAGCAGGAAGTTGAGGAACCGATGCCCCTGCCAGAAATGTCGACCTGCGTTGCTGCCCTCCGCCGCCGGCTGCCCAGCTGCTGCTACTGACGATGCCACCGCCACTTCATCACTGCCCTCATGCCATTGCTCCACCACCGTCTCCGCTTCCGTCGCTCCGGCCACGTTCCGCGCCACCGATCCACATATCTCGCAGGTTCTGCAGTCAACAAGATCCAACTTAGCAATACTTTCTTTGACCAAACGGTGACTTCCTGCAGTGAGATCTGAAACTCCAAACGCAAATTGCAGCACAATTTCTTTTCCATTGCCATGATGAATCCATTAACTTACTAAAACAACCAATGACAACTTGTAAAGGGGAATCAGAAAGCACATTCCTTTGGAGCAATGATTCATCTACCGGTCAAATTGAATCTATTTGGAGCAAAACCCACAATCCCAAAGCCAGCCACAAATTTGGGAAACTTACCACATTCCCTTATTATGAACATAAATTGCTAAAATGGGTAATTGAAATTGAAGTATGAGCATGTATTTTACATACTTGTTACCCTTGATCTTGAACCAAGCCTCAGCGCAATGCTTGTGGGCAGCGGCCAAATCGTCTTTACAAGAGCAACCCAGATCAATGGGGAAGCCAGAGTCCTCATTCCCTGTATCCAAGCTCAGATGACAAATCCTGCAATCCCTCTCCTCCACATTATTACCCAAATGCAGCTGCTTCCCTTCTTCCTCATCATCATCAATCTCCGCATTCTGGCCAAGTCCAAGCTCCAGATCCACATCCTCCGAGCACGACGACGAATCTCCTCTCCTCCTACTAGCCTTCACTATCTCATCCCCAGAGTCGCTGCTGCAACTTTTCTCCTGTTCTGTTTCTTCTTCCTCTTCCTCCTCGCCGGAAGAAGGGTCGCCGCCGCCGCCGCCGCGGCCGCGACGGCTACTATCTCCCGTGTCTTGTAGTGGTGGTGGTTCATCGTCGGTGGATGCAATCAGGGAAGCTAAGCGGGGTTTGTGGGTAGCAGCATCCATTGTGAGAAGAGTTTGATGGGCGAGTCTTCATGTATTGAGGAGATGGTAATGGAGAGGGGGGGAGAAGATCATCAATCAATACTCCCCTCTTTTCTTCCTCAAAGTACAGAGGGTTGGTTGTTGTTTTTATAAAGGAAAAAAAATACAATAATAAATTATTATTTTCTTTCCCCAGAACACCTCTGGTGTACAGAGACCTACTACTACCTGCTCTTTTCTCTGTGTGTCAGTGGAGACCGAAGAGCAGAACTTGGCAGCGGAGGAAGGGAAAGAGCAGAAGGTTTCCACTTTACTGTTGTAGGTTCATAATTACAGAGAGTGAGTGTATTATTGAGGTGTGGTGGGATTGAAGGAGATGACTATGAGAGATGAGAAATGTAGGAGGAGGAGAGGAGGGGTTGTTTTCTTTGTTTTTTTTTTCGTGACTACTTTTATTATTAGGGGAATTGCGAGAGGTTGATTGAACTGAGCTGTTGCTTATCTCTATCGACAGGGTTAGAGTGCATGTTTCATATGGTACTAGTTACAGAAGGATACATACTTCCAAAAATTTCATGAAGTGGACTTACTGATGCACAAATAGTAAAGTACAAGATTGCTCGTTCGCAACACAATCAGCTTGTGCATTGATGCGTCGAATGATAAAAAAATGAAACTTTGATACGACAAAAGATATGGATCATAGAAGTGTGAGCATGTAACAGTTTCATGGTCACCTATCGAGCCTACTTTTGCAAACATTGATCCACAGAGGTTGGGTGATACAGAGGAAAATCATATATGAGATTTATTAGCAATAGTGTGACTCGAAACAGTACAAGTAGATGCTTCACTCCGAAGAACTTTTGTAGTTGGTTATTTTACTATTAATCATACACAATTACACATTACAGATTATGTCTACTATTAAAAAATTTCATACAACCCGCTAGTTTATAAAATTTCACCAGTTGTTCACTAGCTATCGGATTGATAGTTGTTGAGGATTCCTGGGAAAAGGAAGAAAAGGGACAAAGAAATGAAGCCAAAGAATTGGGGTGATTAAAGATGAGAAGTTGCACCTTCATAATTGATATTTTGCCACAGACAGCAAGAGGTTAAAATTAGGTGTCGAAAAGCAAGTTTCCCATTTGCCTCTTTTTGCTTTTGATATAGCTTAGCTTCGCTGCCCTTTTCCTTTCTTTCTTTCTTTCTTTTTCTCTCTCTTTTGGGGCTGTTTTCAATTGCATCACGAGCCTCTGCGGCTGTTCAGCCCAGTTATGCATACTATAGCAGATGAGCAGCACCTTGCCTCATCATTGCCCATAATGCTACTTTATTTCTCCTCTGAGCCTGAGGGATAGACCATGTTATGTTAGGACGCTAACTCTCCCGTCTTTTAATTCTCTGCAATTTTCTAAATTTGGTGACTGCATTTGTTTGCTTGATTATACCTAAAATACGAAGAGATGTTAATTTTGAAGCTTCAAAACTAACAACACAAAACCAACTCGGAACGAAACCTGCGAGGTATCGATAGACTTGTGCTTGGCCAACCAGACTACAATGTGCCCATAATAACAACCTCATGAACATGAACAGAAGCACCCGGACTTACACGACGACCTCCAACATGGTCGTACATTGCAGGTGAACACAGCCAAACACCTGCATCAGGACCGTGCTCCATCTGCTCGGTTACTAACTTGGCTGCCCAGTGAATGGGGCAGAGACAAGGATTTGCACTACCGACCTCGAGCACATCCAAGTGCAGGCCTGTGGAACAGCGAGAAGGCTAAAAGCATGACCGAAGTCTCCTGTCTTGGTGCCATCGTACCTGATCCGCAACTGAGACCACCTCTGGATGACAGCTGAACATAATTCCACCGTGTTTCACAGTGCAGAACAAATTTACAATAGAAAAATCCCGATCAAACACCCCTCATCAGATAAAAACTGTGAGTTTACAAACAACATTCTCACAATCCAGGAAGTTGTCTGTTGTATGGTCATGAAACATCTAATTCATCGAGTTTCGGAATGTTCCTACCTTGGGAGGAGCTATAGACAAGTTTCGCTACTTAGTAAAAGCCAAAAGCAACCAGTGACAGTTACCATTAGTAACATATCCGGGACTCTATAAGCCAATTTTGGGAAATATACGATCCTCAGTTCGACAAAATAATCATATCAAGTAAAAGATAGTACCGGCCACGATGAAAGATTCTGTCCTTTTCCTCTGGAGAAGGGATATCTCGGAGTACGAACTAGCTGCAAGGTTTACTAGCTCAAGCTTTCGACTTCAGCTCTCATTGCTAAAGGTCTAGCAGGCATATGACATATGATCTGGCATCACCCCGACGAACTTAGTTTGACCATCCATATGGCCATTTCTGAAGTTCTGTTCAGGCATTCCCATTTGTGAAGCCAAGGCTGGTGCTTGAGGGACGATTCTCTGGCTTGCAGCAGCACTGCCTTGTAAGAAACTGTTATTACTGTTCTCAAGCCCACTCTTTATCCAAGCTATGTTGTTCAAATCTGTCGCGATCGAGATTAGCTCCTGACTTGAGAAAGAGGGGTGTGATGAGTCTTCGTAGTCGACAAATTCGGGTCCCAATACCGAGCTCCCGGACAAGCTACCACCACTTGGTGTTGAGCAGCAGCCAAACCCACATTTTGGAGGAACTGTCGGCTCGCTGCAAACTCCTTCAAGAAACTTTCCACTTCCAAAAGAGTCGTGTTTTAAAGATTGGACCAAAGGTTTGTGGTTTGGAATTTGTCTTATGTGACAGGCTGCACTGCTGGATTTTGGGCCATTGGGAGGAACGTAAACACTGAATGCACTGATTCTCGGCACAGGACGAGGAAGGCTAGGAGCCTGTTCCTGGGGTAAGACCGGGGCATAGTGAACCACATCCCGAGTGTTACAAATCTCCTCATCCATCTGGGGTCTTTCTTCCATTGCAACATCTCGCTGTTCAATGGGTTGTACTGAATTGCCTTCACCAACCGAAGGAGTTTCTTCTGAGGATGATGCCTTCGTTCTGTCGTAGCTTCCATTTTCCATTAGCATCATGTTGACAGCTGCACGTTTGAATCTTGACAGCTCAGAATACCTGCGCCTTAGAGTTGAATTCCAGTGATTCTTAATAGCATTATCTGTTCTACCGGGCAGTAATTTTGCGATTGCTGCCCATTTGTTTCCATGGACAGCATGAGCTGAAATAATGATACGGTCTTCTTCATCTGCAATGTTGAGTGCACGTTGATTAATCAGCACGTGATAGCATTTCAAGCAAAACAAACCGAATAAGAGAAAGGATAGAAAGCAGCCGATGAAAGAGCAATCTTCCCCTATATATAGTGATTGGGCTCCTCAAAGTTCTATATGTAATATCACCACAAACAATGAACCATACTTAGGGATCAAAAGCAGCATAAGAACAGGTGTATGATTGGTGCTAGTCCATGGAAAGGATTGGCAGGGTCGAAAGGTCTCATATAGTTGAAGAGCATAAGTTATGATACAATAATATAAGCATACACCTTTGACTTCTTAATACGAAAGAGCTGGAATGCCTACAAGGCTACAACAATCATCTCACATGCTTATTGGCTAGGACCTTTTAAGAATGACGATAACAACCAAGAGCAACACAAGTAGTTGTGTCATCCAGCATGGAGGCATGATGTGAGAACGATACAATGAAAGGAACTAACATGACATATGAAGCATCGGGATATGCTCTATGGTCGGAGATAACTACCAAATAGAACCTATAACAACTAACAGGAAATATGATATGTTCTCATAGAAACCATCTTGAGAAACATTATGCCGATTTAATTGTGTCGTTCCCACATCTATAGCACCTTCACAGGTACCTGATATATGTCTTTCTTCAGTCAATACACTGCTGACTTGACAAGCTAAATATAGGACAGGAAGCACCTTCAACACACGCCCCCCTTATGAAGGATTCAAGGACTGAAGTCATAATCACTAACCATAAAACTGACTGACATAAACATTACCACAGAGTCAGCTTCTGGGTTCTTCTTGCCCATGAATGAATCCTAGTGTTCCTCTACCAATTCAGCGGAACATACTCAAGTCCATACTTGGTTCAAACACATTGATAACTAGTCAATGGAAGATAGGCGAAGGAAAGTTGTCAATTGAAGACCACCAAACATCAGCTGCTCGGTTATCTCCCTAAAACAAACTCAGCCTCGGCATCAAACGTACTAAGAAACCCATTTGAGCAACCTCACAATTTGTGAAAGATCTCCAAACAATCGTGTGATCCATAATCAGTTCCGCAAAGCTAAGAGGCAACCTGGAACAATCAGACAGTTCAACACTCCGAACAAAATTCTCCCGCAACCAAGAAACGCAAGCGAAAAGGATACCGAACTAACAAGATCAAAAGCAAAAACCCTTTGAGAAAACCTAAAACCGCTCTGGATGGAAAACGCAAAGCAGAGACAGAGAGTGAGAGCGGTGGGGGAGATTCAGGAGCAGTAAAAAGCTTACCAGTGAAAGGCTTCCGTTTCAAACAAGGGTCAAGCTGATTACACCATCTGAGCCTACAAGATTTACCAGACCGGCCTGGAATACCCCGAGCGATCAAGCTCCAATTCCTCGCCCCGAACTTGCTCACCAGTTTACTTAGCACCGTGTCTTCCTCCGGCGACCAGGGCCCCTTCACTTTACTGTTCACCACTCCTCCGCTTCCACCTCCGCCACCACCCCCGACCTCTGAAGACCCACCACCTCCACCGCCGCCAGTCGTGGGAGGCGAGTCCACCAGATTGCCAGTATCTTCCTCCTCTTCTTCCTCCTCCTGCGCTTCCCTCATCGCCTCATCGCCACCGTCTCGGCTCCCCATTCTCTCTTTCGACTGGTTTTGAATTTTGGTTTTTCTTTGTACCTACCTCTCTAACTGCAAATGGGGCAAAGAGAGAGTTTAATTGGGCTGATGTTTCGGGTTTCACGATTCCCATTTTCCGGTTACTGTAAAGGCGGTTTCCTTCCGAAATTACTTTCCTGCCCATGAAGCTGGCATCGTTTCGCGCCGCTTTTCTGCTCCTCGCTCTCGTTGTAGCATCGATTTGACCAACCATTGACTTCGGGAGCTGGATTGTGGAGGAAGAACGGGTTGAGTTTACGCTTGTACCCCTGGCAATTGGTGGTTTAGTAGTTGAGAAGGCGGGGTTTTCCGGTAAAATAGCTCTTTGTGGGGCACACTTGGAAATGTGACATTACATTCTGTTAATCGGTGGGACCCAGAGTCGCACTTTCCTGTATTATCACAGATCTGATCCAGCCCGCTTCCTAGGCCCCTCTGTTTCGCCTGGCCCAACCATTTCCTTCCTCTTTTCATTAGGCCCAGTTTCATTTTCCAATCATCCGCCCGTCTCCATAAGCCCAGAGAGTTCAGCCAGAAGTGACGAAGCCTTGACCCCCCGAGCTCAATAGAAAACGCGGCCCAACTTCTTACTGATCTCTGTTCGGCCTTGTTTAATATTTTTCTCATAGCCTTTCCTCGACAATATGTTGTTTTTCAAGTTGTGGTACCTACCTACACAATGATTCAAAATTAAAACTCTCAAGGGGTTGACTTCAGATTGAAATGATGGTGTTTCACTACAATTTATTACTTTAGTGCTTTCAGTATTCGTAAGGGAGCCTCCCCTCCAACAATCTAGACCTTAAACATCAAAGTGATATAACAGTAAAACATTCAAAGTAAATCGCGCGAAAAGATTGAGTTTTTATCGACATGATAGGGTAGTAGGCATATGGAATCAACAAATTTTTAGAATCAGGTTCTTGACATCCTCTAGGTAGGAACATTTCCAAGTAAAGTGAGACCAAATTGATCAAAAAGAATCCAAATGCTCCTCATACATACTTCCAGGAAGTAACAGACACACAAATGGCTGGAGGAACATCTACAAGGTTTGGGGCTCAATACCATGTGCCTGTACCAACCCCACCACCACCCATACTTCCTCTTTCGTGAGACAAAACTTCATGAGTAAAGGTAATATTGGTTGTGGTCACATTCCCAATTTGGTAATACAAATATGAACTAGACATATTCTTACCTACATTGTCTCACTCTTATTTGCCACCCCTCTCCCTCCCTCGCTACTACCACCTAATGGTCTAGTTTCAATCTAGACAAGTGCTTTTTCTAAGAGAGTTTGTCGGAAAGATATCGTATTGATTCGCTTACGTGATTCTTGCTCTAATTTGATTTTTATAAAATCTTGTGGTTGTTCACTTAATCCAGTTTTTCCACAGAGATGCCTAATACTTTGCTCATTTGGGTGATTTTGGTTCTGAAAGACTAACTACCTTCAGCTAGGGGTGGCTATTTGGACCGGGACCGGATTAAAAACCGGAAACCGGACCATATAACCCGGACCGGGACCGGATAGTAAACAATCCAATCCAATCTTTAGGCTTAGATTTGAGGTAAAAAACCGGATAAGAGAGCTCAACACCCAAAACTTAAGGGTAATTTGCATAAACGGTCACAAACCTTTGCACTTAGTACAAAACTTAACCAACTCCTCACCCTTTAAGGCCTTAGGCCACTCAAATCCCACAATCTCAATGTAAAATCAAGACCGAATTGGGACCGGACCGGATCAAGACCAGACTGTATCCAATCCAATCTTCGGTCCTTATATTTTCAAAAAGACCGGACTGGACCGGATCAATTTGGGCCAATTTAACCAGACCGGACCGTATAGCCACCCCTACCTTCAGCTAAACAAATCATAGTATTTGGTTTTAGTGATTGGTCTAGAGAACCTAATCAATTAACGATATTGTTACAACAAATGGTTATCTATCATCGTCAACGAGGTTTAACTTGATGGAAATACCTACTCGCTGAACAACGTTCGTCTGTCACACTATATATTTAATTTGTTTGGTCATATCTCTTCAATTTGTAGGGTTGATATATATATATATCGATACATAGTTAATTACATATGTCGATATTCCAAATCATTACATGGTGATCTTAATGTTAGAGCTTCCTCCCTGGAATATCACTTATGATGCATCATTGGTCCCCCTCCCATTCATTTCCTGAGTGCAATTGGCATCCATACATATATTATTATCCAAATCCATCTATCACGCCAAGGATCGGAGCACACATCTCACAGGCGTAAACAATTAAAAAGAGTTGGCAAAACACCATTCAGAAGAAGAAAATCGTGTTGGAACCGTAAACATATACCACAATCAATAACAAACCCTACACGAAAAGGAAAGAAAAAAATTGGTTGAGTGTGGGAATTGGGATGGATGGTCCCCTCCCCTCCCTTGTTGTTCTCCTTTTTATTGTTGTTATGGGGATCATGGAATGGAATGGTGGGTGTTCTTCTTTTTCTTCGTTTTCCCAACCAACTGAAGTGTCCTCTCTCTGTACGGACCAAAGATTCCTTTGCCTAATATTATTATTTACCCATATGTTAAGTAATTTGATGATAGAAGGAATTCCAATTTCAGTGATCATCATTTCATTTGTGTAATGAAAAAGGCCAATTCTAAACTTTATGGTGGTTTGCTTTGCTTTGCTTGAGAGTTGGGACGTCGACATAAATGACTCGTTTGTCATCCAGAGTGTTTCATTTCTCTTTGATGGCCACTTTGCTTGTATTTGAGAGGAGGAGATCCAAAATGCAATTTGATAGCTAACTTAACGAGAATTTGCATAAATCTTGCAACAGGTAAAGCGCAAGCACATAGGATCGGAGCGAGGAGATCGATTTCAAACTAATGAAATATGTTTCCCCCTTTTAGCGGTGCTCTCTACTCAAATTAGTAAAATATGTTTTCCCCTTTCAGCAACTAGCACATGTTAGTGTTAATGAGCTGCATAAATCCATGTTGTGTAACTTTTTTTTTTGTCATAACTATTCCCAATAAAAAAAAAACAGATTAGAGGCAGTGACCAATGGCCTCCCAAATGGGTAACAAACAAGAACACCAACAACAACTAGGTTGACATAAAATTCGTTGTCTTGCGAACAAGAGTTAATTAAAGTTACCTCGTATCAACTATGTTCCGACAAAGTTAATTAAAACCCCATTCAACGACTTTCATACTTTTTTTAATCCATCTATGCCATATGCACTTTCTTGTTCAATATTATCATTATCACAATGGGATATATTTATAAATTTTATAACGTTACGTAAAAGCTAAAAATTCTGGTTTGTTATTTTGTATGTTAAAGCGCTCATTTGGAAAATAGCTATTCCAAGGCATACATGATATTTGATAGTTTAATAATGCACATTAGTTTATTGGTACTATATATTGTAGTTGTAATTAGCATTAGTATTCTCTATTTATTAATGGATTGGGAATGTATTCCTTGTGGAGAAAGCATTGAGAGAAAAGAAAAGAGACGAAGGGTTGGTTGTGGGTAGAGATGGAATGGAACAATATGTGGAGTAGCTTGGAGGACCACCATAGAACAGAAGGGCTCATTCAAAATAAGTTAAGGAAAATAAAAAAAATATATATATATAATTTATTAAATGCTATTATTGCCACCAATTATTCGACATTATGTTCGATTTGTTTTCCTCTTGAAGATTTTTTTACACTTTTTATATATTGATGAGAGAATATATATACTATATAGGTAGATCATTCTTGTTGAATTGAACCACATCAGGAATCAAATTCTATGTTGACTGGAAATTCATCCTCCTACTAGCTGCTCGGTTGATTTATTATTTAAAGTATAGTTTGGAAAACTAAAAGTCTAAACCAAGTTGATCTAGTTTTAATTTCTTGAATATTTATTTTTCTTAATATGAAATTTGGCGCGACCCGCTGATTTGCTCGTTTTTCATTTTCCTTCTAATTAAAAAAGGAGCATTTTCCTCATCATTGGATCTCAAAGACAAAGTCGAGAGAGAGAGAGAGGGAGAGTTGTGTAGTTATAATGGGAAGGGGCTCCGCACTCCATACACAGAAGAAGAAGAAGAAGAAGAAGAAGCAAGTGCAACTAGAGGAGGCATCCAAAGGGATCGCATTGATCCTAATTCCTAAGAGAAAGTTCGTTGGTGTATGTGTTGCCTTTGGATCATGCTATCCCTTTGGATTCTTCCTTCGGTAGCTAATTAATTATCACTTCTGTTATAGCTCCGCCGCCGGCCGACCTCAGCCGCTCGCCGGAGAAACTACAATAATGTTAACTACCTCCAGATGATGCCACGCATGATCAAGTAATTCTCTCTCTCTCTCTCTCTCTCTCTCTCTCTTTCATGCAAGATAAAGTCTCGTCATCATCGAAGTCTGATCATGGAATTTTCCCCAATAAACCAATGAGAACCTTATTCAAGGAATTGTTTACCCCTCAACCGGGTTTTATTAGTTGTGCTGATATTTCTTCATCCTAAATTCTCAAAAGGTCAAATTTTTAATAATTCACTTTTTAGTTTTTACTATTTACGATATGATTCTCCAGTGAACCAGATAGCTTGCGTGTCAACTCTTAAAGAATTGGGCCTAGTAAAAGAAGGGCCCAACCAGATCATTCATCTTGGGAGCCTGGCCCGTGATAAATCACACATTAGTTAAGGACCCAAAGTAGGAACGCTAAAAATCAGACGTACGTTACGTAACGTTCATACTCGATTACTCGTATTACAAGTGCAAAGACAGAAAGAAGTTATTATTAAAATGATGATACAACAACATAGAAAGCAAATGAAATCGTCATCGTCCACGTCATCAGGATTGTCGCAAAACGACACCGCCACCGAGAAGAGGTTTCCAATGGAGTGTGGTGAAAATATCAAATCATGACCATGAGTACTATTCTTCTTCTTCATTCTTGACCTCAAGTTGACGGATTGACAAAGACACAACGGCTTCGGAGATTCGGAATCTGCGGCCGCTGCCAGCATGGATTTCCAAACGAAAGCTAATATTGCTTCGGTCCTAGTTGGATTTTCAATGCCCGCGCCAGTCGCCCGAGATTTCAGGGCGGCTATCGCGGGATTCGAGACCACGAATCTCCTGGTGGTTGCGGCTGTGGCGGCGGTGTTCTTCTCCGGTGGAAACCACAGCGTGTCAATTAAAGACACGTGTGCGACTTTTTTTGCACTATCAGGCGCGATTAATTGGCGGGACTGAGCCGCCCAAGTCTCGAGGAACGTGCTTATGGTGGCGCCATCCATGGTCTGGTGATAGAAACACAGGCCGATTGCGACCCCGCCGCAGTCAAATGTGTTCATCTGAACGGTGACTTGTGGAGGAGGCAACTGCCCGGGTTCGGTGTGGCGACAACATGGTTCGACAGGGAGAAGCTTGTTGAGAAATTCTAGCTTGGGAGGGTCGAGAAATTGTGAGAGACGATGGCCCTGGACGCGAGATTCGATGAAGGGATCGCCTGCTTCGAAGTCGTCAACGATGGCATTGTCTTTCACCCTTCCGGATAGCGGGTAGAAAGAGGTGAGGGCGTGGGATAGCGATTTCTTGAGGTTGTTGGACATTAGTTCGGGGCTCCAGTAAGCGATCTTGCTCTCCTTCCTGGTCAAAGGGTAGAAGAGGACAAGCGGAGTGTAGTATGGTGGAGTGACCTGGTCCAGAAAGCATAATTTGAAAGGAGGACGTCTCTGCTCGCCCTCGACTTCACCATCCATGGCGGTCTTGGACTTTAATGGCTGCGGTTTCACAATCTCTCTTGACCTCACTGAAACTTTCATTGATTGACTTGCAGTCATTCTAATTGCCTGTATAAATAAAGAATACTAATTCATTATATATGGATGCGATTGTGATTATATATAAATCGAGAATAAATCAAGTAATTAAGAACAATATGTATATACTTCTTGTTATCGATCGCGAAGAAAATCGTATATACACAACGACACACCAAATTTCTATATAGCTACGTACCTGGGCTGAATTATCTATATGTTCTTCCGCACGCTAGCTAGCTAGCTAGCTCGATCGTCTTTTCCTTGGTTCTTCTTCTCCAACGCTTTCTCCTCCAATCGCTTCCCTTTGAAAATTGATCGATGAGACTTGATTTGCTTTGTGAATGCCAACTCTTCAAGCTGTGCTTCAATATAAATATATATATGCATACTTTTGATTCCATTGTATACAGACACGTACTCGATCGTATTCTACACAGTACCAAATTGTTGACCGCGGAAACGGACATATAACTTGACTTGAGGTTTGTTTCAAATTTCAATTCCCATTAATGCATGACACGTGCCAATTAATATTGCCTACAAACTAATTAAGAATTCGCTTTATGTTATAGAATAATAATAATAATAATAATAATAAGGGGCGCAGATATGTTTGTTGCTCCAAGCGCGGGAGCTGGCTTCATGCTATATAGTTGACCCGGAAACGAACGCACAATTTGACTTTTGGTTGCATCGCATTAAAATGATTAATTAATTAATTAACTCTTCAGCCGAGTATCTACGCACGCGGTACATATACTTGGATTCGAATAGTGTTCTAGATGTCGAACTCAGTTGAAGATATGGAGATGGATCGAATCAGGCAGTTTCTGTATCATCTCACACACAATTTTCAAGGTTTGGAACTATTAATTATTGTTGATCACGTTCATTAGCGTAGCTAGGATTTTATGCAATGGGTGCAGTTTTTTAAAAAGTAAATATATCTTATATGAAAATTTATTAATTATTTGTCATGACCCAACGTCTTATATACTCTGAATAAAATTTATAAAATATGTATTGTTCATATAAATTACCAAAGACTTATTGTCAATATATTCTACCAAATACTAGTAATCATTCAAATTTGTGTCGTTAAAGTCGGTCAAGTGATCATGGATAGCCGAGGACCGACGGTTGGAATGAGATGGTAGAGGCGAGCGACTTTGCAACCATGTTTGAGGATAATTAGATACAAACACCAATAATTGGCATAGTGGTATTATAAGAGAATGAGAGTCGTCACACATTGGAGCTAACAATTATCTAACAATTGAAGATTTAAAGATTGAGTTATTCGCATGTGGTTTTGATTTGATTTTGTTTATTTGCAAATTATGTGTTAATCTATGATTAAAGATAATTTAAATGTATGATATTAATTGTAGTTTTCTATTAGAAATACTAGTAATAAGAATAGGTTTGTTGTTGCAAGTAGACTAATATATCTTAATCCTGTTATTGTTCCAATTCAAGGATGTGCAGTGGAACACCCTATCAAGGCACGGCCTCCGCACTTGATCACGTTATCGTACCTTATAGCTTCAAGATCTTGCATTTACAAATAAAATAAAATGCTCTACATTATTTGTACCATTTCGAACATGGTTCAGATCAAGATATTATTCGCTTTTTGTCTAAACTCGCACGATTTTTGTCTTTAGATGCACATCATATCAAGGTAACTTTAGGGTAGGTCACTAATTCTAGCATTATTTTACGATAAGCATGTTTAACATTGAAACTTTTACAAGAACTCTTTCATTTCACCCGAAAAACGCGTCTGGTAATTAATGTCGACTTCTTACTCATGAATTATGGATATCTCTCTTACTTTGTCAATATGAGATTTGCCTAAGATGTTGCATTTTGCTGCATATAAACCATATATATCTAGGCCAAGTGTTAGCTGCAAACACGACTTCCCCTCAAAAATTTCAGCCTTGCAGAGTCGAGTTCGAGCTGTCTCATTTATTAAAACCTATTCTACCCATTGCAACTGCAAGTGTAGAGAGACGATTTTCAGCTTTGAACTATGTTCAGAACAAACTCCTAAGTCAATCGGCAACCAGTTTAATATTGGTTGTTTAGTATGATACAATGAAATCGACTTGAGAATGTAGGCAATGAATATTGTACTTTCTTTTTCTTTCGGAATATGAAAACAATGATTGTATTAGTCGATTATTTTTTATTTAAATTACTTGAATATTATTAGTGTCAATTATATTTATTAATTAAATATTTATATATTTATATTCAGAAAAGAGGAAATGAGTAATTTCAAAGCCGGCCTCCGCCACTGATCCATCCCATTACTATCAATGATCATTAATGAGATGGAGGCAAAATATGAAATAGTTCCATAGCTACGGTCGATATTTGATGAACATCACGGCTGCTTCGACACTTCAACTGGACCTCCCGCCCTTCAACCTAGCTTAGGATAGGGTCAGTAACCATTGGTTCCTGACCTATGAGTAACTAAATCTGGACCTTTAGATATAAGTGGGTCCAGAAAATCTATATCTAAGGGTTGTCAACTAAAGACATTTTATTTTCTCTAGTTTTCTTAATTGGCTCTTATCTTCTTCGTTCTAACTCGGATTTCAATCTTTTTTTGCACAGATGGAACGAGTCCGTTGTGCTCTACAAAATGAGATCAATTTTTAATATATTTTGAGAAACTTTTTTTACCAACTACATACCATATGGTAACTTCTTCGTTTTTAAGTCGTTTTTTAAAACGTTTGCTCAGAAGGAACAAGTTCGTCATGATCTGTTGAATCTACAAATTTCTGGGCGAAAAAAATACTGGACCAAAAATTACCATACTTTACCATTATGGTATGTGGGTGGTAACTTGTAGTAAACAATGATGAAAGTCGTAGACAGTTAGTATACTCCTACTATCATGTATTCAACCTTTTTACCATATTGGTATGTTCATACCATTATTGTATGCTTTCTTACTATATGGTATTAAATAGGAGTATACCATATGGTAATGACTGGTAAAAATTATTCAATTTTTTTTGTACTAAAAATATATCAAAGTGGATATCGTTTTAAAGAGCACATTTAATCTGATTTATCTGTGCAAAAAAAATTTAATTTCGACTTAAAACGAGAGAGAAATCGTCTGTTAAAGAATAAAAGGGAAAGGAGCACTAATGTAACATCAATATTCAAATATTCAAGTTAGTCCAAAGATAGGGTTAGGCGAAGAGAGAAATTGAAAAAGAGCCGCATTTCGCAAATAAAAGGGAATCCGACATTGTATAAACTCCAACTCGGAAATCCTGCTGTGGGTCAAACCGCGAGTGTGTCGCTCTCATTTTTCTCACCGGGTCCGAATCAAAAGAGCTCAACTCGCGATTGACAACCTTGATCCAAACTCATCTCAGTATGAGTCAAATTAGGTTGAGATAATTTTGCTTTTGGGGCGTACTCGTGCCCAACTTTTAAGTTTGAATTTAAATTGAAATAGTCGATATTGTCTTTTTTCTGTGTACCGCACCAAAATAGACACTTTTGAGTAGAAACAAATACACCGCATGTAGATTTTGAATGGGAGGGTATAGAATTAAAGACTGAACATACAGCATTCCGATGAGCTCAATCACATTAAAGACGTTGGATTCAAGACAAATAGACAATTCAACTAACAAATGCCTCTCGCTAATTATGACCTAGCTGGAACAGCATATCAGAAAAATGAGCCTAGCTAGCTAGCTAGTTCTGCAGGAATTATGGAGCAAACGGTCAGAAAAGACAGAAAATGATCCCCCAAAAAGAGTAGACAGTAGAGCGCCTAATTTAAATCGTCGTACGTCAGTGTATACAGATGTAAGCTTTTTCCCTTGCCATTGCCGCGTCAACATCAGATCACTAAGTATTCCAAAAGCGGTAGCATAATTACTTACGGCTCTATTAATCCATTCCAAAAAAACTCCTACCCTGTCCCCATATATTCCATTTTCCACTTTCCAGTGACGAACGATGAGCAACGGCAAACCATGCTGGGTAAAAGCGTCATTAACACTTCTCATCGTCGTTATAGCCGTTTCCACGACCCTCGCCGCCCTGGCGCTCACCGTCTTCCGCCCAAGGGACCCAGCCTTCACCATGTACCTCGTCGGCCTGCCCGCCGTCCGGCTGCAGGATTTACTCCGCGCCAGAAACGTCACCGTCCCGGTCATCATCGGCATCAGAAACGAAAACTACGCCAGCTTTGCATGGAGGGACTTCACGGCGTCGATAAGGCTCAACGGGACGGCGGTCGGCGAGGTGACGATTCGAGGGGACCGCGTCGTTCAACGTACGAATATGATGAACATCACGGCAGCTCCGACGCTTCAGCTGGAAAAACTGCAGCTCCCGCCCTTCAGCCTGGCGTCGGTTTTAGCTGCGCTGCGCGACGGAGGCTTGAAATTCACTTGCTCCGTGACGGTGTTGGGGGAGGTTAAGGCATTCGACGTCGTTTCGGCGCCAGGGGTTCGTGGCTCGGTTTCTATTGGTTGTGTCGGTTCCTTGCACATAAACAGTATCCATTTAGCAAGGAAGAAGAACGGTGTGTTTGGAGGGCAGGCTTGGTGCTGGACGGCGAAGAAGCAATTATTGTTACTTTCCGGCAAGTGAGTAATCAGCGGCCTGCAGGCGCCAAACTTTGCCTTTTGTTGGTATCAGGCATTATGGCATCGATATCTCTGATTTGAGAATATATACTTTTCCCTCTCGCAAATAATGAATTTTCAATGTTTGAATTGATTCACCATCTCTCCACTGACATTACTAGAGAGCTAACCCAATATGGTTTATAATGTCAACAAGAGTTGCGCCAATCATTCGAGTTGGTAAATGTTGGATAATGAATTTTACACTATATATCTATTAGCATATTCACTCAAATGAAAAACAAGTCAACTTATAAGGACTTCCTTTTGCATGGTTGCTGGCTTGCTGCGAGCACACTATGAGTTTCATAAAGGAGGGTCATCGTCGGGATTGGGGGAACTTGCGGTCACAGAAGGTTCTAATACCATATCAATAACCAATTGGTACCAATCATTTAAGTTGTTATGAAAGGTTTAATAATGAATCTTATACTAGTAAACCCCTAACAAAAAAATAAAGTCACCCAACTCATTGGAGCTTTCATTTGCACATGTATTGGATACGAGAATGTCGTATGTTTCACAAATGGAATCACCAATATTCAAACAAAAATACATAATATATCTCGGTCACAAAATGTTCTGATACCTTGTCAACAATTAATTAATTCAAATAACTTAGAATAATTAAAAATATTCAATAATAGATTTTATATTGGCCTCTAACCTTATAGCCTGGAATCCTCTATATTTGCTGCTCGAGCTAGCTAGTAGTCTAGGACTTAATAGAGGCGGCTGACACTGAGAGACAGACTTCGGGGTTGGGAGGAATTGATATAACAAAACTATGAACTATGAAATTTTATCGTACAGACGGTTCAACCACGAAATATTAGTATTGGAAGCTAAATCGGTAAGCAGTATTTAATAATATTAACAGTTAAATCAATTTTATTATAAAATATCCTATTGCCGACTTTTTCGGTACGATCTTCGATACGATTTCAAGGGGAACGGATCAGGTCAGTAACCTTATGGTGAGTAACCATGAGTAACCAGCCCACATCAGCATGACATCAGCATCCTCTCTCTCCTGTAAAGCCTTTAATTTTTCCCTCTTTAATCTTTGGCGGACGATTTCTCACTCATTTTAAGTCGAAATTTAATTTTTTTTGCACAGTTAGATCAGATTAATTGTGCTCTTCAAAATGATATCCACTTTAATATATTTTTCGAACAAAAAAATTGAGCCATTTTTTACCAGTATATACCATATGGTATTGACTGGTATTGAAATAAAAGCATACCTATGGTTTGAAAAAAGTACCATGGTGGTATGAACAAACCAAGACTGTAGGATGGTTGAATACATGATAGTAGAAATATATTAATTTTCATTTACGACTTTTAACATTGTATATCACAAGATACCACCCCGTACCAGGGTGGTATTGTATGGTATTGTGTGGTATTTTTTGGTTATGTAATTTGTTCACCCATAAATTTGTAGATCCAATAGATCATGATCAACTCGTCCCTTCTATGCAAACGTTTTCAAAAACGAATTAAAAACGAATAAGATACCATACAATACCACCCCGTACCAGGGTGGTATTGTATGGTATTGTGTGGTATTTTTTGGTCCTGTAATTTGTTCACCCAGAAATTTGTAGATCCAATAGATCATGATGAACTCGTCCCTTCTGTGCAAACGTTTTCAAAAATGAATTAAAAATGAAGAAAATACCATATGGTATGCAGTTGGTACCGAGAGGCCAGAATTTTTTGTTCTAAAAAAATATTGAAAATTGATCTCATTTTGTAGAGCACGATGAACTCGTTCCACCTGTGCAAAAAAAATTAAAATCCGAGTTAAAACGAAAAAGATATGAGCCGATTAAGAAAGCTAGAGAAAATAAAAATGATCTTTAATTCTCCATCCTTAGATCTGGATTTTTTAAATGAAGGTCTAGTTTTGGTTATTAATGGATGCATAACCCATGGTTATGCACCCTATCTTGAGCCGTCTGATTGTCATACAATAATCCTTGGATCTGCTGATCAAACCTACTAATTAATACGGATTAATTAGCTAGGCCTATGGGGTCAATTTATAGAATCATTGTATCATATGGGTTGATTAGGGAGAAGCTAGGGTGCTAACCCCACTATAATCTTAACCGTACATCTCTAATTCTAATCTAATGGCTATAAAAAACTAAGGGTAAATTAGGAATCACCTGCATTAAATATTAATTTTCATTTTTTAATTAAGTCTGCTTGTGCTAATGGGAAGTTTTTGTGGTGGATGAAACGTGTGAAAAAATGCAAAAGAAACACTACACACATGTTCCAACGTCATTCAACTACAATTCAAAACCACTACTAACCAATCTACAACCAATGCAAAAATGCTACATCTTCCAACGTCCTTAAACTACAATGCAGCAGACCCACTACTAACAAATTCACAACCAATGCAAAAATTCTCCATCTACAATGGACCATATCACTACTATGATGGATTTGTTAGTAATGGTTCTGCATTGTAGTTGAAGGACGTTGGAAGATGTAGCATTTTTCATTGGTTGTGGATTTGTTAGTAGTGGTTTTGCATTGTAATTGAATTACATTGGAACATGTGTGTAGTGTTTTTGCATTGGTGGAAGTGGGCATAATTGTTTTTGCATTGGTAGAAGTGGTACGTTAGTAATATGTCGTAGTTGTTTATGCATGTATAAGTAAACCCATTCTTAACTGTTGGAATATCTCCCGGCACAAAAACCGCACACGTTCCACACGGCTAAAATCATGGCATGATGTCATCTAATAAACCCAACTTACCAAAATGTCCCTGACAATACAACACTCTTAATCGGCCATAATAAAAAAGGATGGAGGTTACGGGAGTTAGTACGGTACTAACGGGATAGATGGTTAGCAACCCATCTGATCCCATTGGTGTTTTTTATTACATACACTTGTTCTTAAATTCTTATGAACTTAGTAAAATGGATGTCCATATCATATGCGCGTGCCGTTGGTATCTCTCTATGTTTACATTTTATTTTCAATAATTTGAGAGTTTATGTAGTATCGCTCTTTCAATTGGTCTTTAAATATTTATGAATAATTGAATATATATTGTTGGTCTTGAATCAATTGTGAAGTGTTGGTCTACTAATCCCTTAAAGTTACCTCGTACCAACTATGTTCCGACAAAGTTAATTAAATCCCTATTCAACGACTTTCATACTTTTTTTAATCCATCTATGCCATATGCACTTTCTTGTTCAATATTATTATTATTATCACAATGATATATATTTATAAATTTTATAACGTTACGTGAAAGCTAAAAATTCTGGTATGGTATTTTGTACGTTAAAGCGCTCATTTGGAAAATAGTTATTCCAAGGCATACATGATATTTGATAGTTTAATAATGCACATTAGTTTATTGGTACTATATATTGTAGTTGTAATTAGCATTAGTATTCTCTATTTATTAATGGATTGGGAATGTATTCCTTGTGGAGAAAGCATTAAGAGAAAAGAAAAGAGAGGAAGGGTTGGTTGTGAGTAGAGATGGAATGGAACAATGTGGAGTAGCTTGGAGGACCACCATAGAACAGAAGGCTCATTCAAAATAAGTAAAAGGAAAATAAAAATATATAAAATTTATTAAATGCTATTATTGCCACCAATTATTCGACATTATGTTCGATTTGTTTCCCTCTTCAAGATTTTTTTACACTTTTTATATATTGAATATATACTATATAGGTAGATCATTCATGTTGAACCACATCAGGAATCAAATTCTATGTTCACTGGAAATTCATCCTCCTACTAACTGCTCGGTTGATTTATTAATTAAAGTATAGTTTGGAAAACTAAAAGTCTAAACCAAGTTGATCTAGTTTTAAGGCTTAATTGCAAGTTTGGTCACTCGAATTGCTATAAAATTTTACGTTTGTCACTCAAATTAATTTATTCCATTTGTAGTCACTCTAATTAGTTGAACAGTTCAAGTTCGGTCACTCTCCGTTAACCTCCGTTAACTTTGACTGACGTGGCGGTCAACTCTGACCGTTGACCGTTAAATGTGTGACGTGGCAAATAAAAAATAATTAAAAAATAAAAAAAACCCCTCAAATTTCGAGAACCACCCCCTTCACGTTTGAGATTATGCAGGCAAGTTGTTCTCTTATAATTCTACAGGGAAGTTTCAAGAACCACCCCTTTCACTCTCTATCTCTCCTTAAGTTGGGATGGAATGGATTTTAAGATAGTCGATCAATCCAATTGTTGAGATAAGCCGCGGCGGCAGCCAATCCGAAAACCACGGCGACATCCCTGGCTACGTAACTCATCGACTTCCACGGATCCTTAACCCAGCAATGCTTGGGTATGGCGGCTCGAATATCGGCCAAATTGAAGGGCGGCGGAGCTCCTGGGTCGAAACCTGCCGGCGGCTCTGCTTCTCCAATCGCATCGTTGAAATTGGATTCTTCTCCACTGAAGCAACTTGAAAGGGGACACTCGCTCTCTTCCTAGAAGAAGAACGTGACGGAACAACCGTTCCGTTTACTGTTCCCTCTCATTCGGTCCGCTCACTGTCGAAACCCCCTATCGAGATTCGCGACAAGACCTCGGCATTAGTCTTTCCGATCGTAATCGCGACCAGGGCGGATTTCGACGGCGGGAGCTACCCTCAGTGGAACGAGAAGGCTGTCGTCGAGAGAGGATCGTAATCCCCGAGCATGTCGAAGAGGATCGCTCGACTGTCTTCTCCCTTGGGGTAGTTGTTGAACTTGGTCTTGAGGATGTGCTGGACGACGGCGGGATCAACCGTGAGGATCTGTTGCCGGTCGAGGAGTCGCACGGCAACCGTTCCGGACGGAGAGGCTTGGAGCAGCTCTGTTGTCCACTCAACTCGGCGGTCCTTGTTTCTTATCAGCTCCAGTGCGTGGCCGATTATTGGGTACCGTTTTGAGCCACGACGGCCGGAAGCAGGGGAGAGGAAGAGAATCAGCGCCAGTATGACGAGAAAGCCGGTGACTAGGAGCTCCACTGAGAATAACATGATGGTGGTGGCTATGGGTTTTCAGTACTGAGTAGCTTGGTTTCAGTGTCTAAGAGGTGATGTCTCAATAATTGACATGGGCGATTGATTTATAGGAATTTTGGGCAAGCAGTGAAACGATTCCAGGATCATGCTCGGAATTTCGTTTGATTGGCTGACTGATTTACATAATATGAATCTGGAAATGAATTCTTATGTATGTGCAGTATTGGAAACGACGGTGTGGGAGCCGTAGAAGGACGGCAGAATTGTCTTCTTCGGCGACATTTTGATAATTTCTTTTTTTCATTTTTGATAATTATAATTTTTTTATAATGATGTGTAATTTCTAAAAATTTAATTTTTATTTTTTAATTATTTTTTATTGCCACGTCACACATTTAACGATCAACGGTCAGAGTTGACTGCCACGTCAGTCAAAGTTAACGGAGGTTAACGGAGAGTGACCGATCTTGAACTGTTCAACTAATTAGAGTGACTATAAATAGAATAAATTAATTTGAGTGGCAAACGTAAAATTTTATAGCAATTCGAGTGACCAAACTTGCAATTAAGCCCTTGTTTTAATTTCTTGAATATTTATTTTCATAATATGAAATTTGGCGCGACCCGCTGATTTGCTCGTTTTTCATTTTCCTTCTAATTAAAAAAGGAGCATTTTCCTCATCATTGGATCTCAAAGACAAAGTAGAGAGAGAGAGAGAGAGAGAGAGAGAGAGAGAGAGAGAGAGAGAGTTGTGTAGTTATAATGGGAAGGGGATCCGCACTCCATACACAGAAGAAGAAGAAGAAGAAGAAGCAAGTGCAACTAGAGGAGGCATCCAATGGGATCGCATTGATCCTAAGAGAAAGTTGGTTGGTGTATATGTTGCCTTTGGATCATGCTATCCCTTTCGATTCTTCCTTCGGTAGCTAATTAATTATCACTTCTGTTATACCTCCGCCGCCGGCCGACCTCAGACGCTCGCCGGAGAAACTACAATAATGTTAACTACCTCCAGATGATGCCACGCATGATCAAGTAATTCTCCCTCTCTCTCTCTCTCTCTCTCTCTCTCTCTCTCTTCCATGCAAGATAACGTCTCGTCATCATCGAAGTCTAATCATGGAAATTTTCCCAATAAACCAATGAGAACCTTATTCAAGGAATTGTTTCCCCCTCAACCGGGTTTTATTAGTTGTGCTGATATTTCTTCATCCTAAATTCTCAAAAGGTCAAATTTTTTTAATAATTCACTTTTTAGTTTTTACTATTTACGATATGATTCTCCAGCGAACCAGATAGCTTGGGACGGGTTAGCATGCTAACCCCTTAAGGGGTTGGTTTTTTGACAACCCCTGGTCAATTTTTCATTAATTATTGACAAGTATTAATGAAAGTAAACATAATAAATGTTCTGTTATTAAATACAAAGTAAGCATTAAATACACCACATTAATTATCACTTTACTGATATTTGTACCACTGCACTGATACTCAGGTATGACATTGCTACCAGTGCACTGATATCGCTACCAGTGCAGTGGTATATCTACCAGTATAGTGGTACAACGTATCAGTGCAGTGGTATATCTACCAGTACAGTGGTACACCGTATCAGTGCAGTGGTATATTTTTTGGAGGTGGTCGGAGGGAGTCTGCCGATGGGATTTTCACCGGAGAAGTGTGGCGGTCGGAGGAAGTCTGGTGGTCGGAGACTGCTGAAAAAGGAAAAATCAAATATAGTGAGAGAATTCCTAATGTGTATTTAATGTGTGTATTTAATTCCTAATGTGTATTTAATAGTGAGAGAATTCCTAATTAATATGGTACATTTAATTCCTAATGTGTATTAATTATTGTGTATTAATTATAGTTGTATTTAATATACTAAGGGGTGTCATTTTTTCAATCCCTAAGGAGTTAGCATGCTAACCGAACCCAGATAGCTTGCGTGAGAGCATTTTTTTTAGTACCCACATGACCATGAGAAGAGAGTGAGACCATTAATTCTCTTCTCTATTCTGGGTCGATCTCTGGCTGGTCTGGTGGTGGACCTTTTCCCTAGCTACCATTAATACTGCTATATACATGCTTCCAATGGATTGACTTGATTTTCACCTTCTCACCAAAACGATCGACCAATCTTTCTTCTGTAAAAGAAAAATTCATCATCACTATGGTACGTAATTCATCATTTTTCAGGCCGCGATGACACAATGTATCATGTTAATTCCAATTCCATAAGATATTAGTTTTAATTATATTAATTATTTATTTATATTTTGAAAGAAGGACACAAGTATATTTTTGAATTCTACCTCTGTCACTCCCTACATGTGTGTGCCACATGTACCCCAACATTCTACTAATTAGCAAGAAAATTGCTTCTTGCTCTTCCTTTCGTCACATGGCTTACATTTTGCACGCCCCAACACATTTTTAACTTACTGATCATCTTGTGCCCCACTTTGTACTATGATTTACAAGTGTCAAAACCTCAAATGATCGAGTCCCAACAATTAATATATTCCGATCTCTCCTCTGATCTGCATGAGATTAAAGTTAATTTGATCTGTTACTTTTATGCCTGTGGACATGTATGTATATAATAGCTAACCTATACTAGCTTTGGTATGATCATTCTTCAATAATTTCATTATCTAAGCCTTTCTAAACAGAAAAAGGATTCCTAAAAAGTCAATATGTATAATTTTCCCGTCCCTGTTTCCTTCTTGACCCTGTCTGACTCTCAAGAGATGGAAGAGGTCGGGACGGGCAAACCCTAATTTGCACACTACTTTTTCTACAAATTACGTTTTGATACCCAAAATTGTTTTTTCTTACAATTTAGTACCTAAATTTTTTTACAAATAAGTCCTTACATTTTGGTAGTAAAATTGTATTTTGGTACCCAAATTTTTTTATTTTTGCAATGTAGTACCTAAACTTTCAAAACTTTTACAAAGAGGTCCAATGTGGTATGAGATATTTGTTGTTGCTAAGAGTCACAGGGTCAAAAAGTGACCCGTCGCTAAGTTGTCCCGACCCTTATAGGGTAAAAAACTGACTCGTCACTAAACTAACCCTATAGATAAACTAACCCGTCCCGACGCTCAGGGATGGGACGGGTCGGTAGGTTTTTAGGGTCAAACTTACACCCCTACTCACTACCATCAATAATCTTATGGATATATAAATTACTTAACAACCCATCAAACCTCCCCCTGGACCCCCTCCCCCCAAACTCTTATGACGAGTGTATCAGGCACTACCCTACCTTTCTGAATATTCGATAAATTATGGAAGCAAACAATACAATTTTTCCTCGTTGAATTGATAATATAACATATTGATGGCCACCAATAGATTTTTTTAGTACTATAACATTTACTAGGAATAAATTTTCAAAATAGGAATAGTTTTTAATATAAGGAGTTCTGGGAGTAACTTTAACTTTAATTTTCACATTTTCACATATATTCTGAAAATATTTCTATTATAAAAGTTGTAGTCCTCGAAAAGTCATGCGAAATGAAAAAAAAAAGTTTGCTACAATCGGATAACCGAGCACAAAGTTAAGGTTGTTGGAAATTTCAAAGGAGTGGCTCGAGTTTACTGAACTCGAACCACTTCAGCCCCACATGGTTCGAGGCTTATATGATATATCATCGATCTACGACTACATCGAGTCTCCTACACTCGAACCGGTTAGTAGTTCGAGTTCCTCAAACTCGAACCACTCCAAACTTAAATATTTTAGGAATTTTTTTTATAAGTATGGTAGTTTAAAAATTTGTTTTACTATTATGTGTATTTAGAAAATTATTCCGCAGAAACTATGTTTGAAACGGTTACAAAAGACGGAAAATGATCCCGAAAGCAGCGATATTGCCTAATTTACATTGTCGTACACAGACAGCCAGCCCCAAGTTTCTTTTATTCGAGCGTCTCTATAGAGACAAATTAAAAGACGACGGAGATGCCGCTTTTTTCCTAGCCATTGCCGTCACATCAGACTCTATGTATTCCAACCGGCTCTATATTAATCCATCCAATAACGCCTATCGCCGGTCCACATATTCCATTTGTCACGCTTAATAATCAATATTCCACGAAAACCATGAGTACCATTAACGAGAAAACCATGCCCAAAAAGGCCGCTAAACCATGTTGGGTAAAAGTGGCATTAACACTTGTCATCGTCCTTGTAGCTATTTCGACGACCGTCACAGCACTGGCGCTGACCGTCTTCCGTCCAAGGGACCCAACCTTCAGCATTGCACTCGTCGGCCTGCCCGCTGTCGGGCTGGAGGATCTACTCCGCGCCAAAAATGTAACGGTCCCGGTTGTGATCGGCATCAGCAACGGAAACTACGCCAGCTTTGCATGGAGGGACTTCACGGCGTCGATAAGGCTCAACGGGTTAACGTTGGGCGAGGTGACGATTCGCGGTGACCGAGTCCTTCAACGCAGTAATATGAACATCACGGCGGCTCCGACACTTCAGCTGGACAAACTGCTGGTCCAGCCATTCGACCTGCCATCAGTGCTGGATGCTTTACACGACGGAGGGTTGAACTTCACTTGCTCCGTGACGGTGTTTGGGGAGGTTAAGGCGTTCGGCGTCGTTTCAGCCCCCGGAGTTCGTGGCTCGGTTTCGATTGATTGTACCAGTTTCATGTACATAAACAGTATCTCTTTCGCCAGGAAGAACGGTGCCTTTGGAGGGCAGGCTTCGTGCTGGACGGCCAAGAAGCTGTTGCTACTTTCCGGCAAGTAAGTAATCAGCGGAGTGGAAGAGTTAGAAATTTGAATAAAGACCTAAATTTTTTTATGTTTGTGTAATTTAAATTATGGTCAATATACGAGAGACCTAAACTCTTACTAACTAATTTATTTTTCAAATTCATTGCAAATGTGACGCATAGGGCTGTTAATGAACCAAGCCGCTCATGAACGACTCGGTGTCCGACTCGAGAAAAATTCCTTCGACACTCGATTCGTCTTAATCGAGCTGGCTCGCGAACAAGCTCGTTAACTAAACGAGCCGAACTCGAGTCATACCATGTTCAGCTCGAAAGCTCGCGAACAAGCTCATTTAATGGTTTGGCATAAAAAAGGATTAGAATTCTTGTATTTTAAGTATCGAAATTGGGATAAATATTGTGTTTTACTTTAGTAGACTTTGCTACAGGTTTGAATGTAATTTTGTGCTCAATTCTAAGTCAATTTTGAGCTATCATGAACATTTTATGAGCTGAACTCGATTTTGGACTCGATAAACTTATTTGACGAGCCGAACTCGAGTCGAGCTCGAACTTTCATTTTCATAAACGAGCCGAGCTCGAGCTTGTATATTAAAGCTCGTGACGAACACGAGCCGAACTCGAGTTTGGAAATATATTAACGAGCTGAATCCGAACTATGGCAAAGCTCGGCTCGATTCGGCTCATTAACAGCCCTACTTACACATAATATTACTTGCATTTTAAAGTTGATGCATTTTAAAGTTGAGAGAGATTATAGTTCAAACTCGGTCAGTTCGTAAAATGAAAAGCGCCAATTTTGCTTTTTGGGTTCAGCCATCAATCTGACTTATCGGAACAATCACCTATGTAGGTTCGACCTTCCTCCTTTCGGTTTTGGTCTCCGCATGCACCTCATGATTGAAAGCAAATGAGTCATATGGATTAGGGCTGGCTATTTGATCCGGACTGTTTGGTTTTACTCGAAACCGGATCGTATAATCCGGACTGGGACCGGATAGCAAACAATCCAATCTCATATTCGGGCTTAGATTTGAGGTAAAAAAACACGGATAAAGACCGGATAAGAGACCCCAACACTCAAATCCCCACAAGCTCAATATAAAAATCAAGATCAAATTAGGACCGGACCGGGTCAAGACCGGACTGTATCCAATCCCATCTTTGGTTCTTATATTCCCGAAAAGACCAGACTGGGACCAGATCAATTTGGTCTAATTTAACCGGACCAGACCGTATAGCCACCCCTAATGGATAGAAGAGGATGAGGAGTCAGCTTGTCTATTGCCATCGTACGTACTGATTCGTTAATCACATATAGTTGGAAATCGTTTTAGGAGTCCATGTTGGTTCTCTTGCCGATGATCTCCTTTGTTTTTGGTAGAAGAGGATGAGCTAGTTCAGACTTCAGACTTGAGACAGAAGGATCTCCCTTCCTTTCTTTCCTTCTTCTTTCCCCTCTTGCAAAATGATGGTATGGGTCGATACTCGACAAAATGAATGTAGCCCAAGGTGGCTTTATTTGGTTTCAGGGCCCACTAGAATAAAGCCTGGGCCCGCCCAACCCAATAGGCCCAATTGTATATGGACTGGCCGACATCCCTTCAATAAGAGGGTTGTACAGCCCAATTCCTTCAATTTTCCCGGATCAGGACATTTAAATTTTAATGCAAACTTGCAGACTCGGGAGGCTCTTGATTTTCGTGGTATTGATCTAATCCCTATTTGTCATGTCTGTCATCGTCGGTCGGTTTGAATCTATAGAGCATCTGTTGTTTAAATGTTCCCTTGCCCGACGATTTTGGAGAACCATTGGTCTTTCAATTCTCAGGATTTGTCGACAGGTTCTTTTGCCATGTTTCTTGGTTCGAATTTGTTTGGTATGACAGGTGATGATCTGGACTTCAAAGTTACGTTCTTCAAGTGGTTTGTGGGCTTTGGCGCTTGTGGAGTCGTCGTTGCAAGGTGGTCTTTGAGTATCTTCAACTTCAACCAAACATTCTGCTGTGGCAGTGGAGTCATCAGGTTGAGGAATTCGACAAGGTTGTTCTGCGTCATCAACTGCTGCCTACTTTCAATCACAGCGCCTCAACCGGTATTCCAAGCCGTCTGACGTCTGACGTCTCATTATCGATCTCTGCAAATCCTCCTTTGATGCGGCCACTGCGGGTGTTGAGAAAGGTTCTGCAGCCTTTGTTATTTGTTCACCGGAGGGCACCGTCCTTCATGCCAAAGCGACTCGCTATGATGGGATAACTGATGCTTTTGTTCTTGAGGCGCTCGCTTTGAGAGATTGCTTGTCTTTCTGCATTGATCATGGTTATCTTCAAGTGCTGATTCGGGGATGCTAAAGTGGTGATTGATCGTTGCTGCAGTCACCATCTTTCTCATGTTCGGGCAGGGGTAATTCTCCAAGAGATTATATTGGTGGTTTATTAAGGTCTCATTTGGGGTATTCAGGGTGGGTGGCTCATTTAGTGGGCCGTAAGGCTATGTTTCTGTCGCCTCATTTATTGCAAAGGTTCGACTACGTTCCTTGGGTTACTAGCCAATAGGCTAGGTGTATTCAGACTCTTTTCGATCGGTATTTTATCTCTCTAATCAAGAGATCTAATGGCAAAAAATAAAAATAAAAAACGTCAGTGATAAAACCTCTTTTACAATTGCATATTGCATTGAGTGTCGTCTAGAATTTGCAATTGAGCAAATGTCATTGATGTTTGGGTATTGTCCAAATTAATATTGTCAACCCAATTTATCTCGCTGGCTCGGTCGAGGTAGTGGGTTGAGAGTTAATGGTATGATTTCTTTAGCCCGATTTAGCATGTATATCTAAAAATGTGATAACATTGGAGGATCTAGAATTAAAGGCTCAACATACATACAGCATTCCTATGAGCTCAATCAAATTAATTAATGACGTTTGATTCAAGATAAATCGCCAATTCAACCAACAAATGCCTCTTCGTAATGGTTCCCTGTGAATCATGTCGTAGCTGGAACAGCATATCAGAAATTTACCATATCCTAGCTAGCTAGTTCTGCAGAAATTATGGAGCAAACGGTTAGACAAGACAGAAAATAATCCCAAAAAGAGCAGAGCATCGATATTGCCTAATTTCGATTGTCGTACGTCAGTGTATACAAACAAAAAATAGAAGTCTTTTTATTCGAGTTTCTGTGTAGACTGTAGAGACAAATGAATTAAAACGACATACAGATGCAGCTTTTTTTCCTTGCCATTGCCGTCACGATCAGATTAAGTATTCCGAAACGGCAGCTTAATTAATTAGGGCTCTATTAAACCATCCAAAAAAACTCCCATATTCCATTTGCCACGGTTAATCGTTCGTTTCAGGTAACGATGACCAACAGCAAATTAAACCATGCTGGGTAAAAGCGGCATTGACACTTCTCGTCGTCCTTATAGCCATTTCGACGACCCTCGCCGCCCTGGCGCTGACCGTGCTACGACCATCGCTACGCCCAAGGGACCCAATCTTCAGGGGATATGATATGACGACAACACCATATTTGTTGTTATGGTGACAATAATATAGGACCGCCAATAAGAAGCCACCATTCTGCATACTTTTTAATTTTATTAGTTGACTGAATTTTTATAAGTTAAAATTAAAGGAAGGGCATGATGGTCACTACAAAAGTTTCATCCCATGTCGCACGCATGTACTGAGCTTTTTCCTCATGCGCGTGCACTACACTTTTAATTAATGCCCATTTCACTTTCAATAATTATTTTATTATTAATACTAATTGATTATCCTCCTATGCGAGAAGCCAAAGTTTGAAAAAAAGAAGCTGACAAAGAGTTCCAGTTTTAACTTTTATCTAGGACATTAATTTCCAGGGATAGGATACGGTGACAACCCCTTGGGGGTTGTCAGATTCACAACCACCTTTGTGGCCATCAGATACGTTCTCTCTCCTGTCTTTTTCTTCTTTTTTTAAATTAATGGTTAAGATTAAACCAAGGGCAAATTCGAAATGGAAAACTTACCACATGAGATCCTTTCCATTTTCCATATAAATACTTTTTATTACCCAAAAAAAAAAAAAAAAGACCCTCCCCCATTCTCCTGCGTCTCCCTCCTCTTCCCCTCTCACATATCTCTAACAAAAAAACCCTAGCCGTCAAGAGCTCCACCACCGTCGCCGCCTCTGCCTCCCCTGCCGCCGCGCCGCTGTCCTCCCCGCGCCGCTGTCCTCCCCTCCCTCTTCCTCTCCCGTGCCCACCGTTCACAGTCTGCTGTACCCGCCATCATGATCGAGATCTACGCCGCCGCCTGGCTCCGCGACGTCCAGATCGGCTCCGTCCGCGTTCTCATCAGCAACGTCCATATCGACGTCCAGATCGTCTCTACACCAAGCTCTCTGCCTCCGGCGTCGGCTTCAACGACCTCCTCGACGCCAAGGCCACCGCCGGGGGTGCGAAGAATCTCGAGGAGAAGACTGCCAATGCTAGTGGTACCAATTCCTATTGGTACGATACCACTACTCACTGGTACGTACCAGTGGCTCCCCTACCACTACTCACTGGTACCACTATCATCTGGTACCACTATCATGTAATACCACTATTATCTGTTTTTTTGTGTTATTCTCTACTGGTACCGCTACCAATGCTAGTGGTAGCGCTACCAGTGCTAGTAGCGTTGTGTTATTCTCTACTGGTAGCGTTGTACTGGTAGCGTACCACTAGTATTGGTACATTTTTTACTGGTACCGCTAGTACTAGTACATTTTTTAACGTACTGGTAGCGTACCACTAGCACTGGTATATTAATTACCAGTAGACTAATAGATTGGTACACTTTTTAACGCATTGGTACATTTTTTCAGGTTGCCGGAGGGAGTCTGCCGGAGAGAATTCGCCGGAGAAAAAGTTTGTCAGTCGATGCGGAGTGGCTGCTGGAGAAAGGAAGAGAGAGAGAGATAGATAGAGATATTAATGTATAAGATTTAAATTTCAGAAAAAATTGTATTTAATATGGGTATTAAATTCCCAATATAATTAATACAAAAAAGGTAATTAATATATTCATTTTTTCCATACCCAAAATACCCTTGGTTGTGAATCTGACAACCCCCAAGGGGGTTGTCACCCTATCCTGTCCCTAATTTCCATAACAAAGAGAGAGTTCATATATTTGGAAAGTAATAAATGTGATTCCCTCTTTGTGTATAAAATGAATGTAATCCAAATTTATATAAATTTACAGACTAGCTATGAGCCAATGTAGTCAAAAGCGCGTTTCTAGCTACAAGTATTTTGGTGATCTGTAAGCGTAAAATCGTAAGTTTTTAGAATTTAAATTGTAGTTTTTAACTACATTAAATGTGATTATGCGTAGAAGTGTTTTGGTGATCTAGAAGCGTAAATGCGTAAGTTTTTAAACTTTAAAGTGCAATTTCAACTACATTGAGCTCAATCATTTAGTTGGAAACGAATCCTTTTTGAAAAATAACTTCTTTGACGAAAAATCAATGGTCAACAATCACTGGATATTGTGGTATGCATTGTGAGATTTATGGTTTGGTTTCTCATATTTTTGGTAACCTTTTGTGGTCTTTTCTTGTGTTTGTGATTTGCCTTAAGAAGTTTATCATGTGCATTCAAAAAATTTGCGGTTTGCTTGCGGGATTTCTGGTATGTTTTAATAGGTTTGTGGTTTGCATTAGCATGTTTCTGGTTTATTTTTGTGGTTTGTTTTAACATGTTTGTGGTTTGCATTATTAGGTTTTAGGGGATTTTTTGTCTACATTAGGATGTTTCTGGTTTGCTTTTGTGGGGTTTTTTATCGTGTTTGTGGTTTGTATTATGATGTTTCTGGTGTGCATCAGAAATATTTGTGGTATGCTTTGTGCGGTTTTTGGTATGTTTTAGGAGACTCGTGGTCTACATTAGTAAATTTCTGGTATGCTTTTTGTGGTTTGATTTACCGTGTTTGTGGTTTATATTATGAGATTTTTTATGTGATTATGAACAACGAATATTTGACAAAAGCAACAACTGAAATAAACTTTTCAGAATCAATAATGAATATTCGAAATACAAATACGAATTCATATCCTCAACAAATGCATATGAGAAATATAATAGAACACTAGAAAAACAAGAATTCCTTCTTCTCCATCTCCTGCCACTACTACATCTACATTAACTATTCACAAATCATTTGGAAATTAACAAACACATTAAAACTTCCCTAATGTCGTAAACTATGGGGATCCTCATGATTGCAAACCATTTTGTGTGCACGCAGTGGAGATCGACGAGTCATTCAAGAAACTGGGCACCGTCCCGTTCAAACGGGAGATCCGTCCAGGCGTCAGCTCCAACACCACCGCCACCACAAAAGGCATTCTCCGCTGCTCAAAAAGCTCTCCCCTCCGGCACTCTCCGCCGCCATCATCACAACCTTCTTTGGATATCTCACGCTCCCGCCATCCTTCCCCGATCAGCCGCTCGTCTTCCATCTTCCTCACTCCGCCTCCCAACCTCTGCTCCGGCCGCTCCTTTCAATTGGCGCCGATTCCACAGCTTCAGTAGACGGCCGGAGAAGTGAGAGAGTTTCTTTCCATAACCTTGGTGAGGAAGCTGGTGCGATGGCGCCGGCTATGGGAGAGATGCAGATTGCCGCCGGCGATGGCAGAGATGAGGATTGTCGCCGAAGAGAAAAGATTGTCGCAATCTGGCTGCTGCTATTTCTCGGGGAGGAAGAAAGACAGAGATCACGGAGAATAATTTTGATTTTCATTACGTGAATTATGTGTTTTATATTTTTATCCTTAATGAATCTTGTTGTTACTATAACAACAACAAGGGTGTTGTTATAGTATCCGGACCCAATCTTCAGCATCTACCTCGTCGTCCTGCCCGCCGTTGGGCTGCAGGATCTACTCCGAGTCCGCGGCGGTGTCACAGTCCCAGTGGTCATCGGCCTTCACAACGAAAACCACGCCAGCTTTGCATGGAGGGACTTCACGGCTTTGATAAGGCTCAACGGGACAGCGGTGGGCGAGGTGACGATTCGAGGCGACCGAGTCCTCCAACGTACGAATATGAACATCACGGCTGCTCCACCGCCGCCTTCCTTCACCCCCTGCCGAGCCCTCCACCGCCGCCACCACCTCCTCCTCCCTCACTCCCTGCCGCCTCCGTCGTGCCTCCTCTCCTTGTCTTTTTCGGTGTGAGTTCATCTGCCACTATACTCTTACTCTCCTCTCCTTCGTTTTTTCAGATCTGTGAGTTTTTTATTTTCATATCTGATTTTTTCTAGTGGTTTTTTTTCCTGACCACCACCATTTGGTACCTGGTAGTGGTACGCTACCACTACCAGGGAATGGTAACAAATGATAGGTAATGGTATCAAATGATAGTGGTACGCTACCACTATCAGGTACCGGATGGTAGTGGTACCAAATGATAGTGGTACACTATCACTACCAGCTACCAGATGGTACTGGTACCGCTATACTGGCAGTGGTACCAGTGGTAGCAGTAGTGTACCACTAGTGTACCACTAGCGCTCTGATGGAATGATAATTTTTTGCAGGTTGTCAGAGCAAGTATTATTCAAGAATTTCGCCGGAGAAAATCTATCGGTCGGAAAGTCAGCCGGTCGGAGTGGTGTGACTGCTAGAAAAATTAATTAATATAAATTTTTAATTCTCAATCTATAATTAATAAAAAAAATTAATTAATTTATTTATTTTTTGTTATACCCAAAATGCATTTGGTTGTGAATCTTCACACCCATAACATAAGGAAGTGCCGTATCCCACTCCTACTCCGGTGCTTTGCCGATTTGTGAGAGACCGCCAGTAGCCCAGTATTCCCTCGAGTCACAGCCCAATACAAGAATAATGACTGGGCTCAACCCTTTAGGCTCAATCGTATATTTGCCTGGCCGACTTCCTTTCAAGATATAAGAGGGTGGCAAAGCCCAATACCTTCCATTTTCCTAGACCCGGCCTACCTAGCTATATCTGGTCCTCTCAGCCCACTCCTCCCCTAGTTAGTTTCCAGCCTAGATAACAAGGTCTTTGACAACAAGAGCTAACTGAATCAATGAAACAATCATATACGAATTGGTACTGTCGTTGAATCTGATTTCCGGATACAGATGGAGTAGCCAATTCTATTGTATAGAGTTAATGTCATTTGAGCTCTAAAATATGGGTCCTAAATTCCCAAGTATATGAACTATTTATTTTTCTAACCGTCAATTTCTAACGGTCCTAAATTCCCCAGTTTATAATTATGTCCAAATAGCTTATTGGTCACTACCTAACCACTGATTCGGTATAAAATGACCATGAGAGGAAGATTATGTCGTTGTACTTATCTGCTAACATCAAAATCTTCCCCCACTAACGCCACCACCATCAGTAGTCATGAACGAGACGAACACTATACATGAAGTAGTTCCGTAAATGAAGTCCATATTCGATGAGCGCAATTGAGTGCATATTCCATGAAGGCTCAAAGTTTATGCATCACTTAGCACACTTGTTATCGATTTCATTTTATCTTATCCGTATGTGGTTGTTAAACTTTTGAAAATGGATCTACTTATTGCACAATGAGATTGAAACTAGCTAAACTCTTATCTTATCACCTCAAACGTAACTACTGTCCCAATAAGTGGACTTGTCTGGAGAGGTCTACGGATATTGACCATTTTCTTACACGCCCTCTAAAATAAAAGTCAACTCATTGATTTGAAGTTTGCAGAAATCACACGTCAATTAGTTCCATCAACTCGAACTGTTAAAAAAGATTCGTGTATGAAAACTTAAGCGTTCACTTCCATATAATAATAATAATAATAATAATAATAATAATAATAATAATTTGATCCACCAAAACACAAGACAATCCTTTTCTCGTCATCAACTTCCAACCCGCGAAGAACACGAGACAATCAAATCAAGTTCTTCGCATATAATAACTTTGGCGGGCTACACATCATAAATCAAAATCAAATTCGATAGAGAAAGGAGCGTGATTAATTAGAGTTTGATCACCACCGCAGCAGGCGGCGGCAGGAAGGAACTGCTCCCCTAACTTACTCTATTAACCGACCGCTGTAGCAGCTGGATCTTTGACGCCATTGATTCCTAAAAAGTCAACCAAACCCAGGAATCTGAGAAGCCAAGGCACTGCAAAAATAAGCAATTTCAGAAGGTACGTAATTAATTATAAACGGTACGTAACCAGACGAAGAGGACTGGAACTGCAAGCAACACGTAGCACAGTATAAGCAATCCTCGATACAGACGTGCAGCCCACCGCACTTGCTTAATTATGGTATTTGACTCCTTGAAAACTAAGTACTAGAGCTCCCAACCCAACTACCTCGTTCATTAGTTTGGCATGAGGAACGAGCAATCGGTTTGTGGGGATAAAACTGATTCATTGCTTAAGGTTCGATCAAAAAGCAAACTCCCAGCCCAAAAGATTACATCGGTTAAATACAATGAATTAAACGAGTTATATAAATCCAATCTAATTATATAAGTTAAACGAAATTAAGATTTATCATATGCAGTGGGGTTTTTTTTTAATTACATATTCTCATGTTATGAGATTAGTCATCAGTATATCCCTGTTGTGATAAAAATTGCCTAGATATAGAGGAGTCACCCTCTTCTTGTGATGAGAGGAACGATCAACATATTCCTTTAGCATGACGAAGTGAGATCGAAATTGATCGACTAAATACGGAGGAGTTACCCTCGTCTGGTTCACCAACTATCAGTTATAACAAAATGAGCTTGAACTTCTCTTTTCTCGAATTTCCGAATGCGCAAGTACATGCATAACCATGTTTATTTGGAATGCAAGTTACAAAAGAAGCCCATCATATATTGCATGTAATAATTGAGATGGATTGTCGCACGGTAATAGCCAAGTTAAACGATGAAGAACATTTAAATTAATGAAACTTATGACAAAATAATTCAAGTTGAATAACTTTGCAACTCTCAGAAATAGACAATAACAAAAAGAAAGATATAATGTGGCACATCCATTTTCAATATGATCATCTATTTCATCATGTGGCAAATTAACCTAAGGTTTGACTAAAATCTAAAACACTAAATCACCTAATCCAACTTATTTTTTTAGGCCAACCCTAAAATAATTTATTGTTTCTATGAATTGATAAGCTATATATTTTGCAACAATTACAATTTATTTAAAATCCTTCACCAAACGCTATGTCATATTCCTCCCCTATAAGAATTTTTTTTAACCGGTTAGCTTCAACATATTTGATTAATCAGCTTGACATTTCGAGATGCTTGCTGGCTTGTTTCTTAAGGGACCAAAACATTTGGATGATCAAGGAACAACATCATAATATTAATAAACTCTTCTTCTGGTCCAATATTCTTGCAGCAGAGATGCTAATTCTATTACGATAAGGGATATCAATATAGAAAAAAAAAAGGTACAATTGTTACAAACATTAAACAAATACGTCTGCAAATAAAATAAAAATTAAATTTAAAAAACATGCGTGAATGGTTGGATAAAATAGAAAGGAAACCGGAGCTTATTCATTTATTTATGTACAGAACAGAACAAGCTACCAATAATTGCACGATATAAAAATCGGATAATAAAAAATTGCAGATATATCATAGAAAACAGCAACAAAAAGCTGATTAAAGCTAATCAAATTTGCATCTGAGGAAGAGAATCCAGTTCTTTTTCCTCCCACTCTGCACTCTTAGTTCCTTCCTTCTTCTCTCCCAGCCTCTCTGTCCGTCTATTCCCCTCACAACCTTCTTTTAGTGCGAATAACATCTTTACCGATTCGATCTTCGAGAAATCCTTTCCTTATTCGGAGTCACAGCAAAAACCCAGAATTCATCTTTTGGAAAAAGATAGAGGCAGTGAGCTAGCGAGGAACCCAATTGCTGCGATTCCGCCCACCTGGCAGCCGAATTCGGCTACTACTATATAAAGCTAAGGAACGAGCTACTTCAAGAAATCAAGCTGGCTTTCTCAGACGGAGCTGTGTTGGCCGCGGAGGCCGGAGGAGGACGACTCGCCGACGAGACCGTTCCTCTTGTAATGGACGCCGACGGCGGAGGAGGAGAAGGGTTTGGTGGGCAGAGGAGGAAAGTTGGCGATGAGGAGAATTTGGCCGTTGAGGTTCCAGAGACTGCCCATCAGATTAGCAGCGGTGAGCCAGTTCATCGTTTCTTCCTCTGTTTTTTCCCCCTTCTTCTTTTGTCGCTTACTTTGCCACTAGCGCCAGTGGGAATTGTGTTGTATAATTGTATCTGAATTATGATTGGCTGCTTTCTATTTCTCGGGTAAATGTGATTGGATGGATTGAAAAGGCAGGATCTTTTTCTCCCCGGTAAATGTAAAGGAAAAGAATGTTTTTCTTTTGTTTCGTACGTCAAGAACAAGTCTAAACCAACGTACCCTTTGTTTTTGTCTTGTGATAATGTTTAATGCCATTCTGCGTATTTTGAATTCTTTATGCGTGGTATTAATGATAAGTACGAGCTGGAATCATTTCAGTATATATATGGAGTTGACTTCCCTAAAAAATACTGGGTTGACCCTTCTTATCATGCTAAAGAAATGATTTTGACTAAATGGGGTTCTCAAAAGTTGAAGTCTTTGATTGCTTATTTGGGATTTGGATGATATAGACATTACTGGTTCAGTTCATTATATGGAGACTTGCATCCCTGTGTAGCCAGTTTGTTAGCATAGAGCTGGAGAGCTGAAGATTAGGGACTGATTTATTTTACCTTCCTCTGCTTTTGGCAGATTCATGGTTCCAGGTGGGATTTGTTCTTACAACTGGGATCAACAGTGCCTTTGTACTAGGTTATTCAGGGACCATAATGGTCCCTTTGGGATGGACATATGGAGTGGTCGGTCTTATTCTGGCCACAGCCATGTCACTGTATGCAAACTCTCTCATCGCCAAGCTACATGAGTTTGGAGGGAAAAGGCACATCAGATACAGAGATTTGGCTGGCTTCATATATGGTTAGTATATGCAAACAAAACCAGCAAACATTCAATGGAGGTTCTTACCATGTGAGTAACACCTGTTAGCTAGTGTATCTTATGGTGACTTTTGTTTTGCATGTGTACTTGCAGGAGATGGAGCTTATTATATGACATGGGGCTCTCAGTATCTGAATCTGTTCATGATCAACACTGGTTTTATCATAGTAGCTGGTCAGGCTCTTAAGGTGAGTCAGAACTCGACTGGGGTGGAGCTTATTTAGATATGGCAATCCATAGTGGATGTTTCGATCTGAGCGCGATGTCGAATTTTTGTTTAGGCTGCCTATGTTCTTTTCGACGAAGATGGTCCGATGAAGCTTCCATACTTCATAGGCATTGCTGGATTTGTATGTGGTATGTTTGCCATTTCAATTCCTCATTTGTCAGCACTCAGACTCTGGCTTGGAGTTTCAACACTTCTCAGCCTGATCTATATCATTATCGCCTTTGTGCTCACGATTAAAGATGGTACGCGGATCGTTCATTTAGTTTAATCCAACCTCATCATCTGCTGTTTAGCAGCAAGCTACATCCTCAGCTGACCTTATGAGACTCATTTGGTTTTTAGGGGTCAATGCACCTCCCAGAGACTACAGCATCCCAGGGACAACTACAAGCAAGATCTTCACAACCATTGGAGCAACTACCAATCTTTTCTTTGCATTCAACACAGGAATGCTCCCAGAGATACAGGTAGTTAAATTCATTCGACTGGACTCGAAACAGCCTGCAGCTTAAATTTGAGTGGAAATCTAAAAGCTTGATCTCAAAACTGCAAACAGGCAACAATAAAGCAGCCAGTAGTGAAGAACATGATGAGAGCACTCTACTTCCAGCTCACAGTTGGGGTTCTGCCAATGTATGCCATCACTTTCATTGGCTACTGGGCTTACGGATCATCCACATCGACCTATTTGCTTAGCAGCGTGGATGGTCCGGTTTCGCTCAAGGCATTGGCCAACATAGCTGCATTCTTCCAATCAGTCATTTCTCTACACGTAAACAACTATCCAACACACATGTGACATGACCCTTCTGCTTGTAACGAAAAATGGCACCGTATACCGAACTCTCTAATCATGTTGGCGTTAATACCTGCAGATATTCGCGAGTCCAATGTACGAGTTCTTGGACACCAAGTACAAGATCAAGGGAAGAGGATTCACCATCCAGAACCTGACATCCAGGATAGCAGTGAGAGGTGGCTACCTCACCTTCAACACATTGGTTGCAGCACTGCTGCCATTCATTGGAGATTTCATGAGCCTTACCGGGGCGATTAGCACGTTCCCTCTCACGTTCATTCTAGCGAACCACATGTACCTAGTGGCAAAGAGGAACAAATTGAACTCGTTTCAGAAGCTATGGCACTGGCTCAACGTATTGTTCTTTGGGGTTCTGTCGTTTGCAGCACTTGTTGCTGCTCTACGGCTGATTGCTGTTGACTCCAAAACTTACCATTTGTTCGCGGACTTGTAATGGTGGCTTTCCTCCAGATGCTGCCCTGCCCCACCTGATTTGTAACGATCAGGAAAATAGGCTTATATAATACAGCGCTGGTACAAACACAGCGTTTCTGTAAAGTGTTTGTGCAAAGAAGTCGCATAAATGGCGCTTCAGTTTGTATTGTTAATCGAGTAGGGTTTTGAAATCCTCGAACAATAACAGTTGCTAAGCACGTTGGATCTTCCCACATCCTGGCTTCTGCAAGTCCCTAAAAAATTTGGTCAGTTTGGTCCAATTTGTGATTCTTTGACAGTTGTGGTTCGGTTGGATAGTGACTTTCAGGACTCTGTCATTCCTTCTCTTTCGCAGGTACCAGCATGAAGTGCTGATCACCTAGTCCGACAGAATCCTCATCATATTGGGTCTTTGCTCAAAAGATTGTTTTTTCTTCTACAGAAAGGGAATTTTTCCCTTACCAAAAAAAAAAAAAGGGAATTTTTCTTTTAAAGCTGGAGAGTGACCGAGCTTTATTCCTCTAAGGGAAGCTTGGTCCAACTCCTTTGTAAAGAGAGGAATCATATAAAGTTGGTGAGTAGAGTCCAGATGAAAAATGATTCCTTTGATGTATGCCTCTTAAAGTTTATATAAGGTTGAAAGGAGTGTTTATTATACACTATCGAGAATCTAATCCATAAAAAGACGCCTCAAAATTAAAAACATCGAAATATCAATAAACGTCAGTCTACGAATATGATCAAAATAATCTCAACTCGTAAAATTGTATGTTTTACTTATATCTCATTTGAACATCATTTCTTATTTGATCCTTGTTCATCATGTGTCATTATATTTGGTGCTTATTTAACAACTAACAAGCGTCTCGTATTTTTGCCATACAAAATTACAAACAACTGAGGCTGATGGGTGGTATTAATATTCATTTATTGAATAATAAATTTTAGATGTATTGCAGAAAGCAACAGCTAAGCTAAAAGCCTAAAACAGAACAAATTGACTCTCGCGAGAAGAAGGAATGAAATGAACGGTTCTCTTTCTTTCTTTCTCTCATTCTTCTTCTTTCTTTCTCTCTCAGCCCCACTAAATGCGAACAAGATCTCTGCTTTCTCGACCTCCGGAATTTTGTGCCTCCAACAGAAAAAAAGCAGTAATCTTGAATAAAAATAAAAAAATAGATAGAGAGAGGGAGAGAGGGAATTGGGAACAATCCATATCGGGTCGCATTGATTCCATTCTACCCGCCTGGCCGAAGAAGTCGGCAACTATATAACTGAAGTTATAATCTCTGAATCAAAGCAAGCTGGCTTTCTCTCACAGTTTAGTGTTGGAGGAGGAGTCGGCGACCGACGAATCACCAGGGGGAGACGGCGAGGAAGCCTTTTCTCTATTGCCCCGACCACCAACCACCCTTCTGATCATGGACAGAAACGGCGACGGCGGCGGAGGGGACTTTTCTGGGCCGACGAGGAAAGTTCATGACGAGGAAAACTTAGCCGTTGCGATCCCGGAGACCGCCCATCAGATTAGCAGCGGTGAATTCCCTCTTTCTACTTCAATTTTTTTCCTCTTAATAAGTTATGTTGATCCCCTTTTGGTTTGACCATTTTTGGCGTCTTGTGGCTGCTGACATAATCCGAAGGTGTGCGGTTTTCGAGTTTTCTTAGGATCATATTTCAGTTGGCTCTTGTTCGTGTACTTCTTTAGGCCTTTTTCAAACAAATGATTGTTTTTTGGTGGGAAAAGGAAGATAAAAAGGATTTTTGTTTGAAGGTGGGATTCACGTTTGATATAGGACACTACTCTGTCTCGCCATTTCTTACTTATGAAGTTGAAAAGGGAAGCTTTGTCCTAATCATTTATCATCTGAATCTCTTTGGACACTCCTTTTTGTGAGAAGGAAAGGGTTTTCTGGAAATGGGTGTGACAAAAGATTGTCTTTGATCTCTTATTTGGGGTTTTTGTCAGATGGAGAGCTCTGGTTGTTGGTTCACACTCACAGTGATGCTGATAACTTAAACTTAATTCTTGACAGACAGTGATGCTGATAACTTGAACTTAATTCTTGACAGACTCATGGTTCCAAGTGGGATTTGTTCTTACAACTGGGATCAACAGTGCCTATGTATTAGGCTATTCAGGGACCATAATGGTCCCTTTGGGATGGGTTCCTGGTGTGGTTGGTTTGATTCTGGCCACTGCCATCTCATTGTATGCGAACTCTCTGGTGGCTAAGCTACATGAGTTTGGAGGCAAAAGGCATATCAGATACAGAGATTTGGCTGGATTCATATATGGTATGTGAAATATGTTACCTCGTAGCCACTATTGCAGCATTAGTTCAATTGATTCAAATGTCTGCTTTGTTCCTCCATGTCTGCTGCAGGTAAGAGAGCTTATTCTGTAACATGGGGTTTGCAGTATGTGAACCTTTTCATGATCAACACTGGTTATATCATCTTAGCTGGCCAGGCTCTTAAGGTGAGCTGGTTGAGTTGTCTCTCAGGTTGCAGCTTTTTCGTTACTGCTTGGTCTATAGACTGTGCCTATATGGCTGGCATACATTATGGATTGTTCTTTGTGTTTCTGACTGGATGTTTCTAACTCCAGGCTGCCTATGTTCTTTTCGATGAAGATGGTCCAATGAAGCTTCCCTACTTCATAGCCATTGCTGGGGTTGTTTGTGGCTTGTTTGCCATTTCAACTCCTCATTTATCTGCACTGAGAGTTTGGCTGGGAGTCTCAACAGTCCTTAGCCTGATATACATCATAGTTGCCTTTGTACTCTCCATTAAAGATGGTACATTTTGCGTGTTCTCTGAATCCCTTTTGCTGTTTAGTGAAGGCACTTGTTTTAAGGCTGATAATCCTCCTTAGTTCCGAGTATTCTGAAACATTCGATGCTGATTTCAGGGGTCAATACACCAGCCAGGGACTACAGCATCCCAGGAACCACAACGAGCAAGATCTTCACGACAATTGGAGCATCTGCCAATCTCGTCTTTGCATTTAATACAGGAATGCTTCCAGAGATACAGGTACTTGAGAAGTATTTAGAAGTTCTGCAGCTTTATGTGGAACTTTAAATTTATTCCCTTACATAAGTTTGTTTGAACTCGATTTACAAACAGGCAACAATAAAGCAGCCAGTAGTTAACAACATGATGAAAGCACTCTACTTCCAGTTCACGGCTGGAGTTTTACCCATGTATGCTGTCACTTTCATCGGCTACTGGGCGTATGGTTCATCCACATCAACCTATTTGCTTAGCAGCGTCAATGGTCCAGTTTGGGTGAAGGCAATGGCCAATATTGCTGCATTCTTTCAGTCGGTCATCGCTTTACACATATTCGCGAGTCCTATGTACGAGTTCTTGGACACCAAGTACGGGATCAAGGGGAATCGATTCGCCATTCGAAACTTGACGTTCAGGCTGGGAGTGAGAGGTGGATACCTTACCCTCAACACATTGGTGTCAGCACTTCTGCCATTCTTAGGAGATTTCATGAGCCTCACAGGGGCAATCAGCACCTTTCCCCTAACATTCATTCTGGCAAACCACATGTACCTAGTGGCCAAGGGGAGCAAATTGAGCTCCTTCCAAAAGCTCTGGCACTGGCTAAATGTGATCTTCTTTGGGTTCATGTCCCTGGCAGCACTTGTTGCTGCTCTGAGGCTTATAGCTGTAGATTCCAAAACTTACCATGTTTTTGCTGACTTGTGATGATACCATGCCGACAATTTGTCACTATCATGGCATCTGAAGTTCCTGGCCAAACGATTCAAGATTGAGCAATTGCAGGTGCTGAGTAAGAGTATTTTAACTCTCCCAATGTTTAGATTTCATTCATGTAGAATGTTAATGGGGAACTGGAATACTTTACATCTATTGTGTAGTTTAGGCTAGCATTTGATTCATTTGGTTGGTGTCCATGATTTAGTTTATACCAAAAGCAACTGTTGTTTTTACTGGAAGACTTCATCCTACTTTGAGCAATTATCATTGATCAAACGCCAATACAACAACACCTTTGTGCTAGCTTTACTGGTTAAGTTAATCTACAAATGTAAGAAGTAAAAAAATTTGCTAGCTTACATTTTTATCATACCCTATCTTAGGTCATTAAGCCTTTCGTTTTCTCGTGTCCTTTCACATATGCAACCGGGAAAAGGGTTTGCATAGAAGTTCTCCTCATGTTTGGAGGAACGCCCTGGGTGTCTGGGCGACGGAGCCCCAGTCCTGTTCTTATGCAACTCTTGCACTTTGCTTGCAAATTCGTCCCATGGTATCAGACCCTTGTCCAGCTTGTCGATCAATCTCACAAATTTGTATCTGCAACAAACATAGAACAAGAAACTTCGGTGCAAATTCTATTGATGATAAGAGAGTTAGAGACAATGGGGGTGATATATGTTATGGCTTATTCTCCTGTTGCTTACTTGTCAGGGCTGATGGTCTTCCGAAACCCTTCAAATCTCCGGTGACCGGTGGCTACTTTAGCCATGTTACCATCATAGCTATACAGAAAAACATCGCTCTCGATGGCAACGATGTAGTCAATGGCGGCCAGCTGATTCTGTCTATTCCTAAAGCTCTCCATCTCCTCTTCTGTTGCTAGACTGAAATGAGTGTGCACATTCGGATACTTCTCCTTGAGTGCATCAAGTCCGTTCTGGCCGTAGATCTTCCCTGCAACTATGTAAATCTGTGTATCAGAAGGATACCCTAAGGCTTCAAGGAAAACGGCCACCTCTCTGGGTGTCATGGGGCAATTCCCTTCTAGCCTTTTTGCTGTGCCGTTGATGTGTTTGTGCTTCCAGTGGGTTGTGCTTAATCTCATGGCTAATAGATCCTCGTCCTCTGCTTTTGTAAGGTTGTGACTGCATCCAGTGAAAGCTAACATGTCCTTTTCATATCTGCAAGTCATCCATTATTGTTCCAGCTGATTTTAGTAGAAGCAACAAATTTCTTAAAACTCAAGACTTTGTAATTGTGGATGGTGAAAATGTTCTTTTGAAAAGAGTGAACGTAGGTCACGACTCTATTTCGTGGACGCTACCTCAAGTGAAGAGCTATGAAACGTTGTTGTTGTTTACCCCGGATCCTATCAACCAGCTTCCTCCCGAGATCTGCAATTCCTTCCCTGAATTTGAGGGCCTCGTACATGGAGCGACAACGTAGTCTTTGAATGGAGGCAGAAAGGCCATTGTTGGCGAGTCGAGAATCAGAATGAGTGAACCTGATCACCTTATGCTTTCTCAGCAGGCTAGCCATATGGTTTCTGTAATACGCAGGCTGTAGGGGATCCATGTTAAAAAAGATTGCGGGCCTTAACCTGACGCATAACCTAAAGTAGAAGAAACTCAATACCTTGGACCACGAAACTGGCGGTTTCTCCAATGGCGTTACCCCATCGAGTTCTCGAGGAACTGACTCCACAATCTCGATATCGTCTTTCAAGACCTCAACGAAGTGGCCGACATCGAAAATGTCTTTAAAACCACTAAACACAAAAAATGAGAGAAAAAAACAAAACTAATTAGTGACCAATGGTTTCATTTTACTATATAAAAAGTTACCATTTATTTACTCATACTAGTGCTTACCTTGGATCCGTCCAGTAAGAAGAGTGGTCGAGAGAAGGAAGAACCAAAGTGGCATTCATTAGTTTGGCTATGGCTACCATATCACTGATCTGAGGGGAAATGAGAAAATTGAGAGATTTCAAATGGGAGAAACAGAATGAATACATTTTCATTATATATTTGTTACCCCAGCTTTCATTTGGTTCAATCCACCATTAGCGTGAACTTCAAGGTACCCATTGGTGGTCGTAGCTGTATTCCCTGAAAGGAAAATACTTTACATGTAGAATTGCTTATTGTCCAAGCATTAACTTTTACTATTCTCATTATACCATGTACTTTGTACTCCTCGAGGGTAAAGTGCTTACTCTCGTCATTTTTTGACCGGTTAATGCATTTGTAGAGGTTTTCACCGTTAGGTTTCTCCCATATGTCTGAAATCTGTAAAAATCGATAAAATCAATCAATAACGATTAAATATATAAATTTATCATTTCTCTCTTTCATTAAGAAAAATAATAAAACAACTTGAGAAATAATTGGCCAGGTACACTTCTTTTTCATTGCAAGCAACATCAAAGGAAATGAAAGATAGTAGGGAAAGAAACAAACATGTACATCGAACGTAAAAAGTATTGCATGTGATTTATCGATTTAACTCAATAATTAAATGTTGAATACAACTTTGGTCTTTGGGCATGACTTGTTTCCATTTTCCTAAATGTGGAAAGGTATAGAAACGTCTATGTTCTTTTAACGAACACAATTATTTGGTGTTATCTTTCGTTAGAGTACTTGTTCACAAAAGATGTAAAAAATTCTTGACATACCAATTGAAAATTTATAAGAAAATTCAAAATTGCAAATAAAAAAGAAGAGTGTTGGTATAAAAAAGTTACAAAATAATGTAATGTTGTGCAACATAGAAGGAAAACAAAAACTCCAAGCACCAATTTGCTTTCTTCCCCCATTTTCTTTAATTTCAATGAAAAAGTTTATGATATGTGTATGCTAACCAAGAACTTCTGCGGCGTCTTCAATAACTTCTCGACACTACCTGTTGTAGAAGTCTCGTTCGTGAGACCAATCTCAAGTCGTTGGCTACCCGCCATGATGAATCCATAACCTGATTCCATGTTTTGGAGGGTGTGCAAGAGGGGGAATTTCGCCAACATTGTTAAGAATGCCATTAGTAACAATACCCCAAACGTGCCCTTTCTCCCCATACGTCGCTTCAGCAGCTCCGTCAATTTATTATTCATCATTCTTTTCTCTCCTCCACCAGACGCACCTGACCCTCCGCCGATGATGCCATTATGGTCCTGGGATTCTAAAAAATCCCCAACCCGCCGTCGAGTCATGTAATAAGGTGAGTTGCTTGAACTTTGATCAGATCCCGACATTGTGCTAACATCTATAATGCAAAATGAATTATGTACAAAAATAAATAAAACAAGAGAGATTGCCCGATTGAAAGAAAGAACGTCCAACCAAGAAAAGAACAAGGGATGGTAAAAATAAGAAGAAGAAAGAATAAGTTGAATCAACAGAGAATAGATATAGTATGCAATGTACATAGGTTAAGAAACCCAAATTTTTTATCCCTCTGTTTACCCCCTCTCCCCTCCCTCCTTTCTCTTTACCCTCTTTCTCCCTCCCTCCAAAATTTGTCTTTACTTTTGCTCGATTTTGAACAAGGACGGGAGAAAACCATCCAAAAGAAAGGATTTACCGCAGCCGCCAATTAGGATTAGATATTGAAAGTGCGAAATATGCAACAAATAAAGCTCTCTGCCTTGGTGATATTTTTCTTTATTTTGATTTCTAATGTTTTGTTGAGAACTTTTATTATGTTGTTTTTATATCAGGTCCATAAATGATTAGCATGATTAAGAACCAAACTAAAAAATAGTGGATATGGAAATTAATGAGTTTACAATTTGAAACATAAAGCATGTGCATTTCGACGAGGGACTTATGTTTGATAATAATAGATTGTACCTTGAATTCTTTGGATATTGATTAATTACATAGTTTACATCTCTCTAAACAATGTTCGAACGACAGTGTTTGATGTATTTGATAGAGTTTTTTTTTTTTAGGAACAAGCTATGTTAAATTATTATGTACTCGTATGGAGGTTCAGTGAGAGATCTGGAAACTGCATATGGGTACTTTGCATGGAAAAATATAAACTTGACCTGTGTAGGAGTTGTGGTTTTCTAAACCATTTTCTAGTCTTCGTTTCTCCTATTGATAGCCATTTGGTGTAACCTCCTCGGTAATACTCCTCCAACAGTCATAGTACTTGATGTAGCTTGCTTGATTCTCTAACTCATCATCCTTCTGTGTTAGTCACTTGATACTTTGACGGCTTGAAGACTTCATAACGTGCTTGATGGGTAGTCTTTGTCAAGGAGGTATCTTGCTTGACTGCTTGTTCTGATACCTTACTAGATAGACTTGTGTGTTTGGAGGCTTGATGGAATGTGACGTGATGACTACTTAAATGGGCGCCTCGTGTTTAACACCTAGATAGTCTGTCATGCTGGACATGTGAGGGTAACACGCTTAGGAGGGGGGGGGGGGGTTGTCGTCATGATGAGTAGGTCGCCAACTTGACACATCGATCTCGAGTACCTCGATGCTCAATGCCTTGAGGATATCCACGGAGTCTAGATGGTCTTTTTGGTAAGTATCGTGCTTGATACCCGACTATACGTTCCTTGGATGGTGTCATGCTTGACACTTAGGTGCTTGGGGGCATGGGGGTCGAGAACGAGGGGGTTGATGAATGCTCACTAACACACTAACCCCCTCAGCATGACATGATGCTTGACACTTTTGTACTTGGTGGATGCGCACTAACCCTGCAGGATGATGTGATGGTTGACACTTAGGTGCTTAATGGGTAAGGATTCGGGTTGCACACGTTGACCCTCTATGATCATGTCATGCTTAATGTTTAATTAAATAGTTCAGCTAACCTTATAAACTACAAGTTTACAACCATTCCTTAAAACTAACCAACCTGATATTAAGTTATTTTATTGGTAAACAACGTGATTTTGAAATCCAACAATTCTTTTTAGAACAGTTTCCTTTTTTTTTTTCTATAACCCTTATCTACCATTCTTCTTAGTTTTCCTAAAATACTGGGGTTGACATTGGATTCACAAAAGAATAGTCTATTTAAAAAATTATAACTTATTTTTTTAAAAAAATTAGTTTGTAGTTAGCACTAGAAGAGTATGCATTATTACTAGTGATTAGAGAAAGATCAATCTTGACCTATTGAGCTAAATAGCTAATCATTATGACTTATCTGCGTAATTAAAAAATTATGACTTATCTGCACTTGGAATGGGCCGAGAACTGGTGCTCTATTGAGGCCCCATGGATATTTCTGGAGATAATCATCTGTGCATTGGCGGGCTCAATAACTGGGCCTTCTTATCAAGGGCCTAATGGTTAGCACGGAGGTTTGCCCCGCGTTCTCTCTTTATTCTTTAAATTAAATGAAGTAGACACTGAGATTAGGGTTTTAGGAAGCGTCTTCTCCCGCATCAAATCGCATCACTCCAGCCACCTCTGCAGCAACCGGGAAAAGGGAGAAACTCCGCCTCCAACCCGCGAAAATGGTGAAAGGTCGCGAAGGAGAGCGCGTCAGGTATAGGTTTTCCCGATCTCCTCTCTGTTACTTCGAGCTCTTTTCCGCTGGATATCTCCAATTCCGGTTACGATCCCAGACCGACTGTCAACTGTTTTCTCCAGCTCGCAGTTTAGATTTCCTTTTCGTATTACCAAGTTTGTTAATTGAGAGAGTGGTGGATTGAAGATAATTATTCTTCTTTGATCGTTTTGCTTTTTTGCAGACTTTACGTCAGAGGAACCATCCTAGGGTACAAGAGGTAATGAGGCTTGAACTTCGATGATTCCCCTATTTCTCTATTACCATCTAGTTAGGGTTTCAGGAAATGTGGTCCTCAATAACAGTATTTCAGATCTTCGGTGTATTGGAAAAGTGAATTCGAATAACTAGTGTAGTTTACTAGTTTTCAGTTAATGTGGTAATCTTTCTAGGGTTTGTGTTGAGCGATTGAATGTTGATTTTGTTAATGATAAATAGGTCCAAGGCAAACCAGTACCCCAATACTTCTCTGATCCAAATTGAGGGAGTGAATACAAAGGAAGAGGTAGCATGGTATGCTGGAAAGCGCTTGGCCTATATCTACAAGGCCAAGGTTAAGAAGGATGGCTCGCACTATCGTTGCATCTGGGGCAAGGTCTCACGGTCTCATGGAAACAGCGGTGTTGTTAGAGCAAAGTTCACGTCCAACCTCCCCCCCAAGTCCATGGTACTTGAAGTGATACGATTTCCAGAGTTTTGAGTTTCTAATTTTGCTGGTTTTGTTGCGACTTACCAGAGTTCTGGTTTATGTTGCAGGGAGACAGAGTAAGAGTCTTCATGTACCCCAGCAATATCTAAGGTACTCTCTAGTTGATGTGTGGATTAGTTTGTTTAGTATACCCTGAAATATAGATGTGTAGTTTTGTCATCTGAATTAGAATTTCAGGATTAAGTAGAAGATATTAGGCTTTGTCGTCTTGGCTTAGCGCTGTCTTTCCTTTTCTTGTCGAATTCGGTATAGGGAAGTGCTTGTCCTACTAAATCACAGGCGTGAATCCAGTAGTCATTTTTACTTGTCGAATTCGGTATAGCTGCTTCAGTTGCATTTGAATCTTTGTGCAGACCTGGTTTTCTTGTACCATTTTTTCTGAAGTCTTGCTCTCCTTGCTGCTCAGGTTTTGTGGATGGGGAGCTTGTTTGTCTCGGAGGGAACTTCTGATTACATGGGTTCTTCGATAATTTGAGCTTTGATTTTTCTTGTGCCTTCTTTTGTTGTCGGAGAGTTTTGTTTTGTTTAGTATGGTGGATGGACATTGTACACCATTTGGATCATTTTCATTATTAGTAATCCCCCACCCCGTTCATGTTTGAATGATCGGAGTAATCAATTCCTTCTTTGAACTCTCTTTCGTTGCTTATTGGTATTATTATAGACTATCTGCAGAAGTCCTTCGTTCGAATTGTTTCGTATGCTAGAACAGTCCTCTGTCCTTTATTTTGCTCGTGTTGTTGCTCGATACCGTGTGCATAGCGACTGTTCAAGTTCACTTGGCAAACGTACCCACACGGTTGAGAACTTACAAAAATGAGACTCGTTTGGTTAGGTATTACTTGAGAGCAAAAACTTTGTGCTCTTGTTTCTACTTTCTATTATTTAACCCAAACCTAAAATCGCTTCATCGCGCGCGCATCTACTTGCTTTTTACAGCAGGATAAGTAGAATATGAAGTCAACTTGACTTTTCGGCCTTTTAGCCTAGAAAAAAAGGATTGTTGGGCCGACGCTTTGCTTTGGCCCTTGGGCTCATACTGATCAACACCCTAAATGCTCCACGAGCTTAAAGCTCGAGAAATTTCACACGTTAATGAAGAGATTTCAACATCTAAATTTGTAATTAGGTCTACATCACAAAGGGCCCATGGCCATTACATACATACACCAATGTCAGAAATAAACACCTTGATTGGCTCCTGGATTGATTCAGTTAATTTAATTGTACTACTTCAACGTGTGATTCCTTTCTTTTTCCCCATTATCGGAAATAAGTTGGGGCTCTTATAACAAACTTTTCAGATTATTAATTCACATTTAATTTGCATATACAATTATATACATAGTTTTCCTTTTCATTTCTTTAAGGTATAAAGCATCTATTTATAGCCTTGAAAGCACGCCCCAAATTAAAACCTGATTAACCAAATCTATGCTTCAACTAAATGGAAATAATATCATAAAATTAAATTGTCGATTTGTAGTTGTACGAAACGAAATCTCACTGAATTTGCGAGGACTAGATCTTGAATTGAGTTGAATTGTAAAGGACGTAAAGAGTCCCTAAACAAATTTTCCCCCACAATTAGTACCCTAAAGAAGTCAAACTACGCCTTTCCTTCCCCTACACAAAACCAGCACACACCATAAAACCCCTATGAATTATTTAATTTAATTAAAATAAAGAAATAAGTCCCCTAATCTTTCTTCTTTTTATTATAAAACTACACAAAAAAGAAACAAACAGAAACCGGAGAAAATACCCCCCACGTTACCAGAATTTTCCCTTCTTCAACGCGTTTTAGCACCACCGCCACCTCATTCTCCTCCGCCGCCACCGTCAAATTCCCCCCTCTTAAAAAAAATCCGCCTCTTCCTTCTCCGTCGCACTTCCCCTCCATTTGACCAATTTCTCCTTCTTTCCCACTACCCTCTCTCCATCTCTCTCTCCCCCCGTCACCTATCCCTCTCCGCCCGTCGAGTTTACCTTCTCCTTTTGCTTCCTTCCCCCTTTCCTCCATTGTTATGGCAGAGATCCATGGCGTGTCCGGATCCATAGCCATCTAGGGAACTTCGAAGCCACTGAAAACCTCCCTTCTTTGCAGACTAATCCGAGCGAAGAAGGGAAAACTCAAGCCGCCCACCCCACGCCCCTCGATTTCTCAGATCTCCATAGCTCAAAGCTTAAGTCGAGATGGAGAAGTCAGTGAAGGGGAACATTGCCGTGCCGGCGACTACGCTGCTCTTCACGATCGGTCTGGTCGCCTGCTGGTACTCTTCCAACATCGGGGTCCTGCTGATGAACAAGTTCTTGCTCAGCATTTACGAATTCAAGTTCCCAATCTTCCTCACCATGTGCCACATGACGGCTTGCAGCTTGTTCAGCTACATCTCCATTGTTTGGATGAAGGTAGTCCCCTTGCAGACCATTCGATCCCGCACCCAATTCTTCAAGATCTCCGCTTTGAGCATGATCTTCTGTGTGTCGGTGGTGTTTGGGAACATCTCCCTCCGCTTCCTTCCGGTGTCTTTTAATCAGGCTGTCGGCGCCACTACCCCGTTCTTCACCGCCGTCTTTGCTTATGTGATGACTCTCAAGAGGGAGGCTTGGCTCACTTACCTCACTTTGGTTCCTGTGGTGACTGGAGTCATTATTGCCACTGGGGTAAGTACCGATTTCTCTCAATTTTCCAGTGTGAGGTTAGATTTTAGCTGGTTGAGTTTCTGCAATGGGATTTGGTGTTCTAATCATTTCATTGCTGAAGTGAGGGGTTAAAATTGGGCTCTGTCAGTGAAATTCTATTGGAACAGCTCTTTTCTCTGATAAATGGTTATGCATTTCATCATTGCTTCTTAAATGATTGCTTTTCGAAGGTTGATTCTAGAGATGACAAATGCTCAACAGTTCTGCAGGCTATCCGGTTGAATCAATTAATTGGATTGCTTTTCTGTGTTTTTTATATGTAGATAGAGTTTCATGCTTCTGGGTTGGTTCTGATCTATGTCTTTTTTTGTGTGTTGTTGCAACAGGGTGAACCAAGCTTCCATCTCTTTGGGTTTATAATGTGTATCGCTGCTACAGCAGCAAGAGCTCTTAAGTCAGTCGTCCAGGGTATATTGCTTTCTTCAGAGGGGTAAGGTCCTTTTTTTAGTGGCACAAGTACTTTTGAAATTCATTTGATATTGGAAAGTTTGAAAGTAGGATTACATGCTGAAAAATGGTTCTGTTATTTCTGTCTCAAGGGAGAAGCTGAATTCCATGAATCTGCTCCTATACATGGCTCCAATTGCTGTTGTGTTCTTGCTGCCTGCGACCCTAACGATGGAAGGGAATGTGGTTGGTATTACTCTGGCTCTGGCAAGAGATGATCCAAAGTTCATGTGGATGCTGTTCTTCAACTCCGTATTAGCTTTCTTTGTCAATTTGACCAACTTCTTGGTCACTAAACACACAAGCGCTCTCACTCTCCAGGTATGCTGCCTTCCATGCACTTCTAAGTCACATCAGCATAATGCAATGGCTATGAAGTGATCCTTAGCCAACTATGAATTGATTCTAGGGAAAAAATGTACTTACTCATGGAGTTCAGGGTTCAGAATCTTGATCTTATGAAAAGTCTGTCCTGGGTTTAGACCTTTTTGGTTATGCAGTTCTAACTTAAATACTGAGATTAGGTCAGGACTAAGTTCCTTTGCAACCCGGATAACAAACAATCATATTTTGCTTCTGTATTTGCAGGTTTTGGGGAATGCGAAAGGCGCTGTGGCAGTTGTCGTCTCGATTCTAATCTTCAAGAATCCAGTATCTATTACGGGGATGCTTGGCTACTCTCTAACAGTTCTCGGAGTCATCTTCTACAGTGAAGTAAAGAAAAGAAGTAAGTGATGACAAAATGCCAGCATCCTAGTCAGCATGTAAGAAAGACGACTGTGCATTCTGTTATTTTGTCAAAAGATCACGAGGTGGCGGCAGCTGCAATGCTTTCGATAGAGCAGGTTGGCTCAGTGGAGCAATGGTGCAGTGCAAAGGGTGTATCACACTATTTTGGTCTCTAGAAGAATACACCAAAAAAAATCTTCTTTGGAAGCCTGGGGGTTCTGGGTAGGGTTAGGGTTTTCCACTTTGTATCAGCAACAGCTGCAGGATGATTAGCCAGATGAAAAATGAAAGTTAAAAAAGAAAAGAATAGTAGAAAACAAAGGGCTCAATAAGAGACTTTGATGAGTTCTCTCTCTATTACTCCCTGCCTGGGTTTTGTAGAGGAAGAATATCATTTACTCTTTTTTACTTTATATTCTTTTAGGAAAGATTGTAGAATTCAATCATCCCCCTCATACAATCAGAGTTTGTTATTAACATTTGTCATATTGATTAAATTTATGATGAAAGACTTACTCAGGGGTTCACTGTTCCAGTGATATTAACTTGATCTCTATTGGCTACTTGTATACTTCTGCATAATGTTAGCAAAAGATATTAAGTTACCCTTATTACTTTGTAATTAATAATTAGTTTGTCTCTCTTTGACTCTTTCACATGTGCTATTTTATTACTATACAAGATGGTTTAGAGTTTAAACTCGGTGACTGATGTTACCTTATTTTTTCTATGGAATAGATCAACTGTCTTTTGCTTCACAAGAACTCGTTTCTATTCTTGACCGATAGACATGAGAAGAAATCCATGTGTTGAGGCAACAATCCACTGATCAAATGGTCGCTTCAGCAAAATCCACGTATTTGGGGGCAACAATCCATGCTGAAACAGTCATTCATATTGGTAATAAAGGTTGGCCTTGTTCGTGGTCTGCAATAAATTAACTGTACGTGTACATTCGATCTACAGAAGGTGAATGATCGTATTTACATGAAGTCTAGTGGAAGGACACATCGAGTTCTCCAGCAACTTAGTGGGTAGTTAGTAGTTGCAGGCAGTTTTGTGGGCTGTCACTCCTCAAGGCGTTGCTGGTGGAACTCTCCTCATCAATGGAGATTTCAGTTAAAGATAAACACAAAGCTGCTAGATTTGAGTCATCCCTGTGCTTTTCCCAGGCCGCCGTGAACTGCTGCCCCTTGCATCTTTGGTTCATTTACAGGATGGCACAGAGAAAAAGATACAGAGGAAGTGAAGTAAGTTTAACATATTTGAAACGGTGATGCCAGGGTAACTAACAGGAAAGACTGCATTAAATTTGTAGTTTGGGAGAAGAAGTTCTTACTGCTTCAGTAAGAGCAGGACCTCAAGTATACTCGTCCTAATTTCTTCACGGCATACTCTTAATGCTGCTTCCTTGTGCAACGCAACAAGCTCATCCACCAATCTATTAACCAAAAAGTGAAAATGCCCCACACTATGAGGTTATGGTGGATAGCTGGAGACATTACAGAGGGGTTTAGATGATCAACCTCATGATATATGGTGTATTTCTTATCCATGTTAACTTCAAGACTGTATGAACCCGTTTCAGAACCTGCACCAAAAAGAGTAGGCCGTTTCAGAACCTGCCTTAACTTAAACCCTAATATTGAATTTGTCTACAGATCTACCAGAAAAAGAGTCACACACCAGAAGGACAGTTTCATCATCATCAGCATGTATCCATTTGAAGAAAAGTGGGAAAAGCCTCCTGAAATGAGCCAATAACACAAGACCCATGCTTTGGAAGAGTGGTTCTATGAATGTCAGCCAAGCAACACGGCGTTCCTTATTTCTTGGCTGACGCTCCAGGTGACTAAGCATCTCGCCTAGTATCCTCTCATACCTGAATGAGAGAAACCAAAGTGACAAAGGGGGAAATTATGGGTTTAGCAATTTGCAAATTATACTCAGATAGATGTAGATGGTATGGAATAGTTGAATGAAGTAATTGCTAAAACTACTTATGTGGCAGTAGTAGGGGCTAACATTTGAAATTACTAATTGATTGCATGTGGTGGAGGTGGTCCAAGGAAGAGAGTAAGAGCAAAAGTAAACACTACCAATGGCTTCTTGGATTACTTTGGTGGATGCTCGACACCAGAAGCACAGATATTTCCACCACAAGATGCCATATTTCATCAGCAGATGCAATGTTATTGCAGCAAGCATCAAGAATGACATCCTGGTACACACCAAACTCAGCAGCATTCACGTTCTTCCCTAGATGAATGAAACATATCATCCCTTGGCCCTGAATCCCAATAAACCGAAATGTCATACTTCATTCAATTACAAAAAGTGAAAGAACAACAGCAACTATGAAAGGGAACAACTACTTGCCTTCACCTCCGGTGACCAATGATCAAGAGCAGTCAATGCACATGGAATCACCAAATTGCAGAGCTTCCCCAAGTTCGACTTATCAATCTATTACACGGAACAAGCAGGCAAAATTTTACATTCCCCCAAAGCAGGCAATTTCGCAGGAGAACTCAAACAGTCCCAAGTCGCAATGCCAGACAAACGAGAAAATGGCAACAAACCTGAGTAACAAACCATCTAAGCTGATAGGCAGCCAGAATAGCAAAACCAACCGGAACCCTAGCCGAAGCGGCGGAGACTTCATCACCATCGGTACCCTTATCAATAGAACTCTCCTTTATCCTGTCCTTCAACAACAGCAAAATCTCCGGCGCTAACTCTGCGACCAACCTATTGTCATCGCCCTGGCAATACACATCAGAGAGATCTCGGAAACCGGCGGTAGCAGCATCCGAGAGCTGATGGGGAATCCATGAGAGCAACTCGTGAGTGGAGGATTCGGACGCGGCAAGCAAGGCCGATGCCAGAACAAAATTCCTGATTGATTCCTGGAGCTGCGATTCCCCGGCGCCGGAGGAAGGGTTGTGTAGGAGAGACTGGAGGATGAATTTCACGGAGACGGCTGAGCCTTCAGTTGGCGCGTATGGTGTAGTGGAGAGATGGGCGAGTAACGACTCCAATAATCTAACAGAAAAGAAGATTGAAGAGCAACCTCAGTTTTCCATAATCGCGTATGGCTATTGAGATTTGAAAATGCAGAGACAGATAGAGAGAGCAATTACTGCGTCAGCCTGCGATGGAGAGCTTCAGTCGCGTTCGACATTCCGGGCGATGGCGGGGTTGAGCTTTTCGTACTCTCAATGGTTCTATAACTTCGGATTGCCGAGGCGAGGAGAGATGAGAGGTTTGGGGCTTTTAGGTTAGGGCTTACAACTTCGGATTGCCTCCAGATTTTGGCCCAGTACCAACTCATGTCTTCACAACAACAACAACAACAACAACAACAAAAAAGGGTGAATCATGGCTTCACAATTTATGTAATACCGAGAGAGATTTATGTTTCATCATTAACAAATGAATTTCTTTCCTTTTCATTCCTTTCATTAACAAATGAATTTTAATCGATAGGTTGTGAGAATTTTAGAGTTAAATGTGCTTAGTGTTAAGCACTGTAGAGATATGTAACCTTTTGATAAGTGATTATGTTTCACCCTAAAAGCAAAACCGTGTTAGGTAGATGTTAAGTGGACAATATATTGGTCATAAAAAAAGGTTGGGATGGCCTCTTGGCCGATGGTGTGGAAAACCTCAACACGACGTTGAGTCCCAAAGAGAATGTATGTAGCACTTTACGCAAATCTCACATCAACAAAGTACGCGGCGAGAGATCTATAATTCATGTGTAACAAACTAACTTTAACTGTCTAGACACATTTTTTGGGTGAAGTGGACGAGTTCTTGTAATAACTCTCAAAACTAAATAACATCCATCTTTTTTTTTTTAATCAAATAACATCATTCTAAATAAGTATTTTATATATATATATATATTTATTTAGGGATTAGATAGACTGCTAACATGTTATGTGCTAGCACCAAACTAATAATAATATTAGAAAGAGTATTGTTAAAAAACGCACTGCTACGGATGGGAAAATCGCTGGAATCGACACAGCAAGAATACCAAAGCGAGAATCGAAAACACGATACACGATTTACGTGGTTCACTAATACGATGTGAGAAAGAGTCACTTTCACTATATCGAGAAGATTACATATTACAGACCCCCGATTACTAGTCGTAGCGGCTGATAGCCTGATTCAAGTCACATCAACAAGTATTTTAGTAACAAATGTACTAACAATAATTAATGAAGAACAAGAATGCTTTGGGGCGGTGAAAACACTCTCGAAACTCTTCGTTTCTCCTATGGGACAATGGCTCTGTTCACTTTTCTTTTCTCTTGATCAAGTTCTGTTTTTTTTTTTTTTCTTCTTCATGTATGGGTAGGACGATTAAAATCGATTCTAGTAAGTCAATAAAAACCTTCAATGCTCGGATCATGGAGCTTTTTACGTACACGTATTGTAGAATACGATTTACATGGGAAGAAAGATCGGAATAAGAAGAAGAAGAATGGAGGAAAGATAGATAGATTGGAAGAAGAGAAGTGTTCTCCTTAATGACGAGAACAGAACCCCTAAACTTTTTGAGGAAAGCCAACCTCCTAAATTGACCTAGGCGTGTAAAATCCTTTTCTAATTATACTCAATTCATTATTCATTCCCCTATCGTTTGGATGAATCAATTGTTAAACTTGGCAATTTGACCAATTGTTTCATTTTACAAAACGAGTCATTTGACACGAGTCAATTCAAATTACTTACCCCCACCACAGACAATTGTAATTGACTCAAAATGAGTCCATTCAAAATTGTTCATCACAAATTGCTTCATCCAAAATTTCTGCAGCCAAACAGTCAATCTTGCCCAATTGTCTCAAAATGAGACAATTATTCCAGATTCATCAATTATAATTCCTCATCCAAATGACTTTAATTCTCTAGCTAACCACTAACCCACTAATTACCCAAAACTTCACGTCATTCCCAATCCCAGCCACAACAACATAAAATTAAATAACTATACTAATTAAATAAATGCACATAACATTTCCATAATCTGAGTATCTAACAGAAAAGAAGATTGAAGAGGAACCTCAGCTTTCCATAATCGTGTATGGCTATTGATGATGTTGTTGATGATGGTCCTAAACTAGAAGTTCAAGAGGAGTTTGAAGGCAGGCCTATTTGTATTAATCGAGGCAAAATGCCAGTCAAGTTTAATGATTATCATGTTGGCAGTGTTAGTAAATATCCCATAGAAGAATATTTGGATCTTGATCAACTATCTCCAGCTGACAGAAGTTACATTATGAATGTTTTACATGAAGTTGAACTATGTTCTTACCAAGAAGCAACAACTAGTGAACACTGGAATATAGCAATGAATGAGGAAACTCAAGCCTTGGAAGAAAACCACGCCTGGGATGTTGTTGTTTTACCTAAAGGAAAAAGAGCCATAGAGAACAAATGGGTGTTCAAAATTAAAAGAAGACCAAATGGCAGCATTGAAAGATTCAAGGCAAGACTGGTGGCAAAGGGTTTTACACAGGTTTATGGTATAGACTTTCTAGATACTTACTCTCTTGTCGCTAAAATCAATATTGTAAAAGCTTTGCTTGCTATTGCTGCTAACAAAGGTTGGGTGTTGGATCAAATGGATGTCTCCAATGCATTTCTGCATGGAGACCTTGAAGAAGAAGTTTATATGGTGTTACCACCAGGGTATCCAAGGGATAATGGTCCTGAGAAGCTTGTGTGCATATTGAGGAAATCCTTATATGGACTCAAACAGGCCAGCAGACAATGGTTTGCAAAACTGACCTCCTCATTGCTGCAACATGGTTTTCTTAGTCTGTTTCAGACTATTCCATGTTTACAAAATGGGTCCATGGACGTTTTGTGGTATTGTTGGTATATGTTGATAAAATTATAGTGGGTGGTGATAGTAGAGACGATGTAGAGGAGGTCAAGAAGTATCTTAGCAGAAACTTCAAGATAAATGACCTGGAAAAGTTGAAGTACTTCCTATGACTTGAGATTGCTAGAAGCAATAATGGAATCACAGTAAACCAAAGGAAATACTGTCTGGAACTCCTTAAAGACACTGGATATCAAGATTCAAAACCATGTGTTTCCCCATTGGATCCAAAGGTTTCATTGAGGGCAAAGCAAGGAGTCCCACTTGAAGATCCTAAGTAGTACAAGAGTCTGGTTGGCAGGTTGCACTACCTCACCACCACTAGACCTTACCTAACTTTTCCTATGCAGCAACTAAGTCAATTTCAGAAAGAACCTTACTCAGACCATCTGCAGGCAGCATTCAGAGTTCTCAGATACATCAAAGGGTCACCAAATCAGAGACTTTGTTTCAAATCTAATTCCACATTGAAGCTATCAGGCTATAGCGATTTTGATTGGGTTAGCTGTCTAGATTCTAGAAGATCTATTAGTGGATACTGCACTTTTCTTGGAAGTTCTCTTGTCACCTGGAAAGCTAAGAAGCATACCACTGTTTCACGTTCATCTTCAGAAGCTGAATACAGAGCTTTGCCTCAATTAGTATGCGAATTGCAGTGGATGAAAGGTTTGCTTGCAGAGTTGAGTGTGGATGTTCAGTTGCCTATTGGTGTGTTCTGTGACAACAGATCGGCCATACACATTGCTGACAACCCAATGTTTCACGAAAGAACGAAACACATTGAGATTGATATCCATGTGACTCATGAAAGAGTGAAGTCTGGGCTGATTAAACTGTTTTATGTTCGTACCATTGATCAGGTTGCTGACCTATTTACCAAGGTTTAAGCAGATACAGAATTCGAGAATTATTGGACAAGCTTGGAGTTAGCACACTCCAGCTTGAGGGAGGCTGTCAAGACGATAAAGAAGATGGAGCAGAGGTCCATGAAGGTGAAGCATCTGATGCAGAGCTGGAATGGACACATCGAGCTCCAGCCTGAAGAAGACTATGAAACGCATTTCCCGACTTGAAGAGATTCGTTGTATGGGAAACGTTTCGAGCCTTCGTTTGGAACGCGTCGTCGTATTGAGTGGTAGTGGAGTTAGTTTTATCTTTGTCATTTGTTTCTCACCACGTGTTAAAGTGAATTTATATTTCAGTTTATTTTACCGTTGGACACAGTAAAACTTGACACTGGGTATAAATGAGAAACAACCCTGCAGCTCGTTGCTTGCGGGTTTTCGATCAAACCGTTGCCCTCTAGATATTTTCTACATCTTTCCCTGCCGGCGTGGATTGAACTTGGATTTTCTATTTCTCTTGGCTCATTTCCTTTCTTTCTTTCACCTAATCACCTCCGTTTCTTGGATGCTCTCCTCTTGTCCTTTGGCCGATTTGTTTCGCGGAGGAAGATAGGGGAACAAGAAGAAGGGAAAGAAAAGAGGAGAGAGGGCTTGGGTATTTTTTAATTTTATTTTTTAATAATTTTAAAATAAAAAAATATACATTTGATGATTTGCTGATGTGGATGCCAATATGGATGTTGACGTGGCTGTCTCCGTTACAAAATTAATGACGATAACGGAATGGTAGCCATATCTTAACCCATAGCAATAGTTATGTCTAATAATTTGTATTTCGATAATTGTGATTGCTTAACCGTTCTTATTTACCCAAAAAAAATGATAGTTGATTACTCGATTAGCATTCTCTCTTCTCCCGGTAGGAGGCCCAACGTTGCAGGGAAAATCAGACCCAAAAAGGGTCCACTATCCACCGACTTCACCCAAACTCAATTTGGGCCTTCAAAGGTGTAATTAAGGAGAGGCATATAAATCGGTGTCCGTCCGCATGGTCCCCAAAATTTGCGAAACCCTAGCAGCTGGGAGCCATCTGATCTCCGTTAAATTGGAGGAGAACAAATCAGATATCTCCGTCGTCTCCTCTTGCGTCCGTTTTGGTTTGGGGTGGTAAGTAACAGAATGAAAGTGAGGACAATGTCGAGGATCTTGGGCGTACTGTGCGTATACTCGGGTATCACCTCCTTGAGCTGGATCGGCATCGGAATCGCGCTCCACGTCATCCAGTACTACGGCCTTGAAGCAGACAAGGGAGGTTTACTTCTGGCTTTATATGGTAGGATTTCCGCCCCTAGCCTGTTTGGATATCATAGTCACGTACAAGAAGAAGAAGATCAAGAAGAAGCGCCAACGCCAACTGACCGCCCCTCGCTTTGGTATAGCTTTGGTCTGAATTATCAATTATGGTTATTGTTCGATCGATCATTTTTAATTATTAGATTAGCTAGGTTAATTTCAGGTGATCATATGGGTCATTATTTCTAATCTCATCTCATTGGGGTCAATGGCTTTCTAAGTTGGCGGCCGGACTCTGTGCTATATATATACATAGGCCTATATATTCTCCCTCGATCGGTTGTATTAATTGTATTTGTTTCCATACCTATCCTATCATTGTTGCCACAACTGAAAGCTCAATCAGTACTGCTTGTCGTCTACCAGTATAGGGTCAAAAGAACAGGCATGCATGCATCAGCTTAAAGAGCTAGCCCACAAACAAGATATATAGTAGATATATACCACGTACCCTGGATTCTCTTTCCTGGATTTGCAGTAAACCCGTGTGATTACACTGTTCCTTCTTCATCCTGCCCGACAATATACTAGAAAAATGCAGCGCAACGCAAAATTAGCTCTCACAAAGCATGCATGGAAAGTGAAGGAGAAAAGAAAAAACCCAGCTAATTAGCATCACCAATGAAGTCTTAGCTCAACGACCCTCAACTCTTTCATGCTCTCTACTCCAACTCTTTGGTGTTTCTTAAGTTCATCAGGTTAAACAAGGCATTTGAGGGAGACCAAGAAGTGTTTCTTAAGTTCATCAGGTTAAACACCGTTGCCCGATTGGAAGTTGTACTGAGGTTGGTTGTGGAGGTCCGGTTAAACTTCTTATTCATATGACGGGAAAGATTGATGATGACCTTCACCTTACTCTTGGTACTGAAAATAGGAATGAGGATCATGGTAACTTTGGTAGGGATGATCGCCATATAATTCACCTCCACCATGGCAGCGGCGGATCCAGAACACAGAAGAGCACTGGGCCGCATTTCATTAGAAAATTAGAACCGTAAAAAAAAATATATAATGATTATAGTTTTTTGCAATGTAAACTATACACTACTGTATTTTAATTTAGGGAATTAATCAAGGAGTCTACATACATACCAATAGTATACACTGTTTCAAATAAAATACTTGAGCAATCGACGAGAAATTCATCGCTCATTTTTGTTGAGCAAATTAGTTCTCACATGTTTCATTGTTGAAAAGGTTCTCTTCGTAGTAGCTGTTGAAACGAGCAGCATCAACACTAGATAAATCAATCGACTAATCAATTTGCATTGTGTGTCCATCCCTGCACACCAGCTGCTCTAGTAAATTTTTAAGGGAACAAACCTCATATTTCTTTTATTCTTTTACGTTTTAAACTTTTTAGAATTTTATGTTTCTTTGTTTTTTTTAGATGCATAATCTTTGAGGCTAGAATTTATAGGCTAAATTTAGAGTATTGATTTGAATATGTTCAACTTGATAATTTTTCTAGTTAAACCCAATCATATCATAAAATAACACTGGGTCGAATGTCTAAAATATAATATTTCATAAGTACTATACTAACTACGGATCCATAGGAGGGCTGGGCCAGGGCCCGGGGTGGCCACCCCCTGAATCCGCTAGTGCACCATGGATACCAGATGTTTGACCGTGTCCAGAATGACCTCCAACGCCTACGACCGGCTCGGTGTAAACGAACATCTCGGCTTTGGAAAGATTGTTGGACCTCAAGAATTCGAGCATGGCATCTACCTCATCCTGAGTGGTTATGAGATATTCCTCATGCCACAATGACCCACTTTCTCTGTTTGGATATCGGTACACCATACGATCAAGTCTTCTCGTGCCATCCATGCAAGTAACGTTAGCGCACATTTGATGGAGGTCTTCAAGCAGCGGTCTGGTAGCGACCTTTATCTTCTGAAAATTGCCACCGACGTAGGTGACCCCCTTTCCTTTCTCTTCCGTGTAACCATTCCACCGTAAGCCAAACGTGAACTTTTGGAATGCCATCTGCAAAAAAACCGTAGTTCAGTTAATATCATAAAAATAAAAAATAACAATAAAAAGTAATACAAAATAAACTTACGAGTTAACGTTAATCGCAAAACTACTAAAGAAATATAGAGCTACAACAGAAAATTGAAAAGGGAGAAGGAGAGGTGTGAAGAGAAGTGGTTTTCCGGGAAGTCTTTTATAGGCAAAATCACTTATGAAAACCGCACCTTAGAGGCAGTGGCGTAGCAATATTTTGAATGGACCGGGGTCCTTAAAAATTTTGAATTGATTGGGGTCTTTACGTGAGGTAATATCGGCGAAAGTACGGGGTCCTATCTTTCAAGAATCATGCTAAAACGCATAAATTTAAAGGATTTTGACACCCAAATTTTTGCTAAGTGGGGTCCTAGGACCCATCTCCTCAAAGGCTCCCTCCGCCACTGCTTAGAGGTGCGGTTTTCGTCTGCCATGCAGACCCACGTCTGTTATTCTGCATGGCATGTCGGAAATTAATTGACCAAAACCGCACCTTGAGGGTGCGGTTTGTGTGGCAAAACCGCACCTTGGGGATGCAGTTTCGTTTTGCATAAACAAACCGCATCTCCATATTGCTAGGTCAGGCCAAAACCGCACCTCGCCCACGCGGTTTGTGTAGGTCAGACCTGAAACCGCTTGGTCAAGATGCGATTTTGGTCCAGGATTATAAACCGCACCTCTAAGGTGCGGTCCATAAAAAAGGGTGCTATTAGTGTAAATTTTTTTGATTGGGTGCTATTTTTTTTTTTTTAAGGTGTTATTTCTGGAAAAATCCCTGAAAAAGGAGGAGAAAAAATCTGCAGCTGACATTATGGGCTAGTAGTGGCAACTTGCACATATTTTTTGAGTTGGGCTTTTATTTATGGGCCCGAAAAATGAAAACGGGCTCAAAATTACAACACCGACGCGAAGTATATTGTTTTCCCACGCCCTCGCAAACCCACAGCATAACTGATCCGACCCGAATCCCCCGTCGCCCCGACTCTAATTCACTCACCTCGCTCTCCCACCTCTTTCCCGCCCAACTCCCGGCCAGCGTAGCCGACGTCATCATCCGAATCGAGCGGTTATTAGCTCATCCGCCATCGCCGGCACACACTCAAAAGCACGCTCTCAAGTCTCGACTGCGCGTAACAGAATCTCCTCTCGCCCACAACAAACTCTCTCCCTATTTCTCACTCTCTGCAGAGATTCAGATTCAGAGCCAAGAACCGCCATGGATGCTCTGCTGAAGCTTTTCCACCTCCTCCTGCTCTCTCTTTCCTCCACCCTCTCCGCTCCAAGCACATCCTCCGCCGCCGTAATCGGCGTCACATACACTTCTCCTTTCCCCTCGCCGCCATCCTCCTCAACCGGTGGCAATTCGTCGCTGCCGACTCCTCCGCCGCCGCAGCGCGCGCATCCGGAGACGATCGCCTCCGCCGTCTCCGATCTCCGCTTCGGCGCCGTCCGCCTCACGCATCCCGATCCCAACCTCGTCAGAGCCTTCGCCTTCACCAACACCTCGCTGCTTCTTTCAATTCCCAACGGCCTCCTCCCCCCGCTGGCTTCCAATCGCACTCTGGCCGTCAAGTGGCTCCGCGTCCACGTCCTCCCTTTCTATCCGCGCTCCAAGATCGCAACAATCTCCGTCGGAGAAGACGCAGTCGCCGCCCCACAGATCTCGTTCCTGCTGCCTGCCATACGCAACGTCCATCTCGCGCTCAGAGACATCGGAATCAGGTCGATCTCCGTCTCCACGACCTTCTCCTTCATCAAAATCGTGACGACGGCGTTCCCTCCCTCGGCGGCCACTTTCCAGGAGCCGATCGGCGAGGCGGTGATTCGGCCGCTGCTCCAGTTCTTGGAAGACACCAACTCTTCCTTCTTGGTGAATCTTTACCCGTACAACATGTACAGATTGCACTTTCAGATCCCGCTCGGATTGGCTCTGTTTCAGGAAGGCAGTTTCAATTTCCGCGACGATTTCGCCACTGGAGTCCGGTACCTCAATCTGTTCGATATGATGGTGGATGCTGTCGTCACTTCTATGGCGGTCGCCGGCCACGAGAACATCCCCTTGGTCGTTACCGAGACGGGATGGCCAAGCTCGGCAGTAGACAGCGCCGCCGCCGACGCCGACGCGAATCCGGCGTACGCTGAGTTGTATTTGAAGTCGTTGGTGGCACACTTGATCTCCGGCAAGGGAACGCCGCTGAGGAAAGAAGGGGTGGCGCAGGCCTACATCTACGAGCTGGTTGAATCCGATCCGAAGCAGCAGCTGCCGCTGCAGCAGGGGGCGCACAATTGGGGCATTCTACACCCAAACATGAGTAAGAAGTATCACTTCGATTTCTCCTCTGCCTCTAGGAACAACACCATTCCTTTGGGGAGATTGCTTCTTCTGTCCACCGTTGTGCTCGCATCTTTGTTGTTCCAGTAGATCTAAGAATGGCGTCCGAACAACCCTGAAATCAAATTGGGGGATTGATATGGTGATCTTCTGTTGTAACGGAGTAAATTTTTTGTGAATTGGTCTGGGAAATAGTGGTTTCATAGCTTGGTTCCAATTTTGGATTGAACTCTTCATAGGGTTCTAGATGGAATCAGATTGAGGAATTCCCCTCATGTAACTACAGTTTTGTAATGATGAATAATAATGACGATTAGCTCCCCTGAATTGGTTTGTTTCATCTGAATTCCGAATTCTGATTAGCAGATAATTAGTGATAATGGTTAACTCTAGTTGAATTAGTTGCATCATGATTAATTGCTTGATGGAAAGATGGTTGTTTTACACAGATAATGGTTAACTCAAGTTTAACTAAATCAATTAATTAATTAATAATCAAAACTATTTGGATCACTGTGCTTTTGGTGGGTTTGGGCTTCTGAGCACGTTGGGCTGTTTGTTTTGGGCCTAGAAAAGAGTCTTCTACCTGACTACCTGTCAGCGTAAGAAAAGGGACGATCTTCTTCCCAGTTCCCACCACAATCCCACCCAAGCCCCAGGGGTCAATTTCAGTGCTTGTGTTTGCGAAAGATTACAGTACATAGAAAACTCGGTGGCTAAAAGCAGATTTCTTCCGTGAAATGGGGCTCCGCCGGGTTGCATTTGCAGGTAGGTCTATGGCTACTTTCTGCAATTACCCTCCACCAAGTCCTCAATTATCATATAGCGTTTAATTTCAGTTATCGGGGTGCGAAATTAACTGGGATTTGCTCAACTTTGCATTCTGTCTTAAGTAATCGTTTGGGGGAATCACTTTTACTGGGCTGGTTGTTTCAATTCGTCTCTTTTTTCTGGGTTTGCTGCGGACAGGTCTGTTAACCTATTGAGTTGCTTATTACAGTAGTGGTGGTGATGTGATGCGAGCCAAGGAGAACTAAGAACTGCCAAATGTCGTCCGAATTGATGGGAAAACCAAAAGTACACTGGACTCCTGAAGTCCATAGAGTATTCGTGGATGCTTGTCTGGATCAGACTTTGAAGGGTAATAGACCCTCTACGTGTTTCACCAAGTATGGATGGGAGTATATATTACAGGCATTGAACAGAATAGATGGGTTGCATATTGACAAGAAGCAGTTGACAAACCACTGGGATATCACAAAGGAGCATTGGAAAACCTGGTGCAAGTTAGTTAACACTAGAATGATGAAATGGAACCCTGAAACTGGTTCGTTCGGGGCAACTGATGCAGAATGGAGCTACTATTTGAGGGTATGTTTGCTGTTATTGTTAGTATTTGGTTTCTGTTTTGAGTTGCTTAGTTAGTGAACACGTTTTCTGTTGAATGTCTGTAGGTGCACCCTGAAGCTGGAATATTTCGGTTCAAACCACTTCAACATCGGGAAAAGCTGGAAATCGTCTTTGATTTTATGAACCTGGAAGATGGTAGGGAAACTCTGTCTCTAGAATGTCCAGAGGATGTGAAAACCAACCACCTCTTCGAAGATGCTTCGGATAGTGGTTTTGCTTTTTACTATAACGATGGAAGGGCAACTGCAGCAAGTGAACAGAGCATGTCTGGCAGTACCTCAGTTAGATCAAGAAAGCCACACTTCTCCTGGACTTCTTCTGAAGAATCCCACAGAACTTTCATTGATCTGTGTTTGGAGCAAGTTTCGGTTGGTAATAAACGTGGATCTCATTTGTCCAAGGAGGGATGGATAAACCTTATTGATTCATTCTACACAAGGACTGGTTTCATGCTAAACAAGGTCCAGTTCAAGAACCATTGGGATTCTGTGAAGAAGCAGTGGAGGATTTGGTCTAAGCTGGTTGCCACTAGTTACATGAAATGGGATCCAGTTGCCCAGAAATTTGGTGCTACTGAAAGGGAATGGAATAACTACATCCATGTATGTAAAATCTATCATAAAAGGTTCAGTTATATGTCACTGATTGATAATATAATATCATCATTGCTTGCTCTCTCTTGTAGGAATACCCAGAAGCTGCCCAATTTCGGCTCAAGGTACTCCAATTTGCTGACAAATTAGACCTACTCTTCGAGGGAACAACAGTTGTTGAAGACTACAATGTTGAACCACTTAGTCAGCGCAGAAGGCTCGACCATGATGATCCAACGAGAAAATACGGTGAATCAAGTCCACTTATAATGCAGCAATATGATGTAGGTTTTGTGAAAACTCAGACAGCAGAATCCAGACCAAGTTACAGCATTGGAGACTGCATTGAACGTCTCGATGGGATGAAAGAGATAGAGCAAGGGAGTGAACTCTATTTATTCGCATTGGATATGTTCATGAAGAAAGAGTACAGAGAAATCTTTCTTGAGTTGAAAAACCCTAGTGTTCGGATTGCGTGGTTGAGGAGGCTGGTGCTACGAGCTCGTTCTTTTCACCATTAGACTGAATCTTGTTTATGTAGCAAACAATTCCTGCAGTTGATGATCTTTCGATAAAGCAACTATCGATCAACTTATCTTTCTATCTAATATATTAACAGCATTTCTCTCATTTACAACAGAATTTCCAAGCTGGGAACTACAACAATTCACAAATGCAGATTGGTAACCAGGATGCTAATTAATAGGGAATCAGTCACTGTGTCAAAGCGGTCTCTTCTGGCAGCTCTGTTGAGATCCTGAAATCTTGAAAGTAGTCATTGTAGTAGTATACTGGGTTTGGAAGCTTGAAGACACGTGTTCCTGAACCTGAAGGACCTTTAGTCAGAGCATCCATCTGGCTACTGATTATTGCTGCAACCCGAATGCCTCTCGTCTCCATAAGAACTCTTTGTCTTGATATGTATTCAGTTGTAGAATGCTCCATTTCATCATCTGGTCTGGAAAATGAGGGATGATCCATCATCGGAGCCGCATGCCAAGTATCAAAATCCAAATTCTAGAATGATTTTTTTAGTGTTGAATTGTTGTTCGATAGAGATGAAAACAAATTCTGTGTCAGCCTACCTCAGAACTAGTGAGGACCAACCTCCATATCCTGCAGAAACGAGTTGCTCCTCAGTGGCATTTCTTTGCTTCTCTGGATTTCTAGATACCAAAACCAGCGACCATCCACTAGCTTGAAGTTTCTTGTACACTCTCAGAAGCAGCACTTGTTGCCGAAACTGTCTGCAAAACAAGGAACAGGCATATTGCCATAGTGAATGAAAGGTGGTCCAAGAAAAAACTACTTCTTGCTTTCAAGAAATAAAGGTTTGAGGACAAATCCCAGGAGAAGGGTTACTTGGAGTTGAAGATAATGCTGTTGTCTATGTCAATCAACACCACAGCATCTTGACCATTATCATCAGAAGGTTTGACCCCATCGAAGTATCCCTCGACAACCCAGAGACTAGCCGTCAAGTCTCTCTCATATTCACCACCTGCGGCTGCCTGATTGTGGTGATCAACAATACGATCCCAGCACATTGGAGGTAATAAGTCTGGTGATTTGAGGTTGTTGAGCTCTGCAAAGCTTCTGCAGTTGTGGTAACTCTTGAAAAAGCTAGTAGTGGGCTGTTGTTGCAGCGTCATCTGCTCGATGACTCCTTTGCTCCTGTTCTCGCAGGATTGGAGCATTACTGTCAGTAGAATGAGCAAGCTGATCATCAACACTCCTACCGTGACAAGGAGAGCAATGAACATTGTTGCGGCGAATGATGTCATGTAGAATCCCGACTCCATCACATATCGGCTTCTCATCTCTTCTGGATCAAAACACCCACCAAGAACAACAACCAAAGAAAACACAAGAGCCTCAGCCGATCCGTATAATATATGCAGATACAAAATGCAGATCAATTCCATGCTACTTTGAAGAAAAGGTGGTTGGTTACCAGAATCTTCTCCACTGGAGAGGCTGCCAGCAGAGAACTCCCTCTCCATTTGGTGTGCATATGCTGACATTTTTCTTTAGCTAAGAGGACGAAACAAGTCAAATTGTCCAATTTCCTTCCAGATGGCTGAAGGGCATCCTGTGAAAACACAACACACCATTTCAAACACATAAGATCAATGAAGCAACGAAACCTGAGAGCAGGGAATGAGAATTGAGAAGAGACAAAACAACATACAAGCAGAGGAAGAAGGTGTCAGATGACTCAACCATGATACCACCACCAGCTACAGGGAAAGGCCTTCCTGCATCTCTCTACTTGTTGCCTCGCTGATCTATTCATATTCCCCAGCAGCAAAAGTGGAAGACGGGAAAAGAAAGCCCAAAGGTTGAATCTTTGTATTCTCTCTGTTCACAACACAGAGAAGAAGATCTACCATGTACGATGATGATCCGCTCCAGCTGGAAATCTCCAGAGTCTAACAGCAAAATCGGAGAAGTGGGCAGCCAGAAAAACAGCCCGATTCAAGGAAGTCAAATATTTCAAGAGAGAGAGGAGAGAGAGGGAGGGAGAGTCTAAAGCCGGAGTGAAGGCGTGGAGGGAAGAGAGAGGCAGAGTTAATAATGCTGTCTGGGCTGGGGTTGCAAATGGCTGCTATTAAATTGATGGAACTAGGATTGCAGATCATGAAGATGTAAAAGATTCCAGCACCATGGATGGTTTAATGGAGAAAGAGACCAAGGAGGAACGTGGAAATGGCCCCACCACGAAGGTGACTTTGGGAGAGCAGAGGAAGTTTCGCGGGGAATCACTCTTCCTCCCTGCGAGCTGGATTGGTTTGAGACAGTTAATTTCTTTAGTTTGGATTTAGACGGTTAAGTGTTAGGTGTGTCTCAGCATTTGAAAAATTATCTTGTTTTGGTGATTAAATCGATAAGCATTATTGGGAAGGAAGGTTTGGGAAACCTCCAGCTAAAAGTGGGGTCATCGTCGTCGGATAACGACTAATAGCAGCCAACTCACTCTAATCATCATCTTCTAAAACATTTTTTTAGGTTTTCTTTTCTTACGAGCACTTCTACTATGCTATATAGCATTGTGCTTTAATGTACAACTCAAAGTTGTACCATAACATTACATGTATAAGTTTAGATTGTACCATAAAGTAATTTGTACCATTATGTTATGGTACAACTTTACAACTTGAAGTTGTACCATCACATAAAGGTACAAGTTCAAGTTGTACCGTAAAAGAATTTGCACAAAAAGTATAGGTACAATCTGAAGTTGTACCATAACGTAAATGTACAATTTTAAGTTGTACCATAAAAGCAAAAACCTATACCACCAATACTATATAGCATTGTAAAATTTCTATTCTTCTTACCTGTCAATTTCCTGGCTAGATTATTTTTCATGTCAGTTTCACAAGCTATATAGAGGGGTACATTCTCTCTTTTTCATTGGCTAATCAAAACACTATATCGAAAACTAACAAGCATAGAGATAGTCAGGGGTGAACAGTGAAACCTAATCAGATCCGCCCAATTATAATTCATTTAATACGTGTTTGGGTGGGATATGTTCGATGAATGTGAGCTTTTGACCCACAAAATCATCTGATATACTTTGTTATTAATTTACATTTTGTAAAAATACACCTCTTTTATGTGTGTCAGATTGTCAAATTGTGATTGATTCAAAATCAAATGACAATTATTTTTCAAAAATTCTGTTTGGCTTATAGCATAAATTATATGTCGATCCTTTAAAAATATACTAGCTATCCATAAGATATTTCTTGTTCACAAATGGAGATAATTGATGATAGAACATTATATGATTATGCAATAAATTATGCATGGTGATTATCAATTTTCTTGAATTCTATATTCAATTAGCTTGCTTTCCATAATTACTTTAGTATATGGATTTTTTTTTACGGAACAAAATCGCCAAACCCACTTAGAAATCAAGACAAGCAAATGGGAGATCAACGAAACTCTTATGAGTTTGGAGATAGGGTGGCTATACGGTCCAGTCCGGTTTAATTGACAGAAATTGATCCAGTCCGGTTTTTTCGGGAATATAAGGACCAAAAATTGGATTGGATGCAGTTCGGTTTTGATCCGGTCCGGTCTTGACCCAATCTGGTTCCAATTTGGTCTTGATTTTCAGATTGAGCTTGTGGGGAATGGGGATTTGAGTGACATGAGGCCTCAAAGGGTGAGGAGTTGGTTAAACTTTGGGTGTTGGGTTCTCTTATCCGATTTTTATCTAGTTTTCGATCCGGTCCTAAACGATTTTTTTAATCTAAAATCTAAGCCCGAAAATGATATTAAATTGTTTGTTATCCGTCCTGATCCGATCACGATCCAAATTATACAATTCAATTTCGGATAAAACTAAAAAGTCCGAACCAAATAGCTAGCCCTACTTAGAGATGTGCTGCAAACCGTAGCAATTTGTCTGCACTACAAGTCTACAACCGGATTACATGAAAGCCCAATCTTTTGAACGATTCGAACAGTATTGAGCTTAAATCCAAGCGCAGAGAGCCTAGCCCAGCCCAATCTAAACTTAACCGTAGCCCACACAATTCACCAGTGGGACCACCATGGGAAACCAAATTAGGTTTTTTAGCTTGACGGCAACGCGGCAACAGCTGACTTCGCGCCGCCGGGAGGGAAAGGGTAAAAGAAAAAGAAGCGGCAAACAATTCTAACATTCTACACTCTACTCTTGAGCTCGAGCTATCTATCCCTTCCTTTCTGTTTTCCATCAATGGTGATCGGCACTTCTTCGAGGGTTTTCAACGGCAGCAGCCATCTCTCGTCGTTGGCTCCATCGACATCCCCGGGACACCGAAAACCAAGTTCGATTTTCCCTTCGAATGCTTTCCTCCGCTTCTCTTCTCCCTCACCTCGCCGATATTGCTCTTGCAGCATTTCTGCGCCGAAGGTATATTACCCTCCTTAATCACCAGTTGTCTATCGTCTTTTATTTTCCTCAATCTTGAGTCTTGTTTGTTCATTGTTGGTGTTGAAGATGAGGAAAGACGACGCCCGAGTGTTCGAGCTCTCGAATTTGACGGCCTTATCGCCGTTGGACGGGCGGTACTGGAGTAAAGTGAAGGACTTGTCTCCATACATGAGCGAATATGGTCTCATATACTACCGCGTACTTGTTGAGGTGCTATTTTTCTCATGATTTTCCTGAGCTTTTGAAGTTGATTGATACTTGATGTATTTGGGTGAATGTTGATAATGTTTAGTCCTGTTTCAGATCAAATGGTTGCTGAAGCTTTCACAGATTCCTGAAATCTCAGAGGTCCCTGAGTTTAGCCAGGATGCTAAGTCGTTTTTGGAAGCAGTGATTGATGGGTTTAGTGTGGACGATGCTATGCAAGTTAAAAACATTGAGAGAACGACCAACCATGATGTGAAAGCTGTGGAGTACTTCTTAAAGGAGAAATGTGGATCACATCCTGAGATTGCTAAGGTGGAATATGGTTGCCGTCGGGGTATTATTTTGTTGTTTGCATCTGTGGTGCGTACTTGGGTTACATCTGTTTTAACTTAATTTTGCATTGCAGGTGTCAGAGTTTTTCCACTTTGCTTGCACCTCGGAGGATATAAACAATCTTGCACATGGATTGATGCTGAAAGAGGCATTAAGTGGTGTCATTTACCCTGCCATGGACGAATTGATCAAAGAGATATCTAGCATGGCTGAACGATATGCTTCGATTCCTATGCTTTCTCGCACTCATGGACAGGTATAAAGACATGAAGTGGAAGCTTGTTTTCTGTCATGGATTAGCTTCTTGTTTGTTTTAACTCTATTGAATTTTATCGTGCCAAGCTTGAGTACCTCTTTGTTATTTGTGTCCTGTAGCCAGCGTCACCAACAACATTGGGAAAGGAAATGGCTGTGTTTGCTGCTCGGTTGAGCGATCAAAGGCAAGAAATTTCTCAAGTTAAGATAAAAGGAAAGTTTGCTGGTGCAGTTGGAAACTACAATGCTCATATTAGCGCATATCCTGACATTGACTGGCCTCAGATTTCCAAAGAGTTTGTTGAATCTCTTGGGTTGTTTTTCAATCCATATGTTACTCAGGTATTCAATGAAAGAAATACTGGGATCTCTAGAGTGTCTCTTTTGACTTGCTTCTAGGATGTAAAATTTTACTTATCTTTTCCTTTTCTTTCCTTGCAGATTGAGCCACATGATTATATGGCTAGGCTTTTCTATGGAATCACTTTGTTCAATACAATATTGATTGGTTTTGATAGGGATATCTGGGGGTATATATCCAACGTATACTTCAAGCAGGTAAAGAAGCTTTTGTCTTTTGACTTGACAATTTAGTTACTTCCCTTTGGATCATATAACTGATCAGTGTTCTATACTAAAATCAAGCAGATAACAAAAGCTGGTGAGATTGGGTCGTCAACTATGCCTCACAAAGTAAACCCCATTGACTTTGAAAACAGCGAAGGTAATCTTGGGAAAGCTAATGGAAACTTATCTCATCTAAGTGAGAAGTTGCCCATTTCACGTTTTCAGGTAACACCTAGTGCATTTCCATTGGTGAACTCATGCACTGTTTTCTTTATGTAATCGTTTGTATATTCCGTGTCATTATTATCTAAGGACAGAATAATAACATCCTAATTCACTATACAAATTGAGAACATGATATAGGTATTCATTAAGAGCGAACCTTCTCCAAGCTTCAAACAGGCGTTAGCTGCTCTGCTTTTGTTGTCTGTTACACTAGCCTTAGCATTAACCTTACATGCTTCTTGTTCTTTTGCAGCGGGACTTGACCGATTCAACTGTTCTGAGAAACATGGGTGAAGGCCTGGGACATTCTCTTTTGGCCTACAAGAGTACATTGCAGGGTATTGGAAAACTTCAGGTATGCATTGAGATGACTGGCCTCAATATCAAAACATTCATAATGTCATTTGCTATCTAGCTCTAGATGTGGCCCAGAAAATTTTCTCGTTTATGGGTGCTGCTTGTGAATTCAAAGGTTCACCAACATATTTGTGTAGGAAAAGCTATCCATTTGATGAGTGCCTTTGTTTGGTTAGGTTAATGAAGCTCGTTTGGCTAAGGACTTGGACCAGTGGTGGGAGGTGCTTGCAGAACCCATACAGACAGTATGAAACTTCTATATACTTTCTCTAAGCTTACTTCATTTATCCTATGCACAGCCAAAATTTCACGATTACTGCTGACTTGAGCTGCACTATGCATTTCAAATTTCTCTATCCACTGCTTGAATCTTTGCAGGTGATGCGACGATATGGTGTACCAGAGCCATACGAGAAGCTGAAAGAGCTGACAAGGGGAAGAGATGTTACGAAGGATAGCATAAGAGAGTTCATCGAAGGCCTGGAGCTGCCTGAAGAAGCTAAATCGTACCTGCTGGAGTTGACACCCCACAACTACATTGGAGCAGCTGCCGAACTGGCCAGGACTGTTGGTCTTCCTGACAATGTGGTGATTGGGGTCAGAGTTTTAAACTGGCTGAATATGGAAAACTGTGCTATGGGAATGAGCAAACCGTGTGATTGATGGCCTGGCTAGATGATGTCATACCCTGTTATGAAGATGCTGCGACTGAAATTGAATTAGTTAAATCCACATGCAGGTTAGAGGAATCAGAGCAACTCAATAACCGATTTCACCAAGCTATAAAGCAGGACTCATGGGGTGAATCGGAAGTTCAAACTCAATTTTGATTCTCGTGGCTTGCAGTCAAGTGTACTAAGGCAGCGAAGGATGAATAACAATATCTTGTGGCAAAGTTCTGCATTTGTCTATGTAAGATTACGTGGGGAGTTTGCTTCAACTTGATTTTGATATCTGTTACTGTAGATTCTTGGAAGCAAAAAATGCAGGATTTGGCTGATAACCTTATTGTTCAGATTTCTTTTGGTTGAAACGTATTTATGAAGCGTATGGGGTTATGATAACTGATAATGGCAAGTTGATTGGCACATGGCCCAAGAAGATACCAGAATGCAGTTAGCTGCTAATGAACTACATGCCATGCATTCTTTCTTACGTAATGCAGACTGGCCCAGAAGTGGAAACGCATCATATAGACCAGCGAAAGCGTAAATATGGGTGTGTTCGTTAATACTGGAATTAGGGCAAGGGGCACAATTGCATTATCTCTATGAGGAAGGGGTTAAAGCACGCAGAGCCACAAATACATTGAGCGATGGCAATTTAAGCTGCCCCCGTCCGCGCTATCCGTTCGTCACAACCCCATCCATCATCCACGTGTCATTACACAGTGAACTGCTTATCTATCTCCTCCCCACTCCCCCAGGCCCCAACAAACCAACTTGCAGAGCAACTGAAAGAAGCCAAAAGCACGTTGAGCTCAGCCATAGACAGATTAAGAGTTTACTTCCAGTTCTGTTTTTGGGGAACTTTACTGAAGTTTTTGCAGAGATTTCCAATCTAGAATGGAGACTGGTATAGCTTACTGCGGCCGTGGGGCATTCATGCCTTCACAGCACTCGAAATCTTTGGTCTCTCCTTCATCCATCTCCCCTTCCTTCAGCTCCAGGGTACTTTTACTTGCCTCTAGTCAGCTAAGCTCTTTCATTGTGTGGAAACTCATTAGCTGCTTTTGACTGATTGTGTTATTACCTTCACGCAGAACCTGAAGTCAAGCTCACTGTTTGGAGAAGCTTTGAAGTTGGTTCCAAGATCATCATCATCATTTAAGGTTTCCAAGGCAAAGAGCACTTCTTTTATCACCAGAAGTGAGATTGGTGATAGTCTGGTAAGTCAAAAGACCAGCCAATTGGGGGTTAAAGTTTCTTGCTCTTTTGATCAAGGAACCTGAAAAAACATCTTTTGTTTGTGTGAACAGGAAGAGTTTTTGAAGAAGGCAACAACAGACAAGGGACTGATGAGGGTACTGACTTGCATGGGAGAGGCAATAAGGACAATTGGATACAAAGTTAGGACTGCTTCTTGTGGAGGAACTGCCTGTGTCAACTCCTTTGGAGATGAGCAGCTTGCTGTTGATATGCTTGCTGACAAGTTGCTCTTTGAGGTCACTACTTCTTCTGAACAATAGTTAATCATTTTTTGGATTGCTGAGCTCCTATCTTTTTCTTTTGCTTCTCATTATTAGTTTTATATAGGCCTTGGAGCACTCTCACTTCTGTAAATATGCTTGCTCTGAGGAAGTCCCTGAGCTTCAAGACATGGGAGGACCTGTTGAAGGTATCTAACTTCTGCATTAATAAGGGTTTCTTTCAAGCTACTTACAAACCACAATCTAGATTTATTCGATTTTCGGACGGTATCAAACAGGTGGATTCAGTGTTGCCTTTGATCCACTGGATGGATCCAGCATTGTGGACACCAATTTTGCAGTTGGCACCATCTTTGGAGTGTGGCCAGGAGATAAGCTAACTGGGGTTACAGGAGGAGATCAAGTGGCTGCCGCTATGGGGGTTTATGGTCCTCGAACTACATATGTTCTTGCAATCAAGGGCTTCCCTGGCACTCATGAGTTCCTCCTTCTGGATGAAGGTTTGCTTTGTTGGCTTCCTTCTCAATGTTTTCGATTCTCAAAATTAATGGCAGCTTTCTCAAAGTTCATGATCACTGTTACAGGAAAATGGCAGCATGTGAAGGAGACCACCGATATCGGTGAAGGCAAACTATTCTCACCTGGCAACTTGAGAGCAACATTTGACAATCCTGATTATGACAAGGTTTCTCCTCATTTTATTCTGCAGCCATGAAATTTCTGATTTGTGTATTTCATCAAAAATTTTGTTCTGTTTCATTTGAAAATTGCAGCTGATCAACTACTATGTCAAGGAGAAGTACACCTTGAGATACACAGGAGGAATGGTGCCGGATGTTAATCAGATCATTGTGAAAGAAAAGGGCATCTTCACCAACGTCATATCGCCAACTACCAAGGCGAAGCTGAGGTTGCTGTTCGAGGTAGCTCCACTAGGGCTCTTAATTGAGAATGCTGGAGGTTACAGTAGCGACGGCCACCAATCTATTCTAGACAAGGAGATCAAGGAACTCGATGAAAGAACTCAAGTTGCTTACGGGTCCAAAGAGGAGATAATCCGGTTTGAAGAAACTCTATACGGGAAGTCGAGGCTCAAGGAGGCTGGTGGTGTACCTGTTGGAGCTGCTGCTTAAACCATTCCAATACCACTGCTAGCTGCTCCTGCTTTGTCGAGCAAGAAATTTTAATCTATCTTGTACACAACTTGTCTCAATAACTAGCATATCAGCCTTCAGCCAGATCCCATGTCGCAGATGGAACTGAAATGGTTTCACATATGATGGATGTGTAATGAAGTAATGATCTGGTATTTTGTCCTTCTGCTATGATTCATTGGCTTAAACATAGAGATCTATATGCCAAAGGGCATGCCTTACATCTATCTGACAAATGAAGAGCTGACCAGGAAGGCAAGAAAATCATTATCATACCACATGACTCATATACAAATCCAAATGGTGTTCTCTGAAACAAGATTCCCATAGCGTTGGATTTTCCACCATTTCTCATATCATTTCGACATATACCATTATGTTATTATCAAAGCATATGCTGCTTTTATCAGCATAAACTATATACGTCCTTGAGCAAATCAATCTTTTCTGTCTGCTAGCTACCTCAAGTTCCATCCTCAATAAGGATTACCAATCAAGGCCAGGGAATGCCTAAGCCAGAAACACAGAGATAGCAAATTGCAGTCCTATATCAGACGAGGAACAAGACAACCATGGTAATGTTCTTTCTTCTTGACAAACCTTGGCTACTGCAAACAATTATTTCATATTTTCCCTGACCACAGGAACTCGATTCCGAACACTTGAAATGGCGAGGTAGTGTGAGAGCAATCGTGGATGCACCTATAGACAAAGTGTGGGGCATGGTTTCACAGACCAAGAGACTCCCAGAGTGGATGCCAATGGTTGAGAGATGCACAATCCTCACCGGAGAAGAAGGGCAGGTGGGTTATGTGCGGCTAGTCTCCGGGTTCATGTTCCCTCAAGAAGATGGTGAAAGATCATGGATCAAGGAGAAGTTGATCTCCATTGACCCATCATCCCACAGCTATGCTTACAAGATGGAAGCCAGCAATGTTGGTCTGGATGGTTCTGTGAACAAGCTCAAGCTTGTTGATTATGGGGGCCAAGGATCAAGTACACTAGTTGTCTGGTCATTTGAGATAGACCCTTTGGAAGGTGTATCTCAAGATGATATTATAGACTTTTTGGGGTTTGTTTACAAGTCTTCCATTGCTAGGATTGGTAATGCCATTCAAGCTGGAGCAACCCTAGCCTAAACAATTCCTTGAAAGAAAAACACAACATCTCCCTTGTAAGTTCACTCACCTATTGACACGCGTTGCACACATGTCAGTCTTCTTGGTTCGTGTTTCAAACAGGCCGAGAGCACAATACATTAATCGTTATCATATTGTACATTGCCATAAACAGTGATATGTCATGAAAACAGGTGCATGTTGTTTCATGAACTTGTGTTTGTTGGATGTCCTGGGAAAAGGCAAGCCCTTGGAGAAAACGTGTTAGAAGGTGCAGAGAAGTGTATAAAGCTGTAAGCCAAAAGTAGCAGTTCCAGAAATCCATTTCTTAACCACGATATCTGTATATTTGGCACCTTTTAGTTTCTTCTTTAATTTCTTTTCTGTTTTCATTTCCTCACTACGTCAATGTGTGCTTTCAATACATAGGCTTCTCGAAATGTAGGTTCCTTTTTACAGAATGTTGCACTCAGTCAAATGAATGAAATGAACAATTGAATTCTGGTTCCGAAGAGATTAGTCCATCGATATGAACAAGAAGAACAAAAAACTGAAAGAAATTGCAGCTGGGCTGCAATTTGCAGATGGGGTTTCAGTCAATTTGACAATGCCATCCATACAAAAGTAAGAACAAAAGAACATTTCTGTGTATTATACAAGAAAACTGGACAAATATAGAATCGCTCTGCCTCTCTCTCTACAGTATGAGCTGAGGGCTACTGTCATTCACCTAACAAAGTTGAAAAGACATTCCAGCAAAGCACATCTGATAACCATATACTGATATAAGGTGGTCAATCACAGATTTGTGTTCCCTCTTAAAAAGGAAGAAACATATACACTTCCCCTCGTTGCAGTAGAAAATCTCCAGAGGAGCCTGCAGGGGAAGAGGCAGAGCCAATATCACGAGATCGATCGATCAATCGGTTGAACGATGCTGCTGCTGATGATTCTCGTCCTTCTCCCAGCATTGGTTCATTCTGCTGTTGGAAAGCACACATTCAATGTAAGTACAACTTACTGTTTTGTCTTCTGCATGAACATAGAGTTCATCTGTGGCTGGGTTTGAGATGCTATAAGATAAATGCAGGTGGTGTAGTCTGTAGAGCCATCCCATCCATCTTCATGGAACTCAATTTCTTCGTGGTTGGAAAAAGAATGAGGAATATTCGACAAGGGTAAAGATCCCATCAGCTTCAATTTGGTTGATCCGGTCCAAAGGAATACCATGAGTGTCCCCACCGGAGGATGGACACACGATCCGGTTCGGAGCCGATAATCCAGATGAATTTAATTCCTTTTCGAGTTGTAATAATTGAAGATTTTTACATATTTTCCTCATTACTGTCTGTAAACTTGTACAGAAAGCAAGGATTATAAAATCGTATGAAACGAATTTACAAATATACTAGTTAATTGTGTGTTTGGATGTGATGTGGATGTAGGTGTATGGTTTTTGCATTGCCATTTGGAGGTGGAGAATGGAAAAGGTCCATAATGAAATGAGTCAGTACTTTAACCTCCCACAATACTACAAAGTACAAAGGCTGAACTGCAGAATTCAGGAATCAACAAAGAGACAGTTGGAGTAGGGTTAGTAGACAGACAGGGGAGGTTTGTACTTTGTAGTAGGGGAGTGAGAAAAACTTTGCATCTTATATTTTTTTTATTATAATTCAAAATTATTATGTAAAAATTGGGACTTGGGAATCTTTTCTTTTTTTTCCCTTCTTCTTTTTCAGTGAGATGTGATGATTGAGGTGATGGGTACAAAAAAAAAAAGGGGCTTACAATGATTGGACACAAGGAAAATAAAAAGAAAGAAGCCCAATAATAACCTTTTGATTTTCCTTTTTGCCTTTCACAAATCTTTTCCCCCCCTTTCTGTTTTTGGAGTTATACCACCAAAGGGAAAAGTTGAACAGAAAAAAAAAGAGGGTAAAATAAAAAATGGGTTGCACCAAAGTTAGGGTTTTGCCACTTTCATGGCTCCCTCTCTCCATCTCTGTCTCTACCCTTCTCTTTCAAGCAATTTGAGAGAGGTTTGTTGTTTAGTGTAAAACAGGGGATTCAGTCATACACTTGCAAGTTGTGTATGGGGAAAATGGCTGTAACTGTTTGTAAAATTGCACTCTTCCAATTGAAGGGAAGTGAAAATCGGGTCCCTCCATTTTGGGGCCTCTTTGTCGTTTGCGTTTCCCCATTTTATGACAAAAGCACAAAGAGGGGATTGTTTGGGGTATTCGTTTTCCTTTTCTCCTTGTCGTTCTGCCAATTTATGTGCATAATAACAAAGTAATAAACTAATAATGGAATTAAAAGCAAATATAGGTATGGGCAAAGATTCACGGGGAGAAATGATTGACAACAAATTCAAGGGATATGGGGAAGTTTTACCTACATTAAGAGATTAGTACACACCTTACTAATTGAAATTCATAACCTCTTCAGCCACAAGCACGTTTCGGCGGTATTTGAATTCACTCAATTATTATTAGATTTCGATTGATAAAATAATTCGAGGTACGGTTCGGGAATGACATCAAAGCTCGCTTATTGACTTAAAGAAAGATGCATCCAGACGAAAGTTTTACTTTGAGGTTGTAGTTGCTCATAATTTTACAAGAGTCACAAACTAGCTACCGGAATCTGGAGTATACTCCCACTTACTAGCATTCTAAATTCATTTGTATTACAACTTTCACAAACATGAAAGTCACAAAACTGTACATATAGTGAAGATAAAGCAAAAGAACGATACTTCTTCCATGCCTTATTGTTTGTTGATTATTTTTCATCAGTTTCACAATCCTCGTACTATCATGCCCATCCACAAAAATATTGGAAAGGTGATTTCATTAACTTCGATAATTAGGTGAACTAGAAGAAGAAGATTAGGCACATGAGGGAAGGGTGGAGTGACCTTACAAACAATGACAGATGACGAGCAACGACAATAAATTTTGACGACAAAAATGCAGTACTCATCGGCGACCACAATTACAAGGACCTACAATAGTGTTTCAACTTTCAACACTTAATATCGAATGAACACGTACAAAATATTTAAATTTTGTCAAGCAACACCACCTGAATAATTAAAGATAACAATGTAGATAGCATCAATCATCGTTGCTTCGTTGTTGTTTCTTTCCCCGTTATAAGTAAAAAAAAAATCTCTACCTACTTAAGAATGGCTATGCACGTACCTGTGTGAAAAACTCTTTTCTGAAATGACCCATCACCAAAGGAAAATGATGAAGTGAAAATGATGAACCTTTTTTGTCTTCATGTGTATGTGTTGGTGTGGTGCAACAAAAACTAGGTAGCTATTGCAGTGTTGAAAGTTTCAAACTGGAGGGATCGCCGGAGATCGATCGGAAGTCGTTTTCATCTTCTCCATTGAAGAAGTCGACTGACCATAACTCCCCAAATTGAAAACAACAAAACAATGGCAAGTTTTTTTCAAAACGTCACAAACCAAGATTTGCTCCAATGCCACAAACAAAACATAACTCGCGCCAACTTAGCTGCCGCCTTGGTCGTCAAAGTAGTATATAGCTAGCTGGATACGTGTGTTCTTAGATTATGACCTCCACACTGACCCGTATAAGGAAAATTTCTTTAGAATATATAGTATTAAGAATTTTATCAATCAACATACTCTTTGGCCCTCGTATTAATACAAGGTTGAACAGATATTTTAATTAGTGTTGGTCTGTTGGAGCTACGTATAATTCAGCATCGACTGTTAATTTCTCTTTAATATTTTATTTTAGGTTATCATCCATAAAAAAATAATTTAATTGTTATCGTATAATTAAAATCTAATTTAATATAGATATCAATCCATAATCAACTCAATCCAACACAAGTACACAATAACACCATTCTATTGTCAAATTTGATTGAAGAAACAAACAAGAATAATAGACCCAACAACAATTACTCAACCCACAAACCCCACCAAATTACATGGAAGGTAAAATGTTACTGATTGTTGTCGTCGAGCTACTCTGCGCAAGTCCAATTTTCTATATTGTACTCCTTCTAAAGCCCTTCATTGAAATTATTCTCATGTGAAACTATGTCACTATTACAATTATGGTGGCTAGGTAAGTGGTCTTGTAGGCGCCTTCAAACATCACATTATTTTCGGCCTATGTCTGCGGCTCATCGAGAGCCTATTATTTTCAACCCTAACTATGAGAACGGACGTAATCGGTTAACCGCCTATCCGTCGTTTAGTAATTAGCTAAATTTGGGAGAATCGTCATTTACTGTTTAATCGATTATCGATATAACCGTTAACCACCAATTCCAGTTCAATTATTAGTTACACCGCTAACAAGATAGCCTTTTACAAGCGCTACACCGTACACACTAACACTCAACTCTATATCCTACAACACTCAATCCTAACCACTAAAACTTATTTAATTATAATGAACAATCAACAATTTCAATTCATCAAAATACCACCGTAGTTTAATAATATCAGTAAAGGTATACCTAGAAGTTTCCATATGGACTTGCATAATAAACTATGAAGTTATGTATTTTGTGAGTGTTTACCGAAGTATTCACGTCAATCGAAAGAGATCTCCATTCTTCATTAAAAAAAAAAACCACTACAATGGAAAATTCAGTTGTCATCTTCCTCAATTTAAAATTAAAAAGAGAGAAAAAGGGAGAACAGTAGCAAGTGCTTTCAATAGAGGTGTTATATAGTGGCAAAACACTCCCCACTCCAATGTCCAGCAGCCACCTTTCCCACTTGCCAAAAACCTCTGCTTTCCTTTCCTTTCCTCTCCTCTCCTGGCCTTCTTCTTCCCGACCTTCCCTCTTCGATCCCATCTCCACCACACAGGCACACATAGAAATCCAGAACCCACATCTCAATTCTTCCTCCCCAATTTAAGATTCCACTGTAAAACCGCCCAAATCAAAGACTCTGTTTTTTTCTCGGATTCTTCCTCTCATATTCTGCCCTTCTTACCTCCCCCACAAAATCTCGCCTCAATTCCCGATCTGGGTTCCTTCCTAAGGTTGAAATCGACACAAAGAGATAGAGATTTTTATTCTCCTTTTGAAATCCCCCTCCCTCGATTCCCCTTTTCCCAGATTCTCCACACAAGAAAAGGCAGATTCTTCAGTAGCCCCCCTCCTCTGTTTTCTGATAAAAATCCCCACTTCCCCCTTCCTTCTTCCCACACTTCACCATGAAGACTCCGTTCCTTCTTTGAACCCACCAAAAGAGAGCAAAAGAACAGACACAAAAACGAATCAGTAGCCATGGAAGCTCTTTACCCGCATTTCTACATGTCGAGCCACCACCTGCTAAACGACAACAGCAGCAGCAGCAGCCAGAGCTCGGAGTGGACCAGAGAAGAGAACAAGGCCTTCGAGAGCGCTCTGGCTCTCTACGGCGAGCACGATCCGCACCGCTGGCTCAAAGTCGCCGCCATGATCCCGGGGAAATCGGTCTCCGATGTGATCAAACAGTACAGGGAGCTGGAAGAAGACGTGTGCGAGATCGAAGCTGGGCGCGTCCCGATCCCCGGTTACTTGGCCGCGGACGACGACGCGGCTTTCAGCCTGGACCTCATCGCCGGGCCCGACTTCGTCGATTCGTACAGAAAGCGGCCCATGGGCTCCACTAAGACCTCCGATCAGGGCCGCAAGAAGGGCGTCCCTTGGACTGAAGACGAGCACAGGTTTGGATTGGGATTGGCCGGTCACTCACTCTTCTTCACTTCCCCCCCAAAAAAAATTATATTTATTTAACATTAAATTGTTATTGTCAAGCATTTATTGAGGTCAAATTTACAAATTTCTCGTAGTCAAATTATACACCTTACTTATGTGACTAATTTTCATGTAATGGTTTGTATATCCATTATTTGTTTCATCGAGCGATCTGTACTCAAACGATACGACGAAATTTTCGTTGGTAAAATTTGTGCTTCAATGGGTTGAATTTCTGTTCTCTTGGCAGGCGATTCTTGAAAGGGCTGCTGAAGTATGGGAAAGGGGATTGGAGGAACATTTCTCGAAACTTCGTGGTGTCGAAGACGCCAACTCAGGTGGCGAGTCATGCCCAAAAGTACTTCATCAGGCAACAGCTCTCCGGCGTGAAGGACAAGAGGAGGCCGAGCATCCACGACATCACCACCGTCAACCTCTCCTCCGCCGTCGCCGACAACAACAACAACAACCATGGTACTTTATTCTCGGACGGCAACAAGAGATCGTCGTCGACGCCGCACATCGATCACCTGCTTTCCCCGCCGCCGCACAAACTGGCGTGGATGGACTGGAACCACCACCATCCCAACGCCGACTTGTTCATGATGGGTTCGTCCCCCTATGACCAAAACCTGTATGCAGCCGCCGCCGCTCGCCATACGGCGGCGTTCCAGTTTTCGGCGGCTCGAAGAATCCGCAGCTAAGAAGGAGTACTGCTTCGTAGATTGTCCTTCTCTGTTTTTTTACTAATTAGAAATTTATATGCGGAACGGAAACAAGCTGTCAAATATGTTACAAATGTTCTAGTTCTATATGCATGATATGATATGATCGATCTTCTATGTATCAACTCTGAGTAGGATGCCATACCTTCTTCTCGTCCACATGAAATTGGTGCCCAAGATTTGTTTCATTACTATCAAAATATTTTTTTTTTTTGTTATGTCAGAAAAATCACATATTATGATAAGATCATCATTGTATTAGGGGAAAAAGTAGCAGTACATGATTTTAATCTGCCGACTCATAAGCCTGATGTGGCCAAACAAGCACCGTCATCAGTGGCAACTTTTTCATTAGATTTCTTCATGTAATTACATTAAATTATTTCTATTTTTTTTTAATGATCACTCTATCTGCTAGTATTGTTGATGGTTTGTGGACTTGAGACTATATATATAATCTTGTACACGTGTGTCGTGGGTACCCTAATAAATAAAATGATTTGTACCTAATCAGAGCACAAAGGTAATTAGAATGGTTGTAGTGAAGTGATTATTAGGGGTTTTTTTTTGTGTGTTTAATAAGATATATATATTATGGATGGAAGCCAAGGTGGCCAAGTTGACCATTAAAGAAACTGAAAAGAAAAGGCATTGAAAGAAAGCTGACCATACCAAATTACCAATCATCATTTTCAATTTTTCATAGTTGCAGCTGAGTCTGCATTCCACTTACAGTTGAAGCATCACATGCTGCTTCAAAAATCAAAACCCATATTCCTCCAATATGGAAACGACCGATCCACGTCGGAAAATGCAAAGTGCGATTCTTTCTGGATTTTATTTTCACTGCTTTATTCTTCTCCTTTGCTTCCGCCAATCCAAATTTGAATACGGTTTGTTGTACTGTACCATGGCGGTCCGCAGCGGCGGATCCATAATAATGTAGAGCACTTGGTCACAATAGAAAAGAGATAGAGAGGAGGTGGGTTGTAACCCTACAAGTACCGAAACAAATACTTAAAAATAAAAAAATTTACAAATCCTATACTAACTCTAGATCTAGAGGTGGGCTGGTTTCTGGTCCGTGGCGGCCCCCTAAACCTGTCACTAGCGATCGGAGCACGAAACTTGTCTCTCGAATCGAGAAATCGAGTACACATATTTAGAAAAAAAAGAGTATGTATTTTAGTCGGCATAATATAGTCAAACCGTTTACTCGAAATATAGTGATTGGTTTTATTGGTTTTAATAAGTATCGTTATCGTTATATCATTAGTCGAATATATTATCTTATTTTAATATTATTTACTAACCATATTCTATCGATATTTGATATATTACCGGTTAATTGTCGGATTTGTGCTCTAAAGGGCTTCCCGCTTTGTTATTTAATGGACAATTTCCTCTTTTCCTCCCTGTTGCATGTCCTTTCTTTTTCAGTACTAATTTGCAGGAATAAAGAATCTTATAGCTATTTTAGCTTTAAGAATATTATTATTATTATTCTTAAGGAGCTTACTAAAAGACAAGGAGCACCAAGAGATTGCATACACACAACTTTTCCTTCCTTTTACTCTACTCTACGACCTAGCTACCTCAATCGAAGAGATACGAAATTGACTGTGTCCTTTAATTGTATGTTACCATGGATTTGCTATGGAATCTAAAGTTTTGGTGGTGAAGGTTTAGCAAAAAAACACGTGAGGAGTTACTCAAGCTTGATATAAAATTAATTTTTTACATATAAGTTCTAAAATATCAATACAAATTTACATTTTGGTGTGGTTAGTGTTGTGGTATATGATACATGATTGAACATCTCTCAACAACTCGAGTTATTGGGATCAACCGGTTCTTGACATGATATCAGAGCCTTCTGTGATCAAGAAGTCTTGTGTTCGATTCCCTGTGACCCCCATTTGTTAAGCACATAGTATCTTGTCTTCAGACCTGTGCAAACTTCAAGCCCTTGTGAGTGGCTTTCGTTTGAGGGGAGCGTGTTAGTGTTGTGGTATATGATTCACGATTGAACCTCTCCCAACAACTCGAATTATTGGGATCAACTGGTTATTAGAATCAAATACATTATTTGATAATATTATATCCAAACTCAGCTACCAAACCTCAAACTCACATTATATCTTATCAATTCTCATTAAAATGTATTAATCAAGTGTTAAGAATATCGGTCAAAATCATACATATCGAATATTAATTAAAGAGCTGAAAACACATGCTACAGCAAGCTTGTTGTTTGGGGGGAGTGCTCAGTACGTGGATTATGTTTACATGGATTCTGCGAAAACATCTCATTCACGGGAAGTCGGTAACAAACACTAGTCTGGATTTGAGTTAATTAATATTATTGTTTGGTAATGATTATCAAGAAGCAAGCTAAGCTTGGTCGACCCAACCAACTTCTTCTTTCCCAGCAGATCTGTCATTCGTTCAAAAAGGGGATAAAAACAAAATACAGAATGAATAACAACACATAATGGTGTGACGTCACTAGTTTGGCACTTTTTATTAATAATAACCTGCTTTGCTTTGCACACTTTGTGGGCTTTCTTTCTTTCTTGTGATAGCTTAGCTAATAAAACCACCACCATCATCATCATCATTCATCAATTACGTAAATAAGTTTTCAGACCACTTTATTAATAAATTTTTTGATAATTCTTTTCATAAAAACTGTTATTAATTAGCATAAAAAAACCCAACCACATCGAGTTGTTTTGTTTTGCTAAATCCATTTTTTAGTCTTTTTTTTTTCAATCCGAACATTTCTGTAAAAATCAAGTTATTTAGTTATTATTTTATTTCCATCTGAATAATAATATTATGATTATATTGCTTCGTACTCCAAGTTGGATGACAGCCAGCATGAGGAAGCCATCTTTTAATTTGCCACTCTATATATACACATTCATCGTATCATATCATATCATATGTAATGGAGAATGAAAAGAAAGGCCATTATTACTGACGTCATCCAAACCTTTTATTTTGTATTTTCTGGCCCATCTTTCTTCCACTTCTATTTTCGAATATTCTGTCTCAACAATAATACTGATCAATTACTTTACAAATCAAAATACTCAAAACGTGTAGTGTATAAAGTTGTGTCAAGTAAGTTAATTAAGCAAATATTACGTTAAGAGGCTAGATATGATTAATGTAGTTACTTTGGCATGTGAATGAATGGACCTAGCTAGAAGTTATATATGTGGTGGGGTGGTCGAACTGATACATATAGGATCAACTGCTCGATCGAACCCTCTCCCTTTCCAAGTGCTTCATCTCTTCCACATCCATGTTCCAAAACCCATCTCTCACTTCAACTTCTTCCCTTTCTCCCCCTTAACCTACTCAATCAAGATGCCAAGAAGATCGTCGAGGCATGAAGCTCGTTGCCAAGTTATACGACATGTCTGAGGTGTAAGTTGACAGGCGTGTTTAACTCCATATTCAAAGTTGTACAATGCATGGTCAAATCAAACGATGCGTACAATTCTCTATAACATGGCTAAGTTTGCGTGATACGATCAAAATGTAAAACATGCATCATCAAATGTAAAAATGGGCTATATGTATGAACAACATGTGGTTAGCTACATGTTTATTATTCTACAAAAACAGGATATGGCCAAGATTGTACCATATGGGGAAAAAGCGTAGATTAAAGATATCTAAATTTGGAATTACATAACATGCTGACATGACCGAGTTGTGTAACAAACGCAGATCCAACTTTGAAGTTGTACGATGTTGCGGTCTGAGCAAGTTGTAATGATCTTCTTATGCACAATGCAAAATTGATTTTTGATTTATACAACATGTCTCGCACACGATAAAGTTAACAACTTTTAAACAGCTACACATGAAACGATCTTTTAATTATGAGTTGGAGAACAAGGGGTTTCTTACAAAGAGATGAATGAAGAAGACTAGACATATTCAACCTAAAATTAAAGCACTTTATTTAATTACTTAACTTCTCTATAACTCATAATCATAGTAGTAGACTATAGACATTTTACCTAGAATTTTTCAGAGTGTAAGGTAACTTTTCCATACCACTCTGTGGTTATTTTTTAGCCCAAAACATCTAACCAAACCATGTTTGTTGGAGCATGATGTATGATATCTATCCTCCACCTTTTACTCCCATCCCCATTTCCTTTTCTCTTGTTCCCACAAACCACAAGAGATTAGAAACAATTCATAAACATGGATATAGGACAAGGTTTTAATGATATTGTAATTAAAGGTTTTGTTCATCGATCCTTCCCTGTCATAGCTCCTATTTTCAGCCCAGACAAGATAATTGGACTGTGTAAAGGTGGCCTAAGCAAGCACCAAAAGAACACCCACCTCAGACAGAGTGGACACGAAGAAAGAAAGAAAGAAAGAGAAATACAAAAGGGAACCATGGCGTCGAAATGAAGGAGAAAGAAAATCATTCGATAAAACAAAAAGAGAGATGGAACTTGGAAGCGACACGGATTGGGCCTTTTGGGTTTCTGGTGCCTCCTTCCTAGTTTGTTGATTAAAGTAAGTACGAAAGTCATTTCAGTTTGGGCTTTCTGTCCATTGGTTTCGAAGGCCCAGCCCAGTTAATCACATCTGAAAGACTGATTCGGTCAACTTATGAACCCAAAAGAAAAGCACAGTATAATGAATCTGTCAATCGTTGTAATTTCATCAAACTCAGAAACATGCCATGCTACCATGTCTGATATAATTTCATCAAACTCCAGATTCTGGTCTTTTGTCTCAGTAACAACTCTCAAATACAATTTCAAGTGCTCTTTTACACCCAATTACACATGTTGCATAAACACATAAGAAGAGCAGGGCCTTATTAGTACAGACAGAAGGGTGTGTCTCTAACCAGAACATCTAAAGTTCTAAAACCCAGACACCAAGAAGAAGAAAACGGACAGTTAAACAACAGATCAATGTAGAAACATGAAGGTTGGATGAAACTATAGACACTGGTTGCTGACTCATATCTCTAATATACAACAACTTGAAAACCAAAGCTAGGTTACTGGGTCCAAGGGGATAACGGTATCAGGAAAATCCGATCTCGGCCCAGCAAGAGAGTAGTAAGCAAGTATTTGTGCAGGATGCTCGATCACAGTCTCTCCATCCTGACTCGGGATGACTATTTTCCTCGGAGGAATCAGCTCGATGTTCCAGAACGGGCGAGTCATTGCTAGAAGATCCCTTCCGTGCTGTGATGCTCGGTAACCCTGCACCCACAGGTACCTAAGAGATCCCAGTTGGAGTACAGCTCTAGCCAGTGCACCTTCGCTGAAGCAGCATCCTCTCATCTCCAGCTTCTGCAGGCTAGGGCATCCACGGGCGAAAGCCAGAAGACCCTCATCACTATTCCCAACATAACCCAGTAGCATCCACGTCACGTTTGTGCTATACTGCCCCACATAGCTCATTCCCAAATCAGTTAACCCACCCTGTCTTAGATACAGACCGAATCTCCTGAGCTTGTCACAGCCCCTCAATAGTGCCCGAACTCCATTGTCGAGTGGCAGATCAGCTATTCTCTCCTCTCTATCTAGAAGGACCAGGCGGAAGTCATTGAGGTTCTTTGAGTAGGTGCCAAGTGACTCGAGAGCTTCATTTGAGATGTCAGAGACATAGACAGCCAAGTACTCGAGTTCTAGGCAGCCCTGGGAGAGAGCGATTAGTCCTCTTTGTGAAACCACACCTTCTTCATCCTCTGGTCCTTGGTCATCTGCACCACGCTCGATTCTAAGCCTCTTTAATTTCTTACAACTCCTTGCAAGAACTTCCAGCCCTCTATCTCCAATCACATTTCTTGTCTGCGCACATACAAAGAGCAGCTGTATTCAGTCAAAAGCCATTTTCTTTGGCACCAAAATCCCAAAAACTTATTTTCAATCCAAGAATACTTCTAGTTCTAGCATGGACTGTGAAACCATACCGGATATCAAATCAGTAAGGCTAGTGATTCAAAGTAAAACAGAGATTTATTACAAAAATATATAAAATGAATTATAACCTGTCAAACCCATACTGGCACTGGTAGTGGTATGTAGGTTGACAGGTAAAACTGGTCTGTATGGTACGTTACGACACACTGATTTCTAGGCATTTACCCATGAGAAAAGAAATTGATGTTTCTCAGCATTTAAATAGTTTTTGTTCATCTAGCACCTAAGCCTTTGTCCATGTGTAAATAACAGAAACAAGAAAGAATGAAGGGAAATTACTAGTCTAAGAGTATGTGGAACAAACACAAGGTTAGGAAACCATTTCTGAACAGGCAAACAGACACAAGATGTACAGATATGAGTAAAAGATGATGAGTAACATCAGTGCTAATGAGGGATATATAAGAGTGGCCATACCTCAAGGATTTCCAGATTGGCGCACTTCTGAATCAAAAGACAGTGATCCTCTGTGTCGAGCAATGCATAAAGGAGGTCCAACCTTTTGAGAATAGGAGCAAATGGAAATACTATGGCCATTTCTTTCTTTCCCATGTAGGTTAGACCCAACCGGCATAGTTTAGGGGGGAAAGTTACAGCAGAGTACCTGTCTGGTACATCATCTTCAGGTAAATCAGAAAAAGAACCACCACAGAATTCTTCCAAAGAAGTAGCAGCTCGAAAGAAGCCAATGAGATCTAGGATTTCACAATCATTTATCTTTACAGAGATCAAGGACCGGCAGTTTTTGGCTAGGAGCTCAAGGTCTTCAACCCTTAGCTTGGTGAGGTCTATCATGTAGAAGTTTAGGCTCTCAAGTACGGTATTATGTGTAGCAAGCTCATGTAGCCAGTCACCATCTTTCTCCAAGATAATGCTCTCTTCCAAAAACAAAGTCTTCAGTTGCCTGCAAACCACAGGTCAACCCCATGAGTGAGTACGATGCTCATGATACTATACAGAATGTCAAAACCACGAAAGTACAGCAAATCGGAAAATAAGAGTGTCAAAACCAATATGCTTCACTTCAAATGAGAACAGAAACAAGGTACAGTAATATATGCTCATGCTTAACACATACTTATGTACCACCTTTGGCAAGTAAAACAGAAAAGATGGAGGAGAAGAAAGATTGTAAAAAAACGATAACAAATGAGGTCATAGTCATGAGGGTAAATGAAAACCCTAGAAGTTCTTGCTCACAAAGCTCAATTTCCAGTTTAAAGCAACCTTGCTGCGATGAAACATAGAACTGTTACTAAAAATATGACAGATAGACTTAGTTACCTCCCTGACAACCAAACTACAATCACTCCATTTTCAACCAAATACAACAGGTCAGAATAAATCCTACAACTGCTAACTGAGAGAAGCTATGAGACCCAAAAAAAAAACACACGTTAGAATCAATCTGCAATCTGATATCCAATTATGAGAGGCACTTCCCCTGCATTTTTTTTAAGTAAAGCTAATCTTTCCCTGCAAGATTGGAGTGTCAGAGCTTTGACAGCTAATCTAGGGAAACAATCACAACCTACACGGGCGCAAAAGGCAGATCCTTTTCTGCAAAAGAAAAGAGCTCATTTTGCTGATGAAATCCATGAGAGCAGAGCTTCCTACCAACCCCAAACGCCACGAACCACAAGCAGAGAGTACATAAAACTTGCAAATGATAAACCCATATTCTGAAATGGTCAACACTGCTACAAAACAAAGCAGAAGTTTCCATTTCCATAAGCGTTCCCAGCCATAAATATGACTACGGAGACTTGTATCCCATTAAGGAAAAGAAACGAAGCACACACACACAAAAATGAAGCCCGGCAGCAGAACTTCCATTCCCGAAATGCAAATGAAAGAGAAAAACATTCTAATGTGTTGCAAGGCTGTACCAAACATACAACTGAAAAGGGAAAAGGGGGAGAAAATCCCATTTACCTGCACAATCGAGCCACCTGAAGAAGCCCATCGGTGGATAAATCAGAGCACTTGTCGAGCTTCAAGTGCTGCAAGGCCTTCCCACGAGACCTGGCGAGAAGCTCCAGATCCGAATCCGTCACAATCATCCTCCTGAAGTGAACCGATTTCAAGCAGGTAAACGATTCGGCGATTTCCTTCACCCACGGGGTAACGTATCCGCCCCAATTCTCCGGTATCAGATTGAACATGGCCGCCCGGGGCTTCCCCTTCAGCTTCAGCGACTCGAGGTGCTTGAACCGCCGGCGGAGCCGATCTGGGCTCGTCGTGTAGCAGAGCGCAATCGTGATGTGTTTACGGGTCAGAGCGTCTAGCTCATACCACCTCCGGCAGACCAGTGACACCGCGTCCCTATCACGGGCGTCGTGGATGTACGGCATCACGCAGCCCAGAACAACGTCGGCCATGTACGCGCCGCCACCGCCGCCGCTCTCGCTGCAGCAGCTCGCTCTGTTGACTTTCCCGTTATTCTCCATCTCCAGGGGAAGAACAGGGGAAGAACAAATTCGGCGTTTCTTTAGTTTGTCAGTAAGATGAAAGCCGATACTCTGTCTCTGGACGAGGAGTGAATGGGGATTTCTATTTCTTCAATCTCCGTGAGTAAGAAAAGGTAAATTTTCGAATTACAGACAGAGATGGAAATCCGAACAAAATTCGAACTTTCTATAAAAGTGGCTATGAGCTGCTCCATCGAATCCCAATCGAATTGGGCAAATTGAGAAAGAACCCAATCCGTATCTCCCAAAACCCACAAATTTCCATGGCTGAACAACCACAGCTGTCCACTCTACATCATGCAATCGAAAGAAAATTTAGAGAAGAAAGAGAAACGAAACAACCCCAAAGAAAAAGAAAAGAAAAAAGGGGGACGATTTATCTAAATCTAATCTCAGCTGAGAAGGAATAGAAAGAAAAGTAAGCGTGTCTTCCGGCGGAACGATCCGAGAAGACGAGAAATAGGGGAAGGAGGAACCTTTTATCGATTACCCGCCGGCGAAACAATTAACCATATACAGATCGCTTCATTTGGGTCAACTGAGCGAAGTGACGGGAAGAAGAAGGGGAGAAAAGAGAGATGCGAAGGATGACGGCGGTGAGCGAAGAAGGGAAAAAAACAGAGGGCGACAGTTGGGAAGCAGTTTATAGTGGATGAAACTAGGAAGGGATCGATGGAGGTGAGCCGCACATATGGAAGGGACGGGGACCCTAGTTATGGCAATGGCCAAGGAAACAAACTATTTTTTTTTTTTTTTTTTACAATAAAAAGGACAGGAAATTAAATGGAAGAAAAAAAGTATAGAACAAAGAGGAAATATAAAGTAGGTGCCTCGAAAATAAAATAAAAGTCAGTGGAAAGAGATTGGAGAGGGAAAACGACAAAGGAATTAGATGCCTCTGGGATGAATAAATAACCAAGAGTATCCTACGTGGCCTGGTTTCACTGTAACGGTAAAAAGCCCAACTTGTCTATTTTATTTAATTAAATTATTTATTATTTCGGTCTCTATTATTTCCCGAAAATATTTATATAAGTATTGCGGTGAGACAATTATTTTTTGAACAACTACGGCTGTCAACACATACATTATTATTGTGTACTTGTACATGAGTACATTACACAATGGGAATTGTATAACACATACTTATACTTTGATTAGTTGCAAATAGTTTTAATCATCAATGTTCTCCAGTACTTGATGAGTCCCAACTTATCAAAGCCTGTAGGGCCAAAAGTGATTAATGGTGAAAATGTCTGACCTTCCGCAGTTTTTGGATGAATCATTAACGGTGAAAATGATTGACTGTTAGTATTGATAGCAGCGGCGGATCCAGAACACAGAAGGGCACTGGGCCGCATTTTATTAGAAAATTAGAATAGTAAAAAAATATAATGATTATAATTTTTTTACAATGTAAATTGTACACGACGATATTTTAATTTAGCGAATGCATTAATAATGGAGTCCACATCCATACCAATAGTATACACTGTTTCAAATAACATACTTGAGCAATCGACTAGAAATCCATCGCTCATTTTGTTGCGTAAATCAATTTTCACATGTTTCGTTGTTGAAAAGGTTCTATTCGTATTAGTTGTTGAAACGAGCAGCATCAACACTAGACAAATCAATCTACTAATCATTTTTCATTGTGTTTCCATCCCTAATTCCACCAGCTGCTCTAGTAAATTTTCCAAAGTAACAAACCTCATATATGTTTTAGTCTTTTACGTTTTAAAATTTTTGAATTTTTAGGTTTCATTGTTTTTTTAGACGAATAATCTTTGGGGTTAGAATTTATAATCTAAATTTAGAGTAGTGATTTTGAATATGTTCATCTGAATTATTTTTCTAATTATACCCAATCTTATTTTAAAATAACAACGACCCGAATATCTAAAATCGAAAAATTCATAAGGCCTATACTAACTATGGATCCAGAGGAGGGCTGGGCCGGGGCCCGGGGTGGCCACCCCCTGGATCCGCCACTGATTGATAGTCAACTCAAATTTCGGGTCAAAAGTGTCACATTAATTCCAAATAAGGATATTATTCCTATACTTTTATTTGTATTATTTTTCTTTTTTTTTATACATTTCTAAGATTAGTTGATGAAAAATTATATTTTGTCAAATTGGAGCTGTCATTTAGCGTAAGATATGTAATTTTCACTCTTATGGTTAGTTTGGTTGTGTGGTGACTAGTGAGACAAGAACTTATAATGTAAATATGCATGGTGAGTCAAGACGAGTTGTCGTCCCCCTGCATATTAGAGAGTAGTGTAAGGTCATTTATCTTTATAGATTTTCCGGTAATTAATTTTAGTGACAAAGTGATCTAAGAATAAAAGGGAACAAATTTTATATTATTATATTAAAAATAAATGTTCCTTCGGTAGAGGAGGAAGAGCCGGGGAAAACTGTGGATTTTATACTGATTGCTTGCTGAAGCACGACAAGTTCTAGAAAGTGTTGAATTCCAGTTTTGGGTGGTGTTGATAAAGAAAAAGTCATTTTTTTGTTGGATTTTGCTAATTTAATCACCAAATTAGGGGGAAAGCTAAATTTCAAGGGTTAATATGATTGGAGGAGCACTTCTACTATGCTATATAGCATTGGTGTTTTAATGTACAACTCAAACTTGTACTATAACATTAAATGTATAAGTTTAGGTTGTACCATAAAACAATTTGTACCATTATGTTATGGTACAACTTTACAACTTGAAATTGTACCATTACATAAAGGTACAAGTTCAAGTTGTACCATAAAAGAATTTGTAAAAAAAATATAGGTACAATCTGAAGTTGTACCATAACGTAAATGTACAATTTTAAGTTGTACCAGAAAGGCAAAAACTTATAGCACCAATACTATATAGCATTGTAAAATTTCTCATGATTGGAGAGGGGTCACATATATAATTGATTATATATGATCACTTTCTTTATAACACACAACTAAAAGAGATCTCGATGCTTCAATTGGAATCTATAAGTGATTTTATTGATTATACATTCAAAACAAACAAGCAAAATGTTTGAATTTCATTACCTATGAACAAATTGAACCAAATATTAGCATTTAGTTTTGTCCTATCTCCAAAAGTCATATTGTTGACCAAATCAATCGATAAATAATAACTACAAAGGAATGTGATTGATTACTTTTAATAACAACTAAATTAGGGAGGAGGATCAGACGTGGTTGAGGAAGGGATTAAGGTGATAGTATTTGTACGAAGTTGGAGGCATTGGCCCAGGCAATTTTTATTTTCTTTTAGGTGAACTCTTGGCCACTAGTTAATGATTCGAATTTGTTTATTTTTTGCACAAAGAGTTTCTTCCTCTACAAGGAATGATAGGTTAGTGGGTTCACAATTATCAAAATTGCAATGTGTGATTGAATGTAAAAATTATTGGATTGAAAGAGGGGACCAGTGATTTAAAACTTGTTGGATCCACCTTGAAAATTTGCCATTTTTAATGCCTAGCCAGCGATTGAAAAAAAGGTTAGCTCCATTATGTACAAGGCAAATTACTATGTGTTGGATTTTAATTATTTGTTTAAATTATAATAAAAATATTGTATTGGACTTTAATTATATGGTTAGAACAATAAAAATATTAAGTCCAAATGCTAAAAGGATGAATAGACCACATAAGGGGAAGACTTGCTTTCTTATTAGACATTTTTTCCAAAACATATGAGTCTATTCTTTGTTGAATGTCTTCTAGAGAGAATAAAAGAGGTGAAATTGTTATGCCTACTTTCTATGGACGTTAACTACAATAAGTCATAACCAATCAACATTAAAAAGGATAAAATTAATTAAAATTATAATAATTCATAATAAACTTTAACTTTACACTAAATATTATCAATTTTTCTTATTTAATATTCAATTTTTCTATATTTATTTATACTCTTTGATTTTTCTATATTCTTAATTTCGATTTAATTAAATTCACATGACCTATTCCGTTGGGTATGTTATGAATTAAAGTTCTTTAATTAGGCAGGGAAAGAAAATTATAGATAACGTATATAGTACTACCCTACAAAATAATTGGATAGTGGGCTAATGCCAGTATTATACCGCAGCTTTATGCTTAAAGTTGTCATTATGATAACTTTTCATTCTGTTATAATTGCCATCTTCCATTCAAATACTTTTTTCCCTTGTGAGAGTAAAAAAAATAAGGTATATGTCTACTGGATGGGACTAATATATTATGTGTTATAACAACTAAGGTGGTTTGGATGAGGAATTCTAATGGATCAATCTGATACAATTGTCTCGTTTTGAGTCAATTGTACTAGATTGATCCGTTTGGGTACAAAAAATTTGGATGAAGCAATTTGGACTGGAGAATTCTGAATTGACTCATTTTGAGCCAATTACAATTGTCTGGGGTGGGGGCAGGTAATCTGAATTGACTCATTTTAAATGACTCGTTTTGTAAAATGAAACAATTGGTCAAATTGTCTCGTTTTACATTTGATCCATCCAAACGACCTAAGTATAATGCTAATCTCAATGGAAGCTTATGATTCCATTGTTATGATGAAGTTTTTTTATTTTATATAGAGACCCCAATTAAGTACTACACGGTCTCGACAAGTGGTATTAGAAAAGAGTTTGGTGTTTCGGATCTAGATAGTAAATGTTAGTTTGGTGGACCTTCATTCGGTGATCTAGGGAATTGAGATCTACATTTGGTTAGGCGGATCAAGATAAATACTGAGGGGAAAACAAGAAGTTTGTGGTCCTTCTCTTGAGCGGATGATTATTATGAGATAAGTACCACATTGGAAATGCAAGGGAAATGACTATTGTATATGAGTGTCCACTAATCCCAATTAGTACGCGGCGTTTTGGAAATGATACCCAAAAGTAAATTCGTTTAGGTTTAGCCCAAAGAGGACAATATAGTGCTAATGAGCTATCCGATCTCAGCAAGTGGTATCAGAGTCTGGTTTAGATCTAGGGTTGTGGGCTTAAGTTTGGTGGGGGCTCATTTAATGACCTTTGGATTTGAGATATGCGTCTTTTGGTGGATCTAGGAGAGATCAACGCATGTTTGGAGGATCAAGGAGATCCTCATCTGTCTAGTAGATCAAAGTTGATCTACATCTGACCTACGGGTCAAGATAAAATATGCAAGGTGTTTGGCGGATCAAGATAATCATTGAGGGAGGACACGATATTCGTGGTCTTGTATTAATGGAAGGATTGTTATGAGATAATAAAAGAACCACATCTGAAATGCTAGAGAATAAACCCTTGTATGTGTACACCAACCTCATTTATATGAAACATTTTATAGAAGGATACCAAAAAAATAAATATGTTCAGAGTTAGCTCAAAAGTCAAAACGAACAATATCATACTAATTGAGCTACCCATGTTTAACATCATAATACATATATGTGATTAGTTGCATATCCATCTCAAGAATTCCTCACAAGTAAATCCGTGCAGAGATTTTAACATCGTAGTACATATGGTCTTTGAACAAACATATCGATCTCAAGAATTCCCTGCTATCATTACAATCCTAAGAATTCCTCACAAGTAAATCCGAATAGAGATTTGGACATCATAATACATATGATCTGTAAACAAACATATCGATCTCAAGAATTCCTTGCTATCGTTACAATCCTAAAAACTACATTCCGACGTCACATAAGCCGTTAGTGCAAAATACAGAATTCATTGAGATTGAGAAGTATCTGCATTTCTTATTGTATGCCTGGCGGTGGCCGAGGAGGAATCTTGATTTCTTGGGTGGGGGGTTTAGATAAACATAAAATACATATGTTGTCCAGCTTTGTGAGACTGACTCGTCTGTTCCCAGCCACGAGACGAGGGGGCACAAACTCTCTCTCTCTCTCTCTCTTTTATTTTACAGAAGTTGATAGATGGAAAGGAAGGATCACAGAAAGTCATGGGCCGATAAGATAGTCTGGGCCTGCCTGTCTCGGATGGGGGCCCATCATTCATTCAAGATCAGGAGTAGGATACTGATGATAACTGTCCAACGGGACCAACCTGGGAATGGGAACCCCACTCTCAGCATCCACCATAAAAGAGACTGCTATACTACTGCAGTACTGTGAACCAAATATTTACAAACGCACAACTCCCCACCTCCACCATTAGTATTAGCATTAGCAACCACATAGAGTTGTGGCTACAAATTCCTCCAATTTTCTATGGTCCATGAAATCGTATCGTACCAACGATTCAACCATAAAATACCAGTATTGGAGGCTAAACCGATAAGCGATATTTAATGGTATTACCCTATCGCTGACTTTTCCGATACGGTGTCCGGTACGATTTCATGGACCATACAATTTTCTGATCAAATTGGATGGATCGGATCGCCCACTACTTAGCCAGTTGGCGGAGAAAGCTCCAAGTGCTTACGTTCATTCATGTCCAAGGTTGTCAACCCGCGGGTTGACCCGGATCAGGTCGAGCTAGTGGGTTAAGGGTTAATGGGTCAACCGTTTTAGCCCGGCTTGGCCCGGAAATATAGAAAAAGTCATTATATTGTACTTATCCTCATAAATTATATCAAATCTTATCTAGCATATGACTTATAACATATAATATTACACAAAAATAACATATCGTACTTAGATCCAATAATATAGTGAAAATTCACACACACTTATATAACATAAATATTTAAATGTTCAGGATTCCAAAGATTGAGTTAGGCGAAAAGAAAAATCGGAAAATAGACGCATTTCGCAAACCAAAGAAAAAAATGACACAATTTGACCTCCAACCCGGTACCTTGTAGCGGTCGGCCCGGCGAGTGCATATGGCCCGTTTTTCTCGCCGGATCAGGGTCAAAGTGGGTCGACCCGCGGGTTGACAACTTTGTTCATGTCGCACAACAACATATAGGTTGTAAGTTAAGAGAATAAATGAAACAATTTTCCTCTCAAATTCTTAGCATCATGACGTGGTTCATCTGATCCAAGCACTAGTCCCATCCAGAAAGATACTTCGTCAAGAAGATTCAACCTCGAGCCAGAAGCTAAACTACGTATCATCTCTTTCCTTTACTTATGCATGTATGAAATGAGTAATAGAAACCTTACAGAGGCGTCCATTTCCAACAACAAAAACTTCAATCAATAAACAAGAGGCGAGGGCGCACACTACCCCTCCATACAATGGCAAACCAAATACTTGGAGGAACTAATTACACTTGGGATACGCCAAGGCAGCTGCAAACATATACTATATACATGCATATAGCTTTTCATTTTCCAGGAACAAAAGCTCAACTACAAAACCCCAACAGAAAAGAGGGTCTGAAACGAAACATAAGCATCATATTATCACGAACATGATGATTCATCCATACCTTTAGACTCTCTCTGCAAAACTTCGATATTCTCGCACGCATCATCCAATTCACTAGCAATACCATCTCCCATTGTGCTCTGGGACAAGGAAAGGAAGCCTAATGTGGCCATATTACTAGCAATTGAATCAATGTCACTGTCCCTACTGTAGAGTCCTCGGCTGCCAACCACAAGTATCCCGTTCTTCTTACCATCGTCAGCACTGGTGGTGTAGAGATTAGGCAACACATTCATTAGTTGAGGATTAGTGCCTGTCGAACCACTGATGAGCAAGCGAAGCGTCTCCCTTGCGCCGGTTTCCAAAGCTGCTTCCGATTCGGAAGAAGTTACAAATGGTGCCATGGTACCAGTGATTGTTGTGGGACCGGCACTCACCAGGTATGCTGGACCAGACGAGCAAATGTCAACGGCTGGGATGTGAACAATTGGATCACATATCAATGGGGTGAAGGTAGGAATCTGCTGAGAAGTAGGAATAGGAAGCCGAACCAATGGGTTGGGGAACAAGGCTGGGAAATCAAGCGATGGAGCATCCGGTAAGCCAAGATGCGGGAGTGGTGCTAACAAGCTGGAGGAGGCAGACAACAAGGAAGAAAGTGGAGGAAGCAAAGGTGTCTGTATTGATGAGAAGGGAATTTCTCGAGACTCTGCTGAAGGGTATTGGGATCCACTTAGAGGACACCAGCAATAGTAAGGTGAGAGGGCGGGTGAGCTTAGAGAAGGTAGTGGCAGTGTAGAGCTTTGAAGTGATGGGGTAAAGCTCGAAAGTCCCACAGCAAGAGTTTCGTTTTCAGGGGACTTGCCATTTTCAGGTCTTGAATTTGAGGAATCAATGGAAGATGGCAATCTGACTACCTGATTGTCGAGTGGTGACAAGTTGCTATCTCCACGGCGTCGTAGCTTTTCCCGTCTCAAAGAGGAGGACACGTAGCTTTTGCTTGGACCATCCTTGAAGGAACTTGACCGTGGGCTGAGGCTTCCTTGATAATGGCTACTGCTGGACTTTGGTGGCTGGCCACTGCCAAGGTGTCTGGAACGCTGCTGGGGCGTCAATGACTGGGAACTTGTAGAAGCTGAAGAAGAGTCATCCGAGGTGAAAGAGAACGGGCCAGCAACCGTACATTCTTTGCTGCTAAGGCCCATGAGATACGACCGAATGTGATTTGCGAAGCAATCGAGGCGCCAGTTGCTAATTCCAGTTAATTCTGCTATTGATGGCTTCCTCTTCAGGATATCCTTCATCTATTATTCATAAAAGCACACACAAACGTTAATTGGTAGCAGCTAGCATCATAAAAACAAAACAAGACCAGTATTTAGAAGCTTTATAAACAATGTGCATATATAGAGTCCTAAATCTACCAGCTCCACCAAATATCTGTTAACTAAAACTCTACAAGCTTAGTGATGCAGTCAAGATTGTTCTTTTGTAAGAGTCATTCCGCTGAGAATTGGTGGAACCTTCTGCATACCTTGGCAATTAATTCGATTCCCAACAGCTTTGATTTTTCAGAGCACCAATAGTAAAAATCTGCCCCACCAGCAATTTTTATTTGGAAAGATCGGCCAGAACTGTCTGCTGGGATTTCTTCAACAACGACAGCTGCAGAATTAGATTTACCACTTAGGGTAACTAGTCTTTCAGTGCTACCATCATCCCCAATGAATGAGAGTCGGAGATAAGACGTCGGCAAGACTGCAAGACTCAAATTCCCTCTGGATAATGAAGAAAAAATGGAAGAAAGTATTAAACAGTGAAAGCACAAGAGAAAAATACAGAGCGTAAAGGGCAAGTACAATCCTAGAACGCACAGAAAAAAGCCGTGTTGGACCAATGAGACTATAAGAGACCAATAGGGTACAACTAAACGTGAAGATAAAATCAGAAAAAATCAACAATCTGATATAAAAACACAATGCCACCTCTCTCCTCTTTTACTCTCACCAAGAAAAGAACAAAATAAATAATGAATTGCCAGCAGAAGGATTTTACAGAGCAAATTCCAAAATCAGAACACTATTTTGTGGTTAAGGCTCAAATCCATGATTCATAGACACGAATGTCCAGAAGTCAGAGATTACAATATCCAAGATGAGGTTTTCAAATTTCAACACCAGTAGGTAGAGCATATATATATAAAAATAAGCTCACCAAGAATACTGGAAGAGAGCCAAAATCATAAAAGCTCCATTTGTGTTCCGCAAAGTACTTTAGCATTATTTTGGACAGAAGAACAAAAAGCAAAATTCCATAGTAAAGTACGTGTATATAAATATGGGTTGCATTTGAGACTATCCATTGAAATCGTCAACAAAATAAAACAAGTTAAACAACAAACAGAAATTACAACAAAATCAAATCACACCAGAACACACCAAAAAAAGAAATCAACCAACAATCAGAGACAGTTCTATAAGACGAATTACCACAAGAAAATCAAATTGACATCTAATTCACTCATATCGTTTTGTTAGGAATCTGCAAGCCAGGAAAAGCCATATAATTATTTAACATAGGAGATGAAACTACCTTTACTTCCTCATTATTCAGAGATCAATAACACGCCCACTTTACCTACAAGTGAAAAGATATTTTACTTGGAAGCATGAACAATTTCACCACAGATATCATAAACAGACAAAATCCTGAAATCACTACTGTTGATATAAGTTAGAATGCATAAATTTCACACTACTTCCAACAATAACATGCCTGTAAGTTGAGGCAAACATTAAGGAAACCCCAAGTCAATTCTGTAAAGCATTTGTTAGATATATATGTGACAGATAGGATTGAAGAAACAAAACAAACACAATTCTGTAGACAAACAGCACACTAAGGCAATGAGGGACATGAACAGACAGAAAGCGTCCGGGCCTCTATTTCAAAGAACACCACAAAGGTATATATTAAAATTATCGACAAGCCATCAAAAGTTGAAATCAAATTTACAACGGGACACAATCGACCACCACCAACCTTACTAGGGTATCAAGTGGCTGCGGCAGTCTCTCTTGTGCACAAACAATCGACAAATAGACATAAAACTGGTTCACAAATATATAAAAATCTAGCAAGAGAAGGATTCAGTCACTCAGCACATCACACAAGCGATGAACCTCAAGACTGCCAAGCGTTACAACAAGAAAATGACCATTCTTATTAAATTATAAACCATATAGCACATGAGAAATACGTGTCTAATGAGGACCAAATCCAAAGGCCAGGTTTCAATCGATGACCAGTATTGGAACTACTAAGAAATGCAGTAAGAAAAACCAACCCGTGTTTCGTGTTTGTAACCCAAGATATGCATATACATGAACTTACAGGTAACGGTGAAAATAATTGACATTCTCCTTAAGACCAGAACAATAATAATACGAATGGTCTAAATCCGCCGCCTGCAGATGAATATTGAAGGCATATTGGATGTAAATCACTATACGTAGTTCATATATGATATATACTAACAGACAATTGGATAAAGAAGCGTGCAACAAATCCCTACTATACCAGGCACTTCACAAATGGGAAAAAAGCAATAATTGGACGATCAACCAAAAAACAGAGTGAATAAGTAGAGCTAATGAGCAAACAAGAAACAACGCCAGTCTTGGCTCGTAAACTAAACTGCTGCAACAGATAACCAGAATGGCAATGGCCGAGGTTAAGATCGAGGAGACAAACAAACAGCTTAAGCGAATAATCCAAAGCATATCTAGAATCCTAAACGTCAAATTACGTCAGATACGGATACAAGCACATCCACCTAGCCTCGATCAAGAGCGCAGACATCCATGGGAATAAAATTACCTTGCAGATGTAGGGTAGAATAGGTTCCCTTGTTTGTTGATCTTCCCTACCCTGATCGAAACAAGGGGTATGCAAAAGCACCTCGCGAGCATGCCGACCTCAAAGGCGTCAAAGTGCTGTCACATAGTTATACCCAAACATCAATTCCCAATTCCAATTACACAGCAAACCACGAAACAGCATCCCCCGCAGTCAAGTTCAATCAATACTACCTGACTCAGATGCGCCAGAAGGCGATCCTCGGCAGCGCCAATTGAAGCATTCGATTTCAACAACGGCTTCAACCTCTCATCAGCGCGACAAGCGCCCATGACCTGCATATCTAGCGCTTGTAGCCACTGCAGGACCCTATCCTCCCGATCACTTCGTTGAAGCAGCAAATCCCCGTCGCCTTCGTCCACGAGAATCTCCGTCAACCGCTCGGTCAGGCCAATCTCGCTTCTCCCCGGCGAAACCGTATCAGATCCAGCTGTAGATGCCTCCACGCCGCTGGAAATGGACGATGACTCTTCAAATTCGTCCCGGTCCGAAATCTCGTCGTCGCATTCTCTACTCCTCGAATTAGACATCTTCGGCAAGAGGATAATCAAAAACCAATTCAAGATAGAACTGCGAAACCCTAGGAATCAACACAATTCTCGCGCTGTAATCCAAAGGCAAGAACAGTTCTAGACAGCGGAGATCGGAGAGGAACCCGTAGTCGGATAGGAAGAGGAGGATCAGGTTCGCACACGCCGGCGACGACGAGAAAGAGCGCAAATCCGCAAAAGGAAAGGAGGTATGGGCAGCAATTAGGGGGAGTTGAATTGGTTGTGAAAATCTGGTTATATAGATAGCTAGCCCCTGGTGGACGCGAACGAGATTTATGAAAATTTGGTTTTTACCTAAATTTGGTTTCAAGTCCGAAGGTATCAATTTGCATAGGCTCCACGTCAGCGGGCCCAGCTGGTGGACGTGGGCCCTTCGGTGGGCCTGTTGAGCTGGGTGCTGAACGAAGCACCACGTCACGAGAAGAGCAGACTTTTACTCATGATTGGGCGGTGGACCGAACGGCCCAGTGGGGAAGGAAACGTACGCCAAGAGTCAGATCGCACCATGAAATTAACTTAACTGGGTAAAGAAATGGTAGGTAAAGTAAAGAGCATTTGTATGGAGTATGGACCAATTAGGTAGTTTCCATTTTTGGGTTCCTTGGTTGGATAACCTGAATTCATCAACAGGTTTTGAGGATTTGATAAGGTCACAAAACTGTTTTCTTGCTTCAAGCATCTAACAAAAATCAACTGAAGAGTTCTCAATATATATATATATATATATATATACCAGAAATTCAAGAGTTCGGTTCATTATTTGGTCAACAATAATTCATACGTAATTTTTACAAACTATGAGAATCTAATCCTTACAACTAGGCCGTAATTGCCGTTTTACGATAGAACCTCTTGTACCGGCATCCACTCTCATTTTCACCATTTGAATTAACATAACTGCCGGATGGATGAACTTTACCGTATATAGGCAAAACAAAATCCTTTCATTTCCTTCTCTTTGAGATGATGAAATGAATGATCATCGTTATGCTACTTGTACCATTAATTTTATGTGTGGTGGTGACTGTGTGATACTTAAGACGGTGAGCTTGAGGCTCGGGAGTCGGGACCGCTGAATGGGACCAACGGGGATAGATGGACCAAGGCTTTGGGCCCTACTGCGACACAAATATCTTCCTGTGGACCCTATCGACAACGAGGATTCGGGTGATACACTGGCACTGACTGCTTGGATTATCTGAACCATGAAGATAATAGAACTCTGCAGCCCAACAAGAAAGCTCACACCCAACAAAAGTCAGCCCAAAAGAAAGTTGGGCCCATGCAAAGGCTGGCAACAGAAAGAAAGAGTGAAAGACCACTACCAACCCTACTGGGTAGGGGAGAGAAGGTGGTGTTTGCTGGTCCGGGACGGGTTTCTTGGTACTCAGATCCACCTCATGACAGGTCGGATTCAGATCGGGTAATTTATCACAGGTCGCGGGTTGGGACATGTAAAACAAAAAATATTAGGATAAATGTAGTTAAATTATTGGAGAAATTAAGTTTTTCGCTAATTTACAACTTTATTACAGCTAAAATATTATGTAATAAAAGGAAAATCCTAAGTAATTTGACTAAAATTACGTGTAATCTAGGCAAGAACGGGTCGAGAATGGGGCGGGTCAAGGCGGGTCAGGTCGATGAGAGTACCCATGCCCGCTCCGCCCTGCCTACGGGACAGGTCGGACCCGCCCCAAAACAGGCCAAACAGGTCAGGTCGAAATTGCCATCCCTAGTTGTTGGACCATGCAATGCAATGCAGCAATCTCAGACAGCTGAATGCACGATGTGATACTACAACATCAACACTCAACGAGTGCATCCAACTCAGATCCCTGCATTGTGCAATACAACAACATCAGTACTATCACTATGCACATCACCAGAGTGGCAAAATTGGTAGAGGACCTGCAAAACATTTGACGCAACTATAACTTTCCCAAATGCTAGTTTCTCCGGGTGCCCTTAAGCATAGATTGCAGTTCTTCCTGTTCGATAGGATGTTGTAGCTGTACAACATCTTTAATCATCAACATACAAGGGGCATTCAATCAAGGGGGGTGGGGAAATGATTCTCTAGACGGAATCGCTTGTGCCAACTGCTGAGAGTAACGATGGATTGTCTAAGAAGATAATGTAAAGTCTAATCCTTGTCCTTTGGCATTTGAAAGTTGTAGTTCTGAAGCATCATGATAACATTGGAACTAATGTACGCTTTTCACCTATGTCATCGAGCGATCAGATTTAAAAAGATCACTTGCTCTTCTTTACCTCCCCTGCATACTCGTCTAAGAGAGAGTTAACATCCTTCCAGAATAGGCCCTCCACCAGAACTCCATCCTTAGTGAACCTGCAAAACGATGGTCACATACTACATTACCAATTGTGCACTGTGTTTCATGAAGATCCAAAGCTATGGCCTATGACGCTCAGTGAATAGGTGCAAAGAGCAGAGAGAGAGAACAGAGACATGCCATTTTGTAACACTTTTAGTCAACTCCACTGTCTTCCCAGCAGAAATTGACTTTGGATCAGCACTTGCTATAGTAAGTGTGTAGTCATCAGCGAATCTTGGTAATTTGGAAGAGATCATCAAACCGGTACTTGTATAAGATCCCTACACAAAAACAAGTAGCATCAGCTTTATCCAAATTAATTCTGCTAGCATATAGCGTATAAGATTCCTACACTTTAGGAGTAGAATTCCAAACATTCAAATCAGCAACCTACTAGGAATTATCAGTCCAGTGTGCATGATCCACTCCACAGCAACAATGTTTAAGTTGTCTAGTCTAGACAAACGAGGACTGCATCTTTCTAATACAACACAGTTTAAAAGTTCATTGTCTGGACGTCAAAGACAATAAAATTAAGTTTCTTTGAAGTTAGTACTTCAAAAGACCAATAACGCTAAAGACAGATCTTTCATACTCAAAATCTCTAAGGACTCATTCCACCTAGTAAAAGGATGTTTAGCTCAAAAACGAAAGATGTGCACATTGACATAATTTTCGCAATGAATCATGGATCCAACCAAGTGTATTTATCCATAAGCACTTCGGCAAACAACAAGAAGTACAATCCTACCACAGCCAATCAATCACCACTCTCAACCAATTACTATAACTAAAGTACAACTGAAGGACACAGGATACCAGAGTCCCTATGGGATCCGAAGTAACACAATACAATTGAGCAATGAGCAAATAGGTTCACTTTGTACTTCAAGGAGTACAAAACCCCTAGTTAAAACAATGATGAACTGTTCACAGAAAGGAAGTAGCTCTTTCACAGATGGGAGCATTAGCTCTTTCTACTTTCTATAATATTAAATTAAGGAGTCAGTCGACCCAGAGTAGTGTGTTTACATGTATCACTAGTAGTCTTCAATGCTTCCGTTGTTTACTTGCAAAGCGCATAAGGAGAAAGATCCACAGAGAAATAAAGCTAGATGGAAGACAACTAACACAAAAGCATATAGGCCAGCTAACCATTTCAAAAACCATCCGATGCAATCAACCAACGGCATCTATCAACATAAGGCTCTGATTCCACACATTACTCAACACAAGTACGGATCTGTAATCACAGGAAGAACAAAGTTTACCTTAGGAGGGTAAGTGAACAAGATGGCGTTCTTTTCCTTTATGAATATGATCAGCTGCAACACCACGTTGAGGACTACATACTTGCCATAGTCAAGGATCCAACAACTTAGCCATCAACAAAATTCAGGCATTTTAATTCCCAAGAGAGTTGGAACAAATACACAGGAATGATTCACAATTCTACGATTACAAACGGAGCAAAATTTTAAGGAGATAGCAGCTAGTGAATGTTTAGATCAAACGAAGGATATAATACGATGCAACCAATCAAAAAGTCTCTGTTCTCCGGGAACTTCTTCTTGTAAAACTGAGCAACGAGAGCAACGGCAATAATGACAGTCCCGAGAAACAACCTGACATTGCTCATCCTGACATCTTCAGCATATCCACGACTGGCAACGATCTACAGAATTCTCTCCCCCAACCGAAACGAGAACAGAAGAATAATATCAGATAAGGAATTCAGTAGCAATTAAAATCCAATTGAGCGGATTATTAGGGTTTTTTCTCACCTCGGAGACGGACTCGTCGAGAATGTGCTTGATCGAGTGGTGATCTAGAAGGTTGGCCTTCTTCTGATTCTTGTTCACCGTCGGCTCCGACTTGTTCTCCATTATCGCCGCCGGTTTGTCTTTCTAAGGGTTTTTCGATTGAAGGATGGAGCAGCCTTCCAAGCGCTGTTTATTTTTATAAAGTACTTCCAAGCTCTGTTGTTACTCTTCGCCTGAATGGGAAATGGTGATCAGGCATCCGGAATCCCCCTTGTTGTCACTACTCACTTGTCAGGGATTCCATGGAAGCGACGTCGTTTACAAGGGCAATATTTTTTAACAGACGGCCGCCAATCAGTTTTGTTCCACGTGGCATTGACTCATTGATCAATCCTCGTCATTCAGAAACAATTTGCTGCTATAAGAAAGAGAGGTTAAAGTTAAGCATTAGTTTTTTACCAACTAAATTATATATGAATAAAAATTCAAAGGCCAAAACACATTATATCAAATGAGAAAATCAGTCATGTCAGTTTAATAATTGTTGACAACTTAACATAGCACAAATTTCCTAAAACACGAAAAACATCTAGTACCATAGTGGTACCCGAGACCTACACTGTAATACATTAACGTTTGTCGCATCAAAAACAAAAATATATTAACGTTTGATCTCATACATTTAACCAAGAAACCGCAAGTGATGTTTTTGTTTTTGTATTTCAAACACTATTATTATAGATCCACATGCTCTAATTCCTATAGTAAATCTTTGCATACTACAGAACTTTTAAACTATGGGAATGAAGCTGCCTGAGCCTCACTGTAATGACAAACCAAACAATTGTAGGGTACCTCTTTATTATCTAATTTCATCAGCTAACAATTGGCTGTGGATTTTGAATCAGGAAAACTACGGCTCGTTTGCTTGTTGGATTTGAAAATGAGGGTTTTGGTATCAAATCCATCACCCAAATCTCACAAGCAAACGATACCTATATCATGAAGAGATTGCAGGGGTGGGGTGGAGTGGAGCTGTTATGGTCTTATGGATGCTTTGATTTCAGTGCTTTGCTTGCAGCACCCCCGGTGAGTACGAAACGGGCACCCTTGACGAGTTCTTCCTTCACCATGAACAACACAGCAGCAGCTAGCACGCTCTGACAGATCTTCGTGCTCATTCCTTTGTAAAACCCATATAAACCTTCATACCTGATCATCTTCAGGATAGCGTCTAGCGTACCTAAAATCGAAGGGCGAAAAGAACAGAGAGATTTAATCAAGTCGGAATGTTCATTGCAGAGGGGATCAACTGCTAAAATAATATAACTAATGCAAACTTCAGAATACAACTCAAGTGATACAGAATTCTTCGAACCTTTGTAGTGATGTCTTTTATCTCCTGTAGTAACTTGTTTAGCTTGAAGGCGTGACTGCAAAAAGCAAACAGTTTCCGACTTAGAAGAGTTTCAAAAACGAATATAAATCAAACATAAATGTTTCTCGATACTACGATGGATTGTGGCCTTGCAACATATTACGAGGGTTGAGTTTCGCTGCATAATTGCCGTCCAGTAAATTGTTCTTTCCTGACTTCTTAATTTTCAAAACACGGATCTTACAAACACAAAAAAAAAAAAAAAAAAAAAAAATCGAACCATGGTAACAGATAAAATGTGCATCCAAGGAGCTAATTTCATTTTTACCTTAACAACGAGAAGAGGATAGGTTACGACAGTAGCTCCCAGTTTAGCCAATGCTCCGAGAAGAAATGTCTAGGAAAACCACACAGAAGCAGAGATACAAGGTTACTCGGCTGTCTACGCAATCCATACAGGGGAGGAGGGGAAAAGCAACTGAGTAAGAGATCAAAGCCTGAAGTTAATATATGAAAAGCAAACCTCCAAAGCAGTTACTCCGGCTTCACCCTTCTTAAGCAATGAGCGTCGTTGTTTCAACTTCTTCAGCAGGGTTTCATATAACATGAATTGTATCGCGGGATTGCTTACCTGACAAACAAGAGATTGGACATTCATTGATAATCCATCCTAATCAGATTCAACAGTGGACAATCACGTACCATGATCAGTGTTGGCAATACACCTCTCCAAAAACCTGGAATTCCAGCTTCATCAATAACTTCTTGAATCTGCAGGGATGAGAAAAACTACTAAAGCTCACAAAGAACAAAAGAACCACAGCATGTCCCAAAATTTTGATTTGAATATCAAAAGGGCCGACGATGAGCGAAATGAATGTACAAACCGCATTAAAAGTTCCAAATGGAGGAGGATCAGTTGGAACTATAAGCTTAGCTGAAGCATCTGATGAGCTACTAGGTTCTGATTTCTTTGCAGCTTTTGTGTGAGTCTGTAGAGCAGAAGTTATTCAGACTCTTGAACTAACAAGAGTAACAAAGTATAATCACTAGGTGATCAACAACTTGACGCAGGGCAAAATAGAGCCGCATTTTTTTGCTCTCTCTGTAACAGGCTTCTTGTTACACATAAGATAAGAATGCAAGTGAAGTAATAAGTTAAGAAGACATCACAAAATGTCATGAGAGATAAATCTAAGAATTAAGGCAAGATACCGTACTTCAATTTAAAAAACTTTCAAATATACAACTAGACCTTGTTGTGTTTACCTGCATTCTTGTAACGACAACCCAGATTGGGGTTGTCATCAACACATTTACAGACCTGCACATTATCAATTCCATCCAAAGGATTAAATCACATATACAGAGGAGAAAATGAACTGAAGAGGAATATGGTTTTATGAATTTATCGCATAAAAATTGCAATAAGACATTTGAAAAACAATACAGTGACCTGAAGTAGTTGACCAAACAAACGAAAGTATATTACCCTGCTAAAGCAGCCACCACAAGTGACGAAAGCATCCCGATGGATCCATCACCAAACCCTTTCCTCTGACGCTCAAGTGCCTTAGCTTCAGCTCTGTCCCTAAATATTTTATAGAAATAATAATAAACACCCTGTAGCATGAACGCACGCATATAAGCAATCCGGACTGTAGAAACAAAACAGCAAGTTGCTGAGTTAAATAACAAGCTTTCTGTTTGAACAGAGATTATCCAAATTTCAAATCGCTCACTCAGCAAGAATCAGTGAAAGGTTGTTACAGTCCTGGAAACCACAGCAAAATGTACCACGGTGGTCTACATTTAGACTTTCAAAACGAAGATAGACACCAGGCATGTTACCTTCTACAATGACAACAGTGCAATCCAAGTGCCATTTCAAACAATATGAACTTCTACAAATTTGTAAGCCATCAATATCAGCCACTCCATACACAGTCAATGCACTTTTCACAGCGCCAGCATAAAATTCAATGTAGAGATCACAACATCAGTTCACACTTATCAACTATTCGTGCCACAACCACTCATGTATCATCTTCACTAGAACTTTGAAGCACCTTACCAACGACTAAACTGTGTAACTGAGCAATACAATGACGTAAAACAGCTAGTAAGCTTGAAAACCGAATTCATACCTGCGATGCGGCAGTCCCTGCCAGTGATGGAGCTAATCCTCCATACAGTCGCTCCCATCCTTCATGCCTCACAACCTACATAATCATTGAAGCAGACCACAATCAGTCTGGGAGACTTATACATGGCGGCCATTCGCAAAACTTCTAACGAGCCCTAGTCAACAACAAATTTTTCCTTCCTATTCGAGTCAACGCATGATCCAATCCATAATACGAAACGAAAACCAGCACGAATCCAAACCCTAAAATTCTCCAAAAATCAGATGGAAACGAATTGAACAAACTGAAGTGGAAGAGAATTAAGAAGGAATCCCAACCTGGCACATTTGCTGTATGGTGCCAATAGTCTTCTTTTGTTCCTCCTGCACGCCACGCTCCGTTTGCTGCCGAGTGTTCACCTGTAGAAAGAGACATTTCACCGTCAACCAGATCAAACTCGCCAATTCCCGGCCGAATAAGGATGCAGAGCGGAATGAAGAAAAGGAGAGATCGGGGAGGCGTACAGTCTGAAGAGGATAAGTGATGAGCTGAGCGATGATCCCACCGCCGGCTCCGGCGAGGCCATTGATCAGAGCCTCAGACATGGCCGGAATTTCGCTGAACCGAACTCTTCCGATTTTGAAACCGAATCCTTTGTATAATCTTTTTTCCCCCTCCTTTTGGGAACTTTTTTCGCCGGGAAAGGAAAGCAGAAGGACGACAGAGCACAGGGAGGAAGGAAGAAGGAGAGAAGAGGGAGGGAGGAGGAGTCCTAGAGGGAACTGAGACTGATCTCTGACTTACTTACCTACATCACGCATGCCGAAGTGATCGGAAGGGAGGGGCACATTTTCTGTAATGCTGCTAGCTGCCGAGTTTTTCTTTCTGAATTTTCTCTCTCTGTGTTTTAATATTATATTATTGTTATTACCCATTTGGCCCTCCGTTCCGTTCCGTTCCGTTCCGTTGGGTTTGGTGTGTGTAATAAATTGAGTAGGCTAGGCAGGTCGTTCATTCTAGCAATTGCGAGAGTTTCTGTTTTTTGTTCATTTGCAAGGTTGTCAACCCGCGGGTTTACCCGCGGGTCGACCTACTTTGACCCTGATCCGGTGAGAAAAATGGGACATACGCACCCATCTGGCCGACCACTACAAGGTACCGGGTTGGAGGTCAAATTGTGTCATTTTTTTCTTTGGTTTGTGAAATGCGCCTATTTTCCGATTTTTCTTTCGCCTAACTCAATCTTTGGAATCCTAAGTTGGACATTTGAATATTTATGTTATATAAGTGTGTGTAAATTTTCACTATATGTTGGATCTAAGTATGATATGTTATTTTGGTGTAATATTATATGTTATAAGTCATATGCTAGATAAGATTTGATATAATTTATGAGGATAAGTACAATATAATGACTTTTTTCTATATTTCCGAGCCAAATCGGGCAAAAACAGTTGACCCATTAACCCTTGACCCACTAGCTCGACCGGGTCCGGGTCAACCCGCGAGTTGACAACCTTGTTCATTTGTATTTTTTAATAAATTTATTATCTATTGATATTGCGTTTGGATCTTATCGAAAAAATGATATTGGCACGTTGGGCTGTGTGGGCCGTTGAGAAGGTCCAATTAGGACTTTACTTAATCTCACATATAAAAGCCACAAGCCTAAAGTGATAAGCATTGTGATCAAGCCCAGCCCAAAAGAGAATGGAGACCATCATCACAATTCACAATCCAAAGAGTGTAAGGTTTTGTTTTTGTATCAGACCCAAAGAGAAGTCCAACTTTGAATATCAGGTTTACTTATACGTATCATTTGATCCTTTACACTATGTTTGGCAACAAGGGGGTGCAAGTTCGAGGGGTATAAGTTGAGGGGTAAATTGTTGGGGGGTGCAATTTGGTGGAGGGTGTAAGTGGAGGGGTAAATTGTTGTTTGGATGAAAAAGTAGGGGGTGCAAATAGAGTAAAAAGTAAGTAATTATATTATTATAAAATAGATTTATCAATTTATAAAATATTATCACAAAATAATAACATGAAAATTCAATATATAATAATAAAAATAATAAATAAAAATAATTTTAATAAAAATAATTATTATATAATAATGCTCAAATATAATTATTTATAACAACAACAATAATCATTGGTCGAGCAACCTCGAAACTCGAAATCCAACTCGTAACTGGTCATCCTAAGGGGGTTCTCGTGCCTAACTTTAAATTGAATATGGTCAAACTTAGTCAAACACGTTCGAATCTGTAAGTTTTAACTACTTATTAAAATAAATCGAGTTAACTAAACTGTTCCTCTCTATCTTTTCAACAAATGCTTCTTATCTCTAATTTTCAATGCAAATTCGGGTCAACTAAGAGATATCGATTTGACGAGGCGAACATTGACAAAATTGCTCTCTTAGTCAAACGGTCAACCCCAAACAACTTCTACACTAATATAGATATAAGAAAAAATTAATAATATTAATTATTATGTAATTATAATCTAATTGAAAATTCATAATTCCCCTCCTCCTCCTTCCCCCTCCCTTCCTTCCTTTCCTTGCACCCCAATTTGGGGGGGTAAGCCGAAACAGTGAATTTACGCTCACGTTTTGCACCCCCCTACTGTTACAAAATAACCAAACGTGGGTAAACACCTTGGAACTTGTGTTTACCCCTCCAAACTTGCACCCCCTTTCATTTGCACCCCTTCCCAAACATAGTGTTAATTACGAATGCAAGGTTCATATTTATGGAAAAATAGGTTACTCTGAGTTTGCTACTTTACTGTCTCGTACGGCCACCTATAAGAGGGGATTAGTTATAATCATAGACTCATAGTGATGTCCTAACAACGCAACGTAAACAAAAAAACAACTATTGTGAAGCAAGGTTGGAAAACAAATATACAAAACAAAAAAAAACACAATGTTGTGAACTTGTGATAGTTTCCATTTTTTTCAATTAGTTGTTAAAGCAAACATCACAATATTCACTTGTTCTTGCAATTAGTGACACAAAAATATTTTCTTCTAATAATTGGTTGACACAAAAATATTAACTCGCTCCATTTGTCTTTGTGAAATCAGAACAAGTACATTTCTTAATATTTATGAACCATCTACTTTCTAGTATATTTCCTGTGATTTGGAATCTAGTAGAATGCTTCAAAATTCAGTTAATTCGTGATTTGAATGGCATTTTTTTTTTTGAATAGAAACTGCTTTTATTCCTTAACCCATCAACGGAAACCAAGTACATTCTTACAGCAAAGGAGAAACAAGCTCAGCAACAGTCAACCAATCCACAGGAAGAGCTCCCAAACGCTCATTCCTCGCCACCCAATCCGCAAGACCATTGAGACGCCTGGGGATAAACATCACCTTGATCCAGGGAGCCAATTGGAGGAGAGAAATGATGCGTGCCAAGATTGGTCGACATTGCCAAGGCCATCGATCAGGAGTACGCCTTAAGGCGAGGATCAGAATCTGACAATCAGACCTGATACACGTCTGGCAAACATCCCGAGATGCACATAAGACAGCATTAAGAATTGCATAAGCTTCCGCTTGAATAGGATAGGAACAAAAGACTTTCTCAGCCTTGCCGTCCAACACTTGACCATGGGCATTAGCAATAGTAATCCCATAAGCTGCCTCCCGTGATTCTGCACAAAAAGAACCATCACAGTGAACAATCCTCTGAAAAGAACCAGGCGGTGGTGAAGGATGAGAGCGGGATCCCCTTGGCTGAGATTGCAATGTAGCTGATCTCAAAGAAGTAGGGCGAGAAATGAAATTTCTTGCTTCCTCAATGGCCTGGAAATCACGATCGGCTAACACTGCTGAAGAGGTCGGGGAAATGACCTTGTTCTCGAATAAAAAGCCATTCCTAGCAATCCATATGTTCCACAAGATGCACACGCTTCTCTTGATGAAATCCACCGAAAAACTGTCCTTAAGCCTGAAGAACCAATCCGAGAACGAACAGTCCTCCTGCAGGAGGAACGAAGAAGGACCCAAATGTTCCCACGTAGATGAAGCATGAGGGCACTTGAAGAAGCAATGATGGATGGACTCAACATGATGATTGCAGATGGAGCAACAAGGGCTTGGAGCACACTTTCGATCAAAAAGCCTAGATTTAGTGGCAATAGCACCCTTTGCAATCTTCCATATGAAGAAACGCAACTTCGGAGGGAGAGACAGGGACCAAAGCCACTTCCAGTCTTCGCTATTAGGTCGTATGTCATTTGATGACGTTGACTGCAAGTGAAGGTCCCTATTATCTTTGAGAGCTCTGTACGCGGATTTCACAGAGTAAGCTCCAGTATTAGAAAACTTCCAAATCCACTTGTCTGCTGCCTCCTGAGGACCAATCGGGATGCGCAGGATATCATCAACCACTCCTTCAGGAACCACCTCATACAGGCTCTCCTTCTTCCACTTTCTATCATGTTGATGAATCCAATCGCTCACCTTGGACTGGTTCAGACCTAGAGAAGACAAGGAAAACGAAGGGGCAGAAAGAAGCCAAGGGTCAGAATTAAACAGGGTATCATTACCTGACATGATACTTTTAACCAAACCCATCTTGAGTTTTTCTTTTGTGTCGCAGAGTCCACTCCAAATCCATGACCCATTCCTTCCTTTAGAGGCCGAGAAGAAATCCCCATCACCAAAATAAAGCCCTTTGAGAAGCCGAACCCAAAGAGCATCCGGATTCTCCAAAATCCTCCAGACTTGCTTGCCTATCAAGGCAACATTGAAGAGATGGAAATTTTTAAATCCTAGACCCCCTTCCTCTTTTGGTTTCTCTAGAGTTCTTGCATCGCACCTATGGATAGATTTCTTCTTCATAGAACCCGCCCAGAAGAACCTCTTAAGCAGCGAATCCATCTTGTTAGTCAGGGAAAGGGGCAGAAGGAAAATACTCATAAGATAAGTGGGAATAGCCTGAATCACTGCCTTCAAAAGAACCTCCTTTCCTCCCAGAGATAAGAGTAAACTCTTCCATGAATCACCCTTCTTTTCCATCCTTTCAAGTAGGAAAAGAAAAGTTTCCTTCTTAGACCGCCCCCAAACCGAGGGAACTCCCAGGTACTTGTCGTGACAAATAGAAGGCGAGAACCCCAGTTTATTTGTGATAATACCTTTGAGCGCATCCGGCGTGTTCTTACTGAAAAAGATCGAGGACTTATCGGCATTAATCTCTTGCCCTGTAATTCCTCCATAGTTCATTAGGATCCTCTGAATATGATCGACCTCTTTGACACTTGCTTTTCCAAATATAACAGTATCATCGGCAAATAAGCAATGTGAGATCCTAGGACAGTTAGGATTGAGCTTGATACCTTGAATTTCACCCTTATCAACTGCTTTATCGATCAAGAAAGATAATGCATTCGACATGAGGATGAACAATAAAGGAGAAATCGGATCCCCTTGTCGAATACCTCTCGAAGGTTGAAACTTCTCTGTAGGGCTCCCATTCATTAATAATGAGAATCTGACAGTTTGAACACAAGATCTTATCCATCCTCTCCATTTATCAGCAAATCCATAAGCAAGAAGGATAGCATCCAAACACTCCCAGTCCACAAGATCATATGCTTTACGCATGTCTAATTTTATCATCATGTCCCAATTCCCACTCCTTCTGGTCTTGAAATGATGGAGGATTTCATGAACGATAATGATGTTGTCCTGTATTAGTCTACCTCCAGTGAAGGCCGCCTGCATTTCCGAGACTAGTCCAGGCAGCCATTTCTTCATTCGGCTTGAAAGAATTTTTGATATGACTTTGTACCGAAAGTTGCAACAACTTATCGGCCTGAACTGTTTAATAGATTCCGGTGATTGGACTTTCGGAATGAGGGCGATGTGGGTATCGTTCCACCCGTCAGGCATGATTGAAGTCTCAAAGAACACCTGCACTTCCTTACAGAAATCTGGGCCAATCTTACCCCAAAAATTTTGAAAAAAGCTCCCTGCAAAACCGTCTGGACCGGGTGATTTTGTGGGCCCAAGATCAAACACAGCTTCTTTAATCTCCTCCACAGTGGGTTCCTTGCAAATATCTAAATTCATTTCTTGTGACACAAGATGAGGAAAATCCTGAAGAGCGGACAAATCCCTGCCTTCTGACTTGGTGAACAGAGTTTTATAGTACTCTTTAACATGAGAATTAATATCTTCAGGCTGTGAAATAACACCACCATTCTCATCAATCAACCTAACAATCTTGTTCCTCTGCTTCCTGTGAATAGTTGAGGAATGAAAGAAGTTAGTATTCCGGTCTCCCTCATTAAGCCAGCTGATTCTAGATCGTTGGCTCCAAAACAATTCTTCATCCTTCCATATTATAGCCAATTCATTCATCAACAATTTCTCTTCATTGATTATTTCCTCAGTACGCTCAAGTAGGAGAATCTCCTCTAGCCTTCTTTGAATCTCATCAGCCCTTTTATTTTGATCTTGAAAAACTTGTTTAGCCCAAATCCTTAACTCCTTTTCACATTTAGACATTTTCTCTTCACAATTTCCTTCCTCTTCCCAAATCCTGTTGACTATATCATGGCACTCTTCTCTCTTTAGCCATCTTGTATCAAACCGAAATGGACTTTTGACTCTCTGCTTTAAACCTTCCAACTCCACTATCAGGGGGCTATGATCAGACTCGATAGGCAGCTCATGGATGACCCTAGCATTAGAGAAGGTGGAGAACCAGGATGTTGAGCACAACACTCTGTCCAGTCTCACCTCAACCCTTCTTGATCCTTCTTGGTTATTCTTCCACGTGAAAGGGTAGCCCGAAAAGCCAAGGTCCATTAATGCATTATCAGAAACAAAGTCCTTAAAAGGAATTACAGAATCCGCTCTAGGAGGACCTCCCCCCAGTTTCTCCTCAGAGAACAAAACAACGTTCATATCCCCCATAACAATCCACTTGTCTTCTGCATTAGTTCTTAGGTTGCTAATATGATCCCAAAAATCTCTACGTCTAGCAGGTTCTGACGGGGCATGGACAAAAGTAACAAAAAACCCCCCTTCAATATCAATAAAAGCATCTATGAAATGCCTACCACTATCTAGAATACGCAACGGAAAGTCTTCTAACCACCATAAGGCTAGACCCCCGGCCCTCTCAACTGGGTTTACATAGAATTTCTTGGCAAATTTCAGACTCTTTCTTTTAGTCTCCATGTATGACTCCTTCTTCTTAGTCTCATAAAGAAACACAAATGCAGGCTTGTTCTTCCTAACCAGTTTTCGAAGTTGTCGAACTGTGGGGGACTGGCCGAAACCCCGACAGTTCCAAACCAGTCCATTCATGGCTCCCCCGGTGGCTTGGAATCGGCCACCATATCCACAGTGTTTTCCGGCTCAAATCCAGGAGGGATTCTTGGGTCCTCCTCCGACAACACCTCCCCTGCTTGCCCTTTGCGCGTCTTCCCCTGTTCTTCCTCAGCAGCCCCTGTTTCCTCAACCATCTGTACCAAACTAGCTTTCCTCTTTTTTTTTTGAATCCCTGGGCTCCCGTTATGTCCTCTTCTCTGTTCATTTGATAGGAATTTCCTGGGCTTTTGAGCAGAGGTACAGGCCTGTGGGAAATAGTTATGATTGAAAATGTAGTTTGCTTGGGCCGGGTAGGTAGTTGGGCTCAGGTTAGGATTGGCAAAGCCCACAGGGAGGAAAGGGTTGCTCGTGGTAGTCATTTGGCTAGACTGGTAGAAGGGAATATCTCCAAAAAGGTTTCTGGCAACCTTTAAGCTTTGGGGGGGAGAGGCTATCATTTCTTGGTTTTGCTGAAAAGGTGGGTGATTTTGGGGTGTAGGGGAGAAATAGCTGGGGGATTGAAATAGATCCGTTGAGAGAGTGAAATTATGACCATTACTCGAGAATGGGGACTGACCAGGTCTTGGTGAGAAGCTCAAGGCATGTGGGCCCCCCTGATAGATGTTCTGACTTGTTCCCGTCGCTGTTGTCGCCGATGAAGGGTTGATCAGGCCCACCGGAGAATTTGATGCGGAGGCGGTATCCCGGTTCAGCACCTTCTCAACATCCACTTGCTGGTTTGTTCTGGGAGAGAAGACCGGAGAGTTTGCCCTTGTCCAAGGACCCCATTTCTCCGGCTGTGGGTAAGGCAACCCATTCTCATCACAGTTCCTCTTCATCTCACACTCAAGTTTGGTGTGGTCAATCCTGCCGCAGAAGTAACAAAGAGAGTACAGCCTCTCATACTTATACTCGACCCAGCTCCGCTTCTGTTTTTGCCTTATGTAGAAGCCATCCGGCAGAGATTTTGAGACATCTATCTCAACAAAGATCCTGATGAACTTCCTGTAGATCTGGGCTTGAATGGCAGCTTTGTCGATGTCAACGACCCTATGGAACATCCTCTCCATCATCGATATGTTACCTTCGGATCTGTATGCCTCAGGCAGGTTGTGCACTTGAACCCAGAACTCGATGGTCTGGAACTTTACTTCCTTTGCATCTTCAAAAGCAGATGGTTTCTTCAGCTGCATCACCGTCCCCGAGATTGGGCATGGCCTGTCACTCCAGATAGCCTCCATCTCAGTTTTCTTCTCGAAATCAAAGACAAAAGTGTTGTCCTCCAGCGGCTGGATATTGGGCATTTCTTGCATTTTTGGTTTGGGGTTATCAACCCAGGCAGATCTCACCATTCCTCTTAGGGCTCTGAGACTGATAGTCCTTTCTGAGAAGATCTTCCCCACTAGAGTATTTCGATTAGCCACTCTCCCTTCATCAGGTACCATTTCTAAATCCCACTCCCCTGCCTGATTGATCAGATCGTTGACACTCATTTTTCTGGGTTTTGGCTGTTTGTTTGCCGACTTGATCTTGGAATAGAGATAACTTGTTGGGAATTTGAATATGTTACCTGCTGGGATTACCCTTCCTCTTATAGTGCTTATACCCACCCTCTCCTCGTATTTAATTCCACTTCCCTTTGTGGTTGGATCAACTATAGTGGGTGGTTCGATTAGACTAGGATTTAAGGCGTATCTAGAGGATCTGTAGAACAATCCGTTGTCAGTACTTTTGAGCTTCTCTGTTCTTCTACTTCTGCAGGGTAATGGGATTAAGGGAGGCTTGAAGAGACTGATATCTGCCTTGGATCTTCTCCTTACATCAGAATAGTAGTAGCAATAACTCCTATCCTTTGTTGCTGTATTAATTTTCGGCAGCAGAATACATCTGTGTGTTCTTCTTTGGAGCATTGAATTCTCCTGGTAGTTGGGCTGAAACAGCTGAGTATAAATGTTTCTAGCTGACATATGATAATTAGATGGGATATTGTAAGTACACTTCTCCATTAGCTAACGCTAAGAAGGGATGTAATCATCTCACAGAAGGAGGAGGTTGATCATCCAGAAGCAAATTCTGGGACAAAGAAAGAAGAAAACAGAGCAAGAGCAGTAAAGAAGAGAGAAGTCAGAGCAAAAAGCTAGAGAGGTGATCGAATTTGCAGCAGTACTCACTGAAGTTGTGATTTGAATGGCAAATGCGCGATTGTGTTTACAAGTTTTGAAAAAATTATCACTTTACATTATATCAAACTATGTCAACTCAACTATCTAACTAAAAAATAGATATAAAATAAATTATTTTGAGTCTTAGTTTATATTCCATCACATATACAATTCATGTGTTGTGTATAATAACAATCTCACAAAAATAATCCCTAGTTAGACTCCTTAATTCTTATAAAATGCAAGTATTTTAACAATGTAGTTTAAAAGCACTTCTATTATGCTATAAAACATTGGTGCTTTAAAGTACAACTTGAAGTTGTACCATAATGTTAAATGGATAAGTTTAGGTTGTATCATAAAGGAATTTGTACATTTATATTACGGAAAAACTTTATAATTTCACATAAAGGTATAAGTTTAAGTTGTATCATTAAAAAAAGTGTACGGTACAATCTAAAATTGTACAATAATATTAAAGTTACAACTTCAAATTGTACCATAAAAGCGAAAACATATAGCACAAATGCTATATAGAATTGTAAAATTCCCCCTAGTTTAACTATAAATCAAACAACCATTTATCCCAACACGTGGGCATCCACGATTTTAATTAAGTAATTAATATTAGCAAATTGAATAAGTTGGGGCCTTTGGCTTTGTGGGGGCGGTCGATCGCGCATTCCCGCTTGTTTTTTACGGGGCATCTGCTCGGCCCGCCGCTGGCAACCGAAGAAGCTCCTTCCTTCCTTCCTTCCTTTCGAATTCAACTCCGACTCTCCGAGTGGTGGTGGCGACAAGAGATTCCCTCAACTGACATGGACGTTAGTCAACTGCAGAGGACCATAGGTCGTGGACTCGTGGGTTGATTTCTCTTTCGTTCTTTCTTTTCTTTTTGGTGGAAGATTTTTCTTTTTTTCTCATCACAGGAACACATAGGATCATTAATAAACAAAAAAGTCAACTGTCCACAAAAGCGGCGAGTTCACTTATTAGTTTCGCTGTATAGATTAGCCGTCCCTACATTAGTTTTCTGTTTTTTGGTTCAGTCCCCAAATAAATAAATAAATAATTGGCATATTTTATTTTATTTTATTAGAATTGAACCCTTACTCTCCCAAACAGAGCCAAGTTGCGCTTATTTATGTTAGTTAGTTAGGCCAATTCAATTCCTTCCCAAATTCAACATGAGGAAAACGGACGCCTGCCTCGGTAAAGAGAAACCGAAATTCACCATTTAGAAATCAGCCATCAGTACAAAAGCTATGTCACAAAGGTACAAAACAGAAACAGCATATTACACCTCACCGTCCGGCCCAATTTTCCCCAAACACTCTACCGGCCCAGGCCCACTCCTCTCTCTACAACAGTCGGGTCAAATATTATTATATTAATCAGCTTGAAACATACTGCATGAACTCGCGGTCAGATTCAATGGCGTCCATCGTCTCCGGCGACAAAACAATCTCGAGATCGACGCTCCCGCTGCCATCCCTTCCGGGGAAAGCAGACATCTTGCCGTCGAACTTGTTCGCCTTCCCGCTCCTCACCGCCAGCGGCCGGCCCCACCCGAAGTCGTTGTCGTACATCGGGAACCGCGGCGAGCTCCCCATCGTCATTGATGCCCCGTCCAGGTTCCCCAGCGGGAAGCACCGCGGGCTCGCCTCCCACTCCGACACCACGCTCCTCACCTTCGCGTCGTCGTACGCGCTCACGTTCTCGTTCAGCCTCTCCGCCAGCCACCGCAGCTCCCGTGACGCCACGTCCCCCGCCGCCGCGTAGCTCGGGATGCTCTGGATCGCGTTCCCGAAGTACATCGGGTCCATCTTCGGGCTCACCCTGTGGCGGCAGTTCACCGCCATCCGAAACGTCGTCGTTTTCGACGGGCTCAAATTCCTCGCACGTGTCACCGCCCGCCACACGAGCGCGCAGAGCGACTGAAACGACGAGATCTCCTTCTCCTGCAGAACGACGCCGTTTGACAGCACCTTCTTTTGTTGGTTTGAATAATAAAACGGGTCGTTGCTCTGCTTGCCCATCAGCTCCACCGGGTCGAACCCGGACCCGACCCACTTGGCGTTGTCCTTGTTAACAATCGCTTTCAGCTTGAGGACGGATTCACGAGTGAAACTGAAGATCCGCTCGCTCAGCGGCGCGGTCTCGTCGAAGGTGACACGTGGGCCACCTTCAGGGAGGCGGAGGACGGCGGAGGACATGAGGGGACAGCCGTCGCGGGTGAAGTCGGGTAAACAGGGGATCCGCTTCACTCCGCGGGCGACCTGAGCGAACGTGTTGAAGAAATTCCAAAAAGAAGTGCCGTCAGTGACGGAGTGATTGACGGAGCAGCCGATGAAGACGGCGTCGGCGAGCTCGGTGACCTGTACGGCGAGGATGGGGCGGTGGTGGCCCTGGTAGCTGACGGTGCGGTCGTGGGAGAAGAAGCCGTTGACGAAGTCGGGTCCCCGGACCGAGCCGAGAATATGGGAGAGGGAAATCTGGGGGGCGGCGGCGTGGATGAAATCGGCGCCGGCGTCGTTGCAGGCGATGTAGACGTGGTGGGTGTGGGGGTCGGTGGAGAGGCGGCCGGCGAGTGGGGGGAAGAGGGAGAGGGTGTGGGCGAGGGAGGATTGGAGGAGGAGGAGGAGGGAGGCGGAAGGGAAGTCAGGGCGGGAGAAGAGGGCGCCCTTTTGGATGTAGTGGCAGGAGAGCATGGGGAGGTCGGAGGCGGAGAGCTTGAGGTCGGGCATGGTGGATTTCTGGTCGGGGACGACGGTGCATTTGGAGAGGAGAGTGACGAGTGAGGAATTGAGTGGAGCGGCAGGCATTTTTGGATATGGTGGAATTGGAATTAGATTAATTTGTTTGTTTGTTTGGGGTTTCTCTCTCTCTAAGCTCTATCGCTTGGGGATTTGATTTGGGGGGAAAGTAGAGAGAGAGTGGGAGGTGATGATGAGAGCCAGAGGTGAGGAAACTGGACAGGTGGAGAGGAGTATTTATAGGGAGAAGCGGAGAGGGAAAGTGTGGGGAAATTCGGGGTTCATGAACCTTTGCTGAGGTGGCAATTTAATGTTTTTTCCCCCTATTTCTTTAATTCCGTGATGAAGTCATGGGAGGGGTATTTGTTTATGTATTTATTTGCTTACCATTTTGATAGTTTACTAGCACTGTTTAATATTAAATTAATAAGGCTAGGGTGGGCGTTTGTCATTTATTATTTGTAATTTTATTACTTATATCTAGTTACAGGCAGCATGGGCTTTTGTATTTTCTGTGGATATTGTTTTAATTTCTTTTCCACTTGTTGAGTTTTCAATTGCAATATTCAGGTACAATGGTTCCCTTCTGGCAGCTGCTGGGGTAAAGTGCAGTGCAGTGCAGTACATATATAGGACTTACCAGAGAGAGGGGCACTGCAGCAAACACTGGAAGTCTGGAACAATGACTAATAAACTGCCATTCTTCTTTCCAAGACGAGGTCTTATTTATAAAGTTCTGAGTCCTGACCAACCGAATTAGCACCGCCGGCCATACTGCTGCTGTTATGGCTGGTTTTCAAGGAGCAACACCTGTCTTTGCATTTGGCTGCTCATTTCAAGGTGTCTTCGATCCAGAAAATTGGTGATTTGGAGCCATCTTATGTACGTGAAGTTTGTTCTCGTTTACCTCAATTGCCTGTATTTGTCTTTTCTTTTCACAACACAATGAGATTCTTCTCTGGAAATCTTGTCGAAAGAAAAGAGATCAGGACAATCCTTTCTTCCTTTTAAGAAAATTTGCATTAAGTAAGTGATACGAAGGGGAAAAGGTTTTAGAAATTGGTTGCTACAGGCAGAAGAGGTAGCCAAGTGGGATGCACAAGGTTGTTGAGCACGCAACTTCAATTCCCATGACTACATGGGAAAAGAAAATTAAAAGTAAATATAATCCTTGATATCACGAAACTTTTTCCCAACAATTTTTGTGTAGATATTCACGGATTTTGTCTTAGAATACATATAAATATAAATGTATTTCTTATGAGGTTGTTCAATATTATACTAGGACAAAGTGAACACGTATAATTTTAGAGTTCTTACAAGAACTATTTCATTTCACCTCCAAACGAGTCTTGTCAGTTAATGTCGGCTTTTTACTTATGAATCATTGATCTTCCCGTACTTTCTCGATGTGAGATTTGTCAAACGTGTTACACGAAATATGTGCAATTAAAAAAATTCAATATCAAAGAGATTTTATCCAAAATTAACTTTTTGAGCTAGGAAAAAACTTTTTTACGAATAGGAAAAAAATTACCCATATTGAATTTTTGAAATCGATGTATTTTTGTACAACTGATTTATTGTAATTATAAAAAAGTATATACGATTCCTATTTTTTGGTATATACGATTCCTATTTACCTCAAAACAAACACCAATTTCTTAAACAAACTGGATTTTCAAAGATATTGCGACCAAAACCAGCCTCTCTCCACCGTATCAACAATCGAATAATTGGCTCTATGGTGGTGGTTATTAAATTAAATTCAAATGCAGCATATGCAAACAAGAAGAAGACCTTGTAGGAAACCGAAATTTCGTGGTCATAGGTTTTGATGCATTACTTTTTATTTTTAATTAGTTTAAGCAAATAGGTCTTATTAAATCTGATTACCATATCCAAGTTAATCCTGAAATCTCATCGAATTTCCCCTCATCGATCTTACCTTCGTATCTCAGGCAAATCAAACCAAATTTGGTCGTGGTGGTGATCTTCTATAATCTACCTTGAACTATTACACAATACCCTAATCTACGAGATTTGCATCCAAATTTTACTACCACCAGATTTTCTGTCTAGCTTTATAACTTATAACTATGTTTATCCCATCCCTCAAACACACTTCAAACACAAAAGCAGTTAACTAGTTACAACTAGGACTATAAATATCTAAACAATTAATCAAATATTAGTTTGCTTAACTTTAACTCACGCCTTAATTTAAATGGAAACTTTATGCTCGATCTACTAAGATTTGAAGCTTGCACAAATCAACTATATCTTATTTTTGAATTACATAAGTTGTGAATACAAGCGTGATCAGTCAAGTGTCAAACGGTTACGTGAATGCTCCCGAAATTAGGCAGTTGATCGAATCAATAGTAGTTTAGAAAAAGAGGGAACATCCGAATGTCCACATCGGAAGAAGAGAATCAATCCCTTAACATTTATTACACATATGCTACATCTCTATCGACGTAACTCTTTGTTTGAGTAATTTAGATAAAAACTTCGATGAAAATTTGAGGGAGACTTTAACCCTTCATGAACTACACGTAGCTCCACCACTGCTAGAGCGTCTCACATTGCCACTTGGCCGACCCAACGAAAAATATCAACAAATAATTTAATTTTGGCGAAAACAAATTAGTAAAACAATAATACGCCTCATCATTCATCATGCATCAATCACGAATTCCTTAACACATACAGTAGAGATGTATATAAGTGAGATTCTAAGATGGATACAAGATTCCATGCATGATCACTAATACAATACTAATAATAACCTTCTGTCTGTAGGCTGTCATTCTTGCCGTCCCCGAGAAAGGTCGGCGGTTCCCAGAATCTTACAAATGTACTTAATTTAAATCCATGAGTGTTTAATTTAGCTAGCTAATACTGAACTGTCTTCCCCCTTACATTATCATTAATTACGCCTACTTGCTTGCTTTGCATTGCTGCCACTGCTTCTGATCCGCCTCATCTGTCTTCCATGTCTAATTACTTCCATTTATTCATTAACATGCTCTTCTGTCTGAGATTTATGGGGGAAAAGGTCGGTTATCCTTGCAACCGCCATTTCTGATTTGTCGGCGCCTGGAAAACAATATTTAATCCCCTTACTGCCCAATAGGATCGCTCGATCTCTTATTCTAATTATAATTTTATACAGCAGGCACGTATTTATATTATTACTTAACTATGTTGACTTGATTCCTGCATTGCTATCTAGCTAAGCCACTGCTAATTGCTATACAGATTATTATTAGCTTAATTTAGTTATCAGTTAAGTAAAGGATATTTTGAATAAAATGGAAATGTGAGATGAATGGTAGTCTCGCCAAAATATAGTTGAATTAACACACAAAATATTTGGTGAACAGAACATTGCTATGTTGTTTATTTATCGGAACATAAATACCATATACTATTTTAAAATCTTGGTTCAAAGGAAAATCATCTCCATCGAAATCCATTATTATTCTTATTGTCGAAGATATAGAACCCTTTGGAACAAAATAATCAAATATTCGTATGTATGACATGTTAATCAAAATTGTCTTGTTTATTCGCATACGATTTTTTATTTTATTTTATAATTATAAATCTGCATACGATTTATATGAACTTTATGCGAATATTAATTTACGTGGTCCGTAGCTTATTCACATATCGTTTCATTTATTTTTTGGAAAATGCTGTCATATATATTATTAAAATTTCGCTAAGGTGTATAGCATAGATAAGCTTGAAGTGAAAGCCCACCGTGTAATTAGGGATTTAGACAAACTTATATATAAAGAAAAAAAAGGTTAAATAGAAGGTAATTAGGCGAATAAGGGATGAGCTGGCGTGGAATCTTATAAGAAAGAAGTTAATATGGTTGAGCTTGACATGTAAGTGTACAGCTGCCACGTGTGTGACAGTTCAATAACAACTACTTTGGATTAAGAATGTAATTAATTAATTCGCGTTGGCGTTAGCATTTAATAAATGCTATTATGCTTTCATTGCTTGATTTTGAGGCCAAATTAAGTTTCGAGTAATATAGTGTTCTTGGACAGTTCAGGCCCAACGAACCAAGTACGGAACCAGGAATTAAAATTGCTCACATTCTTACGATGTTGGTTATTTGGTAAAATTTACTCACGGAAGAAAATAAGTTTTTTTTTATAGAAAAAAGGAGTTTTAGGAATTAGTTAGTCATATTTTTCCTTTTACGAACTGGTTGCCTTATTTATTACTTCTTTATCAATTTGGTAGAGGGAGATGTTCGTACTAATTACTCTATATGAAGGGTTGATAATTGATATGATTGCATTTAACGTGAACTGGTAGTTATTAGTACTCGTAAGGTTGATGATAGATGAGAATCGAAATTTTAACCGGTAAGTTTAAAAACTTCAAACCCTTAATTACTTACGTTTATAAGTCAAGTTTGTGATACGAATCACCCGGAATGCGTTAGGGTGGAAACTGAATTTCTAGTAGCCACCGTGGCTACATCAGTATCCACCATTTATTTTCTTCTCTTTCCTCTTTTTTTAATCTTATGGTTAAGATTGCCTCAGAATAATTTTGGAAAAAAAAAGGACCACACTTGATTATTCTATATACTAGATTGCGGCCACTGCCGGTCGGCCGGATAATTATATGTTCTAGTTTATTATATATGTGTCTTTATGATAATATTTTTAAAATTTATTTAATTATAATCATATAAAAATTAATGGAACTCCAAAATTTAGTGAAAATATAAAGCAACAAAATTAAGTATAAATTATAATTTCAAAACAAAAAATTAATAACGAAACAATGTAGGCTAAAGTTTAGTCCTGGAATGTAAGTTGGCTTCCGTAACAAAAGAGAAAATTAATATGTTGATAATCCTCCTCATGGTTTGCAAACTAACCTTCGGCTTCCAAACCTCTTAATAAAAATTTATTTTGTGTCCTGGTGAGTGGTATATGCTTCCTTAATCAATAAACACATTTTTATGTTTCCCTCTTTATCATTTTTTAATAGATTCCCCTTTTTAATAAAAGATAATATATAATATTAAAACATGTATTTAATAAACAAAACTATAACAATCACAACTTTCAAACGAACTCTATTATCTATAACAATGCAATAAGTTTATTTTTATTGAAACCCCAACTTTTTTTTTGGTGAAATAAACCCCAATTTTTATTGAAACCCATATCTAACTAATCTACCTAGAACCCAGCTTCTTAAGAAAAAAGGATTGGATTCAATAATATACATGATAAAAGTTTCGGTCTTAGTGAAAAGATGTTGGTATTCTACATGAAACCTTTTTTGGTTTATATAAAGATTGTAAAATTGTACTAAGGTTTGTACCAAAAAAGACGGCATTATATTTTACGTGAAATTATGATTTAACCGTGGTTCAACTGATTCACATTGTTAAAATTACTTAACAATCAGACTTCCGTTAAAGATTTTTTTTTCCGATCGGACCGTCGTACAATACAATTTTACAAACACGGTTTTGGATCAATCTTTTATGGTGTAGTACCAAAGTAAATGAAAAGAGGAACTGAAAAAATAGAAAAAAATAATTTATTTTATTGTTAGATGACTTCCACCAAAAAATAATAACAGGAATTTGAATAAAAAGGATGCGACGGACGTGAGTGGTGGGGTTGTAAAAAGTAAAAACCAAAGAATTTAAATAGTTCTTACGTGCTCAATAAAAATAGCAATTGGGCCAATAAAAAAGCAATTGGGCCAGCAATATTTGGCGAACAGTACCGATACGGAATTGACAAATCAATCCCTCCGCATCATGCGGTTTAAACAGGAGAGGCTGACGTGTCAGAAATTTTATGCTGACATTCCCTTATATTTATGTGTAGATTCTACCCTAACCCTACTTCTACAGCCAAACCCGCCGTAGCCGCAAGCTCTCACCCTCCCCGACGATGGCTTAGGGTTTGCTTGTCCGACGACTCCTTCCGCGAGCTGACTCAATTGAGAGGCCTCTGCAGCAATATTGTCTCGCTGATGACGAATTACGCCTCCTCCGGCCTGGCCAACGACAGTGTGAGCGACAACAATCAAACCCCATCGGAAGGGAAGCCTCTGGATTTAATGCCCGCAACGACGGCAACGGCCGCGACAATGCCAGAGGAGCCTGCTGTTGGTGGCGTGTCGAAGCTGGCAGATCCGAGCCCGATGCTGTTTGGAGTGTCGATCGGCGTCAAGCGGATGAGGAGAGATGAGGAAGACACTGTGGCAGTGACGGAGGACGAGGGTTTGGCAGAGGTGGACGAAGGAGAAGACGACGAACGACGGGGGAGGAATCCGATGCGGCGAGAGGATAAGGAGGGAGGATCGGACGTGAAATCGGAGCCGTTGGATAGGAATAACACGGGAAGCTCTGATCATCATCAGGATTCGTCGTGGTTGGAGCTGGGGAAATGAATCTCAATCATGGATTTGGACTCCAGCAATCTTTAAGGATTGGTATGTTTTTTTTAAATGGTAGTCATTTTTTTCCGTAGTGATTTTTTTAAAATGGTAGTCATTTTTCCCGTAGTGGTAGTGTTATTGTCGTATTGGTATTATTTTTGTCGCATTGGTATTGATTTTGTCGCATTGGTATTGATTTTGTCGCATTGGTAGTGATCAAATCTGCAATGGTATTGATGTTTTGTGAAATGGTAGTGTTTTTATTTCTTGAATGGTATTGATGTTTTGTACAATGGTAGTATTTTTTTTAATGGATTGGTATTGATTTATTGTTTTGTTGTTGCAGCGGTATTAGTTTGGATGAACGAAATCAAGGAAAGATTGAGAAAAAGAAGGAAGAGAGATCTGGATGAAAAATTGTGGAAGTGAGAGAGAGAGAGAGAGAGAGAAATTGTATTTAATATATTTATGTAATTTATTAAAAAAGATTATTAATAAATTTTTTGTTATACCCAATTTGCCCTTAGTAACTACTGTGATTACTATAAAATTGTAATCACCGTAACCTGTCCCCGAATCACCCCTATCTTCTTAATTCTTAGTGAATCAACTAGCTGTTATTACTTTGACTGGAAGCAATTTCCATTATTGGGCATGCAACGTGTAGATGTTCAATAACAAAGTAGGTGTGGTAGATCCTGAGGTTATTGTCAATGTCGTTTGGTGATCTTTCAATTTCATTTCTGAAACAAGCAAAATCTTTATTTTTAGGCCCCGTTTAGTATCGATTTGTTGTTGTTGTGGTTGCAGTGGTGTTGTGTAAACAGATGTACAACCACAACAGGAAAATAATAGAAAACACAAACCTGTTTAGTTGATAATCTGAAAAATAATGAAAGCAGACAACAAGAAACAAAAACGCGTTCAATTACTACTATTAGAATTAAAAACCAGAAAAGAGAGGAGGTGGCGGCGGGGGAAAGGATTCGAAGTCGGCGACGGGAATCGAGAGGAGGAGGCGGCAGGGGTTGCGAGGTCGGGCGACAGGGGAAAGGGAGGCGGCGGAGGCAAAGGGACGAAATCGACGACGAGGGGGAGATGGACGATATCGGCGGCCTGGGTCTCGAGAGGAAGAAGTTGAGAGAGGGAGGGAGCTGTTGGGCGGCGGGTTTGGGAGAAAATGAGGGTAGGGTTGGCCGACTATGGTTTGGAGGTGGGTTTGGGAGTTTAAAAAAAAAAGGGAAATTTGTTGCTTTAGGTGGGATTCGAATTGAGGGTTGTTTTAATGAAAACAAACGGGAATCCCGTGTAAAACATGTACAAGAATCAAATTCAAAGCAATAAATTGTTGTTTCTCAAATTTGGGCCCTTTTGTGCAAATCTGATTCACAACAAAAAATAGAAACCCAACTAAACATGGTTTTTTTTCTTGGTTTCTCCAATCTTGAAAAACACAACAAAAAACAAAAACATGCAACAATACTAAACGGGGAGTTGTATTTATCCCCCTAAAATGTGTGTGGTGATTCCATTTTTTTGTAGTTGAGTTTTGAAAGGATTTAAAAAAAACACTCAATTGTTTTTCTAATAATTCTCTAAAGGTTTCTTACATGTTTTTTTTTTCTTTCAAAAACTAGTGCAGAGTCAAACTAGCTCAGTTATTATCGTAACAAGAATCAAATTCGTGTTTTATAAAGATATGAATGAGGGCTTTTCCTATATGTATATGCTCTTAGCTCCTCTCGATGAAACCTCTTACCTTGATTTTAAAGCGCTGTTTGTAGCTACTGTTTTTCAATAGATATGAGAGCTCATTTTTACAGTAATTATAAAAAATATTTGTTCCGAGAAGAAAGGAATGGCGGAGTTCATATACGTATTATTGTATTATTTGTAGAAGTCGAATAATTTTGTCTCTCTCTAACTGTTAGGAGGAGTCGTAGAGTTTGACAAAAATTAATGTATACAATAAATAAAGGGGAATTAAGGAATAAGATGGGAGGAGAAAGGACGTGTGTTTTGTTTATCATGCAATGCATCTTCTTCTGCTACTTGCCAGCTATAAATAAATAATTAAGTAATTAAAAATACAACAACCTTTGAATTTTGAAGGGAAGAGTAGTACATGGAATGGAAGGGGACAAATTCAATTAGATTCTTAATTAACTAACTAATTTGACGTTCTTTGAACACTGTATGAATTTTTGGACCGGCCGTCCAAAAACGTCTACTCCTACTACATACGCACTGCAGTGTTCTAACTTCTAATTAAGCTGTAACCACCTTAACAGCGACATTTGTTCCTTGTTTTATTAAAATCCGGATAAGAGAAACTAATTTGAATTTTTTCCCCCTATAATTCTTATGGAATTATTATAGAGACACGTACTACACCACACCAAAATTGGACAAGTTAATGCATCAAACGAACTTTTCATAACAGAAATAAGACGCTGAGATTTGAACCTGAGATCTCCAGTCCAAAACCAAAGAGAAATGCTCTGCTAGACCAAATTTTCATTCACGCTCTCATCTCTCATCCTCGTAACCACTTCTTAATTAAATAATTAACATGAAATCAAATACATATAATGAATAATTCTCTATCTCCCCCCTACAAGTGAAATAATTTTACGAACAACAAGACATGGTTCATCAATAGCTATTACTTATATTAGCTAGGGGTGTTCAAATGGTTACCATGGTTATTATCAAACCAAATAAGCCTAAATTTTATTAACCATGGAATGCAATATCATAACCAAACCGTCCAAACTAATACAACAACCAAATTAACCAAACTAAAGTTTAATCGAGTTGGTTAATTGGTTAACCAGATTAACCAATATAAAATAATATTATCATCAAGTGATAAAAATTTCGGTTAATTTATCAATTCACAATTTATATAATGAATAAAACATAACAATCAACACATAGTTATAGTTGACCCTTAACAAAAATACATGCAACTAAGACAATTATCTTACGATTAGTATAGAAGTATTCACCTAACAAAAATTTATCACAATGGTATGGATTAATGAATTGTTGTGTTTGTTTGAATTGACTTAGTCTTTTAGCAATTTTCATAGGCTGAAAAGGACCCTGCTTTTAAATTTTCATCCAACGTAATGTATGAGATTTATCTAAATTAGGCGGTCATATGTTGTGGTCTACACTCTACATATACAAATATACATTATAGGAACAATATCAAGCTTTATATTTTATGAGTCTAAAAGGATGAACGTTTAACTCTTGAGTGGTTATTCAAAGTGTTAAGTATGTGTATATATTAGATATATAACTAATTATTTATCTGGTTAATTTGGTTTGGCTAGTTAGGAGTGTCTGAAACCAAACCAAACCACCTAAACCAAACAAGCTAACAACTTTAACCAACCAAACCAATTATCCAAATTAACCAAACCAAATTATCCAAATAGTACACTGGTTAAAACGGTTACCATGGTAACCACACCGTTTGAACACCCCTAATATTAGCTAATGATCAAATCTCTTGATTTCAGACACGGTTCATAAACAACAACTGTGGTTTCAAGGCAGTGGTGGAGTTAGATCGAGCCCTCAATTCCAAGGTAGATATAAAATTTCATGTAAAATAAAAAAATTGAAATAATGAGTAAGTATTTAGCTCTCTCTTCAATTACAACAATATTGGTTCAAATCTATTAAATGTTTTTTTAACCCCATGAATTCTCTGCAATTATAGTCAGGAAAGCTATCATTTTGATTCTGGACACAAGTTTAAAGAAGTGCTTTTTTTAGTCTTCTTACTTTAGAAGTCGTGTAAGCGGGGACAAAAAGGAAACGAGGAAAACGAAACAACTTAAACCCAAGTCTTCCACTTACATTGGATGGAACAGAGGAGCCACATCCACAAACCACAATGGTGTACACACGACACAATCCTATTGCTAGGTAACCAATCGAGGAAATTAATTAAAGCAGTTTAAGATAACATTGTTTACTACAAAGCGATTAAGCATTATAACCACACAAAAGTAAACACTAGCTATGTATCAATGATACCTTAAAAAGAAAGTAAAGACTAGCTATGTATGTATGTTTCATCGTATGTGAAAAAACATAAATTGGAAATTATATTATGTGTCACGCTTTGTTGCAACTATTTCTTTGCGTAAATAGAATCATATTGTAGGAAGAAAATTAAACATGCCTTAAATTGTGAAAGTTAATTCATGTACTGAATGTTCCGTAAATTATGAGGTGGCCATCAAATTTCAAAATTGTGTTGTATCATTTTTAGACTTCTCTTTGATTGTCCAAACAAACTATACAAAGACTTTTTCAAATATACGTTCAATTGATGGAGGGTTTAAAGTTGGCTATAACTCATTTTTCATACAAAATAATACACATCACTGTCACATTTTATATCCACCCGAGTACAAACAATACTCTTATTCACAATTGAATCCGAATTTATTGTGTTCGTACTATGATTGTGTTCTTCTCATATATATATAAAAAATCATAGCTTTTCTCAATCAACTTAAAATTGGCACAAGATGAAATGTATGTATCAACAAGCATGTCATATTTTGAGAAGCTTCCAAAGTTGAATGAATCTATCATAGATTAGGATCAAAATTTTGGGCCACGTTTGAGTGAAGCTCCCCAACTCCAAGTGCAGCATTATATATATCTTATTAACTTCGTCTTCTTCTGCTTATGCGTCAATTGTCCGTATTGCACAATTTTGACTAGCTAATCCTACCGCGTTTTGCAATTAAATAAACTCATGTTACTATGCATATATAGTTGTCTATCTAGTAGGGCTAGAGGAAGGAAGTAGTAGTCAAAATTTGTACCCTGGCTGTTTAATTACTTCTTCACGCGTTTAATTATTGTTTATTTCACAAGTTTTGACCTGAGTTTATCATTGGTTAAGAGTTCATTTATTTCTGTTCTAACAACCTTGATTCTACTTTTACCAAAGAGTTTATTTAATTAGTGCAAATTGTTCTAACAACGTAGCATTTCAACTTCTTATGCCCGCGCCCGCTGGACAACGCGAGAGAATGAACTTGATGGTTTATATATGTATTTTGGGTTAATATTTTCGTATTGCCTGAATTTTGATCAAAATAAACATTCTGACCAATCTTTTCGATCTATAACATCCTGGCCCGAACTATACACCAAAATAAACAATTTGGCCAAACCAGAATTTTGACCGTTAACTTGGACGGTCAAACGCGTTGACCGTTAGTCAACGCGCCATGTCACTGCCAAGTCAGCATAAAATATTTAAAATAATTCACAATTTCAACACATTCCCTAATTTTAAATTATTATAAATTAAAAAAATCATCTAATACCTTAGTTAAACCAAATATAATAAACAAAAAAATTAAATATTTATAAGATTTTCTGACTTGGCAGTGACATGGCGCGTTGACCGTTAGTCAACGCGTTTGACCGTCAAGTTAACGGTCAAACATCGGGTTTGGCCAAACTGTTTATTTTGGTGTATAGTTCGGGCTAAGATGTTATAGATCGAAAAAATTGACAAGAATATTTATTTTGATTAAAGTTTAGACCATACAAAAATATTAACACATGTATTTTCTCTAACTTATCGGTGATACTATACGACCTATTGGAAGTATCGATCCACATGATTAGAAACTAACATTGGAAACTGAACGGGTACGTAGTAGCTAGGTGTACGTGTAAAATGTTACATACATGTTCCTCTGTGCGTAAAAGACAAAACGTTGTTATTTTTTTATGAATAAAAGACAAAACGTTGTCATTATTGATATTGTTAGCCTAATTAACAAAAAGAGCATCATAATTTGTTGAGAGAGCCGCTAACAAAAGGCTGCAGGGAACTTCTATATTCTTATCTTAAAAAAATATATCAGGCAACAGAGAATATTTAAGTTCAATTATTGAGTTGATGATGGTCTCTCTAAAAACTATTTGTAAACATATTAGCAGAATATCAAGAAAACAATACAATTTGATCAGAATAAACGACGCAATTAAGTGTGACATAATTTGGGATTTATTTTGGCAATATGCAACAGAATTCTCTCTCCCACGGCAATTATAATTCATTTAAGATGGAAGGTAGATGTCAGTGTCGCCGTTATGACCTGTATATTTAATTATTTATTTTTTTATATATTGATTGATAGATGGGTGCGTATAAGATAACCCGAATTTGGCCACATTTTGGTAGTCGGTTTTTTCCCTTAATTTGAAGATTCAACTACTAAAACTGTCGCCTTGCCCCCATTTAACAACTTCAAGAGTTCTAAATTATACCTCAGCATTGAGCCCTTAAATTAACGGGGTTTTCTATTAAATTTTTTTGTTAGTGATAATTTCTTAAAAAAAATTTCATATGCGACGATTTGTTAAGAGAAAGGGTTCCAACCAAAAAAAAAATATATATATAGAGAGAGAGAAAAGAAAAGGAAGAGACACAGAGAGTAGCAAAAGCCAAGGCAACAATGAAGTCTTTGACTAATAGGAATGCGTCGATATGTTGGATTGGGATTCATCATTCACAGCGCAGAAGGGAAATAAAACTGTGCATGCATGCATGTAAAATTATAGCGCTCACAAAATGCATGCATGCTCATCACATTTACTGCCAATTGACGAAAGCTTCCCGGCGGCCGGCCACTACCACTTGCATGCGGTGCCACGGCGGCGCCCACCACCACCGTCACCGTCCACCGTTACCGTCGGTTTTGTAGACTTATATGCTACACGCTCCGATTGCAACGCTGATTATATTAATGTATCTGTTGCATCAACATCAATAATAGCACGATCGATGATTCAAACAGGCTAGCTAGCTAGCTAGCTAGCGATATACATCCATCGATGATAGATTCTCAATATAAACAACAATGGACGAAACGAGCAAATAAACGTTAGACGAAGTCATGTGATTAATCATCAGCTACCCATCCACGGACTTGAGAGAGACCATATTTCACTATATATAGATAACTTTTTTTTCTTCTTAAACTCGCTAATGCAAATCAGAGAATTGGAGGATTTGATAAACCAAGAAAATGAGAACAAGAACGAACACGCGACAAACGGATTTACGTGGTTCGTTAACAAGATGTGTGTAAGTTAGTCAACGGGCAGGTGAGAACCAGTTTCACTATACGTCAAGGAGATGCAGATTACAGAGAATATGAGAAGTAATTATAGTACTTCTCCATGTGGTCTAAACCTAATCCAATCTCATAAAGGAAAACAGTTACAAACCAGGAACCCAAATACCCGTGCAATTTGCAAAAGCCATATATATATTGTGTGTGTTTCTTTGTTGAATAACGCCATATATTATTCAATGGTTAGTACAACAACGAAGCCCTATATATATAGCAACTAGTCATAGCTCCTAGATAAATAGATTCAACATACATTGTATCCCTCGCTTTGATGAATTAACTAGCTAGGCGTTCGTAAGTAACAAAACTGGTGTCAATATCAGAAATCGGCGCCACTAGGCCATGTTGCTAGCTAGCTTCTTGCTCTGACAGACACGATGAGTTTTCTGCGAATTATGATTTGAAGGCTTTCTTAGTCAAAGGGGTGGGCAAACCGGCCAAGATATGTAGATAGAGGACTTGTTGTATAATATCATGCATGCATTATGCATACATCTATGGGCGGCATTCATTGAAAGAGGTGAAATGCTTTGTTGAGTGGATAAGACCAATATATAGTAGTGAGTTACGTGCACTTTGGCCTGGTTTTATAATTTCTCGGTTTATGAGATTGAAGTTTGTACGGGTGTTATATCAGGTGTTTTAATTGAACGGTTAATATTGAGATTAGTGAGAACTTGAACAAGTTTTCATATTGTAGTAAACCAAATGATCTCAATAATTAAAATTGTTGGGAAAGACCTGGATCTTAACTACTTTCTTACATATATTATCTTTAAATTAATTAGCAATAGTCCTCATACATCATCTACAAGGAATTCGATCTGTGGTACCCTTGATTAATTCAGAGTTACCTCATACCCTTAAGCAGAGCAACAATATCTAATCCAAGAATTAATTAGAATTGGGAGTATGATACTATACCCTTACTCGAGTGATTGAGTCATGTACCCTCATTCTCCGAACCCTTTTATGGTGTACCTGGTAGTATGTTGGATATTTCTCAACGTATGAGAATAATCAACGTTTAGAGATTAGAGACTTCAGTGTCGATGATTCACTCATTGAGAATTTACAGTTCAAGGTTTAGGGAATTCTCATATATATAGGATTACACGATGATGATCACTTATAAGAAAATCTCATGAACGTTTTAAGCCAATGAACAACTACTATTTTTTGAAAGTTAGACGACCAAGCACCGAAAATGATAGATTGATGCATATTGTATAAGATAATGAACCGAGTGTTTTGAATTAGAAATATTGACACAAAATCCTACACAAGACATACACACCTCCATTGAGTACATGAGCTAAAACTAGACAATTGAACTATCATTAGTAGTTATGCCAAATATTGTGAACTTTCAACACACTTTTACTGTAAGTTAGGCAAGAGTCAATATTTAGTATATATTTACTGATTTACTGAATGAGTTCTTAAATCAAACCATGCATTGACTTACACCAAGAAATAAAAACTATTTTTAGTGTCTGTTATTTGATTGAGAAATTAACCGATAATAAATCAATGCCCCATAAAATCTACATTAAGTTCTTAGATAAGAGATCACATATATTTCAATAATAAACTAAAACAATATATAAGACATAAATAATTTAAACAATAAAATCAATTAACGTAAATAATAACTATAACTCTGCCGGACTACAATCAATCACCTCTTGTTGTTGTCCAATTAGAGGTGTCATATATACCACCCTTTTACAAAAACCACATCTCTTATGGTGATTTACAAAAGTTGGTGTCTGATGTGAAACTCACGAGGCTGGAATTGGGAACTTGGAAATGGGGAAAGCTTCCAGACATGTATGGGACTAAAGAATCAAAACCTACATTGATTAGAACGGGCCTAGCTTAGCTACTTTCTCCTTCCCTTCTTTTTCAGCCAGAAATCATTGCCCTGGAAGTCAAGAAAATGAATTATTACTCACTCGAGTGCACCTAATTGAGACCTTTCCTGTATTTTCCTGTGAAGAAAACATGACGAGAGAAGACAGCAGCAGGGGATCTATATTTCCTCCCCCTAATTTGTGGATCGATTCTACCCCATTAAGCCCAGTGATGATGAAAATAAAAAGAATAAAGAAAGCTCCATTTATGGATAACTCAAAAGTTGGGGGGGAATTTGAGCATATGCTATTAATGGAAAACGATTGAAACAATAGTGCAAGATAATAAGATATGGCTGAATCGATTCAGTGGCCAGTATCCTCCACAAAGTTGGAATTTGAAATTCCACTATGTTATGCTGGCCGGTGTGATCATTGTTCTACTGTTATACTCTTTTGTCATTCTTCCATCAATCTTGTTGATTAGGGCCCGGAAGAAAAGTTAAAGAATCCACATATTGGGTGGTGAGGATGGGTGAATTGAAAAGAATTGTGTGATTTCACTGATTTGGATTCAATGTGTCATATACGTGGGAATTTGGATACAATCCAAGCATATGAATTGCAAAAAGACTGGTGATGGTGTGAGCTTCTTTGAGCTAGTGGCATCGAGATCGATTTGGTCACTGATCTGGTTGCCTGGAGTGGAGTTCCTTGTCGAATCTAATGATGATACATTGCATTTATTGGGCTTTATACCCCAACCAAATATTCTAGGGCAAGATAGCAAAATTACTTCATTGCTATGATTGGCACATGCCTGACGAGTTCTTACAAAACATTTGCATTGCATTTAGTTTCATAAGTTTAAAATATATGAAATTTATAGATGTCAATTTGAGAGATTTTATATTTTGATCTGTGAAATCTTTTATGATTTAACCCACTAAATAATCTCCTGGTTAAAAAGTAAACATGTTATTTGATAACAAATTAAATTCATATTCTCAATCGAATGTTTTCCATCAATGCTATAAAAAGCAGAACACTAATCCTTTTTCAACAATTCGATTAGTTAAAATCTGTAGATGGTTTATAATATGGAGATTTAGAGTATAAATTTTCAACCATTCATTTATATTATTTACAAAAATACCACTTTTCTTGGAGAGAGAAAAAACCCACCTTTTTCGATTATTTGACTACGAAAAACAGAAAATGATTGTGTTTACTAAATTGAATTGGAACAATGAACAATTCCGATATTAGGGGTGTGTAACGGGTTGCTTCGTAGCGGACTGTATCAAACCAAATCGATGATTGAATTGGACCATACTGAACCAAATATAATATGTTTCAGTCATTGGTCCCATTAATTTTATAAATATAGAAGAAAAATGAACTGAATTGATATTTAAACCAGATAAAAATAGACCGTATGTACTGTCGGCCCAATACTTAATTCTAAAATGACTTGCAGTACTGTTGGACCGCGATTCTCCCCAATTTGGAACGGACGAAATGAAACAGTCCCACACCCTTCTAGATATCATGTCCTTATCAGTTATCACTACCAGCAAGCTAGAGGATATCTAGCTAGCACGCTCTGCGAAGATTGAATTGGAACAATGAACAATTCGAATAAGATGAGAGAAGAAAAAGAACAACCGAGCGGGAAGAAAGTAACCTTATCGGACCAGATGAGATGAAATCAAACCATCAAAGTGGGATGGACGAACTTTTGTTTGGCTTTTCCCCTTTTTTGCTGACCGAATGCTGATCATCCATTTCTAAGATTTGTTTTCTCCAGAAAATGATAAGTACTGATTGGATATGTTGTGTTGGCCATAAACAATAAACAAGTACTTTTTTTGGCCGTCTGCAGCTAAAAAATCAAAGACAAAATTAGAGGTTACGTAGCGATCTGGAGGTTATGGTTCTGTCAGCCAGCTTATTTAATTAGGTGTAATTAAAATTGCAGAAAAGGAAAAAAAAAATTCTAATCAAACTTGAAGTTGGTATTTCAACTGTCGAAAGAGAATAAGATGTTACAAACTGCATGTACCTTCACTCTCAAAGAAGGATATAATTCTCCATCCTATATAACATATGAGAATCAATATTCTTACCATCTAATATTGGTCGTCGGGTTTCAAAAATTTCTATCACTAACTAGATCAGTGGTTGATATGACGGAGATACTAAGAATATTCGCATTGATGGAATTTATGAGATTAAACAGACTATCTACTCATATGATGCATGTTGAACATATAACTTTCATTTTTAATCTTACGATAACAACGGTGTTACATTGATGTGTTATTGATAGAGACGCGATCGTAATATCTCTGAATATGGTGTTGTCTCTAGTACGGTATCACAAACCATAGATAATACTCAAACATGCTGTAAAATTCCTTTACATTATGCAATTTTTTCTGAACAATATAAGACAAAAACACATTCAATTACACACCTCCACGGTGAGTTGACAACTTCGAGTTCCTGTTGTCTTTCTGTCGTGAGAGATTTTGTGTATCTTGTGGTTGAGTCATCAATGTAACGCCAATGTTCAAAAATCTGAAATTATTTATTTTATTTTATTTTTGTGAAGGTATTCAGTATTCACCGTAAATGTTGCAGCCCATGTCAAAAGAAAGAAGACTCCCGGGTACCGGCAATCTGCCATTCGGGCTGGACCAGCAATGTTAATCTGACTGGGCCTTGTGGCCCATGGGCCTTCTGGTTCGCTTGCAGAACTCACAGTTCCCTAGGCAGTGAATTTCTTTTAGGAGCGCTTTCCCCGATTTGGTGCATCGGAATCCGATGTAGACCTAACTTTATCCCAACTGAACTCTGCGTCCAAAATTTCATTATCATCCAAACTTAAATCAAAAGCAGTAACGTCTCTACAAATCCGTAAACTGAGCTTTCAATTGCTTCTCTTGAAGAGCATTCCATTTGCCAGGTGAAACTTCCTTCCTTACACTATTTCAATCCCTCGCTCGTCCTTTTGGTTCAATCTGCTCTGTTCCTTACTCTTCTGCTCAATCATCCTTAGTCCCGCGGAATCTGGCGATTGAAGCTGGAGCTTCAATGGATGAGAAACCATCTGGGTTGAAAAAATGGGTAGAATCTACACTCTGAAGAACTCAGTTGCGTTCGTGGGTCTGCTAGTCTCCGTTTGCTGCATCTTCGTGGTCATGCTCTCACTCCTCCGGCTCCCAGATGTGACCCTCGGCGGGAACAGAGCAATGATGGGTCCCTACAAGACCTTCAGCAACCGGAAGGAAGTGGTCGCCGGCGACGAGAAGCTCGGCAAGTACGGTGAGATGATGGTTCAAATGCTGCCGGACGACCTTGCTTTCACGGTCTTTGTGCCTTCCGAGAGGGCATTCGAGCGTGACCTTGGGCTACGATCTGCAGCTGCCGACGATGATGATAACAGCTCGAGGAGGAACGATACTTACGCTGTAGTTTCTCGAGTTCTGGGGTTCTCAGCCGTACCTCGAGCTCTACATTCGAGCGTGGTTGCTCCAGGAGAGGAGGTTTCTTACGATTCGTTGTCAGGATTGACTTTGTTCGTGTCGAAGGATTCGGAGGGAACGCTGGTCGTGAACAGGATTCCGGCGGAGAGAGTGGATATCAGGAGGAAGGCGATCCTTGTTCATGTGATGGATGGAGTTATCATGGATGCTGAGTTCGAGCAGTCCGTTCAGCCTGATCTTGATGACACTACTGATTGATCATTGCATATAAACTAGTGTATTATTACTCTGTAGTAGGAAGAGGATAAGAGACTTGTATTTGGTTGGTGGATGGTTAAATGTGCGGAACGATGGATTTTGAAGCAACTGACGAATCTTTTTAACAACTGTAAGTTATGGATTGCTAGACTGGTTAATAGAACAAAAACACCCTTCTACAAATGTTTTAAAAAACCTGGGAGGCATAAAAGTAAAAGTAGTGGGTCGATTGATCAATTCTGACACTGCCTTGATGGACATAGACACAATCCATCATCCAAACCATCCCTAAAATCTTCCAAACATTCTATGTCTTACTAGTTCGATCGCAAAGAAAATGGATGAAGATCAAGTATCTCCGAGAATCAGCCGCAAACTTGATCCTGTGTATCTAGCTTCCGGTGGCAGTTGGTACAGAGACTGGTTTCGAATCTTCAGCTTTCTCGTGTTCTTTGTTGAGCAACTGGATTTTCATCAACATGCGTGTTAGGGATTCAAGTTGTAGTGACTAACAAAGATATTATCACAACTATAACAACAGGTTCTGTTTGCAGTAAAACGATATAAGTAGTCTGACCTTGTTATTGATCAAGTTGTGCAGGGCGATAACGCTTCGAATGACGGACGAGAGGTAGATTACCAACATCATGTCGTTTGTTTTCACTGCCAACATAATTGCTATGGTGTGAATATACGAGCAGAAACTTTACTTCAAAAGTGAGCTGTGTTTGTGTCTTACCAGCAAAAGCCTTGATCAACTCGGAAACGTTGAGATTCGGAAGTAGGTTGAATACGTCCTTTGGTAAGGAGAGAAGAAAAACATAATCAGTAAAAGGGAGGTGACATTCAAATGGGTTCACAACAAATTATAAGGACTTAACACTAAAACCAAGCTAAGAATACGAGGACATGGAAATCACATTATATCCTCCCCATGAAATGAACTGAATTCTCAGACAAGGCAACAAGAATCAGTCTGTATCAGAGGAATTCAGTTCTCGGTCAATTTTCATGGAGAAAAGATCCACAGAAAATATTAAGCAACTAGGATAGAAAAGTTCTCAGATTATCAGTTAAAATGGATCCAAAGAGGAGTCGAACCTGCAAATGGTACAGAATCTCATGATTCAAAGGAAGCTTTCCATCAATAACAAGGTCTAGATAACCTCTTATTTCTTTGAGCCTTGCATCTAAGCCTTTCAAGGCAGTAAGTTTGCCAGTCACCTACATGGAACCCAACAAACGAGATAAGTGCTCACAGCTCAGCAGAAAATTTGAAGGAAACAAGACAGATGAGCTTTAACCAGACAAGTCACCTCAGTTGCAAGGGTGCTTATAGTTGTGTCCTTAACATCCCGAAGTAGATGTTCCACACCTGTGATAAAGAAGGCACAAGAAAGAGATGGAATTTCAGTATAAAAAAATGGCTACCTGCAAGCACAAGGTGATCTTTAAAAATGTTTTGACTTGGAAGTAATAGAACTCTGGATTGGAGACGCTATACCGATTTCCTCAACCTCATGAGCTGCAATTTCTGATTGCACATGCACAAATACCTTCTGACTTTTCTGCGTTGCATTCTGCAATTATTAACAAACATTAGCTTAAGCATCTCAATCTTTAACTCCTTTTTGTATTCTGCATATAACAGTTCAACCCCAAAAAAAAAAAAAATAAAGGCCAAACAACACATCGAACTCTCAATTTTCCCTTACCTCTTTGACCTCTTCCACAGCATAGTAAGCTTTCGTAGGAATTCCCAGCTCTACTGGTTGGACATCAATTATGACTAGGACAGGGTTTGGAACATAGCTGCGCCACCACAGAACTGACCATTAGAGCTCTAAGAAAAACATTCCTCTTGGTCAACATGCATACCTTCAAGTTAAGCATAGAACTACCATATGGTTTTACGAAACTATGAGAAGTTCAGAACAAGACTACTTGCTTTCCACAAACAAAATGTAGCATAAGCACAATTAAAAGCACAAAAACTAGGAAGTCAGAGTAGGCTATCTTACTCGGAGAACAAGCCATGAATATCCAGATCATTTTCTTTCAGTTTTGGACCTGTACTATACCACCCAACAACATGCTCCTTTGCTGCAAAAGTGACAAGAGTTTTTCAATACCGCATTCCCTCCAAAAAACAACAAAAGAATAATAAACATTGCAACAACTGATACCATTTATTCTCTTGAACATGGAAAACATCGATTCATGGTAGTTGTGGTCTAAAAACCAGATGCTGGGATCCTTCTCATCTTCCTCGAATGGCACTGAAAAGTCGCAATTCAGATATTGTATAAACAATCAGAATAGCATTGGACCTTTAGAATCAATGGCAAAAGAAGCTAGCAGGATACAGGTGAAGTTAAAAGATGGAAAAAAAACTTAATTTGGAATACACAACAGTTGAATAAATCTGCACCCATCCCTACATTGCACTAATATGCATCAAAATCGTTTCTTTGAGATTAATAAGTAATATCAATAGTTTCCAACTATCTCATAGTTATCATAACCTAGTCTCTCACATTCCCCACAAAACCCTAATTGCGAGTATCTACTCCACAACCAAAATGTTACAGAGGCGCCACCTATACTCCCTAGATTCTCAGCCAAATTCAACCAAACGTGTAAGCAAAAGATCCTTTCCAGCTCAACTGTCATAGCATAAAAACCAAGGCTATATGAATTCGAACCCTAAGCAACAAAGATCTCAGAATACAAGCACCTGTCTAAGCTAGAAACAGATCTGGAAACAAGAAAGGAAAAGAAGCGCAGAAAACCAATACAACAACGAAAAGAAAAGAGCGGAGCCGGCGGAAGAACATTACTGACCGGCGTAGCTGTTGCTTACGTCGACGGTTCCTTTAGAAGCACTTCCGAGTAAGACTCCGACGACGCGTTTCCGAGTGTCCTTGGCAACTCTGTTGTAGTTGTCGACGATGCTGAGCAGAACCAGCGGGTGGACGACCACCTTCTCGATCGGCCTCGCCGCAATTTGCTGGGTCTTGATCACGTCCATTGCCAGCGATTCGTTTCGTTCCGATTAATTCTTCGGAGACTGATTTCGGATTCGGTTCTGAGTGCCGCTGCTGGAATCGAGTATTGGCCCTTTTTTCCTTTTAGTTTTTTTTTTGGCTGGCTTGTTGGACAGGAAATACCTTCAGTTCGGTGGAGACAATGACAAAGTTAATTGGGCTTTTGGGCCAGATGCTCGTTGGCCCATCTGTATATATATTATCAATTTATCAGTATATAAATTATCAATTTATCACAAACACCTTTCTAAGTTTCATCACTGTGCTCGGCTACGAGCCTGGCTATGACAAATTGAGTCAATATTGAAATTTGAAAGAATGAAACTAACTCGGGTGTCGGCTACACAAACACAGGTTACCTCTCAAATCGACGGAGAGCCGGAGAGGACGAGCTGCTGGGCTGTGCGGTCGAGCGATTAACCTCCGACGGCGGTCGTGCTCGTGCGGGCAGGGGATAGAATAACACTATAACAGTCCGATTTAGGTCTAATTACTTGGGTTAGGTCTTTTTGGGTGGCCGACGTTTAGTTATTATTCCTACAAATCTAGAAATCCTAATCGGTGACGGCTTGCTTTCCTTTTCCCAGTCGGTGTGGGAATACCGGTCGGCCGACGGTAAATCACAAATTCGATCCCGGTGTACCGCCAGCCACAAAAACTCATTCGACTACCGTTTTGATTCGGTTACCGGTTTAACCGATAACCGTGGTTACCGGTACGATTAGGGATAATTCTTTTTTTTTTTTCCTTGGTTTTCCTTTTTAGCCGTGCAAAGATTGTCAGTTTCAAGATAATAAAAATTACAATCTTTACTAAAGCACATAAAATAATTTTTATATGTTGGTGTATGTAGTGATGGCAATGGGACGGGGCGGGTACCTCAATTTTCATGCCCCGCACCATGTTACTACGAGTCGGGGCATGTAAAACCCACGCGGGTACGGGGCGGGGCGGGTCGACCCATTCTTACATGTTGTTCAAAAAAAAAATACAAGTAAATTTTACTTTTTACAATAAAACGTAGGGGAAAACACTTTAAGAATAAAAAATATTGATAATAGAATGGATAATTGAGCCTAACAAGTTGAAAGATTGACTCTAACTAGTTGAAGAAAAATCAAAATAGGAGAAATATGTATATATATTGTAAAAAATTGAGATAAAATGAGTCTAGAACGGGGCGGGACAGGGCAGGACGGGTCGGAAGTAGATATCCATGTCCCGCCCCACGCTACTGCGGGTCGGGTAATACCCGCCCCATCGCAGGTCAGGTCGAGTAATACCCGCGGGGCGGGTTGAAATTGTCATCACTAGGTGTATGTAAGACACATATCCTTTCATTAACAAAAACTATGTATGCAACTATGCATACATTTTTACATTAATACATTTTGATAATAAAAAAAAGGAGAGAGATCAAATCAAGGTTGTCAGCCCGCGGGCTGATCCGGCCCCGATCGAGCTAGTGTGTCAAGGGTTAATGGGTCAACGGATTTAGTCCAGAATATGAAAAGAGTCATTATATTGTACTTATCCTAATAAATTATAGGGTTAATACCTTAGTTTGGCCCGAACTATACACAAACTTTCTACTTTGGCCCGTGGTTTCGGAAATTGCTCTTCTAGCCTGAACTATGTATCATACTTTCTTATTTGGCCTTGAGGCGGGTTTGACCGTTAAATTGAACGGTCAACAGAGTTGACCGTTAGTCGATGGCCAGCTCACTTGGCCACATCAACGAGTAGATAATAAAATATATATTTTTTTAATTTCTATATTTTTATAAGAAATGAAATAAAAAATTATGTTTATTATAATTATAAGGAAGGAAAAAAATACAGAAATTCCAAAAATAATTTTTTTATTATCTGCTCGCTGACGTTGCCAAGTGAGCTGGGCATTGACTAACGGTCAACTCTGTTGACCGTCCGATCTAACGGTCAAACCTGCCTTCGGGCCAAATAAGGAAGTATGATACATAGTTCAGGCCGGAAGAGCAATTTTCGAAACCATAGACCAAAGTAGAAAGTTTGTGTATAATTCGGGCCAAATTAAGGTATTGACCCTAAATTATATCAAATCTCATGACTCATCTATGACATATAATATTCCACCAAAATAACATGTCGTACTTAGATGCAACATACGGTGAAAATTCACACACACTTATATAACATCAATATTCAAATGTTCAACTTAAAATTCCAAATATTGAGTTAGACGAAAAGAAAAATAAAAAATAGGCGCATTCTGCAAACCTAATAAATAAATGTTACAACTTAACCTCCATCCCGGTATCTTGTAGCGGTCGACCCGACGGGTGCATACGTACGGCCCGTTTTTCTCACCGTGTCAGGTCAAAATGGGTCGAGCCGCGGATTTGACAACCTTGGATAAAAAACACTCCCTAAAGCGTGTAATCCATATAATCTATGGGGTTGGGGTGAACTGACAGCTTTTGACAATCACCAAAAGCAGCAAGGCAGGCTGCAGGAATGGATCGTATAAATTCAAAAGTGAGATTTGGCTGGCAAACGGACACCAGAAAGTCGAGACTTTCACACACCTAAGAGACTTGCAAAGGAAATTACGTGATGTTCCTCTCACAATCCTCAAGGAGAATCCTCCAGATGTGAACGGAGATCTGTGCGCTGTAGTAGAAGGATGCAAGAAATTTCAACGATGGAGGCATTCAAGATCTTAATTAAACCCAATGCACGGAAATCTTAATCACTACTACTTCTTCATTCAATTAATTGTATATTGGATCAACTATATATTTATATATGTGTGTGCATGGACCGGCCGGCCGGCAGCAGTCGTCTTTGTTTGTGGAGTCCGAGGAGGGACAGACATTTCTTTTGTGATCGGTAAAAGCAAACACTCCAAATTCCCAGGCAGACCCTCCTCCTACTACTACTACACCAACAATTTGATGAAATCAAAATCCAACAGCGTATGCACAGAGCAATTAATAAATCCCCTTTTTTTTGTCACCATTTCCTGTTTTTTTCTTCTCTCTAGTAATTAGTCTACCATGATGAAATATTTATATTACAATACCATGCTATGATCAAATACTATTTAACCGCTCAAAATGGGTCGAACCGTGCAGCCAGTTCATGAAAGTCCAAAACCAGCTAAATTGGAAAACTAAGTCCAAAATTATTATGATATGCTATTCAATAGTATGATTCTTGATCTATGCAACCAATTACAACTTACCTTGTTATTTAGAAATTATATGCTTGATTGTACAATGTTCAAATCTTCCTAGTTTTATTTTCATTGCGATTACATAGTTTCTATCCCCGAAAATTACTCATGTTATCATTGGATAACGTTTTTTCCATAAACCAATAGATTTCTAGTTACATACTTATACTTAATGGTTTAGTTCTCACCCCAAAAAAAATATATATATATATATATACTTAATGGTTTAGTGTGTTACTATGTCTATTCTGTTAACGAACGAGAACTTGGTCTAGTGGTAAAATCACTAGTCTTTATTCTTAAACTTGTAGGTCTCAGATTCGAATCTATTAAATAGTTTCTTAATAATTTTAAAGGGGTTTAAAACCGTTTGAATCAATAAAATGTGAACCACTAGCGACACGCCGACGCAACACTTATAGCTCTCTAATAACATCAAATGAACGATGCCACAATGGGTTTTCCAAAACATTACTCAAGACCATTAGCACACAAAGCGGTGGTATCCATCATATAAAATCTTCACTAAACCAATTTCAAGGACATAATTATCAATCAAGATTATGCTGATCATATTTGCTTGAAATGAAAGATACGCGCACTAGTACAATTTCTACCGCAAAACAAGAAACAAAAAGCATGCAGAGAGAAGAATGTTCAAAGGCACGACCCGATCGATTTGGTCAATTTCTCCATCCCTTTTCTAGATTTATTACATTGATTGAAGAGAAACCACGACCCACCACTAGTAACACCCACTACACCAAGAGAACTGACACTTCCCACCTGCTGCTCATCATAAACTCACTTTCCAGCCACCATGTTTGATGTTTCCCTACTACGTAGTAATTAAAAAACCCTAATATTACATCATTGTTTCGATCAGAACAACATTATATTAGCCATACATATAACCACGACTTATATTATTACAGGAAGCTTAATCGTAGATCCAGCGGCGGATGGTCCATTTCTGAACTGAACCCACAGGAGAACCCACGAGCAGCTGCTGCTGCTTCCTTACGGCCATAGTAGTATTGATGATGATCAGTAGCCTCGTTGAAGGAATTTAATGGAAACAGCTGAAGCGTTTCTATCACCCTTTCAGCTTTTGCTGCTGGCGGCTCCTCGTTATAATACTGAAGATGCCTGTTATGGCTCATCTCTGAAAAATCTGCACCAAAAATGAACAAAACCATATTTAGTAACGACACCGGTAAGGAAGTGATATGGACATTTTTCAACTGACTCGAGTTATTGGAATTAACTTTAAAAGCATGTGCAAACTCCACATCCATGATTTGGTTTTTATTTTGTAAGAAAATCGTTAAAATACCATACATAAATCTCTTCTTGTTATTGAAATCTGTTGGTTTATCACGAAAGATTAGTAGGTTCGAAGAAACGACGACTTAACGTACATCTAGCGGAGGAGGAAAAGGGATCGTCGCGGCGGATGAGGTTGGAAGGTGGGGATATGATTGACGAGGATGAGAGAACGACGTCGTTGTCGTCGAGGTTGACGCGGCGGCGTTTCTGGCGCTCGCGGGCCTTGTGGTTCTGGAACCAGTAGAAGACGTTCTTGCTCTCGATCTTGCCGTAGAAGCTGAGCTGGCTGGATATCTTCTGGATCTGGTCGGTGCTGGGGGTTCGGAGCCCCGACCGGAAGAGCTCCGTCAGGACCTTGACCTGCTCCGCCGTCGGGTTCCACCGCCCGCACTTTGTCCCGCTGCCGTAATCGTTGTTGCTGTTCTTGTTGTTGTTGCTGTTGCGAAGATGGGTTCGAGCTTTGGCGATGCAGAATCCTGACATTCTCTCTTCCATGGGTTTCACACACACAATTTCTCTCTCTCTCTCTCTAGAAAGAAAGAAAGAAGTCTGTGGTTTCTGATGATTTCTGAGGAGACTGTACTCTCTTTTCTCACCAGCCGTGTGCATTTGTTGGCATATATATAGAGATAGAATACAAGGACGACATGATAAGTTCGGAACCCTACGATGAATATCCTAATTAGAAAAATTCTTTTTTTACTGTAGTTTTAAGATAAGGGTTGGTATGTATTAATTTTTGGTATTATACTTAAAATTTGTAAATCACAGATACTTAATTCAATGATTGACGCTTGGGATTTCATTAATTTGGTTATATCGTAGACATTTTTGTATTAATTGAGTGTTACGAATCATGTGATCATAAAATGGATGTGTGCTTATGGTAAATTGTTTTTTACTTTCACAATCCATTCATATATTTCTATGCACTCACGAATAATAGTGTTTTGATTCTGGAAGAAGATCAACCAACTTATATATACTCGACATCAGTTACCACTTGACGCATCAATTCCCCTTGAATCGAGTGCAAAACCCGGCATGAGTCTTCAAGAGTTTGTTTGATAACCTTCCTTGACTTGGTTTGGATTGAAATACAAAATCAAAATTGTATTAGCAACCCTCTTTTTTCTTTAGTAGAACTTAGAAACAACCGTTTTTTTTATATATATTGTTTGGATCGGTCATGTGCTTTGAATTTAGTGAGGTCAATGAACATTAGGGGTTTTCAGTTCACCAAGGAAAAAATATTGGGGGTGTTTTGTAAGGATATGATCGTGCCTGGTTTTTTGTGCTGAGGGAAACGAGAGCGATGAGTAGTGGGGATACATGCGCAAAAGCTGCCACTGGTTCAAAGTATTGGTCGGCGAGCAGACAAGAAGTGAGCTTCATGGCCTCCTTTTTTCTTGAATATTTCTTATATAAAAAAAAATGGTTTCTTACACAAATGGTCTAATATCCATGTTGCATTACAATTTCTATAATTAGTAATTACACTTCGTGATATTTATCTCTAACATTGATGTTGGACATAGTGACTTCATCTTTCATCTTTCTCTACGATGTATACTGGATCGTGTGTTTCGTAGTATGATATTATTCGCCTTGGATCAATTCCACTCGATATCTTTGAGTTTTCTCTCGAAATTCTTATACTAATAGATTTTAGTAAAATCAAGTCATTTCTCTTGTATACACAATCTGGTGCTTCAATTGTCTCTTAACAACCGCCCCTCAAGATATAGGACCATGAACTTTGTCCTCCCATCAACAGTTATGACAACTTGTATCGCAGACTATGCTCGATACAAGGATCTATCATATGTATATATAGGTTGATCTGTCATAACTCATAAGTGAATCTTTGATTCGCTAGATAAACATCCACCATATGCTTATCTCAAATCCCGATGTTTCGGAACGAGGGTCTACTCAATAGTCAACCATTTTTTATTCGAATTAGGCTTTGATACCAGCTGTTGGAACGAGGGTCCCCTTTAGGGACTAATTACTTTTGGGTTTACTAATGTTGTTTGGTGAGCACATATATATAAGTGTACTATTGATTTATTTCATGTATATACGATGTGATACTTTTATTGTCTCATAACACTCTAATTAATCGTGTTGTGGTGTTATTGATTAAATATCTAAGAAATGATGATAACATTCACCATATTTTGAATCCAAACATTAGGAATCACAATCATTTAACAAAAATCAATATGGGATATCATCATATATATTCCCTTTGGTTGCAAATTAACCTAAAAATAAGTGTTTATAAATAAACCACAAAACTCATCAGATCATGGTTTGAGTTTACAACTCCTGTTATGTCTTTTAATTTGCACAATCAGCTCATCACAATTAACCTCTTGTCTTTATGTGGCCTAATCAATGGTAGACTAATAAGGTCAGAATTCTATAGCATAAACCAGGACAAGGTGAGTAATCCAATCTCCACCATAACACTCCAAGGTAGACATGACAGGAAGAACAATCCAAATCTAGATTTTTAAACAAACGAATACCATATGCTAAAAAACATAGGGATCGATCCAATGCGTTTAAGAATAAATAATTGCAGAACATGGCTGTGAATGGTAATTATTTAGAAGATGAGTTTTGATGGAAGTGAAAGTCAAAGTTCACATTGTCTGATATTGGCTTGGATGGTTATGATCTCAAGTTTACTGACAAAGATACTCTTGTATATCAGCTGGTTGACTCTATCTCCTAAAGCAATTGCAGAGGTGATCAGTCAAATAATGCTGGACTGAAACCTGCTTTTAAGGGAATGGGAACATAAAGTAGAAGACAGGTTTGCTGTTTGAAAAGAAACTGAAAGTTTAGTGGAGACACAACTCATGACCAAGACCCTTTCTTTCTCTTAATTAGTTAAAGGGGAAGTGATTTGGAGTTTATTGTGTCTTGGCTTAGGAACTAGGAAGCTCTGTTCAACCCCTTTTATCACTTTTCTTAATGAAGTAACCCTTTTTTATATTTGAAATCAGCCCACTATAGCAGTTTGGGGGAGTGCACTCAATTTTCAAAGGTAGGGGAAGTGCATATGAAATTCTGAAAAAATTATGACATAGTAACATCAATGTGCATGTTCTGTGGTCACATGAATATCAAACATTTCCAAACAACTGAACAATTCGTAATTCCGTATGATTGTTATAAATGAGGTTCTTAACATGTGAATGCCTGGTGTATCATATGTTGAACTTAATAAGCTTCAACGTTAGTATTTGACTTGAGCACATGATATTGTCGATCGAGACGCGCATTACGATTTCTTTTCTATATTGATTGATTTGCTATCGTAAAAGCACATGCACAGAGGACATCAAAAAGATAAATATCCCGATAAAGGCACAATCACGGTTGAGTACATAAAATGGCGTAATTGACATGTTAGCATTACGGCCCTAATATTTAAGGTTGTTGTACTCGTATGAGTGTTGTCAATTGACATGTTAGCATTACGGCCCTAATAGTAAAAGTTGTTGGACTCACCTGAGAGTTGTCTCGGGTTTTTAATTTGCTCTTCAATTTTCCTTAAGACAGTCGTTTCAATTTCATTGAAAAAACACAACAATTATATTGGTGTCCCTCATATTGGAACGACCATGACTTGTTCACACCCCTAGTTAAGAGAACGGATCGATGACGATCCTCAATAAATTCGTGTAGAGAACTCTTAGCATTTATGTGAGGACAACTGAAAGTAAATTTTACAGCATTTTCATGAATTAGTTAGATAATAAAAACATCTTGTATACGAATTTGACGATCTTGATATTACTAGTCGATCGAAACAAAAGCAGGATAGTAAACTAGGAACAAATACCAAACACAATGAGTGTATTTATGTTCAAAATGATCACTCTCAAAGTATTATATATCTACGAGAGCAAGATGCAATTAATGTCAAAAGTTGTCAAGACCACGCACCTTTTCCTTTACCCTTCGAAAAGGAAAAGATTGAGCAAATCATCAATTATAGTAAAAAATGAAAACAGGAAATGAGTAACCAAAGAGAAGGGCTAGCCAACTAGGTACTAAACTACAACTAAGTTAATTAATTAAAGTAAATGAAGTGTGTAAAAATTAGGTTGAGTTCCACAAACCGATTTGCAGAGTTCAAGATATATATTGGTATTCAAATTCCCGAGGATGTTCTTGTGTTCTCTCATGCATCAGTTTGTCTGTTTCTACTTTGGCACTACAGGCTGCCCGCGGTACTTTGTCTTCTCTAACTCCTAGGCCGACCCTTAAATCAATTTCCACTACTTTAATTATCAAATTAATACCCACCACTACTCTATATAATTTGTCTTTATATTATTGTTTTCTCGTCCTAAATGTAGTAATTTACAAATTAACTAGCTAGCTAATCACCCATGATTATCGATCGAGGATCGACCGCATGCATTTCAACTGGATTTGCCAGCCTTTGATTTCGACACAAGGAAATGATATAAAACTAAATTTGTCTCAAAATAACCGTTAGAATTGTCCCCAACTGAAAAAAGGTACGAAAACTGGTAAGCAAACAGGGAGAAGAAGTTAAGACAAACTGCTCGATCGGGGAAAAGGTGGTGAAAGTGTCTGATTTGCCTGTCTTTTTCTCTCATGGGTTGCATCAATGGAGATAAGAGATAATATTTTGCATGGGAAACCTACCTTCCCTTCCTTCCCTCTTTCATATCCAAAATTCTTTGTAGCAATATCGCAGCTCATTGCTTCAAAGACACCACCACCACTCCTTTGCTCCCACTACCGATTCGATTGACCGATTGAGAGTTATTTTCAATCGAAAATTATTAGTCTCGCCGTTATTCTCGAGAAAAATACTAATTAAGAAAAGTTTTGAATCACCTGTCATCAACATGTTATTAAGCAGTAAAACATATTCAGGATTTTGGGGTCTTATAAAAAAAACAATGTACTAGGATGGCATTTAAATTAGTGAGCGTAAAAAGGGAGAGAAGAAGAAGAAGGGCATGCACGCGTGAAATCTATCTAGGGTTTGGCTCAAAAGTGATGATAATCGATCAAAAGCGCAGCCAGGAAAGGAAGCCAGGTCGGGCTCCGATCCAAGTTTTCCTGTCCCCCTTTTTTTTTCCCTCAGTCTGCATGATAGTGGAAGGTCGCCAAACACTAATGGAGGGAACCAAGGAAGCTTTTACATATTTTGATGAACTACTAGTGCATGGCAAAAGTAAGATCTCATCATAGATTAACGACAAAATACAATAGGTAGAGTCGTATGATCTATACAATTCATCCCATGATTATTATTATTATTATTATTATTATTATTATTATAACAACAACAGTGGCAGGCAACATGGAAATGGAATCGTCTCGATATGTTTCTAAGTTTCATATAAATCGATATACTTCAAAAATTTGTGTACGATTTTGATTTCGAATTAACGTATACAAAACACTAACGACGTCTTTGAAAAATTATAAAAAAATCATGGTACTTATGGCACCGTTTATAGAAATTTAACTTGTACTTCTGTTAACCACGCAAAACCTTTATGTAGAGTATATGATACATTTTCATTATAACCCTAATTCCAGAGACATGGACAATAATCTACAGGATGTAGGAAATTATTATTATCAACTAATTAATTATAACACTTGATAAATTTATCTCTACCATATTCTTCCTAATTGGTACAGATCGAGTACTTTAGTTGTAAGAGTACTTCACTAGTAGTGCTTGAAGATCATTATTATGAATCATGCAGCTGTTTCTGTCGTGTAGTGAAGAAAAAGAAGCCTCCATAGGATGATCAACAGGAAGGCAAAAAACCAAACATAGTGGGCGGCAACAAGCTAAGTTAAGCTAAGCTAGGGTTGATGAGGAGGATTAATGGGGGTTCTTGATCCCAATCATAAGGAGGACTGCTCTCCCAACAATGGATCGATCATATAGATCATTGATCACTGACACACTTAAACCGGCTTTCTGTTTAGGAAGTGGGGTTGTGCTTTTTGCCTACACTGCACAGATTCATGCTGACAAAAGGGTGCCAAAGAAAAGCTATCCATTTATGTTTATTTTTCTGTTTAATGGGGTGTTCGGTTCAATGTATTCGTAAACGGATGTTACTAATCTTAACTCGAAATGTTGTTTATACTGTTTGTTTTGGTGTGAGCCGTTTTAGAAGAAATTATGGTTGGTTCGAAGTACTTTTGTTGGAAATTATGTCAAAGTGAAAAAACTATGTGAGAATCTACAGGCAGATCAGATTTAGGACTTATTGCTGATTTTGATGCAATTTAAATTGCGTCTTAAATTTCAATCGCATATCAATGGATCGAAAGTTATAAACGATAAATATGAACAATCAGTAGTAGTGGTTTAAGATTTAAGTCCGTAGTAGTGATTGCAACGTATCTAATAGGTGCATAATATATGAATGGGTTCACACCTATAATTAGATGTATATCAACAAATAAGAATCATCGTTGTTATTCTCGATTAACATGACATAATAATTTTGTGTTTAGAGAATTAACTACTAAGATTCACATGTTAAAGATTAGAGTATTGTATTATTATCCAAACTTCAATTAATTTAAGGATACCACAAATTATTACCATCCTCAAAATTAAAATCTCTATAATCCCATCCCAATTGTCATAACCTAAAACTCAGCCCAACCCCGTTGGCCCACACACTCCTAGAGATCGATCTCCCGAGCAACTGGCGAGCGAGGGCCCATTGGGAGCTTTATCCGTGTTATTAATTTCGAGGCAATTAGGAATTAATAACAGATTAGGACTAGTAAATCGTCTACTAGTTACAAAAGGACTCAATCAGGTTGCGAATAAATATCATGATCTCGGGTTGGGTTTATTTACTAAATCTTCTTCACCTAAACCCCGCCGCCGGCGTATCTCTGACTCTGAGTATGGTTTACCTTCCTTTCCCGGCAACCAATCCTCCCCCGCCGAGTGTGATGGATATCTGGTTTGATCGGCCACCAAAATCGATCAAATTTCGCGCGAGAATCAGACACAGGGAGGTGTTTGCGCTGGTTCACAGCGGGGCTGAACGCAATTTTATCAATCAAGTTCTAGCAATGGCACTTGGGTTGAGCGCAGCTCCAGTTGAGCCGTTCAGGGTTCGAACGGCGAACGGCGAGGAACTGGTTTGTCGAATTCAATACAAGAGGGTGATGATGAACATTCAAGGATTTGAGGTTTCTACAACTCTGTATGCTCTGCCAATTATAGAGGATGTCATTCTTGGGGTTCAATGGTTGCAAGAGCTCGGACCCGTTACTTGTGATTGGAACTTGCGAACTATGAAGTTTCAATCGGGGGATAAGGAGCACTTGTTGCGTGGATTACCTTGATTACACGAACGGGCAATTCGTGAATTTCTCGGGTTGGTAGCGGAGTTTGAAATCTGAATGAGAGACTGATTCGAACCGTGATGATTGGGGAGTGGGCCAAGGGATCCTCCTAGGGTTCAACCTAGTTATGTCACTCACTCTCGACAGTCGATTATTTTATTTGCGGTATTAATGTATTCATTTTATTATTCAAATAGGTTTGGGATTTTATTACTATCTATTTGTATTTGATTCATTCTGTGTCATATTGGTTTATTCAAAAGCAGTATTGTGAAATTTGAGTTGACGATGATTTATCTTGTTCTAATCGATGACAAAGTTTATTTTGCTTGTGTAGTAGGGTTAAGCTAGCTGCGTCCCTTCCATAATTTCTCTAATAGAGTTTCGCATGTGGTTTCTTAATTATCTGGTTGGGACTTGGGACTCAATGAGTGAGCACTTTTGACAAGTGTAAAAAAAAAAAGATAATGGAGAGTTTGTATATAACCTTTTGATGGATCAAACAACTTAACTATTGTTGCATACTAGACTAGTGAATTCCTTTGGGAAGTTCTTGATGTGGACCATTTTTTGTCCATTTCGAAAGTTTATTCCTTTCGGTTACGAATCTCCATTTTCATTTGTAATCTGCTCATATAAATAACTATAACCAATTTACCAATTTCATTTGTGATCTACTCATATAAATAACCATAACCGAAACAACATCGAATGCAGTTTCTTCCATTGAGTAGTGCTTAACCAAGATAATAATTTCGTACTAACGGGTATTGATTTCATCCTAAAAATCTTTAAACAACCGAAGTATAAACTGTCAATTCACTACTAACTAAATTGAAACAAAATTGTCATAAATCACACTTGTGGATGTGTTGAATCATTATTAATAGGACGTCAACATATTGTTCTCGCAGCCGCCCGCATATATGGTTAAATCCATATTCAATATGGAGTCGGAAAAAAGACGGTTAAAAGGAAACACAAAGCCTCTCCTTTCCAACAGCGGACTTGTTAAACCTCCTAATTACACACGGATTAAATAAGGCGGCGAAGGATTTTATTTATTGGGGAGCCAGCCAGCCAGCCACACTACGAAGCAGCTCTCAACTCTTGTGGAAAGATTGTGTCGAAGAAACAGCCATGGAGTTTCTGAAGCTCTGCCTGAGTTTGGTTTGCCTTTCTCTCGCCGGAAGCAGCATCTCCGATGTCTACCTCAACCATTTCCCGGCGGTGAAGTTGCGGCATCCGTTCGGGCAAGCAGTGATTCCGCCACCGAAGCTTGAAGCAAGGTCACCACATGCTACGCTTCGATTCCGCGCAAATATTAACCGGACAAAGGTGGTGACCGTGCTTGTTGACAGCGGGGCTAACATCAATCTCATTAATGAACGTTTAGCAGTCGATCTTCAGTTGAAAGCAACTCCGCTAGTACAACCGTTGAGACTTGGAACGGTGAACGGCGAGCAGCTGGCTTGTCGAACTAAATACACGGCGGTGGTGATGGATATTCAAGGGTTGGAGGTTTCGGTTACTCTGTATGCTCTGCCGATTGCAGGGGATGTCATACTGGGAATTCAGTGGTTGGAAGAGCTCGGGCCTGTTATCTGTGATTGGAAGCTGCGCACCATGAGATTTACGTTGAAGAATAAGGAGCGTTTCTTGCGGGGAATACCCTGATCAGGAGCCAGGAACCATGGCTTTAAAATTGTAATTATACTCCTAATTAAAATTGTGCAGAAACTTAATATGCCATACTAAAAGTAACCAATATGGGGTTTCAATCCCTTAAGCAGTACCTAATCACAAAAAATAAACCTATATCACCCTTGTATGGGGAAAAAATCAATTTAGATTCAGTTGGGTACCACGGTAATAGGTTAATTTGCCATTCCTAATCAAGATAAGGCAGGTACTTATAGACACCAACAATCTCGAAACCAATGCAACGAACCAAGCTTCTTACCATCAGGCTACAGAGTACATAGATGTGATTAGGACTAAACCAGGATCATTGAGATCAACTTAAAAAGGACAAAAAAAACACTATCCAAAATCGATATTGGTTCCTCATATTTGGATACTCAACTCTGGCGATGCTGTCATTATGCGTCAAAAAAATCCAGAACTTAGAAACCCTGAGAGCTCTTCAGATAATCTGGGCAGCTGTGTTCAATTTCTCGGCTATACTGAGTTGTGTTCTTGTTATACTCGACAAATATAGCAAGAGCAGATGGTCCTGTGAAAAGGGAAGACAAGAACCATGGTCAGGAACAAGAACCACTATATAATAAAGTGTTGAAATACTCGGTGTTATTCTCAGATGAACAAAAATGGGTTTACCTGCATGTTGTCATTGACTAACTTATCCAATACAGCGGGAGACAGTTTGGGAAGTGAGGCAACGACTTCAGATATAAATCTTCCTACACTGTTATCGGGAGCAGTCTCGCCTTGCTGAGAACAAGGAAGAAAGCAGGTAGTAGCACTGCATCAGAGGCTTGAACCGGGTGCAGAAATAAGAGATAAATGGATGGAACTATCTTAACTCACCACCACATCATCAACATATTTATAGACATCATCAATCAGTGCAAGTAGCCGCTGCATTGAGGCTTCCATCCCCTCCAAATCACTTGGTAGCTTGTCGACCATTGTTGTTTTCAGGATGTCAACTACAAAATAATATAGAAGGAGAAGAGAATAACAAATATAGATTAGGCGGTAGTGGCATTACTCAACCAAAACTTTGCATTTGGATCATCTGTAGCAATATGTTCAGTTAGGAGGATTCATACATCCAATCCGCTCTGCTTCAATCATGCGAAGATCAAGTGGGATTTCTTGAAATTGTGCCGCAAGCTGAATGTCTCCAAGGGACAAATTAACAGACACATAAGCTTTAATAGCAGGCGCTCCCATTCTGAACCCAGTGTCAACTGTTAGATGAACAGGGTTGGAAACTTCTCTAGCATAGAAGTCATGGATAAGTGCACTCCCACCACTGACTCCCAAACCGGTTGAATACCTGGCACAATAATAATTAGATTTAAGTGCAATAATTGAAGAACAGTAATTTAACACAGATGTACCTCGCAATATGAGAGCAATACAAAGTGCAAAAGCACATCCCTATCAGGCTCAGATTTCATATAGTAAAAGAAAGAGAACCATCGTATTAACAGGACAGGAATTCCAGCCCCAAGGTTGGGTTTTTCAAAAGCTCTGACCAGCAAAGTTAATTAAATTACCATCAAAGCTCGTATAGGAACTCTATTGCGCTTCATATCAAATTATCAATAAGGAATCGCGAGTAACAAAATATAGGGGAAACATAGAAATGGGATTTTACCAGCCAACAATAACTTCCTTCGGATTAACCTTTTGATGAGACAACAACATGTTATGATGGTAATCAATATCCAATGCAACCTGCATATTGAAACAAAAGCTCAGAAAACCATGCAAACTATCATAAGCTAAAATCAGAAACACACCATAGCTGGTAAACCAAACAAGGAAACCTAATACAGCCTGCAAAAGACATTTAACAAAAATTTCCATCTTGCAAAACCCCAGGAGAAGGGAACACTAAACGTCAAGAATTTTATCATCCCCAAAGTTACAGTCTATTTGAAACAGCCCCTTCCAATCCATACCTACAGGAAACTCTGACACATACAGCTGCCATGAATTCGTCTAACAGCAGAGCCCATTAAGCTCCAGAAATCCCACTATCCGTGAACACTAGACTTAGTCGCAAAATAGTTATTCCTCATTTCAATCTATAATTCCTCCATATCCAAACATTCACCGCAGACAATCGATGGTGTATTACATCACACCATCGATGGTCTCAGAACATGAAATTCGATTGACCTAAACTCTACGCCCGTTAACAGCCCCCGTTGATTCAGAAAGTTGAAAGTAAGCTGAGAATTACCTGATCGGAAGATTCATTGTGAGGAACGGCATAAGAGTTGCGGATATCAACAGTTCCGTCAGGCAAGACGGATCCCAGCAATGTGCCAATAACCCGCTCAGATTGGTCCGGCCGCCTCACGTAGCAGTCACATATGTTGAAAACGACCAGCGGGTGCACCTTCGCCGACAAGGTAGTCGAAGACGCCGTCGGTGCGAATTGGAGTACTGTCTGCTCGCCCGTCGCCATTTTTCCGATCTCGATGGAAGCAGAGAGGGGCAGACGGAAGAAGGAGAGCGGAAGAACGATCGATTATCTAGGGTTTTTGGCGCTGAGCAATACAACAGAACAGTTTGCAGTTGCGAGTTACAGCTTGCCTAAGGGCTAAGGCCCTGCGTAAATTTCCACGTTTATCATCATTGGGCTAGGAAATATGAAAAAACCCAAATGTATTGAATTTGGGCTTCAAGTTTAACCTGTTCATGTCCAGCCGATAACTGTTCTGGGCTTTTATTTCAGCCCAAGCTCCGGGTTCTTCGGTTTTCCTTGCACATAAAACATTGGGCGGTTTGGCATTTAGCCACTGATTTTCGTTATACATGACATCTCATAATACAACTAGCTTATTACCCGGCCCCTTGACCGGAGATAGCCCAAAAGAATTGGTCGCAGAACTGTTGCGAATATCTACACATCAGCTTGCGTCTTGAATGCGTCTTTGCTCGGCCCGTTGGTCTGTTGTGTAGTAATCATTATGAATAGATTTTGGTAATAATTAAGTAATGGTCAGTCATTTTGCATTTAAAAAATATTAGTATCGATACCCACAGTTACATCACGAAAGATTTAGAAGTATTTCATACATTTAAAAGCACTATAATGTTGATGAAAATACATATAAATTATATAAAGTAAGGAAGTACCATATTTTTTTTGGCAAATAATATTGACACTTTACACAACCCGGTCCATCAATTCATATTTCTTCATGAATTTACTTGCCCGACATCAACTGCAATCCTGATACTATGTGCTTCCCAAGATTAAAAAAAAAACAAATATTAATATTTAATAGGATGACAACTGACAAATGCTAGACGAATCCTTTTTCTAGAGGGGCATCTTAAATCGAGATCCAGAAGACCATTGAATCCGCACCGCAACTGTAAGTTCATAAGCTCTAACACAAAACCCAGGAGAATCAGTTAACCTCTATTAACATTTCCGAAGCTGCAGTTTGACCCTTTATAAAACAAATAATGCATCTGAAACTTAGTTGTCAACACTTCCCGGTTCTTGCTTTACAGCCTACATGTCGCAAATAGATAATTTGGACATGAACATATGGGTTGGGAAAATGGCAAGTCTGCTGGTGTATACAGAAAAGAGCACATCAATTTTTAAAACAAAGGAAGCATAATATATCCTACCAACATATATAAAACAAAAGTACTTTCACACTGCAACATACTGCATATATCCTACCAACATACTGCGGAAGACCATTGAATCCGCATCACCTGTAAGTTCATAAGCTCTAACACAAAACTCAGGAGAATCAGTTGACTATATTAACATTTCCAAAGCTGTAATCCTGATACAAAATTGTTTAATTCACGCCCAACAATTGAGCTATTGTGCAATTTTGGGTTTGGAACAGTCATTAGTAAATTGGAGGGGGCTCAAACTATTTGCCACACATACTACATATAAATTCCTAATTATCATAATCCCTCGTCCGGATGGCCCAAAAGAGTTTGCAACTCAACCATCCGAAAGTTCTAGCAATATATGGGTCATCCAACAACTACGTATAATTGCCTACTATATATGTACATTAATTAAGAAAGGAACGCATAATTGCCTACTATATATCTACATTAAGAAAGGAAGGTATATTTGCCTCACAAAACCTTCAGAAACTCCATAAATAAATAAAGTCACGACCTTTGACCAACTACTTTCAGTAACCCATTGGCAAGAATAACTTGAGAACAACCAAATCACAGTAATCTTCCACATCGTTCCACGGCCCGATCAAATCACAGCTGGTATTTTTTTCTCAGTTACCACTTACCATCTTGTCGTAGTTATACCACTACAATTTCTACTTCACAAAACAGTTATAAAATATTAAAGTATGATGCACCGACAAAGAAAGAAGACTCATTCACCAGTAAAGAGCATCGATCAAGATAACGAACAATGTAGCATACATGAGTCATCTTTGGTTTCTGTAATAGGTTCGAAAAACCCCAACAAAGCTCCAATTATTTGGTAAAGCTTAAAACCAAAATGGGAATGGAAGAACGAAGTAAAAGGATAAACTTTGGTACCTAAAGCTGGGTTTGCCAGCTGCAAGTCTTCCGCATGCAAGACTACTGTATGTTACCCACTTGTGGAATGGGAGAGAAAGCAAGTGAGAATGAAGGGATTGGGATTCCACTTTATTAGGACCAACCCACTAATCTGATTCTTCCCGACCCGTCCTAACCTAAAGGGTCAGAAAGAGTCAATAAGAAAATACGAACGGAGAGGATTAGTCATATATCTTGACTCTTCAGAAGTGGGTCAAACAGGATCAAGGTTGGGCGAGGGAAATTTTTAGCGCTAAGCAGAGTTCTGGGTTGAATAACTTTACCTAGGCCTAGAAATTGGTGCTGATGCAGACTGCAGTTTTTATTATACCATCATCAATCATCATTAAATTAGTCCTGGGCATTCCTCCCCGTTGTCGGTCTGAATTCTAATGATGGCTTTCGTTCCTTGCACCAGCCATATTAGCGAGTAGTCATCTCGAGCATGATTTGCCTATGTACAAATGATACAATTAGAGTATGAAACTGAATTCAAAGAAAAGGAAAAGAGATTTCTATCACATGCCAATAAATACACACATAATAATTGAAGCTAAGTGAAAGTCATTACTCGCACATCAATTCTCAAAAATTACAGACTAAACAATGGCTAGAATGGCACTGAAACTACCAAGAATCATGGACGAAACAACTTGTCAAATTAAATAATCCTTATACTGAAACTACCTTCTAACTTGAAATAAGACATGATCACAGTTCATAGCTCTCTTCTCACTATGAATTGGTTGCAGCTCGTCTTTAACACTGCCTCCCAAGCTCATTTCAAACAGAATAGAGACCGTTATGTAAGATAACCATATTCTTACTGATCATAATTCCTTTCTTCACTCCATTTTTGTCGGAGAAAAGAGTTACCCCCCTCTCCTGCATTTCCCTTTCCCCCTCTCTTCTCCCTCTTCTTCACAAACCGATCCCTAAACCAGCAACAACAACACAAAAATAGCCTTCGCCTCTGCCATCTCCATCTACTGAACGCGTTGGTGGCAAGACAGGACTGCAGAAGCAAAATTTTCTAAAATCAAACTAAAATTTTTGAAGGAGACTCAACCACGAAAAAAGAGTAAAGCAACAATGCTAATAGTTCATATGGTTGGTTTTGATGTGATAAATTGCTTTTGTTCTGGTCTCCAGTATATCAACTGCAACAGAAATGTTTCCTCCAATCATCTTTAGTGCACGATTTAGAAGCAATTCCTCCTGTTTGTGTCAAACGGAAACATTCATGGGTTCTTAACTCCCCTGTTAGTATAAAAGCAGCAGCAACAGCAAAGAAGTTTGACAACACAGCAAGCACCCAGGGAAAATGATACAATGCAGTGGGTGATATGTGTCTCGAAGGTTTTGAGTTACTAAAGTTCATGTTAAAAATAAACATGAATTAAAATATATTATTCTATTAAGCAAACATCCCCTCTAATCATACAAAGATCAGATATCCAATTCACAAACAATTAAGCCATAAAAAATCATCACACATCCACCACCTTTGATTGCCTAAATTTGGTTTTTCGCAAAGTTATGGACCCTTAAGGGTAACGTTCATGGGTAGTCTGTTTCATAACTCTAGAGAGCACAGTAAGCAGCCACCAGCCAGACATAGTGCGGTAGGCGAATATGATTCTCAATTCACAATTTCTCACCACCGGAAGTAAGAACAGACCATAATAAGCGTCGCGTTCATGGGTGGTCTGTTTCATAGCACTACTACACAATTTGTTAAAAAAGAAAGAAAGGTATTTAGCATCACGACTGAACAACTTTTACAGGCCAACAACGACAACATGCTGCAACCACCAGAACTGGTATCACAACTCATAGGGAAAATCAAAAGATTTACTCTCAAATTAAGCAGTTACAACATCGAGCAATCGTCAAGCACATACACCATCACAAAAGTCACGAAAACTGATTCACAATGCATTCAAACATTTGAGGACATTTATGCAAAGGTACAACTTATATGTCTTTTTTCCAAGCCATTTCCATCAACATGCTAATAATTTTGCAATGCATAAAACAAACGGGCCAAAACTTGAAATTCAGCCTGTTTGACCGACCCATGCCAAATTCTAATTTCTATTTGAAAATAAAAAATAGTGAAAGAAAAGAGACGACTACAATTCGCCATTTGCACATCACTTATTCGGGAATAAAACCATAGAAATTCAAAAGGAACTGAAAATATTTAGGATCGTTTTAATGTTTAAAATAACTAAATAGATCTTTTATGTTTAGTTTTTTACTAACAAATACCAAACGACTCCGTATAAAATACACTATAATTTGATCATTATGATATCAAATAATTATAAAATATATATTTGAAATGATAAAAATTAGACTAATTGGGTTGGTCGAGGTTGAACCATGGAATAACTCTAAAATACATTATATTTTAGCCAATAAGATATAGAATAATAGCATAATATATATTATGTCAGAGAAAATAGCTTGTTTTAGAATGACAAACCAATGATGTTCATTTGTTTCACTTGATGGCCAAATCCCATGTAGGTCAGGCCCATTCAACTCTTTTATTTTATGGTTAGCGATTAGCTCATTAGATACCATGCATTCAACTCCTTTTCATATATATTTTATCACAACAGAGAAATAAAAGGGCTTAAAGAAAAAAATTGACACTCCTGGGCCCGTTTAAATTCGCATGTGTACTGTAAGTTGGCCCGTTTGGAAAGAGAAAAAAATTGACACTCCCTATTCTACCTTTCCTACAAACGCTCCTCGAGCAGAGAATTTGAAATGGGGAAAGGGTTTTTTCCTCCCTGCTATTATATGTTTTTAATTTAGAAAGATACAACAAATGTACTTAGTGTGATTGGTTGTGATCTTAGCTTTTCTTTAAAATGGTCATGGTTCGAATCCCAGTACGTGTCTTTTTAATGAATAAAAAAAAGTAATTGTGAAGACTAAAATGTCCTTCCTACTTTCACTCTCGTTGCAGGAAATTTGAAATGGGGCTCTCTTTTTTACCTTCGGCGTATTATATTATGTGTAGATTGTTCTTTCTATCTAATGTTTGTACAATCATCACATCGTTTGTACCTTATTTAATGTCACAGTCAATGGGTACGTGTATTCTACAAAGATTTTGCCACAGTTAAAAGCTTTCAAAAATCCATCCACTAACTACCACATACTTGCAACCAAAATAAGAAAAAAGAAAAACTTTGCGAAGTCATCAAATCTTAACAATACACGAATTCCCATCACCTTTGCTGTAAAATTCGTGATTTCTCTAAATTCTTGTACTCTACAACACATGTTTGCTAAACAATTCCAAAATTTGTATTGGCATGTAAAGATTGATTACAACAAAAGATGTTGAGATTGGTGTACATGGCAAAATCACAAATCAAATTACTTCAAATTCCGCATACCAAAATCAAGAGATTTGGGCGACGCCTCTTCACATTTAAGATTGGTCATTCATGATTCATTTTCTTGATCACTCTTCTGAACCTGGATAAGTAGGTTCGGCTTTATCCCGATAGTACTCGGCAGACCCTTCCCAACTCTAGTGATTTCAAACGGTCTAGAGTCTAGACTCCACCTTGCAAAGCACTAGCGCTAGCCTGTCTATTGTTAAGTATCAATGAAAGTCTCTATTTCACTTTTTTTTTATAATAACAAGATAGTGTCTCTATTTCACTTTTAATACGCAATATACCAAAAAAAAAAAAATAAACAAGATACAATAATTGAGGTCCGTGTATTATCGGTGTATTGTAACTTGTAATAAGTCTTTCTTTATTACCTTCTATATATTTTGCGTACAATTTTGTACTCTATAGTGCAAAAGTGTTGTTTGAGTTCGATATCAAGGTTGTCAAAACGGTTTATGTTAGTGTGCCAGTTTAGCAAGTGGAATGGTTCAACCGATGGCATATACCGGTTCATGTCGGTCAATATTACAAATAAAATTATAAATACTCATATTTAAACATGACATTTAACGTCAATACCTAAACATTTATACTTGAATCCAACAAATAACATCAATATTTAACTTTTATACTCATAAAATAAATAATAAAATAATTTTTATCAATTAAATTCACTAAAATAATGTCATTTTACTTAGAGATTCGTATATCGATCATGTCGGTCATACTGGTGATGTCATGCCGGTCTTATGACCGATATCGATTGAACCAGATACAACCGGTGACACGCCGGCCGGCGTGACAACCATGTTCAATATTCATAAATGTTCATGCACTAGAAAATATGTGGAGAAAGTCATATGTATGATAAACTTTTATCGGAAACCTTTCAAAACAATTCAAATCTCTAAAACAAATTGTATTACTTCAAGAAATCCGAGAATATCAGTGCAATTTTATTGAATAGTCATTCTCATCAAAATGGATCACTTGAAAGTGATTAAAAAAAACTCCAATCTAAATGACCCCGATTATCAATAATCAATGACAACTCGATTATCATCAACTGGAACAAGCCACCTAATCCCTAATTATCCATCACCATACCTAATCCCAGCAAAGCACAGCGCAACAAATTGCAATTAATAGAGGTCAAATAATGGACGTCGTCACGATAGATAAGGGGAGAGAGTAGAATAGTAGGTTTTTTGCTGGTCGGCAAAGACGGAAAATGACATTTCATTTCAATTATCTCATAGCCCATAGCCACAGCCCACATGACAAATACATACAAACACTGGGGGCCCATCCCTCAGCTTAAGCTGTGGGCCCACCATCCATCACACCCATGTTCACCACTCGCCATATTCCCTTCCCCCCTCACAGCTTGAAAATAAGAACACATAAGGGGAGAAAATGTTCACTTCACTTCACTTGCAGAAATAAGAAAACGAGATTTTTTTATTAAATATTACAGGGCATCAAAACAGAGCACCACAAGCAAAAGCAAATCATGGCCGTTGATCTTCAAGGCCTCACTTCTTGAAAGGAATGGCCCTGATCACCACCGTGTGGTATAGAGCTGCCAGCGCTGCTCCGATGAATGGTCCCACCCAGAAGATCCACTGCAAATTCAGTTCAAAGAATTTGATTATTGATTCATCATCTTAATTTGTAAAAAAAGGTTAGGACTCAAGTGTCGGGAAAACTAACGTGATCGTCCCAGCCCTTGTCCTGGTTGAAGACGATGGCGGCGCCAAGGCTCCGAGCTGGGTTGATGCCGGTTCCGGTGATCGGGATTGTCGCCAAGTGGACCAAGAACACCGCGAACCCAATTGGCAGTGGCGCCAAAATCTGTGTAATCGAACCAAAAACACCATTAGTTTCAATCCAAACAAAAAACAGACCGATAACAAAACGCGATTTGGGCGGGTCAATTCGTTAATTACCGGGACGTGGGAGTCTCTGGCGCTACGCTTGGCGTCGGTGGCAGAGAAAACGGTGTAGACAAGGACGAAAGTGCCGACGATTTCAGCACCAAGCCCATCTCCCTTGGTGTACCCACCGGCAACGGAGTTAGCTCCGCCGCCCAGAAGCTGAAACTGCTGCTTCCCTTCGAACCCTTTCACAACTCCGGCGCCGCAGATCGCGCCAAGGCACTGCATCACCATGTAGAACACCGCCCTCGTCAGCGACAGCTTCCTCGCCAGAAACAGCCCGAACGTCACCGCTGGGTTTATGTGGCCCCCTGTAAAAAACGATCGATGTCAGATTCCAATTCAATTTTGGCTGAAACTGATTTGATTTTAAAGTTGGATTTTAATTTTTAATTAGGGGACCTGAGATTCCGGCGGTGCAATAAACGAGGGCGAAGATCATTCCTCCGAAGGCCCAAGCGATGCCCTGAATGCCGACGGTGGAGCACTTGGAGGGGCTCTTGACGACGCCCATGACGGTGAGGACGCTGATGTAGAGGAAGAGGAAAGTGGCGATGAACTCGGCGATTCCGGCCCTGTAAAAGGACCAGGAAGTGAGCTCCCCTGGCTCGAACAGGGGAGCCGGCGGCGGCTCCGTGTAGTCCTTGTCGTCGTGGGTTTGAGCCGCCGTTCCAATCGGCTGCCTCTCGTTGAACTTGTTAGCTCCCAGTCTAACATCTTCCTCCTTTCCCTCCATTTTCTCTCACTCTCACTGAATTAATCTGCCGGAAAAGCTCTGTTTTTTTCTTTTCTTGTGGGGAGTTGTTTGGAAGGATGAGAAGGGGAAGCAGAGTGGTGAGTTGGTTTTATAGGAGGGGGGATCGTGTGGAGGGGGTTTATTTTGAGTTATCCTACGACCGACCATTACCAATTATTTTTGCGGGGAGGCGGAAAAAGAAAATGGGTAGGAAAATGGAGTTTTGTTTTTTGCACTAGGTGAAGATGTGCTGTCGTTTTGGTCGGAAAATGCCATTTTTGGGGGAGTGCTTTTCATAGTTGTCATGAAAATGATGATAACGGTTCATAAAAACCCACCGCCCATGTTAGAATAATGGAGGCCCAGCCGGCGGCCACTGTTGGAGTGCAGTGGTGAAGTGGATTGCAGACTTCTATATGGTAATTTACATGGTCTGGGTAGTTTTTATTATTTTAAATAATGGTAATTAAAAGTTTGTTCCAAGATTTGAATATGGTTTAGTCATATGATTTGGATATGGTTTAGTTATTGGAACAGGGATCATCCGTGATATACCAATATCTCGATGTTTTTCATAATAATAATGGAAGTGAAACCATATCACGTCGCTAATTTTTAACCCTTTTGATCTCTTCTCAATCTCAGTTTATGAGAGATAATTGAGCATGTAAGGTTTAGGCGACGGGAAAGGACAATCAATGTTACGTACGCTGTCCCGATGTTGCTGTACAATTACAATTTACTATTTACACCACTGCATGCGAAAGCTGGTAGGAAAACCTGTGTGGTAATTGAATTATAGATGAAATCAACCTAGTGAAGCGAATAGACATATCCTGCGTATTAAATAATTGTGGGCCGACCGGGCCGCCCCTTCCTCCGCTGCTGGGCCCGGCCCTCCGTCCAACGGGTCTTACACCCACTACACATGTGCACCTCGTGCCATTTTTGGCCACACGTGGCAGTAGAATGGCGGATATGCTATTTATGAGCCATAAACTTGATGCCACGTCCGTAGGTACTCTGACAATTGTTCATCATCGTATCTAGTAAAACAGTTAAGTCTTTCTCTTTCTGCAGCCTTGTTTGACTGCTTAAACTTCACAAGTCCTCTGGTATACAGATCCATTAAGCCGGGTAACCATTTTCAATGGAGACGTTATTGAGCGGATTTCATATAACGTTCGATATTTGGTTCTATTTAGGTTCGATTCGTTCTTTAATTATGAAATGAATTGTCCGTTCAACTTATTAGCAGATGCAGAGAACATCAACATTCATAAAATGTGTACAATTTATTCAACTAGATTAAGTGACTTGTGGTAGGATATACTATACACAGAATAATATTACATCATAATATCATATTGATGCAAGTAACACCAAACACTATTAAAAATATTGGAATTAATTTTGCACAGGGGTATTTGTGTCCATAAACGAAAAAATAAACGGAATTCATTCATTTTCAGTAGCTGATCAATTATGTATATTTCATATGGTTATTTATTGTAGCCTATACGGCCAGGCCAGCCCAGCCCTTATCAACGTGATCTTGAGCAAAGAGCATACAATTATTAATCGACCCAACAGAACTTCGCTAAGCTGGTGGACTGGAAAGATAGGATTGATTAAGAAACGGAGACGTTCAAGAGGATTAATGACCTTAATGATGATTATCCTGCTAATCTTTATTAGTTTACCAGTTTTTTATTAGATTAAGTAAGGCCTTTATGGTTGCATTATGGAGTTTGTATAATTGTATTAGTATGTTGTATAGCTGGAGTGGTTTGGGAGGATAATATAGAAAATTTTGCTACGTCGTTTGCCGTTGTGGGAGAATCTTTTAAACCATATCAGCTTGGATGAATAAGCACTTCATTCATTCACCCGCTGGGTTGGATGATTCTTCCAAAATGCACAGGCTGGTCAATGGGTCTATACATAAAAGTGTTTTTAGAGAGAACTGACATTTCATTTTGTGAATTTCATTGAACCGAAAGAATCCAACATGGAGTTTCTTCCGTTGTTACAGAGTACAGACTTACAGTGACATTTGGCAAATTTGGAGCCATGAAATATATAAATGTTCTTTGAGCATAGAGCTTACGTATAATTATTACTGTAAAAAAAAAAGAAGCTTACGTATAATTATCAAATCCTCCATTAATATATGGTAGAGTTTTGTGTAATTTTCTCCATTTCAAATTTTCTGCAACGAGAGTGAAAGTAGGAAGGATATTTTTGTCTTTACAATTAATGATTTATTTCAAATAACCGGGTCTCTTCAAACAAAGACAATGATTATAACCAATTACACTAAACAAATTTGTTGTTTCTATTTGAATACAAAACATACACTAAGTCAACTCTAGAAAATGAATGACTTTTACATCATGATCAACAAGCCCACTAAGTCTACCGTATATATTTTTATGGTGCTTAATACTTCGATTTCCATAGTAGAGTTTCATGTAATTTTATCCATTTTAAAATTCATGCTCTACTTAATTTTCGTTTGGGTAAATTTGTAATTGGCTAATATGGAAGAAACTATTTCTTTTCTACGTGTTGTGTCATTGCATTTTTCAATTTAAATTTAAATTTCGTGTTTTTTTATCTTTGTTCTTATCTCTTTATAACTTACTTCGAAAGTCCCTCCATCGTGCAATAATTTGGTCCTTTCACTTTCGAGTACAAGGGCGCATTTGAAAATTAATCTTCTGGTTTCTCTTGGCAGGATAGTTTTATTTTGGGGATTTAAGCTACGCAAATAGAAAATTTCAAATCTGATATCAATCCATGACGAATAGAATGGAGTTCAATCAAGTAGTTATGAATTTGAACTTGGAGTAGAAGAGTTGGAATTGAGTTTGAGAATGAAAGTGGTGGAGGGAAGAAATTGTGTTTGGATTTGGTAGCAAGTAAAGTTCCACTGCAGCAGGTGAAGGCAGAGAAGAGGGAGTTGGAGAGGTTAGTGAATGAATTGAGGAGAGTGTTGAAAGACATGGAAGCGAAAATGGAGCAGTTAACGAGAGAGAAGTGAGAGATGATGAGGATAGTAATGAAAATGGAGAGGTTATTGAAGGGCAAGGAAGTGGACTGAAGCGGGTGAAGGCAGACAAGGGGGAGATGAACATATTGATGGAACAGGAGATGAATGTTGGTTTTAGCGAACTTATTACAACTGCCCGAGGAAGATGAGTTAGCAAACACAAGAAGAAGATTGAGGAGTTGAAGAGCGAGTTGACAAGAACCCCAATTGGAAGAGAAATTGAGGGTTACGGAGAGAAGGTCCATCAAAGTAGCAGAAATGGAGTTGTTTGGTTGGAACATATGCCTCTTGAGATTAAAGATAGAGTGGATAAAAATTTGGTCGTTCAACGGAGAATGGTGGCTATTGGCTCTTTAGGTTTATGGTTTTTGCAGCTACCACAACCTATTTCTATCTTAAAACGAGAAATCATTGATTGATTTACTGAATTAGGTCGATTCTTTATTCAACCTACTGAAACTTATAGAAAATGAGTGTCTAATTTTGTGTCTTATGACTTTGATCAAGTCTATTAGTATATTGGAGGTAACCCTAATTTTGTCGTTTGCTCTCAAGTTTTGATGGTTCCCTCTTAGTTAAGTTTGTAGAATATAGTTGACTTGAACCAATTACTCTCTATTTCTTTTTTATTAGTGGCATGTTGTTCCTAAAAGGAGAGAATTGCAGCCTTTATGTAGGATTGTGAGGTTTTAGATTCAGTTTCAAACTATATATGGGTCGTGTGGTAATTCCATTGAGCTTTTATATTCTATTTTTATCAACTAACCAATATAATATTATCATTATGAAAATGAAATCAATTATACATTTTTTATTTTATATTCTTAAATGATGATGGTATTTCTTCGAGTGTTTGACCTATATATAATTAAACCATTTAAACGGGTTGATAGACTTAAAATTAACATAAAATTATAAATAATCAAATATGAACATTCCGGCCAACGAGCCGGGTTATAAGCTAGTCAATATAAGGGGAAAGTCAATAATACTGCGGTAGAACCGCCGCCTATTCGCTTATGGCCACTCAAATTCTATGCTTAATTTATTTTGAACATGTATGAAGCTGTTAACTATTGCCATTATTTTCCCTCTCCAGTGATGAGTAAGAAGATGGCACTTTAAAATACAATACTAATATTCTCTATAATGAGTTTTTACAATAAATTGCATAAAAGAATGATATAAAATTAATGTTTGAATTTCTCCAACAACTAAGTTGGCAAACTAGATAATTCCCCAACAATCATATTACAACTAGCTTTAAGAACAAGTTATTCCAAGACCATATGAATCGAAATCTTGACAACGACCTATACTATTAGGATTAGAATATGCTGCGTTACTGTTTCTTTGTGCAAGTATTTTTAGGTGTAAAAAATTGTGTAGACGAAGTTTTATATTGTCTTGCATTTTAGTCTAACGGGTTTGCTTATTGGTGGCAGCCCCGTTTTATTGGGCTTGGGCCTTGAAGCAGAAGTGTTGGATTGATGGATTCAGTACAAGACAACCTTCATCAAATCCGAAACTGTAATATTATTATCATGCTGATCCAAGTCCGCTAATGGCAAGTAAAGCTTGAGCACTAATTTAGGCTAACTGGGTTCCAGGTCCAACTCCAAAAATGAAAGCCTTTTTATACAAGCTATTGAGGGCCAGAGGGGCCGCAATTGCAGGTTCAAGGCCAAATTCATCTATCTTCTTTTTTTAGAAAGATCAACGCTCAAGGCGTCTAATTCATAAAGGAAGAACGTTCGTCGGATGTACCCATTACATTACGGCGAAGTTTGATGAAAAAAAATTATATAGACATTTTATATTGTCTTGCATTTTAGTCTGATGGGTTTGCTTATTGGTGGCAGCCCCGTTTTATTGGGCTTTGGCCTTGGGGATGGGATGGCTTGCTAACCATCTACTCCGTTAGCACCGTCCTAACCCAACTAAGCAATTGCGTTTTAAAATTCATAAAAAGGAGTGTTTAATTGTCGGGGGCATTTTGGTAAGTTGAGTTTTATTAGATGATACAGGCCGTGGTATCAGCCGGTTGAAACAGGGTAGATTTTTGTGGTGGGAGATATCCCAACAGTCAAGCCAAGTAAAGATTTTATTCTTCTCTCTACCCATCGGAGAGTAGAAGCCCATTCGATTTCCGCAACCCTTTATCAGTGGTGTTGGGATTGGGTTCGCCTGCTTTGCCCGCGACGCCGCCGCCCTCAACGCCCAGTCCAGCCGATTCCAGCAGTCCTTCGCGTCGTTGAACTTTCCCTCTGCTTTGCTCACGACGCTGCCGCCCTCAACACCCCAGCCCAGCCGATTCCCACAGCCCTTCCCGTCGGTGAACTTTCCCTCGTCAGTGGCCTTTGTCGGGACTGGGTTCGCCTGATCTGTCCTCGACGCTGCTGCCCTCAAAGCCCAGTCCAGCCGATTCCAGCAGTCCTTCGCGTCGTTGAACTTTCCCTCTGCTTTGCTCGCGCGCCGCCGCCCTCAACGCCCCAGCCCAGCCGATTCCCACAGCCCTTCCCGTCGGTGAACTTTCCCTCGTCAGTGGCCTTTGTCGGGATTGGGTTCGCCTGATCTGTCCTCGACGTTGCTGCCCTCAACGCTACTGCCCTCAACGCCCCTGACCTCGTCGCCATCGTCAGCGCCATCGACAAGCTCGTATCATGTAGTTTTTAATTTGATCAATCGTCGATCCATTTTGTAATCGGCGACATTGCATGCCGCCAGCTCTTGAACTTTTTTGTTGGTGTTTGCATAGTTGGTTCAAGATCGGCATTAAGGGCGGTTGAGCGTAGGATTTCTGGATTCAGAATCTGTTTTTTGTTTATTGGATTCGAATGCAATTGTTTTTGGTCTTCGACAATGCTTAATTTGCAGACTTCACTTCTTTTTGTTGATGCGGTAACCATTTCACTAAGACTAGTTCTGGTTTACGGTAGTAGTGTTTTGCAGTAAATTAGGATTTTATGGTCTTCCTTTTTTGCTTTGTTAGTTTAATGTCGTAGCAATTTTATTTACACTTTTATTGTTTTAAAAGGTGGAAGTGGAAGTAATTGTTTTGTTATTGTTTTTGTTTGCAGTTGTGGACTCATGAAATCATAAGGAGTATGGAAGATGTAGAATGTGGAGGATTCTCCGTAGTGGTTTTGTAATAATAGTATAGTGATTTCATAATAGTGATTTTATAGATATGATGGTACTAGCAATGATTCTATAGCAGTGAATTTATGGATCCCATATTTACGAATACGATGTAGCAGTGTTTATGTTTTTGTATTAGTAGTGATTTATTATTATTGACTGCAAGAACCTATAGTAATATTGATACTACTAAAAAATTATCAAAATCACTACTAATGTATCATAAAATCAATACCACACACCAAATTGCTACTACATAGCTGAAGAAAAGAGTTAGTAGTGTTTTCCAAAGAATGTAGTGTTTTACTCTGCGAAGACAGAGAGACGTGATGGAGAGAAGGGAGAGAGAAGTTGTTGAGTGAAACTTGTAACTATATGGCAGGTTAGTAGTGTTTTTCCTTTAGGAATGTGGCAGGTAAGTATTGATTTTTGTTCTCGGGAATAGAAACGTCTCTGAAGGAAATCCCACAAAATCCGGACGTGCAGTTTCCCAGAAATAAACATTAATTTCGTATTTTAATTTTTTATCCCAATTTCCGATTATACCCTTTCTTTAATGATAACTTTCAAATTAAAAAAATAGTTAGGATGGTGCTAACCCCATGAAGTTAGCACCCTATCTTCTCCCAAGCAGAAGCGTTGGATTCAGTAACTGACAGCAAATCTGAAACTGTAACGTTATTATCATGCTGATCCAAGTCCGATTTATGATAAGTAAAGCTTGATCGAGCATTGGTTTAGGCTAACTCGGTTCCAGGCAGGGGTGGGCATTCGGTCGGTTCGGTTCAAACCGAACCAAAATTATGCATACCAGGTCTCCTAATTCCATCAAACCTCAAACCGAATTCGAACCGAATTACAATTTGGTTTGGTCGGTTCAAACCGAATTATAATTCGGTTCGATTTTTCATACAAAACCGAAATAGTGAGGTTAGCTTGTATTTTCTCTTTTTTAAATTATTTTTCACCCTAATGTAAACAATAAATATGTATCATCAATGATAAAATCAAACATTTCAACACATAAGTCATATGATTCAAATATTTAAGTCTCATAATAAGTAGAAACATAAAAATCCACCATTTAGAGCTTGCAATTATAATAATTCGGTTTTTCGGTTCGAAATTCGGAAATTCGGTTCGATCGAAAGGACCCTGATTTTCGAAATATGCCCTTTTCTCTTCCGAATTCCGAACCAAATAATATTAATTCGATTTCGGTTCGATTTATATTCGATTCGGTTCGGTTCGGTTTTACCGAACCGTATGCCCACCCCTAGTTTCAGGTCCAACAATGAAAGCCTTTTTATACAAGCTACTGATGGGGGCCGCGATTGCAGGTTAAAGGCGAAGTTCTGTTCATCTATAAATCATTAAATTGACTAAATTCTAACTCGAGATAGATACCCAATTTTCAAGTAGAAAAGCAAATCCTGAGTCAGCTGTGATTAAAGTTTAGATTCGGAACATATTATTGATATAACTCAACGAAAAAGAAATATTATTGTTCAACAAACTTTAGCAAAAAAGTGTGTATCGAAAATTCAAAACACATTGAAGCTCAACAAAGAAGCATTAAATTTGAAAATTATTAAATCAGAAGCAACTAATTAAACTATAAATCAAATAACAAAATCACATCTCCGAAATGAGTCTTCCTCTTTCACGATCACGCTGAGTTGAGAACCGGAACCAGAGAAAGCGGTGTCTCCCTACGAACAACCACCGAATTAATCTCACTCATATCCAAATCCACCGCCCCTTCCGGCAGCTCCCAATCGAACCAACGCAGCAAGTTCGCCGCCACCAGCTCCACCTCCACAAGCGCCAACGTCATTCCAGGACACAACCTCCTCCCAGCCCCAAACGGCACAAACTTCCCCGTCTGACCCTTAAAATCCAACGGCTCCGCCAAAAACCTCTCCGGCACAAAACTCTCCGGCTGTTCCCAAATCTCAGGATCCCTCATCACCGCCCACAGGTTGATCATCACCATCGTCCCTTCCGGTATATCAAACCCTCCCAACTTCACATCCTCCGACGTCTTCCTCAGCGAGACCGGAGCCGGCGCGTGCAGCCTCAGCGTCTCCTTCACCACACACTTCAAGTACTCCATCCGGTGGATATCCGCCTCGTCGATTCCCGACTTCCTCTCGGATCCTCCCGTCAGAACAATCCTCCTGACTTCCTCCTGCGCCTTCTTCATGATGGTCGGATGCCTCACCAGCTCCGACATCACCCACTCCAGCGTCGTCGCGATGGTGTCGGTCCCTCCCGCGAACATGTCCAGGAGCGTGGCCTTGATGTTCGCGTCGGTGAAGTTGAACTCCAGCTCCCGCTCCTTCTGTACCCTGAGCAGGATATCCACGATGTCGGCCTGCAGCCTCTCCGGGTGATCGTGATCGGGACCATCATGACTATCATCTTCTTCCGCAACGACGACAACTCTTTTTTTCTTGTGGTCGTTGATGACCGTGTCCAGGAAGTCGTTGACTTCCCTGGACACCTTCCTGACCTTGGAGTCAAATCCGGTCAACGCGTCGACCCACCCGAGAATCGGGAACGAGTCCTGGAAGCAGAACTGCGCTAGAATGTCCACCGCTCTCCTCAACAGCGGGACGAAGTTCTTCTCGCCGTTACTAACGCCGTCAGCCATCGGTTGGTTGTTGTAGGTTTTGCCGAAGGCGGCTCGGGAGATGACGGTGTTGGTGAGCGTGGAGATGGCTTCGCTGAGATCCACCGCGGTTTTGTTTTTAGATGCGTCCTTGAGAATGCCCACCAGGTGTTCGACCTCCTGCTCGCGAATGTAGCGGAACTGGTTCACCCTCCGCTGGCTGAGCACCTCGACCATGCAGATCTTCTTCATCTGGCGCCAGTACTCGCCGTAGGAGGAGAAGATGATGTCGGTGCTGCCTCCGAAGAGGGCGTCCGAGGACTTCCACTGGGGCCTCCCCGAGAAGATGACGTCGTGGTCCTTGTCGGTGAGCTCCTGGATGGCGTCGGCGGAGGAGACGATGACGTAAGGGATGCTGCCGAGTTTGACCATCATGAGTGGGCCGTAGGTTTTGGCGAGGGTGCGGAGGGAGCGGTAGGGAAGCTTGCTCATTTGAAACAGGTTGCCTATGAGAGGCAGGGACGGCGGAGATGGCGGCAGGTTGAACTTGCGGCGGTTGGTGGTCTTCCGCAGCAGGTAGAATGCTGCGGAGGCGAGTAGGAGGACGGAAGCCAGTGCGGTGATGAAGAGGTCCGCCATCAAGACTTGATGATCTGCTTTGTTGTTTGATTGGATGTATCACTGACTTCTGAAATCAAGACGACTGATACTTTTTGATGAATGACGAGTGGCGAGAATGTAGTGTTGTTGGATTGTTGTGGTGTGGTTTGTGGAGTTTGAGATGGGTATTTGTAGGAGAGTGAGATGAAGGGATGGAGCTGGGAAATTCAGTCGGCCGGCAGGAAGCAAGTGGTAGCTAGAGGATGGATTTGACCGACGGGAGAAGATCGAGTGGGTTCCATCGATGGCTTTGATTGAATTAGCAAGAGAAGGGAGATTTCTTTCTGCATGCGGTTGCGCGCATATGTTGATTTTGTTAATATAGTAATATATATACCAGTACGCCGCCGGCACCAACTCTACTGTACGTGGGCAAGTTGAGCTTATATATAATCCACGTACCCATGCATGTTGCATTATATTAAACCGCGAATAACAGGACGCATTTGGAATTCTTGCAACTTATAGAGAAGCTGCAGCCCATTGGTTTTATTTTTAAACAAGAGGAAAGAAACAAGAGGGTCGTTGATGGGTAGGGTTCCAGGTCCTTTCTTTTCTCGAAGGGGTCGTTGGCTTAATATAGAGAGTAGTTTAAGGAAGGTCCATATCGTCGTCGACGACACAATGATTTGACTTGGAAGTATGTTCCAAGTGTAGTACATTATAATGAAAATACTTTTAACACTTGCATAGAGAAGCAAACTCTTTAGAAGAACCAATGTACCTCCTGAACATTATTTCTAAGAAGAAAAATTCACTTATGCACATTGCAAGCTAGCCTGGCCTAGCAAAGACAAGACAAGTTCGGAAGTTTCTAATATTAGGTTACTGAGAAATTTTACAATGCTATGTAGTATTGGTGCTATAGGGTTTTATCTTTATGGTACAATTTAAAATTGTACATTTACGTTATGGTACAACTTTAGATTGTACCTATACTTGTTGTACAAATTTTTTTATGGTACAACTTGAACTTATACCTTTATGTGATGATACAACTTTAAGTTGTAAAGTTGTACCATAACATAATGGTACAAATTGTTTTATGGTACAACCTAAACTTATACATTTAATGTTATGGTACAACTTTAAGTTGTACATTAAAGCACCAATACTATATACAGTGGCGTAGCCAGAAATTAATCTAAGGTGGGTCAAACGTGCAAAAATAATATATATAATGTATGTTTCAGGATGTGTTCATGTTTTGAAACTTTTTCTAAAATACATTCATCATGCAAATTATGAAAGATGTTAAGATATCACAACGAAAAATCGTTCATGATTCCACAACTCATCTTACTTAGAAGTGTTTCTTTACTTTGCTTATTGCAGTAAGTCCTCTTTCATCACTTGAATGACAACTGATAGCAACAAACACCCCCTAAGTTTCAAGTATTTGTTTATATTAAACTCACTTACAAAATATATAAATTAAAAATTAAATATAGATTACAGAATGCTAGTTTTTCGTAAAACTATAATATGGAGATCTTGTATTCAATCAATAATCGCATAAATACAATTACTCCACATTTTTTGGGCCAAGGTGGTGCAAATGACCTACCTTGGCCTCATATGGCTCCGCCACTGACTATATAGCATAGTAGAATTGCTCTAGGTTACTATTGGGCCAAATACTATTGGGACAAAAGCCTCGATGATAGAGGGATACAATTTGAAGGGTTTTGTAAGTTTATTGATCGGGGTCAGATTTAAGTTTCCAAAAATTGAAGATACAGATCAAGAGATTGTACGGTGATGAAAGGGGAGCGGATCAGGTCAGTAACCATATGGCGAGTAATCATCAGTAACATGTCCACATGCGCATGACATCAACATGTCCTCTCTCCTGGAAAATCTTTTTATCTTTTCCCCTTTAATCTTTAACGGACGATTTCTCTCTCGTTTTAAGTCGAAATTTAAATTTTTTTGCACAGATAAATCAGGTTAAATGTGCTCTTTAAAATTATATCCACTTTGATATATTTTTAGTACAAAAAAATTGAATAATTTTTTACCAGTCATTACCACACGGTATGCTCATATTTAATACCATATGGTAAGAAAGCGTACCATGATGGTACGAACATACCAATATGGTAAGAAGGTTGAATACATGATAGTAGGAGTATACTAACTGTCATTTACGACTTTCATCATTGTTTACCATAAGTTACCACCTACATACCATAGTGGTAAAATATGCTAATTTTTTGTCTAGTATTTTTTTCACCCAGAAATTTGTAGATCCAATAGATCATGATGAACTCGTTCCTTCTCAGCAAACGTTTTAAAAAACGACTTAAAAACGAAGAAGTTACCATATGGTATGTAGTTGGTAAAAAAAAAGTTTCTCGAAATATATTGAAAATTGATATCATTTTGTAGAGCACAACGAACTCATTCCATGTGTGCAAAAAAAATTGAAATCCGAGTTCAAAACGAAGAAGATAAGAGCCGATTATGAAAACTAGGGAAAATAAAATGTTTTTAATTGACAACCCTTAGATCTGGATTTTTTGGACTCACTTAGATCTAAAGGTCAGATTTAGTTACTCATAGGTTAGTAACCAATGATTACTCACCCTATCCTAAGTCGTGACGAAAGCCCAATGTCAAGCTCGAAGGGCAACGGGTCTGTCTCCAGTTACCAAGGCATGAAGACCACTTAGGGATACCCGCATCGGGATTTAAGGAAAACGATCAATTATTCAACCAAAGGAGATATGCCCTAAGTCCAACCAATTATCCCTTCTAATTACATATTATCTATTTACATAAAAGTATATGAAGTAATAGAGAGCATAAAACAAATCTCTCATTGAGTGGGGAAATTTACCATCCAGCATTTTTAATTTGGAAGAAATTAAGAAAATAATGTAAAGAAGAGTGAGCAGTTGCCAGTTTTAGATCAAGGAGAAAGAGGGAGCAGTCGACAATCCTCGGTTTGGTTCACCTTATTTTCGCAATGATAGGATGAACTGCTTTCATCAACAGACAAAAATATGTTACAACTGCTCAAAATTTTGCATTACCATTTCCTTCTCTATCTAATTTCTTATTTTCAATTTTGGATTTTATTTCTAGAGAGGCAATCAAAATGGGAAAATGGTGTAGATAAATTAAAAGTTTGCATTCATAATTAATATATCTTCATTTATTCAAAATGAATAAGAAGTGTTTCAAAAAATAACAATTATTGCTCTGTCAAGTTTATCTCCAAACATTTTTTATATAAATTATATTTATTTTATTTTATAAGTATATGCATTAGGAAGAAGTGAGTGTTTGATAGCAAATAATATATAGTCATATAGTTCATTTTAATCGATTGATTGTAAAACGCGTATTTTCTCTTAGGCCATCGTTTAAATTTTGTTTGATTGAAAAAAATATTATTATTAATATGTCTGTTTTTTTCCCCATCAAAGTGTAATTTATAAAGTTTTAATAAAAATGAATAGAGAATTTACTTAATGAGATTTAATAAGATATTTTGGGGTTAAACAAACACGATATAAGTTACCACCCACATACCATAGTGGTAAAGTATGGTAATTTTTGGTCTAGTATTTTTTTCACCCAGAAATTTGTAGATCCAAGAGATCATGATGAACTCGTTCCTTCTCAGCAAACGTTTTCAAAAACGACTTAAAAACGAAGAAGTAACCATATGGTATGTCGGTTCTCTCTCTCAACTTTCAATTTCTCCCACTTCTCTCTAAACTTTTCCCTTTCCAATCTCCAATCGGGGGCCGTCGATTCACCTTTAGGTGATCGGCGGCCACCCAATCCAGTTTCATTTCTGTTTTTCCTTTGCTTCATCTTCTTTTCTTTCATGCTTTGCCAATCCCTTTGTGGATTTATGAATTTCTAGACTGCTACCCCTAAGTGGATTTTGCCAAAAACCTATCTCTTGAGATGGTTTTCTTCCACACCTCAGATCTGAGTCTCAGATCTTGTGGTCGTTCTCTGTGTGCAGAGGGAATTGCTTTGCAATTTACATCTTCTTTCGTGACTTTTAGAGCTGTCCACCTTGCTTCACTCAGAATGGCGTAGTGATTCCGTGGTTTGGTTTGATGCCTCTTGGTTCTACTGTCATGTGGGGGTGTAGGGATGCTGCCTCCTTTTCGATCTCTTGCTGCTCTGCTCATGTATGTTGTTTGGCCTTGGATTGGTGGTGTTCGTGAGTCACAGGTGATGGGGGTGTTGTTTTTTTCTTTGTTCTTCTCCTTTTGCGGGTGGTGGTTGTGGTTTGCGGTGGCTGAGGTGGTGTGGTTGACGTGCGTGGTTTGGGGGCGACGGTGGCGGTGTGTGTCGGCGGGGTTGAGAGAGTGGATCTTTTCCCCTCTTTGATCCCATTGACTTTGTTGGTGGTGGATTGTTTTTCCTTCCGTTTGGTGGCGGCGCGGTGGTGGGAGATTGAGGCAGGGTTGGTTGTTGGCGGCTACTTGGGGCAGCAAGTAGGTGGCTGGTGGTTTGGGATTGCTTTGGGCTAGGGTTGTATTTGTGGGCTTCATTGGAGTGGAAAGGTTGTTGGGTTTCTGTTGGGTTCTTGTGTTTGTTGGAATGTGGTTGTTGTGTGTGTTTTCTGGTTTTAGTTTTTCGGTGGGCTTCTGTATTTGGTTGGGCTTTGCATTGTCGTTTGGGTCAGGCTTCTATCTTTCTTTGACTATGGTCTAAACTCTGTATCACTTCCCTATTTCGTAATGAAATCAGGTTTTCGTCAAAAAAAAAAAAAACCATATGGTATGTAGTTGGTAAAAAAAAAGTTTCTCGAAATATATTGAAAATTGATCTCATTTTGTAGAGCACAACGAACTCGTTCCATGTGTGCAAAAGAAATTGAAATCCGAGTTAAGAAGAAAATGATAAGAGCCGATTATGAAAACTAGGGAAAATAAAATGTTTTTAATTGACAACCCTTAGATCTGGATTTTCTGGACCCACTTGGATCTAAAGGTCAGATTTAGTTACTCATAGGTTAGTAACCAAAGATTACTCACCCTATCCTAAGTCGTGATGAAAGCCCAATGTCAAGCTCGAAGGGCAACGGGTCTGTCTCCAGTTACCAAGGCATGAAGACCACTTAGGGATACCTGCATCGAGATTGCCCACCATTATGTTTTTTTTTTTGTCTGGAAACGTGGAGAATACAAGTTGTGGAAATGACAAATACACAAACACATATCACACGTATGAATTATGTTTTTTTTGTTCAATCAGAATACGTCTTTCTTTGGTACGAATATGTTTTATAATATGTATTCTGATCATTCTAAATACAAGTTATGAAAATGACAAATACACATAACACATGGATGAAATATGGTTTTTTTTCCAATTCGAATATACACATATATAACGTTAAGTAAAATGAGTAAGTTAAACTTTGTTAGACACAAGGACTCCACTTGTCAACACAATTCTAGAGGCAGCTATCACCAGACAAGATGTCGACAGAGAAATCTGACAACATAGACTATCATTTATTTATCATTATCGAGACACGAATGTCACATAAGACATTTTTCTCGATATCCGCTAGTCGCAACATTAATTAGCGCCAAAGGCATCTCCGTTCGGATGGGACATCTCTAACTAGTGATGTCTGACATTGCATTTAAATTTCGAACTACAATAAGTTAAATATAAATACCTCATTATGGAAACAATCGTGCATCCTGCTCAATGAGCCTCATTTATACATTATATGATCAGAACATTCTAGGTCAAATAACTATTAAAGCAAACTGATTGATTTAAAAAAAAAAACCATAAACAAAGGTTAATACATAAAAATAGTCAAACCATTTAACTTTTGAATTGAAATAGCCAAAATCATTAAAAATGTCTAAAATAGCCAAACGTTTTAATTTGCTAGACAATTGTAGCTATCCGTTAGGTAACATTGAATGTGCTGACATGTTTTACAAAAATGATGACGTAGACAAAATTAGTGACATGTAATGTAAATTTCATTTTTTTTTTATAAATGGATGCAAAACATCCCTACCTTTGTTCATAACCAACTGAGGATCGGATTCCCTGAACATCATACAAAAATTACAATCTATGACTGAAATTGACTTAATCATGTGACTAATGATCATTGCATCTTATCCTGCTTCTCCTTTGTAGTGGACTGTATAGATCTCTTCCCAAATCGTTGCTTCTTCTCAGCGAAAACATCAGCGTACTTTTGGAGTACTCGTTCTTTTTCTTCTGGCATCCCTAGCATCTCATGTGCATTGGCTACTCTCTGGACTATTACCTTGTCATAGAGTTTCCTATCAAATGCTTCCATGCCCTTGAAAAGCTTTAAGATGCAGAATCATGATTAGTCTTGAATTGAGTTGATTGCAGGCAGTGAAGAAGTAAGTACTAGCAGCTTACCTTAACAAGCCTATCTAGCATGTTGTTTCTGTAGTATACCGATATCATCATGCTACATAACTTCCATGGCACAGAATGAAGATCGGTACCAACTTTCTTCACCCAAACTGTATGTGCTTCCTCTGCTCGGTGGTCTTTATCCAATGCACGTATCAATTGCCCATGTGTACCCATTGTGTTTCCCTGACCTTTGCTCAACATCCATTTAATCACCTAGAGGAAAATTAACACGGAATGAAGGGAAATGCACAAAAACAAGTCCAACAGATTGAGCATTATCAGAATGATTCGAATTTTCGGTTTCTAAAGCTTAACCTACACATTAGAAACTCAAGAAACGTATAAAGAGACAAGTCGATGAGGGAAGACAAATTAGCACTTGAATTTTGCTTCCTAATGAAAATGCCAAAATGGACATACACACAAGTGAAATACATGCAAGGGCTATTCTACAAATGAGTTAGGATGTGATTTGATACGGTAACAGAAAGTGAAATGGTTTGCACCTGAACAATCCGATGCCACTGATGTTCCTTCTCGAGAGCTAGCAAAGCATGCTTAAGAGGACCAATGGGAAATTCACGCTCCCATGCGACCCAAGCATCCAGAGCACCATAAATGCCTTCTTTGTTATCCTTGAGATCCATGAGCTACAGATATGAGGGATTCATTAACTTGCCTATAATAAGAGTTAACAGCATGAACAAACATACCAAAGAAGAAAAACGATTAAAAGGGACAAAATGCAGTTATCTCAAGTCTCAACTAGATGTTTGAAGCAACATAAAGCAAGAAGCTAGCTTATTTGGATATGGTGAACATAGACAATTTCTTATCTACATATTTTACTGCCACTGATGCTCCTACTAACTTCAATGTTCTTTCCATTTTATCCATACGGCTGCTACTACTAGTGGCTCAATGACACTGGATCATGACGCTAGGCAAGTAGAAAAGTGTCAGAAGCTCATTAAAATTTGCTTTTATTTTAATCTAAGCTACCCCGATGGTGAAGTAAATTGGCTAACTTGAAACTGGGAAGAGCATCATAGGTTTGCTAAGCCAGCTCCCAACTAACTACATACAGTACAAAAGCCTATATCATCAGAATACCAGATATGCTAAATCATTTGTAGTCCAAAGCTGCAAAAAAGTATATTCTACATCTAGACAATTTTTCTTTTGGTTCTAATTGTAGACAAACGTAAGCAGAAAGAAGCTTGACAAAACCCTTCAAATGCTTACTGTGGTAATAAGAAAGGTTGTCTTCTCCTTTCGAGAAATATTCTTCCCTACTTTATCCTTCTGCAAACTTCCAGCATTTTGGTCGAAATTTTGGAATGCAGCTTGATGACTGAATCGTGCCTGCCGTGTTGCGAGAAGGAGGTCAATCAGGACAGCAACATATAGGTACAACCACAAGTACAGGATCAATCGAGAAAAGTTCAAGAAGGGTTCAGTTACGGAATCCTTCTCAAATGATCAATTAAACAAGACTGAAAGTAGAAAATGAATCCGAAAGGAATTATTGAGAACCAACAAAACTATCCATAACAGAAGTGAGAGTTACTTTGATACCTCTGAAGAACACCAATCCTTTGCATCTTCTCTATCTGAGAATTGAGACTGCAGCACGGAACCATAGCTAGAACTAAGAGTTTGTACTCCCAATCGCACTCGGGTGAACCTTCTAACCTGTTAAACGCCATGAGTAAGACAACATGGATTTTGCCTATGGCACTTTTGAGTTCTAAAGCAACAACATAAGCGGAAAAAAAGGAAGGACTCACAATACAAGATATCGCCGGTGATCTCCACATTGTCAATCAAGAAATCAGAGAGCAGCTACTGCAAATGCATCCAGTTCCACAAGCAGACGGGGGGATATGAAGAACGAAAGGGAAGAGAGACTTCGAGTGACTACACGGTGTCTCTCGATTAGAGAAGTACAGGCCACAGGTGCCTGCTTTCGTCGGATATATGGCTCATCATCCGTCGGGCAGATGGCAGAGGAACTGGTAGACTGCCGCCGCCGGCGGTCTCGCAGTCGAAGGTGAGGAAGAGGGCGACTGGCGATTTAGAGAACAAAAACAGAGAGGGTCGCAGTAAGGAAGAGCACGCGCGAAGGCCGAAGCAAGTTAGGGTGTGGGTTTGGAAAATTGGAATTCCAAAACGACGCTAGTGGAAGCTCCGGGTGCGGGTGTGTACTGTGTAGTGGGCCGGGTATGGCCTAAACGCGAACCCAACCCGTAGAATTCAATAGCGGGTTTATCTGAACCCGTCTTGAAACCCATCAACGATGGGTTTTACCCACTTTGATCGGGTTGGGCCATGCTATTAATGGGACAATTTGGGCCTCATTTGATTAATGAGTTTATGACTTTGAGATTTGGACCAATAAATGAAGAGTTGAAACCCGCACTGTCCAATTCCCCCTCGCATTTTTTTTGTGTGTGAATTTCTTCATATGACCAAATTGCCTCACATGCAAGATCTTTATTTTTCAAATCCAGTGGCTAGCAAAATGGCTTAAGCATGTGCCAGATCCTGTAGCTTATTGTGTCACTGGCACCTGATTTGATACTCTGAGTCTGAAACATCACCTACTACGGTCCAAATTGGCATCTCAAAGTCGCCACTTAGGACTGGGACTCTGTACGAGTCTACAAGTTGGAATAACACATTTGTGGCTATAAACCCACTCCAAAATTCAAGTACCATGTAACAAAGTCCAAATTGTCCGACAAGAGTGTGAAAATTTTGATGCAAACTTCACACCTGAATTTTAACTGATTGAGAAAAGTATAGGCTTTGATAACACATTTCAAAATTTTGTTCGCACTTCATCAAGATATTTATGTCATTGTTTGATTCAATTGCCAGACATAACATACAAGTACATTTATATTATAAAAAAAAATTTGTCTTCCAAAAATGTTGAATAGAACATTAACATTTATGTTGGATTGAAAAATGAGAACTAAAAAGTCAATTTAGTATCACTATCCTTTAATTTATCGTTTCAAGAAAAAAAATGGTGATAATCAACACGTATTTCTTCGAGTGACAATAGGGAAGGCTTGAGGACAATGGTTGAGCTAGCTTGGCAGAGGGACCCACCTTTTGGCTCTGGATTAAAATATAAAAAATTAAATAACAATTTTTGTATAAAACTTGTAATACGCAAATCAAACCCCTCGTGTTTATTACTTTTAGTTGTCTACCAACATATTGTAGAGAACTTTGTAGCTCGCATTAATCTTGCATATTACGTAAAAAACTCTAAATTTTACATATAACTGCATCTCTAATGTTTCATTCTTGGGTCATTTAAAAATTAATAGAATTAGGTTATACATTTCTATTTTTGCCTTGATCAATCTTGAGTGAAATTCTAGCTACGCCATTACTTGAGGATAGGGCTCCGAGTATAACATTTGGCAAAAAGTGGGGCATAAAATCCATTATTAGATGCGTAAATTTTTCGTATGATAATTCTAATTCAGCACCCCATACTCGATATCGTCATTGTTAGTTGTACCTAAGCATCCCAATCAACTCAAATAACATTAAATATATTGATTTTAACATTATTAATTTTCTAAGTACCCCAATCATGTTAAAGTCTCGCTACTTTACTAAAGTCTCTCATGAATTTTTCTCCATTATTATCCCTACTAAAACTCACCTTAGGATGAAGACATGATGCAAACTTTGACCCGATTACACATTTAGGAAAACGAAAGAACATAGGAAGTGGAAAGCTAGTAACCTACACATTACACTTCCAGGAAAACGAAAGAACTTAGGAAGTGGAAACCTTACACATGGTTCTAGAACAAGGGTCAATAATTGCAGCTTAATTAGGGTTAGAATCCTATCAATACGCTTCAGGCCTTCAGCTAATTACAAGGACAAAAGCGTCCTTTACTAATTAGTGGCTTAAAATGACACAATACATGCATGATGCATGGATGGATGGAACGTAACGTACCTAGATGAAGTCAAGTTTCTTGTATACATCGGTCAATAACAACAAATTAAATAAAAATATTAATTAACAAGTTTATATATTAATTAACAACATAAATTAACTTGTAGTCACTCACATTTTTCCACGGGAATGGATACTATGACAACACCCCATATGTTGTTATAGTGACAACAATACTACACAGCCAATAGAAATACACGATTCTGCTGACTTTTTAATTACATAAGTTGACTCAAGTTTTACCGTGTAAAAATCAAACAAGGACAATTTAGTCATTTAGAAAATTGAAATCTCGAGAAAATAACTGGTTCTCTCTCCCCCCATCTCTCCGATCCCAGTATCCCACCCTTACCACCAAGCGCCGGCCGTCAAACTCCTCCACGGTCTATCACTGCTTCTCTCTCCCCCATGTCTCAGCCGCCGCAGTCAGATCTGATCTCGACGTACCTTTCTCCCGCACTGACAACCATCTCATCAATTGCGACTCCGCCATGGACCTTCGCCTGTTCGTCCCTAGTTTTCATTCCAGTCTCGGCACCTCGATGTTTCGCTCCGTTCTCACGATGGCGGCGTTGAACGAATTCCTCCATTCCAGCTTACTCCTAATCTATTGACGGAGACCGAAAATCACATGTACGCCTCCATTTCAACCTCTTTTGTCCTGTACAAATCGCAGCGCATCCCGCCATCCGGCTGCATCTGCTTTAATCTCCGCCCTCCGTCTCATAATCGATTCCATCCTCTGACTGTATATATCTCTTCTCCATTATCTGTCTGTATCCATCAAGCCGATTATTTATTTTACATGTGTTGGGAGTTGGGACAGGAAGAAGTTGGAGAAAATGGGAAAAGAGAATAGGCCAAAGATGAAAGATGGAAGGGAACAGAATCAAAGGGAAAGGAGATGGAAATTTTTGTGTGCAATTAAAAGTTAATCAAATTTGTGGATTATAGCATTTAATTAATATTGATTAATTTGGGATGGAAAATTTGATAATTAATCTCGACTACAATTGTTTATTTTGGGACATTGGATTCATTTGTAGATAATTATTCATTTTGGTAGTTGGAGTCTATACCATTAGTTATAATAAATTAGTAAATATTTAATTCCAATGTCATGTATCTTGTAAAACGCACGTTATAATTTAGAAAAATTCAATTAATAATGCTAGAATAATTGTGATAGAACAAAGAAGGATTGATATCATAAAGCATATGACAAACAAGTAAACCACACCAAGAAACACGAAACAACATACCAAAATAATTCATAAAACAAACCACATATTTCATAAAACGGCCCATAATGCTCATAAAGAATGCTAGAAACACCATAAAGAACCACCGGATATTGTGGTCTGCATTATGAAATTTATGGTTTGGTTTCTCATGTGTTTTGTGGTTTGCTTTATTGTGTTTCTGGTTTGCATTAAGAAGTTTTTGGTGTGTTTTCGAAAATATTGTGGTTTGCTTTGTAAGGTTTCTGGTTTGTTCTAATAGATTTGTGGTTTGTATTAGAAAGTTTCTGGTTTGCTTTTGTGGTTTGCATTAGAGGGTTTCTGGTGTGCTTTTGAAAATTATGCGGTTTGGGTTGTGAGGTTTCTGGTTTATTTTAGGGTTAATATCTTAGTTTGGCCCGAAATATACACATACTTACTACTTTGGCCCGTGGTATTGAAAAGTGCTACTATGGCCTGAAATATGTAGCAAACTTCCTCCTTTGGCCTGGAGGCGGGTTTGACCGTTAGTCAATGTACACCTCACCTGCCACGTCAGCTTTGAGGACATAATTTTTTTTTAATTTTTTTCTTCGATTAATAAAATTAATAATTCTTATTACCAAAAAAAAACTCTACAAAATTAATTAAAAGAACGAAAAAAATGAAAAAAAGCCACCAACCACCATTTATACCCTCTCCCCTCACAAAAAATCGGGGAAAAATGAATCCCTATCCCTTCTCCGAAACCAATTTCTTCCCCCGAGGAACCTCGCAATGGGAACGGTGGCGAGCAGCGGGAAGAGGAAGACGTGGAAGTTGGAGAGCTTCGAGGGTCCAACTCAGCTGGCGAAATTGAGTGCGTCAGCCGATGGAGTCAAGAAATTGCCAATTTAGGGGAGGAAGTTGAGATCTGAAGGGAGTAGCGAGGGAATTGCGAGGAGTCCCGTTCAGGTGAGCAAGAAGTGGTGATCTGAAGGAGTTTCCATTATTTCCTCAATTCATATTGGGAAGGTGAGATCCGCTGGCAATTCTGGGAAATAAGCTGTGAATTCGCCGGTGAAATTGGAATCGAAGGTCGGTGTTGTTGTTGTGAAGAGCGATGATGTTACGAAGGAGGCGAAATCTGTGCTTGAAAAGGGTTTGGATGAATCCATTTGTGGAATTGAGAAGAAGCCATCTGGAATTGAGGAAATAGAGGAGAGTTGCAGGGAGTTTGGCGTTTGTGAAGAGAAGGTGGTTTCTTCTGCGGCCGTTGAAGATGATCAGGGCGACGGCGATAAGGAATTCGAAGAAGAGACAGTCGAGGATATTGAGAAGAAGAGACAGTCGGAACGTGTCGAGATCCGCATTCGTGTTTGGCTTTTTTCGTTCTTTTGATTATTTTTTTAGAGATTATTTTTTTGGTAATAAGAATTATTAATATTATTAATCGAAAGAAAAAATAATTTAAAAAATAATTTTTTTATTTCTTCAAAGCTGACGTGGCAGGTGAGGTGTACATTGACTAACGGTCAACAGGTTTGACCGTCTAATTTGACGGTCAAACCCGCCTTCAGGCCAAATGAGGAAGTTTGCTACATAGTTCAGGCCATACAATCAGTGGCGGACCCAGAAATTTTTCATAGGGGTGTCATCTTTTAAAAAATAAATTAAATAAAAATAAAAATAATTAATAAAAATAAAATTATAAATATGAAAATACCTTACTCGTACATGTTAAAAAAGTCCATGATGTGTTTTCATATTCGAAAATAATTGTAGAATACACTTGGTGTCTATAGTGTTAAAAAAATTGTCTCTATATACACTACTAGACAATCATTCACGAACTTATCGCATATTCGATTTGTAAACTTGTTCTTGATGTAAACCAAAGCTGAAAGACTCTTTCAACACTTGTCGTACAATCATAAAATCAATACAAATTAAGGGTAGTTTGAAATTAGTTTAATTGTTAGGTTTTTAAAATAATTAGAGATAGGGAATGCCATTTTACTATTACACATTGTTCAAAATCGAACAACAAATGAGTTTAGCTCAACGGAAATTAAGTTTATTAATAAAAATAGTGTTCTATATTTGAATTATCCAACCTACCACTTATATTCCTATACACAAATGACAGTAGGATAATCTTTTTTTTCAAATTTAAGGGGTGTCTCTCACTATAATTATATTTTTTTGTCCATACGTAAATTACCACCGGGGTTGGATGATCGTTTTTTCAAAATTTAGGTGTGTCCGGGGACACCCCTAAACCCCCTGGGTCTGCCCCTGGTAGCAATTTTCAATACCACGGGCCAAAGTAGAAAGTATGAGTATAGTTCGGGCCAAACTAAGGTATTAACCCTTTAATTTAATAGATTTGTGTTATGCATCAGGAAGAATCTGGTTTGTTTTCTGTGGTTTGCTTTGTCGTGTTTGTGGTTTGCATTATGTAGTTTTTGAAAATTATATGGTTTGCTTTGTTAGATTTCTGGTATGTTTTATCGCATTTATGATTTGTATTAGGAGGTTTCTAGTGTGATTTAGAACTATGTGTAGTTTGCTTTGTAGTGTTTCTAATATGCTTCAGCCACTGCTCCGAGATTATCCAGAGGCCTCCCTTTCACAAGCTTGCTTACTTCAATATACTTTTAGTCGAAGGAAAACATGAAAACAAAAGCACATAAAAACTATTAAAGATAAATGGAATCGATCAAGCGATACATTCAAACAAAAGTGGAAGTCGCTAATCCATATACCTTTGTGATTTTGAGTTTATTGAACACATCCTGAAGGAACTTTAATTCTAAATCATCTCATACTCGCTCTTGGCATTGAAATTGACCTTGTGCATCGAAGTTGATTCATCATTCATTAACTCCATCTCAATATCGACCAACAAAAGTCAACACGGCGTGATACCCACCGGTGGAAACCAAATCAAATCAAGAGCACAAAGGAAAAAGATACAATCAAGCGTCCAACCGAGCAAACTGCATCGTAATCGCCAGAAGGTGAAATTTACCTTGTTCGGCGGTGAGCGTTGGGATGTCGAAGGAGAGGTAATCAAAGTAAATATGGTGAAAAGGGTCGTAGGGAGTCAGCGGAAGGGTTTCGGTCGGGCGAGAACTATGTAATGTGGTGGTTCTTTTGTTTCTCTCTTTCAGCAAGCCGCACCTTGCCGGCGGCTCGCTCATCAATGATGATTTTTGGTTTGCTGCCGATGGCATCCATCAGAGGCCAGTAATCGCGGCCGGAGAAAAACGAGATCCGGTGGGGGGAAAGGAGAGGCGAAAGGCGGGTTGAAGGAGAGTAGTTGGCGGTGTGGTTGTGGTCGGGTGGGAGTTGACTGGTGCGATGGCAAAGGATCAGCGCTGGAGAAAACGAAAAATCAGTTTGTGTGGGATACAGTGCTGCCCACCATTGTTGTTGGGAGGGAGGAGAGTATTTAGATTTGTTTTCTTATCTATTTTTAATTTATTGTTATATTACTAATTTGCCCTTAATGGATCTTGTAGTTATAGTAACAACAAATAGAGTGTTGTTATACTATCTTGTCCCGTTTTCCACGCTACCTATCAATTATCAACATTGCTGCCAAACCATCGGCCGCCACTTAGCCTGCTACCCTTATTTGTCTCCTCATCATGTCCATAAGTACCCGTTTCAAGTTCTCCCCTCACAAGCAAATTAAAGCAGTGGGCTAGCTAGCAAAAAAATTCCGGCAACTAATCAATTATGTCGTCCGATCTCTTCACCACCGCGGTGGCTTCCATCCTTCTCCTCTTCTCCGCAGCTTTCTACCTGCTGCGGAAGATCACCAACCCCGGCAACAACCGCCGTAAGCTCAACTTGCCGCCATCTCCACCGTCTCTGCCACTTGTCGGAAACCTCTTCCAGATGAGCAAGCTCCCCTACCGCTCCCTCCGCACCCTCTCCAAAACCTACGGCCCCATCATGATGGTCAAACTCGGCGCCATCCCTTACGTCATCGTCTCCTCCCCCGACGCCGTCCAGGAGCTCACCGACAAGGACCACGACGTCAGCTTCTCGGGAAGGCCCCGGTGGAAGGCCTCGGACGCCCTCTTCGGCGGCGGCACCGACATCATCTTCTCCTCCTACGGCGAGTACTGGCGCCAGATGAAGAAAATCTGCTTGGTCGAAGTGCTCAGCCAGAAGAGGGTGAGCCAGTTCCGCTACATTCGCGAGCAAGAGGTCGAACACCTGGTGGGCATTCTCAAGGACGCATCTAAAAACAAAACCGCGGTGGATCTCAGCGAAGCCATCTCCACCTTCGCCAACAACGTCATCTCCAGAGCCGCCTTCGGCAAAACGTATAATAACAGCGGCGGCGGGGACGAAGAGAACTTCGTCCCGCTGGTGAGCAGCGCGCTGGACCTCCTGGCGCGATTCTGCTTCAAGGACTCGTTCCCTCTTTTGGGATGGGTCGACTCGTTGACTGGGCTGGACAACGAGATCAGACGGGTGGCCCAGAAGGTCAACGACCTCCTGGACCGAATCATCGACGACCACAGAACGACATCGGATTGTGTTCAGTTGTCGTCAGAGAGGCAGGATGTGGTGGACATCCTGCTGAGAGTACAGAAGGAGAGAGCAGAAGAAGCAGTGTTGGACTTAAAATTCACCGACGCGAACATCAAGGCCATCCTCCTGGACATGTTCGCGGGAGGGACCGACACCATCGCGACGACACTGCAGTGGGTGGTGTCGGAGCTGGTGAGGCATCCGTCCGCGATGAAGCGGGTGCAGGAGGAAGTGCGGAAGGTGGTCCGGATGAAGTCGCGAATCGACGAGGAGGACGTCGGTGCGATGGAGTACTTGCAGTGTGTGGTGAAGGAGAGTATGAGGCTGCACCCACCTGCGCCGATGTCGGTGAGGAAGGCGACGGATGATGCGGAGCTGAAAGGGTACGACGTTCCGAAAGGGACGATGGTTATGATCAACGTGTGGGCGATCATGAGGGATCCCGAGATCTGGGACAGGGCGGAGGAGTTTGTGCCGGAGAGGTTTCTGGCTGAGCCGTTGGATTTCAAGGGTCAGACGGGGAAGTTTTTGCCTTTTGGGGTCGGGAGAAGGTTGTGCCCCGGGATAACGATGGGGATTCTGGAGGTGGGGCTGGTGGCGGCCAATTTGATGTGCTGGTTCGATTGGGAATTGCCGGAAGGGGTGGAGGAGTTGGATATGAGCGAGTGGAGCTCTGTGGTTCTTCGTAGGGAGACACCTCTTTCTCTGGTTCCGGTCCTGAACTCATCGTTGAATCTTTGAAGGCTCCGCCGGTAGGAGAATATGTAGAAGCTGATCTGTAGCAATGATTTTCGAATGTAATAATTGGTCGAGCCTCTAAGCGCAATGTGTAATAGTTTCCTACTTTCTAGTGGTTGTAAGCTTTTATAAAATGGAAGCACTTGGATATGACACTTTGTCTAGTGTTATTGTTGAAGTAATAACTAATAATTATGTGTTCCTTTTATAAAAATTTTGTTTGTTGCCTCCTAGTTCCTATATATGCATATAGGATGTAGAACATGTTAGATTCAAGCTTGAACGGAGTAGTGATGTTTTATCGAGAGAAAAAAAAATAAATAAAAAAAGGAATCGTGCATGATAATTTAATTTTGAATTTTTTTGAAGATAAGAATTCTACACAGAAATTCATTAGACAATGAATTCTACACGACACTTTAGTGATTTGAATATAACATACCAAACATAGGATTTCATTTGATAATGAATTCTACACGATAATTCATTTTACAATGAAATAAATTCTCGATTCATTTGGTACCAAACGGTCTGTTAGGGTTCATTTCACATTCCTTCTTTCCATATTAAGGAAATAATTCATTGGAAATTATTTCCATATAAACAATACACCATGAGTTCACTGGAAATTTAGAGATTTTGTCTAAAAAAAAGAGTATTATGCAAAATTCAATTCAATATACACTAGCTGACTATCCTCTTGTGCCTCAAACTGTGATACGCAAATTCAATTTCCACCATTGCTTCTAATAGTGGGACAGTCAAAACTGCTTTTCCTTTTTCCTTCCACGAGACATCATTCCTTCCAGTTTCTTTCTTTTTTATCAGACCTTCTTGATCTTGTCCACTTCCTCGCAGTTGTGCCCAAATATCCCACATGAACTACACGCATAAGGCACATTACATTGTTGCACATCCACCATAAGCTCAAAAAGATTATCTTTTACAACCTAAAGCCTTTAAGGAAAGTTATTTCTAGCACCCAACTCAAGGCATGCTTTTACAAACCCTAAACGAGTTCCCTGCTTGGTCGCTTGATCCATGACATTATTCCATATAGAGGAGCTTGCCTTAAAGACTGGCAATTTGACTTAGACCATGATTATCCACTAGTACAACATGAAGATTGAGAGGCTTTGCCCAAATTGGAGGTTTGGAGTTATCCATTGTCCTCGTGTGGATGTCAAGCTTCCAACGCAACGCCTCAAGAATAGAGGACGGTGGCGACAGTGCCAAGGTTCCCATTCGAATACCCAATTGGATATCTCTCAGTAGGGAACTGAAAAACAAACATTGAACCACCCAGTCCAAAAACTCTAATTTTGTCGTGCATTTCCCCAAATCTAATTGGCCAAAGAACGAATCACCACGATTGATGGTGGCGTGCCAAGAAACTGGCCTACAAGCGCATTCTCCCAACGCTTGGCTCCTTCCTCAATTACTTCCCTCTGATCCACTAGGGGACAAGCTCGGAGCGCCTACTTGAGCGAAACACCATCGTTGACAGCAACCAATCGGCTGCAAAACTCGTTATTGGGAGAGCGAGAGAGAGAGAAAGACGAGAGCGTTGGAAGGCCTAATATTCAAATTAAATTGGAAGGAGTTAAAAAAAACCATTTCATTGAAGTGGGTGAACTTTGAGAATGAAACTATCACTAAAGTTGAAATCATCGAGATTTTACATGATATAAAATAGGATCGAAATATAATGAATGTACTTCTTATAACTCTTTTGTCATTTAATAACAAAATGATCACGCAATCATAAAAACCAGACAATTACTAGTAACCATCATTCTAGGTGATCACTTAACGGGTCGTTTGGATGCATTATTTTGGTTCTATGGTATTTCAAATCCAAATGATGCATTATTTTGCTATATGGCATTTCATATGGTATTTCATTTTGAAATGTGGTAATTGGTGTAATTGTCTTGTTTGGATAAATCATTCAAATATTGTGGTATTTCACCACTTAAAGAAGAGATGAAGTGGAAAAAGAAGTTGGGAGATGAGATATTTGAAATAATCAAATAACTAGGGGGTGGGTAGGTATTTCAAATAACTCACAATGAGTTATATCAATTGACTCATGGATAAAATACCACATTCTACTTTATTTTTGCCAAATGAGTTATTTTGATTGAAATACCTCATTCTGAGTTATTTCAACCAAATTACCTCATCAAAATACGGGACAGGTTACAGTGATTACTACAAAAGTAGTAATCACCGTGGTTACTAAGGGTAAATTGGGTATGGAAAAATAAAATATATTAATTAATTTTTTAATAAATTACATTTAAGGTAGTTACAAAAATCTATTAATTAAAATTCTCTCTTTCTCTCACTTCCGTAATCTCCAGCCAGATTTCCTTTCCATATTTTTCTCAATCTTTCTGGAAAAAAAAAAAACAAAATCAGTACCAATCCATTAGACAAACACTACCACTTTGAAAAACATCAATATCATTGCAGAAATAAATCTAACCATTACACGAAAACTACCATTGCATAAATAAATTTATACCATTACCTGAAAACTACCAATATAAACAATCTATACCATAAACAATTAATACCATTGTAGAAATAAATCTATACCATTAGACAAAAACTACCAATATAAACAATCAATATCATTGCAGAAATAAATCTATACGATTACACGAAAACTACCAATATAAACAATCAATACCACTGCACATTGAATCCATAAACGAAAACTACCAATATGTCTATTTGGTATGTATGTTGTGATGGTAGAGAGAAAGAAAGAGAGCAGCAGGAAGGAGAGAGAGAGAGAGAGAGAGAGAGAGAGAGAGAGAGAGAGAGAGAGAGAGAGAGAGAGAGAGAGAGAGAGAGAGAGAGAGAGAGAGAGAGAGAGTACCGAGGGTGGTCGGGGGCTGCTGGTGGCGGTGGCCCTGGTCGGGGCTGCTGCCGGCGGTGCGACGGGAGTGGTACGTGGAGGTGGCTACGACGGGTTTGGCTGGAGGGAGGATAGAACTAGGGTTTAGGTAGATTATATAGAATAATCACGTGTGATCACTTTTTAATTTCCAAAATTATCCTAAAAGAATCTTGACCGTAAGATTAAAAAAAAGGGAAAATAATTAATCAAATGATATATAAATAGGTTGCCACCGTGATTACTAAAAAACAAGTAATCACCCTAACCCATTCCTCAAAATACCTGCATCCAAACGACCCAAAAAGGTAGATCGACTTTCTCACCTTTTATATTTTATGTTTTGTATTACTATTTAAAAATAATGTCATAACTAGTTATAATTATTAAGTCGCACTTTTGTATCGTGCACGAGCAGTGCTGCTGCAGGGGGCCTGCTTCGTGATCACCTTGGAAGATGCAGTAAAGCATTTGTGTGCAACTTGGGCTCCTGTTCGATTACTTGCACTGAACTGAAAGCGGCTGCAGTGGGTCTCAAGATTGCGTGGGATGAGGGGCATAAGAAGGTGGAGTTGAACCTTGACTCGGAAACTGCCATTGCAATCATCAAGAATTCTGTTGATGATGATCACAGACACGGACTACTTGCAGCAACTATCAACAAACTTTTGAGCCTCGAGTGGGAGGTGAAGATCAACCATGTTTTTAGAGAAATGAATAGTGCAGCTGACTATCTTGCAAATGTTGGTCACTGTTATTCTTTTGGTACACATTCATTCGATGTGTACGAAGTCGGTCTTAGACACTGGCTCTTTCATGATGTAATGGGGATTTCCCAGGACCGTTTTATTACAGTAACGAATTACACGCACTAGCGTCAATCTTTCTACCAAAAAAAGAGATGGTACAAATATGACCTCATAGTAAAAAACTAAAAATAATTTAAAAAGAACTCCCATAAGGAAAAGCAGTGAAGAAACCCAATAATACCAAGAAACAATAAAGTAAAGAATAAAAAAGGGAACAGAAAAAGAAACAAAAAATGTGAAGGTGAAGTAGTAAGAAGAGGAGACGAGCTGAAGGAAGAGGAGAAGAAGAACAACGGCAATTCAGTTTCACAAGTTACGTGCGGTCGTTCGGACAGTGAATCGAGCCACGTGGACGCTCCAGGCTCCGCCGCCTTCTCATCGGATTTCCTACTCCTCTGCCGACGGCGAGGAGCTCTCTACCGTTTCAGTTCGAAACGGATGAATCTGTCGCGCGGTGGCTCGGTCCGGATCGGCCGCGCGGCGTTTCATTGACTTTCAGTGTCCGTTTTGGATCTATACGGGGATCGGCGTGCGAATTTGGTAAGGCTGAAGCCGATAAACGCTGGCGTCGATGAGAGGCAGCTTGCTGATGAACCGCCGTGGATTGCAGAGATTCCGGCAACTGGCCGTTACAGCCACCGGATCGGCGAAGATCAAGATCCTGCTCTTCTGCTGCATCGCTTTCACGCTGCTGGCGCTCCCAGGCTGGGCGTCCAAGTTCATGGGATGGAGCAATCTCTCTGCTCCCGATGATCGGCTCCAAGCGCCAGGGTTAGTGCGATTAATGGCCTGCTTTCTTATGGTTCTTTCTTCTTAAGGAAGTTTGTTTATAAACAAATTGTTTTCGCTCCCCTTTTCGTGGCTGTTCCTGCTTTGCTTAAACGCTAATTTTGGAAGTTACTGAACTCGACTCGCTCCAGGTTTGGTGAACTAATCCATTAACTCGATTTTAATATCCGATTTTAGGGACGATTATTGCTTGAATTAGGAAAGGTTTGCTGTAAATCATTCAAAACAAAGAAATTAGGAATTTATTTGCTTTTTTATTAGCAGGAAAGTGCCTTTGCTATTTCTTCTCAAGTTTTGTTGTTAGAGGATGGAAAGGTAGTTGCCTTTCCTTATTCTTTCCAGTCAGGGGGTTCCACCAGTTCCATGAGCTGGGTTCAAGTCTTTTAGTTGAATGGTAGTAATTTGGATCGAATGGAAGCAATAGCGCCAAATGGTAACTTGATAAAGTTCTGACTGGTTTGGTAGAGTAGAAATGCTATCCTTTATGAGAATTCTGGGTGAATATTTGCTTCCTCAACCATTCGAGTTGAATGTAAGAGCATTGTATAAAGATTTTCTTTTAGTGCCTTATTTTTGCTCCATTTAATTCGATGGCAAATAAACAAGGGAAGTGGGAATAAGACAGGTATCCTTCTAAGTGGTTGCCAGAAACCATTTTTGAAATACTCGGCATGGGCTGTACTAAGACACTCATTTAGTTGTGCTGGAAGTTTGTTGCTATTCGATCAATTGATTTGCTCGGATTAAGTGTTTGCTGCTTACTTTGGTTTTGCGAAGGAAAATGTTTGCCTTCAGTGTGGTAATGCCGAGGCCAAAACATTAGCGCTGAGAAATAATTGTGTGACAGCATGCTGCCTGCTGGTCGAGTTTGGTTAGGTTTGATTGGTTTCGCAAAATATTTTTGGGATCCTTTACGAAACATTTGGAGGATCCTTGGCTAAACTTTTCTAGTGGAATATATAAGCCCCTGGGCTAGAGACGTGGCTTTGAGTATCCTATATCATCTGTTCTGCTGTTATTGCTATTTTAGTGAAACAAGTTTGAATAATATATTTGTCCATTTTCAATTGCTCCCATAACACAGGATGTAGCAATAGACAAATCATGGCTTTCCAATACCTGAGACACATTTGAAATAATTGGAGTGGGCCTTTGCAAAAAACTTGTTTGCTGCTATGGTGTTGCTGTTTTATTTGTTGCATTTTCTTGGATAGTACTGTTTGTTGGTTACTTTGGTATTTCTGCAGGGGGAAATGTCCCTTTTTGTTCTTACGGTCGTTAGGAATCTAAAACATGTTTGAACGGTTTGATTAGGCTATAGTTTAATAGTGTTCTTCATCATGTAATTATGATGCCTTGAGCTCTGGGAACACTTACCACGTTTGAAGATCAACAGAATATTTCCATATGTATGAAATTCTTGGATCGTGTTTTTACCACCTTGCTATGAGTTTTAGCATATATGGCTCCTAATAACTAACATCTTAATTTCCATTTGTATGCAGGAAAGGTTATGCTATTGTAATGAATACTTGGAAAAGATATGATTTGTTAAAGCAATCAATTGCTCATTATGCATCATGTTCAGAACTCGATTCAATACACATCGTGTGGAGTGAACCTGATCCTCCTTCTGAGTCTCTTGTTGCACATCTAAACCATATCCTTCAGTCAAAGTCGAGAGGGCCAAGGCAAGTCGAATTGAAATTTGACATCAACAAGGAAGACAGTTTAAACAATAGATTCAAAGAGATCAAAGATTTGAAGACAGATGCTGTCTTCTCCATTGATGATGATGTCATTTTTCCATGCTCATCCGTGGAGTTTGCTTTCCGTGTATGGCAAAGTGCGCCAGATAACATGGTGGGCTTTGTACCACGTGCCCATTGGCTGGAGCAATCGGTATGACATTTCTGGTTGAAGTCAATTAGTGATGCTTATCATGCTTGATTAATATTCTTGTGGGAGTCAATTGTGTATGTTTCATCTGCATGGAAAAAAGTCGCTTGCTTTAAGCTATAAAATTGGTCAAGCTCTTAACAATTTCGCCGGAGGAACTAGTTGGGCATCCATAATAATTTTCTTCAATGTTGTACTTGACTAATATGCATGGTGCCTAGATGCTGTCTTGCAGTCTTCCATCTAAAATATGAACCAGTAACAGTATCTTTAAGTGTGATGGGGCTTAATGCATAAAGCATGAAGTATGAAAATAGCTGAAATGTGGGAAGGGATTTTGCTGTTTGGTTATTTCTCTTTCCGATATAAAATCTGGGTGTAGACATAATCTGAAGATTCTAAAGCTCTGTAGATCTCTGATCATCATGCAGCATGACAATAATAAATACTATAGCTATGGTGGATGGTGGTCTGTTTGGTGGACGGGTACTTACAGCATGGTTCTCTCGAAGGCTGCATTTTTCCACAAAAAGTATCTCAGGTTGTACACAAATGAGATGCCAGCATCACTCAAGGACTATATAACCAAGAACAGGTGCTTCCCAATTAGTCTGTGTGGTCGCTTTTCTCCGTGCATTTTGCTAAAATTGTTCCCCACTGATCTTGAAATGGAATTTAACAGGAACTGTGAAGATATTGCTATGTCCTTTCTGGTTGCAAATGCAACTGATGCACCACCTGTATGGGTGAAGGGTATGTTATTTGTCTGACATTGATGAACTTATATGCTATCCATTTTCTTAAGGTTCTTGATTTGATTTCGTTGTTTGAGAACCTTAGATCAACTCCAATTGATTCAATCGGTTGGTGCGTCCAGTTGATCTAATAACCAGCTTCTGTATCAAATGCATCTTTCCCATTTTCTGCATTTAAAATCTAAATCTGGGACCACTTATCCATTCCACTTGTTTCTCCGCACACTTTCACTTTTACTATTTGCTCCTGTTGTTCTACTACTTGCACAAGTTGACGACTTCTCCAATAAACCTCCACCTGATTGAACCAAACGGAACTAATTCAGCCTGATACTTTTAGAGAGGTGATTACTTTTCTTTTCTGCAATGAACAATGAAGACGAAGTGTGACATTGGATAATGGGCTTCAAACAAGTCTTAGATTGTGCTTTTGTGCTATATAGTGACTTCCTGCAATTTGGATCATGTGGTCAATTGAAGCACCTTCTTATCTAAAGATGTTGGATGAATATCTGTTTGTTATTCCTCATACTCTTGAGTTTGTGTCTATTGCAGGTAAAATATTTGAGATCGGCTCGACTGGGATCAGTAGCTTGGGTGGTCATAAGGACAGAAGAAGTCAGTGTATCAACAGATTTGTAGCCGAGTTTGGACGAATGCCCTTAGTATCCACAACCGTCAAGGCAGTTGATAGCCGCAGTAGCTGGTTCTGGTGATGCTAGCTAGGTCTCCCACCACCACACAATCTATTGTTTCGATTTGATAGAAAAGTTCACCTCTTCGGTAATCATCTGAGTGACTCTGATTCATTAGTTAACCTTTTCATCCCTTGAGCTGTATAATAGTGTAGTTTTCCTCCTTCCTTGTATCATTCATTTCTCTGTTCAGATAGAATCCAAGTTTAGCTTTCTGCTTGGACAAGATTGTTTGTATCATTACCGAGAAACTTCAACAGCAGTTTGCCACTTTCTGATAGATAGGTTTTGATCTTGGAATCATATACACCAGCTATTTTGTGAAAACTGAAAACCTGATATATCCGTTTCAAATGTCCATATTGTTGGTCTTGCATTCTCAGAAGTCGGGAACACCGGAACAGACAGCAACGAAATGGTTCTTACTTTCATCCGTTTGGCTGTCAACTTGGTAAGAACTGGATTTCTTAACTTATGTCTGACCTGAACATGGACAGGCTTTTCACTGCATTGTTTATTGTTAACCTTTATTCAGGTTGGGATCCTCAACTTGGTTGTGGAGTTCTGCGACATTGGGAGATAAATCGCTCCAAGTCTTCCAGTTAATGGCAACATTGTCAGGGGATAAAATTGAAGTGTTTTTTTGGTTGCTTCATCATTCTCAAGCTTAGTTCTGATGCCAGAAATCCTCAATTGTGGATTGATTTGAGCTGCAATTACGCTGCCTGCATAGCATTGCTAGTTCAGTTCCTTTCTCTACGTCTGGGTTGCTTAGTTTATGAAGCAACAAGGAACTGTGGCTGTTGATAACCCGTCTTTGGTTGTCAAATAGAAGCTTAATCGACACGCTATCCTCACCCCAGAAGTTGGGTCCCCGTCTGCTTATTTGTCTTCAACACACTCGTAGTTGAAGAATGTGTCATTCCCGAAAGCAAACAAAGCCTGGGTTTTCCTAATCAGTCTGCTAAATGGGCTAAACTTGGTGGGCCTACTATGCTCGTGTTAATGGACTGATGGGCTTCAACTAACATGGTATCCAAGAGGGAGACGGAATTCTCAGGCAATTTCAACACGGTGGCGGCCCTGTTTTTGGAAGGTATCCAGACGTGCCTCCAGTCTCCAGTCTCCACTACACGAAACGTTGCCGTTGAGCGTATGTGCTCCTCAATATACTCAGTTGACTACACCAATCAATATGGTGCATTCGATCAATTAATAATGATGCAAGTCCTTTTGAGAGTTGCAAAAGTTAAACAAGTTAATCTCATCATGGTGAGATAATATTCATTATGGAATATTTTCTAATAACTCGAGTTATTGGGATCAACTGGTCCTTGATATTGTTATCAAATCCTTCATTGACTGAGAGATCCTGTGTTCGAATTCCCACAACCCTCATTTGTTAAGCACATGGTTTCAGACCTGTGGAAACTTCATTTGAGGGGGCGTGTTAGTGTGCGGAATAAAATCCATTATGGAAACTCTTCCAACAACTCAAGTTATTGGGATCAACTGGTTCTTGACAGATGCTTATAAGGATGAGCAACATCTCGGTTGAGAGACAGATAATGCATATATGTTACTCTATCCCCTGATTAGTTTGAATTTTATTTGTATTCATATTTGTACAAGATTCGGTTAGTAATATAAATCATACTTGTATATGTTTGGATCTCGGTTCCATGGATAATATTTTTTTTAATTAATCTAATGTGTTGCTATTAGAGAGTATATTCCTACTATACAGTTGAAAAATTATAATTATAGGAGAAATAATAAAAAGAGCAAGAATTTATTGGTATGTTGTATATGTATTACGAATGTCGAATATTTTGAGAAATAAAATGATGTTTCATTGAAAAATATGTATATACATCTATAATCAAGTGGACTCTGGTTAGATAATATAAAGATCATATCCGCTCATTAGCCATAATATTCAAATTCGAATTTTATCTAGTTTTATCCTATTTAATCTGTTTGAATTCCAACTGTTAATCATGTCGATGGATATTATTGTCCTCCATTACTAATACAAACGTCGGAACCTAACCCAAACTGGGTACTAATTTAGAATTGTTTGACATTTAGTAGTGGGAGCCCAATTGTTCCAAATTGTTGAAGCAGCCGGTTGGAGTTGGAACTTGGAACCTGTAGAGTAACCTTTTCCTATTGTCGTCATGGTCCACGAGACACATTTTCACGCACTAATAATATTAATTAATGAATGATGATTATCTAGCCTGTCAGGGAGAAGGATCAACTGTCTGTAATTGTGTTTTCTTTAATCAACCTAATATAATTAATAAATGATTCCCACCCTATTTGTTCTTTTGCTGTCTGTGGGAAATAATCGTGGATGGATTGATTGATCGATTTCGTAAGAGTAGGAATTGCAATTAAATTATACAACAAATAAACATATATTTGTTTACATATAAACCAGTCAACGAAAAAGGGAGGAAAAACAAAAAGAATTTTACATATAACGTTTGGGGGAACAAAAAATTGACTCAGCTAGAAATTCCCCGATGATTAGTTTTTTTTTTTTTTTTACTATTTTACTGCCTCGTATTCCGCCTTTCGTGGAACTTCCCTAGAAACGTCTTTGCAGCGTCCAAGCTGGGGAAATACGTCGGCTCCAAGAACAACCGAGTCAACGAGTCGCACGACTCGGAGCTCGCCACCACCACCGCTGCCCCAGCCGCGTTCCCCTTCGCCTCCAAGCTCCCCATCACCGCCACCAGCACCTGCTTGTACGCGTAGAAGAATTTCTTCAGCGCCGCTTCCACCGCCTGCAAAGCCTGCAGCAGGTGAATCTTCTCGAAATCGGACTTCTCCCTGTACAGCCTCATCGCCGCCTCCTGAATCCTCGGCCCGCCCTTCGGGTCCACCTCCACGCCCAGAATCTCCGGCACCTTGTGCTTCAGCTCCTTGCACGACCTCGTGATCTCCACCAGCGACCTCGACCGGAAGCAGAAAGGCTCCGTCTCCGCCGCCGATCGAATCGACAGCTGGTTCTTCAGCTTCAGGAAGTCGTCCGGGTCCATTAGGAGGTGGAGATCTTCGATTTCGGCGAGAAGCTTCCAGATCTGTTCCACGAAGTAGCAATCGCTCGCCGCCGATTCGAATTCCTCCGCCACGATTCGCTCTGTGAGTCGGCCAATCACCTGTTTGGCTACCTGGATCCACGATTCCAAGATCTGGTGCGCCGTGTACAGGGCCTGGTTCTCTTGGTTCTCGATTTGCTGGTCGTACGGATTCCGCTTCAGGGAGGAGGAATGGAGCTGGCCCGGCTTGCAAACGGCGTCGTAGTCGAGGTTCGGCTTCCCGGCGAGGTTCGGCTCTCCCAGGCCTAGCGTGTACGGACACCGCCTCATCTCGCACTCGATCGAGTACATGATCTTCTGCGCGACGTCCTCGGATGTCTGCCACGTGGACAGCGGAGGGAGGAGGCTGGCCTCGCTGGCTCGGCTCACCACCACGGCGGCGGCGGAATCCTCCTCCCCGCCGGCTGGGATCGTCCACACCTCCGCGTAGCTGCTCTCCCTCGCCAGAACCCCGCTCCCGGAGCTGAGATCGACGACCGGAGCCCCGCCGTCGTCGTCCTCGCACAGGGCGGCGATGAGCTGGATCTGAGTTGTTGCTAGCGACTCCAGCCGCCGCTTCCACTGCCTCTTGTTGGCGTACGGCCTCGGGTCGGATAAAACCGTGGAAACGAACCGGAAAGTGATTTCGAGCGCGTGGAGGGCCGGTTTGAGGACCGGTTCGTTTCTCCATTCGGGGAATTCGCGGTCGGACCAGAGCTTCCTGAGCTCCGGGAGGCGGAGGTACAGCTCGTAGGCTGAGCACGCGGAGTCGGAAGCCGAGGCCGGCGAAACACTGGTTACGCCGCGGAAGGAGGGCGCCGCCGGCGCCGGAATCTGTACTTGGAGGGAGTTGGGGAGATCGGAGGAGACCATCTTGGCTTTCCAGTGCAGATCAACCATTTTCTTTTCTTCTTCTAAAAGTTCGGATTTCGTCGGCGAATGAAACGGTAATCGGTAATCGTCGTTTTATTTCTTTTTGTGGAGAATCAGAGGCTTTTTGGTTTTCTGACAGAGAAACGAGGGTGGATGAGGGTATTTATATGTGGAGGAAGGGGGAAAGAGTAAAGGCGTGTGGAATGGGAGGCTCGTGGAATTTGAAAAATTGGAAAGTCGTGGGAAATAGGCGTGGAAATAAATAAAAATGGGGGCGGAAAATGTTTTTGTTTTAATTTAGAATGAAAAATAGTGTGCGGCATTAATTAAAAATTTGATTTATAATTAGAATTTGGGTGGGCGAAAAAGGAACAGGCGCGTAGAAATGGATAGAGGAGTGGGAAAAAATTTGAAGCTTATCCGGAAGGAATACCGAATACCCAATTCGTTAACCTAACGTGGAAGGAAACAGGGCGCGTGATGTCGGAACCTACTAAAACTCTTTTTTATTTTATTCTTAATTTATTGAGGCCTGGGGGGTGTTTGGAAATTTAATTTTGAGCGAGTATTCCAAGTTGGACTCTGGTCGTGTTCATCCATCGTTGCCTTCCTTCCATGTTTCCTTCGGTTGAATTAAAACCCATTAAGTTTGGATAAGTTAAATTTGAGTTGGTTAGCTAATCTTTTTTCTCATACACATAAACAACTTTATTTAGAATCAAAGAGTATAAGCTATACGAATCACGGTTCAATCTGCACAAGATCATAGATAAACATTTGATGTGTCAGATCAACTTCATGCATATCATAAGATCGCTTATCCAACATTTTTAGGTGAGTACTTTATACTTCAAAAATTTGTTATTTCCTCTACTTCAATACACCTTGGCTAAGTTTGTACGAAAGGCAACTGACGGGTTTGAAGTTTGCACAAGCCCAACATACCTTATGCTTTTAATCAATTATTAATATTGGGGATCATGGAGATTTACACACACGACCACTTGGTCAAACCAGCTATGATATCATGTCATAAACCATTTGATCCCAATAATTCGATTTGTTGGGAGAAGTTTATTATTGATCTTATTCCACGCTCTTACAAAATTAAACGCTATTCAAGTCTCAAGGTATTGTAAGGCAAGTAACCAGAGCCCAATACCCCATCCAAACCATCTTTAACTAACGGGTTATAGGTATAATATGCCCTTTACTATGTCGTTTTATCAAACATGCCCCTGAGCCCCTCTACTAGTTTTTACATCAAACATGCCTCTGTACTTTGGAAAAATTATCAAACATGTCCTTCTGTTAAAATTTTCATCCATAAGTCATCAACCATGGTCGAACCTTGGTTTGGGCGACACAAATGTCTAAAATATCCTTGATAATTTCACTTTAGAACTGTTTGGATTCTTTTGTAGTGCCAAATACCTTTAATAATTTCACGGTAACAAGACCTAGAGAAATAAATTGAGGGGAAAAACTAACATTTTTTTCTCTCGTTTACCGATGTCGGGTCATCTAAATCTCGGTTCAACCATTGTTGACGATTTTTTTAATGAAAATTTTAATTGAAGGGCATGTTTGATCATTTTTTCAAAGTATAGGGACATACATGTTTGATGTAAAAAATAATTGAGGAACATGTTTGATAAAACTGTATAGTAAAAGATCATATTATACATATAACCCTTAACTATACTGTCCATTTCCTACAAATCTCGCCTCATTAAATCCGTCCATTTCCTATAAATATTCTCCCTTTCCATGAATAATTGCACTTACCAATTGATTGAAAAATAAGCCAATAGACTCATGGAACGGTATTTATTTATAATATACAACCGGTACACGCAAGTTAACTATAATTGTATGGTTATCGTGAAACACACATACTAGAAGGAAAGGAATCGAAGAATTCTTCTGCCATCCCTTATCTGTTTGATGGTTCAAAGTCGAGCAGGTATGAACATGAGAAGGCTAACTACTACTTAGTACTTAGTGGTGGGAAATTGACCCGACCTGATCCAACCGGCAAAATCAAAACACCCCACCATCATTCAATGCCCCAAATTCGGACATATATCAATCTGTCTAAAAAGCTGAATTAGCTGGACATCAAATCCAGAAAACGAATCCCATGTTATTCTCATCGTCTTATGTTTGACCGCTGACTCTTTGCTTTCTCCACTGGCCTGGGCCCACCCACCCATTCCAGCTATGGCTGCCTGCCTTTGCAACTGGATGGCTGGGCCGAGGCTGGCTCGTGGTCATGGGCTCTCTGCCCCCATCAATCAAAGCTAGCTATCCAACGAATCAGAGTTTTAGGCATAAACGATAATTTTTATAATAAAATTATTATAATTATTATTCACAAGGATGCATTATTTAATTTACTTGTTATGGAATACAATAACCATTTTTCCATTTATTTAGTAGTTAAAGTAGTGGAGGATCCCGATCCTCATCCACAAGAAAGAGTTCCAAACTTTGCAATCAGCGGTGTCGGTAATTCCCCAAATCCCATTCTCAGGCCAATGGATCATCATCATCAACCCACGCCATTGGACATTTATTTACTCGGTCCGCGATTTTAGGACGACTCCAGCAATAAAGGCGGCTACAACAAAATGCTAATTAATTAAAAAGGCATTATCTTCTTTTTCATTATTACACAAAGATTTATTTACTTGAGTTTATTGAGCTACGCAGCTGCTGCGACTTAATTAAATTTTGGAAACTTAGAAAAATTCACCCCATGTATATATAATTATATATTAATTAGTAAGGGAGGGAGGTAGAAATGTGATGAGGATCGAGGAGCGGCGGCTCTCTTTTGCCGCTGCATAGTAAATTGAAGCGGTGTTTATGAATAGTGGCTGCGCGGCTGTCAAGTGGCGGGGGAATGCATGAGATGAGATGAGATCAGAATGGAACAAGTCGCCGATTTCCCGTCTTTGGAAAGAATTGGAAATTGCGGCTTCTCGGTTCCTCGAAAATCCAATTTGTCTGCCTAATACATGCGCAACACTCTAACATTATCCTTTGTCCCATTTTTTTCGGTTACTTTGCCTCTTCACGTTCGGCTTTGATTTAATTTACACCCCAAGATTCCGGAAATGGCTTGCCGATTGTTTGAAACTACACTTATCTGTTGAGGATATTTCCATTCCTGTATTTCATCGAAGGACATAAAAAAAACAGAAAATAATTGTAGTCGAAGTATCTAGTAAAATTATCCTGACAATGAATTGATCAGCATTCTTTAGCTACCATATGTACTGGGGTATTCGAGTTAAGAAATGAGTGAGCATCAGGGATGCAAATGATTTGAAATTTGTTTAGATACAATTGCTAAATAAGTGTGTCTCAAGCGTTTGAAGCTGCTAACCTATTACAACAATGAAGATGGTCGATCTTACACCGTTTTATTTATACAAACTGTATATATTTTTTTTTGGATAAGATTTATACAAACGGTATAATTAATGTATGATTACTAGGACCGAATAGAAATTAATTATGGCTAATACAATGGAGTCACAGGTAAATGACACATGCATGCATAACTCTCGCATCATAGAATTAAGATAAGAAAAACATGAGAAGCAGTTGATGGATGCACGCCTACGAGTGAAGGGTATTATATTATTGTTTAATTATTTCGTCGGAAATCAATAAATAAGTTATCAACATATCATCGCATTATTCCAATTTTCCTCTCCAATCCCGAATTATATTTTGTTCTTTCCCAAATCTCCAAGAACCTCAGTCCCGATTTCAAACACCTCTACCTGTCATCCATTCATCGGAAGTTTACCATTTTAGTCTGAGAAGAGAGAACCAAGCCCTAGCTGCCAAATATAGCCACGCGAAAGAACGGAGAGTACGTACCTAAAACGATAGACATGGTGAGACGAAAGCCGGTAACCGGATAGGATCCTACGTCGGGAATCATATCCCCGATGGAAAGTCTTTATTTCCTCTCTTTGAAGCACAGTTCCAAGTATTGCTCAACTACTGCCCAAAATCACGAAAAGTGGCCAAATTTTGCAAAAGGAGCACCGGATAATTTGCCACCTACAAATGTGAAGAGATGTGTATAGTACCCATATTGGATTGAACCTCTACCCACCAATTCATTTGATTAGCTCATCAGCCTACCATCTGTCCCCCTACACATGATGATGGTCGATCCCGGCACCTCCCTTGGTACATATAGAATTAAATACCAAAAGTTAGGTTTCACTTTCACACCCAAATTTAGCCACTACTTCCTTTTCGTACAAATCTGTTTGCTTTCAGTGTTTATTAACACCCAAATTCCCGTCTAATTAATAACATATACATTTTTTTTTTGAAGGGCTGGGCTTAACTACATATCAAACAACAAGACTATAATTTCACTATGCATGTTAGTTTTCTCTTAAATCTCGTTTAAATATGATTCAATTCCCAACTATACCCACTCCCACTCTGGCAACATCATTTCATCATCGATATGGTGCGTACAGTACTATAAGGGTTTAATTTCCTTGTAAATATATCATTACTAAATGTCCATATGGCATGTGTGTGTTAATTTTTCTAAAGCAAGACAATGATTTTTCGGAGGACTTAAGTTATAGTTAATTAAAGATTGAGTATGCACGGCCTAAAACGTAGAAACTTATCTAGTTCGCATGGTGCTTTGATGTGCAAGCTAATTAGACTCGACTAATTGAATCTAGCTCAAATAAGAAGTTTTTTTTTGTTATTATCACTAAATTAACGAAACGTGTTGGAGTCATCAAGGTAAATCAAGTCAAAGATTGCATCCTTGATCCGAGCTTAATCTCAGCAATCAGTTAAGGAAGGTTCGGTCTGCGATTCAAATCTTTTCCCCAATTGTCTCTAACGGCTAATTGGCGTGGGAATATATATTCGGTTGTTCCTGTCTTCATTGGTACTTTGTATAAGCTAGAGTGGTAGAGGGCCTAGCTTAGGAAATACAGAGGGTTCACGAAGGTTGGCTCAAGCTTTGTCAAGGCTGAGGCAGATCTGTTTCTGATATGGGTTTCTGTTTCTCCTTTTTATTCGTTTTCTGCATCTTTTGTACTTAGAGTCTTGCTTTACTTTCTTCAAACAAAAATTAAACAAGGGTCTCCTAGACTGTATTCTGGGACGTGGAAGTACACCATTGCACTTGGCGAACCACGTTAAAAACATCATGTGTTCTTTACATTTTCTGCTGCTCTCACCTTCTGTTGTGTTCTTCTATGTTTCCAGTTCTTCGTTGAACAGAACAGAGGTTCTGATTGGGCTCCTGCTTGTGTTAAGACTTTCGGCAGTTGGGCTCTAACCCTTCGAAGCCCGTCAACTAAATCTGGACCCAACTTACCTCTTTGCCTGTTCGTTGTTTTGACCCGTGCACCCTCTTCTGGGAGACTACTGCTACCTTTCCCCTTTTCACTTCCAAATCGTCTGCCTACTCTCTTCGCTGATTTCTGACCTAATTTCTTTATCGCCTCTGAATCTTCAAAACGGTCTCGATAAAACATTTGGAGCATTACATCGATGAAAAGCAAACACTGCGGTGTTCAACTGCCGGAGAGTATGTTAGTTAAGTAATGTTACATTTGGAGCATTACATCGATGAAAAGCAAACACTGCGGTGTTTTAAGTTCTACTTAACCAAACTTAATTATAAAAGGACTGAAATGTCAGAAGAAACACAGTTCAAGGACTCGAAGCTTTAAATACTAATAACTAATAATAAATGACCAATAGGATAGGATGGATCGAGTCAATACTCAATTCATTTTTTTTACTGCCGTTGATATCCGCTATCATCATGGCGAATCTCGGCCGACGCCGGCTTTTACCGGCGGCTCGAAACAGTTAACTTCCTCTTCGAAAAAAATAAAATATCTTACCCGGCGGCATGGGCCACGAGTTGATTGATTGCGGCGAGTTAATTGATGCCCAGTGGCCATTGCCGATTCATCCTCCTGAAAGCACACGACGCGGGAGTGCATGGGTAGTGCCAACCGACTCGGCACCGTTTTTCCTTTTCCTTGCCAACTAATGACGCGGCGGGGAAATCACGTGATTTCGGCCTTTTACAGCCCGACACGTGGCGTGGGATCACGTGCTTGTTTTACTACATCCATTTCGTGGAATGAAACCTGCCAAGGGCATATGTGGAAATTTGTGGGGGTCGCAGTCGGACGGTGCGAAGCATGGGGCGGTGGTTGGATTGCCCCGGCGGCCACGTGGCGGTTCACAGTTGGGAATTGGACTCCCTTCCTTACAAGTCTGGATAGAATAGAGATAGATGATTCGGTGGCCTATGGCCATCCCACCTATCCGGCCATCACGCCCTTATTATGGAGGACTGCCAAACCCCAAACTTCCTGCACAAAAGATTGTCATTTCTAAAAGTGTTCTCAAGTTTCTTCTCGTGTAAATTCTTATCTTAGTCACAATTCCAGATCTACAATATATGGTGTTATCATGGAAAACGCAATAATCTATTATATAATTTCTTCTCGTGTAATACCATTTGTTGCAATCTACAATATAGTGTATATTTTATATTCAATACTTATAATTAAATGTCGAATTTTGTTGGTGTAGTTTCTTATTATATGTTTCTATTGGATTCTAATAATGTCATTGATCATGTTCACGGAGGAAAAAACTCTCATTATGGAAGCTTCCACGTTCCGCCCAAACTAGATTGATGAATGATCTTTTAATTTGATCTAATATCTTTGTTGGTTTAGGGAAATATCTAGAAAAGATAAGCGGATGATAGAAAATTTTCATTAAAAGTCTCAAACTTGAAATTTAATTCATGAATTTGGTTAGGTGATAATGCATAAGGGAGTGCGGCAGCCGGCAGGAGGGTTGTTGATTATTTAACCACTGGCTTATTCTCACAACTTATCATTAATCACTGCCTGAAAATGCAATTTTTAGGTATTGAATTTGACTATTCAAGTTTGGTAAAGTCATCGTATTTTCTCTCAAACCTCCGTTTTAGTCGAATATGCCTATGATACATTATGATTTCAACCATACAATACCTCTTTATCGCTTGCATGGGAAAAGTTAGTAAATCTGCCAAATGATCTATCAACATATACAAACTCTTCCTAACTATTACCAAATACCAAATGAGTAAAGACAATGATGCATGCGTCCAATATACTACACCAAAATCCAACGAAACGCGAACCCCATTTTATATGTAAAATATTACCTTTGGCAAGTAATAATGTTGTGCCCTACATCTCTATCCTATTTGGTTCTGCTTCATTTTCTTTTCTAATGGGAAGTGGTTGATTGGATCGACTCTATCCAATCAGTTTCGAACATTTGGGTCTCTCTTAGTATTAGTTGACTTTGAAGCATGTCAATTTTGGAGATGAAGCTATATTATGACAATGAGAGAGAGAGAGAGAGAGAGAGAGAGAGAGAGGCTCTCCCTGACACTGAGCATTATGTTTTATGCCCCGGTCCATTATCGATCGGGCAGTTAGTAGGGCCATTCTCCAACTGCACCTTCATAGTTTTCTAGAACCTGCCAGTTCCCTTCTTCCATCTGTAGGTTATATCGTCCAGCTGTTTTCTTTTATCCCAAGCCAAATGATGTTGTATATCTGTATATACAAGAAAGAAAAAGAGAGAACATATATTATGAATTATGGATAGGGCAACTGAACGAAGGAATGGTGGACACGTGAAGAGGTTCCATTCGATGATGTCTCCACTGGCGGTACATACAGATTTCGTGCCTCCAACTACTCGATATACCCGTTCTTGCTAAATTTACAAGTCTTAGGTTGTGGAGGGCGGGTCGGTTCGGTTTTAAACGAAAGTTGAGGGCCGGTCGGTTATTGGTTAACCGAACAATCTCCCAATCCTACCTACCATCGACCGAAAAGAGGGACTAAGGCTTTGGTTTTTGGTTAACCGAACCTTCTCCCAAGACCAAAATCCATCTCGCCCAACTTCCGGACATCGATCGAGTTTCGGTTATCTCGGTTTTTCGGTTAGTGGATAACCAGCCGATTTCGGTTGTAACCGATCGGTTAACCGCTAATCGATTGTCCAGCCCTATTACCTCGTGTACTACTACTAGTGTTAGCTAGGGATCACGGTTAGGTTAGATTTCGATTATTAGGAATTCCATTTTATATAGGTGTCCGATTTTCGGGATGTTAGGAAATCGATGGGTCATGTTAGGTTGGTTTTTCAGTTTGTTGTGAAGACACCATGGTTCCAGCTTAGCTAGTGTGGTCAAGAAGAGAAATACGCGACAAGGGAGACATCAACACCGTTATTCAATTTTATTAAAATGCTAACAAAGTGTTTGTGAGAACATGCCTCACAGCGCTCTGGTGTCATCGTAATAAGAGTGGGCACCTTACAATCATTAGAGGACACAATGAATGTTTTATTTACAAAAATGCATGTCACCGCATCTATCCAACAGCTCCGAGACATTGGCCCCGATTCCAACGATCAGGAGGCGCTTTGAACACGTTCGTACAGACGTCTTGTAAGCACCGTATAGGTTTGCTATTATTGGCTTAATGAATGTAGAGGCATTATTATTAACTAATGAGTACATGGAAAAAAAAACGAAGACTATAGGCATAGCTTGAAGATAGGATTAAGGAGACAAGAGTTGGCAGCCTGCTTCTCTTGTGTCCCATTAGCCATATGTAGGCAAAGTATTTGGGGGATAGACATAAACACATGACACAGAGCCTGTTTCTGCATGCCTCTTCATGTTGTTTGTTCCCTCCAACTCAAAAACTCCTCTGATGACGCCCCACATTTTTAAGTGATGAATGATTATTAGTTGTTTAATTGTCATGAACCGTACAAATGATCTTTTGGTTTTCTCATCATTGGTTTGCTCAAAGTTTAATTAAGTGATGAATTTCAATACGAAACTTGTTCATTTTGTAAAGTTTTTCAATCTACAGTTACATGGTTTGTATAATGACAAAATTTTATTTCTAATGAACCAATCAATATAACTTGAACTGTTTAGAAGACTGGGGATGCGTACTTTTGAAAGAAACAGACAGAAAGATGGACAAAGTGAACAATCTATTTATCAGATGAGGACTGACGAGGATACCGGCCGCCTAGCTAGAGACTCGAACGAGAGTAATCTTTATCCTAACACTATGTTTGGCAACAAGGGGGGTGCAAGTTCGAGGGGGGTACAAGTTGAGGGGTAAATTGTTGGGGGGTGCAACTTGGTGGAGGGTGTAAGTGGAGGGGTAAATTGTTGTTTGGATGAAAAAGTAGGGGGGTGCAAATAGAGTAAAAAGTAAGTAATTATATTATTATAAAATAGATTTATCAATTTATAAAATATTATCACAAAATAATAACATGAACATTTAATATATAATAATAAAAATAATTAATAAAAATAATTAATAAAAATAATTAATAAAAATAATTTTAATAAAAATAATTATTATATAATAATGCTCAAATCTAATTATTTATAGCAACAATAATAATCATTGGTCGAGCAACCTCGAAACTCGAAATCCAACTCGTAACTGGTCATCCTAAGGGGGTTCCCGTGCCTAACTTTAAATTGAATATGGTCAAACTTAGTCAAACACGTTCGAATCTGTAAGTTTTAACTACTTATTAAAGTAAATCGACTTAACTAAACTGTTCCTCTCTATCTTTTCAACAAATGCTTCTTATCTCTAATTTTCAATGCAAATTCGGGTCAACTAAGAGATATCGATTTGACGAGGCGAACATTGACAAACTTGCTCTCTGAGTCAAACGGTCAACCCCAAACAACTTCTACACTAATATAGATATAAGAAAAAATTAATAATATTAATAATATTAATTATTATGTAATTATAATCTAATTAAAAATTCATAATTCCCCTCCTCCCCCTTCCCCCTCCCTTCCTTCCTTCCCTTGCACCCCAATTTGGGGGGTAAGCCGAAACAGTGAATTTACGCTCACGTTTTGCACCCCCCTACTGTTACAAAATAACCAAACGGGGGTAAACACCTTGGAACTTGTGTTTACCCCTCCAAACTTGCACCCCTTCCATTTACACCCCTTCCCAAACATAGTGTAAGAGTCATTTTGCTTTTTGCATGGTACGTATAAATATATTATTGGATATAAAAACCTGTAACACATATTCAACAATTTAAGTTATTGTGATGAATTAGTTTTCTTAGAATTTTGAAAAAATTTCATTAAAAAAATAAAGCATTAAATCGTATGGACCTCAAATATCAAATATTAATATAGACACAAATAAAATCAACTCTAACCTCCTCTTCCAACGACTAATTATTTTGAACTTTAATTGTAAATTATTAGCACCCAAAAGGGTTAAGGGCCTCATACCCTCATCTTTTGACAACTACAAAACAACGGCCAAATATAATAGAGTATTATCATAATTTGGTGATCTGAACATGAAACAAATATATGTCGATCGAGGATAAGGAGCCAATAACATTAAAGTGGCCAGCCATATCCGAAAAGGTGTAAGCTGCTTTGTCACCTTAATTTCGTTAGGATGACATGATATAGGACTTGACCTTTATAAGAGAGAGCTACCCAGTTATATCTAGCTTTTGTGCTATAATTAAGGCAGAGATTAGGACGAGGATGTAACTGGACTTTAAGCCCATTCATGAACTGTGGATAACGCACCAAGAGAGGCGCCATTGATGTTGGAAGTTGACAATTGGGCTTTGATCAATTTCCAGTGGAAAAGATCGACATGCATCAGCATGGAAATGAATGAATGGTTTCGTGTCATCTCAACAGTATATTTAGCAATAGCAGTGATCCCCCGCCAAGTTAGGAACCGAACCATATCTTCATTACCATACGGATAATGTATTTCAGCCCACAAAGCCAAAGGAGAGAAAAAGTAAGAAGGAGGGCCCTAGCTAGCTAGCTAGCTCGAACATTTGTATGGCTGGAGAAGACGATGGATGGACATGACCTTTGCTTTTGGAACGTATTGCAAGAAACAATGGAAACTTGTTGGATGATGAGAGGTTCTCTAATGATTGATTGTTTTGTCTGTGCCGCCACATATTTATCAAATTTATGTATTGTGGTTTTTTTATTCGGAGTAATTAGTAAAACGGTAAATACAAATTAATATCCAAACCTTTTATTTTAAACAATATAATAGCCAAACCTTTTCGGAAACAATCTAATATCCAAATCGTAAACTTTCTGTTCGTTTGACCGTTAGTTGACACTGGCAAAAATTGCAGAAGTTTTCTGCCCGAAACCCTGTTTAATAGACTTATTCATCCCTAAAGAATATCCTCAGGCTGAATCCGTGATCTGCACCCTTCAAAACCGAAGGAAAATGGCCATTCGAAAAAAGCGCCTAAAAATTACGAAAATGCCCTCCGTAAAAATTCGACCAAATTTCCGACCAAATTGGCCATTGCTAGACTTCATCGTTGGTGGAGAGTACCCTAAGGCCGAATCTGTGATCCAACGCATTCAAAATCAAAGGAAAATGGACTTTCCATAAAATCGCCCGAAATCGGTGATGGTACCCCTTTGGAAACTGGCAAAAATTGCCCCGGAAATTTTCTGCCCGAAACCCTGTTTAATAGACTTATTCATCCCTAAAGAATAGCCTCAGGCTGAATCCGTGATCTGCACCCTTCAAAACCGAAGGAAAATGGCCTTTCGAAAAAAGCGCCTAAAAATTACGAAAATGCCCTCCGTAAAAATTGGGCCAAATTTTCGACCAAATCGGCCATTGCTAGACTACATCGTTGGTGTAGAGTACCCTAAGGCCGAATCTGTGATCCAACGCATTCAAAATCCAAGGAAAATGGACTTTCCATAAAATCGCCCGAAATCGGTGATGGTACCCCTTTCGAAACTGGCAAAAATTGCCCCGGAAGTTTTCTGCCCGAAACCCTGTTTAATAGACTTATTCATCCCTAAAGAATAGCCTCAGGCTGAATCCGTGATCTGCACCCTTCAAAACTGAAGGAAAATGGCCTTTCGAAAAAAGCGCCTAAAAATTAAGAAAATGCCCTCCGTAAAAATTCGACCAAATTTCCGACCAAATTGGCCATTGCTAGACTTCATCGTTGGTGGAGAGTACCCTAAGGCCGAATCTGTGATCCAACGCATTCAAAATCAAAGGAAAATGGACTTTCCATAAAATCGCCCGAAATCGGTGATGGTACCCCTTTGGAAACTGGCAAAAATTGCCCCGGAAGTTTTCTGCCCGAAACCCTGTTTAATAGACTTATTCATCCCTAAAGAATAGCCTCAGGCTGAATCCGTGATCTGCACCCTTCAAAACCGAAGGAAAATGGCCTTTCGAAAAAAGCGCCTAAAAATTACGAAAATGTCCTCCGTAAAAATTCGATCAAATTTCCGACAAAATCGGCCATTGCTAGACTTCATCGTTGGTGGAGAGTACCCTAAGGCCGAATCTGTGATCCAACGCATTCAATTTAAATAAGAACTCATGCACATTCACATTAAACATAGCTCAAACAAAATCACACATCATCAACCATAAGCACAAACAAACAACGACAATCACTTCATCGAAATACCTAAGGCTTGTAATTCTTAAAAAAAACACGTAAGGCGTAGAATTTACCCCCTTTACACTCACCTCTCAAGTGTCGATACTTTAATTCGTTGGACGCGAAGAACCTTCACTTGATCGCTTCCTTAATCCTATCAATAGAGATTAACTACCCTTAGTCGGTATTCCGTAGAGTTTTCCGTTCTCCTAGCTTAGTCCCAAAATTCTTTAAAAAGGAGCATTGAACTTCTTGAAATAATTTCTATTTTCTCCAAATTTTACCAAGGCTTGAATTACTACTATCGGCTCGAAACTCTTATAAATAAATCTCATAAATTTCTCAAAATATTTTACTTATTAAGAACTCAAAATTATGATTTAGAATAACCCTAACATGAACCAAAATTATCGAGTAGCATTTACACCTTGATAACTCCTTCTACTTATTCAATTTTTTTCAACAACGAATTTTTAAACCTATACTACCAGCACCTAAAATTCATAATCTTAATTTTAAAACATGCAACCCATATTCCAGTTTTTCACAAAACTAACAAGTTAATAATACATATTCATACAGTAATATAATAAATTAAAACCGACAACTTCTTAATTTTTTTTTATATTCAACCGGCCGATTCTAAAAATTCCCAAGAAATTTCCCGGACAAACAAACAAGCTTACGGATTCTATTAAAATTACTAGATCTAAAATAACCGTTTGCAAACTATTTTATCTAACTAAACACGTCTTTCTAACAATTCTTATAATTATGAAAACATCTTCAAAAATTCTTAAATTAATATCCGACACCCTGTGGATTTTATCCTATTAATGAAATTATCACACAAAAAAAAAATGCCTACTGTACAGTAACTAAAATAATAAAAATCTTGAGAAAAATACTCTTTTTGGCCCATTTTCAATGTTTTTAAAATAATAGGGACTAAGCTGCTCATACTGGAAACATAGGGGACTAATCTGGACATTTGTGAAAATTACGAACTCGGTCCTTATATTTTTTTTCCTAATAGACTGAATTGGTACCTGCACTATCCGATATGCGTCTAACACCTTCGAAGCTCGTATCTCCTTCGTCTGACGTCGGAATTCAATTCCGCAAAAACCGGAATGTTCCTGATATCGTCCTCTACGCGATGATGCCAAGGTTTCAGAGATTGGTTGAAGTCGACAAAGCCGAAACTGCCGTCAAAGCTTCGCACTACAACGTCAGGAGAAGGCTCCAACGCCGATGATGATTTCGGTAGCGAGGCCAGGCTTCTATCGTTGCTATAACGAGAGGGATGGGGTCGCTGCGAGGCGGAACGGAGTAATGGCCTGGGGATTTTTCCGATGCACTACTGCTTCTCGCTCTCCTCTCGGCTTTGCGGTGAAGAATAAAATTGTATTTGGCGAGGGTAACAGTAACCATGGGGAACGGAACGGGTAATTAAAAAGGGGAACGTTTGAGGAAGTGGTAACGGGCTCTTGGAGTTTTGTTTTATTATTTTTATATATATATTTTTTTTTCTCCTGGTGCTGATGAGTGGTGAACACGAGTGAAGAGTGGGGGAAGATGATTATTAATATTAATCACAACAATAATCAAAAGTTTAATGTTTGTTACTGATGGGAAGCGGAAACGTAGACATGATATGATTATCATGTTAATAATAATAATAATAACCAAGGTTGTTATTACCATTATTATTATTATCTCTAATTAATGGTTGCAATCCTTCGTATGTAATCGTCAATCCAACCGCTCGATTCGACTTATACCCAAATATCGGGGTGTTACATTTCCTCCACCCTTATGAAAATTTCGTCCCCGAAATTGGAACCATAGAATACAACTGTGAATGATAACTTGCTCGACCGTAAATTCCGTTTGACGGAACTGGTTTGGTTGGGAAATAATATTTCCCTTCCCCTTAAGAAATTTCGACCTCGAAATTTTTTGTTTTTTGTTTTTTTTGGCTTGGTGGAACATAAATGCATCACTGGGTCCATTCTTGAATACCGAGCGACAAGAATTAAACGAGAAGGTACAAAGAGAGCCACCAACCACTGCTCTAAGCACTGTTAAACAACTCTGGGTACTTCTCTCTCATGCTACTCTCGGTCTCCCAAGTTGCAGCCTCGCTGCCCTGGTTCCTCCATATAACCTTTACCATGGCAATCTTCTTCCTCCTCAACTCCTTTTCCTGCCTATCCACAATCTGGATTGGGATCTCCTCATAGGTCAAATCATCTTCCAATTGGATGTCCTCGTGTCTGATCACATGCTCCGGGTTGGATCGATACGCCCTTAGCATGCTGACGTGAAAAAACATCGTGGATCCTAGATAGGCTGGGAGGTAAGGCAAGTCGATAGGCTAAAGGTCCAATGCGCTCCAACACCTCATATGGACCGATATACCTCGGACTAAGTTTTCCCTTTTTACCAAATCTCATCACTCCCTTCCAAGGAGACACCCTTAGGAATACCATATCACCCACTTCATAACTTCGCGGGTTCCCTGGCCTCTCCGCATTACTCTTCTGCCGGTCTTGAGCTGTTTTCAAGTTCCGGCGAATCACCTCCACCTTCTCCACTGCTTTCTGTATCATCTCCGGACCCTCCAGCTGTCGCATGCCCTCTGCATCCCAGTACAATGGTGTACGGCACTTCCTCCCATACAATACCTCATATGGAGCTGCTTGTATCGAGCTGTGATACTGGTTGTTGTAAGCGAACTCCATTAAAGGCAAATGCTCATCCCAAGCTCCTTCCATGGTCAAGACACACGCCCTCAATAGGTCCTCTAGTGTCTGAATTGTCCTCTCTGACTGCCCATCCGTCTGGGGGTGATATGCGGTAGAGAAGTGAACTTTAGTGCCCATTGCCTTTTGAAGACTCACCCAGAATCGTGCCGTGAAGCTAGGGTCGCGATCAGACACGATACTAAGTGGAACTCCATGCAATCTCACTATCTCCCTCACATACAACCTAGCCAGCTCCTCCAGTCCTGGCTTGAACTTGATGGGTATAAAATGAGCCACCTTCGATAAGCGGTCCACAATCACCCATACTCCATCATTTCCCCTTGGGGTCCTCGGTAAACCATACACAAAATCCATGGTGATCTTCTCCCAAGTCCACTGCGGGATCTCCAATGGTAGGTGCTCAATGACTGGAGCTTGATGTTCAGCCTTGATCATTTGGCACTCCAAGCACTGGTAGACATGTGTAGCTACCTCTTTCTTCAATCCTGGCCACCAGAAATGCTCCTTGAGGGTACGATACATCTTAGTAGCCCCAGGGTGCATCGCATAGGGCGCAGAGTGAGCCTCGTCCAGAATATCCTTCCTTAGCTTGTCGACATCCGGGACACACAACCTTCCTTGATACATTAGTACCCCATCTACCAGTTCAAATTTTGTGTCCTTCCCTTCTAACACTTGCTTCTTGTACTTCTCAAATTCCAAATCTTCACTCTGCTTCTCCCTGATTCGTTCCTGCAGCATAGGACGAATTTTCAAAGTTGCTAGCAACTTTGTTACCTCTTCTAGCTCCAAATCCACGTTCATGGCCCTCAAGGAGACCAACTCCGGTAAAGGGCTCTCCCTCTTCCTGCTCAAGGCGTCAGCCACCACATTTGCCTTTCCCGGATGGTACTTAATGGTGCAGTCATAATCGCTCAACAGCTCCATCCACCTTCTCTGCCTCATGTTCAACTCCTTCTGATCAGTCAAGTGTTGGATGCTCTTGTGATCCGTGAAAATCGTGAACGTCTCGCCGTAGAGATAGTGTCTCCATAACTTCAAGGCAAAGACCACTGCTGCCAACTCCAGGTCATGGGTGGGGTAATTCACCTCATGGGGTCGTAGCTGCCTGGAGGCATAGGCGATCACCTTCTTATCCTGCATGAGTACACAACCCAAGCCTTGGTAGGAAGCATCGCTATAGATGGAATACTCCCCACCGCTGGTCGGTAGTGCTAGCACTGGTGCAGAGGTAAGCTTCTCCTTCAGCAACTCAAACGCCGTTTGACACTTCTCGTCCCAAACAAATGCTTTCCCCTTCTGCAATAGTTGTGTCATAGGTCGTGCAATGCTGGAGAACCCTTCCACAAACCTCCGGTAGTACCCAGCTAAACCCAGAAAACTCCGCACTTCGGAAACATTCTTTGGTGGAGCCCAGTTTGTTACAGCTTCAATCTTCTTGGGATCCACTTCAACCCCACGCCCAGAAATCAGATGACCCAAGAACAAGACCTCCTCCAACCAAAAGTCACACTTCGAGAACTTGGCGTATAGCTTCTCCTCTTTCAATTTCTGCAAAACCACCCCAAGGTGTTCTTCGTGCTCCTCCTTACTTCTCGAGTAGATGAGTATGTCATCTATGAAGACGATGACAAACTTGTCCAAGTACTCGTGAAGAACCCGGTTCATTAGTGCCATAAAAGCTGCTGGTGCATTGGTCAGTCCGAACGGCATGACCAAGAACTCGTAGTGGCCGTACCTAGTGCGAAAAGCTGTCTTGGGTACTGAACCATCTGCCACCCTCAACTGATGATACCCTGACCGTAGATCGATCTTCGAGAACACCCTTGCTCCTTGTAGTTGGTCGAAGAGATCATCTATCCTTGGCAAAGGATAGCGGTTCTTGATGGTAGCTTTATTCAACTTCCTATAGTCAATGCACAGTCTCATACTGCCATCCTTCTTCTTCACGAATAACACTGGTGCTCCCCATGGTGATACACTAGGGCGTATGAACCCCTTCTCCAACAGTTCCTGCAACTGCTCCTTCAACTCCTTTAACTCCACTGGTGCCATACGGTAAGGAGGAATAGATATCGGTGCCGTGCCAGGAATCACTTCAATATCAAACTCTACCTCTCGCTGCGGCGGTAGCCCCGGAAGATCTTCGGGAAATACCTCGGGGTATTCCCTGACGACAGGTACATCTTCTATCTTCTTCTCTTGCACCTCCTTAACATGAGCTAAATATGCTTCACATCCTTCTTGAATTAATGAGAATGCCTTAACCGCGGAGATTAAGCACCCAGGGATAAGCTTCTTAGTCCCTTTGAACAAAGCAGTGCCCTTTCCTTCCACCTCTAGGCTAACCTCCTTCTTGTAGCAGTCCACCTTTGCTCTATTCTTTGACAGCCAATCCATACCCAAGATGACATCAAACTCGTCGAAGGGTAGTAAAATTAGGTTCGCCTCGAATTCGTGTCCCGCCACAGTGATAGCACAATCCCGAAGGACTGAGTCTACTATAAGGGTATCCCCCACTGGGGTCCTGACCCCTAAATTCTGCCCCAACCTCACAAATGGAATACCTAAGGTTCTAGCAAGCTTGGTAGAAATGAAAGAGTGCGTGGAACCGGAATCAAATAACACAAAAGCGGGCTGGTGGTAAAGCGAGATCATACCAGTCACCACCTCAGGTGCAGCGTCAGCTTCTTCTCTCCTCATGGCAAACAGTCTTGGTTGCCCAGATGCTTGAGATCCTTGCCCTCGATCCCGCTCATTGCGGTTGAACCGCCCTGCATTTCCTCCCTGCTGGTGATTAGACCGGTTTGGCTGGTTGCCAAACTGCTGTCCGGTCTGAGTTCTTCCTCCTCCGCCCCGGACTGATTGCTCGGACTGGGCTCTCCCCTCTCCTCCCTTCCTAGGGCAATATCTGGCATAGTGGCCTGGCTCATTGCAGTGATAACAAATGCCTCCCAGATGCACCTTACACTCTCCCGGGTGGATCCTCCCACACTGGTTGCATGGGTCCCGAGGAATGTAGATTGGCCCTGATCTGGTTGAGCCGGCCTGACTCTGGGTGGCTCCATAGTAGTTCTGGGATGGTCTCCTTCTCTGCTGACTCGGCTGTCCTGGCCCCTCAGACAGGCTAACAGCCTTCCTCTTGTTCCCTTCTCGTTGTATCCCCTCCTCATATAGAGCTGTGTCCGCCCTCTCCAATCGAAGAGCCGCCTGATAGATCTCTTCCCTGTTGTTCCAATTCAGAATACTCAGCTGGCGGCGAAAAGCATGAAATTGAGGCCCTCCATAAGTAAGTAGCTTGTCGAACCTGGCCGTGTACTCAGTCACGCTTTCCCTGCCTTCATTGCCCCACTTCTGCCTGATCAGCAAAAATTCCCTCTGCTTCCCGATCCGGTAAGCCTCCGGAATGAAATGGTCTTTGAACAACTGCACGAACTCTGGCCAAGTGATGGCCGGTGGATCCTCTCGACTAGCTGGCTGGGTAGTCCACCAGTTGTATGCAGCGTCCTGTAGCAAGGACACTGTCAGCAGCACTCTGTCCTCATCATCAGCTCTCATCTCGGCTAGTGTACGAGTGACCTTAGCTAGCCACTGCTCTACTTCCATGGGGTCTGTTGAACGCCCCCCCTTAAAATCTTCCACCTTTCTCTTCCGGAACCCTACATAGTCTGGTGGACGTCTCTCTGGTACTGGCACCGGTGGTGTGAGCTGCGGGCCAACACTTGCACTGTAGACGTACAAGGTTTCGTTAGATCTCAGTTATTTCTTCCTTGATATGGTTTAGAGTAGACTGGAGATTCTAAATTCTTAAAAGAAATCCTGACTGGTTTGGCCAAACCTTGACTTGAAATCTTTAAAACAAAACCTTTAAAAACTGAGACCGACATTCCAATATTTCTTGGGAACCAAGAAACAGAGGACGACCGGCTCTGATACCAAAATGAAACATCCCAGCTCTTTGAATTTGAAAAAAAGACCTTTCTACCCCGGGGTATAGTTAAAAATCACAAGTTTAAATAAAATACCAAACTTAAATATCTCAATATCTCAAATCGAAGCCCTAAACACGTGGGCAAAACTCAAATTGTCCAAAGGAAATGAATCTCCAATCCTTAACTCTTAACCATAAAGACTTAATAACTGGAAAAAGTTCTCTGGTGCTTACTCTGACGCCTGGCTCGACATCTCTCAGCGACGATGGTGTTGAGTCCCTCTAGCTTGCTGCTCACGGACTGGCTGGTTAGGATTTCCTCCTCTACGATCTGGTGAGTGAGTTGGGGTCAGTCTACGCCCTTACGATAAAATCTATAGTACTTTAGTATTCTTCTCTAAACACTTAACTTCTACTAGTGGAAGTTGTTTTGTACTTCCACTCTTAACACTTATAACAAAAAAAATCCTTCGGGAGTTAAAGCTCCCTTCTTAAAGCTCAAAACTTGACTTAAATCTTTTGACTGACACTGGGATCCCTCACTAGCTAGTCCGGTTGCCCAACTCATACGTATGAGAAGCCATTCAGGCTTTCCTTAAACTTAAACTTAGTTAGGGAAGTCGTAACGATTCATCCCCCTAACATCTTAAACTTATCGTGGTGGCTCTTCACCACGATTCTCAAGGGCACAACTGCTGCCCATCTTAAAAGTCTCAAGAGCATAACTGCTGCTCTATCTCAAACTGTCTCAAAAGGCAACGGACTGACGCTAGTGACTAAAAACACTTAAAACGACTTCACCTTCTTGAAGGTGAGTTACTTCTTAAAAAGAACTTGTTCCTTAACTTTAGCAATAACTTATAAACTTGAGCTTTAATTTAAATAAGAACTCATGCACATTCACATTAAACATAGCTCAAACAAAATCACACATCATCAACCATAAGCACAAACAAACAACGACAATCACTTCATCGAAATACCTAAGGCTTGTAATTCTTAAAAAAAACACGTAAGGCGTAGAATTTACCCCCTTTACACTCACCTCTCAAGTGTCGATACTTTAATTCGTTGGACGCGAAGAACCTTCACTTGATCGCTTCCTTAATCCTATCAATAGAGATTAACTACCCTTAGTCGGTATTCCGTAGAGTTTTCCGTTCTCCTAGCTTAGTCCCAAAATTCTTTAAAAAGGGGCATTGAACTTCTTGAAATAATTTCTATTTTCTCCAAATTTTACCAAGGCTTGAATTACTACTATCGGCTCGAAACTCTTATAAATAAATCTCATAAATTTCTCAAAATATTTTACTTATTAAGAACTCAAAATTATGATTTAGAATAACCCTAACATGAACCAAAATTATCGAGTAGCATTTACACCTTGATAACTCCTTCTACTTATTCAATTTTTTTCAACAACGAATTTTTAAACCTATACTACCAGCACCTAAAATTCATAATCTTAATTTTAAAACATGCAACCCATATTCCAGTTTTTCACAAAATTAACAAGTTAATAATACATATTAACACAGTAATATAATAAATTAAAACCGACAACTTCTTAATTTTTTTTTATATTCAACCGGCCGATTCTAAAAATTCCCAAGAAATTTCCCGGACAAACAAACAAGCTTACGGATTCTATTAAAATTACTAGATCTAAAATAACCGTTTGCAAACTATTTTATCTAACTAAACACGTCTTTCTAACAATTCTTATAATTATGAAAACATCTTCAAAAATTCTTAAATTAATATCTGACACCCTGTGGATTTTATCCTATTAATGAAATTATCACACCAAAAAAAAAATGCCTACTGTACAGTAACTAAAATAATAAAAATCTTGAGAAAAATACTCTTTTTGGCCCATTTTCAATGTTTTTAAAATAATAGGGACTAAGCTGCTCATACTGGAAACATAGGGGACTAATCTGGACATTTGTGAAAATTACGAACTCGGTCCTTATATTTTTTTTCTAATAGACTGAATTGGTACCTGCACTATCCGATATGCGTCTAACACCTTCGAAGCTCGTATCTCCTTCGTCTGACGTCGGAATTCAATTCCGCAAAAACCGGAATGTTCCTGATATCGTCCTCTACGCGATGATGCCAAGGTTTCAGAGATTGGTTGAAGTCGACAAAGCCGAAACTGCCGTCAAAGCTTCGCACTACAACGTCAGGAGAAGGCTCCAACGCCGATGATGATTTCGGTAGCGAGGCCAGGCTTCTATCGTTGCTATAACGAGAGGGATGGGGTCGCTGCGAGGCGGAAAGGAGTAATGGCCTGGGGATTTTTCCGATGCACTACTGCTTCTCGCTCTCCTCTCGGCTTTGCGGTGAAGAATAAAATTGTATTTGGCGAGGGTAACAGTAACCATCGAGAACGGAACGGGTAATTAAAAAGGGGAACGTTTGAGGAAGTGGTAACGAGCTCTTGGAGTTTTGTTTTATTATTTTTATATATATATTTTTTTTCTCCTGGTGCTGATGAGTGGTGAACACGAGTGAAGAGTGGGGGAAGATGATTATTAATATTAATCACAACAATAATCAAAAGTTTAATGTTTGTTACTGATGGGAAGCGGAAACGTAGACATGATATGATTATCATGTTAATAATAATAATAATAGTAATAACCAAGGTTGTTATTACCATTATTATTATTATCTCTAATTAATGGTTGCAATCCTTCGTATGTAATCGTCAATCCAACCGCTCGATTCGACTTATACCCAAATATCGGGGTGTTACAGTACCCTAAGGCCGAATCTGTGATCCAACGCATTCAAAATCCAAGGAAAACGGACTTTCCATAAAATCGCCTGAAATCGGTGATACTTTGGAAAGTGGCAAAAATTGCCCCGGAAGTTTTCTGCCCGAAACCCTGTTTAATAGACTTATTCATCCCTAAAGAATAGCCTCAGGCTGAATCCGTGATCTGCACCCTTCAAAACCGAAGGAAAATGGCCTTTCGAAAAAAGCGCCTAAAAATTACGAAAATGCCCTCCGTAAAAATTCGACCAAATTTCCGACCAAATCGGCCATTGCTAGACTTCATCGCTGGTGGAGAGTACCCTAAGGCCGAATCTGTGATCCAACGCATTCAAAATCCAAGGAAAACGGACTTTCCATAAAATCGCCCGAAATCGGTGATGGTACCCCTTTGGAAACTGGCAAAAATTGCCCCGGAAGTTTTCTGCCCGAAACCCTGTTTAATAGACTTATATTCATCCCTAAAGAATAGCCTCAGGCTGAATCCGTGATCTGCACCCTTCAAAACCGAAGGAAAATGGCCTTTCGAAAAAAGCGCCTAAAAATTACGAAAATGCCCTCCGTAAAAATTCGACCAAATTTCCGACCAAATCGGCCATTGCTAGACTTCATCGCTGGTGGAGAGTACCCTAAGGCCGAATCTGTGATCCAACGCATTCAAAATCCAAGGAAAACGGACTTTCCATAAAATCGCCCGAAATCGGTGATGGTACCCCTTTGGAAACTGGCAAAAATTGCCCCGGAAGTTTTCTGCCCGAAACCCTGTTTAATAGACTTATTCATCCCTAAAGAATAGCCTCAGGCTGAATCCGTGATCTGCACCCTTCAAAACCGAAGGAAAATGGCCTTTCGAAAAAAGCGCCTAAAAATTACGAAAATGCCCTCCGTAAAAATTCGACCAAATTTCCGACCAAATCGGCCATTGCTAGACTTCATCGCTGGTGGAGAGTACCCTAAGGCCGAATCTGTGATCCAACGCATTCAAAATCCAAGGAAAACGGACTTTCCATAAAATCGCCCGAAATCGGTGATGGTACCCCTTTGGAAACTGGCAAAAATTGCCCCGGAAGTTTTCTGCCCGAAACCCTGTTTAATAGACTTATATTCATCCCTAAAGAATAGCCTCAGGCTGAATCCGTGATCTGCACCCTTCAAAACCGAAGGAAAATGGCCTTTCGAAAAAAGCGCCTAAAAATTACGAAAATGCCCTCCGTAAAAATTCGACCAAATTTCCGACCAAATCGGCCATTGCTAGACTTCATCGCTGGTGGAGAGTACCCTAAGGCCGAATCTGTGATCCAACGCATTCAAAATCCAAGGAAAACGGACTTTCCATAAAATCGCCCGAAATCGGTGATGGTACCCCTTTGGAAACTGGCAAAAATTGCCCCGGAAGTTTTCTGCCCGAAACCCTGTTTAATAGACTTATTCATCCCTAAAGAATAGCCTCAGGCTGAATCCGTGATCTGCACCCTTCAAAACCGAAGGAAAATGGCCTTTCGAAAAAAGCGCCTAAAAATTACGAAAATGCCCTCCGTAAAAATTCGACCAAATTTCCGACCAAATCGGCCATTGCTAGACTTCATCGCTGGTGGAGAGTACCCTAAGGCCGAATCTGTGATCCAACGCATTCAAAATCCAAGGAAAACGGACTTTCCATAAAATCGCCCGAAATCGGTGATGGTACCCCTTTGGAAACTGGCAAAAATTGCCCCGGAAGTTTTCTGCCCGAAACCCTGTTTAATAGACTTATTCATCCCTAAAGAATAGCCTCAGGCTGAATCCGTGATCTGCACCCTTCAAAACCGAAGGAAAATGGCCTTTCGAAAAAAGCGCCTAAAAATTACGAAAATGCCCTCCGTAAAAATTCGACCAAATTTCCGACCAAATCGGCCATTGCTAGACTTCATCGCTGGTGGAGAGTACCCTAAGGCCGAATCTGTGATCCAACGCATTCAAAATCCAAGGAAAACGGACTTTCCATAAAATCGCCCGAAATCGGTGATGGTACCCCTTTGGAAACTGGCAAAAATTGCCCCGGAAGTTTTCTGCCCGAAACCCTGTTTAATAGACTTATATTCATCCCTAAAGAATAGCCTCAGGCTGAATCCGTGATCTGCACCCTTCAAAACCGAAGGAAAATGGCCTTTCGAAAAAAGCGCCTAAAAATTACGAAAATGCCCTCCGTAAAAATTCGACCAAATTTCCGACCAAATCGGCCATTGCTAGACTTCATCGCTGGTGGAGAGTACCCTAAGGCCGAATCTGTGATCCAACGCATTCAAAATCCAAGGAAAACGGACTTTCCATAAAATCGCCCGAAATCGGTGATGGTACCCCTTTGGAAACTGGCAAAAATTGCCCCGGAAGTTTTCTGCCCGAAACCCTGTTTAATAGACTTATATTCATCCCTAAAGAATAGCCTCAGGCTGAATCCGTGATCTGCACCCTTCAAAACCGAAGGAAAATGGCCTTTCGAAAAAAGCGCCTAAAAATTACGAAAATGCCCTCCGTAAAAATTCGACCAAATTTCCGACCAAATCGGCCATTGCTAGACTTCATCGCTGGTGTAGAGTGCCCTAAGGCCGAATCTGTGATCCAACGCATTCAAAATCCAAGGAAAACGGACTTTCCATAAAATCGCCCGAAATCGGTGATGGTACCCCTTTGGAAACTGGCAAAAATTGCCCCGGAAGTTTTCTGCCCGAAACCCTGTTTAATAGACTTATTCATCCCTAAAGAATAGCCTCAGGCTGAATCCGTGATCTGCACCCTTCAAAACCGAAGGAAAATGGCCTTTCGAAAAAAGCGCCTAAAAATTACGAAAATGCCCTCCGTAAAAATTCGACCAAATTTCCGACCAAATCGGCCATTGCTAGACTTCATCGCTGGTGGAGAGTACCCTAAGGCCGAATCTGTGATCCAACGCATTCAAAATCCAAGGAAAACGGACTTTCCATAAAATCGCCCGAAATCGGTGATGGTACACCTTTGGAAACTGGCAAAAATTGCCCCGGAAGTTTTCTGCCCGAAACCCTGTTTAATAGACTTATATTCATCCCTAAAGAATAGCCTCAGGCTGAATCCGTGATCTGCACCCTTCAAAACCGAAGGAAAATGGCCTTTCGAAAAAAAGGCCTAAAAATTACGAAAATGCCCTCCGTAAAAATTCGACCAAATTTCCGACCAAATCGGCCATTGCTAGAATTCATCGCTGGTGGAGAGTACCCTAAGGCCAAATCTGTGATCCAACGCATTCAAAATCCAAGGAAAACGGACTTTCCATAAAATCGCCCGAAATCGGTGATGGTACCCCTTTGGAAACTGGCAAAAATTGCCCCGGAAGTTTTCTGCCCGAAACCCTGTTTAATAGACTTATTCATCCCTAAAGAATAGCCTCAGGCTGAATCCGTGATCTGCACCCTTCAAAACCGAAGGAAAATCGCCTTTCGAAAAAAGCGCCTAAAAATTACGAAAATGCCCTCCGTAAAAATTCGACCAAATTTCCGACCAAATCGGCCATTGCTAGACTTCATCGCTGGTGGAGAGTACCCTAATGCCGAATCTGTGATCCAACGCATTCAAAATCCAAGGAAAACGGACTTTCCATAAAATCGCCCGAAATCGGTGATGGTACCCCTTTGGAAACTGGCAAAAATTGCCCCGGAAGTTTTCTGCCCGAAACCCTGTTTAATAGACTTATTCATCCCTAAAGAATAGCCTCAGGCTGAATCCGTGATCTGCACCCTTCAAAACCGAAGGAAAATGGCCTTTCGAAAAAAGCGCCTAAAAATTACGAAAATGCCCTCCGTAAAAATTCGACCAAATTTCCGACCAAATCGGCCATTGCTAGACTTCATCGCTGGTGGAGAGTACCCTAAGGCCGAATCTGTGATCCAACGCATTCAAAATCCAAGGAAAACGGACTTTCCATAAAATCGCCCGAAATCGGTGATGGTACCCCTTTGGAAACTGGCAAAAATTGCCCCGGAAGTTTTCTGCCCGAAACCCTGTTTAATAGACTTATATTCATCCCTAAAGAATAGCCTCAGGCTGAATCCGTGATCTGCACCCTTCAAAACCGAAGGAAAATGGCCTTTCGAAAAAAGCGCCTAAAAATTACGAAAATGCCCTCCGTAAAAATTCGACCAAATTTCCGACCAAATCGGCCATTGCTAGACTTCATCGCTGGTGGAGAGTACCCTAAGGCCGAATCTGTGATCCAACGCATTCAAAATCCAAGGAAAACGGACTTTCCATAAAATCGCCCGAAATCGGTGATGGTACCCCTTTGGAAACTGGCAAAAATTGCCCCGGAAGTTTTCTGCCCGAAACCCTGTTTAATAGACTTATATTCATCCCTAAAGAATAGCCTCAGGCTGAATCCGTGATCTGCACCCTTCAAAACCGAAGGAAAATGGCCTTTCGAAAAAAGCGCCTAAAAATTACGAAAATGCCCTCCGTAAAAATTCGACCAAATTTCCGACCAAATCGGCCATTGCTAGACTTCATCGCTGGTGGAGAGTACCCTAAGGCCGAATCTGTGATCCAACGCATTCAAAATCCAAGGAAAACGGACTTTCCATAAAATCGCCCGAAATCGGTGATGGTACCCCTTTGGAAACTGGCAAAAATTGCCCCGGAAGTTTTCTGCCCGAAACCCTGTTTAATAGACTTATTCATCCCTAAAGAATAGCCTCAGGCTGAATCCGTGATCTGCACCCTTCAAAACCGAAGGAAAATGGCCTTTCGAAAAAAGCGCCTAAAAATTACGAAAATGCCCTCCGTAAAAATTCGACCAAATTTCCGACCAAATCGGCCATTGCTAGACTTCATCGCTGGTGGAGAGTACCCTAAGGCCGAATCTGTGATCCAACGCATTCAAAATCCAAGGAAAACGGACTTTCCATAAAATCGCCCGAAATCGGTGATGGTACCCCTTTGGAAACTGGCAAAAATTGCCCCGGAAGTTTTCTGCCCGAAACCCTGTTTAATAGACTTATTCATCCCTAAAGAATAGCCTCAGGCTGAATCCGTGATCTGCACCCTTCAAAACCGAAGGAAAATGGCCTTTCGAAAAAAGCGCCTAAAAATTACGAAAATGCCCTCCGTAAAAATTCGACCAAATTTCCGACCAAATCGGCCATTGCTAGACTTCATCGCTGGTGGAGAGTACCCTAAGGCCGAATCTGTGATCCAACGCATTCAAAATCCAAGGAAAACGGACTTTCCATAAAATCGCCCGAAATCGGTGATGGTACCCCTTTGGAAACTGGCAAAAATTGCCCCGGAAGTTTTCTGCCCGAAACCCTGTTTAATAGACTTATTCATCCCTAAAGAATAGCCTCAGGCTGAATCCGTGATCTGCACCCTTCAAAACCGAAGGAAAATGGCCTTTCGAAAAAAGCGCCTAAAAATTACGAAAATGCCCTCCGTAAAAATTCGACCAAATTTCCGACCAAATCGGCCATTGCTAGACTTCATCGCTGGTGGAGAGTACCCTAAGGCCGAATCTGTGATCCAACGCATTCAAAATCCAAGGAAAACGGACTTTCCATAAAATCGCCCGAAATCGGTGATGGTACCCCTTTGGAAACTGGCAAAAATTGCCCCGGAAGTTTTCTGCCCGAAACCCTGTTTAATAGACTTATTCATCCCTAAAGAATAGCCTCAGGCTGAATCCGTGATCTGCACCCTTCAAAACCGAAGGAAAATGGCCTTTCGAAAAAAGCGCCTAAAAATTACGAAAATGCCCTCCGTAAAAATTCGACCAAATTTCCGACCAAATCGGCCATTGCTAGACTTCATCGCTGGTGGAGAGTACCCTAAGGCCGAATCTGTGATCCAACGCATTCAAAATCCAAGGAAAACGGACTTTCCATAAAATCGCCCGAAATCGGTGATGGTACCCCTTTGGAAACTGGCAAAAATTGCCCCGGAAGTTTTCTGCCCGAAACCCTGTTTAATAGACTTATTCATCCCTAAAGAATAGCCTCAGGCTGAATCCGTGATCTGCACCCTTCAAAACCGAAGGAAAATGGCCTTTCGAAAAAAGCGCCTAAAAATTACGAAAATGCCCTCCGTAAAAATTCGACCAAATTTCCGACCAAATCGGCCATTGCTAGACTTCATCGCTGGTGGAGAGTACCCTAAGGCCGAATCTGTGATCCAACGCATTCAAAATCCAAGGAAAACGGACTTTCCATAAAATCGCCCGAAATCGGTGATGGTACCCCTTTGGAAACTGGCAAAAATTGCCCCGGAAGTTTTCTGCCCGAAACCCTGTTTAATAGACTTATTCATCCCTAAAGAATAGCCTCAGGCTGAATCCGTGATCTGCACCCTTCAAAACCGAAGGAAAATGGCCTTTCGAAAAAAGCGCCTAAAAATTACGAAAATGCCCTCCGTAAAAATTCGACCAAATTTCCGACCAAATCGGCCATTGCTAGACTTCATCGCTGGTGGAGAGTACCCTAAGGCCGAATCTGTGATCCAACGCATTCAAAATCCAAGGAAAACGGACTTTCCATAAAATCGCCCGAAATCGGTGATGGTACCCCTTTGGAAACTGGCAAAAATTGCCCCGGAAGTTTTCTGCCCGAAACCCTGTTTAATAGACTTATTCATCCCTAAAGAATAGCCTCAGGCTGAATCCGTGATCTGCACCCTTCAAAACCGAAGGAAAATGGCCTTTCGAAAAAAGCGCCTAAAAATTACGAAAATGCCCTCCGTAAAAATTCGACCAAATTTCCGACCAAATCGGCCATTGCTAGACTTCATCGCTGGTGGAGAGTACCCTAAGGCCGGATCTGTGATCCAACTCATTCAAAATCCAAGGAAAACGGACTTTCCATAAAATCGCCCGAAATCGGTGATGGTACCCCTTTGGAAACTGGCAAAAATTGCCCCGGAAGTTTTCTGCCCGAAACCCTGTTTAATAGACTTATTCATCCCTAAAGAATAGCCTCAGGCTGAATCCGTGATCTGCACCCTTCAAAACCGAAGGAAAATGGCCTTTCGAAAAAAGCGCCTAAAAATTACGAAAATGCCCTCCGTAAAAATTCGACCAAATTTCCGACCAAATCGGCCATTGCTAGACTTCATCGCTGGTGGAGAGTACCCTAAGGCCGAATCTGTGATCCAACGCATTCAAAATCCAAGGAAAACGGACTTTCCATAAAATCGCCCGAAATCGGTGATGGTACCCCTTTGGAAACTGGCAAAAATTGCCCCGGAAGTTTTCTGCCCGAAACCCTGTTTAATAGACTTATTCATCCCTAAAGAATAGCCTCAGGCTGAATCCGTGATCTGCACCCTTCAAAACCGAAGGAAAATGGCCTTTCGAAAAAAGCGCCTAAAAATTACGAAAATGCCCTCCGTAAAAATTCGACCAAATTTCCGACCAAATCGGCCATTGCTAGACTTCATCGCTGGTGGAGAGTACCCTAAGGCCGAATCTGTGATCCAACGCATTCAAAATCCAAGGAAAACGGACTTTCCATAAAATCGCCCGAAATCGGTGATGGTACCCCTTTGGAAACTGGCAAAAATTGCCCCGGAAGTTTTCTGCCCGAAACCCTGTTTAATAGACTTATTCATCCCTAAAGAATAGCCTCAGGCTGAATCCGTGATCTGCACCCTTCAAAACCGAAGGAAAATGGCCTTTCGAAAAAAGCGCCTAAAAATTACGAAAATGCCCTCCGTAAAAATTCGACCAAATTTCCGACCAAATCGGCCATTGCTAGACTTCATCGCTGGTGGAGAGTACCCTAAGGCCGAATCTGTGATCCAACGCATTCAAAATCCAAGGAAAACGGACTTTCCATAAAATCGCCCGAAATCGGTGATGGTACCCCCTTTGGAAACTGGCAAAAATTGCCCCGGAAGTTTTCTGCCCGAAACCCTGTTTAATAGACTTATTCATCCCTAAAGAATAGCCTCAGGCTGAATCCGTGATCTGCACCCTTCAAAACCGAAGGAAAATGGCCTTTCGAAAAAAGCGCCTAAAAATTACGAAAATGCCCTCCGTAAAAATTCGACCAAATTTCCGACCAAATCGGCCATTGCTAGACTTCATCGCTGGTGGAGAGTACCCTAAGGCCGGATCTGTGATCCAACGCATTCAAAATCCAAGGAAAACGGACTTTCCATAAAATCGCCCGAAATCGGTGATGGTACCCCTTTGGAAACTGGCAAAAATTGCCCCGGAAGTTTTCTGCCCGAAACCCTGTTTAATAGACTTATTCATCCCTAAAGAATAGCCTCAGGCTGAATCCGTGATCTGCACCCTTCAAAACCGAAGGAAAATGGCCTTTCGAAAAAAGCGCCTAAAAATTACGAAAATGCCCTCCGTAAAAATTCGACCAAATTTCCGACCAAATCGGCCATTGCTAGACTTCATCGCTGGTGGAGAGTACCCTAAGGCCGAATCTGTGATCCAACGCATTCAAAATCCAAGGAAAACGGACTTTCCATAAAATCGCCCGAAATCGGTGATGGTACCCCTTTGGAAACTGGCAAAAATTGCCCCGGAAGTTTTCTGCCCGAAACCCTGTTTAATAGACTTATTCATCCCTAAAGAATAGCCTCAGGCTGAATCCGTGATCTGCACCCTTCAAAACCGAAGGAAAATGGCCTTTCGAAAAAAGCGCCTAAAAATTACGAAAATGCCCTCCGTAAAAATTCGACCAAATTTCCGACCAAATCGGCCATTGCTAGACTTCATCGCTGGTGGAGAGTACCCTAAGGCCGGATCTGTGATCCAACTCATTCAAAATCCAAGGAAAACGGACTTTCCATAAAATCGCCCGAAATCGGTGATGGTACCCCTTTGGAAACTGGCAAAAATTGCCCCGGAAGTTTTCTGCCCGAAACCCTGTTTAATAGACTTATTCATCCCTAAAGAATAGCCTCAGGCTGAATCCGTGATCTGCACCCTTCAAAACCGAAGGAAAATGGCCTTTCGAAAAAAGCGCCTAAAAATTACGAAAATGCCCTCCGTAAAAATTCGACCAAATTTCCGACCAAATCGGCCATTGCTAGACTTCATCGCTGGTGGAGAGTACCCTAAGGCCGAATCTGTGATCCAACGCATTCAAAATCCAAGGAAAACGGACTTTCCATAAAATCGCCCGAAATCGGTGATGGTACCCCTTTGGAAACTGGCAAAAATTGCCCCGGAAGTTTTCTGCCCGAAACCCTGTTTAATAGACTTATTCATCCCTAAAGAATAGCCTCAGGCTGAATCCGTGATCTGCACCCTTCAAAACCGAAGGAAAATGGCCTTTCGAAAAAAGCGCCTAAAAATTACGAAAATGCCCTCCGTAAAAATTCGACCAAATTTCCGACCAAATCGGCCATTGCTAGACTTCATCGCTGGTGGAGAGTACCCTAAGGCCGAATCTGTGATCCAACGCATTCAAAATCCAAGGAAAACGGACTTTCCATAAAATCGCCCGAAATCGGTGATGGTACCCCTTTGGAAACTGGCAAAAATTGGCCCGGAAGTTTTCTGCCCGAAACCCTGTTTAATAGACTTATTCATCCCTAAAGAATAGCCTCAGGCTGAATCCGTGATCTGCACCCTTCAAAACCGAAGGAAAATGGCCTTTCGAAAAAAGCGCCTAAAAATTACGAAAATGCCCTCCGTAAAAATTCGACCAAATTTCCGACCAAATCGGCCATTGCTAGACTTCATCGCTGGTGGAGAGTACCCTAAGGCCGGATCTGTGATCCAACTCATTCAAAATCCAAGGAAAACGGACTTTCCATAAAATCGCCCGAAATCGGTGATGGTACCCCTTTGGAAACTGGCAAAAATTGCCCCGGAAGTTTTCTGCCCGAAACCCTGTTTAATAGACTTATTCATCCCTAAAGAATAGCCTCAGGCTGAATCCGTGATCTGCACCCTTCAAAACCGAAGGAAAATGGCCTTTCGAAAAAAGCGCCTAAAAATTACGAAAATGCCCTCCGTAAAAATTCGACCAAATTTCCGACCAAATCGGCCATTGCTAGACTTCATCGCTGGTGGAGAGTACCCTAAGGCCGAATCTGTGATCCAACGCATTCAAAATCCAAGGAAAACGGACTTTCCATAAAATCGCCCGAAATCGGTGATGGTACCCCTTTGGAAACTGGCAAAAATTGCCCCGGAAGTTTTCTGCCCGAAACCCTGTTTAATAGACTTATTCATCCCTAAAGAATAGCCTCAGGCTGAATCCGTGATCTGCACCCTTCAAAACCGAAGGAAAATGGCCTTTCGAAAAAAGCGCCTAAAAATTACGAAAATGCCCTCCGTAAAAATTCGACCAAATTTCCGACCAAATCGGCCATTGCTAGACTTCATCGCTGGTGGAGAGTACCCTAAGGCCGAATCTGTGATCCAACGCATTCAAAATCCAAGGAAAACGGACTTTCCATAAAATCGCCCGAAATCGGTGATGGTACCCCTTTGGAAACTGGCAAAAATTGCCCCGGAAGTTTTCTGCCCGAAACCCTGTTTAATAGACTTATTCATCCCTAAAGAATAGCCTCAGGCTGAATCCGTGATCTGCACCCTTCAAAACCGAAGGAAAATGGCCTTTCGAAAAAAGCGCCTAAAAATTACGAAAATGCCCTCCGTAAAAATTCGACCAAATTTCCGACCAAATCGGCCATTGCTAGACTTCATCGCTGGTGGAGAGTACCCTAAGGCCGAATCTGTGATCCAACGCATTCAAAATCCAAGGAAAACGGACTTTCCATAAAATCGCCCGAAATCGGTGATGGTACCCCTTTGGAAACTGGCAAAAATTGGCCCGGAAGTTTTCTGCCCGAAACCCTGTTTAATAGACTTATTCATCCCTAAAGAATAGCCTCAGGCTGAATCCGTGATCTGCACCCTTCAAAACCGAAGGAAAATGGCCTTTCGAAAAAAGCGCCTAAAAATTACGAAAATGCCCTCCGTAAAAATTCGACCAAATTTCCGACCAAATCGGCCATTGCTAGACTTCATCGCTGGTGGAGAGTACCCTAAGGCCGGATCTGTGATCCAACGCATTCAAAATCCAAGGAAAACGGACTTTCCATAAAATCGCCCGAAATCGGTGATGGTACCCCTTTGGAAACTGGCAAAAATTGCCCCGGAAGTTTTCTGCCCGAAACCCTGTTTAATAGACTTATTCATCCCTAAAGAATAGCCTCAGGCTGAATCCGTGATCTGCACCCTTCAAAACCGAAGGAAAATGGCCTTTCGAAAAAAGCGCCTAAAAATTACGAAAATGCCCTCCGTAAAAATTCGACCAAATTTCCGACCAAATCGGCCATTGCTAGACTTCATCGCTGGTGGAGAGTACCCTAAGGCCGAATCTGTGATCCAACGCATTCAAAATCCAAGGAAAACGGACTTTCCATAAAATCGCCCGAAATCGGTGATGGTACCCCTTTGGAAACTGGCAAAAATTGCCCCGGAAGTTTTCTGCCCGAAATTTTTTCTTACTTTTAATTACATTTTGGTACCCAGAACTTTTAAAAACACCCCAAACAATATTAATTCAATTTTCCATTCCCTCTTCTGTTCGATTCTATACATTGCAAATTTCATTTGAAGTGCCTATCGACAATTACTACTCGCTGACTCTGCCGCCCGCAGCCTACCTAGCCGGCGTTAACTTCAACGATAAAGTATCGACGAAGTATGAAATTCCATGACTATTCATGTAATTAACCCATCATAAGATAAAATTAGTGCCGAACGAATCAATCTCTGCACGCAAGCTAACTAGGCTAATTCCACGCGCTGCTTGCCGATCCAACGGTCAAAAATCCTTTCCACCAATTTTTAGTCAAACTCCCAACTTAATTAAAAGAAGAACAGACAGAGAAAGATACAAACGAAACTATTTGTCTCTAATGCTCCTCTGCCCAAGCTCCCCTGCATCTTTCTCCTTTCCAAGCCGCCATGATTCGAACAGGAAGAGTAATCAATAGCCATATCCCTTTCCTTTCCTCCGCAATCATCTTCCTCACAACAATCCACCTCCTCGTTTTCTCCACCACATCTCAACAGCAGCCGACTTTCAACACCGCCGGCTGTCAAGACAGTTCCAACTCAACCACACCTCCCGCCTACACCTCAAACCTCGCCGCCCTCCTCAACACCCTGCCCCCCAAGGCCTCCACCACCACCTTCTCCAACGACTCTGCGGCGGACGGCGAGGTATTCTCCCTCTACCTCTGCCGCGGAGACGTCACCCTGACGCAGGCCGTGCAGGAGGTCCAGCGACGCTGCCCTGCTCACAGGGTGACGATTACGACCAGTGCATGCTGCGGTACTCCAACGTCAGCTTCGCGGTACTCCAACGACCCATTTTAAAAAATCTTTCCATTACTCGAGTTATTGGAAAGAGCTAGCCTCTTCGACTATTGTGACGAGCTGAGCTAGCTCTCCGATGTGGTGATGCAGGGGAAGCTGCAAGACGGGCAAGAAATAGCGGTGAAGAGGCTTTCCTTGACATCCAAGCAAGGTCTGGAAGAGTTCAGGAACGAGGTGATGGTGATTGTCAAGCTTCAGCACAGGAATCTGGTGAGGCTGTTGGGTTATTGCTTGGAGAGGGGAGAAGCTGCTTGTCTATGAGTATTTGGCCAACACCAGCCTTGACGCCTTCCTTTTCGGTTTGCACCCTTCCTAGGTTCTTGATTCATCGTTCTTACTGTTAGAGTGTAGTATAAGATCCAGCAAAACCTTCTCCCAAAACTCGAGTTATTGGGATCAACTGGTTCTTGACATGGTATCAGAGCCTCGAACCAAAAAGTCATGTGTTCGAATCTCCACGACCCCCAATATTAATCGTTGTCTTTCAAGCACATGGTATGGTGGGCCTGTGCAAACTTCAAGCCCATGGGTTGGCTTTCGTTTGAGGGGGCGTGTTAGAGTGTAGTATAAGATCCAGCAAAACCTTCTCCCAACAACTCGAGTTATTGGGATCAACTGGTTCTTGACACTTACCTGCTTTAAATGACCTACAGACTTACGGTACTTGTCATAAACATCGTAATTTATGCAACAGATCCGAAGAAAAGCAAGGAGCTCGACTGGGAAAAGCGAGCAAACATAGTAGAAGGCACAGCCAGGGGACTCATGTACCTCCACGAGGACTCTCGTTTTAAGATCATCCATAGAGATATGAAAGCGAGCAATGTGCTTCTGGACGATCAGATGAATCCCAAGATCTCGGATTTCGGGACCGCTAGGATATTCGGAAACAAGTACCGATCGAGGCCAACAGTGAGCGAGTTGTTGAAACATAGTAAGTTGATAGACGAATTCATAGAGTTTGTAATGGCCGCAAACTATTGACTTGAAATGATGAATTGTACTTGTTTTGAACAGTGGATACATGGCTCCTGAGTACGCTCTAGAGGGAGGTTAGGGAGACCAGAATGCCTGCGGTTATACATCCGGAGATGAGGTCTCGTGGGAACTCATCCAATTTTTCAATGTATTCGAACAGGATGTTCATCAACAACACGAAGCCGTTGAGGCCGATAACACAGAGCACAGACTGCAGGACGAAGAGCCACGTCATTCTTGATGTCTTCATCATTCTGTACGCAAGCGGGCAAGGAGAGATCGATGAATGTTCTTTCTACTCTGTTTTTCTGTCTATATATAATCGAATCATCGTCGGTGGCGCTCTCTCTGGCTTGAATTTAGGAGTTGCTCTGCTATCCGAAGTAAAATTCCCTTTCTTTTTCGGAACTGGATTTTTGTTTTTTGTTCCTCGGAATGATATTAATAACTGGACACTTGACACTACTGGGCCGGCCTGGAGGGGTTTTGGTTTATGGATCGGTGGGCTGATTGTCTTTTTAGGCCTATACAATCATAATCCAAAATATTCCGCTAGGAAAAACGAGTTTACAATTATTTAATTTGATTTTTTTTAGATTTACTTTTGTTAAAAAATTTAAATTTTTTTATCATGTTCATAATATCAAAATAATTGAACCGATTTTGCTTGTCTCGTGGATTGATAGTCAATTTAAATGGTTAAATCACATTAATTTTTAGTTTTCAATTGTTAGTCAATAATTTCAATCGTAACTTGGAATCTTTTATGTAGCTTTTATTTTCCGAAATTCATTGGATTTTTTCATAATTAATTTATTTCCTTTTTTAAGATTAATTTTTAGTTTTCAATTGTTAGTCAATAATTTCAATCGTAACTTGGAATCTTTTATGTAGCTTTTATTTTCCGAAATTCTTTGGATTTTTTCATAATTAATTTATTTCCTTTTTTAAGATTTAATTTGAACTTGCTATTATGTTGTGATAGTTAAGCAGTTAACTGATAAAATAGCCGTTAATCACACTATGGGTTAACGGTTAACCAATGAGTTTTGTGTGTCAGCTAGCAATAGAATTTTTTTTACTTAGCGATTAATCACAAATCGCATTATCAATTAACGATTAACTATGAAGAGAATATTATTAGAAAGACATCAATGCTAAGCATTCCAGTCCAGCTAAGCATAGAAGGTGACCCAATCTGGGTATCCTTTTTCGTCTCACCAAAGGCCAATGAAAATAAAACTGTTCAAAACTATAAATCACTAGAACGGATGCCTTAGCTGCACCGGGTTTTACAGCGGTAAGGGTCATGAAAATCCTCAGGTTGCTACGTATTACAAAATTTCTTGCAGATAAGCTTCTCCAATTTACTAAAGAGATTTTGACATTTAACAAAAGGCAGACCGTTCAATTCTGAAAGCATAAGGCATAGTCCAGAGAGGTCCTAGCCTATGAAGGTTGGATGCCAAACCTTTAAAGATTCTTTAAAAGGTCTATTGGCTGCAGCACCAGCACCAGATATCACTTTGTTAGAGGACAAAGCCAAAGCACCCCAAACTCCAATCAGCAGGTATCTTCTTCCGTCTTTCCTCGTCTGTTAAGAGTTCAGCAATGGGAGCTGCAAAGTTCAGTCTTCTTCATCCGTTAGAGTTGCAAAAGAAAAACAAGTCCCCTGGTTTAAACCAACTGGAGACTATACAAAAACAGAACTTTCAATAACACGGAAGGACGAGGCCGTAAGGGTAATACTAATAACATAAGCTTTATCAAAGCGCTACGATAATTTGAAACAGAAGCAGGTTAGGGGGAATCTACTCTTACAGACTCACCTTTAAGTTCTGGTGCAATCTCATTAAAGAACAATGACTACAGTGGCCAAATAGTGGAGAAAAGGGAAAGTTGCCAGATAATGGAGAAATAACTGAGAAAGGTGCATAGAAAACAACTGAAACAGACTTGACATCAATGAGCAAATGTTGGCAGTTCTAGTTTTCTGTACATTTGAACCATTATCAAGAATCACACCAGCAACCCCCCAAAATGGATAAGTGATCATCCAACCAGAGCCTAAAACTGTGAAAGCTTACTCACCTCTCTATTCATCAAATAATAAAACATCATATCAGCTTCAAGATTATGGCTTGAATGAGCGGATTCAATGATTTGGTCTTTGATCAATAATTCCTTTAAGGAATACAATAAAAGCGTTGAAAATCTAAACATACAATCAATTGATAACTATGAAGCTACTGAAACATCAAATTTGTTACTTTACACTTCGTTTTCATGATTTTCTCACGAACTAATCAAAGACTGACTTCCGAGGATGACTTAGACACGGCATAAAGGACATCAGGCAAAATTCAATTCTAAACAACTGTAATTTGAGCCTAAGCAAAACTATGAAAAGCTAGACTGTATAAACATTCCAATGGGAAAAAGAAGCAAAAGACGGGAGCTCCATTTCAAATTTCCTGCAACGAGAGTGAAAGTAGGAAGGACATTTTAGTCTTCACAATTACTTTTTTTTATTCATTAAAAAGACACGTACTGGGATTCGAACCATGACCATTTTAAAGAAAAGCAAAGACCATAACCAATCACACTAAGTACATTTGTTGTATCTTTTTAAATTAAAAACATATAATAGCAGGGAGGGAAAAACCCTTTCCCCATTTCAAATTCCCTACTCGATGAGCGTTTGTAGGAAGGGTAGAATAGGGAGTGTCAATTTTTTTCTCTTTCCTCTGTGGAACGGGCCAACTTACTGTACACATGCGAATTTAAACGGGCCCAGGAGTGTCAATTTTTTTCTTTAAACCTTTTTATTTCTCTGTGGTGATAAAATATATATGAAAAGGAGTTGAATGCATGGTATCCAATGAGCTAATCGCTAACCATAAAATAAAAGAGTTGAATGGGCCTGACCTACATGGGATTTGGCCATCAAGTGAAACAAATGAACATCATTGGTTTGTCATTCTAAAACAAGCTATTTTCTCTGGCATAATATATATTGTGCTATTATTCTATATCTTAGTGGCTAAAATATAATGTATTTTAGAGTTATTCCATGGTTCAACCTCGACAAACCCAATTAGTTCAATTTTTATCATTTCAAATATATATTTTATAATTATTTGATATCATAATGATCAAATTATAGTGTATTTTATAGGGAATCGTTTGGTATTTGTTAGTAAAAAACTAAACATAAAAGATCTATTTAGTTATTTTAAACATTAAAACGATCCTAACTATTTTTAGTTCTTTTTGAATTTCTATGGTTTTATTCCCGAATAAGTGATGTGAAAATGGCGAATTGTAGTCGTCTCTTTTCTTTCACTATTTTTTATTTTCAAATAGAAAGTTTAAAAGTAAAGAATAATTAGAATTTGGCATGGGTCGGTCAAACAGGCTGAATTTCAAGTTTTGGCCCGTTTGTTTTATGCATAGCAAATTTATTAGCATGTTGATGGAAATGGCTTGGAAAAAGACATATAAGTTGTACCTTTGCAGAAATGTCCTCAAATGTTTGAATGCTTTGTGAATCACTTTTCGTGACTTTTGTGATGGTGTATGTGCTTGACGATTGCGATGTTGTAACTGCTTAATTTGAGAGTAAATCTTTTGATTTTCCCTATGAGTTGTGATACCAGTTCTGGTGGTTGCAACATGTTGTCGTTGTCGGCCTGTAAAAGTTGTTCTGCCGTGATGCTAAATACCTTTCTTTCTTTTTTAACAAATTGTGTAGTAGTGCTATGAAACAGACCACCCATGAACGCGACGCTTATTATGGTCTGTTCTTACTTCCGGTGGTGAGAAATTGTGAATTGAGAATCATATTCGCCTACCGCACTGTGCTGGTTGGTGGTTGCTTACTGTGCTCTCTAGAGTTATGAAACAGACTACCCATGAACGTTACCCTTAAGAGTCCATAACTTTGCGAAAAACCAAATTTAGGCAATCAAAGGTGGTGGATGTGTGATGATTTTTTATGGCTTAATTGTTTGTGAATTGGATATCTGATCTTTGTATGATTAGAGGGGATGTTTGCTTAATAGAATAATCTATTTTAATTCATGTTTATTTTTAACATGAACTTTAGCAACTCAAAACCTTCGAGACACATATCACCTACTGCATTGTATCATTTTGAACCATGTACAACCTATTACCCGGCCCGTTGGCCGGATTAGTGTATGTTACCCACTTGTGGAATAGGAGAAAAAGCAAGTGAGAGTAGAAGGGATTGGGATTCCAATGGGAAAAAGAAGCAAAAGACTGTTTTTTACTAATAATCAATTAATTCAGGAGAAGAGAGGTATAAGGGTAGGAAACTAATGGTACGCAAAACTACATGGTGGCATTAGTTCTTGAAGATATTTCCAGAGGAAAGCCAGAGATAAGGAAATAAGAAAGTGATGGACCGGCCGAAATCAGAAGGTGAACCCATAATCTGTTGAGATGGAAGGAGACTCCACAGTTTTTGCATAACAAATCAGAAATGTACCTCAAATCGCAGATCCAGAAACCCACCCACCAAGCATTCAAGCCCCATTTTACATCAGAAATAAGATTAAGCTAATGGAGTAGTAATAGAGCAACCACTAACCTGGATGAAACATGTCTGAGATGGATCAAGCACAGTGTTTCCTGGAGGGACAACCACATCAATTGGTGCAATCAGACAAAACGAGCAGGAGATCCGACCTGGTAATTCAGATTGTTGCAGCAAAAAGACATTTGTCAAACCAATATGTAAACTCAACGGACATGTAGCTAGCACAAGTAAATAGCAACTACATGGTCAAGTATATTGTTGGTTTTCACATCATCTGGACATTCTAGAGACAGTTTACCTCCCTTCTCCCAGGTTGACAAGATAAAAAATGATTTCCAGCTTGACATGGTGCAGGCGCTTTTTGACTGGAAATATCCCAGCTTCAGGTGCTCCTATAGGCATTCAACGGACAATTGCTCAATAATCAACCAACTAAAAAAACCGCCAAATACTAACAGCAATAATACACATACCCAATAGGTGCTCCAATCTGCATCTCTTGCCCAAAGAAACCGGTTTCAGGATTCCATTTCATGATGCTATCCGTGGTTATTGCACCAGATTGTCCAACGCTCCTTTGTGATATTCCAGTGTTTGTCAACTGCTTCTTGTCAATATGCAACCAATCTATTCTATTTAATGCTTGTAAGATATTGTCCCATCCATATTTAGTGAAACAAGTAGAGGGTCTATTCCCTTCAAAGTCTGATCCAGACAGGCATCCACGAATACTTTCTGATTGCAGGAGTCCAATGTGTTTTTGTTTTCCCCATCAACTTACAAGATATTTAGTTCTCCTTAATCCAGCTTTGCTCACACCGCATCACAATCACAACTGCAATAAGCAATTCAATGGGTTAGCATTCCTCCCGCAGCAAACCCAGAAGCTTGAAACAGGGAATGAACTGAAACAGCCGAACCAGTAAGTGATTCCCCCAAGCAATTACTTGAAACAGAATGCAAACTTGAGCAAATCCCAGTTGATTTCATGCCACAATAACCGAGTTCGAAACGCTATATGATAATATAATTGAGCACATGGTAGAGGGTAATTGCAGAAATCAATCGTAGACCTACCTGCAAATGCAACCCGGCGGAGCCCCGTTTCACTGAAGGACTCTGCTTTTGGCCATCGACTTTTCTGTGCAAGCTCTCGCTAAGCTAGGCATATCACAAGCGCTGATATTGACCCTGGACCCTGGGGTTTGGGTTGGAACTGGGAAGAAGATCGTCTATGGAAGATCGTTCCTTTTCTTACGCCGGCAGGTAGAATTTAGAAAGACTATTTTATAGGCCCAAAACAATCAGTCCAACGTGCCCAGAAGCCCAAATCCCCCCAAAAGCTTATCAATCCAGTGATCCAAATAGTTTTGATTATTAATTAATTCAACCATCTATGTACCATAAAACAACCATCTTCCTTGAACTAATTATCTGCAAATGCGAATTCGGAATTCAGAAGAGAGAAACCAATTCAGGTGAGCGAATCGCCATTATTATTCATCATTACAAAACTGTAGTTACATGAGGGGAATTCCTCAATCTGATTCCATCTACAACCCTGAACAGTTCGATCAAAATTGGAATCAAGCTATTAAACCACTATTCCCAGATCTATTCACAAAAATTGCTCCGCAGAAACCACAATTCAATCCCCAATTATCTAGACGAAAGCAGAACAGTGAACGGGAAAAAAGAAACAATCTCTCCAGCTAGATCAATATCGCCAGTAACCCACCAACAAACAGCGCAGTGACTACGAGGGCGACAAAGATCCAAAATGGCTTAGGTCCTCTGCGGTGTACCTGACGGCCCCTGTTTCGTCGAGGTCCTCTGTGGCGTATCTCACGGCCCATGTTTCGTCGACCTTCCTGTTCCTGCTCCGGAGTGTATAGGAAACCAATAACCGAAAGGACCAAAGCAAATATGGATTCCGCCAGTGCTCGGGCCGAAAGAGTTGTGCGAGGCGGATGAAGGAGTAGTAAAGAGAAGAAGAAAACGCAAACCAGAACTCCGAAAGAAATCACAGTGTTCTTACTGGCGATCGAAGAGTCCGGCTCATGCTTCTTGCTCATGCTTGGGTACAGAATGCCCCAATTGTGCTCCCCCTGCTGCAGCTGAAGCTGCTGCTTAGAAACGGCTTCAACCAGCTCGTAGATGTAGGCCGGCGCTACCCCTTCTTTCCGCAGCGGCGTTCCCTCGCCCGTCTCGGCGACGAAGACGATCAAGGGGATGTTCCCGTGGCCGGCGACCTCCAAGGAAGTGACGACAGCATCCACCATCATCTCGAACGGATTGCCGTTCCGGACTCCAGTGCTGAAATTGGAAGCGCCTTCATGAAACAGAGCAACTCCGGGAGATATCTGATAGCTCAATCCGTACATGTTGTGCGGGTAAAGATTCACCAAGAAGGAAGAATTTGTGTCTTCCAAGAACTTCAGCAGTGGCCGGATCACCGCCCCGCCGATCGGCTCCTGGAAAGTGGCCGCCGAAGGAGGACGCACCGCCGTCACGATGTTGATGAAGGAAAAGGTCGTGGAGACGGAGATCGACCTGATTCCGATGTCGTCTCTGAGCGCGACGTGGACGTTGCGTATGGCAGGCAGCAGGAACGAGATCTGAGAGACGGCGACCGCGTCTTCGCCGACGGAGATCACTGCGATCTTGGAGCGCGGATAGAAAGGGAGGACGTGGACGCGGAGCCACTCGACGGCCAGAGTGCGACTGGAAGCCATCGGAGCGATAAGGCCGTTTGGAATTGCAAGAACCACGGAGGTGTTGGTGAAGTCGAAGGCTCCGATGAGGTTGGGGTCGGGATGCTGGAGACGGACGACGTCGAATCGAAGATCGGGGAAAGCGGAGGTGATGGCCTCTGGCGGCGGCGGAGGAGTCGGCAGCGACGAATGGCCGCCGGTTGAGGAGGATGGAGACGAAGCGAGGGCAGAAGTGTCTGTAACGAAGGCGGCGGTGGAGGATGCGCTTGGAGTGGAGAGGATGGAGGAAAGAGAGAGCAGGAGGAGGAGGTGGAAAAGCTTCAGCGGAGCATCCATGGCGGTCCTTTGGTGAATGAGAGAGAGAGAGAGTGAATGTAGAAAATCGAGAGCGGGTGAGGTTGTTGTGAGCGGAGGAGATTCTGTTATGGAAGTCTCTGAGTCGAGAGCGTGCTTTTCTGTGTGGGCTACTGTGCTTATAAGGCGGCGGTGGCGGTTGATGACGTCGGCGTCGCTGGCTGGAAATTGGGCGGGAAAGAGGAGAGAGAGTGTGAGAGGAGGAGAACGGGGTGACGGTGAAAGAGTTCACGAGGCGGGTTGGATCTGTTGTGCTGTGGGCTTGGACTGTGTGTTCACGAGGCGGGCGGGAAAACAAAATTTATTTCGCCTAGTTTTGAGCCCGCAACTTGTTTCTGGGCCTAATAAAAGCCCAGTTAAAATACTTGTGCTGGTCTGCAAAATTCTGCACAACCCGGTCTTCGTGATACGATGATATATATGATACGATCGGGTTTTGCATAGTTTTACAGACCGGGATATTGTAGCGAAACCCAAGCCATCTTTTATTAAGCTTATAAAAAATAGTTTTTTATAAGTGTGAAATCGAGATACTATTTATGGTTGTTCTTCGAAATCACCAAGAGAGACCACCTGAATTATGTATAATTGGTTGCTTCACTCTACTCCTTACTCTGTCATAATGCTCGAATGGTTGCTCATGTCGCCTCTGTCAAACTAAAATTCAGTCCTTGCACCATCTACTATATATCTGCTTAGCTCTCAAAATCATTATAAATCTTCTCATACAATTTATGATCATATATTTAGAATGATTCTTATATTGTATTGTTATTTAACGATACGTTGTGTGTGATCGTGTCGTACCTTACCCCTTGGAAAGCCTTCAAACATGACAGTTGATCAGCACGCACGTACGTTATAGGGGATTGAAGTTCTACTCAAGCTGGATAAAGTAGCTTCCTTTCTAAGTGATACCGTGCCACCTGAACTCAAAGTTCCATTTGTGTAGATGTAAGTATTTTGTCATTTTGGATGCGTAAATTCCATTTGATCAATTTAGAAAATAGATGAGAACTAATCTGCGTCTCTTTCATTGGATGTAGCATGTCACTGATCCAACTCTTTAGTTTTGTTACTGGCCAACTATATTTCCATGGGCTCTGTGATGTCTTACTTATTTTCCAATAGAAACTACTATTTCCTATCCTTGCTTTGCTCATCCTAATTTACATACAGTTATACTTCCGATTCGCATGATTTACTTGCAGTATGTAGGTAGGGTTTAAAACATTACTTCCACCACTCACTCTTGTTTCTACAACGCATATGTTGAGTCTTCCTTGTTTCATCGTTTTATATCTGATTTCCTCGATCATTCAAAAGCTCCGATGAGATTTTAAGGTTTCTGAGCAAAGAATTGACTAGATTCGAATCAATGACTATTAAACCATCACACAGTTTCTTATATTGGGGTTCCTATACACATTACATAGTTGTTTATATTGATTTACTTGACAAGTCATAAAATGTTTGATTTTCTCTTCTACTAAATAATAGCTGCAGCACAACAAAAAAAAAATCAATAATTCGGAAAGAAAATCAACAAATTAAACTCATCCATGCCGACAACTTACATAATCTGTTTGACCCGGATTAGTACCGGGGGATTAGTGTGGAACCTTGATCTGGACTCCCTCGTCTGATCTCCTCGGGAGTGGAAGAAACCTGTGGAGAGTCGGGGGCGGCCCCCGGGATCTACACTCTGACGGTCAAGTTAGAATAGATATATGATAGAGTGTAGGGAGAAATGTAGAGAGAGATAAGGTTTAGAGAGAGAACCATAAGTGGTAAAGTGAGGGAAGGGAGAGAAGTCCCTTTGCTTGGAGGGTCTGGCCTCCTTATATAGGAGTCGGAGGCATCCTGTGGACGCCTCCCGTTGTCATGGACGTCTCCCGTCGATGGACGCCTTCCGGTGAATGGACGCCTCCCGGTGGTGGACGCCCCCGGGTAGGCTGGACGCCTTCCGGTGAATGGACGCCTCCCGGTGGTGGACGCCCCCGGGTAGGCTGGACGCCTCCCGGTGTACTGGACCCTAGAATGGGCTTGGGCCCAAGGTGAGACGCTTTGTGGTGGGCTTGGGCCCGTATTAGGCGGGTTAATACTAGACCCAACATTTGCCCCTTTGCTTCTTGTATTCTGTAAGAATGGAAGGAGTAAAATAATGCGTTAAGGTGTATTAACTTGCCTTACTTGTGAGTCCGCACGATGAGGTTTTGCCCCTTGTGCGACCATCGCTCGGTGATGGATGCCCCTGGTGATGGACGCCTCCCGGTGGATGAGACGCCTTCCGGTGATGGACGCCTCTGGGTGACAGGATGCCTCTTGGTATGGACGCCCCCGAATGGACTGAACCTTTGCGAGTCCAAACGATGCGGTTTGCCCCTTGTGCGGCCATCATCTTTGCTTCTTTGTTTAGTATTCGATGTCTTGAGTTAGAGCTCTCAAGTCGTTTGAGATTTCCCACTAGACCATTGCTGAGCGTGCTAATATGTGAGCCGTAACTGTGAGCTGTATGCGTTAAGCTATTGGACCGCGAGATGGGCATGAGCTTGTGTGCATGTTAAGCGTGAGTTGTTGGCTGAATATTAGGTGTTAGCTATGTGTTAGGGAGGGTGGCCCCCCACGACTTGAGGGTTGTGACTCAAGACGTTGTTTGTGTCTTGGCGATGTCGCACCTACTGGAGGCAGGATCGTGTTTCTAGATGTACCGATGTCGCGCTTATGGGTAAGCGGAATTGGACTTCAAACACGGGTGGAAGCATCACTCCGAGGTGGGATGCATTTTTCTTTGTAGGAGGTAGCTGCAGAATGGTCCAAGTTCTTAGAGTCGCATTCAGGTTCATAGAGCGGTCTTGTAGCGTAGTGGTATGCACTTCAACCCATGAATGTAGACCCGATTCGAGGGCGGGCTGAATCTTTCGTGAGACGCAGGACGTGAACTGTGAAGCCTCGACCCCATGTAGCAGTGAATAATCCGGATGTGTGAAGCGGACCGCCGTTGGTGGAGCAGATTGGATGCGAAGCGTGCTAACTGCTTTGACGGATCGCCAGAGGCGGTTGTAGGTCAGATGCAGTGTGCCGAGACGATAATTGCACATGGGTGTGTCTTGTGAGGCGGTCTTAATGAAGGCGTCTCACGATGATTGTCCCAGATGCATGGCAGGCTAAGGCGACCTTTGAATCTGGACAGAGATTGGGCTTTGTGGCAAAGCGGGGTTGAGAGTTTTAACTGTAAATGCTCTTGTGTCTTACTAACGTCCTGCCCATGTGTGTTGGGAGCTCATGTGCCTTGTCAGTGTCCTACCCGTGTGAGGCATGATCAAGTTTTTCCTTCTTGCCGATGTTGTCCCTACTAGGAGGTGTTCGGTGTTCTTACCTACTTGGAGGGGTTCTTCCTTCGAGCTCTTTGGGAATTTTGGTCCTTCTTTCTGAGAAGAGCTTTAGTCTCCCTGCTTTCTGGGAAGAGTAGTTTGCCACCAACCTTGTGGGAGGCGCTCCGCCTTCCCACCTCAAAGGAGGCGCTCTGTCTTCCAGCCTGCTGAGAGGCCTGCGTTCTCGAGTTTATCTTGGAGGTCGGGGATGTATTCGAGCATCGCCTGGAGGTGCGAAGCATTCCTTGGGGGAGCCTCGCTCGGAAGCAGTTTCCAAGCCTTGCCTGGAGGCAGAAGGCATGAATGAGAATCGTTCCTCGGAGGGAGAATTACCTGGAAGCGGGAAGCATTTCCAAGAGGGTGCGTCGCTCGGAGGCGACCTGCGAGCCTTGTTCGAAAGTGGAAGGTGTGTGCCTTGTATCCTGTTGGTAAGCACGAATGTCTGTAGCACCTCGAATGCGGTTTTGAGCAATGCGGGCCTGCGGCTGGAAGTTGGATGGGAGGTCAAACGTGTGCGACGCTATGCGGGTTCGCGAGTTTTGGGGTTGGGTCACGTTTGGATGAAATTTGTAAATGGCGCAATGTTAGACTTTGATGAAGGCAGGCAATGTTATGCGGTTACGGGCTTCATCTTGGGGCGTGATAGTTGCTATGCGGTTCCTCTTTTGGGACGCGGTCTTTGAACGTCGAATGCGAGTCTTGCGAGTAGCGGACCAAATGAAGTAAGCGTAACCTCGGTCAGGAGGCATGCACTCCTTTATAGCCCATTGTTGTCTTAGGCGTTAGCTATGTGCTAGATAGGGTGGCCCCCATGAATTGAGAGTTTTAGCTCAAGACGCTCGTGTGTATCACCAGTACCACACCTTCTGTGAGGCGAGATTGGTTTTGACGATGTCACGCCTGCTGGAAGGCGGGATCGGGTTTTTGCCGTTCTGTTGCTATGCTTGGAGTATCCATGGTCGAATCTAGTCGAACTCGTTTGTTATGAGTCCTGGTGCGGCTCGCGGCATAGAATACAAGGTTGACTAGGCCCTTGTTAGGTAGACTTGGGATGGTGCTTTCTTGGCTTTTATCGGGAGGAGTTTCTCCTTCCCGGTCTATTGGGTGGTGGAGAGTGTTACTTGCTTGAACGGTCGTTTGACGCATCTCGCGTTTTTCTTTTAAACCTCTCGAAAGGTGTTTCTCCTTTGAGCATGTCGGGAGGTGTGAGAGCATGTCGGAAGGCATTTTTCCTTTAGGCCTGTCGGAAGGCGTTTCTCCTCAAGCCTATCAGGAGGCGTTTGGGCCTGTCGGAAGGCGTTTCTCCTTCGAGCTTGTCGGGAGGCGTCTCCATGACGATGACCCGCTTGTGAGATGTGAGATTGGGCTTTAGCTTCGTGGAAGAAGCATTCCTACGAAGGGAGCACCACTAGAAGGTGGAACATTCCCATGGTGGGAATATCGCCCGTCGACTTGACATTTTCGTGAAGAGAGCGCTCGATGGGAGCATCTTCAGGAGGCGGGATATCCTCATAGTCTTTTGGCTTCGAAGAAGCGTGTTAGTCTTTAGCTTCTTGGGCGGACATGATATACTTTAGACTGCGTCTGGGTAGTACTTTCTCAGGCGCATGCCATTCCATGTTTTTGGAGACAGGGGCGCCTTCCATGGTTGCTAGGAAAAAGGTGCGGGGACCTGTTTTGTCTTTGATGAGGGATGGGCCTTCTGCGTCAAGCTTGTCGCGGTTTTACCTTTTTGTTGTAGGTGGTGATTGCTTTCGCTTTTCCGCTTACGATTCGTTCCATGGTCGTGTTAGGTCGCGATTCTACCATGTCCAGTTGCTCTAGTAGCTTCTTGTGGTTGTCCTCCGAGTTGCATGTTTGAACATGGAGGGAGGGTAAGTTCACCTCTTCTGGGGTGACCGTTCTGGTGCCGTATGTCAGAGCGAATGGGGTATCTCCCGTGGACGTCTTGTAGGTCGTGTGATGCGACCATAGGACGTGTGGGAGCTCAGTTATCCCTGCCCCTTTATCGTCCCAGAGACGCTTGTTCAGTCATTGGAGGATGAGCTTGTTGGATGCTTCAGCCTGGCCATTGGTTTGAGGGTACATCAGTGATGCTATGGTGTCCATGGCGCGGTTTGGCGCGCAAAGACTATTATGTTATCCTTTCAAGCTTCTCGGAAGGCGTCTCCTCTTCGAGCTTGTTGGGAGATATGTGAGCCTGTTGGAAGGCATTTTTCCTTAGGGCCTGTCGGGAGGCGTTTCTCCTTCAGCCTTAGTGGAAGAAGCATTCCCGTGAGGGGAGTATCACACAGAGGCGAAATATACTCGATGAGAGTGTCATTGTGAGGCGGAACATTCCCCGAAGGGCGCATGCTTGGAGGCGATTTCGAGCCTTGCCTGGAGGTGGAAGGCGTGAATCGTGCTCGTAGGGAGGGTCGCTCATAGGCAAAAAATCATTCCCCGAAGGGCGCATCGCTTGGAGGCGATTTTCGAGCCTTGCCTGGAGGAAAGGTAAGAGTCAAACCCTGAGCGCTACAGATCATATGTACAAGACCGCATTGTAGCATACTGGTGAGCGTCTTTCATCTTATCGAGTTAGAACTCGTATCCGACTCCTGGTATAGGCGCTTCTTTTTTGTACTGGAAGGCTTGTTGCTGAGCAGGCAGGATGGAGGGGGTCCACGTTATTGACTTGGAGAAGGTTTTGTTGTGCCCGCGCAATGGGCCTCTACGTGGGCTCCGTTGGCTCGGCGGGCCGCGATTGTATGTGAGACCGCGTTTGCGGAGGAGGTTGCGATTCCTGACACAAATATTGGGTCGCACCTGGTCTGAGGTGCGCCCAGTGAGACAGGTTTACTGAAGTCAAGTCTTCTTGGAGGCGAGTTAGGCTAGATGTGTGCGATGTGCGAGTGTCTTCTTCTAGTTTACTAGGTGGCATGTCTTCTTTTCGGCCTACCGGGAGGCGTTTCTTTCTTTCAGCCTAACGAGAGGCGTGTCTTCTTTTAGCCTATCAGGAGGCGTTTCTTCTTTGTCTGTCGAGAGGCATTCTGTCTTTCAGCCTACTGGGAGGCATGTCTTCTTTTAGCCTATCGAGAGGCGTTTATTTTATGACTTTGCGGGAAGCGCTTTGGAGTCTTTGAACAAATTGAGAGTTTAGCCTGGACGACATGATACACAGGACCATACTTCTCTTGTGTCGACGTACCGCCTGTGGGAGACGGAGGTCGGGTGTGGTCTTCGTGCCGATGCATGATCGGGCTTTCGTTTCAAGTGGAAACGTTCTCGCGATGATAATGTCGCACGGAGGTGGAACGTAGCATGGTGGTGATGATCACCTTTTGCTTGGCTGGACGAGGGTTTGAAGCTTTGTGGAGGCGGTCCTCCTTTATTTTTGTAATGGGACCATTGAGAGAGCTTTATGGGTCGTGTCTGGGGTGCTGTCAAGCTTCGCTCGTTGTAGGCCGGAGGAGGCTGGTTGTGGACCGGAATGTGGCCCACGATATGCTTGGACTACTGACCGGGATTGAGAATGGTTGAAAGAAGACTGGTTTGGAGTATGACGCGAGGTTGCGGCTTGGACTTGGCAGACGGGTCTTGTGACCGGACTGGATGTGGAGCGGGCCTGCATGGAGGTCTTGGCTCAGATGGTCTTGGAAGCTGAACGCTTTGTAGGTGACGGATTTGAGGGGTGGGCCGCCTTGAGATATAATGCGAGCTTAGTAGATTTAGGAAGACTGCTCCCCCGCACTTCCTGTAATTTCCTTTTTCTATGGATGAACGGCTTTGCGGACCCGATACGGTCGCGTTAAGAGTTGAGCTGATCTAATGCGGTCTTCATTGAAAGGCGGGCCATGAGTCTTGCCTAGGCTGCTGGGAGGCGGGATCGTGTTAGCCATACCGATGTCGCGCCTACTGGGAAGCGGATTCAGGTTTCTACCTCGAAGGGAAACATCGCTCAGGAAGCGGGATGCGGTTTTATATCTGCGAAAGATGTGAGTGACTAGTGCCCCATATTTTTAGAGCACAAACATAAGCATAGCATGCGTGAAATATGTCATAGCATAGAATGTAGTGAGAAATATCATAGTATGATATCAGTGGCGGTCTTCATGACATAGTATTTGAATATATCTTAGAAGAAAGTACTTAGCTTGAGAATAAGTTGTAGAAGACAGCTGGGAAACGGTCTAACTAAGAGGAGTCGCTTTCTGATCCTCAAAGCGGTCTTGTAGTAAACTGGTAAGTGCCCTTGCATATGCGAGCTAGGTCAGGTGTTCGAGTCTGGTGTATGCGTTTCTTTTCTTCTTTTTGTAAGTAAACGCGCCCAGTCTTGTAGTGGCGCGATTGTCTTTGCAGGTGGACCTAATGCGTTCCTTGAGTTGGAGGAGGCCTGTCTTTGTACAAAGCAGGCTTGTAGCATACTGGTGGGAGCTGTTCCTAAGTAGGAGGCGTTCACGAGTTCGATTCACGACGGAGTCGTGTTTCATTTTTTTTTGTTGATGGAACTCGGATTTGGCTAACGAAGACGAAGCGGGCCTGACTGCTATGCGGTCTCTTAGATGGGCCTTGATGGGCCGCGTTTGATTCGCTTGAGGCGAGGGAGCCCATGTGCGAGCCGGGTCGTTATTGAAATCAGAGGCAGATTTGGGTAGTTCGTGCTGGCATTGAAGGTTGAGACGGACCTGGGCGGAATGTGTGGCTGGCATGCCCGGCGCTCGATGGATGCGCCATGCAATGCGGGTTGGGCCGCGTTCCGAAAGGCGGCTTGAACGTCGATGTTATAGGAGTAGCGGTCCTTTAGAGGGAAAGCAAGCTTGACCAAAGTGGCAATCGTGCGAACTTCTAAATATTAACTTGCACGTTGATGGTGCAAAGTAGCCTTGCAGTGTGGTGGTATGCGACCAAGCTGGTGGGAAACAGGTTTAGTGTTCGAAGTCTGATTGAGGCGTTTCTTTTTTGTTGAGTATACTTTCTGCTCACCAATATGCAATGCTGGCAACAAGAGGGAGTGGGCCTTCGAGAGGGAGTGGGCCTTGGAATCGCTTCGTGCGGGCCCAGCTGGCTGGCAGATGTGCGAGATGGACCTTGCATTTGGCGGTCCAAACTGAAGGCAGGAGGCGAGCTGGAAGCGGAAAGCTGGCCTATCTGGCTTTCATGGGAGGCGAGTGGGCCAGAAATCGCACTAGGCCTGTTAAAGCAGGCTAGTGTGCTTGACAGCTTGCTTGGGGATGGAAATTAGGTTAACGCGGCAGTCACACTTCCACTTTTGTCGATTGTCTTTTTCCTTGCACGGAGGTGGACGAACGGCTGGAGAAGATGGAAGAGCGTAGATCCGGTGCTTGTGGAGACGAACAGCCCGGCTACGGCAGGCTCTTATTACTTTCTTCTTCGTTAGAGCTCCACTCGTCAAAATATTCGCCAGAGAAGTTAAAGGGCGGTTAAGTATTGACCGCTGCATGTTTGATCAATGATGCGACCATGCAGCCTACTGGTTTACGTGTCAGCTTGCGGCTGTTAGGTCCTTGGTTCGAATCTTGCTGCAGGCGCCTCCCCATTCATTTTTAATAAAGCCTTGGGCTTGTGATGTGGAAAGCGGTCTTGAATGGAGGACGCTGATGGGCTTTGGATGCGTGTGCGGGCTTGCAACGTGATGCGGGTCGATTTCGCGGGCTGAAGGGCTTTCTGGACACTGATGTCATCAGGCGCGGAAGGCGGGCCGCGACTAATGGGCCGCGCTGGAGGTGGTTCGGAGGGCGGTCCACTTTGTCGAAATTGAGGAGGTGGGCCTGTGTTGCATGACAGAAGGCGGGCTGGATGTTGTTGGGTCGTCGGAGGCGGGTCGAGGTTCCCAATGCGACTCGGGTTGGGCCGCCTTTGCGGGTTGTTTCCGGGCCGCCTTGGAGGTGTAGCAGGCCTTGAACTGAGACGAAGCGGGCTTTTCTTGAGGTCTGGTCTCTTATGCGGTTTCAACTCGGGCCGGAGGAGGCGGACCCTGCATGGGTTCTGAAGGCGAGGCGGCTGACCAAGTTGAGGTCTGTTCGGACGAGGCCGGGCTGAATGGACTTGATGCAGTGTGGACCCAATTAAAGGGGACGCGGGTCTTGGTGGGCGGTTTTTGTGACAGTGTCGTGGGCTGCAAAAAGAAGGTGGGACCTGCTCCTATTGTGAGAGAGAAACTGACACTGATGTGACTCCACAGTGGGCTGCAAAAAGTAGCAGACAACCTGCTTTTTGGGGAAGAGAAAAAAGGGAAAGGGTGACAGCGACTTGTCTGCTTTTTGGGGAAGAGAGAAAAGGGAAACGGGTGACAGCGACTTGTGACGCCGGCAACGGGACGGTAGGTGGCGGAGGAAGAGGGTCAGCTCCGGCGTTGGTGGAGACCAACGGTCGGGCTACGGCGGCGAGCGCTACTTGGAACTTGTAGTTGGAGAAGTGAGACTGATCTCTTTCAATCCTCTGATGGGATTTTGCGGTCAGAGCCGCCAGCGGTAATCGGTAGAGAAAGAATCGATTTCCTCTCCTCCTTCAGATACCAAACGAGAAGAGTACCAAATCAGGCCCCACGGTGGGCGCCAAAATGTTTGACCCGGATTAGTACCGGGGGATTAGTGTGGAACCTTGATCTGGACTCCCTCGTCTGATCTCCTCGGGAGTGGAAGAAACCTGTGGAGAGTCGGGGGCGGCCCCCGGGATCTACACTCCGACGGTCAAGTTAGAATAGATATATGATAGAGTGTAGGGAGAAATGTAGAGAGAGATAAGGTTTAGAGAGAGAACCATAAGTGGTAAAGTGAGGGAAGGGAGAGAAGTCCCTTTGCTTGGAGGGTCTGGCCTCCTTATATAGGAGTCGGAGGCATCCTGTGGACGCCTCCCGTTGTCATGGACGTCTCCCGTCGATGGACGCCTTCCGGTGAATGGACGCCTCCCGGTGGTGGACGCCCCCGGGTAGGCTGGACGCCTTCCGGTGAATGGACGCCTCCCGGTGGTGGACGCCCCCGGGTAGGCTGGACGCCTCCCGGTGTACTGGACCCTAGAATGGGCTTGGGCCCAAGGTGAGACGCTTTGTGGTGGGCTTGGGCCCGTATTAGGCGGGTTAATACTAGACCCAACATAATCATTATACCTAGAACCGGAAAAACATATATAATCCGAGAGCTCAACAACTTACTACTGAAAGAAACTTCCTCCTAGAACACTTTTATAATTAAGACGATCCCTAAACAATCCCTAAAGCGGACCGAATGTCATCAGCAAAATAGTCGCAACAAAACATAAATGATGATAATGAAATTGCGAACAAAAAGTTGGCAGCAATCTCAGGGTCGAAAGAAGCTGCGAAGGAGGAGGTCTTCTTCTTCTTCTTCTTCTCCTCCTCTAACTCAAGGACTCTGTTTCTGACAATTGGATCAGGCAGTAGACGATTAAGTTGATCCTGCTTCTTCTCCACGAGTTGGGATATCATTCTATACGGACGAGCTGCGTAGAACAGAAACAATGCCGTCGTACATCGGTAGATGAGGTATGACGGAAACTCCTCTGCCAACCCGAACGAGATGTTCAACCACACACTCAAGCCCTTGTCGACGACATAACAGAGCATCATAAACAGTTGAATGGCGATCCAAATCTTCTCCGATGTCTCCATTCGATCGACGGAAGCCGCCGCCGCCGCAGGGAAGGAGGGGCCTCCTTTGTGCTTCTTCAGCTCAAGGACTCTGTTTTTGAGAACCGAATCAAATTTGAGTAGACGGATGAGTTCCTTCTGCTTCTTCTCCTTAATCACGAGGCGTGCGGCTGTCATAAAGTAGAGGCAAGTTAGGGAGACCAGAAAGCCTGCGGTTATAGTTCCGGAGATGAGGTTGCTTGGGAAATCATCCAATTTGTGAACGTATTCGAACAGGATGTTAATCAAGAAGATAAAGCCGTCGAGGCCGATGACAGACAGGATGGAGAGCCAAATCATTCTTGATGTCTTCATCATTCTGTTCTGTGCGCAGAGAGGAAGATGCAAGCGGCCGGCCAAGGAGAGATGGATCGATGTTCATCATACTCTGTTCTTTTGTCTATATATAGAATCGTCGGTGGCGGTCTGGCTTGAATTTAGGAGTAGCTCTCCTATCCGATCCGAGATAGGATTCTTTTCTTTTTCCGTTTTTCTTTTACGGAACTGAAATGATATCAATGACTGCAAGGGATTCTACTGGGCCGGCATGGAGGGGTTTGGGTTTATGGATCGGTGGGCTGATTGTCTGTTTGGGCCTCTACAATTATAAAACGGCCAATACTATGGTGGACGACCACCGGTAATGCTACATTTAATTGGTCCACGTGGCAAGTATAACGTGACGTGGCAGTAGTGGTTAATTCCCAACCCAAATCGTGGCCATCAACCGAACCCGATTTTCCTTTTCTATCTCTCGTTCTCGTGGCTTCTTCTTTTGCCATAAATACTTTTTCTTAGTTCCTTTCCAATTCTTTTAATTAAATTAGTGATTTTGTTTTTTTTTTCATAAAAAAGCGACTCAATCCCGGTTACAATCTGGTTGTCTTCTTCGCACTCCACCTACATCGAACTATTACAGCAGCAAAACGTCCTGCAAATTTCTCTGCAGTCGATCCATCTCCTATACAACTTGTTTGATTAACCTCATTTTAGTTCCATTAACGTCTTCCTCTTAGAATCATACCTCTCGCTACTCGTTTTTCTGCTTCTCTCTCTAGTTTTGCCCTCAATCGACCTCATGGGAAAGCCTAAATCACTCTTAAATAGTGAATCAATTGTGTTTGTTTCTTTTTCCTGTTTGGATGGGATCGAACGAAGTTGGATTTATCTTCTCCCTTCCCCTTCCATACGATGCCATCGCGCTTGCATCTATCGCTAGCAGGTGAGATTTGGGTTTACATCTTATCCCCTTCCTCTGATCTCCCTTTGTAGCCGTCGGCCGTCAATTGAGAAATCCCATATTTAAACCCAAAGGAAAATTGCAGGCTGTGCCGAGGGAGTAATACTGATTTGCCTGATTAAGTTGAAAGCCGAAGAAGAACTGGTTAGGGACCGTTGAGGGAGGCTCGCCTGCATTTTTTCCCCCCTGTGATAGTCCCAACGGAGAGGAGAGGAAGAAGACGAGGTTGTTTGAGGATTTGCGTCCTTTTTTAATTTTTTGGATAAAAACAAAATAATTAATCACTCAAAAGAAATTTAAAGGGATAAAAAAACAAAAAAATGATTCCGTAAAAGAGAAAAGGAATTCGCAATAAAAATAAATGGGATGCAGGCAGTTTCCTTTCTTCCTGGGTTGATTGTGCGGTTGATGAGGAATGGTATCAGCCGATAAAAGGGGAGCAGATCCGGTGAGTAACTTTGTGGTGAGTAACCCGATGCATAACCCAATAAGAATCTGCCACATCAGCGCCTCTTTCTCTCTCCTGGAAAAATCATTAATTTTCTTTCCCTTAATCTTTAACGGACGATTTCTCACTCATTTTAACTCGAAATTTAATTTTTTTGCACAGTTAGATCAGATTAATTGTACTCTTCAAAATGATATTCACTTTGATATTTTTTGGAACAAAAAAAATTTTCTAGTTATTACCAGTCAATACCATATGGTATTCACTGGTATTAAATAACAGCATACCATATGGTATGAAAAATACCACCTCATACCAGGGTGATATAGTATGGTATGGAGTTGGTAACGATTCAAAATGATATGCACTTTGATATTTTTTGGAACAAAAAAAAATTGCCAGTTATTACCAGTCAATACCATATGGTATGATTGGTATTAAATAACAGCATACCATATGCTATGAAAAATACCACCTCATACCAGAGTGGTATAGTATGGTATGAAGTTGGTAACGAGAGGTATGGAATGTTTTCCCCCAGAAATTTTTGAAATCCAATAGATCATGATTAAATCGTTCATTTTGAGCAAAAATTTCCGAAAATGACTAAACAACGAAGGAGATACCATATGGTATGGAGTTGGTAACGAGAGGGATGGAATTTTTTTTTCTCAAAAAATATTGAAAATTGATATCATTTTGTAGAGCACAACGAACTCGTTCTATCTGTGCAAAAAAACAAAAAATGAAATCCGAGTTAGAATGAAGAAGATATGATCCAATTAAGAAAACTAGGGAAAATAATTTTTTTTAATTCTCCACTCTTAGATCTGCAGCCACTTAAAAGAAGGGTCCAGATTTGGTTTCTCATTATTACTCACCCTAAGGTTACTCACCCTATCTTGAGCCGGTAAAAGGCTAGCTTCATTCCAAGTTTCTCGAACAATTTTATATCATTCTTCCCCAATGTTTCGAGTTGATGATGTTCAACACATTCAAGAATCACACACCCACACTAGGGATGGCAAATTACCCACCCATGGGTAATTATACACAAACCCAAGTAGACCCATTGATAATGGGTTGGGTATGGGTGAAGTGCATTTGGATTTGGGGGTTTATAGATGAGTTTGGATAAGGTATGAATATTGCTTCCATAATCTAAATAAGTATGGGTTGGATATGGATATCCATTTACTTGATGGTGTTTTAACTACACATGCAAAAATTGGACCTATTTGTAAAACTTGAAAAGTTGAGATATCAAAATGTAAGACCAAAAAAATTTAGGTACCAAAACGTAATTTTCCATCAATATTTTAAAGACTTATATGCAAAAAAAAGTTAGGTACTAAATTTGCATATCTATTAAGTTTAGGTTCCAAATTGTAATTAGTTTAAAAACCGTTTGAGAACCGGTACCACTATCTGGATTTGGAGTGGAACATACAAAAACAGCACCACCCATGAAGGCAAGACAGCATGGAATGATGGATCAAGTAAAAACAGGATTCGATTAATAACTAGCAACACCACTTTAAACGTCTGAACAGGAAAATAAATCAGTGCAGCAAAATTTAAACTGTGAACCAAATCCGATATTATCAAACACAAGCCAAAACTTTGCGGGTCCTACAACAAGATAACTGGTTTGGGGAAACTTAATCATCAAACAGACTGAAGCCCAAACCATCTTCATCGGACTCCTCTTCAGGCTCTGGTTTCTTCTCCTCTTCCTTGGCTGCGGCAGGTGCAGCAGCAGCACCGCCGCTGGCTGCAGCAGGGGCAGCAGCAACAGCAAACTTGCTAGGATCCTGCATAGCATAAACATTCAAACTAATTAACAAACAAGACCAAGACACAATGAAATAAATATTATTCAATCAGTAAGTTTTCAAAAGGGCATCAAACCTTCAAGTACTCTTTCACTTGCTCTGCCTGAGGGAAGGTGTAATCAGTCTCCACCGCAATGGCCAAGACATTCTTGTACGCATTGGCGAACATGTGAGGGGCAGCAGCCAGCGTTGGGTATGCAATGGCGAGTGAGAGTGCAGTAACCATGGAGACACCAGAGGCAAACCTCCCCATGAGGTCATCCTCTGTCAGATCGAGAACCTCAGGGCTGAAGACAGACCCATCGTCATAGACATTTTCGACCACCAGACCATAAGAGAATGGCCTGATGCCAAGCTTGGCAAGCAGGGCAGCCTCTGAAGACCCAACCTTGTCACCCTTCTTAATCAGCTCCACAGGGGTAATGATTTCAACAGTACCCTTGTTAATCTTGGTGGGTATGTTCAGCACCTTCAGCGTACAAGAAACACATTAAGTCCCCACTTTTAAGAAAGAAGCAAATTAGAAATAAGGACATCGCAATAGGGCAATGGCTAACCTGGAAGAAAGATGTCTGAGATGGATCGAGTCCAGTGTTGCCGGGAGGCACAACAACATCAATTGGTGCAATCAGACCAACACGAGCAGGGGCTCCAACCTGTAAATTCAGATGGTGCAAATACGTTTGTCAAAACAATATGTTACCAAAAGGACATATGTACTAGAATAAGTGAATCCCACGAAACCACATAATACCATAATTAAAGTAAGAGTAAGTAGTCTAATTTACCTTGTACTTTCCCACTTCCTCGCTGACTTCCTTCAGATCACCTTTAGTGAAAATCAGACCAACATTCCCCTAAATCCAAAGGATAATTGTTCAGAAACAATAAACTAAACATTCCAGTTCAGGTTGATTTGTTACAACAACCCCAGGTCCGATTCAGCGAAGACACATTTCTAACTGCATTCGAACCTAAACCATAGAGCTTCCAGTGCAGGGTAACAGAGACACAATGCACTAACCCAAATTCTTATCAAAGAAGACGCAATATCGTAGCTACATGTATCACATTAAACCCTTTGACTGGCAAGCCATGATGATACGTTTCCATCGGATATTGACTCATACAAACCCTAACAGATAATACTACGTTCAAAACACAATTCAATATGATATCCCAAGACAAACACAGTAAACATTTTCAATTCTATTTTTTACCTGAAGGAGGGGGAGAAGATTGAGAATAGCCTTGTTGCCAGACTTCTCAGAGTGAACCCTAATCGTCCTCTTCATCATAGTGTTCTTCCCCATCAGCACCACCGAATCGCCTCTCAGACCCTTCCTGATGTTCTGCAACTGGGTCGATCCAACATTGTCGGCAGCCACAATCAGGACCTGGCTGTAATCGTCCAAGAGCTGACACATCTTGGAGTCATAGGCGAGCTTCTTATCGGCCTTCGACGGCTTCCCAACCATTTTCGCTGTCTGTTTCTAGATTTTCTACAACAAACGGAGAAAACACTAAGACCCTAAGTCTGAGAAGAGGGGTATACAACACAAGAGCGAGGACCAAGACGAGGGTTTAGCTCTGTCAAGGTGGACACCGGCGTGGCGTCTCTTTAACCTCGCGGCGCGCAACTGGTAGGAGACTACAAAGAGCTAAAAACCCTAAACGGCAAAATTGTGTATAGCCTTAGAGAGAGAATTGTATTTCAGCCGCTATTTATAGCCTCTTTCTTCAGGGTAACCTAGATCGGACGGTTGACGTTTGCCTACCTAGATCGGTCGCATTTGCTTTAGGTTACTCTCGGCCCAAACGGAGAGGTTTTAGGCCCATCAAAAATCAAAACCTAGGAGTATCCATTTTACATGGGCCTCCACTGGTATGGGGCTCTGGGCTCGGTGCATCGAGCCCAACCAAAGGTAGTCAGCAACTGAACCGAATTAGTAATTACTAATTACCGAAAGCTGCAGAACAACAACCATGAATGAACCTATACTTCTACGCCAGCAAAATTCGCTCCACCGGAGCCCGCCACTGCAAAGAGCTTTTTCCACTGTGCGGGAATGGCTTCTGCGTACAGAGATCGGACGGCGGAGTTCCGATCACTCACCGAAACGCTGAAGAAGATCAGTGGGTTCAACCCCGATCGAGCTCAATCTCAGGAAACTGATCCTTTCCTGCCATCGAAGCAGCCACCTTCGTCGCTCTCGTACAGATCCGAATTCAACAAGAAGGCTTCCCTGATCGGGCTGGGAGTTCATGAGACCTCCGAGAAGATCGCTAGACTTGCCAAATGTAAGATCCCTTTTGGTCGATCTTGTTAGATGTAGGGCTAAGTGGTTAATGCTCTGTCGCTTATGTTCTGCTGTTGATGAATTTGAACACTATGTGCCCGTTGGATCTTGATTCTCAAATATTGTGTCTCAATAGTGCTCAAAGTGATTGCTTCTGAGATGCTGAGCAACTGAAATCAAAGTATTTGTAGAAATTGGCGAATTGGGTTGTTGATTAGTTTGAATTTCGGGGATGGGTTATGTAAATGCTGAATAGCTGTATTGGGTTTTGATGTTTTGTGTCAAATGTGCTGCAGTGGCAAAGAGGTCGTCTATGTTTGATGACCCTACAGTTGAGATTCAAGAACTGACTGTCCTTATAAAGAATGACATAACGGCTTTGAACTCGGCTCTTACTGATCTTCAGACCCTTCAGAGAATGGAAATAGCTGACGGGAACTACTCCGAGGACAGGGTTGTTCATTCCACGGCTGTATGTGATGACCTGAAGAATAAGCTCATGGGGGCTACAAAGGAGCTTCATAATGTGTTAACCACTAGAACTGAGGTAGATGTCCATGCCCCATTTTTGTTTTCTTTAGATTGCTCTTCTATCAACACTACATTTCCCCTTCTTATGGTTGTTTCAACTCTCAGAACATCAAAGCTCATGAGAACAGGAAGCAGATATTTTCTGCAAATGCTTCTAGAGAAAATCCTTTTGTTCGTCAGACAAAACCCTTGGTTGAACCACCTCCCTGGTCAAGTTCAACAAACGAGTTTGACCCTTCGCAGCCATCCCCGTAAGTTAACTTTCTCACACTTGTAATATCCTGTTTAACCTAGAGCTCCTGTCTTTGACCATCTCATTGCTGCTACTTGTTTGCAGTCTAAGTCTTTTTCTTCTGTCTTTCCTCTGTTTACTTGATCAATTGTTGATTATTGTATTCACATTTCTTTCATCCTTTACCAGATTGCCACCGAATGGTGTTCAAGTTGGCAACCAATTGAGGTGCGTATTATACAGTACTTTGGCACCTTTCTAGTCATGGATTACTGTGTATCTTGCCCAATTGTCTTATTGTATAACTCTGTCAGGTTGATTTGGAAGCTCCTAATTGATAATTCTGGATCTAGTAAAAAAATATCCATTCATGTACTTTTCATTCCATATATTCCAGAATGGTAGTACCCTGTACCACGTCCTACTAATCAAAAGGCAAATGAACTGATAACATCATGGGTGGGATTGGGCTGTGGCATTGAGCCTTTTTAATCTAAATACTTTTGCTCATTAGAATTTTTGCCGAACTGCACTCTCTAATTTGTCTGAGCAAGGTTTAATGAACTTCCATCCTCAGACGGAGGCCAGCAGTTGATAATGTTCCTTCCCAACAGATGGAAATGTCCATGTTACAACAAGTAGCCCCTAGTAGGCAGGATAATTTAGCTCAAGGTCGTGCATCTGCTCTCCACAATGTGGAATCAACCATCTCAGAACTTAGTGGGATCTTTACGCATTTGGCTACCATGGTTGCCCATCAAGGAGAGCTGGCCATTAGGTATCTTATCTTTCTCTTTGTCCATTTTGGACATCAACTATTTTTGGTTCTTGAACCGTGATTCTTTTCTTTTGACACAATCTACAAATGATCAATTGCCAGAATTGATGACAACATGGATGAATCTCTGTCCAATGTTGAAGGTGCTCACAGTGCTCTACTGCGTAATCTTAACCAAATATCATCCAATAGGTGGCTTCTAATCAAGATCTTTGCCATCATAATTTTTTTCCTGATGGTTTTCATCTTCTTTGTGGCCTGAAATGACAGAAATGCGTTTATATTTGTGTTGTACGTTTCAAACCATCATTTAGATGCTGAGCTTGAGGATCCTCTGTGTTGTATATTTGATTGTTACCTTCTTTCTTTTTTTTTTTTTAGATCCCCCTCTAGCATTTAGAGGCTGGATTAGCACAAGCATATACGTAGATCAGGCATTGTGTATCAGTTCACTTTACCAATAACCTTGATTTGTTTTGGAAGATTCGTGTGAAATTGGAATCGTTAATTTGCAGAACCCTTTTGGCACAAACTTTCCTGTATCAACCTAATTTCTGCTTTCAAATGGCAATGAACTTCTCCCTAGGAGCAGCACACACCACTGATATGCCTAATTTTAGTACAGAAACACATGAAACAGTGCTTGGATTTTGCCCCGTGCACACAATTTTGAATTGATGAAGAAGCAACCAATTCCTCACTTTCTCTGGAACTTCATTGATTGATTGATTTGATATATTTAGCAGTCAATTTGGCATATTGGTGGGGTTGAGAGTCCACTTCTGAGTTGTTAGCTGTGCTGCAGAAGATTCCTATCCTTTCCTTCTTTTGGCCCCCTGCTTTAGAACTTGGGAAGTAAATCTGTCATAGTGGGCTGCTGATTTTCTGGTGTTTGCCACAATATGCTTAGTGCTGAAACTACTTGAGGAAACTAAAGAAAATATGGATTTTCAGGTTCTTGGCTGGCAGGCAGGCCAAGTGATCTTGCCACCCTTGCCTGTCTCTTCCCTCCAACAAATGCTCATTATCAGCTTAAGATCTGTTGGATCTTTGATAGCAACTAGTTGACTCTGAAATTAGAGGATTTATGAGTCACCCACATCTTATTTCTTTTCAATCAATCAAGGGTTAGTCTCATACAGAGAGAATAATAGGTAAAAATTCGATCTTTTCCATTTGGTTGATAGAATTTTGAGACTAGGTTAGCTGGCTGCTACTAGGAGATGGGGTTGGATAGAAAAAAGGGTATGCTTGGTTTGTGCTATAGATCTAAGGAAAAGGAAAAAGCACTTTGTAACACATATCTTTTGGCTCTCTTTTCCTCTGTATCGATCTCTCATCAAAGTTCTTCTCATTATTGCAATCAAGATAAGGCCATTCCCACGTTTGGTTGAAGAATCTTCATTACTGCAATTTTGTTGAATTGGATAAAAGTAGTCTTTTTGAGGGGCAGGGAGCTTTCCTTTTCTCCCCATCCAAACTTTCTCTCACATAACAAAGCATCGCTCTCTAACTCTTCTTCCTTTTTATCTGTCTCAGTTCTAACTTCTAACGTTCCTTCTGCATTCATTTATGGCCATACTTTTATACTGTCTTGCGAGCTTAACGAGAGAGCAATGGAAACTGGAAACCGTGTCATCCGGGCAAAAAGAGGCCGAGTGACGACGGCAATAACCTTGGAAAAGAAGACCACTTAGCTCAAAATTTTCCCACCAGTTCATAATTATTCTTCAAATTAGAATTTACTCTTTAACATTAACATTATCATTCACGCCCAATTGTTTTTTTTTCAAATCTTCAAATTACTAACTACTCACCCTCCCTGGAACTTGGAAGACCTCTTATGTTTTGTGAGACTACTATATTCTGTGTTTTCCCCCTTCTTCTGATTTTGGTCATATGTATTGAACATCAACTGGACTACTGGAGTCTTGTTCTGGTAACATTTATATGAATGAGAAATTTAATGGATTGAAAGGAAATTATGAGGTGTCTTGAATGATGGTGAAATTTGGAGAGACAAATGATTTTTGAACCATTAATGATTTTACTCGTTGTAATTATAAGTATCAAATAAAGTTAATTTAGTCATGAAGTTTATGAAGACGAAACTGCATAATCAAATAGAAGATAATTTTTGAATTGCTAGCTTAGTAGATAAATTATTAAATTGTATAAAATATGCATGATTATTATAAATAAATATATATTAGAATACTGTAAAAGAAAATGAAAGCAAGTTGCAACTAGTTATAAAAAAAGAAAAAAATAGCATAATTTGGAAGTAAAATTATAATTTTGTGTTTTGTAAATTATACTCGCTGTTTCCCAACATTACGAATGACCTTTTAACAACAACAACACACACAAAAAAAAAAAAAAAGCTCTTTTTACCAATGATTTGGCAGAACTCCGTCGAGTTATCTATTTGCATAGGATGCCTCCTTCCTGTTGCCACACATTAACAGTTCATCCACCAAATTATTCAAAACAATAATAGAGAATTTGGTGAAAGCAGTTAGAGTTTCTTTTGGGAAGGGAAACTAGAGGACGAAGGTCTTGGATTCGTTATGTATCTTTTTCAATTGGGTGGTCTTTGCCTACTTCTGTTTCAACATATATACATCGCCACAAAACATGCTGAACTCATCCCATAACAGTTTGGTTTGGCAACTTCCCAATACTCTTTAGTTATCTATTCATTCATTGACAGAAGTTGTTTGTTGAATACATGATGATGATGATGATGATGATGAGGTAGTCTTTCCTACGTTAAACATGTTTCTCACTCCTACAATTCATATACTTTCCACTTTGGATGTGTAAATGCGTTGATGTGCTTACCATATGGTCAAACTTCTTTTTTCATTTCATTTACTCGCCAAAAAATCGTATAAGGTTCATTTTTGTACCTCTTCTAACAACTCAAGTGCGAGAAAGTAGTTCAAATACAAGACGAGGTGGGTTTCTACATGGTATCAAATTCACAACGCAAAACAGATTATGTAATTGAGTTTTTGGCAACGTCAAATATAAGCAGTTGATTTAATCAAAGATTAGTTTATCAATGTAAACTCCAAAGCTCCTTGAGTTGACATGACATTCTTAAGGTTTCTCATTAACTCGAGTTATGAGAACTACTGGAACGTGACAAAATGTTTGAATATACAGACATCATCAACCACAAGTGCAGATGGTTGTTGAAGATCAATTTTTTTTTTAATTATGAATAGTAATCTAGACAAAGTGAGCTCATTGTTCTAACATGTTCTAATACGTATTTTTGTTAAAAAACACAATGTTATTGTTTGTATGTCAAACGAACATCCGGCTCCTAATCTAACAATACCTATAAATTAATAATTACACACCATCATGATACACCAAACCAATGTGCAAGTAGAGATAGAATAGTACCATCCAATCACTTTAATTATTAGACTCTTCTTAATGAATGCTTACTAGCTAGTCTTTTTTATGTTTAGGCTAATATAAGCTTTCTTGGTGGCAAAGATGTCGATGGAACTAAATGGGTCTTTGTAAAGTAACACTCAAGCATTACTCAAAAAGACATATTATCGGTTGTTTTGTAGTGGGTAGAAATTATCATGGCTCTATAGATTGTATAGGTACTAGCCTCATTTGGTGGGTAATATTATATTTGGTTATGTCCATATTTTTCTAAAGTGCTAAAGTAACCACCCCATTTAGCAAACCTACAAAAAATGGGGTACTGTTTTGAGTTATTACTCAACTATACAAGTTTGATGATGCCAGAGTGCATGGCACACTTGAGGGAAAATAATAAATGGCAATTATTGATAGAGATTTTCGTGACAATCAAACCCTATGGTCTTTCCAATTAAGTCTCTTTAGCTTTTATCTCTAGAATTCTCTCGCCCTAACTGTCGATAGGATTTGTTATGTTTATCTAGGTCACTTTTCTAAGTCTGTTCAGTGTTTTATAAGAATTGTGATATGTTTCGTATAACTTTTTTTTATGAGAAAAAAATTGAGTTGAAGATTCACCACAAGGGTAACAAGAAGGTTAGAAGACAATTCCCTTCATTGTTAGGGAAGATGCCAACCATCTTTCCTTTATACGAAAACATGTCTTGCATAACTTTTATGCCTAAGTTTTCTACATGTTAATGTGTTCGGTTTTGTTTTGCATATGTTTTATTTGTTAGGGCAGATGTCAACTATCTCTCCTTTCTACTTAACGCTTGTATGCCTAATTACCAATATGTAAATATTAAGTTAACAACCATGACTTCACGAAGAAGAAGAAGAAGGCAAGTTAAATTAGACTCCACTTTACGTTTTCCTAGAGCTAAATCCTCGAACCTCATCATGTAAACTTATTTGCAGAGTAGTTATTACCATTTACCATGCAGTCAATCTTAGGTACTAATGTACATATCCCCTTAATCATCGTTCCCAAGTAATGAAGCGGTTGGTATGGTAATAATAATTCTTCATGACACACCCATTTGATCATGTTGGGATGGGATTAGGTGCTAACCCTTACGGATTATTATAAAATCAATACAGCATCTAAACTAAATCATTACTAATTCAAACTAGTAGTAGTTTTTCCCTTGGTTAGGACGGTGCTAACTATTGTACAATTAGCACCGTAACCGCTCTCGATCATGTTCGGTAAAAAGTTAAAACATGCCTAATTTATCCTTTCACAGTGCCACAAACGCAAGATACATACACTTTTAATTACAATTGAACTTCTTTCTTGAGTCTTAATAAATGAAATTTCCATGATTAATGATTCTTAAACAATATATTACGTACACGAATGATTCTCTAAAACGGCGGACAAAAGCATATTATTAGGCCAAATAATGATGATGAAGGGTTTAAAGGCAGAGCTTCGTTTTTACAATTGAATGAATATGGATCTCTCAGTACAAAGTCGTTGATGAATAACCAAAAAAAAAAGTCGTTGATGAATAATGTCAAATTAATGATTTCAAACACCCACTAAAATAAATAAATAACTATTGATTAAAAAGAACACCCACTAAAACTAGATGGGTAACAGTTAGATTATTTATTAGGTCACAAAAAAGGATGTCCTAGGATGCTCTCATTCAAGTCCTAAATAATGGAGGATTCTGTAGATGATGAAGAATAAGGGCAGATGGTGATTGGTGACATGAAAATGGCCAAAGGAAAGGAAAGCTATTATTGGCAGCAAGCAATCAACCCAACTATGGGCAAGCTATTATTTGTCATTTTTTCCTTCTTTATGATGAGCTAGGATATTTGGTATTTGTGCCTTGATCATTATGATGACGGTGGGTCGAACGAACAAAAAACAAGACACAGTCGTATGAAATTATACTTTGATGATCAAGTCGGATGTAAGAAAGTTAAGACGTAGAGAAGAGAGTTTGTATGAGAGATCATGTGTTATCCTTTCTAAATGCAAGCTTATTTTCATAGGAAGAGCAAGTGGTCCTGCAGTCAAGTGATTCTTCTGGTAGAAGATCATTGGCTATATCAGCGTGATGCCTTAATGCTCTCGATTCTGACGGTTACTTTCCCAATACACTTAGTTATGATCATATTATTTTGGTGTCGTTTTAAACTTGCAACATATTTTGTTGAACTTTCCGTTGACCATATTGGATCTTTCTCAAACCTGAGGGGAAACAACCGTTAAAAAAAAAAACCTGAGGGGAAACAAACACGAACAACACTCAAACTCAAGCATCTTGAACTCGCAACGTTGTTATAGACTAATAGGCTATAGTCCATTTGGTAGTTTTGATCATACACATGCTATAGTTGATCAATGTAGATACTGTGCTAGCTATATAATAGGGCTCACCAAAGTAATAAAAAGCACGAAAAACCTTAAAGAATGCCGAAAGGACATATTCCATGAATATAAAGGAGCGAAAATTCATATTCTGATATATCCAAAGAAGAGCTTTTTCCTGAAGATTGAAATAAAAGCACCAAAGCCAATCAAGCCAAGAAGGAAAAAAGAAAGAAAAAAAAAAGCAATTTTAATTATAAGAAACAATTAAAAGAGAGATATTCTGTAAATGGTGGGTTTGCTCTCAAGTACTTAGGCCTAATCATTGTTGTAAAGACAAATTTGATTGCTTACGATGGGGTATGCCTAATTGCCTGTGGGGAGCTTAATACCAAACTTTTGTATAGTGTCATGCTGATGTGAATATTGTCAATTAACAACCACATTACCTAATCCAAATTTCAGTATTATAGATCCGCTCTATTTTTATTTTTCAGTCTCTCTTATTATTCTTTCGTGGTTGTAGTATCGGTTCTATATATCTTTTTTAATGTTATATATTTGAGAGAAAAAATATTATGAGACAGATATTGATACTCGGGTTTGAGAAAGATCCATGATGTGTTAGGGACGATTCATAGTAGATTTACATTCGTTTCTGTAAGGAGAGGCAAAAAATGTATATTTTTATGCTCAAAATTACATAGAGATGATGAGTAATCATAATTAGAAATTCATCTTTAAAAATGGAAATTATAAAGGGAAAAAAACATATGTGTGACATGCTTGGTAAGAATATTCATTTGTCAACATAATCTTGTATCATTGAACTTGTTTAGTGTTTACATCATCTAAGAAACAATCATAACTTCTCAGTAAATGAATTTTAATCTTCACATATTATCTCTCAATATTTTTAAGAAAATAAAAAATATATATGTAAGTTTCCTTCATACAGGATTGCCATCACTACAAAATTTAATCGAAATCGTATGAAATAAGGCCGATAATATGAATCTAGTGCTTAACTCAAAATTGAACAAGATACTTTGCTTCCCCTCATCCCCACTTTCCTAATAATGTACTTGTATAATCAGTCAATTCGTTAAACCTTCATGTTCTAAGAGGCATCATATTCAAAGATAATCCTACGTAAAATATGCACTGCAACTGGAAGTGAGAACATATTACCTAGCTAGGGTTTCCTGAACCATTCAAACTAATTTCGAACTTTGCAGAAAAATATGATTGTTAGTCAAACAAGATAAGAGAAGAAAAGAGAGACAGGGAGCATATTAGGGAAAAGTTGCGATAAAGAGAACTGAAAAGAAAGTGATTAAGGGGGAGAAAATTTTAGGAAGAAGACGGGACTGGTGGCTAAAGCAAATGGCCCCCTCAATCCCACTAACTAAAACCCAATTCTTATCATTGGAAAAACAATGCTCGTGATAAGCAAATAGCCGTTTTAGACAAAAGAAAACAAAAGTTTAGGAGCCTGCTGCTGTCAACTTTTGACTGGCTGGTGCTAAGTGCTAACCTAGATGTCTTGTTTAAGAATCGTTTTGAACTATAAGAGAAAAAAGGGGAAGAATAGTAGTTCGTTGATCATGGTCACAAAATCATATGATGTCTTTTGCTTTCTTTTTGGAATTGTGCACTTGTATAGTACATATCTAGTTAGGGTGTTTATGGTCCCAAAATCCTCTGCAATGTTGGAGTATACAATAAATATAATGACAGGTGTTGTATTCAAACCAGCGACTACGATCTAAAAATGGGTTGATTGACTACTTCCTGCATCCCACATGCCACACGGCCACACCAAAAACGAGATCATCTTCGTATGCAAGAGCACAAGAGGCATAGAACTAGTAAAATCAAGTTGAAGTAGTACAAGTGGAAGATCGTAACATTCATTTTTGATGTGCAACTTGGATTTCAGTTGAGTAGAAGGAACTTACACCCATCTCCATGGACTAAGACGTTGCTTTTGGCTTCAAATGACAATTTGTGAACCTTAACTCACATAACATAATATTCATCCATCGAGAACATATTACCAACGTGATTCATGACATGTTTAACTCCAACATACAAGTATTTCAAAGAGAGACCCAATTCTTAACTCATAATGGCAAAGCGGCAAACATACAACTGCATTTTACTGACTTGTTGGGTCGATTATGATGTTTTCTCTTTTAAAATAATAATAATTTTATTTATAAATTCTGCCAATATACTAGATATTAGAAAATAGGAGGTAACTAATTGAAAGTGGTACATATAAAATTTAAAAAAAAACAGAAGGTAACTAATTCATTAACAATATGGAAATTTTCATACTATATTTTGTGAGGAGAATTTGTCAAGGTGATTAATAAAAAAACACAATTTCCATAATTAATCAAATTAAAGCAGCATAAAGCAAAGAGAGACACACGGCTAATGAACTGCGGAAGAAAGCTTAAAGACTCTCTCTCTCTCACTCTGTGCGTGTCTCTCTCTCCTCTGTCTCTGCATCAAAGCTTGAACAGGAGGAGGAAGAGGAAGAAATTCGCAGTATATATAGCCAGAGAAGAGAAACCCAAAAGGAAAAGGCAAAGCAAATTCACTAGATTCTTGTTTTCATCAAACGCTAATCCAATTCAGCCTCTCACTGCCTCACTCCCACAACCCACCAAAAAGAGGAAGCCACTGAGTGAAGCGAGTTTCTCTGTGCCAAAGCTGCAGAGCTCGTTTCCTGAAGAAAAGAAAACAGAGCACCCATCAACCTCTGCTTTTCCTTCCAATCCCTCTTCTTCCTCTTTCCCCAGGCGCTTCTTTATTCTTTTCAGAGATCGTTCTTAGTACCACTCAAAATTTTCCTTACCAGGAAGAAAAAAATGTGGAAATAGAAGAGTCTCCCCTGTTTTTGGGGTTTTAAGCCGGAGCAAATATTTGGGGTTGGTGAGTGAACGATTAAATGCCATTAGTGGCGATCTCAACACTCTGAAAGATTCTCTCTTTTCTCCCCTTTCGATATTTTTTTCCCAGGAAACAAACGACTGTAACCGTCGAGAGAGGGAGAAGGTGGAAGAGAATATTTGTTCTTTTGCGCTGGTTTTGATTTCCAGTCAAAGAGGGAGCAGAAGAAGAGAGAAATGAGACAGAGCATGGACAGAAACGGCCGCTAAAAACTTGAAGAACGGTGGGGAAAGCTGATTTTCTGGAGAGTCTCACATTTGTCAAACAGTGGAATCCAACAACAGCAAAGAAAACAGAGTGCTCTGCCATTACTGAATATAAATTCCGTCCCCAACGCTTCACCAACTCCCCGTATCTCAGATCTCCAGAAGAAGGGTAGAATAGAGATTTAGAAAAATGCTGTCACAGAAGCAAGCCGAAGAAGCCATAGTCTCGAGCTTCGACGAAACGGTCCCTGTTTCTGCTGCCGCCGGTGACCATCTGGATGGGAAAGAAGCAGAGCAAGATGACGGCGGCGATCCTCGTCATCAATCCGAGTTTAGCCTCACCAGCATTTTCTGGCACGGCGGTTCTGTTTATGATGCCTGGTTCAGCTGTGCCTCTAACCAGGTCTTTCTCCATCACTAAAAGCTCCAATCTTTTTCTTCTTCCTCCTAGTTAGTGAAACTATTATATGCTCTGTTTTAAAGTGGGAAAAATTGGTTGCATCAGGTGGCGCAAGTGCTGTTGACTCTTCCATACTCCTTCTCCCAAATGGGAATGCTTTCAGGGATAATACTGCAGCTCTTCTATGGAATCATGGGCAGCTGGACTGCTTATCTGATCAGTGTTCTGTATGTGGAGTACCGTACCAGAAAAGAGAAGGAGAATGTCAGCTTCAAGAACCATGTCATCCAGGTCAATTTGCCTTCTTCCCCTTCCCACACAAACTTTTCATAAAGTCATTTGGATAACAATTGAAGCTCAATCAAACACAATTTCATGATCTGATCTTGTGCTTGGAAGTTGTAACAGTGGTTCGAAGTACTGGATGGTTTACTGGGTCCGACTTGGAAAGCACTTGGCTTGGCCTTCAACTGCACTTTCCTCCTCTTTGGCTCTGTCATTCAGCTTATTGCCTGTGCAAGGTCAGGTTTTTATGATGATTATTAAAATTATGACGTTTACCCTCGTTCTTTTATGCCCAATTCTATAATGGGTTTGACTCAAATCTTTGTTTTCTTTGCATAATTTAATAAACTCGTGCTATGATTATCGTCACATTACAGCAACATATACTACATCAACGACAAGTTTGATAAGAGGACGTGGACTTACATATTTGGAGCCTGCTGTGCCACCACCGTTTTCATCCCTTCCTTCCACAACTACAGAATTTGGTCCTTCCTTGGCCTTGGAATGACCACTTACACCGCCTGGTATTTAACCATAGCAGCCCTAATTCACGGCCAGGTAAAAAAAAAAAAAAAATCAAATTTTACTGTTCACTGTAGTTTTCTTTTTAACCAATTTTGGATATCATGACTCAAAACAATTCTGGTACTGAAACAGGATCCTGGCGTGATTCACTCTGGACCCAAGAAGCTGGATCTGTACTTCACAGGCGCCACCAACATATTGTACACATTTGGTGGCCATGCTGTTACTGTGTAAGTTACTAACTACACTCTAAAAATTGATTACAAACCGTAACGAATCAAATGTAGCATACTGATTAAGTCCGTCACACACTCGTATAGGGAAATAATGCACGCGATGTGGAAGCCGCAGAAGTTCAAGTACATATATCTGCTCGCGACCCTCTACGTGTTCACCTTAACCCTGCCATCGGCATCAGCCATGTACTGGGCGTTCGGAGACCAGCTGCTGACCCATTCCAACGCCTTCTCCCTCCTCCCTCGAACCGGCTGGCGCGACGCCGCCGTCATCCTAATGCTCATTCATCAGGTTAGCTATAGCTAACTAAATCTGCCCTTCTAGGCTCCATCATTACAACTACAAGTACACTCTTAAACCTTCGATTTGATGATTTTTTGGGGGGTGTTGTTTGTTCCAGTTCATAACGTTTGGGTTTGCCTGCACGCCATTGTACTTCGTGTGGGAGAAAGTGGTGAGGATGCACGACACAAAGAGCATATTGAAGAGGGCACTCACGAGATTGCCCGTGGTGGTGCCGATATGGTTCTTGGCCATTGTGTTCCCCTTCTTTGGGCCCATCAACTCGGCCGTGGGTGCCCTGCTCGTCAGCTTCACTGTCTACATCATCCCTGCCATGGCTCATATGCTCACCTATCGATCCGCCTCGGCCCGTCTGGTAAGCGAATAAAATATCTATATTACACAAATAAATGAATGGGCCCATACAAGCCCATTTCAATCCTTTTTCTTCTTCTTGGCCATTGCTGTCATCTTGTTTGTGTTTCCTTCCTCATAAATGAGAATAGGAGATGGATAGAAATGAGATGCCAAGAGGGCATTAGTTGAAGATTGTGACATGTTGTTAACAGTGGTAACAAGACTAGTTGTTGAGCCCATAATTTGGACTTATTTGTATGGTAGGGAAAAGGGTGGGGTATAATTAAAAAAAAAAATTGTTGTGGTTGATATTAATAGATGTGTTTGGACATGGAAATTGCCCTTAGTTAACTAACAAGTGTTCCATAATCAATTAGGGTTTTATGGTTTACGTGTGAATAGTGTTGTCGTTAATTGTATTACAGACAAAACAGAGGATTAGGATTTAGGAGGCCATTTAAGATTGGGGAGTTGATACAGTCTGACACTAATTTAGTTTAATGAGGACAAAGGAAAGTGGGTAGTTGGTACATCCTTTTCGTTTTTGGTTATCTTGCTTGCTAGCTGCAAACTTAGCACACACAAACCTTCCAAACCACATCTCACATCACCACTAATGAATTGATATGACATCCTAGCTAACAATCAATGATAAAAAAAATCTTATTAAAAACGTATCTATATGTATCCAACAATTGACGCTTACCCAGTAACATGTTAATCGAACCGTATATCGTAGTTTATTTTTGAATTGGAACCGGATTGTGATTTTTTGGTGGTTTGTGTGGGAAACACCGAAACAAACAATGTGCAGAATGCAGCAGAGAAGCCGCCGGTGTTTCTGAGGAGCTGGACGGCGATGTACATAGTGAACGCATTTGTGGTGGTGTGGGTTTTCGTGGTTGGATTTGGGCTGGGTGGATGGGCCAGCGTCACCAATTTCATCAGGCAAGTTGATACCTTTGGGCTGTTTGCTAAGTGCTACCAGTGCCCGCCGCCGGTTGCTGCCAAGCATCATTAAAGCTGCCGCCGGTGACCATAGCATTTGTTAGAATTGTGTCTTTTCTCTTTTCTTTTTTTTATTATTGGATTTGGAAGCTGTAGTAGGAAGTATATCCACCAATATTATTATATGTTATACAGATAGGGAGGGGCTATCAGTTTGTTTGACTCCGCTCTTCTCTGTAGAAAATATGTTGTTTGTTTTTATCTTTTTGTCTCTGTCTCAGACAACTTCCTGTTATATGCATAAGAAAATGTGGTTGGATGGTGATGAGGTTTGTGAATGTGTTCTATTTCTGGTTGTCAGAATGAGAGGAAATGGCATGATGTGATGCAATCAAGCACATTGATATCGGATTATAAATGTATCGAATCAACTATATATGAGTTCTTTTAAGTAATAAATAACATCTTTATGTGTTTTTTGTTGCACTAATATGAAGAAAATCGACGAACTAATGGACGGTGAGGGAGAGAAAATTCAAACAGATAGTGGGAAGAGTAGACAAGCCAATTTTTAGTGCATGTGGAAACACACGAATCCAAGGTCATCTTCTTTTGACAAAAAATGGATCCCTACACACTACAATACTAAGAGGATCCTGAGTGGTTGTGGATTGAAGATCTTGTTGTTGGTTATACCTTTCATCTGTACACATTATTATCACATATATGCTTCTCACATGGCTGGCTGGATGGCTTTATCTCCTGCTGATTTAAAGGATAGGAAAGCATTATTTCAAGCTGTGCTAGGTGCTTGTAGCTATCAAATTTGGCTTTGCTTTTGCTTTCTTTGGTTTCATAATCTCAGTGGCTTTCTGAGATTCAATGTTTGTTAATTGTCTCTGTTGTTTATAGGATCTGGAGTTTTGGTCAATGGAGTGGGGTATTGAGATCTAGCAGCTTGGGAAAAAACAACAAAGCAATCTTTGTGGAAGAAAAATCGTGTTGTTTGCTGTACTCCATCGTATGCTTTGGTGGTTGTTCTGTCGGGGTGGGTTTGGACTTTGGACTTCGGATAACAACCTAGCAAGAAGGAAATGGGTTTAGGGCCATACATGCTTTGGGCTTGGAAACTGGGCCAAGAGAGTTGGGGGAACCCATTTGGTATGGGTTTAGAGTTCCTTAGAAAGGTCCATAGACTTATGATAGTAGAGCACCTAGGGATGACAATTTCGACCTGACCCGTTTTACCCGACCTGTTCGGCCTGTTTTGGGGCGGTCCGACCCGCTTTGTAGGCGGGGCGGGGCGGGCATGGGTACTATCATCGACCCGACCTGCCATAGCCCGCCCCATTCTCGACCCGTTCTTGCCTAAATTACATGTAATCTTAGTCAATTTACTTAAGATTTTTCTTTTAATACATCATAATTTAGCTATAATAATGTTGTAAATTAGTGAAAACCTCAATTTCTCTAATAATTTAACTACATTTATCAAAAATTTGTTTGTTTTCTTGGTCTTATAATAAAAACAACGAATATTTCTAATGTTTTTCATATAAATTGCATACCAATTGGGTCGACCTGCCCCGACCTGCGACCCATCATAAATTACCCGACCTGTCACGGGACGGGTCTGGGTACCAAGAAACCCGCCCCGGACCTGCCCATTGCCATTCCTAGCACCTACCCAGCTGTGTTTAATAATTAATTAATCTAATCCAATTCCCTAAGGTGATCTTCAAAGGTCAAAAGTCAAAACCAATGCTTCTATTGGTGACTTGGTGTAGTTCACCCCATTTCTCTAGGGTTGGCAACGGGGCGGATCGGGGACGGTTTCCCAGCATCCGCACCCCGCCCGGGAGACCTCCTCGGGTCGGAGAAACCATCCACACCCGCACTCTCGGGGGCAAAAATTCCACCGCCACCCGCCCGACTCCGGGTACGGATTTTACCCGAAACCCCGCAAACCCGGACTTCGCCATTCTTCCACTGTCGCGAAGCTCCAGATCATCGCTGCAACACCAACCATTGTTGGGGCAGAAGAGAGGAGAAGACAGAAAGAGGCAGGGATCAGAGTGGCGATAGCAGATCCGCTTGTCAGATCCCATTCTTCCATCGCCGCCGCCGTCAGATTTCTGTTTCCACCGTCGCCGTCGCTTCGGCATCATAGATCCGAGTCGAGGAGTGGGAGAATCGAGGAGAGGGAGAATCGCATGGCTATTCACATACCCGCTACAGGGAGACGAAGAATCGCAGGCCAGGATCTGAAGGATCTTCAGTCTTCGACGGCTGCAGTTGATCTCTGTGGCAGCAGTTGGTCTGCCTCTTCGACGGCTGCAGTTGGTCTGCCTCTAGCTTTGTTGGAGTAGTGATGTACTCGGGCGGTTACGGGGCGGATAGTGATGAATCCATCACCGCTCCGTCAACTCTTCGGGTTTGCCCGTCCCCGATCCGTCACCCGGTCAACACAGTTTTTCCCCGGTTTGACTGGTGCGGTTTCGGGCGGGCACCCGGATTTCCGGTTAGGGTTGCCATCCCTACATTTCTCTCTAATCCAAAACTAACCATGCTAATTAGCCCGCTTTGACTTGTCTTTGACTTGACGCCATGACACGGTCTTGACATGATTTGATGATTTCAACCTGATCCTGGGGGAGCTCTCTCTGTTATTTACCCCAACCGCTACTGACCCAGATAGGAAAAGCATTGGTCAAAACTCAAAAGCCTCAACTATGCGGGCGACGACAGGCGAGAGCGCAGTGGCTGATTCTACTTCTTAGAGAGTTCGTCTTCTACTCTTCCCGTTTTATCAATCAGGGTTTTGTCATTTTGTGATTCCCCGGAGGAGGTGGAGAAAGGACAAAACGTGGGGATTCTTCGTCTTCTGCGTTTCTGCAGGCGACAATGGCGCCCAGAGGACGGCCGAAGAAAAAGAAGGTGGACCTTGCACTGATTCTTTCTATCCTCGACTCCATTCGCCCAAACTTCTTTCTCTGTTGAAATCCCATTTGGGTAAGTTTCTTTCTTTCTGATCCATGGCTTTCTCTCTCCTATTTCTGTTCCCTTGCTTTGTTCAGGTGGTTCTGACGAGGAAGGGCGCCGCCGTTGATGCAATGCTGGCGATGGGCTTCCCCCGTAAACTGATCAACCAAACCATCGCCGAGCTCTTGAAAGTGAGTGTCCGAAGTACAGTCATTTTCGTTCTCTAAATTGTGAGCTCGTTTAGACGAATTTATGGTTTTTTGGTCCAGGTTTATGGCGGCAATGAAGGTTGGTCATTTATCGAGATGGATTCCTACAAAGCCCTCATTGAAGCCATTCTGGAGAAGGACGTCTCAAAGGTAAAACCTATGATCCTTTCTCTTGTCTTATTACCAGAAAGTTGGATAGATGTTCTATAGCTACTTGAAATTGAAAAGCCCTTATCGAATTTCATCACTGCACAGTTTCAGATTTTCATTGCTTCATTACCTGTCCTGTCGTTGCAACTCAATGAAACAACTCAAGGGTTTAGAGCTAGAGGCCAGCCATGTTCTCTAAACGATGCTTGCTTGCTTACTTGCTATCTGTCTTTGTTTCAATGCCTTGTAACATGCTTGGTATGAACTCAAAGCCTGTGAGCAACTGGGCATTATGCATTTGGTTATGATCTTGAGCTGAAACTTACAATGGTGACGTCTTCTTCCAAGAAAAGGAATGAATCTTTGTTGGAGTATTGGTTGAATTGGTTTCTCCTCTTATTAGCTTCTTTTTGGTGAAGGTGGAGGAGTGCTCACAGGATTATGACTTAGGTGGGAACAGCCAGAGGTTCTCTGAAGCTGGGTCCTCAAATGTTCCACCACCACCTATTGATGAAGAGGTTGCTGCACATTTACCACCACCTGGTGATGGTCTAGACAGTGGGTTGCAGACCGAGACAGTTTTGACCCCTCCGTTTGCCGTTTCTGAATCCGGTAATAAACATTTTGCTTACTTGAGGATATGCAGAATTGCCTGTTTCCTGTTATCAAGTAAATCACCCTGCGGAGGATTGATCCGCTAAATCCCTCTCCTTGGCAGAATGCAATGTCTTCACATCCCCAGCTGAAGAAAAGGAAGAAGGTGCTGCTGCTGCTGGCCCTCTGGACCAGGTTGCTAAACTAAGCAACTCCATGGTTCCATGCTCTGATGAAAATCCTTGTCCAACTCTCTCCTTGGTAGAATACAATGCTTTCACATCCCCAGCTGAGGGATGCGAAGTTGCTGGCCCACCGGACCCAGATCACATCCTTAACGACTCCATAGCTCCATGCTATGATGAACATCCAGCTCTGACTCTCTCCTCACCAGAATGCAAGGTCCTCACATCCACAGCTGAAGAGAATGAAGTTCCTGGCCCACCGGACCCAGATCCCAACTCCATGGTTCCATGCTTTGATGAACATCCGGTTCCAGTTCTATCTTCCATGAGTGATAAGCATAGGCCGCCTTGCCATGGCTGGAGGAAGCGCCCTTGTTATGACGAGCCAACAAAACTCACGGAACTTGAGCCATCACCATTGCCAGAGAAATTGTTGAAGTTGTTGGGAGAAATACGCAGGTCGCCAAAGAGACTGTGGGATGTTTGACTATAGAGCTAGGAACGGTTGTGAAATTTGCTGGAGAATACAAGGTCGGTTTTCCTTTTCTGAGGGGGATGCTAAGGTTATATAATAGTTTGAAAGTTTTCTGTAAGGCCTGTTTTTAGATCTGTTGGCTGGCTGGATTTGGAACTCGGAAGCCGACTCTATAAGGAAGAAATGTAGTATGTTTATAGTGGTGCTGGGAAGCTGTTGGCAGTTTTGTTTTGGTAAACTGATCTTAACTTATTTCAAGACAAAATATCAAATAGTATAATTTTTAGGGTTAATATATTTGTTTGGTCCGAACTTTTGTTTATATTTAATATGTTGATCAATTCTTTTGATATTTAATATTGTAGTCCGAATTAATCATACACTTTACTAATTTGATCAAACCCAAAAGTTGATCGTTAATTTTAACAGTCAAAACAGTTGACTAACAGTCAACCTGCTACATCACTGCCCAATCATCATAAATAAAATTAAAAAATTTCTAAATTCCACATAATCCCTAAATATTATTATTATAATTAAATTAACTTATTAGCCAAATGTTTCTTTTCGTGCCTGACTTGATTGCAAATCCATGCACACGTGCAGATCAGCTGTTGACAATCCCGAGTTGTTATATATATATATATTTTTTTTTACAAAGGGATACTTGCATTGCACTTTGAATGATCGATTACAAGAGAACCAACAAAGCAAACCAAAAATAGAACAAGGACAGAGAAACAAAAGCACATAGATGCTCAATCAACGCTTCAGAGATACAACAAGAAGAGCACAAAACCGAGAAAGAGTCATCCAACAAAGGATCTGAAACACTTGAACCAAAATCAGTATACACCGAAAGCTCTCTTGCAATCAAAACAAACGAAGTAGCACCAAGCGCAAACAGCTCGTCCGATCCGACCGAGTCCTTGACGATTGATCACAATGTCATTAGCCGCCTCCTGGGAGTCGCTCGAAGACGCTCAACACAGTGAATCACGGGTGAGAGATTACATGGCGGTGGACAGAGATGAGGATCGAAATGCTTCAAGCTGAAGAGGCAGGGGATGACGAGGCTCCAAGACTTGGTCAAGGGAAGCAGAAGAACCCAGATCCCCCGATCAAAGAACTGAACCCACGAGCAGCAAGGCTAGACTCTGCAATCCATCCTCCGTCGGCCACCTAGATGCAGAACAACCACCTGGGAAGAACGAAGGGGAAAACCAGAGAATCGATTCACCACAAAAGATGTTAAACCAACCATCATGAGAGAAGACCCAAGATGCAAAATCCAACCCCAAAGGAGAGCAAATCCCAGCAAAAAATCCTAGAACAGGGGAGCGAAATGCCAAGAATGGCTTGAAAAGCTTGAAGCAGAGTGAAAACATAAAAAACAAAGGCAAGGAATTAAAAGGAGGTAGCAGGAAGAAAGAAAAGGGGATGGGCTACCGCCGGTCACCAAGAGATACCGGCGGCAGCCCTGGGGAGCTTCATAAGCGAGAGGAAAGGTAGAGAGAGATGAGAGCAATTTTTTTGAAATAAAGTTAGAGAGAGATTCTTAGATCGAATTAAAGGGGAAGGGGAAAGAGCTTGCCTCCCCGAGTTGTTATACAATGGCCTTCTTGGAGCCCTTGTCAATGTCACAGCTCTTATTATCGGGGTACATGAGTTGGGCCACATAATTGTAGCTAAAGACACTGGAATTATGCTTAGGGTTCCGTACTTTGTCCCAAGTTGGCAGGTAGGTGCTATTTGGTCCGGACTGTTTGGTTTTACCCAAAATCAAACCATATAATCTGGATCGGGACTGGATTTGGGACCGGATAGCAAACAGTTCAATCTCATATTCGGCTTAGATTTGAGGTAAAAAAATCGGGATCGGACCGGGTCAAGACCGGACCGGATCAAGACCAGATTGTATCCAATCCAATCTTTGGTCCTTATATTCTCGAAAAGACTGGACCGAAACCGGATCGTATAGTCGGATGCTTATGGTGGGAACTATTTGCTCTCTTGTGTGCCATTTTTTTTTCTTGCAACCATAGTTTCTACTTCTATCTTAAACTTCTGTATAAATTTCCTCATTAAGATAGATCGTGGCTCCTAATGAAGCAGGTTGATGGGCAGATAGGCTCCTTCGGTGCTATCACAAGGATAAGGAGCATTGTCTCCAAACGTGAAGATCTTCTCAAGGTTGCAGCTGCAGGCCCTTTAGCCGGCTTCTCCCTGGGTCTCGTTCTTCTTTTCCTGGGATTCTTCTTACCGCCCAGTGATGGAATCGGTACCATCATGGACCCTACTGTCTTTCACAGTTGCCTCGATCATCCTTCTAGGCTTATCATCATTGTTTAATGGCATTGCCTTCTTCTGGGCCGTTCTGATATTCTTCCTGCAAAGAGGTCCGACTGGTTGCCCCAATCTTAGAGTCAGAAGAGATCACGGATCCTAACGACAAATACATTTACCTTGGAGTGCTAGTTCTGGTGCTGGAACTAGCGGACTGCCAGTATGCTTGCCATACCCAATCCCTTTTAGAGACGAAGCCACTACGAGTTTTTTATGAGTGGTTAGTGACATTGTTACCAATGATGAACTTTTAAACATAATGTTATGTCATAATAATGTATAAAACTTCATACATTACAATAACGTTAACATACCCATACCATATGTAATTAATTATGCATGCAAATATGCAAAAACATAAGCAAAACACGTATGTAATTATTGATATTGCTAATCCTACCAAAAGAAAATGACTCTAGCTAGTGATAATTATTGGTTTGTTGGCTCATGTATATCTCTATTTGTGTTTATATTTTTTTGTAGTTATTTTGAATGAGACATTACGATCAAACCAGTTCTAATATCATGTTATAAATAAGTTGATTTCAATAATTCAAATTGTTAAAAGAGGTCTGTATTAATTTATACCACTTGCCACGATGAGCGGAGCTCCCAAAGTGAGAGCCATGGAGTTTATCGACACCCTCGGGACGAAGAAGCGTGGGCCCTATAATTACTATATTTATCTCTAGTAATTATCTTTAATCTTTATCTTTATCTTTAAAGGGAATCGGTAATGGCAAGCAAAAAATTCCTATCTTTATCTTTAATCTTTAAAATATCTTAAAACAGTTTAAGAATGCGAACCCTCCACGTTAGCCATAAATGCTTTACCGTGATTTATGGAAATCAGACTTTTTATTTTATTTTATATTTTTCACGTCTTTGTTAATTTGTTTTTTTCCTTTTCGTTCAGCCAGGACAAGTGTCCATGATTTTCAGAATCCCATGCTGTTCTTTTGGGTCCTAAACATGGACACGCAAGACGCAGAACCTTGGGTGCGGGTTCTTCCCGCTGATGTGACGGATTGCGATTGGGTTACTCATCATAGAGTTATGCACAGGAACTACTCCCTCAATTGGAATTCTTTTCTGGATATTCGGGGGAGGGGGTGGCCGATTTCAGAATAGTAAATTTATGTACTGCACCTTGATTGGTCTAGTGCTGATGACACTATCCATCGTGGCGATTTCTCTTTTTGCCAAACTCTTACCAATTTTGATGTGGTCTTTGTATTTCTTAGGTATGGCGTGGGAAAAAGAAATTTGGTGATATTCTGGGTTGTTTAGTGGATTGATCTGGGAATGGCTCCTGATACGGTGCATAATCAATCAGTAACTAAATCTGAATCCTTCATTCAGAAAAATCAGATCTAAGGGTGATGAATTAAAGACATTTTTATTTACCCTTGTTTTCTTAATTGGCTCATATCTTCTTCGTTTTAACTCGGATTTCTTTTTTTTTTTTTTCACAGATGGAACGAGTTCGTTGTGCTCTACAAACTGAGATCCATTTTCAATATTTTTTTTAGAAAAAAAATTCTTGCTTCTCATTACCAACTGCATAGTGCATACCATATGGTATCTTCTTCTTTTTAAGTCGGTTTTTAAAAATTTTGCACAGAAGGAATGAGTTCATCATGATCTATTGGATCTAAAATTTTTTGATTGAACATAATACTGGACCAAAAAATATCACACAATACCATCCTGGTACGTGGTGGTATTATATCTTGTGGTACACAATGTTGAAAGTCGTAAATGACAGTTATTATACTCCTACTACCATGTATTCAACCATCCTACAATCTTGGTATGTTAATACCACCATGGTACGCTTTTCATACCATATGATATGTTCTTATTTCAATACTAGTCAATACCATATGGTATAGACTGGTAAAAAATGAATCAATATTTTTTGTTCCAAAAATATATCAAAGTGGATATCATTTTGAATAGCACAGTTAATTTGATCTAACTGTGCAAAAAAAAAAAAAATTAAATTCCAACTTAAAACGAGTGAGAAATCATCCGTTAAAGATTAGGGAGGAAAAAATAAAGGAGCGTCGTGGCGGATTCTAATTGGGTTATGTATAGTTATTGACCACAAAGTTATACACTTGATCCACTTCATCTGCGATTAGAATAGTGGTTTCATAGCTTAGCTTGATTCCAATTTTGTATTCAACTGTTCATAGGGTTCTAGATGGATGAGGTTTTTCCAATAATAGCACCTTTTTAAAAAAAAATTACAAAACTAGCACCCAGCCGGACAAAATTACACTAATAGCACCATTTTTAATAGACCGCACCTCTAAGGTGCGGTCCAATCCACGTCAGCAAACACACCGAACCTTCCGAGAGCGGTTTGTGTTTTCTGGGCAGCGGGGTCGGAGACCGTCGGATGGGGCTGCGATCCAAGGGCAGACCGCTTGCCAGGTCAGCGATCCGGGCCACGGATCGAAGACCACAGCGTCGAGGTGCGGTCAAGCTTAGGGAAGAGCAAACCGTCTCGGCAAGGCGCGGTTTTGGCTTGGGCAAAATTACCCGACCGCCCCTGGAGGGTGCGGTCTGTTGGGTATAAATACCCCCCTTCCCCTCTCATTTCTTCACACCACAACTCATTCTTCCTTCTCTCTCTAGAATTTATCTCTCTAAACCCTCCCCTCCCCTCCCAAAAGCCTAGGAAATAGTGGTCTGTTGGTTGCGGCTAAGTCCGATCTGCCATCAGAAAACATTTCTTATATTTTTTCCTCAAAACCCGCCGAGCCGAGCCGAATCTCTGTCCGAATTTTCCGAAAAAATGGCCGATTGGTGGCAAGGAGAGGGAGTTTATGTTGATGAATTTCAAGCGGTACGTACTCATTATTCTGGTTTAATTTTTGTTGTTGTTATAAGCTTTTTAATTAATCTATGTACTAACCTCGTTGTTATTTTCTCGTAGGTTGGGGAGAACATGGATATATACAACCAACGGTATTATCTCGAGCAAGGACCGTTGGATCCAACCGACTTGTACGACCAACCCAACCATCGGTCAAGGGATGTTTGGAACAATCACCCGTTACATACAATTCTTCACCATTTGTCCTTCTTTTATTTTGTTAATATATTTAGTGGAATATAAAATAAATTTATGTTGAATTTTTAATCGTGTTGGTTGTTTTCAATAATTTAATCGAATACATAGCGCCACTTACTTCGACTCTTTATAAAGAGATGCACGTCTAAGGAAATGGGATTTTAAGCGATTATCATATCCTCCCATTCCCTGGGAAAATCGGGTATTAAGAGATCCTCGGATCCCCCATTTTTCTCTCAAAAAGACTGCATTTCTAAGAAGATGTATACCTCTTTTAAGAGTCTAACGAGTGTTGCTCTGTATTCGATTAAATTATTTAAAACAACCAATACGATTAAATTATTTACCAAATAACCAGTACGATTTATTTTTTTGTGTACAAAATGAATTTTATTAATTTCAAACATTTGAATATGTATGTTTCTCTTTAAATTATTATTCATTAATAATGTTATTTATTTTAGTTAATTTAGTATGTTTATTTTACGATAATATGTATGTATCTCTTTAAATTATTATTGATTTAGAATGTTATTATGTTAATTAATTTAGGATGTTTGTTTTATGATAATATGTATGTATCTCTTTAAATTATTATTGATTTAGAATGTTATTATGTTAATTATATGAAATGTCTTTTTATGATAATAAAATTCTGCTTGAAGTTAAATAATTTAATTAATTTAGTTATAAGAAAAAAACCCTTACTAATATATAATAATTAACGTGTAAATTTTCGCTAGGAGGCACAAACAATACTCCGCTATAGGGGTACGACCAATGTGCTCCCATTCCACCCAGCTATCTTGCCCTTTCTCAAAAGGGCACGGTTGGATCCGATTAGGCATTTTAACGGCATCAAAGTTGATCGCCAACTCATCACCGCATTAGTTGAGAGATGGAGAAAGGAGACCCATTGTTTCAACTTTAGAGAAGGAGAGGCCACCATCACGCTAAAGGATGTCGCCATCCTAACCCATCTGCCCATCGACGGCAAACCGGTGTGCGTGAGTGATCATCTCCCCGAGGATTGTGACGGTATGCTCGGTTTGGTTCATTTCATCCACAGTGTTTTGGGAGTGAAAGTACCAGTGAAGGGGTGTGTTGATGCGACCGATCGCTTGCCATCAATGAGGAAACACCAAGTCTAAATTACTTGGTTGACGAAGTATTTTAGAGACCATTACGAGAGTCATCCCCTAACCGAGGAAAGTCCGGAGGATGAGAAGGAGAGATATGCTCGTGTCTATCTCATAGGCATGATCGGAGGAGTGTTCTTCTCCAAAAAATCAAGCAATCTCCTCAGTTGTGGATGGCCTAGGATCATCCTCGGTAGTTGGGAGGAGATGGGGGAGTAGGAGAGGTGTGAAGAGAAGTGGTTTTCCGGGAAGTCTTTTATAGGCAAAATCACTTATAAAAACCGCACCTCCAGACCCACGTCTGTTATTCTGCATGGCATGTCGGAAATTAATTGACCAAAACCGCACCTTGGCGGTGCGGTTTGTGTGGCAAAACCGCACCTTGGGGATGCGGTTTCGTTTTGGAGAAACAAACCGCCTCTCCATAATGCGTTTTCGCTAGGTCAGGCCAAAACCGCACCTCGGCCACGCGGTTTCTGTAGGTCATACCTGAAACCGCTTGGCCAAGATGCGGTTTTGGTCCAGAATTATAAAACGCACCTCTAAGGTGCAGTCCATAAAAAAGGGTGCTATTAGTGTAAATTTTTTCGGCTGGGTGCTATTTTTAAAAAAAAAAATTAAAAAGTGCGGAAAAATCCCTGAAAATCCCTCCCGTAAACTACAGTTTTGTAATGATGAATAATAATCACGACTGGATTTCGCTTCCCTGAATTTGATTTTTTCTTCTAAGTAATGCCCTAATTGCAAACTTAATTCGTTTACCAAGATGGTTGGTTTGCATAGATGGTGGAACAGAGGAAATTCCATGAAAAGTTGAACTACTTGGTCAATAATCCAAATTTAGGTTGTTATTCCTCTTTGCCTTTGCCATGCTTTGCGAGAGAGATGGTTTCTGTTTCATCTTCTCCCGCTCGCTCTTCATAAAGTGCAAAGCTTTCCCTTGGTTAGTTGGATTTAGGGTTTGCTGGATCAGAAGTGAAGTTACATTCGCTACTTGGGTTTGCTGTTAGTTTCTCTTTTTGTGGTTCTGGTTAGAACGGAAAATAATGTATGCTAGAGCTGGTTTAGAGCGATTCAAGAAAGCTCAATCCTCCCAAACTCACCAAAGCTCAGACCTTGGATTGTTTTACATACGGTCCCAATCTCAAACGCTTTGGATTTATACGGTCCGGTATCGGGTTAAACTGGAAAACCCGGACCAAATAGCCAGCGCTAACTAAAAGGAGTCAGATGATCCTTGCTTTCCAAGTAATTGGCAGCGTAATTGTCTTCTCTATACGAATGGGAAACTTTAACCTCCCAATCAAAATAAAAATAAAAACTTTCCAATGCGTGCCACAATGACACCATATCGATGGTCTTTGTCCTGGTGGTTCTTCATGATACTAAATCCAGTAGATGAAGCTTGAGCTCAACCTTGCGGAATCCTTGCTCCCAAGTCCTTTGAAGGCCAACTTCAACTCCTTTAAATTCAGCCATGGTAATCGTACAGTTCCCCAAGTTGCAGACAAAAGCATCCAGGCATCTTCCGAGAAAGAAAGGGAATCTTATCTTGAGAGGAGAACTAACTCCCAAATAAACCCTGTTTTCCGAAACCAGAAAGCGAAAACAGAAAAGAAGCCTATACTATAAATAAACATATAGAGTAGAAAGATGATCGATCTCTACTGCGCGAATCTCCCTCCTACGTAGAATAAACGATGAAGAAAGCGGGGGCGTTGCTCATCATCGGCCAACACGTCCTGTTGAGAATCCTGGATGAGTACTACATTAACAAGTTGGGGTTCTTCACAAGACTACTCATCTTCGTATGTTCAATGCAACTCGTGCTGCTCTTCTTTTTCTGTCTGTCTATAATGACGTTCCTGCTCCTCAAGAAGAAGCAGAACGAAGTCATCCGCCTGCTTGATGATTCAGCAATCAAGAACAGAATCCTCGAGCTGAAGGAGGAGGACTCCTTCTACGCGGGTCGGATCGGTCCTGCTGGGCTAGTTCGCATGGTGAAGAGGATGTGGGCACCACACATTATGCTGTTTTTGCTCTGTTACATCGTCCTCAAGTTCTGGAAAAACCTGTTCGACCATTTTGACAATTTGACGGAGGGGGGGCTGAGAGACCTCATCCTTCGATGCGCGAAAGCATGCCTTCCCACGTCCTGGTTTTCTCTGTGTAGAGAGACATTCCAGCTCGTCAAGCAGAAGCGGGATCAAGTTAACCGTCTTCTCGATGATCCAGTTATCAGAGACAGAGTGCTCGAGTTGAAGGACAAGGACGACGGATACTTCGCGTATTTGATGGAGCCTATGATGCCGTCTACAATGCTTTTGTTGCAAATTTCACTATCATTCTTATTTTAATTTGTCGTTGGGACTTCCCATTTAATTAGCTACGTGTTTTGGTGATTGTTTAGAATATCATTCATTTACTATATCTTAGCAAGTTTCTTTAGGAGCAAGTCTGATCGAGTCCCCGTCGAATTGGGGAGGGATTAGATTTTTCAGGTTCAGTTATAACTATGTATCTTGTCTTTCAGTTTTGTCAGTTATTAAGAAGAATCCAAATCCCTTTGTGAATGAGATATAAACGAGGTTTCAATCACAATCTCGAGGCGACTTCAAAACCAGAGTTGAAACAAAACAAACTAAGCTAAGACACCTGTTATGTTATGCCACAGAGAGGAGCTAAGATAAAAGATACCTTACTCACAGAGGCGAAACAGAAAAGAGATGGAGGAAAAGATGTTTTTTTTTGGTACCCTAAGAGTTGTGTCACAACACCTGGCAAAAGCTAAGCCAATTAGGTCATTACGAGGCCTCGTTCGGTTTGTTCCTTCCTTCACTTGGCTCAAAAAAGAGTGCTGTTGAATTGGTGTTTTCCCTACTGAACATAGTTATTACTCGGGATTTGCTACTGCTACTGCTGTCTTCCCTTCTTTGTGCAGCAGGAAGGGCACTTGTAATGCTTGATGCTCTCGGCCTTTGCTGGAGTGATCTTGACGCATTTCCCGTGGTACCATCTTTCACAGATATCGCACCCAATCCAGAACTCGTCTGAGTTGTATGTTCCGCCACAAGTCCCACAGATTGTCTCCCCGTGCTCATCTTCTTCATCTCCATAGTTCTCATCCATTAACTTTGAGTTGTTTTTCGCCTGTCCATCCAGTGATCTCTGCGATGCAAAGACAAGCTAAGATGGTCAGATTTGGATGCAAAATGCCAAACAGGAGGAAACGAGAGTGTTTTTGACTAACTTGAGATGACAAGAAGAAGCTTTTTACCTTCGCATTGTTCCTAGCTTTACTCCCACTGTCTACACTTGGTTTGTCTTTCACTGGCTTCCTCCCGGTTACAACTTCAAATAGGCTTGGCAGGTCATTTATCATGCTGAATAGCCGCTTCCTGCTCAACCAAAAGCAAGACAATGTTCAACAACAAAGAAAAGAATCTGGGTTCAACTAGCCAAGACCCTTACTTGTGTATCTATAAATAGAAGACTAATCTGTAAGAGGACAGAAGAAAACACGAAAAGGATTTTACCTCTCGTTACGATTAAGCCGGGCACCAAAGTAGAATGACACTGAGAGCAGCCAACAGTCACTGTGAACTGCAACAAGAGAGAGCCAATCTTTGCGCTGCATCCCATCTCTTGCAAAATTGATACCCAGAGCTGGCTCGGGTAGCTCCGGTGGAACCTCCTCGGCTGGAAGAGTCACCTCCCATAACTCATTTGGGTGTCCATACAAACACAAGTTCTCCTTTTCTGACATTATCAAATGCAGCCACATTTAGAATCCACCCATTATAAACAAGGAGAAGCCACAGAGGGAAAGAAACACCATCACAACTTCAACGCTAAACAAAAACATTCAACATCACAAGCACCAAGTCAAACAATAGCCCAAGCAATCAACCAACCCAACTAAATGTATCTTGGTTTCGCCAGCAAGCCCAACCACCCAGTTCAGGGATAGAGCAACATTGTTCACTGGCTAACTGCAACACAATGTGAAATGTACTGCAACATAAAAGAACCAAAGCTTCACAATTTCACTAAGCTGATAACTAAGCATGCTGACAAGAGTAACAGAACGACCACACTGCACAAAGCAACAGGACCCCCAAAAAGGTAAAGAACAAGAATTTACACTAATTGCCAAGTCATCAGGTAGCCATAACTAGAGATCCACATCCGCACATGGCCACATTGCGGCTTCCACACTACCAACTACATCTAATCACAAGCATAGTTAGCCAAATACAAGCACAAACAGACAAGGGGAACAAAAGGGGGAAATGAAAAACAGAGGAAAAGAAGTCAACTTTTCTTCATTCCAACTCTTCAGTTTTGGTCAGCGGCTCACCGTCCCAAATCCACACAAAAATCGAAAACCCATCTCTAGGGAAACAAACAGCAACCAACTTTCCCCTCCAGTTCCCCCAACCCAATTCACTCCACACTAAAAGGAAACCTAAAAGCACGGCGAGAGAGAGAAGTTTCACGAACCTGGATCGCATTGCGAGTAGAAATTATCCACATCTGCAAACAGAAACAGCAGAAGAAGAAAGGAAAACCAGAAACATAGGAGGGAAGATTGTCAGCACATGCATTGAAGAAGAACATGAAGGGTAGGAGGAAGGGGAGAAAAGAAAATTAGGGTTTAGGTGTGGGGTTACCGAAAGTCAGAGCCCGCACGAGGCCGGCGCGGCGGGCGGTGTAGTCCTTGAAGATCTCTTCAACTGTGCGTGGGCTAGAGGAAATGGAAGCCATTAACACGCATATAAAGAAAAGGAAAGTAATTTGTTTCAAATGAAACACCAGGGAAGCAAAAGGAAAGCAGAAAAGTGATGAGAATCGGATCCAAGGGGAAGAGTTGTGGGTCTAGAACTGGGGGAGGAGAAGTTACAGTGGGTAAATCGATGAATACAAGAAAACTGAGAGCACACACAGAGAGAGAAGAGACAAAATACAGACACAGAAGGGGTCTGCTGCTGCTGTCTGTAGACGGAAAAAAGAGAGAGAAAGAAACAGAGCCTAAAAGAGAAGGAGAAGCTGAAGAAGCATCAGAGAGAGATGGGTTGGTTAGTGGGACGGCCAGATTTTGTGCGTGTGAGAGTTTGGATGTTGGAACCTTGGCTTGGCGTTTTTCTAAGTACAGCTGGGAGCGTCGTATTGGGCTCAACTGTTTGTGCATTTTCCTTGTTGGGCTTCTGGGATCTCGACTGTTTGGCGTCTATTATATGGGCTTTTCCTCGACTTCCTCTCCTGCTCGTGTTTGGGCTTTTGGAAATGATGACGGGATCCGGGACTCATCAACCTAAACTAAACTAGCTCGACCTTGAGGCATGTTTCATCACACATGGTTACATGAATATTTCTCAATGTTAATTAGCATAGCATCATTGGGGGCAATAAGGAACTAACTTGTGTGCCAAGTGTAAGGTGCAAGCACAACAATCCTTAACCATAGAGCCCAAGTCAAGTAGGTACATGGCTTCTCATTTGACTGAATGTGAATGCAGAAACTACAATTTCATCAAAGACGAAGATGTTTGGATAGCGATGAAGTAATAATATTTTGATGATTGTAGCCAACCTATCCAAGCAGCTAAAAGAAGTTTAGGAAGAATGCCGATTTTGTGGGCTTCGTGAGAGTCATGAACAAATAACCAAGAACTCTGAATAAGTGAATAGGTAACTCGCGTAGAGAGACAAAGCCATGTAAAAGAATGGTTTGAGATTGAGGAGGAGTCGAATTGCAAAGAATGGTTATGTGAAGTTCTTATTAAGGCAGCAAATGATGAACTAAGTAGACTCTTAATCGCACAATGGTCATTCTGACGATGACGAAACAATCATGTGTTCATTAACCCTAAACTAACAGAATGGGAAATCATCGAGAAAGGAGGAACCGATATATGTGTTGTTATTAGAGATAGTGTTGGCAAATTCTAGATGGCGATGATTCGGAAAGAAATGATCTCATGACTGGTGAAATGGCAGAAACGAAAGTATTTTCTTTTGGGTTTGGTCTGGCAGAAGAACACAACTTTCGTCCAACAATAATTGAAACTGATTGCTAGGTTTTAGTGGAGAGATTGAAGATAGAAAAGATGTCGATACTGGAAATTCTGAGATTTGTATGAATGAAGAACTAATGGAGGAAATAAAGGAGATGGGTAATGGGTCGATTTTGGGGAAGGTAACTCCAAGACCACATAGTAGCCTATGTGATGTATCCTTGGAATGAGGCTGAATGTTACAATATTTTAGTTATATTCCTCTCATATACAGCACCTGCAACCATAGTCGAGTCTTACTTTTGCTAGAGCTAACAGCTAACTACAAGGAAGGGCAAGACTTGACACATGTTCCTGGCAATCAAGAAAGGGGGTAAACCACACTAAGCAATACGCAGAAGAATACAGGTACTCTGCTAGCTCCAAGGAACTGGTTCAGAAACCCAGAAAAAATACCAAATACTAGGTTTCCTGGAAAGGAAAATATGAACAGACCCCCTTTTTCCAAGAGCACCTGCCTGATTGCGCGTTACATACCTGGCTAAGACTCAAAAACTATTAGACAAACAGCTATATTAGATCTTAAGATTACAAGATTATACAAGCCCTACGATTTATACGTACATCTATTATAGCTACAAACAAAAATACAGCCTCTTACACAGACCTGGGTGCTGGGGCATCAGTTGATAATAACTTGTGGAGGAAGGCAACCTCTTGGATTGAGCTCTTCCAAATCCGATCTTTCTTCAAGGGCAGCAAGTTTCACGATGTAATCACAACCCAGTTCACCATGCTTCCTACTGACTTCCTCAAATTTCCGTCCCAGAACCTGCGCTATCCAATCCTCCACCGTCCTCTTCTTATCTGATAAGTACTCCGCAGCTAGCAGCTGCTCCATGAACCTTTGATCAATTTCCAGATCACATTCAGGCGTCACAAATTTGTGGAAGCACTTGTTCATTTCATTTGAGATTCGGGTGGCGAGTGCATTGAAGTCGAAAGGCTTGAACATCACTACTCTATCGACCTGACCGAAGAATCCCTGTAACCAAGCCCTGGAAGAATGATCATCACACACAAAATCATCACTGTCCAAGTTCTCACCTTCCTTGTCCAACAGGTCATCGTTTTCTTGGTCTGGAAGAAGGTTCAAGTCCAGACATTTCCTGGTTGATGCATTGTCATCTGCACGTTTCCTTTTATTCAAGAATACCGATGAGCTTGAAGAACTGCCATCGCTAGTCACTGACAGACTCAACTCCCGCCCAAGTTGTTTCTTCTCAATCGATATCAGCAGCGGCCAGCCCTTAGCTTTCAGAACCTTGTCCTCGCAATATGTACTCAAATCTCTCTTAGTGCTGTCATCCTTGACGGTTAAAGTTGTAATGATGATTGCATTATTGATGGGAACTTCTCTTCCATGTGAATCGGAGAACCTCCCTCTTTGAATGGCACGAGACAAGCTGCTCTGGACCTGAACATCAGCTTTGTCGACATTCTCAAGTAGCACAACGGATATGGGCCTCTTACAGAGCTCCCCAGCAACATAATCCACCACGGTTTTCCCCCTCAACATCGAACCATTGTTACCATCTTGAGGGTTCAAGTTTGCATACACTAAGCTTTCTTTGCTCCCATAAATCATCTCGGCAACTGCAGTTGCAACTTTCCTCTTACGATGCCAGTCAGGTCCAAGAAAACTGAACCATATGTTTTTGCCCCTCAGTCTACCTCCCTCTGGTTTCCCATCTCTAGCCCTGAACTCGGATATGGTTTGGCAGATGGTGAATATTGCATCATCATCTTGCCAGCCTACTCTTTCTGAGAGATCCCGACAAAGATCCTTGAGATTAATGGGCTCACCAGTGGCAGCAGGAGGGGAGCTCAAATGAAGTCCAAGATCCGTGGTCAAAGAATCAGGAGATGCCTTACTGCCATAACACATGCTTGAATTGGACAATAAACTCTGAGGAAATCTGAGAGCACCGCCTGAATCTTCATTGAAAGGCTTTTCACAATGTTTCGGTGTGATCCTCCAGTTATTGCTAGCTTCAGCAGGACTGAGAGGGATACGGCAACTAGCGGATTCACTTCTCACCATCTGATGTGAATCAATAGCAGCAGATGATGAGTAAGGTTTCGAGTATGTATCTGCCATTGGCCGTGAATATGCCGTTGTGCAGCAGCTGTAATCATTTTCAGAAACTTCCCTTTGTGTGTCTTCAGCCAATTGGAAACCCAGAATAGTGGAAAACCGAGTTGGATGAATATCAGAACCCGGTGGTGACTGATGCTGATGAAGGCTGTGGCACATACTATCATGTTTTTCCTGCAGACTGACTGCTCTGCATCTCAATACCTCTCCATCATCTCTGGTCTGCACTGAAGATACACAAAAGCGTTTACGATTCCTTAAAAACACGAATATGTCTACTAAAGTAGATAGTAAGACTGAAATTACACATGCAATCTAAAATGTATAAATACATTGCTGATCAGGAGAGCCCACCAATCAGGGATTGTATTCAGATTTGGGTTTAATATAGTTTGGGAAATTATTGCTAACATATAATATCTCAGGTTGCAGACATGGTTTTATGCATTTCTGGGTTGTGTGTGAACAGATTTTGGCAAAGTTCATAATCCCATATCTAAATGTCAGGAAATTATCAAAACCTTGAAACCAATATTCACCTTCATAAACATTCCATCCTTTGCTGTGCCAATTTCAGCAGTCTGCAACCATGAACGTTGGCCAGATTGATACTGATCTACCACCGAGGGAACTGATGATGCTCCTTTCGAAACAGCAACAATCTCTTGCCCATCACAAGGATGAGAGAGCGTCGCCATATAGTGGTAAGGACTGCTGCCTAAGGGAACCTTGAAATCCGCTGGTGTTGGAAAGAAGCCACCAAATGGAATGAATGACTCCATCAAACTGCAACATAACCAAAACGCTATTAGATTTGTGCGACCAGCGAGAAAAAACGCAGGATAAGTATCCAACAGAAGGCACATCAATAAAGCCTACACCTTTACCACTACACATAAGATGCTATACTTTTCAGAAGTCTCGCAAGAAACCATTAAATGAACAAATTGCAAGAAGGAAGAAATCTTCAGATGAGCTCACCTGAGTTCACAACTCCCCAACCAGTGAACTTCTGGTAAAAAAGATGTGGCCTAGAGTTTAAAAATATAATATAAGTTTGAGCATTAAAGCTAATATAAGGTGGAAAAAGTTAGCCCAGTTCCTGCAGGTTGTCATCAAACTTGAACTTTTCAGTAAACTGGCCTATACTGGAAAAGTAGGACTCACCTGAAGTTAACTAAGCAAAGCAAAGTTCAGGAAAGGAACCCTATATACTATCATTAACTAAACAGCTATCTGTCTCCCAGTTGTCTCATAATAGTTCCTAATAATAGAGGCAAGCACGCAAACATGGAAATTCTGATAAAAGACAGAAGAATGAAGTTTAAGTGAAGCATATCATATCAGTCTTTTTTACCTGGACTTAGGATAGGAGGATTCAGCAGCCATGGAAGAAGATGTAGTTATAGGCAAAAGCTGCAAATCCCACTCTTTTACAACCGAAGGGAACCTCGCCACGAACTTGGAATATGTCTCGTAGCTCGCTGCCGCCCCAATCAACCACAGCTTACTATTATCCCGCGACAAGCTGCTCGTCAATTTCTCAACGATATAACTCACTCTTCCATCAGCTCCTTCTTCTTCGTCGACCTTCACAAACGGCTTCAAATCTCCAAAATTGAGAACCAACCCGGGTCCGGAATTTCGGTCCAGCGACCGACCCACTTCCTCGAACCTCGAATCGACGGCTTCCTTATCGGAATTTCGATTGAGAAATTGGGAGATCTCGGTCTCCAACCGAATCACGGCTAACCCGGATAATTCAGGGGGCAAGATGCCGCCGCTGCTATTGTCGTTCTTATCTCTAATCTTCTTCTCCAGTAACTCGATGAAGCTGGCGAGTGTATCGCAAGCGCATACGCCGAGAAGCAGAGGATTCCTCCCCTTGCTTTTCCCGAGAACCTCCCCGATCCTCCGGAAGTTCTCGCTCCCGCCGCCGCTGAAGAACCCGGAAAACCCAGGGAACGGGAAGCTGAATCCCCTCCGACCCGGCCCGGGATCCGAATACGCGGCGGCGGGCGGCGGGGGTCTGAAGTGGAAAGGAGGGAGGACGGTAAGGGGCCTGAACACGGCCAGCTTGATGTCGGGGCTCCGGAACCCGGCATCGGAGAAGACCCGACTCACCACCGGGTCGTCCAATATGGACATAATCAAGTTCCTGAGATCCACCTTGATGCACGAAATCGAAGAAGAAGTTGAAGTCGACTGATTATTCATCTGCTGAGAGGAAACCTGGTTGTGGTGGTGGTACAAATGGAAATTCTCCGGCTGCCGCCTCTGGTTCGCCTGGGACCGCTTGATCGCCGCCATGAGCGAATTCGACACCGGCGGGGAAGCCTCGTCTCCATCATCGCCGCCGGCCGCGGCGGCGGCAGATGAGGGAACACGGTCGAGGGAAACCCCCAGGCAGAGGTCGAGCGCCTTGAATTGGAGGCGTGGGGAGTACGCGTTGTTCCTGGCGCGTGAGCAGGCGTCGCGGAGGACGGAGGAGGGATGGGACAGAAGTGCTGAGACGGCATGAAGCGAAGTCGTCTGGCTGTGGCGCCTCTTCTTGGCCACCCGTACCGCCTCGTCGAGCGCGTGGGCGGCTTCGGGGGTCAAGCATTGCCTGGCTGTACTCACCGGCGTAGGCATCGCCGGTGGGGAAGAGAGCGGAAAGGAAAAACCACGAGCTGCTCGTTATTTTGAGCAGGTGGGGAAATTGAAATTCGGTTGGATTAATTAATAATTGATAATGGGTTTTTGAGCAATAAAGAAATGGGATAAGAGAAGGAGTTGGAGAAAGACAAAGACAAAGAGCTTGAGATTTTTTCTATGGAGGGTTGGGTGGACGGCGGCGGGAGGGGAAGGGTTTTCAGTTTCTTTCTTCAAGGGGAATATTATAATTGAGAAGGGTGGGCGTTGGGGGGGGTTTTAAAGTAAAAGGGATATTGGAGAAGACGGCGGCAGGCGACGGTGGTGGTGGAGGAGGAGACCGAGAGGGCCGGTGGCGTAGATTTTGTATAAAATCATAAGATCTTCGATGACTGTAGAGGAGATAGAGAGAGAGAGAGATGCTGCTGTCGCGGCCACTTACTTACTTTTGGGTGGGGGCCGGCGGGAAGGCGACAGTCCAATACGATTGGGGAGTGCAGTTCTCCTCCTGCTGCTGATGAACACATCTTTTAGGTTTCCATTGTAGGTAGCTTTTGTTATTTTCTCCAATTTTGGATGAATTAATTTTCTGTTGTGACGAATTTCGGACCATCATAATTCGTATTGTTTGGAAGATAAACATATCTATCGGTTCCAATAATTGAGGAAAAAAATTGTACGTCTGAATGTTGGATTGAGTGTTAAATCGACGATGTCATGATACTATCTTCCTCCGTCTGGAAAACATGTTGTGGTCATCGATGTATGTCGTGGCTGATCTGAATTGTATAGGGGTTTTTTTATGGCACATGTTTTGCGGAGGACAAGTTGCTAATAAATTTGATGCTTTTGTGTTGTGGGGAACACTGTATTGGAAGGGATGAGTCAAAAGGAAGAACAGGAGAGGAAATGCAAGTGTTGATGGAAAGGAGAGGAAAGGGAAAGGAGATGAGGGTTTTGGGTTATTATTAATTTGTGAGAGATTGGAGGGGTTGAAAATGAAAAGAGCAGCCCGTTGGGGAGTGGGGACTTACCCTTCCCACCACCACAAACATCCCATTCTTTCTCTTTACTATTTTATCTATCCCTCCATCCATCACTTGGATGAGTGCAACCCTCCAAATGTTAACTTCAATCCAAAATTTACATTGGGCTAAATAAATAATATAAGATTTATTTTTCAATAATTTGAATTATGAGAGGTCGACATGTTATAAGAGTTTTTTTATAGAGAGAGATTGTATTTTTATTTCATTATCTATGTTGATATCAAATACTAATAGTATAACCGATGGTAAGACAGTCTAGTTGGTAAAGGGCTGGGTTTCAGATTAGGGATGTGACAAGGTCCCATGTTCGAATTCCAGTACCGCCTTCTTGGTGTTGCCGGAGGTACCCTTGGTACGGGAGAGGGGAGACCCGATGACGGTAGCACAACGCCTGGCACTGCGCCAGGACAAGGTCCTTGATGGTTAGTATGCAGGTACCCCCAGGTTTAGTAGGCCCCACTGTCACTCATGTGGCATGTGGGTTGTTGATGTTCCTAACCTCCCTCAAGGTAAGGACCACGAACTTATGTCAACCACCTTGTATTGCCAGACTTTTCGACACGAGGAATTATCATATGCATCTGTTAATTTTGCCAGATGTTGATCTCAAATCTCAAGGTTACGGAATAAGACTCTAACACCAGTTGTTCAAATCAGATGCTACATTAGTATGATATTGTTCGTTTTGGATCAAGCACACACTTTTTTTTTTTGTTCTCTTTTCCAAAAGGCCTCGTATTAATGAAGTTTGGTGGACACTTTATACAAGATCATTTTCCCTAGTATATCTAATGTGGTACTTAATTTGTATCACATCTTCGAAGTCCGAACATCAACAATAGATTTTAATAAGCACTTAGTATGAAAAGTCTGCACAGATTATAAACTAACGAATTATATTTCATTTGAGGTATTTGTGAGTAAATGGTATAAGATTAATTCTCATATTTTTTGCAAAAATTTAAGCTATAGTGACCGACTAGTCCTGTACATTTCACCCCTTGGCTCCTCCTACCATTTGTCTTCTTTACCGCCATGAATTAAAACCAAGAAAATTAAACGAGATTGAGTTATTAAATTGTTGCAGTCTCCTGAAGAAGGCTTCAAGTTTGAATTTACCATCTAATCAAGGGTTCCCCTAAACACGTCTCCACGTAATTCCAGTTCGGATTGGATCGAGGGGGGATCCCCAACATGTTAACTATCAAACCAAGACCACATAGTCATCTACAAGCTTGACTACTTCCAATCCAATCAAAGTTTTTTTTATAGGTGTTATTAGTGTCCACGTTAAGTGTCCAACATAGAGATTAATTTTATGCCTTCCTTTGATTTGACATGCATGATATACCGAAAAACAAAGGTAAATAAATAGTGGCAGACCTGGATTGCAGTCGTTTCTCGATTCGAAATATAGAATTGTGCGTAAAATTTTAATTTCTTTTATCAAAGACCATAGCATCTCCCAAATCTACTTTTGCAGGTTTTGATAGCGTCACGGCCACATAAAGTCATAAACATTTACGTGGGAAATATTAACCACGGCGATAGATAGATTGGTGCGAAGACGGAAGAGTAGAGAAATTGGATGGATGCTCCAAAAACCAAAATAGAGAGCTCTTGTGAGTAGGGCTGGACAATTGGTTACCGGTTAGCGATTAACCGACCAGTTACAAACCAAAACCAGTCGGTTATTCGCTAACCGAAATACGAGATAACCGAAAACCGATCGATATTCGGAGGAATGACCGAGATGATTTTTTATCTTGGGTCAACTCGGTTAATCGAAAAATCGAGATAACCAAAGACTTAAGACCTCTTTCGATCTGTGGTCGGTAGATGTAGGAGGTGATTCGGTTTAACCAATTTCCGACCGTTCGGTGTTCCGTTATAACCGAACCGACCGAACTCGTCCCTACTTGTGAGGAAGGTCATTTTCAGAGTGCAATACCATGTTATTATGGTGCCCTCTCAGAGGCCCCAAAAGGGGGCAGGCACACACATTCGTGCCCCCACACCACCACTCACAATCATCCATATCGTGTAATTATCATCCTACTACAGCACTACATATTCCCAAAAACCATATTTCAACGATAGGATTCAATTAAGAGTAAATCTACGAACAAAATTTGGTGGCCCAAAAAAAAGTTGCGGAAAGGTAAACTTTGTGATGGAGATGGGACAAGAAAATGAAAGCAAAGAAGAATCATTGCGCCCAGATCTCTCCTAATTTGGAATCCCCCTCCCTCCCTCTTTACATAAAAGCAACCGTATGTTTGTTCCATTTCATTTCTTTCTTCCCCTGTGACACAGGAGAATATAGGTAAATTATCATATTAATACCCATCTAAAAGTTAGGCTTTGTTATTGTGATGCGGGGTTAACTTTGAGTATCTTCCTACTTTGAGTTATTCGAATGAATATGAATCATTGGTCAGTTTCCGTTCATAAGATATGAATAGGGTCGATCATCGGTCAATTTCCGTTCGTAAGATATGAACAGGGTAAATATGATTGACCTTCATACTCGTAACCTCGATCTTTTGGTGATCAAGTCAATTTTTAGCGTCATATAAAAGCAAAACTACAACTTCTGTTTATATATGCGTATTTAATTGACTTGTACAGCGATGAGGTTGATCGTTATGAATCACACAAAGATCACCAAATATTACCTCTAATTTGATCGACTTAATTGGTCAAACGATCGTCCAAAATTATTAGTCAAACTCAAAACGATCGCCCCACTCTCTATGCCAAGTGGACTGACCCGACCCACTGTGTTCCTAGAAAACTCTAAAATTCGGACGCCATATCAAGGTAGTCGTCGGGGGCCAACTAGGCACTTCAAAAACTCACCTCACATCGTCTCTTATCAAAGGTGATGGCTCCTCGCCGATCTGCTCCCCTTATTTTAGGTTGGTTCTTGATCAAAAGTCATCTCTCAATGATGAGATTAACGTAAAAGAAGAAATCATCTAGCCTTTTTACTATTAATTTTCAATTTGACGATTCCAATTTCAAATTTCGAGATCAACATCTTCTCCTCCCAAATACCCATAAACAAATAATGACAAATTACTGAATTAGGCTCGTGCCACCCGAACTGATATAACATGTATGTTGCTCACCTTTACTCCCACGATAATGTATAAGCAAATTGATAGGTGTGTGGGCTTCTTGGCATTGTCACTCAAAAAGACTTTTTGTAATGGCTGAGGAGTCGACGAGGGAACAGAGAAAGTTTCACCCTGAAGTGACCAAGGCTCAAGCATAAATAAACATGTCTACCAAGGCAAGAGAAGGCTATCTTTCGATCTATCTACCTAGCAAAATATGCTCTTTTTCTTTCCATCTCTTTTCTTTCCACTTTATAATATGTGCACAAAGTTTTCTGTACGCACTGAAAGCAACACATGAGAGTTTCCTTTCGTGGTTTAATCTTTTCGTGGCAATATACTCACCAAGCTTTTGTAAAGAGGAATATATGTACATCTAGTGTGTGTGTGTGTGTTATCGTCAACCTCTTTGTCCAAATCCAACCTATATGAAGACGTTAACAGGAGAATTAGTGCTTGCTGCAGCTGGCCGGCTCTAGCTAGGATGGAAGTCAAGTCCACGGTGGTGTATGCATAACGTTAGCATTTTCACACTACTTTCTAAGTCAACTCACATGGAGTTACTTGTACTCCATTTGTTCATATATTCTCGGAAGGGCAGGTCGACGGGGTTTAAATGTGTGTTGAAAAGCGAGTCAATATATTCTTTCTTAATTCACTCATTATTTTCATTCTCAAACTTGGAATATGAAATACAAAGAGTTATAAAGGGCAAACTTGTAAATTGCAAGTTACGGGCTACTTAGGACATGTTGTAATTTGATGGGTCGCCTTTCATAATAAAAATTATTTTCCATACCTTAGGATACAAGAAAAATAATAAACATCCTAGAAATATTTTGAGTAAAAATTTTCTCATCTTTTAGAGGCAAACAAAAATGAAGTTCACTCATGCAATGGATGGAAGAGAGGATTTTATGGAACATGATTACCCAAAAGGAAACAGAGTTTTGTCCATTTAGGGGCAGACATGGAGCCTAAATAATTAAGAAAACGAAACTATTGGTTTTAGTTGTGTCTGTTTTAGATGGGTTTGCACTAAAGATTTTGCAAATATTCTCTTGTGAGATTTGAGATTGACACTAGCCAACTAACCGGGACCATAGAATATATAACGTGGCCCATTAGTGTCGCTAAAAGAGGGTCTTAGGACATGACTTCACCTTTGGGTGCATGGTTTCTTATATATAATTAAGCTTTGCTTGACACAAGTTAATTGAACCTTGGCATCAATTATTCTCTTGTTGTTCTTTTACATCAAGATAGCACTCACACCACTCCTCCATTGAAGATGAGGAGGTAGAGGTCAAACATGACAAGTTCGTAGTGAATGGTAATTATCAGTCTCATTACAAGATAGCGGTTTAAATCGACAATCTTTATATTACCGACACATGTTTCCTTGAGTAATAGTATCATCAAACTTTTGATGCATAGATCATGGTTTACAAAACACGATGTGCAGAATTTCCTCTTCATATAGTCTCCATTTGTCATGACACCAATGAAAAAATGGGGACGGGGCAAAAGAGAAGATTTCCCCCCAAAATACATAACTTACAAAACAAAAGCCACGAAATATTGAGCTTTTACTAAATTTTCTTATATATATGTTTTGGGAAAATACTTTTCATGTCCAATGATTTTGCACCAAAATCATCCCATAGGATATATAATCCTATAACTGTTTTCATCTAATATAAATTGAAATTTTAGACTATTATAACTTTGCACTTGGTTTTTGGATCGATACAAAAAAAGTTGCATAAATTCTAGAGATATACGCATCCGCAAACCACACGTCTCGATCCCCCCCCCCCCCCCACCCCGGCACGGGGAAAATGAGTTTCTTTAGTGGTGGCTTGACCAGAGTATGTTGTGGTTTTATCAAATTATGGCGAGTTGTAACTTTGTTTCCTTCCATCCGATGAGTACAAGAAATATATGGATTATTGAATAATTTTTCAAGGAATTAATGGAACAACTTTTAAAAATAACATCTTAAATCTGAAAATATAACCTTAATATTGTCCAAAAAATCCTACAATCCATAGAAATTAGTTAGTTAGGGAGAGATATGTAGCTCGAATATTAACTCGGATGATCATAAAGTAAAACCAAGAATATTTTCTCTAGTTATCTCGCCTCAATCATCTCATTATTCCTCTTTTCTCACCCCCCATAATTCTCTTCAATTCTTCTAAGTCAACCTACTCACGTAATCCCAAGCGCCACGATCCATCATTCATCGCTTCCCGTATGCCATTGAAATTTCCAAACCGATGGACACTAACTCTTTGCTAGAGCACATCTCTTATATTCCTGTGGGAATGTGCTATTCTCCTAAATGTGGAGTCTTGAGATGAATGACAAGACAAGAGCTTTGATGATCAAAAGAGAGAATACATGCAATAAGTCCAATAAGGCCTCAACGACAAGACCCCATTAACATATTTAGTACCCTTATGCATTGGGATTTTTCTAGAGGCATTAACCATGACAAGAAAAAGCCGAGAGCTTTTTTGCTAGCATAATCTAGAGAGAGAAGCCCTCTTAAAGCAACTATGTTTCAACAGTTTAGGGCAAACCAAGAATTTGCCACAACAAAGAACAAGTGAAAAATGAAAGGATTATATTAGGCACCATCCACCAATCGATGTCTAACAGCCCAACAACTTGTGCTTGTTATTTTCCATGGCCACACTCGATTACTTTTGATTCAATACAAAGAAACATGATGATTCCTCTTTTTAGTGGGTTTATTACGTCCTCCTTTAATTTGACACATTGATAGAATTATTGAGTAATTGTAGTTTTAGAATCTCGATTCTTCTGCTATCTTCTCGATATGATTTATTTGAGTGTAGGACGATAAAAAAACCATAGAGTTGATGATGTTAACATTAACTTAACCGAACGTATAAAAACTTACGTTAAACCTAACAAATTTTTTTAATGATTTTTAAACATCATAACTTTTTTTACTATTTTATCGTGTATTAACCAAAAATCATATATTCTTGTTATAAGAGTGATATTGGCTTTACTTTTTTATTACATATTAATTATCCAAAATTCTTATTGTAAAGGGAAAAAAACCTACAAGCTTTCTCTTTGCTATGATGATCTCAACCACTTTTAAAGGAAGAATACTAATTTATGGCAAACCAATAATCAGAAGGAGAGAAAAAGAAAGAAACAAGACAAGAAACTTCTATAATAAAAGGATGAATATACAAAACCACCAATCATAAACCTACATCTTGTAACCAAAAAAAAATTCATAAACCTACACACAAGAACATTATATATGCCTGATAGGCCAAATTCCCTGTTGTTTCCTTTCCTTACCAAATCTGGTCCAAATGTGTCACATACTCGCAAATCACTCCTACCCCATTCTCTCTTAATAATGGAATTGCTGAAAATATCGGTTGAGGGCCATTGCCCAATTGCCACAAGGCCACCCACCAACATCAAATCAAAGGTCTCACTCCAATTCCCCCTTTTTTTTTTTTTCACCCGCACTTCTTCCTTTCCTTCTCTTTTACCCCTTGGTGGGGATGGCTATTCATGAGGAAGAAAATGAGTGTAACCCTATTTTATGCCGAAGCAGAGGGCGAATAGAACGTTTCTTCGTACTTTTCTAGTCTTTGAATCGAGCATGACAGTGTTTTTGTACATAATATTGGTGTTTTCATTCTACGGTAAAAACTATACAAAACAATCCAACTGTATCAGCAAGTGGTAGCCTGATCGGCTAAACACTGTTATTATCAAAAGGGAAAATATAAGAAAGTTTTTTTGACTGGGGGGAGTGGGAAAGTGATATCCCATCCCATGAACTGTGGAAAAAGCTAGTTCCTTTCCATGTAAAGTGGCATTAATTATGGAGATGTTGAAAGCAAAAAGCTGGAAATGGTGATTAGAGTACTGAACAGAGTTTCCAGTGAGTGGAATAGAAGGGAACAGCTAGAAGTGGGAATGGGATGGAGTGGTGTCGACTCTGTACGTTCAGAAACAGAGTTTCCATTGGTCTTTTGAAGCCTTTGCTTACCTGAAATAGCAATTTCTTACTTTCTAGAACTGCAGTTAATAGTTTTGTTTCCTAGTTGAAATGTAAATGTAATTAAGAAGAAACTCTGGGTGAAAAATACTAGCTAGGCCACCTTCGCAGAGCAGCCCATTATCAGAGCTCAATATCAAAGGAGATATGGAAAGAGTCGAACAAGTATACTTGAAAAATGTTCAAATCTTCCATAAAGAAATTATTATAATACGTTTTAAAAGCTAGCTAATACGGCGTTTAATGGCAATTCCATCTACCACTCTATTGTGAAAGACCAGATTAGTCCGTTCGGTCATTCTTTTTTTTACCCATTTCTTAGGGTGAGTCTCTCAACTACATTTAAAATGAATTGGTTATAGATAAAGAAAACTTTCTTCATTCTACCAAAAAGAAAATGAAAGCTTTCTTCTAGTTCCGCTACGTGCTCAAAAGATGAAGAAAGACTTGTCCGGAATCGGTGGTTGGTAACAAGTTAAGCTCTAACCAAATAAACATGAGGCTCAAGTCATTCATATAGGAGAAATAACATGGGTATACTAAGTGTTTAACTCTCTACATATGATCATATGACGCTATGTCCTTAAATAATAAAATCCGAATCTCGACTCTGGTGGCGGAATTGTAGGTTTGATATTTTTTTACAAACAAATCATCCAATTTGAAGTTTTCTTATAACATTAAGGGGATTGTGAGGCAATCCACACATTGCATCGTTATTTATTTATTTATTCTGGCATAAATATTGAATATCATAATTGTTCATATCCCATGTGATATAAAATTTATTAAATTTTGTGTGATCCAATAGCTATGACATCAAATATTAGTATATATAAACGTAAAGTTGGTTTATTGTTCCCCAAATAATTGCATTTTGATACCACAAATTTAATTAAATTACAACTTAGTCACTATAATGTATATTTTATATTTTGATACCCTAAATTTAATTTTAATGTAAAGAATGTTCAGATTTCACTTGAATCCATGAATCCAATCCACAATAATATAAAAGTATAAATTAATAGATATAAACGTGAAGTTGGTTTACTGTTCCCAAATAATTGCATTTTGATACCACAAATTTAATTAAATTACAACTTAGTCACTATAATGTATATTTTATATTTTGATACCCTAAATTTAATTTTAATGTAAAGAATGTTCAGATTTCACTTGAATCCATGAATCCAATCCACAATAATATAAAAGTATAAATTAATAGATATAAACGTGAAGTTGGTTTACTGTTCCCAAATAATTGCATTTTGATACCACAAATTTAATTAAATTACAACTTAGTCACTATAATGTATATTTAACATTTTGATACCCTAAATTTAATTTTAATGTAAAGAATGTTCAGATTTCACTTGAATCCATGAATACAATCCACAATAATATAAAGTATAAATTTAGTTTGTACCATGCAAGATGTTGTATCACTCAACTGTAGGAGAAAATTCAACCATTTTGGTCTTTCGTGGGATTTTCTAATCACAAGTATGAACGGGTCCATACATAACTCACCAACAATCTAGAGAATTTATAATTGAACCATGAGCCACTAACTTTTTAAACTCAATGTCGAGCCCAATTAAAAATAAAGATATATGGTTATTACTTATTAGAAATTCATCATTTTCTACTATGAAATTTGAAGGCGTGAAATTTTAAGCGAATTCTAGTTTGTATTCCTTTTGCTTCTCTTTATAGTTTTTCTTTTTCACCCGGGCTAGAATTTTCAACAATTATACATGTAATGTCTGGCTAGGTATCTATAAATTCCAAATAAATAGTTTCCATTTTTCTATAAAAAAGTAAATATTTATGATCTTAAATACATAATCATAAAAGGAATTAAACCGCAACTATGCAAATTACAATTCGATATCTAAACTCAATAGATCTTTAGATTAATAACCTAAATTTATTTTAGGCATATAAGTCCTCACAAAATTGATGAAATATTACATTTTAGTACCTAAAATTTTTCTGTATTACATTTTGGTACCTAAACTTTTGAAGTCCTACAAATAAGTCTAATTTTTGTATGTGTAATTAAAACACTCTCGAATAAATAAGTATTCATACCCAACTCATACACATTTGGATATGGAAGTAAATATTCATACCATACCCAAACTCATCTACATACTTACAAACCTATATATACGTCACCCATTCACTTCCCATAATCAATGGGTCTACTTGGGTTTAGGTAAATATCATTTATTAGCCAAAAAAATTCAAAAAAAAAAAATTGAATGTTGACCACTGTATATATCTTCTCAGTCAATCATATTCTCAAGTCAATATTACTAACAAAAATACTAATAAAAAATTAATTTTAGGCTAATAATACTAACAAAACACCATAACAGGTCACATAATACATTCTCATAAGCCATCTCCGTACAAGGCGCGGCATCGCATCTAGTATAACTATAATTCTGCATTTGTGCATAACTAAATTCAATCTCTTAATTTTAAGTGAGGTTAAATATGTGATTGAGGTTAAATAATTTATTCATGAGTAAGTAACATTTGATTACCAATCATATCCGTTTCGTAGCCAATATTAGGATTTTAAAAATCAAATTTTATATTATGATGCTACAAAATTCTTACTACCTCATACGGAAATTATATATAATTTCTTAAAATTTCGTTTATTCGACATTACCCATTGACCAAACGACCCCTAATTTAGGGGCGTGGTCCAAATTCAACAAAGCCCAAGTCAAAGATATAGAGGGCTGGGAGCCTGGGACTGGGATGACCTATTGTTTCCGCATAAAAAAATAAAAATAAAATAAACACTAATGAACTTAAAATAGAACTGGGCTGAAAGCCTAAAAACATTTTAACTGGTGCACAGTGCCAAGCATATGGGCCAATTGATTGCAAAGAGATGTGATGGGAGAACGGGGTCCAGAAGCCCACCATGGCAGCCAGCTGTTAGATGGTACTTATTGGGCCACCGAGCACGAAAATACGGCTTAGACGCTCGAGCCTCGAAGTCTTTCTCCGCCCTACAAAATACGCCTTAGAAGATCACATTTATTATTGGTGCAAAACGGGCGCACAAACATGAAATATATAATAAGCATATAATAATAATAATTGACTTTGAATCCAATCAAGAAATATATAATACACATTTTAAAATAATTTCCTCAAGAGTGTAAATCCATTTGAAATTTTGGCCATACCATTGACCCGCCAGTCCGCCACTAGTTTACACACATACGAATCTTTCAAATTCCAAACTTTGCACTTGAATACAAAAGAAAAGCATAATGAATAACAACACTTCCAAAATAGAAAATGTGAATGAAGGGGTTGATATTTAATTATTTATGGTGATGGGGTCACATGAAAAAAAAAAAAGTTGTGGGGGTAAAGTGGAAAAAAGAGCTGTCAATTTCACGGCATTCATGGAGGAACAACATTATGGTGAGAGACTGAGAGGTGGTGGGTGTAATTTTTTTTTCCACTTTAACCCTCACCTCACTTGTTCATTTCCCTCCCCCACTTAGGGATGGCAATTTCGACCTGACCCGAGTCACCCGATCTGTTTGACATGTTTTGGGCGGGAATGGGTACTTCTCATCGACCCGACCTGCCCTGACTCGCCCCATTCTCGACCCGTTCTGGCATAAGTTACATGTAATCTTAGTCAAATTGTTTAGGATTTTCCTCTTATTACATCATATTTTATGTATAATAAAGTTGTAAATAAGTGAAAAACTCAATTTCTCCAATAATTTACCTACATTTTTATCAAATTATGGTTTCTTTCTTGGTCTTTTAATTAAAATAACGAATACTTCTAATGTTTTCGCATAAATTATATACCCAATGGGTCGACCTGCCCCGACCCGCGCCCCATGATAAATTACCCGACCCATACCCGACCTGCCACGGGCGGGAATGGGTATCGAGATACCCGCCCCGGACCTGCCCATTGCCATTCCTACCCCACCTCCACTCCCAAAAACTTGTTTGAGGGGACTATTCATCTTTTAATAAATTTTCCTAAAAAAAAAAGAAGAAGATAATCAAACCAAATAAAAACACATGAGAAAACCAATCTAATACATCAATAATTAGTTATTTGTGTTTTGATAAACATACTACTCATTAACATCGAGGCCGATTCGTTTGGTTTGTCATTATGAAAAAAATTATTTGATGAATCTTGAAAGGGCTGTAACTTGTAAGTATGAAAATGAATATGTCAAACCTCCATCCTCATATAAAACAGCCATTTATATACAAATATATGATAAAATTCCATTTTCATATTAAAAACAATCAAGTCCTCGTACAAAAAGTGGTTCTGCGTGGAGTAAATAATTTTTTGGAAAACTCATGACCATTAAAAGAAAACTTTACCATTGTCCTTCGATGCTTCTGTGCTCCTAATAACTCATTTGTGTAGGACAAATGAATTATAGAAGGAAGATAAAAATAATTATAACATGATTATAAATTAATTATGATCTTGTTGAAGTTACCTCAATTCTATAAAGGAATAAGATTTCAATAATTAATATTTCTGTATGAGCCTTTTACTCTAATCGTGTCATAACTCATAGACACATTTGCTCAATAACGTTTAGTTAGCATTAGAGAAGTTAGTAATGGATATTTTATGTTGAAATTGTGAGTTAACTATAGTTCAGCTGTTTTATATGACTAAAATTATTTGTCGATTTTAGTTTCAGTAAATGATTGTTTTAATTAGACCGCGTGTACAGTGTACTGTACGATTTCAAAAATACTTATTACAAAGATCCATTAATTACTTGGATACTATTAATTTAACTCCAATAATGACGTTTAATGATAAGAACCATATTTTTTTTGTTATATCTAATAATAAGTAAACAATTAATTAATTTTGAGGTAGTTATGGTAGGATAGGAACATGTCCACGCATGTCTTTGAAATTATATATAAGTATAACCTTTGGCATATTCCATTCCCAATCTTCCATTCGAATATTGAAAGAACTCATTTGAAAAATCAAATCATCACATTTCCTTTCTACAATTATCGGGGTTAATCAATTGGAAAAGAATAATTTATTGGATTAGAGTATTTAGGGATGGCAACTTTGCCCATACCCATGAGTTTCTCCCTAAATAATATTTTCTCCCTCCGTATTTTGGACTTTTTTTAACTCACTTTCTGTTGCACTCACCTTCCTCATATTTCTACTATTTGTTTGTATTAAGTATTAACACCCTTTTTACGGTAACTACTTGGCTATTTCTGTATCTTTGGTACTATAAATATTCAAGAAGACTGATTACGTACACAGAACAACAACACATTACAACGTTTTTCATGGTGTGAGGGTAAACAATAAGCTTAAAAATGAGTTAAGCTTCTTCTTGGCCTATGTACTAGGGATGGCAAAAATATCCGTAACCGTGGATATCCGTCCGAACCCGGCCTAATCGGGTAGGGTAAAACCCGAACCCGAAGGACATTTAGTGGGTACGGGTAAAACCCGAACCCGAATATTGCGGGTAATGGGTGGGCATGAGTTTCTCAGTATCCAACCCGAACCCGCCCGATTATACACATACATATGTATTTTGTCTAGAAAGTCATTATTTTTCTCTAACATATTTTATATTTAGCATATAAATATAATATTTTCATGAAATTGTGTTGTTTTAATTAATTTTCTTCATTCTAGTGAATTATTGTCATACTTTTCCTCTTGCGTAATGTGAGAATACGTGTGAATGTTAATATATTAGTTGGAGTTATGAAGAGAAATCATTACCCATGGATAACCGTGGATACCCGAAACCCGAACGAGTATGGGCATGGTTTTAATTTTCTACCCGTTTCATATGTGGTATGGGTAAAACCCGAACTACTTTGGATAGGGTAACGGATATGCACTATCCGTCCCTGACCCGACCCATTACCATCCCTACTATATACTCATCAACATGACCAATGAGAATATGACAGTGGAGAAGAAGCAGAGAGGAGTAGAGGACAATTAGGGGGGGGGGGGGGGGGGGGGGGGGGCGTGACTTCATAATAAGCTGAGTGGATCAGGAAGTGTAAGAACAAGAAGATGCAAGATATAGTAGGAAAATAGAGAATTCTAGAGAAATGAAGAAGAACTAATTATTTTGACGTTTATTGTTGCTCTAATACCTTCTGTTAATAAGTTGGTTTCGCTGTATTGTTCGTGAATTTGGCCACTCACTCTCGTCTTCTCCTACTTTGTGGTGTGATAATCAAGACCCGACTTTTAGAAATCAAATTCCACTTTCCTAGAGAGCCAAACTCCAACAACGAGTTCAATACCATTGTCGATCAACTCGTTAATGTCTTTATGATCGGCATCTCATCTACCTCTTCACCAATTATAACCTTCACCTAGCTCTAAAATTTAACTTACAAGGAGTGATGCAGATTTTTCTCGCATCATCCTCCATGTATACACAGACTCGTCTACAAATACTAATCTATTATTTTTGTCTTTTTGTACTTCATAATTATACAACTACATCACCTGAAGACATATTCAAGAAATCTCTACCTACACATTCAAATATCCCCTTGTACAAAGTCTTCAGCTACTTTTCATTTTTGTCCATCAATACTTTACACAGGATATTCTTTGCTGCAAAATTTGGCTAATTAATAACTAGGGTTATAGATATAATATGCTCCTCTACTATGGCGTTTTATCAAACATGCCCCTCTACTATTTTTTACATCAAATATATCCATGTACTTTGCAAAAATGATCAAACATGCCCTTTTGTTAAAATTTTCATCCAAAAACCGTTAACCAAGGCCGAACTTTAGTTTGGGCAACACAAATGACTAAAATATCCCTAATAAATTCACTTTAGAAATTTTTTGGTTCTTTTGTATAATCAAATCATTCAAATAATTTCACTTTGAAAAGACCTAGAGAAATAAAACAGGGGACAAAACTGACATTTTCCCTCCCATTTGCCGATGTCGGGTCGTCTAAATCTCAATTCAACCATGATTGACGATTTTTTCAATGGAAATTTTAACATAAGGGCATGTTTGATAATTGTTTCAAAGTACAGGGGCATATTTGATGTAAAAAATAGTAGAGGAGCATGTTTGATAAAATGTCATAGTAGAGGGGCATATTATACCTATAACCCTAATAACTAAGAAGCTACTAAACTCAATGATTTGTTCTTAAGTAACGTCCAAATTACCCTCCAAGACTCCAAAGGAAATCAAATTACTCGTCCCCACCACCCCTTATACCCAAAAATGTGTTGGGCAAGAGAAAATGAGAGAGCTTAATCGTGTCATCGAATATGAAAAAAGTGAGAAGGGACAAAATTATGCAAGAAAATAATATTCTAGTTGAAAATGGGGTAGGAAACTGAAAATGGCCCCTTAAACGACCAAAGGTGACATTCCACCCAACATCAACCAAAGACCCCAAATCATTGTTCATCATTTCCTTTTCTTCTTATGTTAAAAGAAAGGGAAAGCGATAAGTGGCTCTCTTTTCTTATTAATATATTACATATATACATGTTTTATATTATTGAAATGCTAGAAAAATGACATTTTTGGTTGCTCTCCAACTCCACCAATCCAAATTTTAATATCTATAAATTTACATTGATATAAAATTATTACTGTATTTAGTTTATGTTCATTACATCAAGTGTATCTTAAATGGATACAATACACTTTCTATAGAAATGGGTGTTCAGATAAGTAAAAAAAAGAAAAAGAAAGAGAAGAAGTGAGTGTTTAGAGAACTTTTCAACCTATTTTTGATAATATCTGGATTTGAATCTCTGTATGATCAAATCTACTTGTTAAATATGATTCATTTCCCACTCATTCACCCACATAAAAGAAAAAACAACTGATAATTAAGAATAAAAGAGCTACATGACGCCAGGGAAATATGTTCTCACATACAAAGTGAATGTATTAGAGAATCTAAATAAAAAAACTATAAAATTTGATTACTCAATAAGCATATTCGAATTTGACTTGTCGATTATTTGTTACAAGGAACCGAATTGATTCGATCATAAAAGAAACTTATTTCACTCATAAAAAAATGTTTATTGGTCAACCCTAAGACATAAGAAGTTGCGGCTTGTGATAGTGATTTTGTGATTGTGGAAATTAATCTTCACTCGAATTCAAAATTTGAAATTAGATTCATAAAAAAATTGAAATTAGTGATTGTTTCAAAAGAAAAACGAATAGCGATCTAACCGACCGAACCAATGAAAGACCTCGGCCCAACCCAAAAACCGAAGAGCGGGCCCGCAGTTTTCAAAGTAGGTATCCGGCAAGAAAGACCCGGCACCATCTCCAGTTTCCACCTTTAGCTTCAGTTTTACAGCAAAAATAATACTCTCTCCCTCCCGCCCGAAGAACATCTACAAGCGAAGTCACAGGACAGAAGGAAATTAGAAAAGCAGAGAGAGTACAAAGGAAGAGCGAGAGAGCATGCAATTGCAAACCCTCCTTCTCCCCCTTCTCAGCCATGTCTCTCCCACTTTTGACCCTCTCTCTTCTTCTCTCAATTCAAGTCTCCTCATCCCCTCTCTCTCACCTCCTCCACCTCCGCCACACTTGTTGACTTCCCATCATGATCATGGCGGAATCACCAGAATCACCGTTACCGGGAGCCGGCGGAGTTGGAGCTACAGAGGAGGAAGCTCCGGCGGCGCCTTACGTGGAGAAAGTTCTCGACTTTCTGCGCAGGAGTGGGCTGAAAGAGGTCGAATTGGCTCTTAAGGAGGATATCATCGAGAAAAACAAATTGGGTTGTGTCGATTTCGAGAAATTCTTGTTCGACCTACCTCCGGTGAGGATTCCGCCGGCCGCTTTCCAGCAGTCGGAGGCGGGGGAAGAAGACTTATCCGCCGGCGGCCGTGCTCCTCGTGATGGGTCGAATTCTGGGTTTAGCTCCGATGATGACTTCGTCAGCTTGGGATCTTCCACCAGTGGTCTCTGCTCTTCAGGTACAATACTCTTTACTTAATTTGGACCGAGTCCAGAGCTCAGTTATGAATGAATTTTTTGTTTAGGAATCAATTCCCCCACTTTTCCGCCAAATTGATAACTCAAACCCTAAGGTATGAATCCGAATATTTTGCTACCAATTGGGAGCCTCTCTCACTCTACTTGTCTGGTTTCAACTTTCAACCCTCGTGTAGTTGAAGGATAAATGGTGGACCCTTTTGGCTGTCTAATTATTGCTGATCTAGGAGGTTTAGCTAAAAAATATGAACTCTATTTGTTTTTCTGTTATATGATACGCAGAATTCACTAATCCGTATGGACTCCGGTCAGGATCGCAGCGAGATTCGGACACTTCCTCGGACAGAATGTCCCAGTTTGGCACTGCTCGCGACTACCCTGATTTCGGTATGCAGAATGATCTCTTCTGGTACGATGGCAGAGGTGATGGTAGAGGTGAAGGCTCGTTCAACGATCCGCGCCTGGCCAACTTCGTAGGTGTGAGCGAGGATAAGTTTGTAATGACATCTGGAGCAGAGCGGCAGGTTGAGGAGGACACAGTTGGACAGTATGACAAATCTGAAGGGTTTGAGACTGAGGCAAGCGTTGACTTCTTGGACAAACCATGTCTTTTCGATGCCACATCAACTGCGAAAAAAGATGCTAACATGGCTAGATCCACGGTTGAACAGGATGGTTGTTTGGGGTTACTTTGCAAGTGTTGTGGTGGTGCGCGTGGTGGAAGGGTTTATGAGAAAGAACCTGTTGATTATTTGTACTTAGGATCCAAGGAAACCGATGGCTTGAATTGGTTAGAGCCAAAAGCAGGGGATTTTGTCAATGAAATTAGGGAAGAAGATTGTGGAAATGAAGGGATTAAAGATCGTGAAGGTGATTTTGATCAACTGGTTCCATTCGGAGTGGATTATGATGAGCTAGGGCGTGATGAAGTGAGTGAAGCACAAAATGAATCACACCATGAAGTTCTGCCTTCTAATGAGAGGGAGGATGCAATCGATGGTGAACTTGTCTTGTATGAAAATGATGTTGACGAGTGTGAAGTATTTGAACTGCGAATCATACACCGGAAGAACAGGTTTGTGGAAACAACTAGCTGTTCTCATAATCTTCCATGAAAGAGATCTTAAAACTAGTTTTGGGATCCTGAATTATATGCTATTTTGTTTTGTCTTGTTTTTCTGTGATGGTCATCAGGACAGGATTTGAGGAAAACAAGGACCTGCCAATTGTAAATAACACAGTAATAGGAGGCAGGTATTATATAACGGAGTACCTAGGTTCAGCCGCTTTCAGCAAAGTTGTGCAAGCACAAGATCTTCACACGGGGGTAGATGTCTGCCTCAAGATCATTAAGAATGATAAGGACTTCTTCGATCAAAGTTTAGATGAGATCAAGCTTCTTAAGCTTGTGAACAAGAATGATCCGAATGACGAGAATCACATATTACGCCTCTATGATTACTTTTATCATCAGGTATTGAATATGAATGCATTTGCATTTTTTATCTCCTCAGTGTTTGCAAACTCTTATTGTTTAGAATCCGAAACACGCTCTCATTGTGTAAATCTTAACTGCAGGAGCATCTCTTCATTGTTTGCGAGCTCCTACGAGCTAACTTGTACGAGTTTCAGAAGTTCAATCAAGAATCAGGTGCCGAACCTTACTTCACTTTAAGCAGGCTGCAGATAATAACCCGGCAGTGTCTGGAGGCGCTTGAGTATTTGCACCGCCTGGGGATCATCCACTGTGATCTGAAGCCAGAGAACATTCTGATAAAGAGTTACAGCAGGTGTGAGATCAAGGTCATTGATCTAGGTAGCAGCTGCTTTAAGACGGACACCTTGTGCTTATACGTGCAGTCTCGTTCGTACCGTGCCCCTGAAGTCATGCTAGGCCATCCATACAACGAAAAGATCGATATATGGTCTCTCGGCTGCATCTTGGCCGAGCTATGCTCTGGTGAGGTATGCCTGCCTGCCTGCCTGACAGATCAACCTGTCCAGATTTTGACCCTTCTTTAACTTACTGGCTCTGAGCTCATTTCTCGGTGGTTTACTTGTGTCGATTATTGATTTACTATCAGGTGCTGTTTCCGAATGATTCAGTAGTGATGATCCTGGCTCGGATGGTGGGGGTTCTTGGTCCTTTCGACATTGAAATACTGGAGAACGGCCAGGAGACGGACAAATACTTTACAAAGGAGCATGACCTTTATCATATTAACGAGGTTTTCACCCTCAGCTCTTATGCTTCATTCCTCTACGACTGTCTTTCCTCATGAAAGCTTATGATCTTGTCCTCATCACTGAATCTTATGTGGAAACAAGAAATCTTCGCATTCTACTAATCTTTTCATTTGGTTGCGTATTGATCGATCATTTTAGGAGACGGACCAAATGGAGTACATAATCCCGGAGGAGACCACATTGGAGCATCAATTGGGAACTTCCGACGAGGTATTTCTAGACTTCCTGAGGAGCTTGCTGGAGATCAATCCTTGGCGACGGCCAACTGCGAGGGAAGCCCTTCAACATCCTTGGCTCTCTCATTCATACCACCACAGCCACCACTCTTCTACTTGAAGTTACTGACAAAAAGATCCTTTTTTTTTGTGTGAATCTTTGATCGTTGACCACGAGATCGATGGACTTGTATTGTGTTATGTGTACAGAAAGTTGCGCGGCCTCCTTTTTCTGCTTCTCATGATCGATCTCCCATTGTTTTCAGAACCCAGAAAAGATGGCAATAACATGTATGTTGGAGTCAAGACCTAAGCTCTCATGAAATGTTTTGACAAATGACAATAATTAAACTATAGGCTGGAGTTCGTGGGGCCGCCATGTGACATGTCTGTAACGTTAGGAAAGGCAAGAGAGAGAGAGAGTCCGTGGGGGTTCCCAGCTCAGTTCTTGAATGTGCTGTGGCTGTGAGGCAGGGGAAAGGGAATTTGCTTTTCTTTCTCGAGTTAATGGAGGAACTAGATGATTGTAGCGTCGAATTTTGAATTTAGTATTAGAATGGTAATCATAGACTAACAACACTTCAATTTCAATATAAGAAACACTCAGGTCTCAGCCCGTAATTCTCTTGATTTTTTTTTGTCAAGGCCACAGCCAGGGGGAGAATGACACAAATATTGTTTTTTTTTTAATTTACCACGAATATTACAAATTAAAAACTATTGACACAAATATTGTGTTTTTTAGTAAGGATTGGGGCGGGACCACCTGAGACTCAGGCGGGACTGGTATTTTACCCAGTCCTGGGCGCCGGCGCCCCAGTCTCAAGCGGCCCCGCCTGGAACATATTTTTTAATTAGTCTCGGGCGCTGGCGCCCGAGACTCAGGCGGGAGCGCCCCAAACCCTTTTATTTTAAAATTTCGGACGGTCCCCCTTATCCTCCCACCTTATCCCCTCCCCACAGCACACAAATCCTTCTTCTTCCTCCCCCAAACCCGCGAACCTGCTGCCCCCAACCCTGCGAACCAGACCGCCGCTACAGCCCCAGACCTCGGCGCCGCCGCCCCAGACCCCGGCGCCGCCGCCCCAGTCCTCGTCGCCGCCGCCCCAGTCCTCGCCGCCGCCGCCGCAGTCACGAGCGCCCCCGTCCCAGACCTCGGCGCCGCCGCCTTTGACAGTAGCGCCAGCGCCTTTGACTGACCCGCCACCGCCCGAGATGTCCTCCGACGAAGAACCACTCGCCGCCGGTAGAGGCAGAGGGAGAGGTCGGCGAGGTCGTGGTGAAGTCGGCGGCCGTTTGCGCGGTGAGACTCTTGTCGGCAGTTTGATTTTTTTTAATGTTTTGTGTTTTTTTTAATGTTTTGTTGCTTTGTTTTTGCAGTTCCGAGGCTTATGGATCCTTATTCGATGAGATTACCGCCGGCGACAATTGATCCAAGTCCGGTCGATCCGACACTTCTTTGGGGACACGGCCAACATCGTATCGACTCTGTTTGGACAAACGAGGTAAGTATTTGATAATTATTCATGTAAAGTTAATTAGCTAATTAGATTATTTTAGGTAGTGAACTGAACTGTTAGGTGAAATTAGTATAATTTCAAATTAGTATAATTTTATGTTAGATAAGACAGATTAGAATTTATTAGGTGAAATTAGAATTATTACGAATGAAAATGAATTAATATAAGTTTTGTGCACTATAGGCTGGTGATCGACCGTACCATGTTCGAGGTACGACCATTTTAGTACCTTACCATGAGCTTTATCGGCCATATCTCGAAGCGGCAGGCTTGTTTAGTGTCGTGCCCCTAGTCCCTATGAACCCCGATGCTAGTTTGATTACTGCGCTCGTAGAGCGGTGGCGCCCCGAGACGTCGACCTTCCATCTACCGTGTGGAGCATGGTGGTCGTCGTGGTGGTCGTCGTGGTGATCATCAGTGAGACTATTATGTACTTCCTTCAGACATTTATTTTTGGATTGTTATTATTATGTACTTCATTCAGACTATTATTTTTGGATTGTTATTATTATGTACTTCATTCAGACTATTATTTTTGGATTGTTATTATTATGTACTTCATTCAGACTATTATTTTTGGATTGTTATTATTATGTACTATAAACAAACAACAACATCTCAAGCAACAACATCTCAAACAACAACATCTCAAACAAACAACATCTCAAACAACAACATCTCAAACAAACAACATCTCAAACAAACAACTTTTACATGGTAAATCAAAAGATAACAACAACATACCAAACAACAACATCTCAAACAAACAACAACTTTTACATGGTATAACAACTTCTACCACCTCTCAGCCACGTCTATTACCTCTACTTCCTCTTCTACCACCTCTCGTACTTCGTTGGCCACCACTCCCTCCTCGGTTGCTCCCACTCCTACTAGCTTGGCCGCCGCAAGTTGATGCATTATGTCCCGCTTGGTTACAGTTGCTGCACACTTGGTGTGATGCACCCTCCCTTGGCCAGTCCATCTCGTTGTGGATCCTTGTAACTCGTGGCCTCCCCGGCTTCCTAATCATGTGCACATTAGGATGGAGAATAGGACCATTATGTTTCTTCAACCCTTAGGTTCACCAAGAGGTGCGAAACTTGTCCCATAACAAGCCATCACTGTTTCCAGCTTGTAGACATTGTTGACAAACCTATACGCATTAGCCCCCATTCGGTTGCAAGCTGCAATGGCATGAGAGCAAGGAATTTTATTTCCTTGAAATTTACCACAAGTGCAAAATCCTGCCCGGTTTTGATCGTCAAAGTGAACTGTGAGTGTGTTTGACCCTGTCATGTTGAAATTGTTGGGAGGAGTCTGAACTACATAGATGCCTTGACCTCGATCAAGAGCTGTCACAGAATGTCCAATTGCCTTTTGTGACCTGTACTTCATTAGCTCTTCGCACTTGTTGGAGTACTGTGAACCGCCACTTCTAATTTCTGCTCCTGTCTCCAACCTATACATATCGAATTTCTCCACCAATCGCCAATAGGTATGCTGCACAAGAGAAGCTATCGGAAGTGCACGAATACCTTTGAAAACACCATTGACGCTTTCTGCCATGTTGGATGTCAGGATAGACCAATGACCCCCACCATTGTAGTTATCATGTGCTAAACTCCAACGAATCTGATGTTGATCCACCCAGTTATCACATGAAATATTTCTATCAGCGGCCACCTTCTTAAATTGCTCAACTTGTCAAACTTCTCCAACCGTTTTTCTCCGGCTAACAAAATAAACCACAACACGTGTTAGATAAATTCATGACAAAATTACATGAAAACAAATAACAAAATTAAATGAAGAAAGCTTACCGACTCGAAATAGTTGATTATACATAATTTTGCTTCGAGTCTTCCTTTGCAAATTGCTTGCATAGTGTCGCATGCACCACCTCCACTCCCAACCTCTTCCGATGTTATTCATGGCTTCATAGAGTCCTGCATGTCTATCTGAGATGATGCATACATCATTTCGATCAGTCAAACCCTGAACCTTCCTCATGAACCATGGCCAACTCTCAGTATTCTCGCTCTCCACTATGGCAAATGCAATTGGAAAAATCTTCCTCCGGCCATCAAATGAGCTCGCCATGAGTAGCACTCCTTTATACTTCCCAGTAAGAAATGTTCCATCCACAACCATGACGCCTGGACAATTCTTGAATCCATCTATACACGGTCCATAAGCCCAGAATACTCGCTGAAATATTAAATGACCAGGTTGAGTCGAAGGAACTGTTACCCAATCAATCACCGATGTTGGCATTTTTCTCTTGACCACCCGCAAGAATGTTTGCAAAAAATCGTAGGATTCTTTCCAATTTCCATGCAACTTCTCCAATGCTCTTTGTTTCCCATACCAAGCCTTCTTGTAAGTAACTTGCATATTAAACTTATCTTTCAACTCGGCTTGAACAGTTAGAACACTCAGATTTGGTTGGGCACGTACCAAATGTTTGACGGCCTCAGATATCATGTCGACATCAAGATGGCGATGATCCGTCGGTTGAGTCGTACTGCTACAAGAATGCACCAACTCAGCTTTTCTCACAGTCCATTCGCCCCCAACATCTCGACATCCAAACCGCACCATCCAAGGACAATTGTCATCCTTGTGCCTCAAACATCTGACCTTCCATATTGAAGGTGACGACTCCACCACGCCATATAGAAAGTTGCGTTGTAGTGCGTGGTGTTTAATCGCCATCTGTGCAGCTTGTTTCGAGTGAAATATCTGCCCCTTGTAGAATTCTCCTTCAAAACTATCAACAATAGGCATTGGAATTACGCCATATGAATCAGCAAGTGCAAATTCTTCGTCATCTTCATTGCCCTGCAAGTAAAAATATGGAGGATAATTAAGTTGCTCTCCTTCCTCCTCCTCCTCCTCCTCCTCCTCCTCCTCCTCCTCCTCCTCCTCATCTTCCTCCTCTCCGTCATCACCGTGATCATAGTCATGATCGGATGGCACGCTCCATGTATCATCTTCTTCCTCTCCACCCTGATCATCACTGAGCTCAACATGTATCTCAGCACCCAAACAATAAGGATTTTGTGCCATAAAATTCCAAAGCACATCCAAGCTATCATCATCCACAATAGGTAACGCATAATGAAATAAAACATCATTCTGCCATTCTGGAAGACGGTAAGTGAAACCTGTGATCACATCACTATCTTTTACTGCTTCGTCTCTGCGCCGTATTCTCGGAATTAGAGTCTCACAAAGTTTGTGATATGTGACTCTGGATGGAACCGTCAACTGAAAACTACTACCACCAACGAATTTGACACCCAAATTATCCTCTACTTTCTCCGATTTCCACCGAACAACTAGTTCAAATCTTCTAAAATCACTACAAAAAAACAAACTCACTAATTAAAAACTAAACACAATCATAATAGCATTTGAATAATATAATTACAAAAATAAATGTGTCTCTTACCTAGCCATTTTTGCAGCAGCAACCAGAGCTCTCTCCTCTATTTTGGACGATTTTTTTTGTGGTGTGAATCTGAAACGAAATGTCTGTCTGGGTTTTATAGGGTGGGTGGCCAATCCACCTACTCGCCTCAGTCTCGGGCGCCACCGCCGGAGTCTTGATTTTCCACCTACTCGCTTCAGTCTCGGGCGCCGCCGCCTGAGACTCGGGCGCCACCGCCCAAGTCTAATAAAACGGTCCAAAAACCAAGTCTTAAGCGGCGGCGCCTGAGTCTCAGGTGTACCCGCCAATTCTGATGTATAAAACACAATATCTTTGTCAATAGTTATTAATTGGCCATATTCGTGGTAAATTTAAAAAAAAAAAACAATATTTATGTCATTGTCCCACAGCCAGGGAAACACGCAGAGAATGGAACAGTGTAATCATTGTTATAATCGTTTATTGTGATGAAAGATTTGGTGATATCCAAGAAAAAGGCATGTCTGGGATCGAGATCCTTTGGGAAATTGGATTTGACGGTGATCTATTAATAAGTACATATGAGAACCTAGATTTCATCGATTCATATCCACTCCATGTGCTAAATATAAGCTCGAGATAGAACTTCCTCAGTTTCTCAGCTGATTGGCCCAAAGAACCACATGCGAATTTTTTGTTTTTTCTTTCCGTCATCAATTTTCTCGAACGTGGCAAGTACGAAGTGCATGCAGGAAGCAGTTGGGTTTGCCGTTTGGGTTAAGCTCTGCCTCCGTCTGATTCAGTGGTGAGGAAGCGGCAGAGAGTGAATCTGAGTTTAAAATGGGTCTGATTGCATCTAATCCGAACCCCCTCATTTTCCGTCGCGATCGTCAACTGGGTTTATCATCTTTTCATTGCTTGGACACGGCAGAAGTCTATAGACAAATAGATTAGTTTTGTGGATGACGGTCGACGGAGTCGTTGAAGAACCAACCAACCAAACGCTGTCGCTTCTCCTTTGGCTGCTTGCTTGCAGAGTTGCTTCCCCCCTTCTTCTGTTAAACCAAGAAAACGGAAAAACGTCTCTCTCTCTCTCTCTCTCTCTCTCTCGTCGTTGCTTGTCCACTTGCACTCTGCTCACCTACGCTCCCAGCCGCGCTTACGTTCTACGCACCTCTTGTTTTTCATAGAGAGAGGTAACCCTGCCGGCGGAAGTGGCGCGTGGGTACTAACCTTACAGGAATCGCGTAGTCCCATCTCCCGGTCTTAATCAGATTCTTGCTTTTCTCATTTACTCTCTTAATTATCGTTAATTATTTTCTTTTTTCCACTTTTTCTTTTCATATTTTAATTTTAATTAGCAAACAAAACAAAAAGAAAAGGAACGCCGAACCTGGATAGATGCCGCTTTTCCAACACATAAATAAATTCCAATTATCGTTGGCCTTTTAACGACTATCCTCCTCCTCCTCCGCCTGACCACCGCCGCCACCGGCGCGATCCTCCTCCGCCGTCGTATCCAACCTCGCCGCCAGTTCCTGTTTCCGTACTCGGCGGACGAGACGGGAGCGAAATCTTCTCGACTTCTGCACATAGGAGTCGATTGCTAGCCACCAGCGATGGCTGAGTTGACTCAGTCCGATGTGGTCTACTCGCCTCGCTCTCTCCAGCTATGGACGACTCTCGTGAACTGGCTCGCTTTCTTCTTCCAGATCTTCCTTCAGATCCTCCGTGCTCTCGGACACCTCCCCCTTCTCTCCTCTTCCTCCTCTTCTTCGTCTTCCCACTCCTTCAAGCCCTTGCCCGTCGTCGAACTCCCGGAGATCGATTCTTCTTCTTCGTCTCCGTCTTCTCCTCCTGCCCCGCCCACTTTGGAGATCACCGACGGCGACCAGGACTCGATTCGGGTCCATCAGCCCCTCCAGGGACTCCACAGGCTAACGGTAAGTTCTCTCACTGGCAATTTTGTTACGATTTTAGAAAGGAATAACCTAGTTTGAGAATTGAATTTCATCCGAGGATTTTTGTACAATCGTCTGTTTGGATGGGCTGAATTAGGTCGTCCTCGACCTGGACGAGACGCTGATTTGTGCTTACGAGACGTCCAGCTTGCCGCCGGCGCTGAAAAGCCAGGCGATTGAGGGTGGATTGAAGTGGTTCGAACTGGAGTGCATCTCGTCGGACAAGGTCCGTTTTGTTGGGCTCGCAGTGGAATTATCATCATGTGGAGATTGGGGTTTAAGTATGCTTATTATATATGTTTGAATTAAATGTGCGATTTTGGGGATTTTGAAGGAATTTGACGGGAAGCCTAAGATCAATTATGTAACGGTGTTTGAGCGTCCAGGATTGCATGACTTCCTTAAACAGCTCAGTGAATTTGCTGATCTTGTGCTCTTCACTGCCGGCTTGGAAGGTTCTTAGCTCTTATCCCTGATCTTGCCCAATGTTTCTTTGCGTTATCTGATAACATAATGACGATTATGATGAATCGCAACTGCTAATTTCGGTGTTCCTGGATGCTCCTGCAGGTTATGCAAGGCCCCTTGTTGATATTATAGATAAAGAAAACCTATTTAGCCTTCGCCTTTATCGGCCTTCAACCATTAGCACGTAAGTCCCTTTCGCCTTCTCTGTTAGGTTCTTAACTTACACATGAGGAGAGAATTGTAGATGGCAATCACATTTTATATGCCTATGAGATATATTTGGTACAGGCAGCTACTAACTACTGATTGGACCCTTTAAGGATTAGATGTAGGAGTCTAGATCAAACCGTGATCTTTTGTATCTGAGTTAGGACTACTGTCAGGAGATCACGTTTGTTCCACTGTGACCAAGTTTGAGTGAGCAACTGAGTATTGAAGCTCTCTATGCTGCGTTTGATTGAACAGGGAGTACAGGGAACATGTGAAGGATCTGACGTGCATATCGAATGATGCTTGTCGGGTTGTTATTGTGGACAACAACCCCTTCAGCTTCTTGTTGCAACCATTGAATGGAATCCCATGCATTCCATTCTCGGCTGGCCAACCACACGACACACAGGTAAAGCAGAGTCACAGCTCACAAGTCCCACTTCATACGTTTCATACCAGTTTGTGTTCAAAGTCCTAAAAGGAGTGTTCTTTCTCCTCTTTGTATTCCTGACCAACCATCTTTCACTCGCTCTCCTCTACGCTCTTGGTGCAGCTTCTAGATGTAATCCTTCCACTACTCAAGCAACTCTCTCAGCAGATAGATGTAAGGCCAGTGCTGTATGAGAGATTCCACATGCCAGAGTGGTTCCAAAGGCAGGGGATTCCTGCTACTGGCCCTGGATGGAGATAGTATTATTAATATATAAGAAGTAAACCTCAGCTTCAGCTTCAGCTTCAAGTCCTCTGTACCATCCACGACAGTTGATTTATTCCCAAGGCAGCAATGTGTTTCGTTCTTCTCTTGCGAGTTCGGCAACTACTAGCACTTCCATTTGTTTGTAGATAGCAGCATTAAATTTTTGTAAGCAAGACGTAGGTCACATTGATGAAAGCAGCAGGCGAGCAAGGCGGGCACAGCACGGCATAGCTAAAGATCATTCAATTCAAGTCAATTATGTTGCTCTTTGTTGCCACTTTCATGTATGTAGATCTTTCCTATACAGTAAAAGAGACACAGTCTTAGTTTTGGGTTGTTATATAGGGCCTCTCAGTATGTTGTAAAAATTGGGTGAGGAATGGATTCAGTCAATACAGCTTTCCTCAGTATTTCAGGCATGTAACTCTATGGAGTGGTAATGTGGTATAGTTAGAACTTTAAAACTTTCCTCAACCCGTAACAAGTTTTGTGATGTGATCAACGAAATCGATTCAAGCTAGGTGCTACACTTGACAATTTCGAAAATAACTAATGTTCTCTTAGATTGAATTAATAGATTAGTGCGGTTGATTCCTGGAAGCTTATGAGCTTTACAAATTATAACGACATCACTTTAAATTTGTGGGTCAATTTCAACTACGAGCACCAGTTACTTCCAGTAAGGGGCAACTGAATTTCTTACACTTCAATGCTAACATTCATCCAATTAATGATGAATCCAGTTCAGAAGCCTAATAAGTCGTGAAAGGAACGTTCATTTTCTGTACACAACAATAATGCCCCTTCCTTGTAGATCAAGGCATCTCAGCCACAGAAACGCAGAAATTAGCCATTTTTTGCCAAACTTTAGTGGCCAAAATTGGTGGCTAACTGGCTGAGGCTGAGTGACTGGGCCGCCACCTAGACCTAGGGAGTCATTTTGGACCAGGCCTACCTTTACTCCCAGAATCGTCAAACCATGAAGGTTAGCTTCCCGCTACGGCGGCCCGCTCTATCTGTGCTATAGATTTGTTGAATGTTGGGCAGTGTTTCTCTTTTTAACCCTTAAGTACCAAGTAAAAAATATTAGGCAGTATTGTTGAACGTTGGCGTAGAGGCGTAGAATGAATGTGTTGTCAGTTTGTGGTAATCATGATTTGATATCCGGGCAGCAGAAGCAGAGTTAGCTATGCCATTGAAATTCAGCATTTGGGTGTAGTTACATCTACACACCTTATTGAGTTGTTAGCTGCTAGAAATAGTTCTGATCAGTTTGACAGTGATGCGAGATTCTAAATCTAAAGTGGTGGTATGTTAGCTTCAAAATGGCGTGGATTGAGGTAGGGCTGCAAATGAACCGAGTTGGGTCGAGTTTTACCCCAGTTTGAGCTCAATTCGTTAATAAACGAGTCGAGCTCGAGCTCAGCTCGTTTATTAACTAGCCGAGTCGAGTCGAGCTCGAGCTAGCTTGTTTATCAAAATCTTAACTTTTATTTGGTACTTCATTTTGTATATCATGATACATATGATTTATTTTGTTAGTTAATCTCATCTTATACTTTATACTTTGTTGGTATCATATATCGTTTAGTTAATAAATTTTAACTACTCCAAATCATGTTATTTCATTGTATCGAAGCAATCTATGATGCATAATTTCTTTTTAAAGTAAAAAAATAAGATATATTTGCTCACATACTCAACGTGCAAAACTTTATATATGGCGAGATATATAAATTAACAACCATATGAATTAAAATCATAAGATATAGATTGATTCGTCCATAAGTTGGTAATCGAGTTGGCTCTCTAGCCATATGTTAAGACATATCATGAGCTCTAAACGAGCCAGCTCACGAGTTTAGCTCAACAAGCCACCGATTCGAGCTAGCTTGCGAGCTGAACAAAGGTGAGCTCGTGTTCAGCTCGTTTATTAACGAGCCGAGTTTAGAACGAGTTTTTCTCGAGTCGAACACCGAGCCGCTCGCGAGAAGCTCGGCTCATTTGCAGCCCTAGATGTGATGGACGATCAGTCAGATCATGTGCTCTATAATAATAATTGTCTTCTGTCAATATCAATTATGAAAACATTATTAAAGTTCAGAGCCATTACTATGGATAGACTATTACGTTTGGAGCAGAATCAACTGTTCATATGGATGGATGGCAAAAGGCAATTGGCAAGCAAGCAGGCAGCCCAGCCTGCATTGCATTCCCGCCTTTCTTCTAGCAGTGGGAGTTGGTGAGATTACTGTTTGGCCAAAAAGACTGCAACTTTATAATCCCTTTCATGAAAGTTTTCAGGTGTTTGATTTCAACACAGATAATGAAGGAGGTGTGAAGTTCCAGCCTCAAAGGATGGAGTTATTAGGATCTAAAAGGCGGGGAAGGGTATGAAAATCAGTGTCCATTAAACCGTACCGTACCGGCGGTTCAACCACGAAATATCAGTATCGGAGGCTAAACCGATATGCGACATTTACCGGTATAACGGTTGAATTACGGTTAAACCACGGTTTTACCATAAAATACCCTACCGCTGATTTTCCCGATACGGTCTCCGGTACGGTTTCATCGACCATGCTGAAAATATAAAGGCCAATGATATTATGAGTACTTGACCAGAAGACCATCAAAATGGAAGAGGTAAAGTGGTGTAGTAGTCCAGACAAACCAAACCAGTATATAATTTCAAAATCAATTTGGGGTTAATGGGGGTGGGTACCTTTTGGATCTTCTCTTTTATAAAGTCATACTCATAAATAAATAATTAACAACGTGAAAGAGAGCTCCTCTAGGGTATATATGGTTTTGCTGTCAACAACAATATGTATGAATCATCAATGTCATAATTCAAGTTGTGGGAAACAACAAATATTTTAAATAAGTGATTTGAGTCTGACTTGGATATTATTCTAGGATGATGATATAATATATGATATGCCAGCCAGGATGTTCTATATCAAAGGGATTTTGAACTTCATGGAAAATAACTGGTTATTGTTCATTCAAGTACAATTGGAGGAAATTTTGTTCTTTTAAAAGGCAATGTCAACATACAACTACAACTAAATTATCCTAACAAAATCTACAATTGAATGGAATTAACATAATAGTCATTAACTGAGGTTGTCTGGAGGTGTAAATGATAAAAAAAAATTAAAAAATCCCCTTCCATTGTAATTTTTAAATACATTTTGAATATACGAAGAGATTGTAAGTGATTTTTTGTTCAAATTCATAGGCCAATTTTGTTCGTCATAGTGCATAAGGTCCAAAATTGAGACTATTTAGAGATGAATTAAATGGTCAAAATGATAATTATGAGGAAAACATCCTTAAACGAGGTTATATTTATGCTAGACAAAGTCAATATATATTATCTTTTATCATCATCAAATTGAAATCTTCTTAAGCTTAATACACAAAGGATAAACTATTCAAAATAAAACAAAAATAATCACCACTAACCAACAAAAAACGAATTTCATGCAACAAAACACGTATATCGTAATACTGTATACATACTGCCCATTATTTGAGAGAACAACTACAATACCAATCCTACAATCATAGTACTGTCGTGGATAGCCAACCATACATTGTATTTGTGATCTTGGAAACATTGGTCTGTCAGACAAAACAATTATAACATCCATCAACGATCATTTATCTACCTATATCAACATGAAACGGACATCACACAACACTCTGTATTTCGTTTCGCGTAACGTGACTCTTACGTATTAAGTGCCACAAAGAAAACATAACCAACATGACTTTGTGCCATGGGAGAGTATATATGGTGCATGTGATGTGTGCCACCCACCCACCTCAACAACAACACATGTAAATATTTATAATACTAAACCAGTGATTTGTAATGAATACACGATTGCAGCAATTCCTCGGTCAGAACATGAATCATGCTACAACGCCGGCGGCAATTATTACAGCAACCCACCACCGGCCACTACCGCAGTCACCTTCTCTGCCTGGATTTCGATATAACTAATGCTTTACAATCATAGCTGCCTGCCTTGTTGTGTTCTTTCTTTGGTCGCCAAAAGGACCGATTATATATTCTTGGCGTTATAATATGGTGTTGATGTTGTCGTCGGAACCAACAACAGCTATCATTACCCTCATTAGTCCACTCTTTTTAATATACGGTGCTAGCTGCTGCACAACGTGCTGCGATTTCTTTCCACTTGTTTAATGCTCTCTTCCAAAAAAATTTATCCCTGGTTTGCTCTAGCTAATTCTCTTGCATTTTCTTGGTGTGTGCTTTTGTTTATGAATGCGGTAATATTATTCATCGACTAGTTTTTGACGCTACCATTAATCGACTAGTTTTGTGTTGGATATTTTGTGTAGTATATTGTTGAGCCGTCGTATTTGGACTTATTATGTATTTATAGCCGAGTGATTGCTACTCAATATACTCTATAAAATGTTTGTTGATATATCTCGCACTATTTTTCGTGAATAGAAGAATGTACATTGGCTCCTTCTCCGTCCTAAGAACCCTCAACCTACTAGTAATCTACCTCCTTGAATCTCTTCAACGGTCACTCGTATTGAATATACAGCTTTTCATAATGGTAGCGTAGAACATTTCTTCTAAGATGTTTTGTTTGAAGTCTGCCTATCCGATACGTTCGGCTCGAGTTACTTCTTGGTAATTTGTTAATCTATCAAGACGTTTTTTTTTTCCTTCTGTAATATATGTCATGAATTTATTTAATTTTCTTTGGTAGGATATCAATCTTTTAGAATGATAAATCATATCACCCTTGTAAAAGAAATATTTTAGAATAAAGTTAAATGCTTAAACACCATGCAGATACTGTCATTAAATCCCTAAATCTTGAACTACGAATTTTTTTCAGATTGAAAATCAATAGTGTGCTTTAAAAATGACTTTCCACCATTCCAATATTTGATTGCCATTTAAAATCCAACGGGCGAATAATAATTAATGAATTACGGACTCTCTGATCACCTATAATAAAATAAAAAAATTGAGGAAAAATCTTTAAAAAAAAAGAATTTTTATCCATTTTCTTATTTGTTTAGCAAATTTCGTTCCCATTCGCAGGAAGGGAGAGAAATAGGAAAAGGAAAAGCAAAAAAGGACCAATTAACAGAGTCAACAATTCTCCATTAAAAAACAGTCAACAATCAATTCCGCGCACAGTTTTGATGACGTGTTATTTTACTGTGGTTTTCTTTTTAAATTTGTTAAGTGTGCACGTTGTTTACTCGCCTGGCGCGTATATCTCTCTCATAAAAAATGGCCCTTTTAACTTTTGAGAATAAATAAGGGCTTGTTTGTTTGTGTCGTACTTTCAAAATCTTATTACTTGAAGGAACAACAAACAAAAATGTTGCAATTTTTTTCACAAACATTTTGGAATTAACCAATGTCAATCCTAAATTCATTTGAACAAATAACAAATTTTGAATACGCACAGGGTGGACTCATTTGGTGTGGGGTTAGATTAGAATGATCTAGTCAATTGGATGGTAATTTAATCATTAAAAACATTAACGTTGCATTGTAAACAAGTTAGCAATGATTTTTTCCCATGCAACCGCCAACTGAAACCAAACCCACACTTCTAACAACAGATGTTATTTTTTGTCATGGTTCTTCGCTGTATTTGAAGTCTCATTGGTCATTAGGATAAGAATTAAATCTATCTTTCATAAACATTAGTTAACTATACAGAACAAACATTAGTGGTCTAAAACTAGAAATGCAAAAAGGGACATTTATAGTTACTTGATGAACTGCCCTTTCGATTCAACAAAACCTAACTTGAAATCGCATAGGCAACTTTCTTAGGGTTCAAACTTTAGCAAAAACTCTACGCCCCATATGAATTTTTGTGGTGCCACCTGAACATTTCGAATTTCACTGCCATTAAACTTTGTGAATTTAGACAATGCTTCCCACCCAAATGCCAACTCGTTCACCCTAAACTTAAACAAAAGGCGAATGAAATTTGTTGTTACTAACAATCAACAAACAAATGAATCATCTACATACAGATAACTAATGGAACGAGCACGACCAGTCACTAGTAATGTGCTAACCTCTTTCGTGCTTGCATAATGAAATTTCAGCAATACAATCAATAGTAATGTTCTTGCAAAATACAAAGATTGAAAGGGTACAACATCGACACCTCTTTAACTTGTACCGTTATAGAAGATGGGCTCCCCAAACACGGCCTTAGAGGAACTGAAACTCATCGGCTGCTTCAATTTTCCGTTTTCTCCCGTCTCCCTGTAAATATATAAAAACGAAAACCGCAGTCTCTCTCTTAGACCTCAGAAACTGAAAATAATAAAGCCAAGAAAACCCTCAATTTTACTCCCTCCGCCTTCCCCTCTCTCTCTCACTCTCTCTAGAAGCTTAGACTCGACCAAATGAATCATTCCCGCCCGGCGGAGCCCACCATCGCCTCCGCCGCCGCCAGAACACCCTGTATTAGATGAAGAACGCACCCTCCCCTGCTTTCCTCCGCCCCATCGTAGCTTTCTCAGCCTTCGCCGTCCTTTTCTGCCTTCCGCTACTCTCCCATGCCCTGGGATCCGGCTCCACCCTCGCCGTCATCTCCGGCTCCCCCACCGCCTGCGGCATCGTCTCTTACCAGGCCACTCAGAGCATCGTTTGTTTCAGACCACCAGGAGCCGGCGGCGGCGGGGGAGGAGGAGGGTATCTGCAACCACCACCACCACCAATCGTAACGCTTCAACCCAACATCTCCTTCTCCTCGATCTCCGGCGGGCAGGATTTTTTCTGCGGGGTCCGTTCCGGCGGCTACGCTCTGCTCTGCTGGGATACATTCTCGCCGGATAACAATTCCGCCATTCCCAACCAAGTCAAGCGAATCTATTTCAACACCTCGGTTCTGTTACAGAGCGTGTCTGTTGGTGGTGATCGGGTTTGCTCGACCACGGCGGCGGCCGGTGGGGATTCGGATTTGGATTCGAATTCAGGAACGGTGAGATGTTGGAGAGGGGATGAGATTACTAGATCACAATTGCCTCCTAGTGGCGAGAGATTCAGTGAAATTTCATCTGGGTATGGGTTTTCTTGCGGGATTTCGGTTAACGGGAGCAGAATTCGGTGCTGGGGAAGCCAGCCGATCGCGCAGAGAATCGAATCGGGATTCGGGAGTATGTCGATGTTGAGTGTTCAAGCCGGAGGGTCTCACGTATGCGGAGTGAATTCGACTGGGTTTGTGGTTTGCAGGGGAGACAATTCCTCCGGACAGCTCAACGCTCCCCTGAATTCTCCGCCTCTGGAGTATTCACAGTTGGCGCTGGGAGCCAATTACAGCTGCGCTCTTCGTCGGAGCAATGGGTCGGTGGTTTGTTGGGGTGGAGACGGAGGGCTGGGGGTCAACGGGATCGAAGGAATCTTCTTTGAGTCCATCGTCTCTGGCTCGAATTTTCTCTGCGGCATTTTGTCGAACAACTTGTCGACAATTTGTTGGGGACCCGGATGGCCCAGTGCAGGGTCGAATTCGAATTCACAGCTCTTCCAGGTACTTCCATTGCCTCCGATTCTGCCAGGTCCTTGCGTCGAATCATCTTCCTGCGGTGAATGCGGCGTGTATGGAGATTCTCAGAACTGGTGCAGCGGTTCAGGGGTAATCTGCAGGCCGTGTGGGTTCAACGTTTCGACAGTAGCATCGTCTCCGCAGGAGGCGCCGTCGCCGCCATTCCCTCCATCGCAGTCGCCAATTTCACCACCACCGCCATCATCATCAACAACAAGTTTGAGAAAGGGGTTGTTGTCGTTCGCCATTGTCGGTTCACTCGGAGCTTTTGCAGGCATATGCACAGTCTTTTACTGCCTGTGGACGGGAGCTTGCCTGGGCAGGAAAAAAGTCCACAACTCCGTGCAACCCACAATCACCAGAGCAGGCTCAAACAACGGCGGAGGATCGAACAATTCAAACAACAGCGGCGGCGGAATCACCACCATCACCTCCAGATCCTCGACCATCCGGCGGCAGAGCTCGAAAGCAATGAGGCGCCAGAGGAGCGGGACCTCATCCAAGCACGCCGAGCCCCGAGCCGAAGAATTCACCCTCTCCGAGCTCGCAGCAGCCACCGACGGGTTCGCAGCAGAGAACAAGATCGGCTCAGGAAGCTACGGCATCGTCTACAGAGGCAAGCTCGCCGACGGCAGGGAAGTTGCGATTAAAAGAGGGGAAACGAGCAAGAAGGCGAAGAAGTACCAGGAGAAAGAGAGCGCGTTTGAATCGGAGCTCTCTTTCCTCTCTCGCCTCCACCACAAGCATTTGGTAAGGCTCGTCGGGTACTGCGACGACGGAGGCGATGAAAAGCTTCTTGTGTACGAATACATGAAAAACGGAGCTCTCTACGATCATCTCCACGACCGGAACAACGTCGAGAATTCGAGCAGTTTGATCAATTCGTGGAAGATTAGGATCAGAATCGCCCTGGACGCGGCCAGAGGGATCGAGTATCTGCACAATTACGCGGTCCCTCCGATCATCCACCGGGACATCAAATCGTCGAATATTCTCCTAGACGGGAATTGGGTGGCCCGGGTGTCGGATTTCGGGTTGTCGCTGCTGGGACCCGACCCGGAGAGGGAGTACCGGCCGACGAAGGCGGCCGGCACGGTGGGGTACATTGATCCGGAGTACTACAGCTTGAATGTGCTGACGGCGAAGAGCGACGTGTACGGATTGGGGGTGGTGTTGCTGGAGTTGTTGACAGGGAAGAGGGCGATTTTTAAGGGGGATGACGGGGAAGGGACGCCGACGAGCATAGTGGAGTACGCGGTGGCGAGGATCGCCGGCGGGGAGCTGTGGGGGATACTGGATCGGCGGGTGGGGCAGCCGGATGTGAATGAGTCGGAGGCGGTGGAGCTGGTGGGATACACGGCGATGCACTGCGTGCGGCCGGAAGGGAAGGACCGGCCGACGATGGCGGACATTGTTGTGAATTTGGAGAGGGCATTGGTGCTTTGTGAGGGCAGCCATGGGAGCATCTCCAGCGGGACAATCTCCATTGTTTCCGAGTGAATAGTGGTGCATTTTTTTTTTAATTTGGGGGTTGATTTGATGATTTTGGGAAGATGGGGGATTAGTTGAGATAGATGATAAGAGTTTGGGGGGTTGAATTTCCATGATTCGTTGAGATTCTTCGGATAACCCAGATTGATTGATTGTTGAATTCATCAAATTCATATATTTTTTGGGTGGGGTGACCCGACCCGGCTCCTTTTGTTTGTGGTTTTCTTTCTGTAAAGAAAATTAGGCAGATAGATTGTTTTTAATTTTTAGGCTTTATTTTATTTTAGTTTTGATTGATTGTTCTTTCTTTGGAGTAGGCCATTTGCAAGGGTTAGTGGGAGATTTTCTTTCTTCTTCTTGTTAGGGGGGAAATGAAGAAAATACATATATAAAAATAGGGGAAGAAAAGGAGAGCTTCCAATCCATTCCAAATACTGCTTTTCAAACTTTTATTCTATTGGTTTTCCCTTGATTGTTCAGTGTTCATAATAATCACTCATTATTTTGAAAATAATTATCACTATTGAATTTGAATGGGAAGATTCATTATAATCAGTTGAACGGTTTGCCAAGTAATATGTAATGCAAGTTTATTTCTAATTAATTTACAAACAATGAAAAACAATGTCATTCAAGTGGACATAAACGTCCCTTAATCATTAAGTTATTTTTTTATGTCTCGAAACATGGTGATCTACCATTGAGAATGTTCCAAATCATATAATGATTCAGTGATATATAGTGAACAATTTTATTTTCTTCTCTCCATGTTTGTTGTTCATATTTTCTCTAGCAATATAATTATGGAACCAAATGATTGTGTCATCTTTGAGGGGAAAAAAAGTAGAAGACCAAAATAGAAATTAGTTGCAAAATTTTCTATGTCAACATTGGCCTTCCAATTCCAAGTCATTTGTATCAAAACTGTGAACAGGCAAGGAAAAGAAACCATGAATAAAACCACCAGTCATTAATATAATTGCATTTTTAATAGCGCATTTGAAAATGACACCCAAACTCCCAAAACATTTTTTTTCTTTTAAAAGCAATTAAACAATACAAAATTTTCACGTTGACACTCAGAATCATGAAACCACCAAAAAAAAAAAAATTCTAAAAATTCTAAGTAGAGACAGAATTTCTCCATTCTTTTAAATCGCGAGATTCACACGATTATTCTTCTTTCAAACTCAATAGTTGGTTACCAAGGGTTCCCTTTTGTTCCATGCAAGGGGAGACTTTTCAGCTCCCCGGAAATAGATGGAGATACCCAGCAAGAAAGAAAGAAGGCAAATGGTCCTGTTATTTTGTGGGTGGCACATAAATAATTATGTTTTAATAAGTTCACACACGTTTAAAGGGCTAAATTCTTTGCTCTTTTGACTTGCTCCGAAGTTGTTGTCGCTATTTCGTTTTGGGTTTCTTTATAATTAATGTAAAACCATGCGGTGCCTCCACATTTATATCAATCGCACCGTGGCTGCCAAACGGAAATTGATCATTTTTAATATTTTCTCAAACCGGCTTGTGAACCAGCTGATAGTTGTTTTCTTGAGCTTGTGACCAGAGATTATTTTTAAAAAAATTAATTGTGGGAGGTGGTGGTGAGAGAGAAGTCAGAGACGGTGGCCGGTGAACCACTTCCCATGACCCACCACCTTCCACCGTCACCGTCGTCGTCTTGCTCCTCCGGCGGCCCCCACCACCGTTGCTACTTTTTTTTTTTTTTTGGGGTGACATTTATGTAGCTGTTTGGTTAAATGTGTGTACAAATTTATTGGGCGGAAGACTGAAGACAGATGAGTGAAAAGCGCAAGATCTGCAGTTGGGATTTAGGAATGAGTCAATTCAGTATTCATTCATATCCAAAACTGGTAAAAGAAGTTGAATAGAACAAAATGGAGGAGAAGGAAATGGAAAATATATGCAAAAAGTAGTTACTGTGTAAGGATCTTTTGTGATAAGATCTAGCTAGCTAGATTCCATTTCTCATACAATTGAATGCTTGCTTGCTGTACTTGTGCTCCAACGACTGTTAGTTAGGAGGAAGGGGACGACTATGAAACTACAACTAGAGGAGATTGCTAAAACTATTTATTTTCTGACAAAAGAAAATAATTGTTAACGATTTGACTGATTTGCTACCGAATATTACTGTTATTGATTAATCCTACATGTTAATTTATGTTATTCGTTTAGATAGATGTACCTTCTTGAAAATATTTTGTATTATTGGTGTATTGGCAATCCAATGTCTAATGTAATAATCTATTGTCAATAGTAACAAGACGAGTAACGTAACTTAGTGGTAAAACTTAAATAATGATCGAGATCCGTTCTCATCGAACAATACTCTGCGCACCATTGTGGTTGAAGTGGTACTTTTTGTGAGGATTCTAGCTTTGGAATTTTAAGAAGCAAGAAATTTTTTAAAAAGGAACAAGTTTAGTGACTACGTTTTATTATTATGTGCATCTCGCTTGTTGATAGGGAGAACAACTTTATCCAAATTCACGAGTGTTTTGTATTTACTTATCCAACTCAACTGAGTTGGGAACACAATCCAAACTCATCATATATACTTCACACATAGCTTATCCCATTGTAAACGAGTTTACTTGAGTTTATGTAAAATACGGATAATTTGTCATCCCGACTCGTCGGAGAATGAAACCTGCAAAGACTCTACCATGCATTTCGGTATAGGAAACATCTTCAAGGATCAAATAATCCAGCCGTGTGAGGATTTCTGGATGTCTGAAGGGGAAAATTTCCCGCAAATCCATTATTGTTTTCCCCGGTGATGTACAAGCATGATCGAGAGACTAGTCGAGTGCCGGCCGGTGGAAGGGATCGATGTTGTCTCTCTCGAGTACTGGCCGGGAACATTATCTTGTCTTTCCGGTGAAAGGGTTTTCACCAATTTGGTACCTGGAATTTTTTTGCTTGATTTTTATATCACAGTTTGATTTGGACAGCTCAAAATGAAAGGAAGGGTGGATGGATGTCGCCATCCATAAAAGCGTAGGTTTTCAGTTACTCGACCTACTTTCTTTCATATATGATAGTGACCACGTCCCTAGCTTGGTCCATTTCATGGAGCACGTAGTAGTCTTTCTTTTTCTTTCTACATTCATTGTCGTTAAAAAAGAACTTTTTTCCTGTACTTTGATGAGAAGGGTTGGACTTTTTGATACAATCTCAAATACGCCATACATTACATAAATAATATGAATTCACCGGAATAATACAATTTCAATTACATCGGTTTTTCATTCGATCTTTTAGGCTATTCAAGTTGTTGGGAATAATAATACAAATAAGAGTGACAAAACAAGTAGCAACCTATTATTTTCGTAATAGGTTGGGACTGGCCTAGCATTTCATTTAAAACTACATTAAAAATGGTATGATTAAGTCCTTTGATTTTTCTTCTAATTATTAAAAAGGTACTTCAAAGACAAATCTACGGCCGTGCAAAAGTGTTCAAATACATCCATCGAATAATTTTAAAGTATTGAATTTTTCAAAAAGAGAGAAATTAAACAAACAAATAGTACAATAGACTAGATATTTTCAAACGTCTAGGTATAGGATTTGTACCTCGCATTCATGTGGCATAAGAGAGATAAGTTTGTTTCCGATGTTAGATCTTATTTAAGGATTCGAACCTGAGACTTACATGTTGAATTATTACAAGTTAAAGATCGGTGATGATATGTTTTCAGCGTGCCATCCAATATCTTAATTCTTGTAAATCAAATGCAGTACTTTTAACACTATATATTAACTCTCACCATTTCACCTATTAGGCCATATTTATTTCGGTATTTCTGAAATTTAATGTATTCTATATTACCTGTTGTTTGATATACAAATTCGTAAATTTAAATATTCAGCATTACGTGCCAATTGCCATGAACATGAATTCATGTATTCTTCATTGCGTCCCCGTCAAACGAACTCGTACTAATTTTGATGACTGGCTGCGGCAGTGGCATATTCTACAAAGGGCGAGGATTCGTCATTTTCATTCAAATAATGGATTCATGAAACGCCCACGAACAATTATAACGAAGGAAATAAAATGCGACACAACCAGAATGGCAGACGATATCTACCCTAAATGTTGTTCACGTTGAAACTTCAACCAACCGCTCGAAGTCCATTCCGGCCGGCTCTCTTGTTCCGGTTTGCGTTGCTTTCCGCTACAGTACTGGTAGTATTAGACGTATCGCCCAAGCTAACCCAGATACACAAACAATTGGTAAAATCAAGTCCAACAACAACAACAACAACAACAACAAAGAATATACAAAGCCGTCGACCGAGGTAAACGATTACTATAATACCATGCCTCGCTAACAGATAAATATGGTATCAAATACACATCGGACACAAGTACTGGACTATCCAAATTCCAACAACAAGAAACAAGCAAAAACAAACAACGAAACGGCAACGTTTTCGCCGCTTTGGCCCCTCCCATGTTCTGCCTGCCCCATCCAAATTTTTTCCAACGTACAGTAACCACACAAACCCAAAACAACAGGAGGAAGTCCAATCTTGCCTCTACCGGATAATAATCATTCTGGAAAGAATCTCAGAAAGTGACACAATAATATGCTAAACTAAAAAGGGTCTAGAACTAAATCAGTTTCTAAGTCGACAACTACATGTGAGTGTTGTATATGTAAATCCAGGTATAAGAAGGAATCCAAACACAAGACTCTCTTTATCCTGCTAGTCCCACAAATCATTCAAGCAATTATTTAACTCCTTTCCCCACAGGCTCGAACCCATCTCTCTCAATCCTAGTGTTCTCTGCTGTGTGATGCTTGTTTTATTAGAGTATATATATGTGAACTGTGAAGCAGCAGTTTTGAGCAATGCTTACTTGAGAGGCCAAAGGCGTATATGCTAGATTCTTGGATGTCTTCTTTTGGTGCCCTTCTAACCATAATACGATGCAGCTATCAGAGTAACCACGAGGATGACCACTAGAAGCAGCTTCTTCACGGCGGGGAGGATTTTCTGGTCCAAATAGTAGGGTTAGTTCATTAGTTATGCCAGCAGTAATGAAAGATGGAAGTACAATGATTTGGATCCCCCTCTGGTACGTGCCCAGCGTTGATCTGTTGGATCCACATGGTTGCAAAAACATACGCCAACATGCGTGATGCAAGATCAGAGAATGCACGGGGCCGATCCAACAACATCAAGACGTACCGAAGGGCCCCTCCCCTGTCAGCTTAACAGGGAGTTTGTGGCTTTAAGATCTATCAAGGCAGGGGGGGAAAAAGGATACCTGGAGTGTGGATAACTGATTTGCTTCTTGTAACCGCTGGCGTCGTTTTCTACGCCTAGAAGGCTGTGCTTCAGTAGGGCCGTCTTTCTCCTGCCATATATGTGAAAAGCATAACATGTTTCAGTTCAAAGTTTCTTAAGCCAATAATGTGCAAGATGCTGCTGGCAGCGTTTTTCAGTAGTAAATAACTGATAGTGATGGGTGACTTGATTTGTATTTTATCACACAAGGGGTGTTTCACTTGAATAGATGCCTACCTAACCTAGAGCTTTTTGGGTTTGGTCAGCTATCAATTCAGACAACCCTTTTTGTGGAAAACGTACAAGTAGAAGGATATATGAGTGCAGGTTTCTCTACATGGCTGATAAATTCTACCATCAATGACATTGAAAAGTTGAGATAAAATGAGTCCACAAGTTAAAACTCATCACATGCAATTTGCAAACACATAGGCATGAGCAGTATTAAATGAGATTCTGGTCCATGTAAAAGGACACCAACCTTAGCATCCTTTGCTGTACGCAAATGCAGTTCCTGCTCCACAACTTGAATTTTAGCCTTGCAATCTGAATTACAGGGTAGAAGTCCGAGTCCAAAGTGCTTTTTAGACACATCTTTGGGATCAGAACCAGCTACTCGATGGGCTTCCTGAACATCTTTGCAAAGCCACTCCTTTTTCAAAGTTTGACACTGACAGCGAACGGTAACCTTCCAAAAAGATAATTTACACAGTCAATATAGTTAAGTTCATAGGAAGAACTAAACTAGCATAATTTATTCCATTAGATGATCTGAAAAATCATCCTAACATTGTCTTTATCCAAGTTGATAGAACTCTTCCTTACCTTTTTACTGCACTTGTCAGGTGATGAACATTGGCCTGGATGACATGTCTCCGGGCATAAATGTGTGCAGTTAGGCAACTTCCTGCATCACTAAAAAGGCATTAGTTTCAGAACTTCTAACATACTAATAGAACGTTATGGGACGTCTAGCGCTGACAGGTATCAGGCTATCAGCTACGATGCAACCAGACCTAATGAGATACCCAAACCCAATGCAACCTGTGGGCTGTAGCAGTAATGGCATTAACCATAAATAGAAGTATTCTCACAATCAGTTGGTCCACATTTCATGACGGTTGACAACTTCCAACTCAAGACATCATGTGAATACATACAAATTAAAACCAGGAACATGAGGGAATATTCTTCACCATTGCAAATGGACTACCATATAGGAAGTACTTCAGCCCACTGCATCGAGCTACAATTTTGTAGCATTGTAACGGACTGTATTCTTGGATCAAGAGAATAACTTAGGTGAGTCTTGAGCCCAACATACAGCATTGTGGCCCACTCTTGGTTTGATTTTCTACTCCAGGATATATAGAAGGTAAACAGCGAAGGTGCGCCACAAGCGCAGATGTGCATTCAAGGGTCAGTCTTCTGCACCTTTGCATTTTTTAGACAAGGAACAGTCTGAAAGTTCCATAGATCAGATCAGAGGCCTCTTTGGCTAGTTATTTTCTATTTTTATGTTCAATCGTGTAAACTTTTTAATATTTCTCATCAGGTTTCATGGTCTACAATAAATCTTGATTTCATACGCTTTGTTGTGTTTCCATATAATCACTCAAGTTATCAAAAGAAAGCAATAAGGGTATCCAGCACATAAAAGTAGAGATAGGATTAGGAAAAGAAGAAAGAAATCAGCAGGCACCTCTCTGGTGACTATGCATACACACACGAGCATCATCAACAACCATTGGAAAAGAGAGTAGTTCTACGTACCGATGGCAGGGTCAACCACGTGAACGAACAGAAATTTGCTACTTTTTTGACAAGCTGTTGTAGTAAATGCACTCAAAAGCATGGACCATAGAACCACAGTGGCAAGACCGTTTCACAAGTGCCTTTCAAGGTGGACAGTCATCAGGATGACACCGCAAAGAACAAGGATGCGTACAACCAGGCTTCATCTCCTGTACGTGTTTAGCATATTATGTAATTACGAAAATTTGATAATTATATCCATATAGGAAAGACATGATTAATTTAGATGAAGAAGTTTCAAACAGAGAAGGTCTATTACCTTTCACAAGGAAGATTACACTTTTCACATGACTCACTTGTACCAATTTGGCCCAACCATTTTGAGGCATTGAACTTCAGAGCATGGCAAGACTTAGTACATTGGTGATTGCCACAAGGAAGAGGATTCCCGCAGAGATTTTCACAAGAAAACACGGTTTTGTCTGAGCAAACCATCTAAATTCCACACAAGAAATAGACGGCAAGTTACCAACACAGGGAAAAGAAACATCTCTTACAAAAAAAAAAAACCCCCAACAGAAAACAAACATAAAGAGAACAAGAAAAGCCATGCAATGGACCAAAACCAACATAGGTATTTTAAACAAATTTAAATGACGGAATAGAACCAACCATTCTCTCTGCAGCATATTGTTGGCCAACACATGATCTCTAAACAAGTTCTGGGCAAGGAGACCCCGGGGTAGATTCACTGTGATGAAAAGGCTTCTTCTTCGTTGGTTTAAACATGAATTCAGGTTTGGGAGGGGGCATTGGACCATGGCATCTGAAGCATAAAAACAACTATAGCTTGTTAAATCGGATATCTGGAATTACCATCCAAGTACTATATATTGATAAATGCTAATTATCTCGAAATTAAAGGAGAACCTTAATTTGCACTTATGTCCGCATGGGTACTCTTCACAAATTAACCGACAAGGTGGGCAAGCACCATAATGACATTTGTGTGGCTGGACAGAATTCCAAATTAGAAATGGTTAAACCTCTGATCAAGATAACATGTTACAATAAACAAATCACTGGAATGGATATAACAGAAGGTTTCAACAGTGTTAAAAAGTAAAAACAATGAAAAGTCTGCAAAAAGCCCAAAACTGATATAGAATTCATTTACTAGTAATACCTTGACGTGTGGCCCATGCCTGCACAAAGGAGGAATTTCACATAATTTTCGACATTTAGGAGGCTTTTGGTCCTTCTCTATTCCACAAGGAACCTAGCAACACATCCATGACCACCAATAAATTTGCATTTTTCACAAATCAGTGCAAGGAATTCAACAGCAAAAAGTAGGAGAATAGAGAAGTTCTTGTTGCATCCTTTAGCATAAAAAAGAGAGGGCAAATTATACTTTGAAACATAATGTCCTGACAGTAGCTTTAGAAATCAGGTCAGCCAGTAACTGAAGCCTATTTCGGTAAGAACCGGTTCATACTGCTAGCATGAATAAACAGCTTCCTCCCAATATCCAACAGGGTCGGGATGAGTCAAAAAAGAAACTCACCTCAAATCGTGTTGACCACAAGCACGTGATATTGGAACCATCACAGGACAAGGGGCACAGGGACCTCTACAGAATAAGAAAATCATGATAAGCACACGAGAGCAAAGCTACAATATGAAAGCAATTTGGCTATTGGTCCCTAGAAATGCTAAATCACATAAGTAGCCCATCACATAGATGCGAACATTGTTGCAAATATATATGCAGTGTGTAGCTTGAAAGCAAACTTCTGGTGGACAAAATACCCCCAGTGCTACTCCAAATCTTGTTCTATAATCTAACATACAATAAATCATGCCTATGACAAGGGGAAGGGCATCTGTGATTCTTGCACCTTAATCTCTTCCCACAAACCTGAAATTCAAAGCTCAGTCACATTCTAGCCAAAATGAAGAAGATCAATTTAAGTAGGATGTTTTACGAACTTCTCCACAAGGCGGGCAATCCCCTATCACAGCAGCGACGTCTACAAGCATGGCGTCCACAATCCCTTGCTATCTGACACTTACTGTCACATGCTAAATCTTGATAGCAAGGAATCTAATCTCAAGTCAGTAAAATCTAGCCCGAAAACACAATATGCAATAAACAATAAAACATATAGCACACCAACAAATATTCACTGTTTGCTGTTCCTTTCGGCATTTGTCAAGTTGTTCTTGGACCCAACTATGAAGCAACCTTACAATCGAATAAGCTAGAACTAGATTTTACCTCTTTCTTCAGGCCTCCACAACGGCACGACTTGAAGACACAACCATTCTGCAGGTCTCAGCACACTGCCCTCGGTGCCACCTTTCATGACACCTATGGAACCCACAGCTCAACATTTTGCCACAAGTATCTCCACATAGCGGCACTGCAACATCACAGGACAATCCTTCATGCACTGTCTTCCCACAAGGGCAAGTCCTCTTCCCTTGCAGCGGACATCCACCACACCCTTCCGGAGAGTGACACCCTTGCTCGCACAAATGCTTCCCGCAGCTCAAGGGTTTCTTGCACGGAATCTCACATCTGAATTCCCTCTCACAACATTCCTTCTCCTCTTCTTTCTTCCCGAACAGGCATCGATAAACCCCGCGCTTGTGACAAGGGGGAGACTCTCCATCGTGACAAATCTATTTACATTTGTGACTCATACAATCTAACAGCTTATTGGATCGACTATTACACGAGTACACTTTATATCCACACCGCCGCACAACTTCAATCTTGCCGCAAGAACATGATGCCTTAACCAGTTTAGGACATGGAGGGCACGGCCCCGGGTGACACAACAACAAGCAGAAATGGCCACAATTATTCTTCAACGGACGGTTACGGAGCTCGCCGCACGAATGCGGCAAAATCCAGGGATTATCATTCGGAGCGAGTGGCGGCGAGATCGGAGGCCTGGCGAGCCCATGATTGGATGCAGAGGAGGTGGAAGACGTCGAAGCAGAGGGAAGCGCAAGACCAGGTGGGATCGGAAGGTCGGATGCGCTCCAGGCATGAGAAAGCGCCGGAGGAAGAATGGAAGATGGCGGTGACGGGGACGGGATTGGATTTTTGAGAGGTCGTGCGGGGACGGGGAAACGGAGGTGGCGGTGAGCTCGAAGTAGAATTTGAAGATGGAATTGGAGAGGTCGGTGTGGCGGAGGACGGAGTTGAACTCGCCGGCCTGAGAGCGGTCGGAATCGGAATCTGAATCGGAGAACGAGTGTTGCTTTCGATAAACACACTCAGGTTCGCAGGTGGATCGCGGAGTTAAGTCAAGTGGGACCAAATAGGGTTTGAAACATCTGAATGAATATACAAAATCCTGATTTAACTGTTTTGTATCGCGCGACTAATATGGCATAGTTTCACAAACTCTTATATACTAATCATCATACCAAAACAACAGTGAACTATGAGCTCGGATCTCTTTCTTAAACAAGGGGAAAGGCGGATCCATTGGGTTTCTTGGAAAGCGATGTGCCTCGGTAAGCAGGAGGGTGGGTTGGGTTTCCGTAGATTTGAAGAGTTTAATCAAGCTCTTCTGGCTAAGGTGGCCTGGCGAATCTGGAAGGATCCCAATTCCTTGTTGGCTCGAGTGTATAAAGGGAAATACTTTCCCAATTCAAGTATCTTGAGTGCAAGGATTGGGTCTCTCACATCTTGGGGATGGCGTGGAATTCTTCGAGGGCGTGATCTGCTTCTCCAAGGGCTTCGATGGCAAATTGGGTCAGGGGATTCAGTAGAAGTGCTCACTGATAATTGGGTGCCAGCTCTACATCCGTTTCCCCCCAAACCGCGACAGGGTATTATTGGAGTGGAAGGCAAAGTGACGTCTTTGATTTGTCCTAATCAGGGTGTCTGGAGGGTAGATTGCCTTCGTCAGATCTTTGAAGAAGACACGGTTAAAGCTATCTTGGCTATTCCTCTCCCCATTAAGGTTGTGCCAGATCGCCTGGTCTGGGATGGAGAAATCTCTGGATGTTATACTGTCAAATCAGGGTATCACAAGGCGGTCGAGTTAAGACGGCAGAAGGAGCTGCAGGTGAAGGCAGTCGCTCTATCCTGGGACCGTAGCCTGTGGAAACGAATTTGGGCCACTCCGATACCGCCTAAACTGCGGTATTTTATTTGGCAGCTTGTCCGGGGTGTCTTGCCAACTGGTGAGGCACTGAGTACTCGCGGGATGGAGGGGCTGGAGCCATGTCCAGTCTGCGGGGAGGAGGTGGAGTCTCTTGAGCATCTCTTCTTCCGATGTCGTGTAGCGCTGCAGCTCTGGGAGGGGGCCGAGCTTCACCTGCTGAGAGATCGGTTCCCCCTTAACAATATGAGCATCTTTTGGCGCAGGGTTCTCGAGGAAGGCAATTTGGACCGGAGCACGCTGATGCGGGTGGTGGCTCTTTTTTGGCGTGTTTGGCGTGCGCGAAATTGGGTTGTGTTTGATTTCACTCAGTTCATTGTCCCTGTTTTGCTTTCTCAGTTTCGTTCGCAGGTCACAGAGTGGGATTCCGTTCCTGATAATCAACAAAGGCCGCCTTTTCCAGGTCCTGGGGGTCCTCGCCTAGCGGTTAGAGAGTCAGTCCCGCCTGGGGAGTTAGTGTTGTTTGTTGATGGGGCCACGCTGCGTGGTTCCCACGGGGCTGGAGGTTGGGTTTTGCAGGATCCATCGGGCGTGGTGGTGGCGGCTTCAGCGGCCTTGTATGTGGGGATTTTTGATCCCTCCTTGGTGGAGCTGTTAGCTTTTCGGGATGCGATTCGTTGGTGTTTGGCACGAGGTCTTCATTCTATCGTCTTTGCTGGGGATGCACAGGTGGTGATTAGAAGGATTCGAGAAGGTCAGGTTGATGATGTTCAGGGTGGCACGGTTTTGGAAGAAATTCGATGCTTGACGGGCTCGTTTTCGGTGTTTGATATTCGGTTTGTTGGTAGGGATTGTAACAGGGTTGCCCATTTGGTGGCGAGAAAAGCCCTTTCGTTGTTCCCTCACTTAGGAGGGTTCGATTTTGTTTCTTGGCTGTTTTCAGCTGTGTGACTTGTTATATCTGGCTTTCTCGGTAATACGAGTGATCTTTTGGCAAAAAAAAAAAAAAAAAAAGCTCGGATCTCGGTGGAAGGCTGCTAATAAAACTGAACTTCAGGAAGCACAAGTGACGCCTTTCCGGGGTCGTTTGGATTAGTGAATGTGATGAGTGATTTATGAGTGATTTTAAAACAATCTCTCGTTATGCAGGATTTTAAAACAATTCTGCGTTTGGAAAGGTGAGAGATTGTGGGCATGAGAAAATTCTAAATCTCTCGTATGAGAGTTTTTAAAATAGCTAATAGGGATCAGCTATTTCACAATCACTCATTTTTTCTCATTCTTTTCCAAACTCTGCCCCTCCTTTTATTCTTCCTTTCTTATTCTTCCTAAGGGATTAGGGATGGGTATAATTGTAACTTTAATTTTTAATTAAAATCCTTCATCTATTCCCAAACATGTTATTTGGATCAAATCCCACGTTTAAAATACCTGGGTTTTTAATTGAGAGGTTTTAATCCAAATCCCTCATTTACACATTCCCTAATCCAAACGACCCCTCCATTTTCCTTTTTATGCACACCATATACACATGCAAAAACCCACCCTTTACAACAGTCGACATGAACCTTCAATCCAACACCCCAAAGACACACCATTACCCTAACAGCCGGAGTTTTAGTTTGATGGTACATATGTTCCACTGCGATCTTCCTAGAGCTCAAGTTACTCTAGAAAAGGGTTACTCCCCTCCGTGACTGAAGCTTGAGTCCCCCTAATGAACCAGCAAAGAAAACAAAGCAACTTCCACATCCTGCATCATCTGCAACACCCAAAAGGTCGAAAGGAAGATGCCATTATTGCTCACACAGTCGCACAGCAACCTCAACTGAATGTTATGTATATATATATAGCCAAAGCACCACCCACTGGAAAGGGGGTTTTTGGTTGATCTCCACAACTCCATCCGATTCATCTCTCACACAAAATCAAAGTGCACCAGTAGCTTGACATTGTTGTATTTCTTGCCCTCTCGATCATGGAGCGGAACAGCCCGGATTCCACTTCGTATTTCGGACACAGGGAGACAAGTTTGGCCTCCGAAATCATCCTTTTCCGACATGTCGTACTCGTGGACTTCCAGCCTCAGCATGGCTAGTTCTGGAACAGTTAACTGGAACTCGAACTCTTCGTTCCAAACCGGTATCCAGTTGTCCTCTAATGTCTTTGTTTTCTTCATCACTACATCTGCTGGGACTCCAGCGATCCCCACCTGCTTACAAGAATGGTTAATGATCAGGCATTGAATTATCTTCGGAGATATATATATATATTACCATCAGTCGGAATAGAGATGGAGAGCGAATCACAAGCAAAACTGAGTAACTGATGATTGAACTCACCCTGGTGTAGAAATCTGGTGGGGAATACTGATCAAAATGTGTGTGGCGGAAATCGTAATACCATCCTTCTCCCATGTATATCCTCACCTGTCGAACAGGCAAGAAAAAGGCGAATGAGTTTCCCTTTGGAAAAATGAGCCGCAGTGGATGTAGATTTTATTCCCAATTTTATTTATTTGTGTAGTCATCACCTTAAGAGTTTTCTTCACAGGTAACTTGGCTCTAGGGTCAAACACTTCATTGTTAGGACCTGACTTCAGTAGAAAATCTGGTTTCTTAACATAACCGCACCCTCCATTGGACTTGAACATTCCATGCATCAACCACAGAGATCTACCAAATCCCTGTAGTCAATAAACTAAGCCTAATTAGCTGAAAGGATGTTACAGTATAACCAAAGACAAAAATAAAAACTGGTGAAAGATAGTTTGTAAAGAAGCAAAGAAAGAAACTAAAAAACAGGATAACTGTTTAAAAGAAAATACCTGCATGTTAAAAGCAACCATTTGAGCTCCATGCATCCAACCGATAAGAGGGTTGTAGTTGGATGAAGTAATACGAGTGCCCTTCGGGTACACCCTCAAGATGTTTCTCTGGGTAAATCTGTCGTCTTTAACCATCAGAATTGATAAAAATAGTTCTCCAATAATCAACTTGACTGCGTTGAAGTTTTGCAGAAACTTGAAAGAATAAAGCAATAAATTGCAAAATGGGCTTCAGGAAACAAAAGGAAAGGAAGGATCTTCAAATGGTGCACACCTGACAATATCAGTACCCCGAGTCTCTGCAACTTTTTCTAGCTGCTGCTCACTTAAGCTAAGACGCCTCACTTTCTCGGGATCTACTTTAAGACACTCACTCATACCCCCTTTAGGCTTCCCAGCATGGATAGCAATTAAACGTCTATATTCTGGTGCAAGAGACTTCTGTGATCTGTTCAGTCCTTCATCAGGATCTTCCTCATCATCTTCATCTTCCTCAGGTTCTTCCTGTGCAAAGGACGTCAAATTGGGGGAGAAAGAATAAACACCTCCAGTTGACTCTAAAATCACATAGTTAGGGTTCACACTTACCTTGTCATTGCCTGAAGCAGGGCCTTTAAGATGTGGCACTTCTTTCCCCCACGCTTCTTCATCACTTGCAGTTTTCCCGTTTAGTGAATCACCTTCCTGGGCATCTTTGGGAACAGCAGCTGACATATACTCTTTTGGTGGTTTGGTTGATATGATAATCCGTTTCTTCAATGATTCTGGGGAGGGGAATTCTTTTAAGCAATCTGAATCAGGACAGAACAAGATGTCCCCGAACGTGCTTGTCACCATCTACAAGTTCATTCCAAAAAGGAAAGGATACATTACAATGATAATTCCCAAGAAATCAAAACCTGTCCAATTAACAAACTCTTACCTCCGCGACTTTAGCCTGCAAATCTGGAGTGAGGTGGTCTTCTAGAGTTATGACTACAGGATAATCAGATGCAGTAAAGGCATGTTCTTTAATAGACCTCAAACATTTTATAAGTTCCACAGGAGTTGTCAGTGTCCTGCGCCGAAAGAAACAGTTACAGTGATTACAAGCAAGTTCAAGACTATGTAACAGGAAAAGATTATTGATGATATTCAACAATAATCTCTTCATAGAGAAATTCATCTTACATAACAACAACAAAAATCGCTATCCTGGTTTAAAGCTGACAACTGCAGTCTAGAGAGCCATAACCAAGAAAAGAACAATAAAAATTCTGTAAGTTGGTTCAAAAGATTTATGCTATCTTTTCATTACTTCCCTATTTCAGAGGGTAGTACTGTATGTCTTGCCATCCATCCCAGGAGGTAGACCAGAGAAACTACTACAGTACCTTCCATGAAGAACTTCAATGCCATCCTTGTTGGAATTGGGCCATATATCCAATTCAATCACCCTCACACCTCTCTGCAGGGCATGTATGATTGGGACATCGCTGCAGTCACTACTAAGTTGGTTCCCAGTTAGATACGAATTGTGTCCCGTGTAAATGAAATAATGCGAAAGAGGAGCACTCATATCATGATGCACCTGCAAAAACAGAGAAAATGTGCAATCGTTACAGAAGAATTTGGGATAGTTAACACAACCAACGGTAAGCAACATCAACAAATGAGCTAAAAGAGGCAACTTCAATCCACCAAATGACCGAAATCAAGCATCCGTAAGCAACCTCACAGGGAAACAAAGAACTGTTTGGCAATTGGATTCGACTAGTCACAGGAAATGTATCTCTAAACAGAAAGTCAGAAACCAATCAAACCCACTGAGCCTAAAAGGAAAGTGATGCGAGGGAATGTTTGCTGGCTGGTACGGCTAGCAACTACTCCTGAACGAAACAAAATTCCAAAAAGCGCAACAAATCTCAACCGACAGAAACCCTCACCAGAGAGGAAAAAAGAACAGAATTGGAAACCACAGCAAGTGAAGTAAACAGTGAGGTCAAAGGAAGAGACAAAGCGGAAGGGGGAAAAAGTTGAGAATCATCTAAATTCTCACCCCGCACTGGAGGTCAACAGGAGGGTTAATGTCGCCGAAGAGGTACTTGAAGAAGGTCTCGAGGTTGAGACTCTGGCCCTTGTGGTGGTGCAAGATGTTCAAATGCTTGAGCTCGTGAAGACTGTTGATGGCAGCTTGAGCGTCCTCGAGGGTTGCATTCTCCTGCTTCTGGACCTCGATCAGGAAGCGGCGGAGGTGATCGGCCGACATGAGCCCATTCTCGGAGTAGCGGTTGAAGAAGCCTTTGATCTCTTCCGGGGCCTCGGCGACGGCGAGCTTGAACCTCCGGCGGAAGCAGAAGCAGACCCTGTAAGTCTGCTTCGACATTGTTGGGCGGGAAGAAAGAGAGATCGTGTCAGCTGGGTTTTGGGAGAATTGCCGAATTGGAGAGGTTTCCGGGACAGTGTGGGAAGAGAAGAAGAAGGAAGTAGAAGATCAAAAGGAAGTGGGAAGAAGTTAATTAATTAATTAAATTGAATAACATATTCCGGGGAAGATTAAGAGGAAGCGGGTCCCAGTTAATTAATAAATAAAACGGAAGCGGAGTGGGACAGTTGGGTTATGAGGTGGGAAGTGATTCGTCAGAGGGGGATTGAGCTGGCACTTTGACTTTTTGTTTTTATTCATCCGGTTTATTAAGCTCTTCATTTATTATGGTTTTTATTTTTATATTAACAACAGTCGCTACATTGAATTATTATCATTAATTCTTAGGAGATAATCCTATTAATTTTGGGAATTCTATTGTGATGTAAGTGATGAATGATGATTAAGTAATCATGTTTTCATCACTGAATAAGTATTTCATTAGGCTTTTAAAAAAAATTAAAAGTGTATTTTTATGGGTAACTCTTTATTTGCGTAGATGACAAAACATAGGGGAAATATTTAATGAAATTATATATATAATTTATTATAACTTCTTTGTGAAAATCCTTTTGTCTTGTTTCTTTTGCTCTAATGATTGAATAAGTACCTTTCGTTTCAGGAGTACAAATGATTTATTTTGTAAAAATGAATAAAATGGTTAATTTGAGGGGAAGCAAGGTATAAGACGAAGTTTAAAAAGAAGAAATAGTTAATTAATCTAAATCTATTATGTTGTTGGCTGTAGGGTTGAACAAACACACCCGCAAACCGACCCACCCGTCCAACCTGACCCAACCCACCGGTATTTGTCGCTAAATTGAAGGTTTTGGGTTGGGTGAGGGTTTTCTTTTGTACAACCCGCCTCATTTGGTTTGGGTTTGAATTTTAGATTACACAACCCGTAGAACCCGACCCAACCCGTGTTCCAATTATTGGTATGAGTTCGTATCCAAAAAAATATTTATGTCGTATATAGTCACACTTATGAGAAAATTAAGATATTTTGCCATGTTTTTCTCTTAAAGTCTCACTAATCTAATGCATTATTTGACTTAAAGTTTAGACATATATTTAATATAGCTATGATTCACGTAATTTTTTTTTCTTGTGTACAATTTTAAAAGAATATCATATTATGAATGCGTTCATTTGTAACCTTTTTAGCCTATTTCAACAAATATCGTGAAAAAAACTAGACATAAGTTGAAGTAAATCAAGTTTTATTAAAATTCAAATAATATTTGTGAATTTTGATACCTTTCACCTCGGTTTATTCGTTTGAATTTTTAATTTGTTATAAAATATTTTGATAATGTAGAATAATTACATATTTTGTGTTGGGTTGGGTTTTTACTTAAAAATATCGCCAAACCGACCCAACCCAATTAGAAACAAACCGTAGGGTTTAGATTTTTTTGGGTGTATTTGGTTTTAATATTTCCCAAACCATAGTACATGGGTCGCGTGATTAAAATGCCTAAACCCGGACCACCCGACCCATGTACACCCCCGTGGACCCTGAGCACTAAAAGAAAGGGATAATAACTTATCATGAGAAAACATAACTGTGCTGGTCTTTCACCCTACATAGGTTTCGGCATTTTGCTACTCCAGTCCCCACACTTTTCCCTGTTCCTTTTTGGCTATCAAATTGAGTTTAAATGATGTCGGTAAAGCATGCCATTGCCATCGATTTATATAAAAAAAGAAAATTGACAAAATTATCAATCAACTTCGGTTTGGTAGCAAAATGATGACCAAAGTTTAAATGTCAGGAATTGATCATCTAAATACGAGTATATACAATTATGAAGTTCTTGTACACTTTCATCCATGGAATAAACGAGTTCTTCTTTGAGAATTACGTCTAACCTTTTCAGAGATTTCAAATTTTCAATGGTGCAGCAGTTGAATCTAACAAGTAATACCTACCCTCTAAGACCACAAATTTTGATTTGAATGCTTTAATTTTGCTGCCTAACTAATTAGTATAATTCTGCTCCAAGATTTACACATAAATTTACATATATGCATACATACATAAAAATCTACAAAAGCTCAAATCCCATCAAAAGCTTTACATTATTCAGCTTCTCGCCTTTCTTGTCGTGAAGATGAATCGATCGTATCCCTCGTCTGAGCTCTGAGACGGGCAAACATGTCTGCCCACCAAAATCATCTTTCTCAGACTTGTCATGATCTCGGACCTCGATTCGAAGCAGAGCTAGCTCTGGAAGCGTCAATGGGAACATAAACTCTTCGTTCCATATGGGAGACCAATTGTCCTCGATGATCCTTGTTTTCTTTTGCGTCGAATCGACTGCTGCACCAACAATGTAAATCTGCTTGCATACACATATCCAAGTACGATAATTTTTTATGAGAATTGCATATTCCTGGAAAGTGCTGGAATGGTTTTCATAATACTTAGGGATGACAAATTACCCACCCATGGGTAATTATACCCAAACCCAAGTAGACCTATTGATAATGGGTTGGGTATGGGTGAAGTGCATATGGATTTGGGGGTTTATAGATGGGTTTGGGTTTGGGGCTTCTATAATCTAAATGGGTATGGGTTGGATATGGATATCCATTTACTTGAGGGTGTTTTAACTACACATGCAAAAATTGGACCTATTTGTAAAATTTGAAAAGTTTAGGTACCAAAATGTAAGACCAAAAAAATTTAGGTACCAAAATGTAATTTTCCATCGATATTTTGAGGACTTATATTCAAAAAAAATTAAATTTAGGTACTAATTATGCATATCTATTAAGTTTGGGTACCAAACTGTAATTTGTATTTGGGCATGGGTACAAACCCAAATCCATTTGATATAAACCCAACTCAACCCAAAGTAAATGGGTATGAGTACAAACCCATCAAACTCTACCCATATCCATCTATTTAGATTTCATACCCAACCCAATTGAGTTGGATAGTAAGAAACCCATGAACATGGGCAAAGTTGTCATCCCTAATAATACTTATGATATACCTAAAATGTCTAAATTCTATCTTCAAAAAATTGTAGACCATCAAGCGTTCTGTTTCAGGGTCATTCGAGTGTCTATTCGACTGTTAAAGTCGGTGAACTTAATTCATCATGAAACTTTGTAATTGTTGATATATGAATATTAATATGCCTAATACAAAAACACCTATGTCATCAATGAGTTCAAACCGAACACAAGCCTTCTCACCTAGGGCCCAAGCCTACTCCAACACTTATTACCAAGGAAGCCGCAAGCTCTTTTATAAAGACTCTTAATCTTCCAAGCTAGGGAATTTTCTCATACCTTCCTACACTTTCAGAACTCTAAACTCATCTATATCTACATTTCTCTCTACTTTACATAGAATTACCTTGATGTAGAAGTCTGGTGGCGAATAAGCATCAAAATGTGTGTGGCTAAAGTCGAGACGCCATCCATCTCCCAAATACACCTTGACCTGCATTGATCAGAATGAATGAACTATAATATGATAAAGAGATCCTCCAGGGTATATGATAGAATTCAACTTTCAAGCAGAAACTCTACATCAATTAAGCTCACCTTCAATCGTTTCTGCACTAACAATCTTTTCTTCGGATCGAAGACCTCATCATTGATGCCTTTCTTCATCAAAAAATCAGGCTTTTTCACGTACCCACATCCTCCATTAGCCTTAAACATCCCATGCATCAACCAAAGTGATTTCCCATATCCCTGCATATTGAATGCAATCATTTGTGCCCCATGCATCCACCCCACCATCGGCTTGTAATTAGAGGACGTGATTCTTGTTCCCTTTGGATATACTCTCAATATGTTATTTTGCGTAAATCTGAATCCAAAAAGATAGTCTTTACTCTTTATGTAAGAAACTTCCCCAATAATTTGAGTCAAGAGGCTGAACTGGTAATCAACAGGACAATAGAGCTTTTATACGAAAGATCTCGTATTTGAATTCTAACGATGCTATTCAAGGTTAACGGTTTAGTTGCGCACGAATATACCTGACTACATCAGTTCCATTTGTAATGGCGGCCTTCTCAAGCTCCTGCTCGCTCATACTAAGCCGTCTGACTTTATCTGCAGCAGGGCGCAGTGCGTCTTTTAGTGCTCCCTTAGGCTTTCCGGCATGAATGGTTATAAGCCCTTTGTACCCGGGAGGATTTAATTGCCCTGATGATCTGCAATCACTCCAATCTTCTTCTTCTTCATCATCGCTACTGTTGCTCTGCATCCATGTTCAGTAATTAGTTATATTCAAATCTTACAGCGAAAGATAATATCTACAATTAAACCTGGCTATAGATATAGATAGTTAGTCACATCGTACTCACCCAGTCATCTATTTCAAAAGTTTCAATTGCATCTTCATAATAATCTTCATTGTCATCCTCGGTCCCACTATCTCGTGGCGTTCCCTTTTGTTTGATGCCGCTCGATTCGAGATACTCCTTTGGCGGTTTGGTTGAGATCATGACTCGATATTTCAGTACTTCCGGCGAAGGCAACTGAATCAAGCTATCTGACTCTGGGTAATACAAGATCTCCCCAAATATTTGAACCAACATCTACACATCCAGACACATACTAGAATTAAGCTTTCATTAATCAGTCATTAAAAAGGCAACATCATCTTATGCGATCGAAATCGAAAGGCTAAGCAATTACTAACCTCTGCAACTTTCTCTTGAAGCTCTGCTGTGAGATGATCTTCCAAGGTGATTATGACCGGATAGGGGGAGCTGACGAAAGCATAGTCTCGTATCGACTTCAAGCATTTGAAGAGTGATACAGGCGTGGTCAAGGTCCTATACAATTGATTAGCATGCATCCTCTCCAAACCACATTGATTAATGTATAGATTATTTACCTGCCGTGAAGAACATGGATCTCGTCCTTGGAGGAATTAGGCCATAAGTCTAGCTCAATCACTCGAACCCCTCTCTGTAATGCTCTTACAATGGGGACCTCGCTGCAATCACTGCTGAGTTGATTCCCAGTTAGGTAGGAATTATGGCCTGTGTATATGAAATAATGTGACAATGGCGCACACATATCATGATGCACCTGTTCAATCACATTATGTACTCTCTGTCAACATACCGGAAAACCCTAAATGATTGTACGTAGTTGATAATGGCTTTTCACCTGTTTGTTGATGGGACCATTGAGGTCGGCAGAGAGCAGGAACTGGAAGAAGTCGTCGAGTTTGAGGCCAATATTCTCGGCGTATCCCGTCGAATGGTGCCGCCGTTGAAGGATTTCGGCGACGAGCCTCTCGGCTTCCTCGAGCGTGCAATCGTGCTCGCTCTGGTGATCGGTAAGGAAGCTACGGAACTGATCGGCGGTCATCTCATGACGGCCCTCCGAATGCTCGGCGAATAGATTCTGGACGTCGGCCGGCGGCTCGGGCTCCGTAATTTTGAACTTGCGATTGAAGACGCTGAACATCTTGTAATTGTAACTCCCCTTATCGTCATCGTTATTGTCGTCGGCGTTGGGGTACTCTGCCTTCTTGTTCTTCCCCATATCGCCGTTGAATCAATGATCAAGTCCCAGTTACCCTTAATTTTTCTCCCTGATTTGGTTTTCTTCTTTCGGTATGTGGGAGATGGGGAGAGCGAGAGAAAGGAAATAGAGGAGAGAAGGTGAAGAGGTTGGGGAGAGGGCTACAAACAAAAGAGGAGACCTTGAAGAAAGATTTTCAAGTTAAGTCGTTAATCTCGTCAATTAAGAGATTTAATTAATAATCTGATTGAGATTCAACCATTGTGAAATGTTTTGTACATTTTATAACTAAATATATAAATAATTTAAAATTTTAATGACTAAAATGAAATTTATCTTATTAATTATTAAAAACTCATTTTTCCAATAAAAGAAAACTTACCTAATTATCTTGGTTCGCCTATAGAGATGGCAATCAAATCCATGATCGAGAGATCCGACCGCCCTAGATCTAATCAACGTGAGATTCAACCATTGTGAAATGTTTTGTACATTTTATAACTAAATATATAAATAATTTAAAATTTTAATGACTAAAATGAAATTTATCTTATTAATTATTAAAAACTCATTTTTCCAATAAAAGAAAACTTACCTAATTATCTTGGTTCGCCTATAGGGATGGCAATCAAATCCATGATCGAGAGTATCCGACCGCCCTAGATCTAATCAACGTGGGGAATCCCCGCAGGAACTAGATATGGGACGGGTATGGGTAAAACCCGCAAAAAGTTTGATGGGTATGAGGCAGGTATGGTTTTAACCTCCCCGCCCCATACCCATATCCGCAAATATGTCTTCACATATGAAAAATACTTAAATACATGGATCAAATTGAAACCTATCAATGATAATGAAAGTTAACTTAAGACAATATATAGTTGAAATGCAATTGAGTGGTCACCCAAATCTAAATCTAATTCGTTTTTTTACGTAAATTCTCCCTTCATTCTTTCACTTTTCCCTCTGGTTAACAAGATAATTATGTTAGTAAAGAATTATTTTGCAGACGTATGAGAGTTAGAAACTAATGATTTGGAAGATGTTATACTTTATCTTATTGATTAATAGATGTTTAAGAATCATACCATTCGACCATATTATGAATAATTGTATTTTTGTTGACTTAATGATATAATTGAAAATTTACATGTAAAGTCTTAGGTATAATGATATTGGATGTATGAGGCAGTTATTACACATGGGTACCCGAAACCCACGAGTATGACTTATGAGAATGGGTTTCCAAAACCTTTTCCGGCATGGGTATGCTGACTATTCCTATAGAACCTCCGGTACATATGTCAATCCTTGCTTATAAGTAAAATGAGACCTTATTCAATGATAACAAAAATTAACATTGGAGACTTGATTGGAAATTGTAAGAAGATGTGGGGACTGGCACAAACAAAAGGATAAGACACTTCAACCGAAAAATTCCCATGAGTTTTATCATTTTTTTTTTTTTTTCCTTTTCCTTCCGGCGGTGGCCGTACTCAGGCATCACTCATCAGTCGTCGATCGTCAATCGTCGTCTCGTCCGGCAGCTGAAAGAGGGAAAGAGGCGACTAGAGATGTCAACCACGAAGCGGCTGATCTTCGATGATCTTCTCTGGATAATTGCTCTCTCCGGAACCCTAGCTTTCATCCAGGTACGCCGCCTAGCCATGTTCCCTCCTCTCCATTTCTTCGATTAACGCGAGAAGTAGACGTACGGGTTAGGTTAAAAATGGAGAACTGAGCTACGAATTACACGAAACCTCAGCTCAATTCTGCTTCATATTGACTATCGCTTTCCTTGCAACTGGCAGCATCGATTAAGCGACCCTGGAATTTCATTGGAGTCCATCAACGCCCAGCAAGCTCGGAGACGTATGGATTTTTCCTATGGCCATTACGCTTCTCTGCACATCGCAAAGTCATGCTGCTTGCTAAAAAAGTGCGGGAAATTTTCGCTTGTTTGGAGTAGGAGAAGAAATTGGAAGGGGCTTGGAGGAAGAAGTGACTCACAAGTCTACTTCGATGTTGAAATCGGCGGGGAAGCTGCGGGTAAGAAGGCTGCTCCTTCTGATTTCTGATTCCAGATCAAACACTATCCAGGGAATTTTGATTTTCAGGTAATAAGATCGCTAACTGCACTTAGACCCATTTCAATCTCAGGTCGCATTGTGATGGGTTTATTTGGGAAGACAGTCCCAAAGACTGCAGGTAAGAGCTGAAGATCAATGAAACACAATGCAGCATTTCTTACTGTTCTTGGAAACTTGTGAATGGATGATGGATATCTTACTGTTATGAGTTTGTTGCAGAGAATTTTCAAGCACTGTTCACTAGTAGCCAAGTAACTCTTTCTCCCTCTCTGCTTGAGGTCTCAAACCTTTTTAGTTGTGCAGTTGTTCTTGTATTTACCATAACCCAATTGCAGGAGGGAAAGGGAAAAGTAGGGAGCCTCTGAGCTACAAGGGGAGCACATTCCATAGGATCATACCTCAGTTCGTGACCCAAGGAGGGGATTTCGCATGTGGCGATGGACGCAGTGGAGAATCAATCTATGGCGAGAAGTTTGAGGACGAGAGATTCAAGCTGAAGCACACTGGTCCAGGTAAATCTACTATTAGCAATTCATGGTTTTATCTTTTAGAGTCTCTGCGATCTTGGTGCAATTGGGGCTTAACTAAACCCTGAGTAATCTTACTCACAAAAACAGGAGTGATATTGATATAGATGGAAAATTCTGGTAAATTTCAGTCTTTTCGTTTTGGTAGCCAAATCGTTGCAGCTTATCAACTCGCATATTTTCCCAGCAAAGTCATTTAAGTCTCGATCGAATAGCTCAGGACGCTTATTAACAGCCCTATTCATTTGCCCCTGCAAAGAGTATAGCCAAATTCCCCTGTTCTACTCGTTCCCTGATCAGGGGAAATAAGCAAGAAACAGTACAAACAAGCAGAGACACGCAACTTTTAACAAGTCAAGAAGCTTCTTGCATTATTCATTCCACTCGGTTGACTTACTAAAGCAAAGACATCGACAGTAGATTTGTTTATTCGGCTCAGGCCTTGTTGCCTCCGTCGCGGCCGTTGGCATCCTTGCCGTTCCGGTGATGGTAAGAGGAGACGAAGTTGGAGGAGAGGTCGGAGTAGAGGGAGGAAACCGTGGAGATGTTGTGGTTGATCTCCTGGATCAACGGCACGTTCTTGGCCATGTTGTCGGGGATTCGAGACTGGTGATTGTCGTTCACCTGCTGAATCAACGACCTGTTCCTGTCCAGCACCGTCTGCACTTTCCGAAATGTCCCGCTGAAATTCGCCCACATCTCCCCGTCTATTTCTTCTTCTCCACCGCCGCGGCGATCGCGGCCATGGTTTCTGTTATCGTCGGCCATCCTGGATTTGGGCGGCGGAGCGGTGATCTAGCGCGGTGGGGGCGATGAGATGAGGAAGGAGAAGGCAGTGTGTGGGAAAATTTACGGGGACTGGCGATTTTTGTAATGGGAAAAAGGGAGAGAAGGAATCACCGTGGGGAGAAAAGAGCTGACGCGAGGGAGGAGAGGTTAGTGAAGGGAGGAGAAACGGTGGCGCGTGGTGGACCAAGTGGTGACGGCACGCGCTAGCGTTGCGAGTAGGGGGAAGGGAAGTGGATAAAATATCTTAGGCTGATTACGGATTGGGAGAAAGATCGCAAAAGTGCGGGTTGTATCTTACGCTTTTTTACACTTTTTCGGGACTTTTTGATACTTGGAATGTTTTAGATATTTTGCGCAGGGAAATATCTAGCATAGTACAAAGATGGGCCGGCCCAAGTCCAATTCCTCTACGGCCCACGGACATAATTGCTTAGGCCTACATCGTCTAGTAGAGCTAGCTGCTCTTGGCCCAATAATAGACACTCTAAGAAATCTCCGCTCTAGACATTTATTCATCTGTTTCTGATTGAATGTACTACAAATACACACTGAAAGTGAAAGGGATCATAAACAATTGAGATGTAAATTACTGCTATTGTTCTGTCAAGAATCTAGCAGGTGTGTATGGAGATTGGAGCTCACCTGCCTGTAGCTTCGACACTGTCAGGCCTTGCCATTTCTTTACCGACGAGGAATTCAGGATCGTCTAGAGTTTTGGACAAGCTTTCTTTCTACTCGGCTGGTTTTCTTTTCCTTCCAAGAATTGAAGCTCTCTGCAATCTAGGACCGCCCATTCTCCATTTCCTAAAGGCTGCCATGGAGGATTGAGCTGCTTCATACACTATTATCCAATGGGGGCAAAAGGCAAAAGAGCAAAGATGTCAACTTCTTTCAGAACAGTAGGAATGGAAAGGGACGATTGGAAAGCTGAGTTTTAGAGACAGAATCTCACAATTGGTTTCTTCTTTGGTTAGAAAGGTCATGATTTTGGATGCTGCTGCAAATGCTTTTGTGTGTGCCTTGTACAGAACCTCCTTGTACCGGGCTTTGAACGCGTACGAGACCAATAGTCCAATGCTCTTGTCGCAACTGTGTGGCACACACAAGTAGGCAAGTAAAGGGTTAGTGATATACATTGTGATGCAAGGCTCGTTAATTCTTTGGATCTTTGGAGATAAGATACTTCCAAGTTAGGGAAAAGGATATAATTTCTCTGATCAAAGCATATTTTTATATTTAAGGTGACAATGAAAGATCAAACACCTTCACATTGTTTTAGTAGTCTAGTAATACAAGCAAATGAGCAGAACAGTCATAAAAGCCAAACTATGGACAGTAAATTATTTCAGGAGTGCACTAAGGCAATGGCAACAGTGCTCGTTTCGCTAAACTGAGTGCAGTAATCATGCTAGAAGAAAAAGGATGTGCTGAAAGGGTAAGTGCCTCTTTGGCAGCACCAGATTCAAAATGAATGTATACACAGAAATTTAGGGTTACGGTAATGTGGAGGAACTTACTATGGTGCTACTTTACATCCAAACTCATAGAAGTATGAGCAGCGAGATCTTAAGTCAACAGATCCAGCATCAGCCTCAATTTCTAACCTTGTACTGCAAAAAAAAAAAAAAAAAAAAAAAACAGATCGGTTAGATGGAGAAATGAACTACACAACTAGTAAACAAGCTATCAAGCTATGTACGTAAGATTGACACCTAAATCAGGTTAGTTCCAACAACTGTGGACTAAACTATCAGGTAAAAACTTCACAAATTGGACTTTGAATGATTTTTCAGATCAAATTCCTTCTCCAACTGAGAATATATTGTGATAATAGGGGCAATGTACAGAAATCAAGCATGAGAGTGAAAGCCATTACTTCCTATTGAAACAAGCAGGAACTTTGATTGATATGGCTTGTTGCAAGTGCAAACCCCGTGCAAGCCAAAATGGCAGCTCTGCCTTTGAATCTTGTTCAACCTGAGAATAGCATATCACCAAACACTAACATGAGCACGCATCTTATTTTCCTCCCTCCTTTTAACATAACATTTTCCCCACACCATGGCAGAACTTACAAAGCCTCTTTCTGAACTTTCATCAATTTTCACCCCATTCACTGCCTTGTGGAATTGAACTGGCACAAACTGCAATCAACATCATAAAAACGAGAACTAGCAGCACTACAGGAATACAAGTTACAACATACACAGGTCACAGAGTTCTCACATCTTCTTCGGCAAGAATGTCATCAATGTCATAGTAATCCCCCATTTGTGTCTACTCTTTCTCCCCTGGGGAGTCTCAGACTATCCAGCAAGCCACTTCTTCACGCCTTTGAGATTGCAGAATCACGATGCGAAAACCGCACAACTGAATATCACAGCATCTCAGGGTTAGAATAAACCCACCTCCGCACCCAGAATCCAGAACTCGCTTTGTTTCCTTCCGCAGCGAAATAGTGAGATCCCAGTTCCAAGCGTTTGATACTGAGCCAAATCAACAGAACTTGGGAGAAGAAACTCTAGTTCAGTTTCAGCAGCAGCCTGAAATTCATCGAGACGGAGAACAATTCAGAACGGGGTAAAGCTATTAAAGCAAGAGGTGGCAACTAAGAACGAGAAAATGGATCCGGGGAATCCAAGTAGGCACTCGGAGAGAGAACCCTAGAGTGGTAGGAAAAAACGGAATTGAAACACAAACTCACAGATAGAAATCCAGATTTGAATTTAGGAACCGAAGCACAAGTTCCGCTGGCGGGAAAATTCCCCTCAAATTAAAGAAGAAGGTGCGATCTCACCTGTGGAAATTTTCTCGACAGCGATTTGGCTGGTCGGATTCTGCCCAATTTGTGAAAGTGTGGCCGTGAATATGGAAAGTGGAGAGGAGCTTGGGAAATGTCGAGAAGGGGGAAAGAAAGAAAAAGGAGGGAAACTCAAAATTGTCGAAATCGGGAATTTCGCTTCTCTGCGGGCTAATGCGTAGTGTAATTGTGCACCCTCATTAATCGTCGTTGAAAATTCTTAATCGCTCGGGGGCTAGGTACAAATGAAAGTGTGACGTCGTTACCGTAGGAGAACGAGAACTGGTCTCAATGTTGGTAATTATCAAAAAGGAACACATAGCTTTGAAGCATTTACCAAATAGTCACATATCTTTTATATTTCCTAAAATGATATCATAACTTTGAGATTTGTAACAAAATGATTACTTTCCATCCGAAATTTTGTGCAGTTTGCATTATCAGCCTTTCATGTCATCCAAACAATTAATAGAAAACTATTGAAACCAATCTTAGCATTTAGTCATTCGAAAATTGTCGGTATAGTCATGAAATACTAATCCGACCTTAGATCAGGAGCAGTTCCCCCTCAATAAGGAATGGTAGAGAGAAAAGCGGTCAAAGAGGATTGTTGATGTATCAATTGAATTCCCACAGTTTCTCTCGTTAGATCATGCATCAATCCTTTAGAACTTATTGGATTGGTTACATTGTATACTTCTATTAATTTGAAAAGTTTAGCCGATTACAAATTTGATAGAGATCACTATTTTGTTCTAATTCGTGTCAACTGTCATCGTTAATTCTCCTCGGTGATCATCATGCCTCTCTGGACATCGGATGGAAAGTTGGACATAACTACTTAATTGAAAAATATGGATAGTAGAAACTAGAAACGCCAAGAGTCCAAGCCTTCCATTCAAGGGTATGCTCGTAAACATCTCATATGCATAAACACCATTTAAACCTTGATTTAGTGACATATTATCTTAGTAACTCTTACACGATACCTAATGAAGAAGAAACTAAAGCATCAAATAGCCCTTTATGTGATTACTTAACGAAATGTCTAATTTTGATGGAGAAAACTGCAAACTATCGGTTTTCACCAACATTCCCAACAACCCAATCCTACTAAAGCATTCCTATTTAAGAGACTTGACCATATTAATCAGAACTGACTCAGTTTGCCTTTCTTTGACCCTCTACAAAGTGGATGATGATGAAGATGCTGTACAAATCGACTCCAGTTCTGCTGATCCCTTTGCAGAAGAAGTTGAGTTTTTCATCTGCATCGGCAATCAATCCCATCTTCTCTGCGTCTAATACTTGAGACTGCCTCTCTAGTTTTAGTCCCATTGACTCTCCCAGTGGAAGTTCCAAGTCGACGGATTTAGAGTCCTTTTCCCATCGGCAGCTACGAGATCGTATGGAGAATCCTCTGCGAATTCAACTGGCATGGATTTCCAGTGCAAAGAGGGGCTCCATTCTGTTGCTTCTCTCAGCACCTTCAGTATCTCCTTCACCACTATTTTGCTTCCTTCTGCGGATAAGTGAATCCCATCCCTGGTTAACAAAAGAGCAGCATGAAAGAAGGGTAATTTAACTGTTTGCAGCAACAATGTTTGCTCCATGGAAGATCAAGAAGGGATGGAATAAAGACCAGCACTTACGTGAAGCATGCAGTCTCCCAGTCGCTTATCGTTTGAAGTGCAGAGTAAAGATCAACAACCTTTATGTCCAGTTCCTTGCACAGCGTTATACATGCATCCGAGTACTTTTTGCAGAGTTCATTTGTCCTAACCAGCTCGCTCAAGTATGCACTGGTACCAAAAGCAAAGTGGGGAGAATCAGATTTCATCTGCGAGTTATATGTTCAGCAAAAGCAATGCAATTTTGTGTAGTAAGCGGGTGATGATGATGATTTACCTTGCGTTGGAACGAACTCTAACCTCATCAACTGGAGGACAGCTGAGAAAAATTATGCGTATCGTCTTTGAAAGGCTCTGGCATTTGACAAGGAAGTCTAATGAGCAAGCAATTTGGGTAAAGAGGTGATGCTAGAAAATGGGATTGAAGGGAGAGGAAGGACCTTGAGATGAAGTGCGATCTTCTTCATGTTTTCTACATACTCAGGAAGTGGAACATGAGGGCCTAACCCAGAAGAGTGTGGACCCATCGAATCATTCCCACCAAAATACACAATTACTAAAGATGGCTGCACACTAGCATCCTGCAAATTTGGACACAACCAACCCATTTCAGCATCAGCATCAGAGATTCACCAAACCATATCTACTGCTGTCCTAGAAATGGTACAGAGACAGAAATCTTTAGTGACAAAATACGCAGGCTGGTTCTTGCCTACAATCAATTTTGGAAACCAAAAGCAAGCCTTGAGACAGATTTAATCTCTCATAAGTCCCAGCTCAGAAGGATCTCTTCTCCTCCTATGAATCATCATGATGTGAGATTTCGATCAGTACTATGAATTACCTTTGGGAAGATGTCATCGAGCACCTGAACAGCACGACGCGAGTTCCATCCGTAGTACCCTCGTAAGATCACATCTGCCTGCAAATTGCAAAACCATTTTCACACTCCAAAGTGAGGCCAAAAAGGCACAATCGCCCAACTGCAGAAACTAAGCAGTGAATGATGTTTTTATCAGGTTTCAATCTTGTTCCTTTCCTCACAGCAACAGATAGCACTAAAGAAACTTTCAATAATCACCAAACAAATCTTGGATGCTCCAACTGCTTTGGGGCTCAAGATTTCGATTACCTTTCATACAGCAACTCCTAAGAAAAGGACTCGTTTTCAGGGCTAAATGTACGGAGAAGAGGGAAGGGGAAAACAACTAAACCGTTATGCCGATGCAGTAAGTATCGGTCTTTGAATTAATAACAGATGAAAATTCCCTAGGAAAGCCTGCGATGATTGAAGACTCCAGCGAGCTCGAATCGGCGTGGGTGGAATTTCGAGCAGAAAAATGGAGTAAGAAGCAGTCAAACAAACAAAAGGGCCAGGAAGAGAAACGAGAAATTGCACCGGGGCAACGGTGGAAACTCTGAAAAGGAATGTAACAGAAAGGAGATAGTAGGGTGAGTTACCCTGCGAGAGTAGATTTCGGAGAGAGAGGAACCCCAACCGCCATTGCCGAAGCTGAGCTGAACGATGGAGGAGCCGAAGAGAACGAACTGCGGCCTGGACGGTCCCACCATTCTTCCCTTTCACTTCCTATTCTCGCCCGTTGGATATCGGATTTCCCTCCCTCTAAACCAATTTCCTCCGTCTCGATTTCAATGGTTTCACTCTTCTGGTGTAGGAGTAGGAGGAGAAGAAGAACTGAAGAAGGGAGAAGTGGCAGGCGTTAATGGCGTGGTGTATAAAACAAACCAAACAGAGAGAGAGAGAGAGAGAGAGTCCGGAAAGAAAGGACAGAGGACAGAGCAGTGTTTTAATTTGTGGTTTTGCTATTTTCTGTCACTCCCCAAAAGAGCCATAGACAAGCTGCATTTACTCCTTCAGTCCTACTTCCTACTGATGCCATTACCAGCTAAGTTCCATGAAACCCCATTTGCTTTGCTACTGCTAAGCTCCATAACCATTTCTAATAAAGGCCAAATTGAAGACAACAATAAAACAAACCTCAAGTCTCAAGCTTTCATTACCAGCCAAAGGTTTCATGAATCCCCACATTCTCATACTAGAGTAGGGCCCGATCCGATGGTCGGATTCATTTGGTCAATAACTTAAACAAAAGTTATAATTGTAGGAGACATGACACATTTTTGTAGGGTTTATAAAATAATTTAAATTATTTCATCACCAAAAAAATCAAAAAGAAATATACATATCATAACTTTTTTTGATAACATCCTAACGGATTATTGTCCAAATTTTTTATCAAAAGTAAAAAAAAAAACATGTGTAAGGGAAGTGACATATAAAAATTGTATCAAACTGCATTTAGATTTACCTCGATATCAAAATGAATGCAATTTTTTTGAACTTATTTGAGATTGCTTCCCCATCAACATCCTTATATCCACTAACAAAAATGTACTTTATTCATTAAGTTAAATTACTAAAGAAGAACAAAAGATTTACCTTATCAATTATCTGAAACCTCTCTCTGTTCTTCCTCTCTAATGCTCTTAATTTTGTCCTCTCCATACTTGTTCTACATCTTCTTGGATTTATCAAGTCTCTTATGGGCTCTCTAAATTCTATAGTTTGATCTCCTCTAATTATTTATTATCTCATAGTCTATTTATTTTCCGTATTTTTGTCCAATTCTCCTCTAATTATATCTTTATGTTAATCAATCATGGATACCAAGATCCTCTCTTTCATCAAATGGTATCATAGTCTAGTTATCCTATCACCCAACACTGTCGCTTATGTCGTTACAACTCATATTAATTGTCTTCAACGAATTTGTGGAATTTACATGGAAGGTTCGGCATATATCTCGGTGTCAAAGAAACAACAATTATGACCAAGAAGGATGGTGCAACTACATTTTCAATTGAGACATTTATTTTGTCGTAATGAATTCATTGCAGGAGTTGGATTAAATTGGAAGTGAAAGAGCGGTCGAACCTTGAAAAGGAAGTATATGAATTAGTTTATACCAAATCTCGAGGAAAATAATCTTTTAGAGGGGATGTATTGATGAATTATTAGTTATTATTATGATTATCATTGAGGGTAAGAATTTTCTCAACCATTTTTATATTTTTAGCCATCCAAACCTTATTGTCCCCAAAACTTAATTCATTATTACATATCCTTGGATTTTTATAAATTTTATTCCTATGGCTCTCAATTCGCTTAATATTCATATAGCATGAATTATTCTTTATCTTGTTGTCTATTTCTCTCCTTAGTTTTGGCCAATTCTCCTATACTTAGTATCTTTTGATTAATCAATCTCGGGTTCCAAAATCCTCGCTCTCATCATACCTACAACCTTCACCATAGGCATGCTTTTTCTTCTTCTCTTGCATTGTATTGAGATAAAATTTTAATGATGAAATATAATTTATGCGCAAGTAAGAATTTACTTTTCCTTATCTGTCGAACTCACTTATAGAGTCTGCAATGTTGTAACCGGTGATCTTGATATGAAACTCCAACTCCATTGTCTTCATTTGTAGGAGATAAGGATGGGGATGTCCCCTCATTCTATCACTGACTTGTGTTAGAAGTTAGGTTTAAGTACCCATGTACATATTTTTCTTTTCTGACGTGGGTTAGGGCTTGGGGTGCAGCCGAGTATATATGTTTGTGGAGGGATTTCGGCCATTGTTAGCTTTCGTGAACGTGAATAAATGGATCGTTGCATTTGAGGTACACATACTGATAAGTATTTGCAAATTCAAGTTGTTTTTCTAGTCATGAATATAGTAATTATATTTCCATAATGATTTATAATTATGCTAACTTAAATATCTTATTACCTTCAATTTTTAAGATCTAAATGAAGCATGATTTGACTGATTTAATGATTTTCCAAGGACAATATTTATTTGAGATGTAGAACTGCAAAAATAATTACTAAAAACAATATGATATAGATACAATCTTAACAATAATTGAAATAAAAACATACTTAATGACTAAATAATTGAGATGTACATCTTAGACATAATGATGTTGTCATTTTTTGGCATAATACTACGGAACTATTTGCCTCAATAGGGAGAACCACCTTGGAGGATAAGTAAAAATCACATAGCAAGAAATTCATGACAATTCAATTAATCATCCATCCCTAAGCATGTGTTATTGTGACTATATTTTATAGGGATTATCTTTATAGAAAAACAATTTATTAGGGGCCATTTATCACAACTAAAACTTGAATTTTTATTCCATAGATGTAACATCGATTGAAACTTATTATAATTAGAAGGCTTCAATTCTAGGAACTAAATATTGAAAACACATTCATAATTAAGAAAAGAATTGTGAGGCTGAGTATTTTTACAATGATATTGATTAGGGATGACAACTTTGACCTAACACATTTTATCCGGTCTATTTAACATGTTTTGGAGTGAATAATATCCATGGTACTCTCCTCGATCTGAATGATATGTAATTCTACTTAAACTAATTAGGATTTAGCTTTTATGGCCTCATATTTTAGCAATAATAAAATTTTAAAAAGGCGTGATTCTCAATACCTTAAATAATTCAAATACACTTATCATATTCTTGAATAAATTTATAGATTTGTATCACATAATAAATTATCTGACCTAATACGGACGAACATATATAGATATGCATATAATCATCGATAATTTCTAATGCCGGATGGACTGATGATGCAGTGATAAGTCCAAGGTTGTCGTCCCGTGGGTCGAACCACCGGTTGACCCATTTTGATTTGGACCTGGTGAGAAAAATGGGCCACACACACATCGGGTCGACCGCTGCAAGGTACTGAGCTGGAGGTCAGACTATGTCTTTTTTTTCCTTTGGTTTGTAAAATGCTCATATTTTCCGATTTTCCTTTTTCTCCTAACCCAATCTTTGAGATCCTAAATTGAACATTCTAATATTGATGTTATATATGTGTTTGTGAATTTTCACTATATGTTGGATGCAAGTACAAAATGTTATTTTTGTGTAATATTACATGTTATTACTCATATGTTATATAAGATTTAATATAATTTATAAATGTATAACAATATAATGTATTTTCATATATTCGAGCTAAACCGAACTAAAATGGTCGAACAATTAACCCTCAACCCACCTACTCGACCGGGCCAATAGACTAAATCGGGTTGACAACCTTGAATTAGTCGAAATTGTTCAAGTTGATTAGTGGAGCTTGAATTTTGTAACAATGATGCCGCGAGAGTTGTAGGTTGAATTTTTATTTTATTATTATATATCAACAATTGGAGCATGAGTTTTAATAAGTTTTTTATATGTATCTCAATTTGATTAGGCTTTTAGCCCCATGAGACAGTAGCGGAATAGATGAGTAAACAAAAAGACTAAATTGTCCTTCCGTTCTATGCGCATAGGCAAGGAAAAATTGGATTGGGTGTGCGATCAAGGAGAATCTCCATATATAATTTGTATGATGATTGGATACATAAAAAAAAATTAAAAAAAGGTGTTGTTTTCTTTTTTGTTGAAAGTGGATAATTTATTGTAAATGCACATACAAATTCAGTAATTACTCGAGGTCGCAAATATTCGGAAATTCATCCTATGAAAATGGATCTTGCTTTTGTTTAACTTGGCCGTAATTTCAAGTCAATTTTATTCTTTTATTCTTTTTATTAAAGACAAGCCGAGAAGGTAGTAACGCAAGATCTAGTTCACAATATCGACGACAATTGAATAGTTCATGGAAGAGCACGTTTTGCTATGTAATTAACCGACTTTCTAAGACAAATAATAAACGAACACACTGCATAGGGGGATTCATGTGATTTGCATGCGGATTAGTTAGCCTAACCTGGTTCATGAAATCATAGAAGAAGAAAAATGAATTTCCACATGCTATGCTTCATGAGAATGGGAACCGCACCTAACCAAAGTTTGGGGGAAGGAGAAGAGGAAAATTAAAAGCTGTGTGATGGCCAACTACACAGAAAGTAAATGTCTTCCTTACCATTACAACAGTACAGTTTATAGGTGCGGGACAAGTCTGTGTATTCAATTCGCATACAGAAGAAGATACAGTACGAGATATTTTTACCCCCTATATAGCATTGACTATTTTTTTTTAATGTATTTTCACAGCGGATGTTGAAACACTTTTTTACTTTTTAGTATATGGTTTGATATTATAAATTTATAATATGAATATGTAGATTTGTATTCGGTGCACTCAAATAATTGGTACATACTATTACTATAGGGGCTAGAGGTGGCAATTGGATAGGATTGGTGGATTGGATCGGTGGATCCATGGATCAAATGGATTGGATCCAATGAATTGGTGGATTCATGGATTGGTGGATTGATTCATGAATCCAAATGATATCAAAGGCTTGGACCAAAATGTAAAATTTGAAAAGTTTTGGTACTAAAATGTCATAATGAAAATTTTTAGGTACCAAAATGTAATTTTTCAATGATTTTTTCGTATAAAAATATAAATTTTAGGTACCAAAATGTAAAATATAAAAAATATAGGTACCAAATCGTAATTTGCCATTTGGATCCATGGATTGATCCATGAATCCACGAATCCAATTGGATTTGGATCAAATGGATTGGATTTAAATGGATTGGATTAGGTGGATGGATTGGATTCATAGCCTCTAATAGGGGCGGAACTATTGGCAAACAAGGGGGTTGCGTGGCACCCGCTTGGATTTGGAGAAAAGCCCAAAAATTAATAATATTAATATGTTAATAATGATATTAATTCCTTAATTTCAATGTCAATTGTTAAATGTGGTATTATTAAACCACAACAAACTATGTAAATTAATTTCATCTACTAATATCTACATTTCTACATTATAGTCTATCAAGATGGATAGGAAATGCTAACTATTAGAGAAAATCACTAAATTCTTATGATAATGATATATAGCCGGAAAGAGAAAATTAGTTCTCATCAATGTATTTGCTTGTGAAAATTGATTTGATTTGCTACTACCAGTTGTCAATGTTCAAGTTGATAACATTTTATGCAGTGAAACGATTGACCATCCTTTCGCATCAAGTGAATTAAAATAGTGAATGGTTATTTGGTGTGATACATTAAGTGCGAAATCTTGATAGTTTGGCCGATTCATATAGATTACAATAATTGCACAACATGAAATATGAAACTATATGTGTAAATTTTTTATGGCACCCCCTTGAATAAAATCCTGGCTACGCCACTGACTATTACTATGTACTCGCCTAATAATCGTTATATTATGAGACGACGAGTATGTCAAGTCACTTGTGATATGATATACAAGAAAACACTTGAATTTGTAAAATCATTCAGAATTTGGGTTCCTTAGAGTTTAGCGATTTAGGGTTCGGGGTTTAGAATTTACAATTTGGGGTTTAGGTTTAGGATTTGGGATGATATTTTTTTATAGGTTAGGGTATTGTATTGATTAGTCATGATCCTACGTTGTGTAATCATATTAGACTAATGTTACCAATTAAAATTCAAAATTCAATGTCTTAAAACTAGTTTTAGAGTTGGGTGCATAGTATGCGCTCATTTTTGTGAGTGCGTCTATATAATAGCCATTTTATAGGAGGTGGTATAAGTTTGTTTTTAGTTAGTTTCTACTTCAGAGATCCGAAACAAAAAACCTCCAAATTTAAGACCAGTGATATTATCGTTGGATCCATTCTTGTTCGCTATATGATAGGCAAATGTTGGAAACCAACAAGTCCATGAGATGTGAATATTATTGCTAACCTACTCACTCTAATTCCTTCACAACTGACCCTTTCAACGTGATTTTTCTGGTGACCGAGAAGGTGATGGGAACTGAGCAGAATGATGCATGAAAAGATTTGCAGGATGGGAAGAGTGGACGCCGGAGGAGTTACGTGGAATGGTTGAGGGGAAGACAGCCCATTTAAACTTCCACAACTGCTCCAATGCTTCCAATTAATGAACTCAACGCACAAATTGTCAAACAAGGATTTAAATTGGTGAGATTATAATGATCCAACTCCAAAAGCAAACGTCAAATTTAATCGTTAATATCACTCTACTTATTATTCAAGAGATGAACATTACATGAACACCACATATTAAAAACACGAATGTCACATGTTACAGTTTACACTACTATGTCGCCATCCCGAATTTATTCAAAATAAACTAACAAAAGCAAACCAAAGAAAGTCAAATTTCATAACAAGGATGGAAAATAATAGCTGACCAACCAAGAAGATTTGGCAGCACCACATCAGAAACAAGAACACAAGTGGGTATTAGGGTTAGTGACCACTTATCTAACTCTGCGGCGGCCACCTAACTCCACTTCCCCCTAATTTTGTACTTGGATACTGTAACATTTGCATCCGGTCAACTTTCGAATAGGATGGCAAAATAATCTATCGTGATTCGTGAATATCTAATTGAATTTTGAATCGATTTTGTTGGAGAAAATTCAATCAATATTATTTTTGGGTGAATTTTTTCCGAACGCGAAAGAGGGTTAATTGATTTTGTGGGGTTTTGGTATTTTAATTTTTAAGTATCTGCGTCGAACTTGCTCAAATATGTGTTATAAGTTATAACTATGTCCTCTCATTCAAAATACCATGTTGTTCATCCATATCACTAAAACATTATAACGGAAAAAATCCCAAAGTACACTAGTTCTTAAAAAAAATTCCCAAAATACATAAGTTATAAAATAAATTCCAAAAGTACACATGTTTGAGCATCACCGTTTTAGACAAAAGCGGTGAAGGTCATCACCGCTTTTGACTAAAACGGTGATGTATTCACCGTTTTTGACTAAAACGGTGATGTATTCACCGTTTTTGACTAAAACGGTGATGTATTCACCGTTTCAAACTAAAACGGTGATTGCTTCACCGCGTGAGAGAAAAACGGTGAAGCACTGAACTGCGTCCAAACTTTAAAACAACGTAACTTTGTGCTCGGTTATCCGATCGTAGCGAATTTTTTTTTGATTCCGCATAATTTTTCGAGATCTTGCAAGCGCTCTCCCACGGTGAAGCAGTCACCGTTTTGCTCTCCCACGGTGAAGCACTCACCGTTTTGCTCTCACGCGGTGAAGCAATCACCGCCCTTCTCTGACGCGGTGAAGGCCCAAACATGTGTAGATTGGGAATTATTTTCATAACATGTGTATTTTGAGAATTTTTTTTAAAAACATGTGTAACTTGGGATTTTTTTCACATTATAACTATCTTTTGAATCTTAAATCTTTGTCATTTTTTCTCAGTTTTGTAAACAATATGACAGAGAAACTTCATTTTACATTGACGTTAAAAAAAACGTTTATATCTTTGTGCATGATTGTTTGGAGATGGTGGAGATTATCCAAAATCGCATGTTGATTGGTTTTGGTATAACATATTACGTCCCGCATAGTTTTTTGATAATGGGAATGGTTACGATTTTAACCATGGTTCGAAAATTATATACATGAAAACCAGTCCCACACTCACACTCGAACAGGGATGGCAATGGGTTGGGTTTTGTCAAATCCAAACCCATGGGTTTATCCGTGAAAAAAACCTGGAGTAAAATCCACTGGGTTTGAAAAACTCAAACCCAACCCACTGGGTATCCGCCGGTTCATGGGTACCCATGGGTTTTTTCATAAAAATTTTACAGTACAACTTCCTATCAAAATAAAAATCAAATATCAATCTCTCAATATAAATTATCCATATATAAAACACCATTCTAGAAAATTCAAGTAAATCACAAATTAACCATACAAATTGTTCAACACCAATCTAGAAAACTCAATAAAATTGAAGCAAATCACAAATTATCCATAAACAACATGATTAATTGAAAGCTTCTTCATCCTTGTCAATTAAGCTTCTTCACTCTCCACTCGATAATATCAAATTCATTCTACACAATTAGAAAGAAAAAATTAGACATGTCTCCACAAATTAGTTGTTTAGAATATTATATATACCAAAAAAATTAATTATATGAGTGTGGGCGGGTACCCATGGGGCGGGTTTACCTAAACCCAAACCCAATTCAACCCGATGAATAGTGAACGGATTTAAACCCAAACCCTACCCAAAACCCATCAACACGAATTTTACCCGCGTTGACTGAGTTGGGTCAGGTAGGGTACCCGTGAGTTCCAGTTTTGTTGTCATCCTACAATTGAACCCGTTACATCATTATTTTGGAGGCGTTCCATCAAATCCAATATATAATATAAATGTTTATTGACTATTAACGCAACAAATTAATTTAACAATAGGAGAAATCAAACGAATGAAGTAACTACTAGCCTACAACCAAAAAAACGAATGAAATAGAGCTAAAGACAGCTCTAGTCATCCCATCTCAACTCATAGATGAGTGATTATTCCATCACGTCCAAACAAATGAACAATGGTGCGGCCAATGTGCTATTTGGGTGCCTCCAAAATGATACAACAACTCAACAAGAATTCCTATTCATGTTTGTGTCTTCCCGCGATGGGATTTTAAAGAGTAGACAAAAATACCTGTATGAAGTGATTTGATGTATATCTATCCGCTTCCCCCTTTCCAGGGAAGAAATAAATGAGTTAGGTCCAAGTTCACAGCTCCTGCTAACTGGGGCTGTGAACGATGGCAAAGAATAATACATCTCTGGTTTTCATATTTATATAAAAGTTACAACCAAAATGAGTATGAGAGGCTGATCTCGGTTTCCGGTCTTCACCCGGTTAAAGCTCTGCGGAATTTAAGCAGCCAAAGCGCGAACTTCATCCCCAGAAGACGAGCTTCCAACCGCAGTTCGTCCAACCACACGTCGATCCAAGCTAGGATGTTAAATCTCCTCTGCGACTTCTTTGCATCGATAACTGCCTCTGACGAGATCTTTCCAACGATGAAAAATGTATCTAGTGATGATTCCTGCAGCTGTAAGACCAGAGAGAGCCAATCAATCACATGACAGGAATGCCTAGGTGGGGTTGGTAGTCTAGTGGCCAAAGATTAGATGGAATAATATTAGGTAGGGTAGTAAGGAATAGTCACCAAAGCATTGTTGACAGCCCGTAGACAGTCGTTTGTCTTCAGCATCAACAGAATAACCCGGGGAAGCCTCCTCAGGAGCTCAGAGATCTGGGGGAAATACTGAGATGCGTACATCTGGAGAAGGTGACAGAAAACCAAGTGCAAAGATCAGCAAAATTATCCACCAAGGCTAACAAGTTGAATAGGAGAAGCAGAGAGATTATTAGGTCAACACAAAAACCCCACCTGTAGTTCCGAGCGATCACTGTCATTGCCCTTTATCACCAAATGATCAACAGCTGGGTCAATGACTCTGTTCCAAGGCCTCATGGTGAGGATACCAGCAAAGAGTGGATATAGATCTTCTCCAGCTCCAAGTTTAACGCAATTTTCCTTTATGGCCTTTGCATCAGCAAATACTAGACCCTGTGGCAAGCAAAACCACAGAGCATCATATAGACCTCAATTAAGTCATTGACGAACGGAAAGCCAGTTGCAACAGGAGAGAAATCAGAAAATATACCTTCCAAAGCGAGGCGTAGTTAAATCTAGTAGAGAAATCTAGTTCCTTGTATAGACCGTGGTCTAAGAGCACCAACTGTGGTTTTCTCTTGCCTACAATTCACACACAAATTGGTTTCAATTCTAACTAACCACTATCTGCGTAATGTAGGGCATTTTTCTGTATTGGTTGCATAACAGTGAGCTTTCAATGTGTCCTATATAAAGAGCTTACCTAGAATGTTCCCTCCTCCAGAAGGAAAAGGGCGAATTATCAAGTTAGCAGCATGGGGATCACAGTGCACGAATCCATGCTTAAACATCATTTCAGCAAATGCTTGACTAACCTGCATGTTTAAAAAGCGAATTTCATAAGAGAATGATCATTTTATCAAGCAATGATAACATCTCTTGAAAAGGAAAAATACGGGGAGATAGACATGGCCTCCATCCTGGCGATTCACCAAAAAACAATGAGCTGACAAATAATAGGGATAGCCAGGAGCAAGCAAAATTTCTATTCTGGTCAAACAATATGCACGACCTTCTGTATTCATCTTTAGACAAAATGGTAAGCTTATAGTGTGTGAAGTTAGCTTGACTTAAGAGCAAACTATTTCCAGATGAAGGCAAGACCAATGAGCGGACAGTACAAGTGTGGGGTTATAACAAGACATATTTATCTGCTTCTGCATTCCAAGACACTGTCTCGGTATGGCTTAAACATGAGCATACGTATATGTAATATCAACATTTATATGTTAATGTATTTCAAGTGATTATCATAAAGCAGATACAATGACAATCTTATATCACCGCAAACACTTACCAACGTTGAAACTTCCTTAGGTTTGAGACCAAGTTTATGAATCGTCTTGATATCGTTCACGTGTGCACCGTCAATATATTCCATGGTCAGTAACTTCGAAGTGCTTAAGTTCCAATGAACCCTTGGTGCATAAACATAAGCTGCTATATGAGGAGATAGCTTCCAGAAATTTTCAATACATCTCTCGCTGTTCTTTGCTTCAACTAAGAAATCCAGTTCCTGTTCTTGAAATTTGAACCACTATCAATATTTATCCATAATAATAATAACACAAGGGAAACTAGTTAACCCTGAGCTCTTTACAATCTTCATTCAGTACAATGGTAATCACTTGCAGACTCAAAACCATGAAACGGGAAAGAAACAAGAGTACTTGCCTTGGGCAAACTCTCACTCATTTCATCAATCAACCATCTGCACTTTTAAGCCAAGGGAAATTTCATTAACTTTATCTGTTAAAGACCAAATATACATGCACTCAAGACCTGGCAGAAACAGTATCTAAATAGCAATAATACACCAGGATAAACATCCCTTTATGCATAAGAGACATACACCAAAACTGTAAAAATTAAAGCAACTTTCCATGAGAGTTACTCAGATGAGTGCTCTACACAAATAACTACGCCGGGTGAGTGTTTGACTAAGAAACTGAATATTGGATGTGGAAACAGAGGCAATCACCCAGGGTAAAGCTACCTGTAATCAAATGAAGGGAAAACATAATGTAGAGCATTCACAATCATATCCACCGTGGCATGATCTGCAGCAGCTGTATCTGTCATGTGTGTGTGCTGCACCTGAAAAGCAAAGCAATCTTAAAAGGACTTCATAGCAAACATAGCTGTTCCATGGAAATGTACAAAATTGTAGAAGAAAAAGCAGCTTTAAAAATTTGACCAAGGTAGTACGAATTATAAACCTTCACAGCAACTTTTTGGCCATCAAACGTGCGAGCAACATGAACTTGTGCGAGAGAGGCACTAGCTATCGGTTCAGGATCAAACTCGCTAAATAACTGCACGTGAAAGGTTCTCAAGAATCAGATATTGAACAATGATCAGGTGAATTTGGTAAACACAAAAATATATGGAGATAATAGAGACCCGTAGACTAGCACTAGAGCATTCAAAAGCCGTAAATTTTCACAAGATTGCAAAATACTTACTTTATCTGGTTCCTCCCCGAGCTCTTTCTTGACAACTTGGCGCACCTGATCATACGAAGACACTGGACATCTGTTCAACATCGACTCCCGCATTGTCTGAACGTATTCTTGAGGTACTAGATATTCCTGCATAAGAATAAGTTAACTAGAACTTGCAATGGATTGATTGATTGATTGATTGGTAGCTAGATGTGATTCATACAACTTGAGACAAAACCTACATGAACACCAAATCCAACTTGTACAAATCCCAAGGAAGCAGAACAAAATCATACCAGTTGCCCGATGTGTTGACCTAGCTTAATGTATATGCCTCCATTTCTGAAACATAGTTCCCGTAGCTTACAAGCAGACCTAAGGTGAACTTCATGTTTAACTTTCGCCCTCTCCTCGCTTCCTTCCGGCAATCCAAACAACGAGTACTCATAATCTACCAGCAGCAAACAATAATCAAGAATCAAAACCAACTCCAAAGCTCCTAACATCAAACCTAAGGGATCGTAATTGAACCAGCCAGGTCCATTGTGAAAGAATTCGAGAAAGGAAAACAGAACTGCTCTCTCCAACTAAGCTCAGCTGAAGAAGATGTAATGAGAATTATGACAAAAAAACGCCATTGAAAAGAGGTACCTATGAGCTCGAAAGTATTACACGGACAATCTAGCAAGTAAAGCATTCACCAAGAACAACAAGATTGGAATTAATGAAACGGAAGGATACCGAAAGCGATGGAGGCGGCAGTTACGGAGTCGCGGACAAGGCGAAGGGGGACAGTGGTGCAAACCTTGAGCGTGGTTGCTGGATCATCGGAAGTAGCAATTGCCGCAGCACCGCCGCCGGTGACAAGTGCGGTAGCTGCTACCGCGAGCTTTGCTTGAGCTCGCCACAAGAAACGGGCAGCCATGGGCGCAAACCGGCAAAAAGAAGAGAGAAGAAATTGTCTCGGTAAAACGCACAGCTTGAGAAAGAAGAAGAAGAAATCAGCACGCACAGTTCCCGACGAGTATAAGAAGAGCCAAAACGGACCTAATACATTTGGGCTGGATGTCACGGCCCATCCAAAATTAGCCCAATCAGAATCAGAAAGTTGGATAGCCAAATTCCCGTAAGCACCCTAAAAGAACAATTCGAATAACCTGCTTACATAATTTTTACAACTCAGATGAACCAGCATTCCACAAGAGTAAACCCTTTTTTCAAACATAGGAATGATCAATTAAGCATGTGGTAAACATGATTACATGACCTAGTAATGATTAATATAAATTTGTACAGTTCATAAAACCTACATTCCACAAGAATAATTTGTCTATAAGTCTATTATAACATAAGAATCGCCTAATTGTTGACTAGTTGACAAATAGCACAAGGATAATCAACGCTTTGAAAGATGAAGTTAGTATGAAAGCCACACGACAGCGGAAGAGAATGAAATCTCTATGCATTGATTTGTCGGACCCGTCACTCTAATGTGGGTTCAGTTTACTGCCTTCGCATTAATAATGAAAGAGTGCCTTGTTCTAAAAGTAAAGTGAGCTAGACTCGGAAAAGGAATCAAAACAACCTCGCGACGTGCCATACGATACGAGCCCCCACCGAAACCATTAACCATGGCTTGATTCAAACATTCTCAAATCAAGTATCGGCATTTTCCAAGCTTCATCGATAAAGTTGATGCGATCAGAATCGTGTGAACTTAATCACAACTCAAAAAGTAGCGATAGTTACTTGGTTTCTCAATTCATAAAAGTATGTCAGTCAACAGAAGCAATTGAAGGAAGAGCCATAGTATCATTTCCTGAGTACTGATGAGTGGCACTTGTGTATATGTTACGAAAGTCAATCGACGATATGTTGGTGTCCTGTGAGGAGTTCTGCCAATTTCTTGTCTTCGTCAATAGAAAGAAAAATCTACATTATGTAAATTCCCAAACAATGAGACTTTGAGAAATACAAAAACTAGATGTTGTCATCGTTTGCATAAGAAAAATACAGAATTAGTGACACAAATGATCACTTACGATAGGGATCATCAATAAAAACAACCACTTAAATGTGCATTTTACAAGTTAGCAACCCGCACTACACTAACTAATAAAATGTTCACTTCGTAATGACGGGAAATTAACGTAATAACCAGTTTTGTGGTTATCTCAATCATAAGTTTCTAACTTGTTAATTTAAATACAAATGACCAGTTTTGTTCGACAACACAAACCAACTAGCCAACTATGATAGCCATGTGATAGGTAAGGAGTCTTAAATATACAATTGAATTATAGTTTTTCATTTTGTTTTTGTTGGAGGGGGGATTCCTTTCCATATTAGAATGAAACAATTAGATAGGAACCTAGCTAATATAGACCAGAATTATTACTTGGATAGTGTACTACTCATATAATTTCATTTATAATTGCAATAGATAGATGTAGTCGTCCTAGTAGCTGATCAAACCAGGAAGCCAGGCCTCTGAAGCAATTATCAGTGCTCCTCCAATGAAGCTACCAAGCTCTGGCCAAACTGATGTCGACCCCAACCTCTACTATAAGTTGGCAGCACTCACAGCCTCATCGAAACCATCCCACTTACGCCGCAATTTCGATCTGTAAACATGGCGGCGAAGTTTTCACTACTGCTAGTAGCCTTCCTCTTCCTTCACTCCGCCATTCCAGCAACCGTCGTGGATTGTTTCCAGCACGACGAGCCAGGTGGGGATGGTGTCGAACACCACTCCACGCCTCGCCACATGGCGCTGCTAGTCGATTTCGGTGATCATGATGAGACATCGTTTTATCAATATATAGCAATGGAAACTGATGAAAATGATGCAGAGGATATTGATGAGTTGATTTCATCGGAGTTGGATTTGGAGGAAGGATGGACGTCCGGGCTAGCTTAGCTCACTACAGACAATTTGCCTCTGTATATAAGCTATATTTCCCTGTAATTATCGTCATGTTATTGTAGATGTTCGATATAGATTTTGGGCATTGGGCACATAGTTGTTTGCAACCAAACTCTATTCCATACTTTAATTTCTGAACACGTTTCTATGCCAAGAACCATTGCCTTAATGTGTGGGCTTAATTTACAGTCTCAATAGCGCCTGAGTGCCTTGTTCTAAAAGTCGAGAGAGCCGGACTTGGAGGAGGAACCAGAACAGCTTCCAGACGTGCCATACGAGCTCCCACTGGAACCATCAACCGGGGCTTGATTCAAGCATTCCAAAACCAAATACCGGCGTTTTTGCAGCTTTATCGACAACGTAGTTGCCTCCAGAACTGCAGGAACCTGATCACAGCTCGGAATTAGGCGATAGTTGCTCGGTTTCTCAACTCACAAAAGTTGGTAAGAGTTCAAAGAGCCATAATGTTCTTACTTGAGTGTTGATGCGTGGCACTCTGTGTATGTTAAGAAAGCCAACGATCTCCTGGTAGCCCGTGAGGAGTTTGGCCAATTCTTTGTCTTCGTCTGGGGAAAGCAAAATCTTCAATACGTAATTCTCATAACATTAGACTTTCAGAAATGAAAAACCACCGCATTAAGAGACAAACCTGGGATTGCTTTAACTGACACCAGGCAGTCTGCCAGGTGCTGCCACCTTTTACAGAAGGAAGGCGATACAAGGGAAGAAGGGAATGTAATTATAGCAACTGCATTTGCAGACCGCACAGTGCTCTTCAATGATCTGATAAAGGAAAGCATCTCCCATTCCTACAGGAATCCACAATTTTTTTACCACGGTTAAACATTTGCTGGGAAACAGGGTTAAGAAGAAAGAGATTACGCAAGGTTAATTAGAGCGATAGCAATCTGTAATCCGAGTTAAATGAGTACTGCTAGTACCATGTTGGAACTTTCACATTGGGGTGCACATAACGATTGAATGGCAATACGACCCGTGCAAGCAATGCTCGCATCATTTCTGAACATGACAATTAGAAGATTGGTAAGGCCAACAAAGTAGATAGTAAAAAATGCACGTCAATAGACCTATAGAAGAGAATTGTCATGCTTGTAAGCTGTAACAAAAGCATGAGTTGTGCGCGTGCAAGAAAACGTGCATCTTCCACAGTTTATTCTGTGGCCGTAGCCAAGGAATCTCTCAAATATTGTCAGGAAGTTCACAGAAATACCTGGGAAACTGTGACAAAAATGAAGTGCATCGCTCCTGAAGAGCAGCAATATTTGGTAGATCTTTGGTGCTAATACAGTCTACATGCTGCCCTGTGTAAAAATGTCTATCCAATGGCCTCCGCAAGTCAAACTCATTCGAGAATTCTTGTTTGTTATCTGCAACAAATGAACTTAACATTATCATACAACCATGTTCCACCCTGAACACAAACTCATAGAGCGACAGACCGAAACAAGATCATGCCTCTTTGACCATCAAGGTTTGACTGATTTTCACCAAAGTACTTCTTGTATTGCCAAGCAATTCTCAAACCCTTCTCCTGCATTACCAATTTCCAATTAGACTAAGTTGAGATAATGGCAAACAGAATGTAGAGATCGGTCGCAGCGTAAGACCTGTTCTGCATCATGACTGCGGGATTTATCATCTTTGGGGGACGAAGGACTGGGCAAAGTACCCAAAAACCCTCTTGGGTCTTTGGATGGACTAGCGTAAAGAAGAGGCTGCTTTTGGACAAGTCCCTGAGACATGAAGTTCCTCAGTAAGAGCATGTGATGAGGTGCTTCTGAATCTTCCATCACCATGACCAAACTCCCCAAAGGAATCCCACCACCTAGGGTCTCTAAATAGTGGGAACGAAATCACTTGTAATTAGTTTCAGTTTAAAGGAATTCCATTCTCGTGGAAAATAAAGGGAAAATAGTAGATAATATTTACTGTCGAGGTCAGGAATTCCAGAGGAGACCAAAAATGTGCCATTAGGACCGCACTTGATTTCAGGGCTTTGGGCAGAAGATGCAGCCGGCAGGTTGCGAGAGAAACTGCTTGTCCGGGTCTTCGTAGCAGCCATTGCTCCTCCTCAAAGTTAAACCCTCTACGTCAAACAGAAACAATTATAACTAATTAACGACGGCTCATAGAAGCTTTTCATCGAACACCTAGTACGCATCTTAGAAATTAAGCAGAGAGTCAAATTATTGATGCCGATTTAAGCTTTAGAACCAACCTGCTGTTGCTTGCTTGCTTGACGGACTTCTCTAAAGGCAGAAGCTTGCGAACAAAGCCAGGACGGAGGACGAACAGTTTCAAGTTTACTACCAGGCTGCGGCACCCGGAGCAAGCTTGACAAACAACCGTCCTTCAAAGAACTGTCACTTTCTGCTTCCTTTGATTTCTCAACAACCGATTACTGATCACAGACTACGATAGTGAAAGAAAGGCGTCAACGGCTGTCTTCTCCTTTTCCCGGTTCAAGGCTCGACGCTACGAATTTCCTTTCTCTAACCGCCGATTTCACGGTGAATGTGAAGACAGAAGTTCGTCTCGGCCTCCGCCTTCAATCTCCCCGCCGCGAACTAGCATTTGGGCCCACCCTAACTAAACGGGCCTCAACTTTCGTGTGTAGCATTCCTGATCGAAGCCCGATATCAACATCTTCGTATCTCAGTTCTCTAGTCGGCCCAAGCCCAGATTCCTTTCTTGACAAGTTTGCCCAACATTTTTTTTTTCCTTTGACAACAAATTTTGCCCAACCCAAATAAAAACAAACCGTGCATATCAATTCCATTGTTTTAATATCGCAATACTATTAACAAATCACTATAAAATCCAACTTTTAGCATGCGAGTCAGTGCGATTTTGTATGGTACTCAACTGAACATTTTAGCAAGCTTTCGTTTCTTGCAACTAATTTTTTCGGATGATCATTTTCTTTAATAGATGGATAAGAGACATGTATAAACCTAAAGCCACAATAAAAGCAATACAAGGATTATCAGCATTCTAAGAGACAAAAGGCTACTTTCATTAAAGAATAAAATGGACTATAAAGTTTTTGGTAGTATGCTTAACGAATCTTTATCCATGCATTGGTATGCAATGTAGTGTCCTCTTTCTATATCCACCTGTATTCTGATATGCACCTAACTTTTAATCCTTTAATATTTGAACAAAAGATGTCTGCTTTAATCAAATCCGTTCCAAAGTGTTACGAGGACAAGAGAGCAAAAGAAAGGTTCCAGGGAGACAAAGAACCAACTATGATTCCGTTTTACAGCGCAGATTCAGTAGATAGGCTGTCTATTCTTAGTTGTCAACTAATTCCCCATCTTTAAAAATATATATATATATATATATATAACAGTAATAGGGCAGGCAGTTAGTCTAAAATGGGATCACCATTGGAAAAGCAATAATAACATTGGTCGATGATCAAGTTGGAGTGTTGAGTACTAGTGGGGAAGTGGTGTCATTTCTGCTTCGTTGTCAAAGCCTTTCATAATCGTATCCTTATCATAATCAACGATTGTAATTTCTTAGCTAGCTATTTCCCATTTCCTTTCTGTTTATGATTTGATCTCTTGATTTTTTTTAAACCCAAACAGTAAAGGCTGTCGCTTCTTGCCTAGCACGATTTGAATCCTTGTTATTCAATAAATAAAATAAATCTTCATCAAAATCTATCGTGTGTGTTCAACCGTATAAGTGTTTGGATTATGTTCGAAGTACATACACGTGTAGAAAAATACAACAACATCTACATGTATGTGTGAATCTCCTCACGAGATATCCTTCATCGGAGTGGAGTACTATAATTAACATTATCTTATAATATTTTCATATTGTAAAGTTTAAGATCACAGGTGGGCTACTATATGTCGGATTCAAACAAATGGACGTAGCTAGACCTAGGTTGAGAAATTAGATTAGGGCAACATCTGGACAGGTGTGACATCATCCCCCATGCACGTATGACTGATTGTAGTTAGTTATATGATCCATCGAGAAGTTGTTGTTAATTAATAGTAATTACTGTGTCGCAGTCATGGAGATATGAACCCCCAAAGATTTTGATGCATAATCTCCATATGTTGTGTCATCTCCTAATGGTTAGGACCAAGTTTACGGATATTGACAAAAGGGAGGAACATGACACGTACTAGGTGAGTAAAATGCGTGGCGACACTAGGGCTGAAAATTGGCCCGACCCGCTCCTGACCCTGTCTGACCCGCCCCTGAAGGGTCAAGTTGTATAACTGACCCGCCCCGACTCTGTTTCTTTCATGACCCTGTCTGACCCTTTAGAGTTTGATGATAAAATTACGTTTTGGTACCCAAATTTTTTAATTTTTACAATTTAGTACCTAAACTTATAAAATTTTACAAATAGGTCCAACATGTTTGTATGATGCTGAGGGTCAAAGGGTCAAAAAGTGACCCGAACCTAAATTGACCCGACCCTATCTGACCCTGACCCGAACCTAAATTGACCCGACCCTATCTGACCCTGACCCGACCCTAAATTGAACCGTAGACAAACTGACCCAGCCCGACCCTGAGGATCGGGGCGGGTCAGTGGGTTTTAAGAGTCAAACTTACACCCCTAGGCGCACAGGCGAATGCTTGCACTTAAATTTTTTGGTGTATGTCAATCGAAGTTATGGAAATTATAATTAAAAATATTTGGGAGATATTTTATGTATTATATACATAGATAAATCCAAAACAGTAAGAATTGGATTTGGAGCCGTCGTAATCAATTGTCCCACGATTAATCCGCGTGGAGTGCGCGTGTGTCATGATGTTTTGCAAGGCTAAGATCATGCCTTGCGTCCCCTATTTACTTACTTCACAAGGCACGGGACGGGATATTGATTATTGAATAAGCCGCGGGGATATTTTTTTATAAGCATAATATAAGTTTGCTTTAGTAATTAGATGTTTTTTATTTATTTAACAAATTTGAATTTATAAATTTCCGAGTAATATCAATCAAAATTCATTGAAACAAATGAGTTGGAGCAAAGTATTCACAAATAAAAATGGTGAAGAGAACCAATTGAGTACTGACAGATTTCAAGTTTGTAGATTGATTTATAGTTTCATTTAAAGGGTAGTGTAGCAATAAAACAAAACACACTACTCTCTCTAGCTTTTATTTTCATTTTCTTTTGGCTATACAAAACACACTATTCTAGCTGGTCTTACGACATCTAACAACTATTAAGCCAAATGGACACACAATTAATGTTTTGCCCTCTTTATATTCCGTGGATGCTGCTCGATTCTATTTGTATGGACAGTGCTTAGCTTTATATACAATATTAATTAATCATGTGGTTGGTTAGGGTTGGCTTTGATCAATGTTTTTGTCCACAAACTTTTACTCGATGAATCCAATTGGCAACTAGATTTCGTTGGCATGATTCCTAACTGCCTTTACGTACAGCCAAAAATAGTCGGCTTTCCTTTCTGACAAAATGTTTATAACATTTACAAGGCCATAGGCCCATAGCCCATAAATAGACCTAATTATTATAAGCTTCTGATGTTTAGGCGGTTCAGTACATTAGACAATGTTGGAGAAGCCTACAAAGTGCATACAATAATTCACAGCTAACGTTGTATAATAATAATAATAATAATAATAATAATAATAATAATAATAATAATAATAATAATAATGCTCAGCTAACTAAGTGGTTTAAGGATTGCAGAGGCAAACGTACAAAAAAACTCTTGTTTCTTTCCCCATCCTCTGGCTTGAGATGTATGGTGAACTGGCCGGAGCCATTTCTCAATATATACCCCCGTCTTTTTGCTTAGATCGATGAGGCGTTTGTTACAACCCAGCTCTAATCCAACTCAGAAAAAATTAGTGTTTGTAAAATTGTATCGTAGCGGTTATCCTGTTCGATTGGAAAAACCTCTTTTCGCAGGTTAAATCGGTAAAATGATTCTTAACTATACAAAATGGTTGGATCAGATTAAACTTTAATTTCAGCACAAAATATTGCACTGTAAACTTTTTTTTAATACAAACTCCGAATAATTTTACAATTCCCACATAAAATTAGAGTGCGCTCTGAATTAGATAAGACAAAACCGGTTTTTCTTGTGTTGATTGGGTCAGGATGGTTGGGTACTCAGGATTTGCTTGCCATATGCGTTCACAAGTGAGAAGCCTTCTAGCTAGGGATTTATACAAAATGGATAATCTGCGAAGAAGAAGGTGACATGAAACTTCTTCCCGGCCCTGAGCTTAAATAAGGCAAGGGTAACTTAATTAATTATTAAGTGGGCCAGAATAAGAATAACTATAAGCAAGCAAAATGTCAGCTGCTCGAAGAAGCCGTCGTGAATCCAATTTTGACGGCCTTCCTGGCTCGGAGCCAGTCCGGCCAAAGGCGGCTTCACAATTTGCACAAATTAAAATATTTGATCAGTTAAGTGTCATGTAATTTTTTTTTGTCAAAAGATATCATCGAAACCGTAGACAGTTACACTCTGAAAACCAGTCAGGTCTGGAAATCAAAGAAGCGATTCATAGTCGGATACAAAAAGAGGGCTTTCCTAGCTACCAAATGAGCAACCCTATTGTTCTCCCGACCTACAAAACAAACACTAAAGTCAGGCTGAGAATGAAAATAATGAGCAATCTCTTCCAGAACAGCACCCAATCGGCTATCTCTTGTGTCGGCTTAATTCTGTCGATAATCACGTTCACGTCATGTAATTAAAGTCTCTCTTTATTATTATTTTTTTCACGTCCGTATTTTACACAGATTCACACATGTAAAAGTCTCGTATGTGGCGTCGATCGTTCGTTGGAAGTTGGATTCGGTTAACTTGGAGAGGCTGCTTGCTTGCTAAGCCTCGGAGACGCGCTGGCGTAGAATATATATATTCCAATTTCCAAGTCTTCGATGGAGCAAAATTGAAGGCCACAAGCTCTCTGCCTGTCCCACTGGAAATATATAGCGTGAATAATGTGAAATCAAAGCCACCCTCTTTTAATTAATTAGACTTTGACCAAACTCACGATAAGTGAAAGGAATACAAGAAAAACGTTTTTTGTATTTGCTTTCCACGAGTGGTAATTAAGGTAACTAATCGAAGGTTCAAGGGTTATATGATGAATTATTGACGAGGCAAGTGAAATTTTCAATTTATACCTATTGTTACTTTTCCCCCAATTCGTTTACTTTTATAATAAAATAAAATGAATGGTTTTCAGTCTCTCCATTATATCAGTTTGGTGAAGAAAAACGGTTTAAACCAGGTTTGTTACGTCGTTGACACATTTTAAGTTCCATTTGATAAAAGTTCCATTTGAATATATGACTCGCGTAAATGTGACTCGCCCGTGCGTCTAGTTACCATCTTATTGTTGGCTTGAATATCATATGATGAGTACGTGCATCATTTCAAGATGTTTGTGCTTTGGAGTTAGAATCGGAGATAAAGTTAACAATTTCGAATGGAAACGTGGTGATTGATATGGGACAAAATTTCTATTTGAGGAAAATAAAATATATGTTTCGTACATAGATATGTTTGTTTTGAATCATAGTATGTGCCACTTAAATTTACACGAATGAAGTTTGAACTTTTTTATTCTTTCTAGATGGTTTATTTGACCATTTTAAGCGTTACCTATTGATTAATAAACACGGTAAATCGTACTCCATTTCCGAGATAGATGATGAGATAATCTCGTGTTTAGTGAAGCAACTATTCTTACGTGAAAAATAATCTAAAAAACTATCCTTCTATTGAATTTTCGTCTATCGTTTTTGCTGGTAATTATCCTGTTAAATATGTCATTATGTATAACGGGGAGGAAGTTGGTGATTATAATTATTAATTATGTCCTACAAAATTATTAATTATGTAGGTTTATTGCAAAAGCAATGAGATAATGGATATGGCTTGGGATATATAGATACTGATCTTTTGGGAATCTATAAAGTGATGTGAACATCTCATGCTTCAAGTAATCACTTTAACAAAACACTATTTTCTATAAACCTGTAGCAGCTGTGGTTTACTAATTAGTAATTACTATTCTTTTCCCCCGGGTATGATGTTTATTAATTAATTTCTTTTGTTAATTGTGAAACAGACTAAGACTGTTACATAATTGACTGAAAGTTGATTTTGAAATGAAGGCTTTAGTCCAGATACAACTAGGGCTGCAAACAAGCCGAGTCGAGTCGAGTTTTTGCTTAGCTTGAGCTCGGCTCGTTTATTAATTTTTCAGCTCGAGCTCGGCTCGAACTCGAATTTTGATAATCCAGCTCGAGCTCGAGCTCGGCTTGAATAAAAATAATCTAGCTCGAGCTCGACTCGGTAGAGCTCGATAAATGCTCATTAACATAGCTTGTTAAGCTGAGTACAAGCTCGGCTCAAGATGAGCTCGATTTAAAATCATTTTTGCTGGAAAAATGTATAAACATAAGAATTTAAATGATAGAAAGAACACTAGAAACTAGAAATAACATCTAAATTTCATACACATCTGTATTATAAGACAATGTTCATGTTTAAAAGAGTAATTCATCCTTCCACAAGCTCAAAACAAGGCAGCTCGCGAGCTTAGCTCGACAAGCCACCGAATCAAGCTAGCTCGCGAGCTTATCAAGCTGAGCATGGTCTAGCTCAAGCTTGGCTCGTTAACTAACGAGTTGGCTCGCGAGCCGGCTTGTTAAATAACGAGTCGAGTGTCGAACGAGTTTTTTCCGATTCGAACGCCGAGTTGCTCGCGAGCGGCTTGGCTCATTTGCAGCCCTAGATACAACACCCTAGATCTATGTAAACTGTACATACAATTAAATTAATATTGTAATAATTTATTTATGTACACTGTACATATAAAATTTAAGTTAAATTCATAATAGCTTAGACCACCAAACACACATGCTTCTCCTCCTCCCTAGCCGTGCTTAATATGCATTCAATGTGATTAGATCTTTGTATTATCAAGCTCGAACTATACTCATTAATAAGCTAACGAGATCTAATCAAGTTCAGATCATCGATCGGCTTGTGAGTTGCGAGACCGGATCGAACTTGAATATCATAGTATTTAGTTCGTAAATTATAATTGTTTATTATAATGCTATTTAATAGTAATTAATTAGTATATAAAAATTTATGATACATAAATTATCATTAAATTATAAACAAAACATATTTGACGATGTACTCAAAGTCTTAAACACCATAACTAGTTGATACATAATAGAACAAATCAATAAATTATGATAAATCAAACTCAATAAGCTATAAATTGATTTACACATAAGCCGCTAGCCATATTGTCGAGGCAAATCATAGCTCAAAATGAACTAGTTAACTAGTTGAACTTAACAAACCACCTAGTCAAGATATATAATGAGCCTTCCGAGTCCAACAAAACTTATCTCAATCTTTTCTCATTAGTACACAAATCAAATACCGAATGAAATATTCCCAATTGAACACACCAAACCGCTCATGTGTAGAGACTATAGAGAGGCAACTTGTCCATGTACCATGCCCGAATCAAATCTGAGACAGTGTCAGGCACAATGATTTTTTGTCTACAACGTCATACATCCTTTTCATTACATTTGATCTGATGTGAACTATACAAATGGCTAAACCCTAAATTATATTCCATACGCAGCTAAGTTTTTTTTATATGCTGAATATGCAGTTAAATTCAAGCTGCAATTTTTTTGACAAAGGAATCTTGGATTGCACTTCGAATGATGGAAACAAAAACCTTCTCTGTGGACAAAAATCCACATTGAACAGTAGAGAATAAAGAGTTAACCTAGGCCTTTTTTACTATTGGTTGTAAATCAACTGATAAATTATATTTCCCCTAAAAAAAGCTATATATTATATCTTATGAATACTTTTGCCCATTCTTGTAATCACAAAAGTTGAGATTCATTAGCTTGAATTGATAATTAAAGGATTCGTTCTTCTAATTTGTTCATTGGAATGTTAAAATGATTCGAGAAACAAATGATTGGGCAGGGAATAAAATTAGTTTATCCTTTCTAATTGTTTTTTGCGTGGGGAAATATAATTTAATGGTCATTTGTATTTAATTAATTTATATATGTTTGATTTGTTCTCATGACCAACCACAACTCAGGATTAAAAAAAGTTATTCTAGTGGCTACTAACAAAATAGAACTCTGTATAGTGACCAATCAGGTAAGCTATCAAAGAAGAACAAAGTCAATCACCAATGCCTTAATTACCTCCGCCCAACGAAGCATTACATCCCTGTCGTCAAACTAATTTCCCATCATATAAGTATGTTCGGGTGCTCTTATCTTTCGGCCAATAAGGATAGTATAGCTTACTTGGCTCAAAGACAAGAGCAGCCCAACAGCTCACTGAGCGTCGCCGAGAGGCATGGCTCATTTGGAATGGAACAAATTGCAGTATGGGCACCAACAGAGAAGTACATATCATGCGTCCGCTTTAGTCTGCAACAATATTTCGTTATCGATACATATACAAAATGTGGTAATTGATTTTATATTGATATTACTAACTGACTATATATATATTTTACATAAAAATGGCATTCTCCGTCCTAGCTACATTGAAAATATGCTGTGTCAGCACTATTGTGAGTTGAAGGTGGGGAAAAAAAGAAATCAGGAAAACTCCGAAGGAAACGACGTTGGACAGGAAGAGAATTTGGGTTTGATAAGATTCGCAAGCATGAAGGTTTTGCATGTGATGGCATGAACATGAGCTCGTCCCAACGCCAACGGTCTGTTCCACCATACCCGCTTCCTTGATTGATTAATTGGCTGCTAAAAAGCTTACTTACTGCTCCTAATTGCCTGCCTTTACCCTATTATTTTACTAATTATTATGTTGTCCTGCACTCTTCTTTTGTATAAATACTATTATAATTTCATTTGCAGTATTTAACTACTAGTATTATCACTTGGTGGTTGTATTAATATAATTAGCTTCCGATCCTTTCCTTCTGGTAGTTAAGTACAGCTCGACTTTATTGCTTATGGCCCATAACTCTTATTTCTTTATTTTCCACCAACCTTCACGCTCTGCGGCTCTGGCTTTTTACGTTTCTCTAATTAAAATCAATTCAACCAGAATCTCTATAGGTTATGCACCATCCAGGCCTTGATAGGGAATAATCAACCATACAATATACCTCATCGAGCCCAACAAACCACTAAAGAGGAAAAAAGAAGAGTGATCAAATGTAAAAGTAGTCTTCTTATTCTATTTTTTTTTTCTTTTCATTTTCGAGTGGAACCGGTGATACGATCGATCGATAAATGAATGTTCTCTTGATATCTGAAGTTTACGATAGAGTACAAATGCTGAGAAGTAATTACAAGATTTCGGGATCTAGGTATGGCAATGTGCAAAGTGGAGGGGCGAGGAGTTGAATGCACCTCTCATTTGTGTAGGCACATATATCCTCGGAAGAAAGACAAAACAATGTCTTTGTAGTAGAATATTCTTGAATCTTTTATAGGAATGAGATCTCCTCGAGAAATTTACGGAGGGAGAAGTAAAACATAAAGAGAAAAATAGTGGGTTCGATTGAATTCTCACCCGGGGGAGGGATTAATGATGAATGGAAAAAATTGAAAGAAAGAAGCAAGTAAAGAGGTATTCTAACAGCGACACCCATTGTGTACGAGGTCTACACAGAACAATGGATGTTCTAAGCCTTCAATGTCAAGGTTTGGACGACCTCGAGGTAGTGGCATTATTGAAGCTTCTAGTTTAACAAAAAAAGAATACTATCTAAATAATGTTATCGATTAGGGTGTAACTTATTTTGTAACGATTGTGATAAGGTCTATCAACAGGTAGAGTTTGTCATAGGGACGAAACAAAAAGAAACAGTAAGATTAGCATTTCCAGAATGAAAGGCTAACCTCACGATGTCTCTTTGAAAATTTCACTTAACGTGAAGTTATGTGTGGTGGACGCGCTTAACAAGATCAATTATCTCCATTACGGTAAACAAAAAAACATCCATATACATTTTCACACCCAATAAAGATAAATAATTTTATTTTCCATTATAGTAAAAAATTTCCATATACATTTGTGCATAACCTTAGTATTTTACTCGGGTGTTGGCTCATAAAATTTTCGCCCCTCAACCATCCGGGTGGGCTCGCTTTGTTTGACCTGAAATTTCGCGTGGGATGCTTGTCACCTACGAGTCAAAAGTATGTTCAACCCCCTCCCTCCACGTCACTACTGTATCTCGAGCTCCCCAATTTTTCCTTTATATACATATCTCGTCAATATTCAATTTCCAATTAAATTAATAAATCCCCCAATTCGATTCAAATTCGGCTGTTTCCATACCCTCTTCTAATAAACCTAAAAAATAAAAAAGGAAATAGAAAAATCAAACCCCGTGCCGTTCCCCTTTTAAGCTTCTTCTTCTTCCTTCTCTTTCATAAGTCTCCTCGTCTCGCCCCTTTCCCAGCAGCAGAGCTTCCTTGCTTTCTCTCTCTCTCTCTCTCTCCCTTCTGTACATAGAAAGCGCCATAGGAGAATGGAAAGAAAGAAAGCAGAAAAAGTGAATCAATTGAAGATGGGATTCCCAAAGGAAGAGAAATCGAAGAGAGTCCTGAGAGTAGTGAAGACGGTGTTCTTCATAATAGTAATGATCTTCTCCTTCCTCATCTTCTCAGCTCCGGTGCTCCTCGTAATCGCCGATACTCTCCTCCCGGTCTCCCTACTCTCCGCTTCCCTCTCCCCGTCTTCCTTCTCCCTCAGCACTCTCTCCGCCGACCTAAGCAACTACGATTTCCGGTACTCCCTCGTCGACATCCCGCTCATTTCCATCCTGAGATCCGCCGTCATCTTCTGTAAGTGAAATCACTACTCCAAAATGAATTTAGACCTCCTCTCTCCCTCTGTCTCTGCCGGCTCGGTTCGATTCTGATTCCGATTTGTGTTTTTTTTTCCCCAACTATTTCAGGCGTCTACAGCTTCTGCGATGGCCCGAGGCTCTCGCGGGGACCGTACTTAGGGATCACGGCGATTTGCTCCGTCTCCTCGCTGATTTACGTCTCCGTGAAGGCGCCGTACGTTTTCAGCATCTACCGGATCGATCGGGGCGGGTACGTTCGCGGGATGGAGGTTGCTCTGTTTCTGTGCTCGCTGTTTCTGGCAATTGGCCACGTCGTTGTGGCATATCGAACGAGTTGCAGAGAGCGGAGGAAGCTTCTGGTCTACAAAATCGACATTGAAGCTGTAAGTTTCCCTATTCTTCCATCAATTTTTTTTTTCTTTCTCTTTTAAGTTTCTCTCCCAAAAGGAAACCGAGTTCCAAGCTATCTCGAAATTTTAGCTTACGTCTCATTGAGCGAGTAATTAGATTGTTTACTAAATTAATGACTAATGAGTCCTCTCTTCTCCAAATCACCTAAACCTGTATGAGTTACGGCTATGGCGGATGGATTCCCTTTCCACTTTCCCGTTCTAGATTGTCAGTTTTAGGGTTATTAATTACTGAATTACGGAGTCCACTCAACCGGCTGCGCGCCTGAAAATGTTATTATTTAGGAGCAGTAAATTCCTTTTCGTAAGGAAAGTAAAAGCTTGAGCAGTGAATTCCGGGGAATACTCTGACAACCGCCCAATGAGAATAAGGGGGTGAAATTGCCTAGAAATCTCACCTTCTTTTGGTTGTCTTGTTTTACCAAAGGGTGAAAGTATTGGCGTGTTCTAGAACAGTGGTTAGAAAATCAACTGGTAGAATAACCAAACCGAGGAAGTAGTGTTGTAGTCATTCAAGAAGAACCCGTGATTTCGATTCCAGAAAATTTTCAGGGGGTCAAAAGTAAAAAACATTTTATTAGTGGGAATAAAATCCGGGAACGGAAAATAAAGTGGAAAAAGAAAATCAAACCAGTAAGTAGGTGTGGAACGTTGAACTTTTGTTCGTTTATGTGGGGAGGTCAAGAACTGACCGTTTGAATTAGTCAGTTGTTTTATTATTCAGCTTTATTATTTCCCCCCCCCCCCCCCCCCCCCCCCCCCCCCCCCCCTTTTCCTTCCTCGACATGGGAATCTGTCAGGAGACCTTTCTGAATAATTTTATAAATAGTTATTTTAAGAAGCTCACTTTCTCAGTTCTCTACGCCTCAAGGTCAGGGAAAATTGACCTGAATCGTAACTTTGTTTTAATGAAAAGTCGTGGAAATTGGATCAGTTGAGGGAAATAAAAATGTCACTTTGTCAGGAGATTCGAGACTCGAGAGACAAATATTATTCGAGGGCTTAACCAACATGTGCTGCTAGTGGGCATGGTTCTATTATTATTTTTTGTAACGAGACACCATTGAAATGGGGAGCCGCGCCCTCACAAGTGGTGGCTAGGGACGTTGGAAATTTGACATCGGGGGAATAGCAATTGACAATGAAAAATCAAAGGAAGGATCCAATACCTGCATTTCGGCCCACATTGCTGTGTAGTCGCCATACAACAAACCGAACCCATTTGTCCAACTTGCACATCTATCTTCGCCCTTCTGCCATCTCTAGATTCATTCATCCTTCCCCCGTCCACCGCCAGCTAAGCCATTGTTTACGTTATGTCCACAATGACAAATGGGGTCGCCCGCCAGAAGGGCCGACCATTCTTTTTGGAGAAATCATGGTGTTACCTGGTTTTTGTCGAACACCGAATTAGAACTAGGAGGAACTATTCCAAATGGGCAGCAGCAGCAGCAGCTGGAATATATGCTCCTAAAGTCCTATCCTTCGGCTGGATTCGTTTTTTTGTTTGCCGCTATTTCCCTTTGCAGATTGATGAGCATCTTAATTAACTGAGTGTGGTTGTATTTGTTTTGTGATTCTTGTAGATCTCGGCTTGCCAGAAGGGACTCCCAAGGTACCAAAAGAAGATCCTCCAGGAAGAAAGAGTCAAGTGACAATGGCTAGCTGCCGAACCCATGAACAAAAAAGAAAAAAGACTAACCCAGACATCTTCAGAATTTTCTTCTTCTTCATGATTATCCCTTCGTGTTCTTCAGCATCCCGGTTTGAGGTAATTTCTTCAGGATGTTCCTCTCTCCTTTAAATGTTATATTGGGACACTACGATTCAGTGGTTAAAATTGGATGTACGTTGTTGGGTGCTACAGGCTGATCCTAAGGATGCCTCTGATTTGGAGATGATTGAAGAAGAAGAAGATGAAACAAGACTTACAAAGCTAACAGAGATGGTAGATATGGTACAATAGAGTGCTTATAGGGCAGTAGAGATACCTGTGTTTTGGGGTGTAGTAACCTTATGTATGGGATTCACTAGGTGTGACGACTATTGTTACATTGTACAGATTACTGCATCTATTTGTTGTTTGTGTATTTGTTGTGGTGTTGAATATAATGAAAATCTTGAATGGCAACTTGGCCAATTCCCCCCTTAATACTTCTAAGTTATAATCATCAATCCCAGGAGCCTATGTTTACAAAATGTGAGATTGTTAACCTACCACTTGTTTATGCATCTCGTGAAAATTACTTGATTTGTGGTTGTACGGGCCATGCTGTTCACGGGCTAGCACGACACGGTTAGAGCACGACACGAGCACGGAATAAATGGGCCAGTTTGACACGAGCACGAATAATTTATGGGTCATGCCGGGTTAAACTTCATGGGCACGAGCACGGGCACGGCACGGTATATAAGTGGGCCGTGTCGGGCCTAATATTTTCGAGATTTTATTGAGTATAAGAACCAACATGACACGAAAATAATATTTATTTGATAAAAAATAAATATAAAAAGAATTATAGGTTCAAATATTACAAAAGACAAGTAGAAAAATAATTATTTGTTGTTGTTAAAAGTATCATAATGATATATATGTAATTACTAACATAAGTAAAAATGGAGAAAGAATTAAACAAAATCAAATCACACTCAGCTATACTTCCAATTTTCTGTTCCCCTTGATTTGTTACTTTTCTCAAACATTATCGGTTAATACTATATTCCTTTTCCAATTTTTACCTTCTTTTTCATTCTCTCTTTTGTTTTCGTCTTTTTCATTAAACACACATACGAGCATGGCACGAGCACGAATAGGCACGACACGATTCGAACCGTGCCCGTGATTCGCTAAAACACAACACCTAACAATGGCCAAGTGTAACCAATGGAAGGGACTGCAGTATAGTGGCTCAAGTGATAAATATCGAATCCACGGGTCTCTAGAGTTACTATTACTCAGCTTCAGTTTATTATTTAGCAAACCAGATTAAGATGAAAGAACTAAAACTACTCTAGCAAACTACAGTTAAAGTTAATCTAATTACAGGTTGGGAACTCACTTAGGTATGATTCCCCCTAGCCACTAGCCAGACAAACAATTGATGATTTCCAACTTGTTTCACTTTCATTCACAATGCGGAGAATCCTTGACTAGACCTTGAGTCTCGACTAAAGGAACAAGGCCCTCTAGAGTCAATTGCCTAGAGGGACGTATCCTTCTCTAGAACAACTGATCAAGGCGTTCTGAACTAGACTCCCTCTATCGAAAGAGGTTCTCAATCGATACAAAGCAGTGAATCAACCCTCGACTAAAGCAATCGATCCACTACTATCAATCTATGGTGCTCTATTGACCTAATCAGGTATTCCCTCTCATAGGATCAAAGCAGAATCAATAATCTTAACTAAAGCAGAATTGAATCATGAAAACATGCATAGATTGAATATGAACTCAAGATTATCAAGTCAGAGTAATCATACAATCATCCAATCAAACAAACATAGCTAGGGTTCCTCAAAACGTAAGTGAAGGGAAGTTACTCCATAGAGAAGAGAGAGACTGCAGTAAGAATCTTCAGATGATCAGTCTTCAAGTCCGGGCTTGTTCCTCGAGCTTCCAAGGCAAAGAAATCCTCCAATTCCACTCCAAGAATGCCCTCAAATCGCCCTCTCTCTCTTTGGTTCGTCCCTTGGGTGTTTGGGATCCAAAACCCAGCTCTCCCTTTGCAAAAACGCACAAAACAGGCTTTTAACAGCCTTCGTTCGCGATCCCCGGTCAAAATACCCGGTAGGGTATTTTAGGTCACGACAGGGGATTTTTTGGTTCACGACCGGGGATTTTTGGGTCACGACCGGGGATTTTGGTTCACGACCGGGGATTTTTGGTTCACGATAGGGGATTTTTGAAAACGCAACGTCTGGAGACAGGGGACAATCCCCTATCAAGGACCGGGGATTTTTGTGTCACGATAGGGCCCCCTTCTGTTTCTCAGAGAAGCCCGAAACCAATTTTCCCCTATCTTTGATTCTTCGTTTCTCCCTCGTTCGGACTCCAAATCAGATGCCGTTTGATCCCAGATGCTCGTATTCTCGTCCTCTTTCTTCTCATGACAAGATTACATGATTATATGGTCACAAACTGAGGTAGAAATCCCTTATTCTTCAAGTCATACCCGAGTTTCTTCCCCCGAGTCGCCAATTGATCTCCGATTGACTTGAAACTTGCGCCTACGCTTCACTTTATGTGCTAGGACCTGAAATGTGACAAAGGAACACAACCTAGCGTAAAATAGGCCAAATAAGCAATAATGCAAGCTTAAACAATCAAGAAACAAAGGGGAAAACATGTGCAAATATCGAGTCATCAAATCCCCCCACACTTAACTGTTTGCTTGTCCCCAAGCAAACCTAACTCAAACCAATGCAGCTCTCCAGACCTCTATAGCAACATGCACCCTCGATCCTTGATAGAGGATTTTCTAGATCATTTAGCAGCTTACGAGGTCAACCGACGCATAAGTCATCTCATAGCTTCTTCGGCGAGAACGCTAGTCTCGAGTCGGCATCATGGCAAATAGTGATCAGAGGACAAATGAATCGTGGACGAAGAGACTCTCAAAAACAAAAGATCATGGACTCACATTTTTCAAGGTGCTCTTATTTTCTTTTTGAAGACGGTTGGAACCCCTTTTTTCCTTTTCTTTTGTTCTCTTTTTTTTTTCTTTCTTTTTCAAGGGTTCCAACCCGATTTTCAGAAAACGGGCTCCCACCTAGAAAAGGTTTTGCCGGAACCCGGCTCTTACCGGCCATGCCGGGAGCGAATGTCTCGAGCATCGTGCGGGGAAAAGGAATGTAAGAGGGCTGGAGGTAGTAGGTGGAAATTGGGAACGAATTCCCGTCTCCCCTTACACACTTTCGCCCTATTCGCACGGGAGACGTTATTTTAAAACACATTATCGACGTACTTTAGGTTTTATATGTTTGTTCGATAAAGTGAACTTCAAACTGATAATCGTCCCCAGATCTAATACTATTGATTCCATTTTTGTTCCTTACATAGTTCCTTACCACCTAGATAATGTGCGCCTGGCTTATGGGTAATTGGTCTTTCAACTATGAAATGAAAGGGGTAACTACATATCATACTACTTGGTTAAGATTGACCAAACTTATGTCACGATGCACATATCATTGATGAAATCTAAAGTCCCTATAGATTCCAAAAAATTAGAGTGTTTTTACCATCCATTAAAAAAACTGAAATGCTAAATGTCGTCCTAAGTTTACTACTTGACGTCCTAACTTTAATATGCAATTTACCAATTAGTCCAAATTCAAATTTCAAATTAAAACAATAACAAACAACGCCTTATCTCTCCTCCCTGACAAAGAGTCGATCCTCTCTCCTCTCTCAAACTTTCACGTTCTCTCTCCGAAGCCCCAACCCAACCGTCTGGAACTCTTTTTATTCCAGCCGCCGCCGACCGTCCCACCATCGATCTAGTTCCTCCCTAAATCTCCTCGCCGCTCCGCAACCCTCATCCATGTGCCGCCGCCGGCCATCGCGTCCCACCATCGATCTGATTCGACCCTGACCGCCGCTCCGCAACCGTCCCTGATTCCCGCCGTCTCTTCTTAGCCCAATAGCCCACATGAGATGAATAAGGTTATGGAAGGCGAAGTCCTTGTCTTTTTTTAGATTCCGTCTCCTATGGGATGGAAGTGTTGCTGGTAGCTCTGCCTTCTCGTCGATTTAAGAATTTCAGGGGAGGAAGAAACAAGGTAAGGAGAGAGAGAGAGAGAGAGAGAGAGAGAGAGAGAGAGAGATGGAATGGTGGTGTGTCATAGATCTCTTACTTGCTCTGCTTTGTGTGGGCTCTTTCAGGAAAGATACGTTCTAGGCAAAGAAGATTGTCCGACCGGCGAATAAGTAGTTGCTTCCTTTCCGTCGGAGAAGAGATCATCGGAAGCAGAGGTACATCCTCCCAACCCCTATTTTGACTGTCGGTCAACCAAATTGCTCTTCTCGTTTGACCTTCCACTCAATCGAGCATTTGTACTATTTTACCCATCCTTCCAACCGGCGATTTGGCCTTGTTCACCGTCCGACATACCAGGAATTTTTTGTCGTTATCCGTCCTTCCAACCGGCCATTTATACATGTTTCCCCGTCGGTCATACGAGAAGTATTCCTCGTGTACCATCCTTCCAACCGACCATTTTTACTTGTTTCAGCGACCGGTGGATCACCATTTATACATCGTTTGACCGATGGTCAATCGATTGTTTAGTCTATTTTGACAAGCGAGCAGCCCCGTCAATCCCACCTAGCCCACCGTCCCCTTTTATCAATTAATTTTTTTTTTATTTTTTGTTTGCACTGATATTTTCCCGAGTTTATGAAGCTTGTCGTTGTACACGTGTGAGTTCAACGCTAATTAACTGCTCCCATAGATGGCCCAAGGGTGGTTCGGAGAACCGAGGGAGTTTGGCCTCAAAATGGCCCATATGTCATTTTGAAGTTGGATACGTACTTATTTTGAAGATTAGTTGAATAGTTCTTGTTAAATTTTAGTATTTAATTTAATTTAATTAAACTTGGTAGAAATTGGTAGAAATTATGTCGATTAAACATTATACACCGTTATAAAAATTGGTAGAAATTTTACTTGTTGTATTTAGAGTAGTTTAATATATATAGTTAAATTATTTTCAATATATATATATATAGTTAAATTTAGCATTTCATTGAATTTTGTTGAAGTTGTGATATAATTACATTTCACAAATAAAGGACGTAATTCTTTTTTCCATGAAATTAAGATTACTACTAATTCAAGAACACAAGATAAAATATTATTTGAACTTTATACGAACCTAATAAATGTTCACAAATACGTTTCCAAATCATATTCTAAATTTCTAATAGTAGCATTGTATGTTTTTGAAGATGTCGAGAATTGAAAAATCTGGAACCATTAAGGATTGAATGAAAAACCGAACTTGTAGACCTACGACAACTGGGCGAAAAGAAAATGAAGACAAAAATCCTCGTAAGAATCGAGCGAGGCAGAAGAAGCTACAAGTAGAGCGTCTTGACGGTCATCCTACTCAAGGGCAGTTGTCTCTTAGTCGGAAAAGTCCCACACCTACATCTGATCGTGTCGATACTTGGGAGCCGAGTTGGGAGGACTCTATTTCGGATGATGGTATACCGATTGATGATGATGATGATGATGATGACGATGATGATGATCATGATGAGGCAGAGAAGCTCGCTCAGACTCAGGTTCAGAGGTACTTAGGAGCTCCGATGACTTCTACTTCCTCGACGACATGTCGGGGTCCTGATGGACGCTTTCGGGCAGCATCTAGTTCTCACCAGTGTGGTAACTCTAAGAAGAGGAAGAAGAGAGCCAACAATGACAAGTCTTGGCTTCTTACGAGAGAATCAGTAGTGATGTGTACGGGCGGACCGATGATTCCCGACGTGATCCCTAGTTTTGCTGGTCACGTGGCCCATGTGTTGTGGACTTCACCTGAGCAGGTCTTATTTGAAGAAGTAAATTCTCTCTTTTTAACTGTCGGATTAGAAGGGTTGGACTTTCTCTTCTTACCGTGAGTGCAAGTCAAATAAAATCGCCGACTATTTTCGTTTGGATTTTTTTTGTTCGACGTCCGCACTAAATAGAACCCTAAACCCTTGGCTATTTCACATGCTGCTTTATAGGCTTCTATCTCTGAATCGTATTTCACCCCTTTAACGAATGTCGGTGTATAATCAAAAGGACCCGAATGGGAACTTCTATCAATTTCCTAAAACATGTATAAAAAATAAGATTCATTCAACCTAACATAACATTTATTCAACCTAAAAATCCCTATGCAATTTATAATAACATAAAAGATTAGTAAATAATTTGTTACAAATAAAGTCCATTCACCTTAACATGTAACAGTAACATTCATACTAGAAACCACTCTATGTTCAATTAAATTGCTTAAATAGATTGCAACAAATCAAGTTCATTTCATAACTAAAATTCGTACTGAAATAAGTTAGTTCATAACATAAATACCTCATCCGAGTCGCTATCACTATTCATGGCAAGTATAGGACGGCAGAGCGGAACTGGATCAACGAATATCCTGAAATTAAATTAATAATAAATAATCAATTTAAATTGTCACACTTAAAATAAATTAATCATTTAAACTTGTAACATTTAACTACTTAAGTCTAATACGTATTGTTACATGTTTCTTCATAACTATTTTAAATTTATAAATGTTTTATTACATTAAATATTTTTTCAATAATAATGTATAATGTGCACATAATCATAATTAAACAAAATCCTATGGGCTCAAACGCAGGTAAGAAAATGAATTCAAATTCTGAAATTATAAATTCATTACTAACGGATATATGGGCTCAGCCCATCCACTGGTTATATGGGCTCAAACGCAGGCAAAAAAAGAGTGCATATGGTAGTTAAACGCAGACAAAGTTTCGTTCGGCCACAGAGGGAAAAAGAAGTTTGACCGACGTTGGACCATAGAACAAACGAAAAAATGGCTATGTCTTACCAATGGCCGGCGATCTGGGACGTCTATGGCGGGAGGAAGAAGGTGCAGGAGTGGCGCCGTCGTCGAGCTGCTTCTCCGGCAACAAGTGCGGTGAGGCGAACGGGAATGGGCCTTCTCCGGATCTCCGTCTTCTCCGACAACGCAGGGGCAGAGGTGATGGCAGCTGGCCGGGAAGGCTATGGCGGGAGGAACAGAGACAGAGGTCGGCGGTGAGAAACAGAAGGCCTGTGCAAGGGGAGAAACAGAGACCGGCAAGGAGAGACAGAGGTCGACGATGGCCAGCGAGCTGGGACGACTACGATGGGAGGAAGATTGAGTGCAGGAGTGGCGTCGACGTCGAGCTTCTTCTCCGGCAACAAGTGCGGTGCGGCGAACGGGAATGCACCTTCTCCGGATCTCCGTCTTCTCCAACAATGCAAACCCACCAGTGACAGTGAGGCAGAGGTCGACGAGGTTGGAGCTTGGGGAGCAGGTGAGAGAGAAGAGTGAAGGGCAGTTTGTCAGCTTGGGCAGTTTGTCGATATGCAGGGCCGATGTAGGACAAGTCAATATGCAGGGGACAGGGGTGATGTAGGAGAGAGGAAGTTGGACTTGTGACTTGGTCTCTTGGAGAGTAGTGAGATGGACGAGAGATATGTTTGGACTCTAGTACATAATTTGAAATTGATAATTGGACAAATAGGTAAATTAATATAATTTAGGACGTTAAAAAGTAATTTTAAGGACGCCATTTAGCAATCCCTAAAAAAAAACTAAAAAACAACATAACACACAAGTACTTATTTGGAAAGTAACTCAGTATATGAACTCAACATCCCTTGGAAATTGAACATTTGTTGACTTTATTATACAAAAAAAAAAAGAGAGAGCATCTGTTGGAAACTGAATTCCCTTCCCCCTTCTTATTCCTCCAAATGTCAAATAGCATGACTTGTTGACTAAGTAGATTTAACATATAGTTAATAAACTTACCTCGAGAAAATGAATTAAAAATATCGAATATTTCATGGGTTCCAACGAGAGTAACTAGTCTTTATTTTTATTTTTTCTAAATTCAGGTATATGATTTAACGTATTCTGTAGCTATTAGCTAACCACTTAGGCCAGAATGGAGAAAGAAATCTACACAGAAGTACAGACCATGTTAGGATCTGACATCCGACTTCCGAGTGTGGATATCTAAAAATGATACGCTACATGAGCGTGGGCCACAAGGCCCATGCCCGGGCACAGCTTTTAGACCGGTTAATGTGCTGATACAGCCCACGACCAGCAAAGCCCACATCATTGCCACACGGCAGCGCTTCAGTCTTCTAATTTCGCCGAGAGACTCTAGTCTCTACAGACTTACAAGAATCAAAGGTCCGCTTCGGTTCTTCTCCTCCCGCTCTCTACCGTTGATCGTCCCGCCGGCGCAAAAGTATTCAAACGGAGGAATAGGCGATTCAAGTCGGGGAAGCGGTGATAAATTTCACACAAGCAATCGGAAATGAGGTTCAACCTCGACCTAGAAGACTCCGACACGCCGGATTCTTCTCGCCGAACTTCGACTCCGAAAGAGAATGTCCAGTGGATTCCGCTCCAGAAGCATCCCGTCTTCACTTCCGCCGGCGCCGCGTTCGAAGGTACCGCGGCTGATGACGGTCCGGCGCCGAGGAATCTGCTCGCGTGGGACGGTGCCTCCAGGTTGTACTATTGGGAATCAAGCAAGCAGTGCCTCCACCGAGTCTCAATCCGACTAGGCGAGCCGGAACCTACTAATGTGCTCGCTGCTTCTCCGTCCAAGGTACTTCACGCTAAACCTCCAGTTCTCACTCTTGAATCACAGACGTTGGACTTGCAGTTTCGTTTCTGAGTAAGTGAACGACAAATATCAGAGCGAAATTGAGATGAATTCCCAATTCGAGTAGTTGTTCTTAGCTTTGTGCAAGAATTTGGAATCCCTAACTGAGTAACATTCTGGTTTTCACTTAGTCCTTGCTGATTATGCCATGACTGAGTTCTCAGTTGTTCAATGTTTCAGTCAGTATATGAGACTGTGTTTATTAGCCTTAAAGCAGCTAACGAGGGAAGCCATTGTTTGGTGTACTAGGTATTGGTAGCAGATGTGAAGATCCCCTTTGTGGTTAACAAGATCTCCATTAATAGAAACGGGTCAGCTTTGCTTCTTGCTGGTACGGATGGCATATGCGTGATGTATCTATATGGACGCAGTTCTTCTAGGGACAACAGAATTACATGCAGGTACAGGTGGTTCTTTATGCGTGATTTTCCCCCGGAACTGATGTTGTTGTTGGGATTCTTTGAATAACTACAATTTTATGGTGATTAAGTTTCCTAGCTACATTCAGTTGTCAAATTTGTGTTGCTAAAAGTTTGATTTTATTTTGGACTCTTTATGCAGGACTGTCTCAATCGGTTCCCGAATATATTTGGATGAAAGCAATGTTATACGCACTCTGCAAGTTTCTTGGCACCCTTACAGCGAGACGCATTTAGGAGTTCTTTCATCTGACTCGGTGTTCAGGTATCATGTTGTTCTATTTTACAGTTTTTAGGAGTGAATGAGTTCTTTGAATTGTCTGGATTCATCGTGGAAGGAAAGTTAAACCAGAAATTACAACTCACAAGTTACAAAGTGTATTCTCCAAAAGGGTAGATCTGCGGTTTTATTTTCCTGTCCGATGAAGAATAATTTTTGTACACATTAGATGCACACGGAAGCTCACCGGCATGTTAAGAGTACTGAGTGAATCTTATTATTGATATGTTTTCCTTATGCTTTTTACAGCATTCTACTATTATGTATATTTTTGTTGGTTGTTCTGATAGCCTGTGGTCTGGCATTGCTCTTGCTTCTAATTTCGACTACAAGCTGACAATAAAAGCTACCTGATTTTTTCTCTTCTTTACTTTCTAGGATCTTCAATCTGTCTGCGGATGTCCTGCAACCAGAGCAGGAATATTTTTTACAGCCTCTTCAACCTGGTAGATCAAGAAATGCTTCTTCCATGTGTCCGGTTGATTTTTCGTTTGGTGGAGATCACTTGTGGGACAGATTTGCTGTAAGTACACTTGCAATCAATAAATGTGATTTTATTTTGGTCTGGGCGTGATGCATTTATTTGTTACATGTGATGAGAGGTTACGCTACTTGACGTGCTACCGTTTCGGCTTGGTCATATGGGATATGGCTTCTACTCATATACATTGGAGTGGGCTCATCTTTTCCTTTTGATATAACTCAACATCTATATAGTGCCCAATTATCTCTTGCTTGTTTGGTGATCAGCTTGCCGTATATTCCTTATCTTGATTAGCTTGTTTTAGGTTAAAAACATAGCAATAACCCAGGATTCTGAATACATGTGTTATATCTACTCACATTTTATGGGTCGTTTAACTTGTCATTTTAAAGGTGTATTATGAGGATACATATATTTTAGAGACCTGATTGTTTTTGACATATAGCATCTATAGTACATACATTTGAAATAAAATGAATAATACATCAAAGTGACGCTAAGATATGAATAATTGATTTTGTGTTTTCTCTTCAACTTTTACCTTTCGTATGCCTCGGAAATGGTCATTGATGTCAAATGTCAAGATTGTAAACTGAATACGAAAGCTACCAAGTGGTGTAATTCTACAACCAACTTATTTGTACAATTGTCTTGTTTCAAATGTACGTGTTCCTGAAATATGAGCATTCTAATAATTGGGTTAGAAATGACCTCTTATGTTTTGGCTACTTTGTGTCCATTTTGCAGGTGTTTGTATTATTCAGTGATGGCTCTATTTACATTCTCTGCCCTATTGTTCCATTTGGGAGGTATATCTCAATCTTTATCTATTACTTTGGGTTAAGATTCAGCTACTTTTGAGAGTGAAATAGTTGCCAATTTTTGCCATGATTATAAGCTACTTGTCTTTCAAGGAAAAAGAAAGCTACATCACAGCCTTGATTTGCTTGCATCCTACTGTCTACAATCTGCCTATTATTATACGCTGCTCTAAATACTAACCATATGATTATTGTCTTTCCTTTCTTTGGTTTCAACTACCTGTTCCGGTAGTTTCCCATTCTCGGAAACGTTCCCTTATGCTTGCTAAAGAAAATGCCTTTGTATGTAGTGTCTACAAGTGGGACTCAGTTTTGGAGATATATAACGATGCCAACACACTGGGGCTGGAATCATCGAATCCAACTGCAGTTAGCAACTCTAGTCGGGCAGTCTCTTGGTTAGAAGCTACGTTTCCAGAGTTGAGTTCAGAAGCGGGGGACAGAGAAAAAATTTCTGCAGTGAAAGCTGAAGCCCATGCTTTATTTGATGCATCACTCTGCTTGCAGGTACGTTCATCTGGCTGCTGTGAACCCAATGTATAAATTCTATTTGTCCAGGCGTTTTAGTGAACTTCTTACTTGCGTACTGGCATAAAATATGCTTATAGTAATTGCTCACTGTTTATTTTGTTGATAATCATATATGGGAACACAAGAAAGATGGCAATTGTGTAAATACTGCAAATGGTTGCATAAATGTTTTGACCATGGAATCATATCCATCACTTAAATCATTTTTCTACTCCGGTGTGTATGAGAAGGCTGGAAATGTGCAATGTGAACATACTATTAACAGAGGTGATGCTTCTTTAATTGAGAAAGTCTTATATTTAATCTCCATGGTCGCAACTAGTTTCTGTGGTCTTGGAATCATCTGGTTATATTATTACTGAACAAGCTTTCACTGGGAAATATAACTGAAATCTTCATCTGACAAGGCAACTTCATTTTAGACATTTTCATGAAATTTCCCCCCGCTAGTGAACCATATGATGCTGGATTCAACATTGTAATAGATTCCATTGTGACAGTTTTTCTGTATTTTTTCAGGGACCACTACAGAGAATTCAGCGGCATAGGGCAAATGAGGACTTCGCAGTTTCCACTGGGGTGAGCGAAGGGCGTGCCATCGGTTTTCTCTACAATCTGGTCAGCAAAGACTCAGTTCTGGTTACTGCCTGGACTGGCGGCCAGTTACAGATAGATGCTTTGGCTGATGAGATCCAGCCACTGTGGACTATCGGTAGTGCAGCTCGCCTCCGTGTTACTCCCCAAGACCACCAAGTTCTTGGTCTTGCTATGATCTGTGAATCAATCCCACATCACCTCCCTGTTGTGAAGCTAGATCAACCACTTGACCAGACAGTTTGGTTGGGTCACCCGCCACCTCTGTTGAGACTCGCGATTGTAGATTTGTCCTTGCCCCAGAAAAGAGAGAGTGGTTATCATATTCTCATGTTTGCCGATCCACTCATGCCCGAAAGAATCTACTGCCTTCATGAAGGCGGGGTAGACTCAATCGTGTTGCATTTTCTCCCATTCACTAATCAGTCGAGTGGGAAGGATGAAACTGTCAGGGCTCCGTCTGTTCATCCTGTGCTGAGTACCTGCCAGGTGGACAATACTGCATCAGTGTCTCCTCTCTGTGGTTTTGTGGCCTTGTCTGATTCGTTTGGGTATTCATGGATTGTGGTGACAACGTCCATTCAAGAATGCGTTGTGCTAGAAATGAAAACATGGGATTTGTTACTTCCTCTACAAGTTGATACGGACTACTACACTAATGGTGAAGAACGAAAGGAGACGAAGAATGCTCCAGACATCATTAGCAAAGAACTACTTGCTGGTCCCAAGATGGTTCCTGTTCCTCAGGTGTCACCAAATCTTCGATCAGTTGCTGCTGACTCCATAGACGGCCGATCAATGCTTCATCAGTACTTCAAGCTTTTTCATGAAAATTATGTCGAGTATGCCCATAAGGTGACGACATCTGTTCTTTTTATGTCCCTCTTAAAACTTGTTTTACAAATGAGCAAAATGTTTCGATTCATACCGATCAAATGAGACTTGACATTGATCGGTATGAATCGAAACATTTTTCTCATTTTAAAGTAAAGAGAGAAGTAAATTTAATCGGGAGATAGAGTCCATGTCGAATCGAAAAGAATTGAATGTGCTTTTGACTAAAATCCTATTATGGTCCTTAGTTTCCCTTTTTATAACCGATGCTATGTTGATTCGGTCGGATTCTGTGATGGACCAAACCGTTTACACCCTTTATCCTAGAGCATCTGAATTTTTCTTCTTCTTCTGGAATGAACATTATTATGATTATCTTCGATCATGGTAGTTAATAGCTCAACACATTTAATCTTCCTCTTTTCCCTCAGGTTTACTTTGAGCTGGAGCATCATGGGCCACAGATGAAGAGAATCATTGATGACCAGCAGGCTCGTCTCAGCGAGACTCAGGAGAAACTTGTGAGAGTAAGGAACAAGCAGACTGGCCTGGACGATAGGCTTAAGCATGCAATTCATCAGCACCATGTTCTGGTACAGCGTTTGAATCACTTGAGGAATCTTCCCGGAGTTCACAAGAAACCTTTGTCTAGAGCTGAGCAGAAGTTCAAGTCGGAACTTGGTAATCATTCTACATCTGTTATTACAGTTTCGTTTGTGAAATTTCGAATAAATGTGAAACAATTTCAACTGCCTGCAGTCCGGCACCTCATAGTGTGTTTTTTTTTTTTGGTGTGTGTGTCATAATTGACTTTAATTGCAGACCAGCTTACGGGGGTTGAACTGGATGCATTGCATTCGTCCATTGAGACACTAAGAGCTCGGCAGAGAAGGTATACGACACAGTCTTCAAAAGACATCATCTCTAACCAACGGAGGAAAATACCAGGGAGGAGCCATGTTCTGGATGCCCAAATGTCCCAACTAAAATCTTCACTTGCTAAGCTTTCGCTCATTAATTCTGAAAATGCGAAGAAAGTAAAGGCTGTAGAATCTAGCTTGAAATCTCAGGGAAGCGGTAAATAATTGAACCCTGCAGTAGCTGTTGCCTGTTAGGCTGAACTGAATAGACATCTCGTTGTTTCTGTAATTGCAGCTGTGGTGCATATGTTGTATTTTACCCTTTGATACATTTGTTCTGATATTATGGCCACATATCAGTTGGCGCAGTGCAGAAATTGTGTTACTCTGTTTCTCTGTGCTCTTTTCTAACAGACTCAATCAACCAGTTCCTTTCAAGGGGAAGGCCCAAAAATGCCAATCCAGGTCAGGACACCTATCATCTCTGTGACATTCACTTTTTTTAAGTACATGATTAATCTCTTAGTAGGTTTCCTTCTGAATCTCATGTTTTGTATAGGAAGATAAAGTCTTTGATCTATGATCACTCAATCATAATGTTTATTCACAATGGCAGTTCTGGAGGTTTCTTAACTGCATATCCTACTCATCGTCCCCTTTTGCATAGAATCATTACCATCTCCTTATAAAACCAAAAAAGTGGAGCCATCGAATTGCTAGCGGCTTGTAGGGCACTTGGATCATGATCCCCATCTCCCCTCAACTCAACTACTGATTTTATATTTCATTGCAAATCGTTTCTTTAGGATACTGGTGGTGATGATGATTGATTGATTGATTTACAGATGCTGCTAACTCTATTTTTTCTATTTGGGAATTTTTTATTATTGCAAAAGGAATTACAACCTGATCTCACATTCTACTACCTCTGCTTCACTCTCAGATCTCAATATCTCTACACTGCTTGGTCCTGGTCTCGTCGCCTGACGTTGATAGGGTACTGCTTCTGCGTTCGGGTTGTCGGAAAGAACACCAGCTTATCTTCCTCAGCCGGCTCCCAACTGCACAACCACCAGAAAAAAAATACCATGCAAAGGTAAAACACCTTAAACACACATAGTAAATAAACAAACTACAGTTTTGATGTGTGTTAAGATTCAATTTACCTGAAACGAGTGACTAAATGATGAAGGAACACAGAGAGTTCAACTCTGGCAAGCTCATAACCTGGGCAGAGTCGACCCCCTCCGCCGAACGGAGTGTACACATTCCCAGGACTTGCTGCTCCTGAGTTGTTCTGTCAAAATATTATGTTATTCAGGGTGAATTTTATCTTCTTTCATTTTCCTTTTGTGAGAGAGTTAAAACTTAAAAACACTAATAATGTAGTTTACCTGCCATCTCCAGGGGTTAAAAGTTCGAGCATCTTTGAAGTGATCCTGGTCCATATGCACAGCTCGAAATGAGGCAAACACCTTCCATCCTTTGGGAATTACGTACCCTGCATATTGGTTTCCAGGTAAGTCAGTAACTTGTAAATTTTCACTGTTTTCGCCCCAAAAAATTACCACCGCGGAACTTCAGAGATTTCGATCTATCTAACCTTTGACAGGTATGTCCGTGATGGCTCGCCTAAACACCCCGCCGATTATGTTGGCCACTCTCAGGGTCTCGTTAACAACCTGAATCACGACGTTTAAAATAATTAGTGAACCGTTTAGCCACCGGTAAATCATGATTAGGTTTTAAATTACACTTACACATTGAGTGAAGGGCATGGACTTATAATCGCTCCACTCCAGAGCCTCTCCTTCCTTCTTCTTTGCCCTGATCTGATCGTGCTCCTCCTGCCATATCCAAAACCAAACCACCGATTCAATTAGTGAATGGACCCAGTGAGCCCGAAGTTTTGGTTGGGCCCATAACATTTTGGCCGGCCTATAAGTAGGGCTGCAAAGAATTTATAACCCATACCCCCCCTTATTTAATACACATTTCAACTTTTCCCAACATGTAATAAAGATAACAAAAAAGAAAACAGTTGAATTAATCCAACGCCCAGGATTCAACAACCAAGCTATCAATAAAGGTATTACCAAAAAGGCAAAAGCTCATCTCATTCCCATAGACTACCCACTAATCCAGCGCGTTTTAGTTGGTAATCAGCTGTTTTCAGCTAAGCTTGAGTCGGACGTTAAAATCATCATAATTATCAAGCTAATTGTAATTAGAAAAGAAAAGGAGAAGTGAGAAATAAGTGATTAAGGAATTTGACGGGGGGTTAACGTGGGTGAGATGACGTCAACCAGACAACACACCTGACGCTAACCATCACCGTTGGATGTTTCACTTTGTCCCCTCTTGTTGTTCTTCTTCTTCCTCCCTAGATCTTGAAATCAGCACCACACGATTCCCAAGGATCCTTCCCCACTCACCCACGCTGACTAAAATGAAATGGAAAAACAAAGGAGAAGAGAAGATAGATAGAGAGCACAGTCTAGGGTCTAGATTGTTGGACTCCTTTTTTTTGTACAGGGCTAGGCTTCCTGTAAATTGACCAGGCAGTCCCTACTAGCCTAGGTAGGGTGGCGAGGGCAAGGAGGTAATTGTCGAGTGAAGAAGATCCGAAGCTTTGGTCAAAAAAGGGTCCGAACTCCGAAAGGCACAGCGCCGCAGCAGAAGTTGGCGCAGGCGTGCAGTCACTCTGGCAAAGAGGAGGAAAGGAAATAGCATATATACATCATTTTGTCACGTTGGACCGACGAATGTTCCTTTTCCTTTTGGCTACTCTGATGACCCTTTTCGTCTTCTTCTTTTTCCTACTTGTTCATGGGATAAACAAGTCTCCCTTCAAGTTCAACTATATGTTCTTTCTACAGATTCTAATCCGGCTTGCAGTTCGTTTTGATATTTGTGGAAGAATGGATCGGCCCTTTATAATGACTGTACTTTCACGTTCTGTGAAATTTCGATCTGTTTGAGAGCTGTAAAGGGAGGAACAAAACAGGGAAGGGGAAAAGTCTGCCACCAAGTTGTACTTTAAGGGAAGGACAGAAATGGGAGAAGTCTTCCATCCATAAAATAATAACTTAACCATTATGTGTCACAAAGACAATGGTGTGGTAATGGCAACGGTGATGGTCGGTCCAATAGGAAAAATGGATATAGGAAGTTCACTGTTCAAACCTAGATCCTACTCTCCAAGTTTGTGAATTTTTTTTTTTTTAAACAAAGTGGGTAATGGATTGAGATGAGAATGAGATTCACTAATCATGAACACATGTGGGTAATAAGACCCTAAAACCCATTTCACTAAGATACCTTAAAATTTTAATTAATTTGTAGAATAATTATGTTATTTAATAATTATGTGGGTTCACTCACTAGTCACCACCGGCCCATTTTCAGTTAGCAATCCCATCTTTCCTTCTTCTTCTTCCCCACCCGCCTTTCTTTTTCCATGTTGTTGGGCGAGCAAACTCGTGTGGCGATGGCAAAGACACCTTTTCCCCCCCTTCTTTTAATCATTTCAGATAATTGAAAGGAAAACACTTAGAGAAACTGAGAAAAAAGGTTGGATGAAAATGGGAAACAACCAATTTGGTTGATGTTGTTTGGTTCTCTCTTTATCCCACCACCCATTGTGAATGGTCCATATTTTCACATTCTTATCATCACCACCCCACACTATATCATTCATTATTAACAATCCTCATGATCGTGTCACGATTTTAGGCCCACTCTCCTAACCAAGTAACCCTAACTACATATCTGTTACAATCGCAGTTATGTGTATTCAGATCTCAAGTGCGCGCGAATTCAGACCGAATTATGTATGTTGTAATTTGCTCTGTTAGAATTTTGATACCCAATTACTGAATTAGGATTTTGAGACATTTCTTAAATGAGTTCAGCTTTTTCTACCAATTTTATGTATCACTTTAGTGATTATTATATTTCACCTTTGAGTGTTTTAGATTTAGTGAGCCAACTTAATGTTGGTTGATCTCTACATATAAGCAAATTCATGATGTCGAAGAAAAGTTTATTTTGTATCAAGAAAATTTAAAAAATTGAATGACCTAATTGTGAAATATTTTGAAAGTGCTACGGAAAAAAGAGATTTAATGTATAAGATGAGAATTCAGAAATGGAGAATTGGAAATAATAATATGATAAGCACATACCCTGAGTTGGGCCAAAGCCAGGGGAGTGTCCGTTAGGAACTTGACGGCAAGGGTCATGCTAGTCGACGTCGTTTCATATCCCGCCACCAACAGAGCCACCAGGAAATCCACTATCTGCTCGTCGGAGAACCCCTCGTCGCCGGCCAAAAGCGCCGCCAACATGTCATTCTTCTTCTTCTTGTCCTTCTCCTCTTCCCTTCCCGCCGACGACACCCCCACCTCTTTCCTCCTCTCCCTCACCACCAAACTCAACGCCTCCGCCACCTTCGTCCTCGCCTGCAAAACCATAATCATTAACACCATAATTAACAACCCATAATTACTTAACCTCTCTCTTAACAACACATTAAAAACAAAACAAAAAGACGTACTTGAATCGCTCGGCGATAAGTGGTGGAGAAGAGAGGGAGAGGGACAGTGAAAAAGCCTTCAATCACAAGCACGTACTCTTTCCTCACCCTCTCCGTCCACTCGCTCGGATCCAAACTCATCAGCTGTTTCATCGCTAACTCGAACGTTATCTGTCACCAATTAATAACAACAATAATTAAACTCAATTAATTACACACAAAAAAAAACAAATTAATCATCACAAATGATTGATTAGCACATAATAATTCCCACACATAAGACAACAAAACTGCAGATTTCCAATTCCAACCACACCCGCCCCTCCCTTAATTATTCTTCCTAGCTTAGATTAATTAGATGTGACAATCCACAATTTGTACCTTCCCCTAACCTTACACCCAAGATTTCATTTTTTTATATATTAAATCTTAATTTACCCTAATAACGTCTTAATTGTCACCATCTAAAACAGAACAAACATCACTATCACCACAACTCGAGTCGATCGGTACAACATTTTTACCTTCTTGGCCTCTTCCATGAGGAGGACCCGGTCGGACCAGGACCGGAGGTTGCGACGGACCAACCGGTCGATGTCGAAGAGGAGGTGGTCCTTCAAGATGGAAGGGTTGGAGAAGCTCATGGTTAAGGAATGCATCCTCTTGTGGAGGCTGCCCTTCATCAGAAGCAACGAATGCTTGCCGAGCAAATTGGAGATCGAACCGGGGTAGCTGACGTCGACCAGCTTCCCTTCCCCGTGGAGAATCAACCGGTTCACATCCGGGTCGGTCGAGAAGACGGTGGGCTCGCCGAAGACGTGGGTCGTGAAGACTGGGCCGTATCGGCCCACTCGCTCGTCGATGAAGGGCTCCGGGTTCTCGGTCTTGTAGGCGGATATGAGCTGGAGGGTCTCGCCGACAAAAGGGATCCCCTGGCCCCCCGGCGGTAGGCCGTGGCGGCGGGCGCGGCGGCGGTGGATGAGGATGAAGGAGAGGAAGGAGAGGCAGAGGAGGGAGACGAAGAGGGTTTCATCGCTGTAATGGTAATGGGTAGTAATCATGATTAGTGGGTTTCTTCTTCTTCTTGTTTTTTTGGTTTTGGGAGAGAGATTGGAGGAAATGGGGAGGAAAAGGTTTCTACTTGGGAGGAGAGTGAGTGAGGGAGGAGGAGGATTTGGTGTTTGTGTATATACATTATAAGAAGGGGGATTTTTTTTTATACATGGAATTTTTTGATTTGTTTTTCCTTAATATTAATCGGAAAAAGTGGGGAAAAGGGATAAATGTTGAGGAATTGATAAGGAAAATGTTATTTTTGGGGAGAATTGAATGGAGGGGAAAGAGGAGCACACGAGGGGCGGATCTCTGTGAAGACTGTGAAAGAATCTATTAAGAAGGGAGCAGGGGAAGGAAATTATTGAGAAAACAGAGGAAAGTCATTAATGTATGGATATTCAATATCTATGTCTTACTTATTTCTTACTAGCTAGAGAGGGAGAGCTATTATTATGTCATCTGACAGCTTCTGTGTTTTGTTGGGTTTTCTTTCACATTTCAATTGGGCTATGACAAATATAAGAGAAAAGTAAAAATAAATTCAATGGTTTAATGAAGGGTTTAGTTACTTTTTTCCGGGTAAATGTCACACTTGGTCACTGAGATTACTAAATCTTGTTGTGTTTAGTCACTAAAAAAAATTAATATCAATTTTGGTTTACTCGAATTACTGAAACATGTCACAATTAGTCACTCTCTCGTTAGTTTTCGTCCAACTCCATTAACCCATTTTTTTTAGTGACTAAACATAACACGATTTAGTAATCTCAGTGACCAAGTGTGGCGTTTACCCCTTTTTATATAAACTTCCTCGGTATATTGATTGAGCCGCACGCATAGTTTACGGTCGTTCTATAACAGAGGAATTAAGAAGATGGAGGGCGGTAGTCCATACTTCTGCAGACTCCCAATTAGAAAGGGTATGGGCTAACAAATAGGCCGGTTTATTGCAGTCCCGACCCCGGAAATAGAAAACGGACTTCTCTGACTCGCTTGGCTTCATCCCTGATCTCAGCACACAACTCTTCGATTTTTAGATCCGAGCGTGTTTCTCGTGTAAGTTTTCGAAGAAGCAAAAGGCAATCCATCTCAAGTTTATGGATTGATTTGCTTTCAAGAAGTCGAGTTTTGACTCCGTGAACCGGTAAGCTGATCTTTTAACCCTCAATGAAACTGGAACGCTAAGCGAAACACTTGCAGGGCTTGATATAATTGTTGACGGCTTATGACATTGGTGATAGTCTCGTCACAAAATCGCTAGACTCAAAGGATAACTTCATTAAAAATTTAATGCTTTCAAGATCAACTTGAGCACTAAAAACATCGTTAAACTAAATATGACGAGAGGCTTTGAATGATTTTTATTAGAAATAATATAATGTTTATATATGGTAGACAGAAACACGAGAAATTTGGAGGTTGTTTAGTTTCAACAAATTTTTTAGTGAATTGTTATAATTCTTGCATTTTGTATGAAACATAATTTGTCAAACATTTACACACAACATATTCATTAGTTACTTGTTGTGACGCAAACTATCATTCATTTGTACAATCACAACTAAAAGATAATTTTTTTTATTGTTTCGTGTTTTCTCTCTTCTTGTTCCAATTTATATAAAAAATTAGATGACTAGTTGTTGCCTTGTTGGTCCATACTCCATCCATACTGTGAAAACTTATTACTTATGGAGTCTTTATATTCTTCTTTCTTTTTTAATATAATTGTTGGATCCAGAGTCTGAATTCATATAAAACCATTGAATTCGCACTAAAATGAGTTTGATTTTTTACTTTATTAAGATGAAACTAAATTGTATGAATTTACATGTATGTTAACTGTATCGGTACATGACCAAAATATGCATGAATTTGTTACATGTCTATGTTATGTTTTTATACTAAAAAAAATTAACAATCTCAAAGTTGATTTCATAGTTCATTCTGCATTATCGAAAAAAAATTGGTTTTATACTATTCATTAAAAATTTATTTCGTGATATCGTTAAATACATAATATATGTCTATTTTTATGAGTACATCTTAAAATCGTCTCCAATGAAAATTCACCCTCTCAATCTACTCGATTTTACATTTCTCCATAAAGAAAAGGGGACGCTAACAAAAAAACAGCGAGGATCTCAAACCATCCATTAAGTAATTTTTTTATATGTGTATACATCAAAAAGCGATTTTTAAAGGATATACAGATAAAAAAAGACGATAGCTACATAATTTTAATTTTATGGGAGCACCCACAAATAATGAAGCTCCCAAAAAAAGGTGTATAATTGATAAAAATACAATGGTGTGGGCATAAAGAATCAAAGAGGACGAATCCTCCACGTGGCTAAAGGTATTGAGTAGTGTGATGCAATTATGTATGTAGGGTGGTCTCGATTAATTGTTTAGGAATGCATCAAACTACACATTCATATTATTATTATTTGTCACAAGAGAAAGAAAGAAAAAAAAAAGCATGAGGTGATGCTTCCTTCCATACTCATCCACATGGTCCCATGATGATACAACATGGAAAGGGATACATATTAAGCCCTCCCACCCACTAGATGGATACGTATCACGTCCATATACTTCTTAAATTGCAACGCGGAGATGATAATACCATACCTTGTTATATGAAATGTGGGACCGACAACCAGGGGCGGAGCTATGTAGGTCTTTGGGGGAACCCTGACCTCATGAGAAGTTTGAAACTTACGTGTAAATCGCTACAAAATCTTGAGAATGATTACGTGTAAAATAATTGTTTACTACTGATACTAGTGCATGAAAACTGCTTTGAAGTAGCTATTGTCGGTCTAGCGGATGGGGTTGTTAAACTTGTATATGAAATGTGTAGGTTCAAATCTAGTTGGCAGCAATTTTTTCACTTTTTGATAAGTATTATACTTTCAAATTAAGTTAATTAAGTTCTTACACTCTTAAATTGTTATTTTAAGAATATTTTTGGTTATATAGTCAATTAGTTAATTCTTTTTGAAACACTAATACAAATAGTAAGTCATTTTTCAATTAAAAATATATTGAATAATACGATATACATTGGTGCAGGTTCAAATCTGGTTGGGAGCGATTCTGCACTTTTTGATATAAGTCATATACTTTCAAATTAAGTTAATTAAGTTCTTACACTCTTAAATTGTTATTTTAAGAATATTTTTGGTTATATAGTCAATTAATTAATTATTTTAAAATACTAATACAAATAGTAAGTCATTTTTCAATTAAAAAATATTGAGTACCACAGTATACATTGACTTGCATAGTTAATTTTTTGTTTGTATAATTTGCCCATTTGTTATGAACATAACATTCTATAACTTAAGAATAAATTCGATTATGGATTATTTTCTTTTTCTCATATAAAATCTTACCTTGTTATGAGAATATCATTATTATTTTCAATATATTATTCTGCTTGTTATTTTCCTTTCATTCTTATGATAATTTATTAATTCATTCGATCCCCCATCCTGAAATTCTGGCTCCGGCCCTACCGATAACTAATCGATAATGATATCTTGTATTCAAATTTTCATAATGAGAAGATTAATAGTTGATTTTGGTTTTTTTTAACAGATGCAAATGTGAATCTTATAAGCTGACTTCATTTATAACACTGTTGTAGAAGAAAACAATATAAAATGCAAATTTGGATTCTCCCAACAACTGATCTACTGGAGGATTGTGATCACCAATGCTTTAGTGCACTCGTTTTTGCTGGATTTTCTAATATAAAATTAATTAATAAGATGATTCCCTTCAAAGTTTGAACTAGATATTGTAATAAATATTTAATTTATAGAACGGCTTCTATTGTCTGGCCGACGCTAAGCCCAATTGGTGAAAGTAGCGTGGACCGACAACATTCTTTTCACAACACACATAATCCTAAGTGTGTGTGTGTGATCATTTATCAAATCTTTTGTGGGTGAGGTCATAATTATTTATTAAGCCAATGCTATTGTCATTATCCACATGATTACAAAAACACATTTCTTAATAATTCCATCGACAGGAACTGTATTTTTTTTTAAATATCGAGATACTATATTTTCCCATGTAAACACATGCAAAACCACAATTTTCTTTCATGGTTCATCAAAGGGAAGAGAATCGATTGTCAACCTCTATGCTGACCGAATTAAGTGCTCAAATAAATTCTTCTTCTCAAAATGAAAGTTGATCAACTTATAATTCATATACAAAATTATAAGATCCAACATAACCCATTTCAACGCTACAAACCGCCCAATCAAGCTCGTTCCATACCAGAAGATAGAAGTGAACTCATTAATTAACAACCAACAATGTGGGGAAAGGGATGGAGGCACGGAATTGTACTACTTTTTTGGATTCGGAATATTGGTGGGGGCATAATTATTATTCATTTATATTATTGAGGGGTTTGGATCGATTTTTTCCCCAGAATTATTGGGGTTTGGGTGGTTGTGTCTGTCATTTTTGTAGGGTTATTTGGGACTTAATTGTTTGTTGCCACCACCCTTCAATTTGGCTAAAGGGATCATACTTCCAGCTGTTACATTACCAAGTTGAGACTTGATCCAATCGTTGCATATTAATATATATATGTACTCATATACTTCTTCTTCTTCGTCTTCAGCTTGCCGGTTGTTTTGAAGAAATGTACAGCGTGGCTGGTATATGTTTGTGGCCGACTTTAGTTTCAGTGGATTACTCGGATGTAATTGGCGTCTTGAATTTTCGGGTTCGAACCATTCTAAGGTGGAAAGAAATCCTAATATCGATCATATGTTAAAACTCTTTGATTATGTGTATGAGATTAGTTAACACATCTCAATATTCACCATTTTTGTCAAAAATAAACTAATTACGAAGGAAAGAATTCATAAACGAGGACGAGGGAAAAAAAACATCCACAAGATTGTGCATAAGGGGTTGATATGAAACATAGTAGGCTCGCGCGATATTTTATTTATTTTACTAATGTTTGGTTCAATTAGGATTGCAAGCGAGGGCCTAATATCTCACTTTTTATTTATTCAATCGATCTCACTGGTTCTTTATCAAACAATAGTATATATTGTCAAGAACACTAAATTAAAAGCAAAGAACACCAAGAATTTAACGTGGTATCCCTGAAGCTTAGGACTAATCCACGGGAGAGACGACACTCTCCAAAGGGTTTCACTATATAAAAAACGGCTTAACCTAGTTACAGAGGAGGAACGACTATATATACATATGGGGTTACACGACAGGAGCATAATAGAAAGGGTTTTGGTAAAATACAAGTTGGTACCTAAAAATAATAAATTTCAACATCCTCCCTCAAATTGATGTGCGGTACGCAACATCAATTTGGACGATAAGTACCAATGTCTGCTTGATGAAACCGCCTTCGTCAAAAGATATGTAGTCTGATCTTTCGTATTTAGATAACCAACCTGTATTTTTCCCTCTACCACCAACTGTCTAATATAATGTACATGAACTTCGATATGCTTAGTCCTGTCATGTAAAACGGGATTAACAACAATCTGTATAGCACTCGTATTATCCCCATATATACCATGGACCAGGAAACCGGATCGTACCGGCCGGTTCAACCGGTAAAACCGGAAATCGGACCTGGGACGATACGGCAAGCTGGCTGTGGAAGAATACCGTGCCGGCCGGTTTTGGTGGTTTAACCGACACAAAAAAAATCGCCCGGTTTTGATCTAACCGGCGGTAAGCAGTAGGAACAAAAACTACGTCGTTTTGGCACATAAAATAGTTTTAAAAAAAATTCGACCGAAAGCCAAAAACCCTAATCTATCGAAAATTTGGAGTTTAGTTTAATCGTTTCCGGATTCTTTCTTCTCCAGAGTCCATACCAGAGGGCAGCGCAGCCCCGCTACGCCCCGCCGCTCCTCATCTCCTCTGGCCGCCTGAAACCGGCGGCCTGCAACCGGCGATCGGCGCGAAAGTGACCCGCAGACCTGAGTCGTGCTCCGCATCTCTGCCGTTCATCTTCTCTGGCGAGTGGCGACCAGGACCGCGGTCCTCCCTCCTCTTCTTCTCGAGCGGCGAGCGGCGACCCGACGATCCTCCTCTCGCTTCCACCGGCCATGGCGGTTCTCGTAGGCTGCTGAATTTCAGGTGCAGGGATGTGACTGGGCAGGAAGGCTTTCTCCGGTGATGAAAAGATCTCTGGTTTTGTATTCAGGAAACTTGAGTAGCCATTGTTGCAGGAAGGCCGAGTTGTCTTTTGCTGATAGTAAGAAGACAGACGGACAACCCAGTTGGATTTTTTTTTGCTAATTTGACAATTGATTTCTAATTAAGAATGCAGTTTCAAATGAGTTTCGAATGGATTTTTTTGCTAATTTGACAATTGTCTTTTGCTAATTTGACAATTGATTTCTAATTAAATAGTTGGTTCATCATATTAAATGAGGTTTCTTCTTGAGCAACATATTACAAATAACATCATTGTTTCTTTATTAATGCGCTCTATGGGACTTACAAAAACAAACGATGGTAGATGGTGTTGAATTTTATATTACATATACTTATTTAGTTTATTCAGGTTTGTTATCCGGTATATTCCGGTTTTATTCCGAAACGATATCCCGAATCTGTCGGTATGGTTTTTTATCAAAAAAAATATTATTTAATTACAAAAACGGTATTTTGCCGGTACACAACGATTGAACCACGGTAGTACCACAAAATACCCTACCACTGGCGGAGCCGGTATGACTTCCGGTACGGTTTCCTTTACCATGATATATACGCATTGGGATTCGACAGTCAACACCCAATTCGCCTAGGAGCGATGAAGCCAAACTAGCTCATAACTCACCTCTGACATGGACCGATATTCGACTTCATCAGTCGATGATTTTGACACTCGATCTTGTTTCTTGCATCGCCAAGACACGAAAGATTTCCCAATTTTGACCCACCATCATGACGTCGATATCCGAGTATCCAAGCACCCATCATAATCTGCATCTGCATTTGCATTTGCAAAAGCCTCCAACTGCTGCTCTCCTGTAGCTGGAAAGAATAATCCCACTCTACAGTTGATTCATCTATTAATCCTTCTATACCTATCAATCCCTCCACACTAACAGAGAATTACAAATATAGAATAAAAAAAACAAAAACAATGGCTAAAATAGATGCACGATTGTCTTAATACGTATAATATCGTTTTCCAAACTTCTTTTAATTCTCGATAGACATACGATAAGATTTATCGTACCCTAGCTGAATCGATCTATATACATACTGTCGTGGGAGGAAACTAAAATCAACGGTCGCATATTCCGTCCAGTCAAAATGGAACCTTGGGAATGCATATTTTTTACTTGGGAAAGGAATTGGATTGGAACGAGACTGGTTAGGTTTGATCCAAATATCATTCAATACTTTGATTTAATTTGGTCCTTTTCACAAGACACGAGGTCTGGAAATCACACGTGTGCCTGCCTAATGTCTGTGCCTCTTCCCTCGCCCTTTCTGCAAAATTCTGAATGTGTTCTGCTTCTTCTTCTTCTTCTTCTTCTGCACAACTTCAATTTTCAACAGAACAATTAAGAAAGAAAGATAAATACGTTCGTACAAATATATAAATTATATAACAGAAGCTTTTCACTTATTATTATTATTATTTTTCTTTTTTCCTTTTTCCATTATCTGTGTGACAGAAGAAGAGCCTACTTTCCTTCGGAACAGAAAGGGGAAGGGGAAGAAGAAGAAGAAGTAAAAGAGTCAATCTCACAGGCAACCCGGTCCACTACAGTGCTGCATGCAGCAGCAGCAGCAGTTCAAAGAGAGAAAATGAACCGTCAGACCTATTTCTCTCTATTGGTTTTTTCTTTCCAGAGGGTGGCATGTGGCATAGTTAAGATGCTACAAATCTTGCGAGTTCGATGATCCGATCGACCGACGTTAAAATTGTAGTTAGGTATGCGAGAGTGAAAGTTATCATGGTATAAATCATGCTAAAAAACATATTTCGTGGAGCAATTTCAAATTATATCTTCGAAGACGTGTAAAACATATAATTCAAATTAAAATAATGTACTGATTTCCTATATCTAGATATTGGATGATGTTAATATGACCACATGAAAATTTGCTGCTTAATTTGTTTGTATTGAGTAAGGAAATACATAAATGTTTGAGGATAAATAGATGTCCAATTAAAAGTTAAGATTACTCAGGTTTTAGTCAGTTCATCTACAAAGAGCAATTTTCGGGGGGTTTTTTTTTCCTTATATCAAATTTTAAGCTCTGATAATTGTGAAATAAGGAACTTTTTAGGGTTTGACAAATATTTTTTTAAAAATATATGGGTCAGTAGTCAGAGGTTGCACGTGTGGTGCCATTATCACTTGGGAAAACTTTCTTTCACGCTTTAATAATATATATTAATTAATAATTTGCAATTGGGGGATATTGAAAATGACTTTTCTTTCTTCTGAGACAGAACTGAAGGAGAAATGGGTAAAGTGCAAAGGCAAGCATGGGAATTGAAAAGCCTTCACATGTGTCCTGTTTTTTGCTTCTTCTTTCTCTTCTCCTATCAAACATTATACAAAAGTGACCGAAATATACTTTCCTATAACCACCTCCCTGCTGGATAATTGAGCCATATTGGTTCAATTTGGTTAAATAGAACTGAAAATTAACAAAACCGTTAAGACTTTTAAGCAGTAGTTAGGTTTGGTTTCAAGAAAATCGAAAATCAATTGGATTTTGTAATGGGTGTTTGTGTATGAGGTTGTGATTTTTCAAATTTTACATGGTTTTAATTTAACTAAAACCAAAATCGATAAGTACGAAACGGTTTGAGAGCGCGATAAAAAAAACTGATAACTAAGAGCACCTAATCAATTCTGTTTTCGATTTAAACAAAAAATCTAAAGTCGAATTGACAGCCCTAGCTACACTATGCTCTACGACTTTGGTTATTATATAGAAAAAATAAGATAATTACTTGATATTGAATTAATACAAAATGAGCAACTTGATTCCCCTTCCTTTCCCTAGATAGTTAATACTTTATACTTATTTCTATCCCGAGAAACAAACTCTCCAAGTGGATTTACATGGTTAATTAGGAGCATTGATAGTTTGATTTGCTCCTTAAACTTTCAAATATAAGTCCATGTTATATTTTGGTTGTCGGTGATATTCAGAACACATATGCATGCCCGTTGTTGAATGTACAAGAAAATGAGCCTAATTGGAATGAGTCAACTCGAGCTAGCTAGCTCTTAGTTTGGTTTGAGTCATACCCTTTTGTCGTACTACCAATGCTGTCAGCCAAACTACTGAATCTAACTCCCATTGAATCTAGTTCTGGTTAATTATACCCTTTTGACTCAAACCATTTTATAATCGATTGCTCTTGCGAACTCTGACTACTTTTTTTCCACCTCTTCCACCTTTTAATTTGCAGGCTGCTACTAAGGCTGGAGGTTCAGTTAGCGGTTGCTGATTAACCGACTGGTTAAACCGATAATCGGCAGTTACCGGTCAACCGACTAATCGAAAAAATTGTAGGCGGGCGGTGTTCGGTAGGCATATTGGATGTGGCGGTTAACCGGCTAATCGACGAATCTAATCGCCGGCTAACTGACACAGCCAACCCCTTGACACAAAACGGCGCCGCCCCTCCCACTCTTTCGCGTTTCAGACTTTCAACGACCAAACCCTAATTTCCCTTCTTCCGCCCTTCGACTTCGTCCTTCCTTCCCCAACCCCAATTGCCAATTGGCCTTCCCTTCTCTGCATCGAGCCATCGACGCCCACTTCGTCCTTCCTTCCCCAACCCCAGGCAGCCACACAGTCCCCCGTCGACCGATTTGCGAATGGCGACCATCTTCTCTCTCCTTCCCAGGCCGCAACAGTGACTTTAGACGACACCGCGACCAGAGCGACGCCGCAATCTCCCTCGCCGACCCGCGCCCCCTGCTCGGCTGCTCCGCCATCTCCTCCCCGACCAGCTTCCCGACTCGCCGTCAGCCATACAGTCCCCCGCCACCAGCACCAGTCCCCCCGTTGTTCCTCCGCCGCCAGCCACAGACTCCCTCGCCACATTTCCTCCGCCAAACTGTCTAGGTTGTGCGGTTTCCTCGGTTAACCGACCAACTAACCGGTAACCGTCTGGTCGGTTGTCGGATAACCGAGGAAGGTGGCCGGTCGGTTGGTGGTATGGTTTGTTTGCGTCGCGGTTAACCGGCAACCGATATAACGAAAAAATTGAACCTCCAGCCCTAGCTGCTACTCATCTCTAGTCTAAAAGTTATAGGAATCAATAATTTTTCTCCTGTTTATGAGTTCTGCTACAATATAAGTGAGTGATTATTTGATGAAAAAATTATTGTAGCAAATGTCCTTTACTTATGGTGTTTTTTTTTCCCCTTCAAATATGTAACACTATTTTTCTCTCATTATTATATTTCACTACTCTGCAAACTTCCATTCCTTCTGAATTTCCCCTTCCCTCCCCTCCCTTCTTTCATGAATAGTGGGTTAAAAATTTGAACACGAAATCTATTACCATATGCAACAAAATCAAGCTATTTCAACCATTCAAATCTTCAGAAAGATGAATTTGGCAAAATTTCATTGACACTAACCCATACCTAACACCCATCGAGCATGCTCGACAAAGAGCAAAAGAAAGTAGATAGGTAGAACACATGGCTTTTCCCACCTCCTGATCTCCTTTAATTTCTTCGTCAAAATTTCTATCGAACACTTAAATCAATCAATGCATGATAAACTGTTCTAAGGCAAAAAAGACAAATGCATGGTAAACTAGTAGCACCAAAATTTCCCCCATTTTGTAGCTAGCTAGAGCCCTATACCATGCTAGTTGTTCCCTAAGATAGAGAGGATCTTGCTTTGCTGTCCATCCATGAAAAAGAGAGAGAGATCGAAGAGCTTATAAATTCATGGCCGTGGATATAGGCTTTTTTTATACAAGCTCAACCCTAATCTGCACAAACCATGCTACGTACGGCAACGACAAAAAGGTATAATGCTATGTGCCTAACCTTTCTTTTGGCTCTAGATTCTAAATATCATCGATCTCCAATCCCGTTGCAATTATGTAATTTCAGTTGCGCCCTAATTACACTGTATAATAATCTTTATTCATGTAGTTAATTGATAATTTCGTTCATCATAATCAGCAGTTGTACCTTTGCTACAACTAAGACTAATAGAGCAATGGTAAAATATTATGGAATTATGGATATATTTCGTAATCTATATATGATAAGTAGCGTGGGAAAAGAGAATGTATCCATAAATATTTTCGTTGGAGTAGTAGTACGTAGCCCCACGCCGCACGTGCATGCGACAGAATTCCAGACACGCACCATGAAGACTGAAGAGGGGGGAAAATCATTACACAAACGCAACCACCCACCCATGCTAGTAAATTTTTAATTCTCTAACTCAACGTTTAATTCAAAAATAATTATTGAGAATTCTAATTGTCAAAATTTATCTAATAAAAATGAAGACAGGACTTTATACCACTCTCTTACATGCCTTGTAAAATAAAAAAATCAACTCACGAGCTTGAAGTTTGCATAGGCCCACCATACCTTGTGCTTTAATCAACTCTTAGTATTGAGGGTCGTGGAGATTCAAACAAACAACCACTTGGCCAAAGCAGGCTCTAATACCATGTCATAAACCAGTTGGTCCCAAGTAACTCGAATTGTTGGGAGAAGGTTATTATAGATCTTATAACACTCGCTTAGATAGGGTGCGCCTATGGTGACATGCATGTCACCATAACTTGCACTTTTCGGTCGACCTCAGTTAGAAATTAGGATTAGATTGACCTAATATGTCGTTTCAGTGTAAAAACAGTTTCATGGTGCCTAGTTTGAAGATTCATATCTTACAATTGGCTCAATAAAAATTGGAGATTAATGGCTTGTTTTGAAGCTGGAGTGTCCCTCTACACATTGAAGTGCTTGGGAGCTCGATAGGAAGTCCAAAATACCATTTTTGAACCTGATCAAAAGGCTATGCCAAAACTCGAAAACTTCCTGAAAATGACCAAGTCTGGGAAAGACTTTGTGAAGCCTACTTTGGAGCTCAATTCGAGAAGCATTGATGAGATTCGAGTCCAGAGGCCTCTACCACATGAAAGTAGGTATGTTTGTCTACAAAGTCAAGGCATTGGATGAAATATTGAATATCTAGAAAGCTTCAAACAAAAGGCTCGAAATTGCTACGAAGTAAGCTGCCTTCTAGCACAAGACTGAAACGGCATATTAGGTCGACCTAGTCCTATATGAGGTCGACCTAAAAGTGCAACTTAAGGTGACATGCATGTCACCGTAGCAAAGTCTGCTTAGATAGCATATGCTAGACATATGCAAGCTTTTGCCATGTATTTATCATAAATATATTTGATAAATAAAAGATTTCAGCATAATAATTAATGTATTAAAATGATCCGTTTAGTTAAATCCAAGGATTGAAATATCGTACCGGAGGTCGTACCGGAAAAGTCAGTGGTAGGATATTTTATGCTAAAACCGTGGTTTGACCATGGTTCAACCGTATTATACCGCTAAATACCGCCTACCGGTTTCGCTTCCGGTAAGAGGTTTTTCAGGTCGAACCGCCGGTACGGTACGATATTTTAATCCTTGGTTAAATTCCTGGTTACAACATTGTAATAAAGCATTACAAGGCAACACAAAAAAAGAGCTAAGTAGATACAATATAGGTAGATAAATAAACACATCCCATTACAGTACAACATGTACAGGAAAACCCTCTTTGGATTTGCCCACGATTTTTGGAATTCATTTATTTCTTAAGGGTGGGTCTTGTAGTCAAGCTCCCTTCTGCCTTTGCACTCAAGGGCCATCGGCCGGCCTGAAGAAACCTTTGCACTCCTCCGTTACCTTTTGGGAGGCTTACGCCCCATAAAAATTGTGAATCCATTTTTTGTAAAAATATTGTCCGCTTTGAGTCTATTTTGCACGACTTTGTTTTTGGTACATAGTGCTCATATATCTAAAGGTTATCCATCTCTACCTACTTCACCCTTGTAACGTTAAATATTGAAATTCTTTCCAGAACTCATTCATTTGTCTTGTAAATTTATGTGAAATTATTCCTTATAAATTACTAATTTCTCCTCTGCATTTTCTATATAAGATTTCTCTAATATATTGTAACTCTCGAAATAAATAAAAAACATAAAAAAAAAAAAGTAGACCGACCAGACAAACATCGCAAAAGTGCCGCCCTCTCATTGGTTTCATTCATGTGGTAATTAATTAGATTTCTTCTTCTTTTTGGTGATGATTAATGGGAGCATAGTTAGAGAGGTTATATATAGTGAGTGAAGTCTTTCCGACCATGTGACCACCACATCTCATCTCTTTCCACTTTCCGGCGACATGTTCCCAACATTTTCGCACGTGATTTGTGGTGAATTCGTGAATTTACTTCCGAGCTATTGACTTTTTTTTTCCCGAGTAGTAGAATTGAGTGTTTAAGTCACTATACAAATTTTCTTTTAATCCTTTTATACTATAATGTTACAATTATCGATCGTATATCATTCTTTAGCCGACAATAAAGAATAAGTGTAGTGCGCGAACAAGGGTTTGACCTAACGATAGTAACACCTTACTAGTTAATTTCAAGCTTTGAATTCAAAGACAGCTTGATGTTGTCATTCATGTTACTACCAAGCTAATATTTTGGTATCTAAAAAGTCGGACAAACTTATACTAGTGATGGGCTTGTCTGTGTGTTTCTTACTTCTTTATTTGTGTGTCCAAAATAATGGATGGTTTTATTTTAAAGGTTTCAGGCTTTTATCTGCGCCTTCTATTGGGATCCAATACTCCTTAGTTCGTTTGGGCTGCTAACAAGGCCCAAACTCGATGCTCCTTAAGCCATATAGAATGGGCTAACAAATTTTCCTTTTGGTTGAGAGACAATGGGCTAACAACCAATGAACCAGAGGCCCCACACAGTCTTTTGGCCCTGATAAACTGTTCATCATCAGGAGGCTTTCCGTCAGGTTGTTAGTTTGATTCAATTAATCTCAATTCTTTTGGTGGGATCAATTCCCTTTAAATGATTGTTGGTCGAAGACTCGAAGGTTTAAATTAATAAAAAAAAAAACAAATGTATGACACTTTTTTTTTTATCGAAATGACACACTTAATTTTGAACCAATTAATATGTAATTTCTCTGATCATATATCAATTGACTCGTAACTCAATACGACTTCGAACATTAGTTAACTCAATCTGAATTTGAGTCTAACAACGTAAAGATAAAGCTGAACTAAAGACATTGGATCATGATTCAAATTTTACATTTACCCACACAATTTAGTAGAAAAGTAGTAACTTCGATAACTTTTATCAAATGTCTATCCACATAATCCGACTTCTTGAAGCCAATCACACATGTACTAACACACATAGTTAAGTCATAAGAAAACATAATTAAGGCTCCCTTGAAATCCCAAGCCTATGATCCTGCAAAATCCACATATGCTCAGCTTTGGTCTTCAACATATTCCAACACTTCAATCATCATCTTCACCGTCGTCGTCAACATCCTCATCCTCCTCCTGCAGCAGCAAGATGATTCAGCGAAATGGTTACTAAACCTGTAAGGGCAATGCATCGATCTAAATGCCATGTTTTTGTTGCTACATTAAGAAACCTATACCTCAGAGTCTGAATCATCATCTTCCTTGGCACCATTGACTTTAGGCTTCTTCGAAGGTGTGGCTGGCTCTTCTTCATCATCTTCCTCTTCATTCTCATCTACACTTTCCTGCACAAGGAACATTGTATTGACAATGAGACACAATATAACACGGCCAAGATGTTGAAGTAAAGCTTCAGTAACAAAAACCTCACACTAACCTGCTTTTTGTTATAGACATTCATAAGCTTCTGGTAATCCGATTTCCTCTTGGCCGCTTTCGCTTCATAAGGGGCTTTCTCCTGAACACACAAACACAGCCTTTTTCCTTGTGAATAAGGCTTCCTCAAGTCTTTTGTAGAATCAAAGAGGGGAAGCAACTTACTTCACTAGACAAGGATTTCCATTTCTCTCCTCCAGCTTTCCCCACCTTCAAATGGATTTTGCATTCACTCAATAAAACAACACTTTGCCTAACAAGTTGATATCCATTACTGAATCAGCAAGCAGTAGCTAGCTAGGGTTTTGCTTACAGCGGAGACAGCTTTCACATTAGGATTCTCTTCCTTGTAAACCTTCCTGAACTCTTCTCTGCAATTTTTTCACATAAGCAATATCATTCCAATCCTTCATTCATTACATGTAAACCCAGCAGCTAATGAAGAAATATAGAAAACTCACAGAAATACAAAGAAGGCACTGGCAGGCCGCTTTGGCTTGTTGGGATCCTTGGCTGAAGCCTGTTTCTCAACGTTGTTAACACTCCCAGTCCTTCTCTTGCTACTACTACTACTCTTCTGACTCTCTGAAACCTTCCCCACTGCCTTCCTCTTCCCAGCAGCCTTCCTGGGGATACATAAAGGAAACAACTTTAGCCCAACATTCATCTAAGGAAACATGGCTGCCATCCAACTAAGAGCTCGAAAAGATTTAATCCATGATATCTGTTGGGATAAACCAGTCCATAACCTGATGTTGAAGCCTTTTAAAACCGATTTTCTAACCCATATACAATAATGAATCAATTACAATCTTGAAATTGAGGTTCAACCACAGACAAGGTTAATGGATTCATGGTGTGCTTCTGATGTTAGTGATGATTACCTGTCCTCCACAATTGCTTCGTTTTTGTCCTTGCTTCCCCTGCCTTTTGAAACTTTCATAGCTTAGTTCCTCCTTCAAAGTTGGAACTACCGCAGCAGATTACCCTGAATTATCAAACAGCCCTTTTGATTCAATTGTTTCAGATAATTGGAATGAAAGGCGTGACTGTTGCATTGGATAGAAACAGGGCAATTTCTCTGCAACTAATAACAAGTCTCACCCCTCAAACTACAAAAGTGCACAAAAGCAACTAGGATGAGAAACTAAGAACAACCCCTTTTCATGCTCCAACGAAACAAAGTAGAATTCAACCAGAAAAAAAAAGAAGCAAACTTTCTTGTCTTGCCTCTGTAGTGGAAGAGAGCAAACGCAAGAACGAGAGACAAAGGGCGAGTACCTCTACCTCTTGAACCGGAGAAGAGAAAGGAATAAAATGGATCCAGAGATTTTGCAGATTAGCTTAACAGAGCCGCAGAAGGAGAGCCGAGCTGCCCAGAAAGCAAGAATTCGATAGTAAAGAAAGCAAAGCAGAGAGATTGGGAAGAATGGTGGAAGGAAGGAATAAGACAAGGTGGGAGAGGGAGAAGGAATGGTACCAAACCAGAAGCCAGATATTTGTGATGGGTCCCGCAGTGAGAACCCAAAAGACGTGGCAATCGGTGGAGGCAGCTTTCAGGGAGTTGCTGTGAGTTGTGTTAAGGGAATTGATGGAGTTACCAGGCAGAGGATCTTACTCTGCCTCACTGCCTTCCTTCTGATTGGTCCCATTGTTGCTCCCAAGTTCTGAATAGTTTCCCTTGGTCATTTCCTGAGATAGAGGTCCTCCGTCAAGAACAAGATGATGAATTTGGATTCAATTTATAGGATTGAAGAGCATGTTGTAGAAGGTGTCATTCAATTACTTTTCCTAAGCTGTCATGTGGGATGGTCACAATAGGGTTGGAGGAGGATGTGTCACGAAGGAGGCCAGTCATTGTGAAAAGCCAAGTTGATTAGCTCAACATAGAGAAGGGTAAGTGGATGGATTCACATCGAGCGCAAAGAAATCCACAATTTAGAATGATTGTAAAAGATGTGTTATAGCAATTAGCAAATGTAATCACATTTTGAATAGGAGTTCTTTGTTTCAACTTCAATTGTCGGTGAACAAAAAAGTGTACTAGCTAGTCTTATTGTCATACAGAATTTCCACAAATGTTGGTTATCAAAGGTTGATAGAGAAGATATGTCCGCATTAAGTTTTTAATAGTGGATCACTCGTTGGTGAACAAGACGCGTACAAAAGGATAGTCGAGACAAGTGAGAAATGGGCAGACTGAAACTATCTCCAATAAAACTGTTAGGGTTATCCTTAAAAAAAACCCACATTATAGTTTGGGTCGGTTCAAATATATTACACACACATATGAAATTAATGAAGTCGTTCTCTAATAGAAAAAACCGACCACTCTCTTTGGTCACTTGTCCTCACTAAAAATCCTATCACGTAACTATAATGAAGTGATTAAGTACCATACATGAAACTCTTCTAACAACTCGAGTTATTAAGATTAGTTGGTCTGTGATACGGTATCAGAGTTGGGTTTTCATTGACGTCACATGTTCAATCCTCACGACCCCTAATATTAATTGTTGTATTAAAACACATTGTATACGAGGTATCTAATTTTTTCGTTTCAGAAAGCGTATTTAAAAAAGTGTTTAAGTACCATACTTAACCTCTCTCAACGATTTGAATTATCTGATACTAATGGTTTTAGACAGTAAAAAGAAGAAGGTAGAGTGATGATGGTGGAAGGAAAAGAGTAGACAATAAAGTCTAATAGGAAGATGCTCTTGCTAGCCATGGCCCATGATGGTTAACAAGCTGAAGAGCAGTCACCAAACAAGAACAAAACCCATATAAAAAGAAGCCCACTAGGTGAGAAAAGAAATGTATCCTTAAATTCTCTCAGCAAAAAAACAGAGATGAGAGACCCACTGAACAATAATAATAATCATCAGCAAAAGAAAGGCCATCAACCATCCAAGTCTCACCCAATAGCAGATAAGGGCAAAAGATAAGGTCCATGCCATTCATCTTCACAAAATCACTCACTCCCCCAATAAAAAAAATAAAAATAAACCTTTTTCTCATTTTATTTCAAAAGAACCACACAGATCCATCCATTCTGGTTTATAAGGCCACGCTTTTCAGTTCTACTAATCCCCAACTTCCTCATTTACCCACCGTGCAGCCAAACAAACAACCATGGCCACCACCGCGGCAGCCACCGCCACCGTCGCCGCCTCCCGATTCACCGCCGGGGCCCGAACCCGGAGGCCCAACTTCGTCCAGGCCCGGTTCGGATTCAGCTTCGGGAAGAAGAAGGCGGCCCCACAGCCCAAGAAGAAGCCCGCAGTCCCGGCAGGGGACAGGCTGGTCTGGTTCCCGCGGGCGAACCCGCCGGAGTGGCTGGACGGGACGATGGTGGGCGACCGCGGGTTCGACCCGCTGGGCCTGGCCAAGCCGGCCGAGTACCTGCAGTTCGACTTCGACTCGCTGGACCAGAACCTGGCCAAGAATCTGGCCGGGGACATTATAGGAGTGAGGACGGAGGCCGCGGATGTGAAGCCGACGCCGTTTCAGCCATACGACGAGGTTTTCGGGATCCAGCGGTTTAGGGAGTGCGAGCTCATCCACGGGAGGTGGGCCATGCTTGGCACACTCGGCGCCATCGCCGTCGAGGCCCTCACCGGCGTCTCCTGGCAAGATGCCGGCAAGGTACGCCATTTAATTAAGCTGACTGATTAATCAATTAGCTTCCGTGTGGGCTAAATTCTAGTTAGGAAAGAGATTTGCATGCTAGGGTTTTTGTTAAAAAGGGCTTAGTAAACTGTAATTAATGATATCATTACTGAAAAATGTTGATTTTAATCGAGTTAGCATATTAATTACATGCGGCTGCGTAGGTTATACGTACAAAGTACGACGTACTCATGTAGATCCATGCTAATTGGGTAGTGGCATGGACAAATTAGTGATTTAACTTTTTGTGGAGAGTAAGCAGCTGACACGTCATTTTCTTCCAATCGGGGTATACGTGTTCACTTGCATATCCAACCAAATATTGTGGCATCCACCGACATAAATTTAAGGTTTAACCAGTGAAGTCAGAAGTGAGAAATGTGAATGAGGAGCTGAACTGAATCGTGGTAATTGAGTTGGGAGAGTTAAAGACTTTATCGACTATTTTATTTTTTAAATTTGTTATGATTTTTATATGTAATTTTACCTATATTTCAAATTTAATGGAGGTTAAATATTTTCCTGGTTTCACCGAACTTCTCTATTACTTAACCTGAATTTATATCAATAGATTATTTTGATTAGAATTTTTAAAACCCTATGCTCCTCAGAATTGATAACTATTTGAACAATTTGGACATGGCTTGTAAGTTGATAGTCAATCTAGACGGTCAACGACTTCGATTGTTAATGAATCACCACATATTAGAAATAATATAATTTAGTCATAAAAAATAATAAAAATTCTGACAATTTTTTTTTATCATTATTATCAATATTTGATAAATTTTACGGTACAAGTTGATCCGACCGAAATTATGAACTATAGGCAATTTTAGTAATAGAAAACAGTTAAACCAATATTTTTTAGTACAATATATCTTATTGTTGACTTTTTGAGTATATGATTTATTATATTTATATATCAAACTAAGCATTTCTTTGGCATGGGTGCATATATATATATATTCGGGTGATTTTGGGTGGCCGGACATGCAGGTGGAGCTGTTGGAAGGGGCGTCGTACCTGGGGCAGCCGCTGCCGTTCTCGCTGACGACGCTGATCTGGATCGAGGCTCTGGTCATCGGCTACATCGAGTTCCAGCGGAACGCCGAGCTCGACCCGGAGAAGCGGCTCTACCCGGGCGGGTACTTCGACCCGCTGGGCCTGGCGTCCGACCCGGAGAAGAAGGAGAGCCTCCAGCTGGCCGAGATCAAGCACTCCAGGCTCGCCATGGTGGCGTTCCTCATCTTCGCCCTCCAGGCTGCTTACACCGGCAAAGGCCCAATCAGCTTCGTCGCCACCTTCGGCCAGTGATCTCCGGCCAAGCCCAATTAATATTGCACCGTTTGCACGCAGTCAAAAAAAGACCAAAGCTAGTTGAGTTAATTATATATTAAAAAAAAAAGAATGTAAACCGAAATTTTAAAAGTACTACTACTGCCTGTGGACAGTGAGATACAGTAATTAAATTAACTACTGCATATGATTAACTTCTCGTGCGTTTACTGATTTAATTTACTGCAGATCGAAGAGATATATGTTAAGAAAAGGTCGTGGAAGTTGCGTATGTATGTGACGTGGGAATATTCACATTTTGATTCGTTCTTCTCAGCTGCAGGTGGAATGGAAATTGGTTTGGTTGTACTTGTATGGCATTTTAGATGGAGGAATTACAAAGAAAGACATGTCTTCATGTTCACAACATAATATATTTAATACGGTTAAGATTTAAAGCTGGCCTCCTTATCTTATATGAATAATGATGAATCTAATTCCGAACTCCCGATTACGACTTATGGACTAGCCAATCTTCTCCTTAGAATGGAGAAATTGGTGTCGCAATCCGTTTTTGTTGTGGAAAATAATGTTATATCTCCTCTATACCTTAGTTTGGCACTGCTGTAGGTTTTGCAGAAGTAGTCAAAATGAGTGTTTGGCTGTAAAACTATTAGAAGTGCTTTTTAATATAAGAGGTTGTGTAAAATGACTATAAAGGACTTATAAAATAAAATATGAATAAAAATTCTAAACAATAAAAAGTAGTCAAAATGGATCTTGTTAGATTTCTTTTATATTAAATAATATGATTTTATAATTTATTATATTTTAAAAATGAAGGAAAATTATATTTTATGAAATAAAATTAATATATGATAAGGATAATCTTGTATTTTCAAAACAACTTTTCGCAGAAGCTCCAAATCGGAGCTTCTGCTTTTATGTTATACAAAAGCGCTTTTCGGCTTTTCAAAAACCGAGCTTTTACAGGTGTTTGGCCCTGCTTCAGCTTTTGAACCCGAAAAGCACTTCTAAAAGCCGGGCCAAACATAGGTATAATTGTAATCCATGAAATTTTTATACAACAGTTCACCTGTTAACTTCCAATAATGCATATACTTGTTTAGCTATTAACCCTAAAATCAAAGATTGCTTTCAACAACAGAGAAGAAATTAAAGGCTCCATGGATGGGGAATACACGTCTCTGTCAAGTTCCACTTTTGCAGAGAGAGGCAACAAATTACAGTTGTGATTGTGAAGGAGTCCTGCCACCCTGTACATTTGCCCACCCTTCGGCTTCATCGCTTTGTAAGTTGTGAATTTCTTTCTCACTTGTAATCCATGCTCCACCATCACCAATAATACCAGACTTAATTAACAATTACCAAGTTTTGCTCTACAGGAGAAAGCAGTACGCAATCTGCCTTTGGCTAGTATTTTTTTTTTTTTCAAAAGAAAATAACCCTTCTGATCCATTCTCCAACTTGCCATTCCGTGTTTCTTTCTTTCCTTCTCTCTCTTCCCCCTCCCGCTGTCTGTTGGTTATTACCCCAAGTGGTTCTTTCCTCTCATATGAAAGTTTGGCATTTTCTTCGATTGACACGAATTGTTGGTGGACAAATCCTTAGGGGGCTGGTTTTGGGAGACGATCTAGTTGCTTGGTTCGGAGCTGATGGGGCGGCTTTTTGTGGTGAACCTTGAAGGGAAGATCTATAGTTGCAAGCACTGCAGAACCCATCTTGCTATTTGTGAAGATATTGTGTCAAAGGTAGCCCCTTTTTCATTCGATGGAGAAGTTATCTTGTCTCTGTGCCATGATCTCTTGGAATTTTCATCTGGGTTTTTGTTTGATTAAATAGGTATTTCGTTGCGTCGGAATAATTTTATGGTGTGAAATTGGCTGTAGATGAAGAATTTGGGGAAGTTGTTGATGATTGAATTCGAGCACTTTCGGAGTAGGACTGTTAGTTTTCAACCACATTTATGATTAGGTAGACTGACTAGATAGGCTTGGGGATTGCTAAAGATATCAGTGAATTGATCTGCCATATAGTGCAGTAGAGTGCACTCAATTTGGGTGAGAAATATTGTTACTTGATCTTCACTAGTAAATGGGTTCACAGAATAATTTCTGTTGATTGAAGTTCACTGTACAGAATGACAAGGTAGGTGAATCAGAGCTTTTGCTGGTGTGGGTTATTGCTTTTCTTCCGAGCATTACCTGATTGTTCTGATGCAGAAACTTATAACTGTATCGCGGTTATTTGTTCATTTTCTGCCAAAGTTAGACCCTTGGTGCTTTGGGTTCATGGTGGAAATTGCAATGGTATCAGTCAGTGGTTTTGGGAGTAGTTTATACTTCTGATGAGTTCATTACTACAATGCCACAGCTTAAGTGCAACATTGTAAGCGATATATTATCTCATCTCCGTATATGATAGCTGTAGAGCTTCGTCGTTCAATGTCTGATCGGATAGTAGTGTGGCATCTAATGAACCATTAATTGGATACTGCAATTGCATACCAATGTGCTGCATAAACCTTGGGACATTTATTCTTCAATCATGTTTGGTTTTAGATTTTCCTTTTGATATGGTACCGTATTGTGCGTGTTTTTCACCTCTTGTTGAAGTTGAGGGTATTGGAAGTATGGATGTGCACAATTTGAACTTATCAGTTCTGCAGTTGATGTGTTTTAGGTCTCCACGAGTATTCTTTGTATGTTATTTGGAAGTGAGGTTCTGACTACTAGTCATGCCTGTGTGTCTTTTCAGTCTTTCCACTCCAGGCATGGAAAAGCTTATCTCTTCAGTAAGGTGTAAGTTTTCCTTGATTTCTAAGTATTGATCCATTGTGGGTTAACAAATACATACCAATGCACTAATCTGTTATTCTCGTTTATGGCTTGGCTAGTTATATATGAACAAGAGTTGATGTGGGTTAACAAACATTTTCCAATTTATCTTAACCTTCAGCCAGGGCTTGCATTGTGTGGCATGTGAGTAAAACATGATGCAACTCATAAGAGTTGGAGTTTGTCTATCCTTGCTATTGTTTTGAGGGCCAAGTAGTGTTAGAGATATGTTTGCACAAAAGTTATGAGGACTTCAAAACTTAAAATTTTATCCATTGATCTCCAGAAGAAATGAAAAGCATTTTATTCTCCTTACGAATCAGTATTTTCAGCTTTGTCCTACATGTGCGGCTGTGATTTGTATAATTTGAAATGCCTTTGCTGGCAAAGGATGCTATGATAAGACATCATCTTTTTTCTCAGCCATGGGTTTATTCTCATTTGGTAGTAGACTTTTACATGTTGCAGAGTGAATGTTACTATGGGAGAGAAAGAGGAGAGAATGATGATGACCGGGAGGCATACTGTTGTTGACATCTTCTGTGTTGGGTGTGGATCAATTGTGGGTTGGAAATATGTAAGATTTTGGCTGAACCTGTAAAAAAGAGTTTGAGTGGCAAGAAAATCTAATGGATAGGGAATGATAAATATACATGCTATATTTCTTTCAGGAGACTGCCCACGAAAAGGCACAGAAGTACAAGGAAGGAAAATCTGTCCTCGAGCGGTCAGTAGATAGTTAGCTGAAACATTTGCAGAAAGATTGAGTTTAGATGTTTCACCATAGTCTGAATTCCAGATTGTTAGATGAATTAAGGTTACAAAGTTTTGGTTGTTGAGCAGGTTTAAGGTGTCTGGCCCTGATGGAAGCAGTTACTGGGCCAATCATGAAGTTTCGCAGCATGTCGGCGGGAGTGATGCTGATGATGTTTGATAGTATGCTGTCTAAACCATCTGTTACCAATTGTACATTCCTATCTCCCTCCTAATTTCCTCATTGTAACTCCTGCAAGAATTAAACCAACCTGCACATTCAAACAGCTCTGGGGAACTTGATATCAGATAGCTTGGGTGCCAAGAAAACATTGGATTGTTGATTCATGATGTATTAGTTCTTGTCCTTTCATCATTTCAATGTGAATATTATGATCTTTCATTTCTGAATCCCTGAAACCGTCTTATCTTGTATTTGTGTTGATGATCATGTTCATGTACATGTTTAGCCATTTCATTTACACAATGCAGCACAGCTAATAGCAGCAGTGTCATGCTACAAGGCAATTCAAAAAACAATTGAATGTTGGACTAATAAACTATTAAAATACTTTTTAATATATGGGGTGATGTAAAGTTACTTAAAATTTCAAATGTAAAACAAAAAATGTTAGAGTGGATATTATTTAAATTAATTAATATTATTTTCTAAACTAATTTAGTTATAACTAATATAAATGAAAGAAAACTACATTTTCTAGAAAAATTTGATAAGTATAATATTCACAAAAACTCGATAACTAATCCTCTACTCTTATGTTACAGAAAATCATTTTTATCCTTTTCAAATGCTCGATTCAAAGAGATATTTGACCTTATTTTAACTTTAGAAATGAAAATATTAAAAAAAATCAAAAATTCCAGCGAAATATTAACAATATTTATTTAACAAAAGTCTTCAACCAAACCATTCCAAATCGAGCCCACTTCCGTTTCCGGCGTGATGGTTGCGACGTTAATAAATAGTGAATATATAAAGCCCACTTGGGTTACGGCCCAGTTAAATAATTGACTAAGAAACAAAAAGAGGACCCAAAACGTAAACATTAACAATTTGCAATAGTACCATCACTGAATCAAAACTTTTAAATTTAATCCCCCTTTCAGCATCATTCACTTGTTCTCCGAGTAAAATGTGGCCGTCAAGTGGGATTTGACGTCACGTAAGAAAACCAAAAGAGGGACCTACTTGCAAATACCGAATATTTCAAAATGGGAAACGAAAATAGATGAACTAAGAAATTTCCAATCCATAGGCACAGCCCACAGGAAAGAAATAATTGATGTAACGCCTTCTCTCTCGTCTCGTCTCGTCGCTTCTCCCTCAAGATTTCCGTTCGTGCAATCCCTCAACCTCGAACTGTTCTTCAATTCCCTCAAATCCGGTCGGTAGACGTGAACCTACGGTGAGAAAGCAAAGCGATTCGCCGCCGTCTCGGTAATTCTTGCCGTTGTAGCTGGTGAAGAGTTGTTGATGATTGGCGAATCGTGACAGAGAGAAATGGCAGGGAAGATGAGGAGAAGCGAGGCGGGAAGTAGCAGTGGTAGCAGCAGCAGCGGCAGCAGCCGGGGAGAGACGGTGGTCGTTGATTGTGGCCGGTGTAAAAGCTCTTGCGGTTACTGCAAATCTCCCGGTCGCACCAGCATTAGCCATGGTCCGTATTTCCTAGTTCTTCGCGATTCATCGTTGGGAATTTTCGTTGATCTTGGAAATTGGTCACCTTTGTTAGGCTAGCTCCTGTTGGTGGAGTGGTAGAATTTATTGATTCCTGATCCTTGTGAGAGCATGGAATTGAGAACTAGAGATCATTATGGTCTAGGCTGTTCAATTTCAATTGGGGTGCTATTGGTGACTGTCTTATGTTATAAAGATGGAGGAAATGTGGGTTTGGAATTTAGTTTGTTACCTCCTAATGGAATTTGGTTGATTTGGATTAGATTTTGAGCATTGCAATCCTAGAGCGTGCGATTGTTGTTTCCATGTCGGTCTATGATTGAATAATATGAATAGAAGTAAGCTTTCGATGTTTAATTTAGGCTCATTTGGGTTGCTTTTCCAGGTCTATGGGCACACAGCATTACAGTTGATGACTATCAAGGTTCGTTCGGTTTATGTTTTTATAATTTATATACGTTGCTATGTTCACTTGATTTGGATATCTGGAACAGTGTAGTATAAAGCCTCATATCTACCAACAAGGAAATTTTGATAGGATTTTCTGTCTGATCAGTAGTAAAATGAGTGGTCATGAGAAGAACATTTGAATGATTGCAGTGCCACATATGCAAAACCGTTGGATTTTGAGTGATATCAAACTGCTTTAAGATGAGCAGAAATCTTCGTGTTTTGTCGAACGGGTGGATCTCCTTTCATGCATCATGGAACGAAATTCTTGCTGTCTAGTTGATCGTTGTGTTGTGACTCTGTTTTAAAGCATGGAATTTTTTCTCAATATTTTTTTGTAGGCTTGCGTTCTTCTAATACAATCCTTCATTGCTAGATCTTCTTGACCAGGGCTGGAGAAGATCCGGATGTTTCCTGTACAAACCTGAGATGGAAAGAACATGCTGCCCATCATATACTATCCGTTTGAGGGCAAGTGACTTTGTTCCTTCAAAAGAGCAACAACGTGTCTCTAGAAGAGTGCAAAGGTATTTTCTCTTTTCAGACAAGTCATTTAAGAATGCATGTCCCTCTGGTCTCTTTTTCTTTCGATTGGTAGGTCTTTGAGATCTTTGGCTTGTTAATGAAACAAGCTACTAACAGTGGGATGTTCCACAGACACAGAGAATATTTTCTTGGTGGACTTGTTTATGAATCTTTGAGGAATTTGAATCCATGTGTTGTTTGTATATCATTGTGATATCTGCTCCTGTTAAATGTACTTTGTATCTGACTCCTCGGTGCCCAATTGACTGCTTGTAATGCGTGTGCCTAGGTTCTTAGATGGAATGCTGGATGTGAAAACCCCAGTAGAGGCAACAGATGATCCAACTACCTCTATCAGTACATGCACATGTGCCTGTCATGAAGCGTCAAGCAGTGGAATGAAGGATTCACTCTCTGATCAAGGTGAGGAGAAAAGAAGTTCAGAGCAGATTGTCAGCTATTTGTCGGAGCAACTTGACAAGGCAGTGAATAAGTGCACTGAACATGGAGGACTTCCTTCTGGCATCAAACTACCAAAAGCATCTGTCAAAAAGGTATCCCAGGGGAAAAGGAAACTACTTGTAGAAGGGGGGAAAGATCTACTGTACTCGAGCAACATTGCATTCCAGATAGCAGCGATTCTCAATCGAGCTAAGTCAGCTAATAAGGAACCAAGTCCTAATCTTGAAAATAATGCCATAACTGCCAAGGCAATTGCAGAAACGCTGGTTGCATCTGTTGATCAGCTTGCTCAAAGCAGCAGCAGTCTGGCAACCAGGGCTTGCAATGGCCATATAAATTTTTATGGTGCTGCAACACAATCTCCTACTGAGAGCAGTGAAACTCTCAGTGGGCCTGAAGAATCTGCACGAGGGTGTAAAAGAAAAAGTTGCTGTTCAAGGAAGAATAGTGAACATTTGCTTGGTAAAAGAAGGAGGCTTGAGGTTCGGTTGAAAAGATCTAGTTTTGATCCTGAAGAGTTTGCTTTGTATAGACGGTATCAAATAAACGTGCATAATGATGCACCTGATCATGTCACAGAAAGCTCATACAGGAGGTTTCTCGTCGACTCTCCTCTAGTATTTGTTCCACCGTCGGGTGACAGCCTCGTTCCTCCTTGTGGGTTTGGTTCTTTCCATCAGCAATATGTAATCGATGGTCACCTAATTGCTGTGGGAGTGATAGACATCTTGCCAAAATGTTTGTCAAGTAAATATTTGTTCTGGGATCCAGACTATGCCTTCCTGTCTGTAGGCAAGTATTCTGCCTTGCAAGAAATCAATTGGGTGAAAGAGAATCAAGTGCATTGCCCTAGTCTTCAGCACTATTATCTCGGGTATTATATACACTCCTGCAGTAAGATGAGATACAAAGCTGCATATCGCCCGTCTGAATTGCTCTGTCCTCTTCGTTACCAGTAAGTTGCTTTGTAACACAAATTCTTGGGTTTGACTTTTTTGTCCGTGTCTTCATCCTTGCAAGTTCCTTTCTCACATTCTGTTCTCTCCTACATTACTTTGTGGCTATATTCTGAGCGTTCCTTTTCCTCATGAATCACCCTTTCGATTTGTTGGTCAAAATTGTAATGCAATAATGATGAGGTTTTTCCCCGTCACTGATTAAGGGCGTGTTTGGGTCTCTGTAAATTGATGTTATTTGGCTCAGTGCTTGTTTTTCATTGTACATGTTGTGATGTATTTACAAAAATATTGTTTGGTTTGTTTATTTGTCAGGAAATTGTGTAAAAAAAGGTGAAAACAAGACATGGTTCTGGGAATATCTTAGTTTAGGGTTTTGTTCTTTTAGGCATCTATTTTGACTTTTGAGAGGTCTCCATTGTATCTACTGCTTTCCATTTATGCTGCATTTTTCACTATAGTTTGAAACGGACACTATTTCTTAGTGCGTTATAAATTTAGATACTGATGATGTGCTGATTTATTCTGTGTGCAGATGGGTTCCAATTGATGTGGCAAGTCCTTTGCTTGACAAAAAGCCATATGTCGTCCTATCAGATTTTGCCCTCTTGCAGAACGGAGAGTCCTTGCTGCCTCATGTTCCCGAAAAAATAACGGATGAGCAGCAACATGATGATAATGTACATGGTGACTTGAATGATATTCTTGTAGACGACAACGAAGAAATGGTCGAACCCGAAACTGAGACCTCTGATGACGAGTCAGGTCCTGAAACCAGTGGGCATGGATCAGTTGAGATAGAGAATGGTGATGTTGGTGAGATTTTAATCGGATTGAAGGGTGCTCGTGTAAGGTACCAGGTAAGTCCCAGACTTGTGTCATCCATTGATTTCTCCGGAAAATTGCTATTTGTGCGTATAGCTATTTTCTATATACATATAAGTTGCAGAATGATGAATCGTAGAGTCACTCATAGTCCACTCATAGCGACACATCATAAGTCGAAAAAGTGACATAGTTTGAAAGAAACCTAGGACGAAAGTTGAACTTAATTCCTCAACTTGAGGCATGCGCTCGTGCACACACACACACAGAGGCGCATATATTAATGTCATACAATTGAGATTTCGACACTAACCCTGCTAGTTACTTTCCTTTGAAGGATTTGCGAGCAGCTTTTGGAGTAAAAGAACAGAAGTACTTGGAATCCCAGCTGCACAGATACAAGAGGGCTGTGGGCGCGGAGCTGTCGAAGAGAATAGTATATTCACTTGGATGATGTCCCTACTGCCAAACTCCAGCGAGTCTCTCGCCCTCAAAACCGAATCGCTGAAACAACCCCATGACTTGATCATGCCTCTGGTTTTTCTTTCATGTGGGCAGTGTTGTTCCAGCAATGGCTGATAGCTTAGTTCCCCCCAGCCGCAAGGACCATGTGGTTGGGTAGATGACAAAGATGTCAAATCGTTCTGTTTGTCTGCTGCTGCCTCTTGGGGATGTTGCACTTTCCGGTTTCGAATCACAGCGACCCGAATCTTCTCTCCTTTCTTCTCCCATTGCAGTTTTCTTGCTCTGCATCTTGTGCACTAAGATGAACATCGGAACATGTTTTCAATAAATAGAGAAGAACTCACATGCTGATCAGCAGCCTTTCTTTCTGTGTGGTTTTCCGAGTCCAGCTCGATCGTTTCAGCATGAAATTTTTGGCTTCCTACATTCTCTGTGTTTATGTTGCTCGTGCAGAGTGTCGTCACACAGTTCTAGAATCAAATCGAGATAGGATCAAACCAAAAAACAAACACATTTAGTTGGGATGATTTTCTCTTTAGTATATCAAAATTTGCATTTTGCTCTGCCACCTTCGGGCAATGTGGTTGAGCAGAGATGGGAGACAACTGGACTGTGGTCGGACTCTTGGGTCAAAATGGTCGGCGCCGGTCTTTAATCCAATAATAATAATAATAATAATAATAATAATAATAATAATAATAATAATAATAATAATAATAATAATAATAACAACTGTTTGGGTCCAAACATCTGACAGAAACTGCACAATGGGAGACTGCAGAACTGAGAAGGTGGTGCATTATCTATTAAGTGTTTAACTAATAGCCTTGTTATAAGAACCGAATCGGATCAACGGTTGGGTCAGTAGAACCGTCAAACCAGTTACGATAGCGATTCGGTTCATTGTTTGAACGGTTATTGATGGACCAAACGGTTTTTCACGGTTCAACATAAAATCAAATGAACCGACACGGTTTAACTGGTCCATTGGTTCACTATTTTAACTAAAAAATATTTTAACATAAACTAAGACCATCAAAGGGTTAATGACAGAAATATTACTTTTTTTTAAATTTACCACGAATATGGCCAATTAAAAACTATTGGCAAAGATATTGTGTTTTAGAGATAAGAATCGGCGGGTACACCTGAGACTCAGGCGCTGCCGCTTAAGCTTGGTTTTTGGACCGTTTTATTAGACTCAGGCGGTGGCGCCCGAGACTCAGGCGGCGGCGCCCGAGACTGAAGCGAGTAGGTGGGAAATCAAGACTCCGGCGGTGGCGCCCGAGATTGAGGCGAGTAGGTGGATTGGCCACCCACCCTATAAAACCCAGACAGACTTTTCGTTTCAGATTCACACCACAAAAAAAATCGTCCAAAATAGAGGAGAGAGCTCTGGTTGCTGCTGCAAAAATGGCTAATAGGTAAGAGACACATTTATTTTTGTAATTATATTATTCAAATGCTATTATGATTGTGTTTAGTTTTTAATTAGTGAGTTTATTTTTTTGTAGTGATTTTAGAAGATTTGAACTAGTTGTTCGGTGGAAATCGGAGAAAGTAGAGGATAATTTGGGCGTCAAATTCGTTGGTGGTAGTAGTTTTCAGTTGACGGTTCCATCCAGAGTCACATATCACAAACTTTGTGAGACTCTAATTCCGAGAATACGGCGCAGAGACGAAGCAGTAAAAGATAGTGATGTGATCACAGGTTTCACTTACCGTCTTCCAGAATGGCAGAATGATGTTTTATTTCATTATGCGTTACCTATTGTGGATGATGATAGCTTGGATGTGCTTTGGAATTTTATGGCACAAAATCCTTATTGTTTGGGTGCTGAGATACATGTTGAGCTCAGTGATGATCAGGGTGGAGAGGAAGAAGATGATACATGGAGCGTGCCATCCGATCATGACTATGATCACGGTGATGACGGAGAGGAGGAAGATGAGGAGGAGGAGGAGGAGGAGGAAGGAGAGCAGCTTAATTATCCTCCATATTTTTACTTGCAGGGCAATGAAGAGGACGAAGAATTTGCACTTGCTGATTCATATGGCGTAATTCCAATGCCTATTGTTGATAGTTTTGAAGGAGAATTCTACAAGGGGCAGATATTTCACTCGAAACAAGCTGCACAGATGGCGATTAAACACCACGCACTACAACGCAACTTTCAATATGGCGTGGTGGAGTCGTCACCTTCAATATGAAAGGTCAGATGCTTGAGGCACAAGGATGACAATTGTCCTTGGATGGTGCGGTTTGGATGTCGAGATGTTGGGGGCGAATGGACTGTGAGAAAAACTGAGTTGGTGCATTCTTGTAGCAGTACGACTCAACCGACGGATCATCGCCATCTTGATGTCGACATGATATCTGAGGCCGTCAAACATTTGGTACGTGCCCAACCAAATCTGAGTGTTCTAACTGTTCAAGCCGAGTTGAAAGATAAGTTTAATATGCAAGTTACTTACAAGAAGGCTTGGTATGGGAAACAAAGAGCATTGGAGAAGTTGCATGGAAATTGGGAAGAATCCTACGATTTTTTGCAAACATTCTTGCGGGTGGTCAAGAGAAAAATGCCAACATCGGTGATTGATTGGGTAACAGTTCCTTCGACTCAACCCGGTCATTTAATATTTCAACGAGTATTCTGGGCTTATGGACCTTGTATAGATGGATTCAAGAATTGTCCAGGCGTCATGGTTGTGGATGAAACATTTCTTACTGGGAAGTATAAAGGAGTGCTACTCATGGCGAGCTCATTTGATGGCCGGAGGAAGATTTTTCCAATTGCATTTGCCATAGTGGAGAGCGAGAATACTGAGAGTTGGCCATGGTTCATGAGGAAGGTTCAGGGTTTGACTGATCGAAATGATGTATGCATCATCTCAGATAGACATGCAGGACTCTATGAAGCCATGAATAACATCGGAAGAGGTTGGGAGTGGAGGTGGTGCATGCGACACTATGCAAGCAATTTCCAAAGGAAGACTCGAAGCAAAATTATGTATAATCAACTATTTCGAGTCGGTAAGCTTTCTTCATTTAATTTTGTTATTTGTTTTCATGTAATTTTGTCATGAATTTATCTAACACGTGTTGTGGTTTATTTTGTTAGCCGGAGAAAAACGATTGGAGAAGCTTGATCGTCAAGTTGAGCAATTTAAGAAGGTGGCCGCTGATAGAAATATTTCATGTGATAACTGGGTGGATCAACATCAGATTCGTTGGAGTTTAGCACATGATAACTACAATGGTGGGGGTCGTTGGTCTATCCTGACATCCAACATGGCAGAAAGCGTCAATGGTATTTTCAAAGGTATTCGTGCACTTCCGATAGCTTCTCTTGTGCAGCATACCTATTGGCGATTGGTGGAGAAATTCGATAAGTATAGGTTGGAGACAGGAGCAGAAATTAGAAGTGGCGGTTCACAGTACTCCACCAAGTGCGAAGAGCTGATGAAGTACAGGTCACAAAAGGCAATTGGACATTCTGTGACAGCTCTTGATCGAGGTCAAGGCATCTATGTAGTTCAGACTCCTCCCAACAATTTCAACATGACAGGGTCAAACACACTCACAGTTCACTTTGACGATCAAAACCGGGCAGGATTTTGCACTTGTGGTAAATTTCAAGGAAATAAAATTCCTTGCTCTCATGCCATTGCAGCTTGCAACCGAATGGGGGCTAATGCGTATAGGTTTGTCAACAATGTCTACAAGCTGGAAACAGTGATGGCTTGTTATGGGACAAGTTTCGCACCTCTTGGTGAACCTAAGGGTTGGAAGAAACATAATGGTCCTATTCTCCATCCTAATGTGCACATGATTAGGAAGCCGGGGAGGCCACGAGTTACAAGGATCCACAACGAGATGGACTGGCCAAGGGAGGGTGCATCACACCAAGTGTGCAGCAACTATAACCAAGCGGGACATAATGCATCAACTTGCGGTGGCCAAGCTAGTAGTAGTGGGAGCAACCGAGGAGGGAGTGGTGGCCAACGAAGTACGAGAGGTGGTAGAAGAGGAAGTAGAGGTAATAGACGTGGCTGAGAGGTGGTAGAAGTTGTTATATTTCTTTTGATTTACCATGTAAAAGTTGTTGTTTGTTTGAGATGTTGTTTGGTATGTTGTTGTTATCTTTTGATTTACCATGTAAAAGTTGTTTGTTTGAGATGTTGTTTGTTTGAGATGTTGTTGTTTGAGATGTTGTTGTTTGTTTATAGTACATAATAATAACAATCCAAAAATAATAGTCTAAATGAAGTACATAATAATAACAATCCAAAAATAATAGTCTGAAGGAAGTACATAATAATAACAATCCAAAAATAATAGTCTGAAGGAAGTACATAATAATAATAGTCTCACTGACGATCACCACGACGACCACCACGACGACCACCATGCTCCACCGCTAGATGGCCGCCAGTACCACACCTAGCAGAAGTAGGTACTGTAGGTACTGTAGGTGCACCGTACTTCCATACCGATCCGAGAAAAGTACACCTCCAAGCAGAGATAGAGCATAAGCTCGTGCAAACTGCTCTATAACCTCCTGTGATGCATTCTCCGGCAGATGACTGAATTCAACCCTCAGCCAAACAATCCTAACAACAGCGACACTGCCTACAAGATCGGCCGGAACTCGTCCCAACAGTCTCAAACAGATCGCTGACCACTCCTCATCCGGTATATCAACTACGACGGCATCACCGTCGATCGCCAGATCGGACAGTGTAACAACGTCCTCTAATGTGATCGTCATCTCACCACACAGTAGATGGAAGGTCGACGTCTCGGGGCGCCACCGCTCTACCAGCGCAGTAATCAAACTAGCATCGGGGTTCATAGGGACTAGGGGCACGACACTAAACAAGCCTGCCGCTTCGAGATATGGCCGATAAAGTTCATGGTAAGGTACTAAAATGGTCGTACCTCGAACATGGTACGGTCGATCACCAGCCTATAGTGCACAAAACTTATATTAATTCATTTCCATTCGTAATAATTCTAATTTCACCTAATAAATTCTAATATGTCTTATCTAACATAAAATTATACTAATTTGAAATTATACTAATTTCACCTAACAGTTCAATTCACTACCTAAAATAATCTAATTAGCTAATTAACTTTACATGAATAATTATCAAATACTTACCTCGTTTGTCCAAACAGAGTCGATACGATGTTGGCCATGTCCCCAAAGAAGTGTCGGATCGACCGGACTTGGATCAATTGTCGCCGGCGGTAATCTCATCGAATAAGGATCCATAAGCCTCGGAACTGCAAAAACAAAGCAACAAAACATTAAAAAAAACACAAAACATTAAAAAAAAATCAAGCTGCCGACGAGAGTCTCACCGCGCAAACGGCCGCCGACTCCACCACGACCTCGCCGACCTCTACCTCTGCCTCTGCCGGCGGCGACTGGTTCTTCGTCGGAGGACATCTCGGGCGGCGGCGGTTCAGTCCAAGGCGGCGGTGCTTCAGTCTGGGACGGCGGCGCTCCTGTCTGCGGCGGCGGCGCTCCTGTATGCGGCGGCGGCGCCCGAGTGTGCGGCGGCGGCGCCTAAGTCTGGGGCGGTGCGGCGGGCGCGGGCAGCTGGTCTCTGTTCGGGGTTGGGGTGGAGGAAGAAGAAGAAGGGAGGAGGAGGTTGGGTCTGGTTCGGGGTTGGGGGGAGGAAGAAGAAGGGAGGAATATGTGTGGTGTGGGGAGGGGATAAGGTGGGAGGGGGATAAGGTGGGTCGTCCGAATTTTAAAAAAAATTAGTCCGGGGCGCTCCCGCCTGAGTCTCGGGCGCCAGCGCCTCAGACTAATTAAAAAAATTTGTCTGAGGCGGAGCCGCTTGAGACTGGGGCGCCAGCGCCCAGGACTGGGTAAAAATTTAGTCACGCCTGAGTCTCAGGTGGTCCCGCCCCAATCCTTACTAAAAACCACAATATCTTTGTCAATGGTTTTTAATTGGCCATATTCGTGGTAAATTAAAAAAAAACAATATTTCTGTCATTAATCCACCATCAAATCATAATTATTAATTTTATATATGCTTCCTCAACCTTATTGTCGATTTTACATTGTCTACTACCAACTAGAACAGTAATTTTTAATTTGAATTAAAAAATATGGTTTCTTTTGTGAGATGGTTGGAATGATTTATTAGATATTTTTCATGATGATATGAATTTGAACTTGTTTATGGTCAATGATAATTTCATTCTTAAATTAGTGTAATATACAAGTCTTATATGTTATATATCATTAACGGTTCTATCAACGGTTCACCAACAGTTTTGTAACGGTTAACCGGTGAACCTTTAAACTACCTTTAAACCACTAACTTTTCCGGTTCAGCCTCCGATCCGGCTATGAAAACAAAGACTAATAGTCTTTTTCCCAACTAAACCAGCTTAGAAAATTACAATTTGCGAATAATTAGTAGTTGATCATTAACTTTGGAGTTTAATTATTGAAAAAGAAAAACGAGCGGCCCTATACTCTTTTCCTTTTATTGTACAACTTGAAGTTGTACCTTTAACGCATATTGTACCTATACTTTTTTGTCAAATTGTTTTGGTACAACTTAAACTTGTACTTTCATTTGATGGTACAAGTTTAAGTTATAAAGTTGTACCATAACATAAGAGCACAAATTCCTTTTATGGTACAACTTGAAATTATACATTTAACGTTATTGTACAACTTTAAGTTGTACATTAAAGCACCAATATTTTATAGCATAGTAGAAGTGCTTCAAATGAGATGAACCGATCAGGGAACCATCCATGATAGCAATCGAAAAATGAATTCAGTCGGCCATTGGCTTGGCTGACTGACCTTGCCGTCTTGCATTTCTTCCACAAAGATAATTGAAAGCTCCCCCCATTGGACTTTTCTTTATAAAATTTTGGTTTTACCTCTTCCCTAAAATAGAATTGTAGGCCACATGTATGAACGAGAACACAACCAAAGACCGAACACTGTGAGTAGTCGAATCCTCCATAAAATGATGATTGGTGAACAAAATATGAATCCAGGATCGTAATGTGAATTTTGTTAATATGATGAACGGGTTCTTACCTTTTATCTTTGGATAAACACAATATATTAGCCAGAACTATTATGAAACGGGAAATTATAACCACAACTATGTAAATTCAAATTATTAGCCATAACTATTGTTGCAGGTCAAGATATGGCTAATTGTCCGTTACTATTATTGAATTTTTAACGGTGAAGGCCACACATCGGCCACGGCAGCAGCCACGGCAGACTGCTTTTAATTTATAACTTTAAAAGATAAAAGTTTAGTCAACATTACTAACGGAATTGTTAACAGAGAGTTAACGTTTGCCTAATAATTTGAATTTCCATAATTATGAATATAATTCCCCGCTTCATAATAATTGTGGCTAATATATTGTATTTACCCTTTATCTTTTACGGTTACTAGTTCTTTGTTTGTCGGATATGTAAATATTTATGGATAACATTGAAAAGTTTTGCGAAGTTTATGTGGTTGACGGTAGTGATTTGCCATCTAAATTGTTATGACTCATGGCTATTGTGTTGTTGTATATTTTTAGGTGAAATTATTTGTGTCTACGATGTTATATTGTGTAATGTTTGATTTTCCATATTTGTGGATGATAGGAGTATTCCTTATGAAACAAGCAAATTACCATTGTAGCTTATGTATCACAATTATGTTTACATGCCATGATTACGAGTTAGTTGAAATAGAAATATCAATATGGTATGTAGATCACCAACACGTACTTAAACCAAATACTTATGATATTTGTATTAACATTCACACGGCCGACTCGCTTACTTTGTTAAATATAATTAGAAGCTTACACAATTCTTTCCTTTTTGGGGTGAACTAGCAAAATGCCAAACCACTCATGCTGTTGCAATTAGTAGTAGAAACTATATTTCGAGTTTCCCCGTTGAGTTTTGCAATCCTAAGTAATGTATGCATGAAGATTATACCTGTATAATAATATACATGTATATAAGAAAATTGATGTATTGTAGTTTACATCGTTTGGTTGTTATGATAGTTATTCTAGTATTTAAATAAGATATATTGCCTTCTGGGTTAAATGTCACTTTTACCCTTTGTTTTATATATAAAAAAGCAAAACACATCAAAAAGTAGAGACAGAGTTTGAAGAAGAAAACACTTCAACAATCTCAAACAAACAATCTCAACAATCTCACAAAAAACTTGAGATATTACTCACTCATTTTAAGTGATAGTTTCCATCACATCAAGCAAGCAATGCATCTAAAGTTTGTACAGAAAATTCAAAAAAAAATGTATTGTGGACAATGCATGCATTGTAACTATCACAACCAAACAATCACATCAACCAAACGACCCCTAAGAGTGTTTTTTTTATTACGAAAATACATTGTTTATGAAATACAAAAAAAATTCATGTATTTTTAATCTATATGAAAATATGAATATAAAATGTTACAAAATACCGCAACGAGATCACAAAATTGCCCGATTTCGAAGCTTTGATGACGTAGTCGGCCAGCGACGAACGAGGTACCAATAGACTGGTCGTAAGATGAGTTCCAAAAGGAAATTTTGCTTGATATGTGGACGAAATCCATAGTATATGAATTATCAATATATGTTATATGTTTTAAATTAAATAAAAAAAATGATATATTTCAAATACATGTATTGTCAAAGTCCGTTGTCAAAGAGGAGCAAGCTAGCAAAATTCTTGGCGATGAGTTGCGAATTTGCGAAAGGTAGAAGAAAAGGAAGTATTCTATCAGAGAGGAAAGAAAGAGAAGTCCCACCACGTCCACATGGCCCATTGCACCTTTCGTCTCCTCATCCCTTCGCTCCTCCTTCAACAAAAACTGGAAAACCCCAACTCTCTCTCTTTCTCTCTCCCCATTCTCAAATCTAAATCAATCTCGTCTTCTTCAGGCACTTCGTCCCTCCCCGTAATTACACTACTCTGCCACTCCCCCTTCCTGTTTCCCCCCTCTCTCTCTTCACTCTTCTTCAGGCACTGTGATCCCCTCCCTCCCTCATTCTCTTCAAGCGGCCATTGTTGCCTTCTTCTCTCTCTCTCTGAGCTGGGGCGACGGAGTTATGAAGCAGCGGTTGGAGCTGGATTTTAGATCTAATTCGTCACTGGTTTCCGCTGCGAGTGGGAGCTGTTTGGCTATTTTTTAAAAGTGAAGGAAAAAAAAAAAATTCAATCATTGCAGTGGTGTGTGTTTGTTTGCTTCCTCTCTGCTTGGTTGTTGGAAGAAGAAAGAAGTGAATGAGAAGCGAAGTTAGGTTTTAGTTTTTTTTTTTTTAATTGTTGTTTCCTCGATCTGTCAGTTGGTAGCGGAGAAGTGAACAAAAAATGAATCGAAGTTTTAGGGCTCAGGACTCGCAGCAAATGCAACAGCTGCAAATGCAAGCGGCGGTGGTGAAGCAGAGGCAGCAGTTGAGGGCTTCCATGATGAAGGAGAAGGAAGAGGAGCTCGCCTTGTTCTTGGAAATGAGGAAGCGGGAGAGGGAGCACAACAGCAATCTTCTCCTGCTCAATGAGGCCGGCGATTTTGATGCGCCGTTAGGTTGGTTTTGTTTTGTTCCTGGTTTTGCCTTTTCCTCCTTCGTCTGCCGTGAAATTCATTCTAATTGGAATGAGTTTTTTTTCCTTATAGGTTCAAAGCCGGGGACGTCGCCGATATTCAACATCCCGTCGTCGACTCCGGCGAGGAAAACCGGTGGTGATGATTTTCTCAACTCGGACAACGATAAGAATGACTACGACTGGTGCGTGGGAAAGACACTATGGCGTTTTTCTTCACTACTTTCCTTATGTTATTAATTATCATTAATATTGGTGATTATTTAGTCCACTTCCATAATTATTATACTACAATCCTCGTTTGTTTTGTTAGTATTTTGGCTTCGTCTTCTTTGGATGTGTGCGCCCCCATGATAAATGAGTAAATGACATAGTAAGGTCAATTCGGTAGGAGAATATTAGTTAGGAAAGGAATAAGATTTTGTTCAGATTTGTTGAAAAGACGTGGTGGGTTGATAGGAGCCGTTGCCCTTTGCCATTGTGTTTGGTATATGCAATCAAGGAAATCATTATCAGATAATCTTCATCTTTTTTTCCCCACCCATTCTTTTGATGCTTGAGGTTGAATTGTTTCGGTGGACTTTTGGTAATGGTAATTATTCTCTTGGGGTGTGATGGATGGCTCTCATAACAACATAATGCTGCCAAGTTTTTAGTTTTTGAATAATGGTGCAGAAACTAGATTCATGTTACAGAATCACCGTGCTTTGTGCTGATTCTTTTTGAGTGGATATGCTACCTGCTTGATTATTGTGCTGATTTGAGGTATTTAGGGACATAGCTGATGATAGAGAAAATTGTGCTCTGTTCTCATTTTAGTTGAAATGGTGTTCTGTTCTCAGGCTTCTAACGCCTCCTGGAACCCCTCTTTTCCCTTCCTTGGAGACGGAATCGCAAAAGACTGTTATGAGTCAGATTGGCACTCCAAAGGCTCGCCCTACTGCACTCAAGTCTAGGGTAAGATTATTTTCTGCTGTTTGAAGCTGAACAACTCGATTGGGGGCTTAATAACGTTAGCTTTACCTTTAAGTTTCTAGTGAAGACTTTGGTACTGGTTACTGCATTATTTCAACCTCCAAGGAAACAAATGGTTTGTGTTGATGATGCACTTAGTTTAGAGCACTTATTCTTGGTAAATTCTTAGACATGACCGGTGAAGCTGTGAGACTTATATGCAACCACTTGAAGCTCCTTCTGCTGATTAATGTAGATGCGGAATCATAATGGCGTTAGAAATTAGAATCCTCTTCTGTTATCTCTGCTCCACTTTCTTGTCCTAACATTTAAGTTTTCTCCTGCTCAACAAGTTCGGGATATCAAGTCTTACAGACTCCCGTTCTAAAGTCTCAATCAATATATATATTCTTTTTTTATTCTAGTTAACTCTTGTTGGAAGAAGGTAGTCCCTTCATTTTTCTCTTCAGTTCCTCTTAGTCATGACATTGTGCATTCGGGATCTGGGTTTTCTTGATCCACACATAATTTCGAGTCACCCAGGCCTTTAGCATCTCAATTTGCCACTTTTGACAACAGTGCAACTCACAGTCTCATTGATAAAAAGATTCCAAGACCAACCAAAATCATTTCGCCCCTTCAAATTGTCATTTCAATTTAGATCAACCATTGCATGATGACTGATGCATATACTTGTAAATGTTGAAGACGTGAGATTTGAAAGATCAAGTTTCTTAACTGACATGGGTACATTCTGTTTTTTCTTTTTCTTTTTCCCCTTCTGTTTGTAGTTAGCAAATAACCAGCCTGAGAGCACAGCTGGTGGCAACTTGCTATCCAGACAATCAGCTTCCTCCCCTGGGTTGAATTCTTCTACCATTGGGATCCGTAGGCCGTCGTCATCCAGTGGACCTGGATCAAGGCCTGGTACGCCAACCGGGCGCTCAACATTGACAACATCATCTAAACCTGCTAGATCTTCAACACCTACCTCCCGAGCAAGCTTGCCTTCGTCTAAGCCCACTCTTAGGTCGAGCTCCGCTGTAGCTAAGCCAACTGGTCCTCCTCCAGCTAGATCAACAACAGCTTCAGCAACCAAGCCTACAGTTCCTGCGAGATCCTCTACACCAACAAGGTCGACACCGAGATCTTCAACACCAACAAGGTCGACAGCAAGATCTTCAACACCAACAGCAAGACCCTCTATACCACCACCTCAACCCAGGCCAGCTTCAAGGCCGGCAACTCCAACTCGAAGACCATCAACCCCATCTAGTGCACCTCCAGGGAGTAGATCCTCCGCGCCACCACCACCAATCAAATCGTCATCTGCTTCAGTCGTTACCAAGTCAGTTCCTACATTATCCAGAAATCCAGTGCCGTCATCACGTGGAAGTTCCCCAGCACCCAAGTCCAGGCCATGGAAGCCTTCGGACATGCCTGGCTATTCACTAGACGCCCCGCCAAATTTAAGGACCTCAATATCAGATAGACCCACTTCAGCTTCCAGGGGGAGACCTGGAGCACCAGCTTCTCGATCTTCCTCTGTGGAGCCGGTTGCCAATGGAAGAATAAGAAGGCAGTCATGCTCGCCTTCACGAGGACGTGCCCCTGATGGCAACAGCGGGGGATCTGTTCCTGCAGGGAGTCGCTTGTATGCAAAAGCTAATGACAGTGTGAGCCCTGTCCTCATGGGGACCAAAATGGTTGAGAGGGTGATAAATATGAGGAAACTAGCTCCCCCTTCTAAACAAGATGACAATAGACATTCTCCGCATGGTAACTTATCGGCTAAGTCTTCATCACCGGATAGCTCAGGTTTTGGAAGAACTCTGTCCAAGAAGTCTCTGGATATGGCCATCAGGCATATGGTATGTTTAACTTTGCACATCATCCATACATTGCTTCTTCTTGGTAAAGCAAAATCAGCAGTTACGTGGAACTTTCTGACATTTTGTCATTGCATTGGACAGGATATAAGGAGAACCATTCCAGGTAATCTGCGCCCATTGATGACTAACATTCCAGCATCATCAATGTACAGTGTTAGATCATCAGGCCCTCCACGAAGTGGCAGAACTATCAGCGTTTCGGACTCACCTCTTGCAACAAGCAGTAATGCTAGTTCTGAGCTGAGTGTCAACAACGGTGGTCTCTCCTCCATGGAATTGGAGGATGATATTGGTGGGATCGAAAGACATGGCCGTTCTCCAATTCGAGGCAGGTGACGAATCCTTGTTCGTGGAGAGGAGCCTCCGAGCCTGGCCTGCCGTCTCTGAACCACCCCCACCCATCCTGACTCATGTTTAGGTTTATAATGATATCATATATATTGTGTATTATTAGTATCTTGGTGTGGTTTGCAAAGAAGGGAGGAGAATCCTATTTCCCTGGTAGAAAAAAAGAAAAGAAATGCCTAACCGGAGTCTTAGACTCTGTATTTGATGTAAAGTAGATTAGGTTGAATGCTTCGATTTGGCAATCCAAAGTTTTCCTCACGGTGTATTTGTGTTGAACCAAAACATTGTAGGGCTTTTTTAGTTGTTCCTCTTCTCTTCCAAGTGTGCTGGTGTAATGTACCAAGTTACCATATCAGGTTCTACCATTGATTTCTAGGAAAACATTTTCGATTCCCTCCTCTGAAGGAAATCCAGAATAGTAGCGACAGTGAAGTATCCGGCAGCCGTAAGGACTACGGCTTGGGTCGATGTTGCTTCATCAATTGGCCGGTGGTCTAGAACCAAAGATTGGAAACTTCATTTAATTAAAGCAATCCAGCTTCATAACTCCTGAGTGGCAGTTGCGGCTTTCATCAATGGAGAAAGCTGGAAAGGGACTGAAGCAGGAATCAGGTTTCATGAGAAACAACAAAGGAGAAGGGGCTATTCACGGTTATGGTCCAACATGGTGCAGAAAAAACAGAGGTAACAGTTCCAAAATCACGATAAGGGATGGCACAGTCATGGGAATCTGGACCACAGACTCACATGGCCATGCTAGAGCCCTCTTTCTTCTCTGCTGCATCGCTAAATTGTAAGAGCTTGCTTGATTCCCCAAGTTCTTGGCTCTACTCATCGTATCCAGATTCCATGTTCCCTAGACAAAGCTTTCCAGACATATGGGACCACACATAAGCTGATCAATGAATGACTTTGTGAACCATCATCATCCATCAATGAAGACCAGAACACAGACTTGGACTCGAGGACACAACGCCTTTTCCCGCCTAAATGTAATCAGATTTGCATATTCGGGGACTGTCATTCTAAGATCTAGTGAAACTCTCACATTCCAAAATGATTCTCATGCTATGCTCTTAATGCTCTGCGGGGAAAAGTAAACTTCGACTAGTAAACTCTCAAATTCCAAAGTGATCAAGCAACGGCCACCGGCTCAGGGGCTTTTGGGGCTTCTGCTGCGGTAGCTGTAGAAGTAGAGGCTGCTGCTGAATCGCTAGCTTTAGGTTCCTTTGCGGGTGGTGGGGGAGTGAGCTTCAGGTGAGGTGGTGTGTTGTGTTTCAGTTGAAGGAGTATGTGGCGGAGCCTAGAGAGTTCAGTTGGTTTCCCTGGTTTGGGACCTTGGACCACCATGATCGAAGGCTTCTTCTCCTGATCCTTCTTTGCTTTCTTCTTCTCGAGAGCGGGCACTTCGTTGGGGATGAGATCTGCTATCGACTTCCAGTATTCCTTGTCTGCCTCAACATGAAACTTCTCTTGCTTGGTCACGAATAGCTGCAAAGGCCAAAGTAGACGAGGAAGCAGTCCGGAGATGTGATCAAGTTACGCCCCACACACATAGTAATACCTCCCATACATAAATAACATGCTTCCATTGAATACACACTGATAATTGAGGGCGAGTGCTCAGTTCTCAATCAGAACTAAAATAAAATGCGGTTGTATTCACAAGAACCATCAAAACAAATTAGTTGGTAAATTGACATTCAAACAATATACACGACCAGACCTGCAAAGCATTTTAAGTTCAGTCTAGAATGAACACTCTCTATCCGTTGGCACATTGCTAAATCCTTATTATAAGCAGGTAAAGTGAGCAAAATACTTTGTAAGCAGAGTGGATAAAACTAGAGAAGTACTCTCTCCAGGTGCTCTACAAGAACAGCAAGATCATGGCAAGTTGGGGATATTCAGCAAATCACTATCAGCAAGAGACAATCACGATATAACCAAGAAAGCATATGGCTAATCTTAACCACCCAAATCACAGATTCTAGTATTTCAGTTTTGGCGATCACTGGATGGTTCTCATCATTTCAATAGCTGAACAATCACAATTTAAGACTTTCAACCATGCTATTGCATCCTCAGAATGTACATTAAGGGCTGACAGGTGATAAAAGGTATGAAGCTCCGATATAGAAAGTTGAACAGATCCTACTCTAACATCTTAGTCGCCACATTGCAAAATAGCTAACCCGATAACTTGATTCTCTTTACTCCGCCATTAATCCCCCTACTGAAACTCCGATTTCAGGTTCAAACCCTACTGCAAGTGATGACCTAACATCCTGAGATCTGTTCTACCTTTTTGCTTTTCCACTTTTCACCACACTTACTCATCTCTCATTAATAAAACCAAGATAACATACAAACCACATTCCAAGCATAGCAAGATCATGATAACAAAAATCAAACTTGAAAAGATCACCATAATAGTATCTCACCTTCTCCCTTTCCCTGTTGATTGCTTTATTGCTCTCACAAGTAACCTCCCTCTTCTTATGGAACTCTACCTTGAAATCCTCTGCCTCCTCTATTATTTTGCTAAGCAGCTCCCTTTCCTTCTTCTCTTTCTCCTCCAATCTCAACGTGTTCTCCCTGTGCACCCAAACAACGGAATGGAATAAAAAACGAGGAAGGAGAAGATCATTGTTGAATCACCATTCCTAATCGAATTCTCTCAATCTAAACCTATCTTAGCAGGGGTGCACATAAATTTCGTCTACCCGTCTGAAGATTAGGCACAAACTATCGATCAAGCATGAAATCCGCCAAAGAAGGAAGCCAATTAACTACGCATATTCGCAATTTCGTAGTTCCTTCATCGCAAATTCTCTATCTCATCACAAACCAAACAGAATCGTGAAAGGGGTTGGAAGAAATTGAGCATTTACCTTGTCCACTCTCTGAGAGCGAGTCCGACCTCCGCCATTTCCGATGGAGCCGGCAGAACAGGACCATTGGATCCACCAAAATCTCCATCGAAACCGCCGCTCCCGTTCTCCTCCGCCGTCTCGAACTCTCCGCCCTCGCCGTAGATCGGAGCAGGCTCCGAGGCGTAAGCGTCATCGTTAGGCGCGAAGGAGTCGAACTGTTCAGAATTGTAACCTACGTAATCACCACCATCGCCGCCGTGGCTGTTGCTGCTGCCGAAGTGGACAGGCGAGTCGACCTCAGTGACTTCTGAGTCGTCGAACGAGTCAACAAATGTAGACATCGGCTTCTGTGCTGGGCGATTTTTTTTTTTTTTTCTTTCCCTCCTGTTTGACGATGTTAAAATGAAAAGGGGCGTCTCGTTTTCGCAATGGAAAAATCTATCATAATGATTAATGATTCATATGGAGAATAAGGGCTTATTATCATCACAATTTACGCTTCGACCGTTATCTTCTTAACTTAAATGGGCCCAAATGTTTGGGCTTTCAAGTTTGGGCTTGAACTAGGTATAACTGTAAATGCGCTCGATATTATGGAATAAATCGCGCCAATTTAATTTTTTCTTTTTAAACACAATCAGATAGTACATAATATATGAGTAATATAATCGGAGTTAAACTACCGATAGTGGACCAACATTCAAACTCCCGATGAAAGAACTTATTCGGCCATAAAATGGACAACTCTATTGAAGTTTTGAAGAGTAAAGGAACAAAAACAAAAGTCGAAATTCAACTTTAGCCTGCAAACATATTCCATAAATTGCTTCTCCCAAATCATGTTTGATCTCACCCGCTATGACTCGCCAAACCACCAATTGTGAGTCACCACAGAAAGTGATAGGGAAAAAATGTCAAGTTAGACACCAACTCATAACATCACGCAAAACTAAAAGTTCCATAAGAAAAAGGATCTTCGATTCCATCATAAAACTTATTGAACTCAAAGAGTAAGGGACCATATGGATCAAACCCAACAAAGCCCGTACCACCACCTTTACCACATCTAGTTGACCCGACACAATGAACAACTAGTGCATTAGAACAATGGAGGAATTTTACAATGCTTTAAAACATTGATGCTTTAGTTTTTGTTTTTATGATACAACTTGAAGTTGTACCTTTGACGTTATGGTACAACTTTAGATTGTACCTATACTCTTTTGTAAATTTTCTTTATGGTACAACTTGAAGTTGTACCACAACATAAAAGTCATATTCCCTTATGGTACAACTTTAACTTGTACATTTATGTTGTGGTACAACTTCAAGTTGTACATTTAAGCACTAATACTTTCAAAAAATTTATGCGATATTAGATCTCGGGCTCCCATGAAGCCTTTAGTATTTAGCGAGAGAGGTTTAATTAGGGATGATAATTTGAACCCGTCTGTCGGATATTACGCGACGCGACCCGACCTGTGATGGTGTGGGTATTACTTGATCCACAGTAGCATGAGATGAGACATGAATATATATTGTCTAAATTGCAAGTTTGGTCACTCGAATTGCTACAAAATTTCACGTTTGGTCACTCGAATTGGTTTATTCCATTCATAGTCACTTAAATCAGTTGAACAATCCAAGTTCGGTCACTCTCCGTTAACCTCCGTTAGACTCCGTTAGTGCTGTTAGTTAACTGCTGACGTGGCTAAGAGAGATGCCTAGTCACCCAATTTTAACCCAAAAAAACAAAAATTGACCCGCCACATCAGAAAAACCTACCACCTCATATAAACACAACCCAACTCACCCAACCTAAAAAACCATTAACCCACACCAAACCCCCTTCCAACCGAGCGATTCGCCTCCGCCACAAAAAATGGGGAGCTGAAGCTGAAAGGGTCCGGGCTAACATTGTGCGCGTCTAGCTAGCTATTTTAAAAGCTGTGCTCCATAGTCGCGATCGCGAACCCGCATGAATTGAGTTATCATATTGTAAAAGTTGTGATTATAAATTATAATAATCCAATGTGGTCTTGAGTCTTGTCACGTTTACTTGGAAATGTTTGCATGCAACGGGGGGTTTGGTGCTAAACTATGAACTTGTTTCTTACATGGTAAAGGAAACCGTACCGGAAGTCATACCGGCTCCGCCAGTGGTAGGGTATTTTGTGGTACTACCGTGGTTCAATCGTTGTGTACCGGCAAAATACCGTTTTTGTAATTAAATAATATTTTTTTGTTAAAAAACCGTACCGGCAGATTTGTGATACCGTTTCGGAATAATACCGGAATAAAACCGAAATATACCGGATAACAAACTTCAAATAATCAAATTACGACTTAACAAAAAAGAATAGTGGTCCGTGTAAGGCTTCAATTGGTAAGAGAGCCATCCACCCATTACATCTAACACGTAACCGTGATCAAAAGATGGTGATTTGATTCTTACTAATTTAATTCAATGTAATCAAAGATTTCCGTCGGCAACTTAGATCTACCTTCCAATCTTCTGTTTCCTACCCTACCGGCCCCTCCAATTATCAATTTCCCTCTTTTTCCCCTTTCCAAAACCCCAATTTCGCCCCGACGTGCGCCCGGGACTTCCCCGCGCTGAGTCGCGACCGCCGCACGAATTCGTCGAATTCCCTCGACAATTCTCCCGGGTAAAGCTGCTGGGGGTAATCGGATTCACCCGTGTTTCCATTTCTCTACCGGTTGATGGACGCAATTAGGGTTCGCGACAGTGATCTCGCGAACAAGCCGAGCTCGTCGACGTCGCCCCGCTCTCGGTGACGACCTCCACCTCGAGGAACGAGACCATCAATGGCTCCCACGAGTTCGACATCAGTGGCTACTCGCTGTCCAAGGGGATGGGCGTCTGCAAGTACATAGCTTCCGAGACGTTCTTCGTCGGGGGTTACGCTTGGGCGATCTACTTTTATCCCGACGGGAAGAGTCCCGAGGATAACGGGAATTACGTGTCTTTGTTCATTGCGCTGGCCAGCGAGGGGACGGATGTTAGGGCGTTGTTCGAGCTGACGTTGATGGATCAGAGTGGGAAAGCACGGCATAAGGCAGCTAACCCCCGGTTAGACCAAAACCGGGCGGTTTTTTGAGTTGAACCGGTTTTATCGGGAAAACCGGCTGGAACGACTCTTTCCCTACAAACCAGCTATTATATCGGCCAGGCACCAAAATCCGGTTTTACCGGTTCAACCGGCCGGTCCGATCCGGTTTAATTTACCATGGTTTCTTATATGTTTTTTTTCTTCCTAATGTATCGGTTGATATTGGTTTGTTATTCTTTATGGAGTAAGAATGAGGCGTACTACCGTTCATTGTTTGTTTTGATCGAAATGACGATTATGAAATGAGTGCAAGAGCATTCAAATATTTATGTGCAAGGGTCACATTATGTAAGATACTTTTTTATTGCATGAAATACTAGGAGAACATGTGCAACATGGGACTGCATTTAATTGTCGAAAAGAAAAAAATTAAAAAACATGGGACTGCATGCAAATACCATAATTACTTTGAAAAAAAAAAACCATAATTATTAATTAAGGTTGGAGCGGAGCCTGCTCCAATACGCGGATCCTTACCTTTCTCTAACCAACTAGAACTAAAACAATCACATGTATTCATAAAAAAAAAAAAAAAATCACATGCCAATGAACAGAATTAATTATTCAATAATTTCGGAGCTAGACAGGATACATTTCAGTAAGGATCGTCCAGCAAAATATTTTCCACACGTTGAATATCAAGAAAAATATATTATCTTCCATAACAATGTAATTTTTTTGTGAATTATAAAGCTCCGCGTTCACACTAATAAGTCTTCCACTTGTGACAAAAATTCCTATAGAAAAGAAGTGGTCGAACCGTCAACGTTTGTCCAAAACAAAATGGATGTCGACTCAGGATTCTTTTCTGAACTAGGAGCTGATCAGCTTGCCTCACTCATAACTGACGCATTCTTTTTAATATATATCGACTTCTATTGTATATTGGGTAAAATTTAGGATACTATCCTGAGTAGGGAAATGTTATACATACCTCGAATTAATCAGATTTTTGGCATGATACTATACCCTAACCCGGGTGAACCCTAGGTCTTACTTATATAAACCATAGAGCCTAACCCCTAAGATTATGCATGTAATTTGTTGTATATATTTTGACGAATCATGACCATCGATTTTTATTCCTAATTAAATTGATCTTATTGTATGAGATTTATAGGATTAAGATCTAGATTTTAATCTTTAAGAGTTTGACAATTGTACCAAATGTTAAACTCCGGTCAATTCAAGATCTGGATATCATTTTTTACTCAACATATGTCATACCTTTGATATTACCAAAGGTACAATAAAACCACCAATATATATGCAGGGGCGGAGCCAGAGCAGGCCAAGGTGGGTCGACTCCACCACCTTGGTTTTGCAACACCTGAGCAAGTAATAGGCTTTTCAATTCTGCAGACTTTGTTTTCTGTTCATAATTCATACTCTGTTCTTGGTCGAAGCTTGTATAAGTAGCTGCTTTGATCGAATAACATAAAAAGGAAGCTTGCTTTTGTGTTTGATCAATATGTCAACGTTTTAAAATTACTTTAATTGACGTGAAAGTGGGCTTACATGTTACATATACAAGGTTGTCAAACCGGTTTATGCCGGTGTGCCGGTTTTGTAAGTGGAATGGTCTGACCGTGGTACAACCAGTATTCATGCCGGTTGTGCCGGTTTTAATAAAATACATGAGGAAAATGGAAATCTTCAATTCCAAATAAATTAATCATGAAAAAGCAATTAGAAGAATTATTTCACACAAAATCATTTATAGCCAAGAATTGATAACTAATACTAAACAATTAGATGCTCAAAAACAAAATTTTATTAAATGAATTTTATTAATGTTTATAATGATTTGTGTAAAATTTAGTATTAGATATATAACATATAAGGTTAATATAGACAACAAAATTGCTTGTAGCCTACTGGTGTGTGAGTTAAACTTAAATGAACATGAGGTACTTGGTTCAAATCCTATGGAGGATGTTTATTTTTGGATATAATGTGTGTACCACTAAATTCCGGTTTCTGGTCTAACCGGTCGGAATTTCCGGATTTGAACGGTATTGACCGGATTTGACCACAATTAAATACCGGACCCTTTCCAGCCGGTTTGCTGACCGGTATCGGTTGAACCCGGTTGAACCGGCCGGCATGAAACCGGTTTTACAACCATGTACATATCACTTTAAGTCTTTAACCCTTATTTTTCTTTGAGCTTGCTACAAAAAAACGAGTTTCTCTCAGGTTTGTGGGCTTAAGTTTAACTTTAGTGGCCCATTAGCTTCTCTTTTTTTTTTGTCATAGATAGATCGTAATAGATAGGGTATTACAGTGCGGTGAAAATGAAAAAGCGGTAGTCAACCAAAAGGGTTGCTACCGATGCAAGGGCCGTTTGTGCCACGCGATGGGCAGCCCTGTTAGTACTACTAAGAGCAAAAACAAAAGAAACAAATGTAAAAGAGGTCTTCAAGCATTGCTCCACCTCGATCATGACCGACATCATTCTCCATTGCTCATCGTATGACCAATTAGGATTCACCACAAAACATACAGCAGAGTAGCCACGATTACGATTCCATAACATTTTTGCTGACCATTAAAAATAAGAAAATAAATAAAGAAATAAAAAATTGAGCACGTGCCTGCCAAGAGTTGTAACTGCACCAAAAAGAAACCGCAACGCAGTAACAAAGCCGGAAAGACTCGCCGTCCACCGGTGGGAGTCGCCGTAGGAGCCCGGACCGCCACTCGTTTAAAAACCCCTACAAAAAATAAGATCTACGAGAAGAATTTCAAGGATAGAGTCAAATCCAGGATTGACGCACGATGGCGTGGTGCAGGAATCTGCTGGATCGCACGACGGCGAGAAAGAGGAGAAACAGATCCAGAGGGTAGCCAGAGCAGGTTGCTTTCCCGCTGCTTCCTTTCCCTCTCATGCATGATCAAAACCCAAAGTAACCGCCATTGTCCCGGAATTGTAACCGACGGTGCTTTTGACGGTTGCCACCGTAACCGGTAGATTCACCCGCCACATCTCATTCCTCTGTGGCACTCTGTACTCTATAAGCCTCCGTCTTCCGCGAGTTCTTCTTTCCCTCAATCTATTCTCTGGAATCGCGCCCAACCAGAAGGCCGCATGACAAGCCAGGAGGTCGGGCCATTCTTCCAGCCGAAAACTGCAAATCGGAAAAGATTATCCTCTTGGTTTCTACTTACTGCGGTGGTTCCGGTATTCTTCGCCGGTGAAACGGAGATCTCGCTGAAGTTTGAGTGAGGGTTAGCGAGAGAGAGAGGAGAGAGTTTGGACGGATTCCTTATCATCCGATTTCCTCGTCTTCTTTGGCCATATTCTTTTACTGGCCAGAATATAAGACACATCCCCCATTAGCTTCTCTTTACTACACGTTTTTTACAATAACTCAATTAAGGTTAGCTTAGTAGTTAGGTCACATATGAAGTTGTGGACATGGGCTATTAGTGCATAGGCAACAATTTGTAGTACGTAGGTTAGTAAGTTAATTGGGACTTGGGAGTCTGTCTCTTGGATGTTGCTGATTTGGGTAGGTTTACTAGAACGGTTTGGCGGTTGTTAGGTTTAAACATTAGGTTTTTCTAATTATATAAGATGTATGTTCCGCGTTAGTTCGAAATTAATTAATCAAATAATAAACAAAAGTTTTTTCGACGGAATCAATAAATCAAATAATAAACAAAAGGTTTTTCGACGTCTACATCGTCTCATACTTGTCAGTTACAGGCAAAATCATTGAACTTGTGGGTGCAAGTTCATCAAAAGAAAGATCGTTAAACTCATTTGGCAAGCCGATGTCAAGATTAAACTTTCATTAATTTGTTTTGTTCAACAATACCCAACATATAATTCAATTACGTCGCTTGCTGCTCATCGTTCACAGAGACTCGCTCCACTGTTCGACCCACCTTAGTGAAATTCCTGGCTACGCCCCTGTATATATGTGTGTGTGAAGGACTAGCGTACGTATAACATGTGCATGTATAACCAACAAATTAGTGTCATCGATCATTATTTTTTAATAATTTAATCTTATGATATGATTTTAGAGAATTAGAAACTATGGTTCATTTATTTAAAATTGTAGTATAGTATTACGTTTCAAACTTTGATTAATTTCTAGTCTAAATAACAAAATTTACTCTGATAAATTTAGCGTTTACGCTATTTTAAATATTGATGTGTCCATCGGGGTTTTAGATTGAATTTCCTAGTATAAGAATTTGTCGATATTGTCAACTACATAAAAGTCAAACTTCCGCTTCTCCTCCACCAACCGGTTGTGTATTTGTGTGCGTGTGAAATTGCAAAAGTCAAGATCCAAGAGATTTCTGCCCAATTTTTTCTTGGTTTAAGAATTTGGCAACTAGCAACCTTGTCTTAGAGTCCACAAGTTTCTACGAGTTTCTTGGCCACCACGAAACGCCAACACAGTGTAGGATTGGTCACTAAATATTTGGTCTTCAATGTTCCGATTTGACTTAGTAATTCGATCACTTAAAAGTTAAATCACAATTATTAACCAGATACTAATGCAATTGAGTGTTCGTCTTACACTATCATTTATTTTCACTGGAGTAATTTTCTATGGTGAACTGAGATAAGAGAATGCTTTTCATATCATCAAAAAGTAAAGACCGGACAAAGAAGAAAGGCATGGCGGGAAAAAAGAAAAACTTTCAAAAATTCAATGATTTATTAAAAAAAAAAAACGACAATAGCTTACAGTGTGTGTTATGTTAAGGGAACATTTGCTTATTTGGTTACATGTCATCAACATTCTACAAATTCTAATAAATCTTTCTTTTTAATTTTCCTTTGTCATAAAATCTTAGTTTTTATTTAGTTAGTCACAATTGGCGCCAATTTTGTAGGGCCATTATTTTCAGATTATTCTACTAATGACATTATATTTTCCTGGAGATGGAACACGCTTTTCAGAGAATATGCATTTCATCCAATAATGGCTCCCAAGACGAAGTTGCTTCTCTTCCACCTGGCCCTACTCCATGGCCTCCTCCACGCACTGATTTCCGAAGCAGCGAACGAAACCGACGCCCTGGCACTGCTTCAACTCAAAGCAAGTCTCACCGGCGACCCGCTTCAAGTCACATCTTCGTGGAATTCCTCCACCCACTTCTGCCAATGGCGAGGAATCCTCTGCGGCCGGAAGCACCAGAGAGTCACTGTACTCAACTTGCAGTCCCTTCAACTCGCCGGCACTTTATCTCCCTACATCGGAAACCTAACCTTCCTCCGCCGCATCTACCTCTTCAACAACACCCTCGCCGGAACAATCCCCAGCGAAATCGGCCGCCTCCGCCGTCTCGAGGAGCTCTACCTCACCAACAACTCCTTCTCCGGCGAAATCCCTCCATCCATCTCCCTTTGCTCCAACCTCGTCGCTTTCGACGCCGGGTACAACCGTTTGGAAGGAAATCTCCCGCCGGAAATTGGGTCACTGTCCAATCTCCGTATCTTCTCCGTTCGCCGGAACTCTCTGGCCGGTGCGATTCCGCCTTCGTACGGGAATCTGTCGAGTCTTCGGGAGTTTAGGGCAGGGAGCAATGATTTTTCCGGGAGGATTCCCGACGAATTAGGTCAATTGAAGAGCCTGGAGACTTTGCATTTGACTATCAATTCGCTTTCAGGGGAAATTCCTGATTCAATCTTCAACCTCTCGTCATTGAAATTGCTGGCGTTAGGAGCCAATCTGTTTTCAGGAAGTCTCCCCTGGAATTTGGCGATCTCTCTCCCCAATCTCCAGAGTTTCGACGTTGCGTTCAACCGGCTGACCGGTCCGATTCCAGGTTCGTTTTCCAATGCTTCGAATCTGGAACTCGTCCAGCTTCAGACCAACGGCTTCACCGGTGAAGTCCCCAGTTTCGGGAACTCCCCATTTCTGTTCCGTTTGTCCATGGCGGGTAACTCGCTGGGAAATGGGGGAAACAGTAGTGATGATGGTGATTTGAGGTTTCTTTCATCACTGGTTAATGCTACTGGTTTGGATGCATTGAGGTTCGACCAGAACAACTTTGGAGGGAGATTGCCAGGAGTAATTGGGAATTTATCGGTCATGCTTCGGATTCTTCATGTGGGGTATAATCAAATCAGTGGTGAAATTCCAGATGGGTTACAGAATCTTGTTGGGTTGCAGACGTTTGGTGCTTCTGACAGCAATTTCTCAGGCAAAATTCCATCTTTCTGGGGGAAGCTTCCTAATCTAGAATGGCTGCTGTTGGGGTTCAATCGGTTTAGTGGTCAGATCCCAGTTTCAATCGGGAACTTGACCAGGTTGATCGTGCTTGATCTGTCAAGAAACGATTTGGAAGGAGAGATTCCTTCAGTTTTGTCAAACTGCCAGTCTCTGACTACATTGGATCTTTCTAACAGCAATCTCACTGGCAGGATTCCTCCAGGGCTGATGACGATTTTGTCGTTATCGGATTTTCTCGATCTTGGCGGCAACAGATTGATAGGTGAGATTCCTGTTGAGGTGGGGAATTTGAGAAACTTGGGTAGTCTTGGACTGTACTCAAACATGTTGTCAGGAGAGATTCCTAGCAGCCTGGGGAGTTGTGTCAGGATGGAGCTTTTGTATTTGCAGGACAATCTCCTGCAAGGATCCATTCCTACATCTCTAAACGAGCTCAAAGGTCTCCGAGAATTCAATGTTTCGCGGAACAATTTGTCTGGTGAGGTTCCAGTTTTCTTTCAGAGCTTCAGCTCACTGCAACTTCTGAACCTTTCTTACAACAGTTTCCAGGGTGAAGTACCAACTGAAGGTGTTTTTAGAAATGCAAGTGCAATTTCAGTAACTGGGAATAATAATAACAAGCTTTGTGGGGGGATTCCAGAACTCCTTCTCCCCAGATGCAACTCCGAACAGCCCAAAAAAGCGTCGAGTAGGAAATCAAAGATCGTAATAATCACAATAGTCGTCGTTTCTGGTGTCGTTGCTTTACTGGTTTCTTGTAGCTTACTCCTTCTGTTTGCAAGAAGGAGAAGGAAACAACAACAGCAAGTAACAGAAAATCCTGCTGATGACTTGCACTGGAAGGTATCCTATCAAAGCCTGTCAAAAGCTACAGATGGTTTCTCCACCGCCAACCTGATAGGCGCGGGAAGCTTTGGTTCAGTGTACAAGGGGATTCTCCATGAAAGTGGAGCAGTTATAGCCGTGAAGGTGTTCAATCTTGCGAGGCAGGGAGCTTCCAAGAGCTTTCTGGACGAATGCGAGGCCTTGAAGAGCATCAGACACAGAAATCTGGTGAAGATACTGACTGCTTGTTCAGGGATTGATTATCTCAGAAACGAGTTCAAGGCACTGGTGTATGAGTTCTTGGAGAATGGGAACTTGGAGGAATGGCTGCATCCGGTGGACCTTGCAAATGATGAGAAAGATGGTGGTGGGAGATCATTGAAGTTGTTGCAGAGAGTGGATGTGGCAATTGATGTCGCTTCAGCACTGGAGTATCTGCATCATGACTGCGAGACGCCCATCGTTCACTGTGATGTGAAGCCAAGCAATGTGCTTCTGGATGCTGACATGGTTGGACACCTTGGTGACTTTGGATTGGCAAAGCTTGTTTCAGGAGTCAGCAGTACTGTGGCCTATTCTGCCAGCTCCATTGGAGTCAGAGGAACTGTTGGCTATGCTCCTCCAGGTATATATACATTTTACTTCAAAAATATGTACTTTAACTTCAATTACTTAATGAAAATGTCTTCTTTTTCAGAGTATGGAATGGGGAGTAAAGTGTCGACAGAAGGAGATGTATACAGCTACGGAATCCTCTTGCTGGAGATGTTTACCGGAAAGAGACCAACAACTGATGTGTTCACAGAGGGTTTGAATCTTCGGGACTTCGTCAGAAGATCTCTGCATGGAAATTTGATCGACATTCTGGATCCTGTTCTGCTCCCACGAGTTTTCAAAATTGGCAAAGCGGGCGAAGACATCACCAATTCCAAACAGAAAGTTGAGGAGGCCGCCTTGATCTCCATCCTTGAAGTTGGTGTTGCTTGCTGCTCACAGTCTCCACAGCATAGGATGAACATGAAGGACGTTTCAGCAAGTCTTGTTGCTGCTAGAGAACTTCTTCAATCTGGCAGACGAGAAGAACTATAGACCCAGATTTCATTTTGTTTCCATTTTTGTTCATGAAAAGTGGGAGCCAAGCAGTAATCTGTTTTATATTCACTGTTGTATACTTCTTTTGGGCCCATTGACTGTCTTGATTTTTCAATCTGAAGATGGTGATCTTGATGCTTTAATTTTAACACGGTACCAACATCGATCCGATTTCGAGATTCTCATAGTGTAATACAAAGGCGAATATGATAATGAGAGGTTCTACTCCTACGTTATGCGATCTTATTGCAAATTTGATGATCTCGACGAGTAAGATAATTTACAACAAATTACTCTTCTTACTAAATATGAATTAGTAACACTTCTAACTCGAAAGAGGGAATCTATCGTACAACATAGCAGCAACACACATGAAATCCTGTGTATATAATCGAGAACGAGTCGGTATATTTTCCAACTCAATTTGATACGACGGTGAAATCCCATCCACTCTAATGAATAGAAGGTGATTGCTCTTACTTGAAACACAAACAATTTGTATGTTGATCGCTTTCACAGATCATTTGTGTCACAAACTATTTGGTCTAAACATGTATACGTAGTTTCAGAATTTTTTATATATAGTTATTATATTTTGAGAAATTTTTATAACAACTATTCAAAATCCTTAACTTTAATTTCCCTGTGACAGGAAAAGAAAAAAAGGCGCAGAGTTTTGATTTAGTCGACGAAGACTTGGACTTTGCGGTGGGTGGGTGGGTGGCCCAAACTAACGCAGATCTCCGCTAAAGAAAACCCCTTTCACACTCTGCTTTCTGTGCTGTCGAAACTTTCCTGGACTCTTCCTGCAAGTTGACTCCACACAATGATCCATATCTTCAACTTTCACGGAAATGGAGTACGGATGACATAACCCAAAACAAAGAAGACAAATCGGCTGGTCGTCGAGCCTGTAAAATAGAAAAAAAGAGTGTTCTGTTCATGCAAATATATCAGAAGTTTGTGTGCAGCAATCAGACTAGTCTACCGACATAGCTGCAAATTATCAGGATGGTATTTCTTGAACTTAAACCCATACAAGACGACTCACATCGGGTCAACCACTACAAGGTCAATGCTTGTGAGCCATTCACTACAATGTCAGGTGTGAAAGGGCTTGAAATGAAGGGTAGGCCATGGACCAAAAACCAGCACACAAAACTCTTTTCCTAGTTTGCTTCTTCCCTTCCACCACATCTTTTCCCTTCCTTCCAGTAAGTCAAAGTTCCTACACACTCTATGGCGGGTGTGGGGTACTTTTCATGATTATGAATCCATGTTTACAGTTTCAGAACTAACCCTATAAGTTCTGGGAAATAATATTTTAATTGTTCATCCACAGATTCAGAACAATTTTCCTTGTCAAAGTTAGCCTAATTTTGTTTCACAAGATGTGTTCTGGAACTTTGGGGCCATTTCTGGTATTTTCATTCCACTTATACTTCATCTTCTCCAGTACTATCACTCTTCTGAATGCTGCTAAAGCTTCTGGAGTCAATGGAAATGAGACAGACCAGCAGGCTTTGCTTCATTTCAGGTCCATGATATCAACCGATCCACTCGGTGCTATGAGCTCGTGGAACGATTCCTCCGATTTCTGCCGGTGGAATGGTGTTACCTGCAGCACAAGGCACCAGAGAGTTACGGTACTCGACCTGCGATCGATGCAGCTCTCGGGCCCCATTTCGCCGCATGTTGGCAATCTCAGCTTCCTGAGAGAGCTCTACCTTTCCAATAACAGCTTCACCAGAGAGATTCCTCCCCAACTCGGCCGTCTCCACAGGCTCGAGAGGCTGTATCTCCTCAACAACTCCTTCACGGGCGAAATCCCGGCTGAGCTATCTAGCTGCTCCAATCTTGTAATGTTCAATGCAGCCAACAACCAGCTGACAGGGGAAATACCTTGGGAGATCGGATCGTTGAACAATCTCCAGAACTTTGTAGTAAGCTTCAACAGTATGAGAGGAAACATCCCTGCTTCATTTGGGAACATGTCGTCTCTCAGGGTACTCTCCGCAAGCAACAATTTCTTGAGTGGCAAGTTACCTGCCACTCTAGGCCAATTGAAGAACCTCTCCATTTTGTACCTTCCCATGAACGGTTTCTCCGGTGAAATCCCTTCATCAATCTTCAATCTCTCCTCTCTCACCAACGTGTACTTCGGATTCAACCAATTGAATGGAAGTCTTCCGCCGGACATGGGAATCTCGCTCCCGAATCTCCAGAGCTTCGACGTTGCTCTCAATTACTTGTCTGGCACGGTACCTGCTTCGTTCTCCAATGCCTCAAACCTCGAGCAGCTCCAGCTGCAGGGGAATGACTTCAGAGGTGGAATGCCTAGCTTGGGGAGATCTCCAAACCTTTTTCGCTTGATCATCAGCAATAACTCTTTAGGCAATGCCGGTGGAGAAGGTGATTTGAGCTTCATTTCTTCTCTTTCCAATGCCACCAATTTCCAGGCCTTGATCATGGACCACAACAACTTTAGTGGTCCATTACCGGTCGATATTGGGAACTTGTCAGCACTGCAGATTCTCTACATCAGCGAGAATAAACTATCTGGGGAACTACCAATGGAGATACAGAATCTTAACAACTTGCAGAGGCTTGTGGCGTTTGACAACAATTTCTCAGGTACCATTCCATCCACCATTGGAAAGCTTCAGAATCTAGAGGAGTTGGATTTGAGTAACAACAGTTTCACAGGAAACGTGCCATCATCGATTGGAAACTTAACCGAATTACTCGAACTGAAACTAGCAAGGAATAATCTCCAGGGAGAGATTCCTTCTAGGATTGGTAACTGCACAAAGTTGATTACTTTGGATCTTTCTCGTAACAATTTCAGTGGTTTGATTCCTACACAAGTCATGGGTCTAGTTTCTCTGTCAGTTTTCTTGAACTTGTCTCATAATGATCTGACCGGTTCGATCCCCGTTGAAGTGGGGAATCTGCAGAACATGGGTGGTTTGGATCTCTCTCATAATGGTTTGTCAGGAAGCATACCTAGCAGTCTTGGTAGCTGTGTGAGATTGGAGTCGGTTAACTTGCAAGGAAATCAATTGCAGGGAGCCATTCCTTCTTCCCTAAGTTCACTGAGAGGTATCCAACGATTGGATATCTCAAGTAACAACTTATCGGGCCAGATTCCTGAGTTTTTCGAAGGCATGAACTTGCTGCAGATTTTAAATCTCTCTCACAATAGTTTTGAGGGTGAATTGTCAGTGAATGGAGTTCTGAAAAACGACAGCATAGTTTCAGTTATTGGTAACAGCAAACTCTGTGGTGGTGTGGCTGAATTCAATCTCCCACCTTGTAGTTTCAGTCGCCAAAGTAAAGCATTGAGTCATAGGTTGAAGATTGTTATATCAACAATCTGCAGCCTGCTTGTTTTGACATTCATGGGTTCTTGCTTGCTCATCTTTTGGATAAAAAGGAGAGGAAAGCAAGATAGAGTCATGACCGACGACTTGCAAGTGAAGTTATCTTACCAAAGGCTCCACAAAGCCACGGATGGCTTTTCGACGGCGAATCTGGTTGGTGTGGGAAGCTTTGGCTCTGTGTACAAGGGAGTTCTTGATGACAAGAACGGAGCCACCATTGCTGTGAAAGTATTCAACCTCGAACGAAGAGGAGCTTCCAAGAGCTTCAAGGTGGAATGTGAAGCCCTGAAGAACATCAGGCACAGAAATCTGGTGAGGATAGTGACGGTTTGTTCGAGTGTTGATCATGGAGGAAATGATTTCAAGGCTCTCGTCTATGAGTTCTTGGCTAATGGCAGCTTGGAAGAGTGGTTGCATCCAGTTCGTAGTATCGATGGCCAGACAAAGAGCCTTAACTTCCTCCAAAGGCTGAGTGTTGCAGTTGATGTGGCGTCTGCAGTTGATTATCTTCATCACCAATATGGAACGCCGATTGTTCACTGTGATCTCAAGCCGAGTAACGTGCTGCTCGACGAGGACATGGGAGGCCGGGTAGGTGATTTTGGGTTGGCAAAATTCCTTCAGTTTACTACTGCAGATACTTCTTCAACTGGCCAGGGATCAAGCACCCTTGGCATAAAGGGAACTGTTGGTTATGCTCCTCCTGGTAAGTGCATTTGAGATACAAATTCATTATTCATTTCTCCTTTTCCTAATTCTTTCCCTAATGTTCTTATGTTGCACAATTGCAGAATATGGTATGGGAAATGAAGTTTCGATACAAGGTGATGTGTACAGCTACGGGATCCTCCTGCTTGAGATGTTTACCGGAAGAAGGCCAACCGAAGAGAGTTTTAAAGAAGGCGCGAACCTTCATGGTTTCGTCAAGCATGCCTTATTCGAAGGGTCGACAACTGAAGTTGTCGATCCGGCTCTGCTGAACGAGTTACTTCTTGATCAAGCGACCCATTGCAGCGCCAGCAGCAGCATTAGCAGCTCGGAGGAAACCAGCAGCAGCAACAACCTGATACCTGAGGAGTCTCTTATCTCCATTCTCAAAATCGGTGTCACTTGTTCTTCAGATTCGCCACATGAGAGGATTAGTATGAGTGAAGTATTAGCAAGGCTTGTTTCTGTAAGGAAGTTTCTTCTTATGGAACCTTCTCAACTGCAGAAAGCAGGTGAATAACTTGCTAGTATTAGTTACGTGCTTCATCTGTCGGTATATTTTTTTTTAGCCAAGGCCGTTCATATCCTACAAAAAACCTTGGTACGATCGTACCCTTACACCAACCAATATATAAATCAAATGTACAACCACCCAATATTTCCAACAGCACTAGACATGGCTCTAAAAGTTGAGATTAGAAGCCGAGAAACAATCAAACCACTTCCTTCCATTTGCTTATGGCTAATATGGTAACGTAATGATTTCGATATACTTTAGATGTCTCAAAGTCGGTTTTAGTATCCAAACTGATATTTGTAGGTGTGCTTTGTGACCAAATAAGTAACTTACCCGAGTCTAGTCAACAATTTGCAAACCCAACAGCCAACGTGGCGATTTCATGCTGATTGGGATCATAGTCTCTGCAAATAACTGACAAAAAGGAAAGTCAATTTAAATTATGATTAAGAAAATTAAGCACAACTGTTTTCATGATAGGGTTAGAAATTTCATCGTCATGATGAATTATGAGCTTTAGGTAGAAATGGAGTTCAACTTATTAACATCTCTTTGTATTTATGCGTAGATATTCAAATGCAACTTGCTTAAGCTAAATTATTAATTCTGGCGGTGGAGACTTTGGAGGACTGCTGTCCCAAATCTCCAGATAATTAACAATTAAGTCGTTCCATACTCATTTCCAAGTTGATTCCACTCCTAATGACTGCACATAATTGGAAAGTAAATTACTAATAGATTCCTACCTAATATCATTAACCATGCTGTTGAATTGATACCTGTACTTGATTCAACCCTAAACAGAACAGAAGAACTAATCTGTCTTGAATCGAACCAGGTTTCATAACGGCGTGAAACTGGTTCTCTGATACTCTAACACAACCTCTGTTACGGGTTACATTCGGTATGTTTTAGTACAAACACCCGGTTCGATTCATGTTCGAGCCTAGATCATTTAACAACTCTAATGACAAAGATGTGTATGTCACTAAAATAAATGCTGACACAGGTCGTTTCTAAGCTTAAATTTAGTTAAACTAAGACTGCTGTGCGTCAACTGCCTGCAAATATTAATATTTGCAGCTCCACAACACTTTCATGGAAACCTGCTAAATCCACGCTTCGAGTTCCAAATATATAATCAAGAAGACAACAGAGAACCAACTCGACCAACAACTAGCATTCTTAAAACCTTAATGATCCCACCATAAGAAGTAGATTAGAAGCAATCCATTCATATTATCATATCACTAGCCCTTCTGTTGGGGGGGGGGGGGGGGGGGGGGGGGGGGGGGGGGGGGGGGGGGGGGGGGGGGGGGGGGGAAAGAGTTTGAAAGTTGAGAAAAGAGTTCGTGGGTACCAAGATGGGTTCAGGATCTCCGCTTGTCTTCGCGGCTGTGGTTCTTGAGCTGTGCTGCTTCAGCTTCTTCCTAATTGCTGCTACATCAGGGATTCTGAGTAACGAGACGGATCGCATGGCATTGCTGGAGTTCAAGGCCATGATTTCTGAGGACCCTTTGGGAGTCTTGAGCTCGTAGAATGATTCCACTTACTTGTGTCAGTGGCATGGTGTTACTTGCTCCACAAGACACCAGCGAGTCACGGTTCTAAACCTGCAGTCTCGGCAGCTCTCTGGCTCCATTTCGGAACACATTGGAAATCTCAGCTTCCTGGTAGAGCTGAATCTCATCAACAACAGCTTCAGTAATGGGATCCCACCTGAAATTGGCCGCCTTCGCAGAATGCAGCGTCTGTTGGTCTTCAATAACTCTTTAAGCGGCGTGATTCCATCCACCATCTCGGGATGCTCGGCTCTCACTGTATTTCATGCAGCAAACAACAAGCTGGCGGGAGAGTTGCCAATGCAAATTGGCTCCTTGAAAAAGCTCCAACAGCTTATTGTGCCTGTCAACGGTCTAACGGGAAGCATCCCTCCCTCTTTTAGCAGCTTGTCATCTCTTCAAAGGTTTGTACTAGGAAACAACCGCTTCAGTGGGAGCGTACCTGATGCTCTTGGGCGATTGAAAAGCCTTCGTGTTCTGTCTCTGGAGATGAACAACTTGTCCGGTGAAATCCCTGACTCCATTTTCAATTTATCTTCTCTCACGGATCTGTATGTTGGAATGAACCAACTCCATGGCAATCTTCCCTGGAACCTTGGAATATCGCTTCCAAATCTGAGAAGCTTAGATGTGGCTTTTAACCATTTCACTGGCACCGTTCCAGCTTCCTTATCAAATGCATCCAATTTGGTTTTCCTTCAACTGCAAGTCAACAATTTTACAGGGAGCATGCCTAGTATGGCAAGCTCTCGCAACCTTATGCGCTTTCTTATCTACAACAACTCTCTTGGAGGTGGGGAAGCTAATGATGTGAGCTTCTTCTCTTCTTTGACCAATGCCAAAAATTTGGAACTCATGTCCATTGCCGGCAACAACTTTCGAGGTAGCTTGCTGGAGCATATTGGCAACTTGTCAACAAGTCTTAAGATCCTTACCCTCAATGCCAACAAAATATCAGGAAACCTTCCAAGTGGAATACAAAACCTTATCAGCTTGCAGAGGTTCGAGGCATCTTATAACAATCTCTCAGGTACAATTCCTTCCGTCATCTGGAACATTCGAACTTTAGAGTGGTTGGATTTAGCTAGCAATAGCATCTCAGGATCTGTTCCGCAGTCTATTGGAAACCTGACCAGATTAAATATACTGAGGTTGGCAAGAAACCAGCTACAGGGAGAAATTCCTGCAGCTATTGAAAATTGCAAAGATTTAATAGCTTTGGACCTTTCCGACAACAATCTTAGTGGTGTCATCCCCCCACAAATCATGCGTCTTTCTTCCTTGTCACTTCTCTTAAACTTGTCCCATAATCAGCTTACTGGCATCCTTCCCTATGAAGTGGGAAGCCTCACGAACTTGGAAACTTTGGATCTGTCTCATAACATGTTATCAGGCAACATACCAGGTAGTCTAGGCAGTTGTGTCAGACTGGAGTTGCTGAACTTGCAAAACAATCTCATGCAGGGGGCTATCCCTTCTTCTTTAAGTTCGGTCAGAGGTGTTCGGATATTAGATATATCAGGGAACAACTTATCTGGGCAAATTCCAAAATTTTTGGAGGACTTCACCCAGCTCCAACTTCTAAACATGTCCAGTAACAATTTTGAGGGTCAAGTGCCAGAAGGCGGAGTTTTCAAGAGTGCCAGTGTGGTTTCAATTACAGGGAACAACAAGCTTTGTGGGGGTATTGCTGAACTTCATCTTCCAGCATGCCAATTTAACCAGCCGGGAAGGAGATTGAGTCGTAAATGGAAGATTCTCATATCAACAATCTCTAGTCTTCTTTTTGTGTCCTTCACGGCAACTTGCTTGCTTCTTTGTCTAATGAGGAAGAGAGGAAAAGAGCATGTAGATTCTTCCACAAGTGATTCACCCTTGCAACCATCTTATCAAAGGCTCCACAAAGCAACAAATGGCTTTTCCTCGGCAAACTTGATTGGCATAGGAAGCTTTGGTTCTGTATACAAGGGAGTCATGGATGAAAATGGAGCAACTGTTGCTATAAAAGTGTTCAAGCTTGAGCGCCGGGGAGCTTCTACGAGTTTCATTGCAGAATGTGAAGCTTGAGCAGGCTGTTACTATCTTCACCAAATTCCTGTGTCTGATATTTCTCAGAGCTTCACATTCTGAGAAATATCAGACACAGGAATTTGGTGAAGATAGTAACAGCCTGCTCAAGCGTGGATTATCATGGGAATGATTTCAAAGCTCTCATATATGAGTTCTTTGCTAATGGTAGCCTAGAAGAATGGCTCCATCATCCAGTGCAGAGAACTGGCCACCTTCCAAGAAGCTTGGATTTCCTCCAGAGACTAAATGTCGCGATCGATGTAGCTTCAGCACTTGATTATCTCGAACACCAATGCCAAACGCCCATAGTTCATTGCGATCTCAAGCCGAGCAATGTTCTTCTTGATGATGACATGACAGGACATGTGGGTGATTTCGGGCTAGCAAGATTCCTTTCATCACTTGACAAACACTCCTTTGAAGGGCGGACTAGCTCGGTTGGAGTGAGGGGAACTGTTGGCTATGCTCCTCCAGGTAAACATTTCTGATTTCCCTGGTACCTGATAGCAATTTCTCATTTCATATTCATCTCCAAAACAACAAACAACATTGCCTCACATCATTGCAACCTTCTCTGATTTTTTCCTTATTATAACTGCAGAATATGGTATGGGAAATTTAGTGTCAATACAAGGTGATGTGTATAGCTACGGCATCCTCCTGCTTGAGATGTTCACTGGAAGGAGGCCAACTGATGAGAGTTTGGGAGCAGGCTTGAACCTCCATAACTTCGTCCAATTTGCTTTACTAGAAAAGTCAGCAGCAAAGGTAGTGGATCAAGCTTTATTTGATGAACTACTTCTTGGAGTGACTAGCCATCCCAGCACCAGCAGCTCAGAGTACATTCTAAAGAGCGAAAAATCTGAGGAGCTTCTGATATCCATATTTGAAGTTGGTCTTGCTTGTTCATCAGATATTCCACAAGAGAGACTCGGTATTAGGGAAGCTGCATTAAAGCTTGTATCTGTGAGGAACAAACTTGTTGGATCGGCCTTGCCCGAGGGTGAAAGCGCAAAAGCAGGTCCCTGTATGTAGCTGAATGATTGTCTTGATGTTACCATCAGTTGTAATTAGGACCTTAAACTGGTACTTTAAGTTCAACATATAGCTTAGTTACGTTAACCAGCTTCACAATCTGATTCTTCTCTCTAAAAGGCCTTCTGACCACATTCCTTAACAGTTATTCCATTCCTGAATTCCTACTGATATTTTGGCCTAGTCAATCTACCAGTAACCAGCAGCATCTGCCTTTACTAGTCTTCTATATACAACCTGCAGCCACAGTCGAGCTCGAAGAGAACCTCAATGTCTAATCTACCAAATTACGGAATCGGCTAGGAAAAACAGCTAAACAGTAGTAAATTAAACTTAATCTAGCTATTATGTAATTCAATTAAGACCATGGCTGAACAGAGGTATATAACCGTCTTAATCTAGTGTCCTAAATACAGATGAAAGAAACGGCAGAAGAAGTGCTTCCCCTTTCATAAATTGGGGGGAAAAAACACGGATCAATTATAGCTCAAAGGGAATTGATTTGGATCAAAGAATATCAATAAAGTAAATGCAGAAAAAACTTATGCCTAGAGCCAAAGCCGCAAAAGTGAGCAGTCGTGTCAGCATCCAAAAGAACATTGATACGATTGAGACCACCATACCAGAATTGATATGGAATAAGGGCAGTTAGCCAAGTTTAAACCCTGAACAAACATAGAGAAGATTGAACTCCTGTTTTGAAGGTTGAGGTACATCAAGGAACGAAATAACAACAGAGATATGTGTAAGTGCTGAACCAGGCATGAAATTTAAGTAGCAGTGAGAATCTGGGTTGAACAAGTGTTGCTCCTAGCTCAGTGTACATTGATTATATTGCTTCCAATTAAGTGGAATAGAAAATACTATAACGTGACCTATATCGTTATATATTTCTGTACTTGCTTTCCCTTAGTTTTGTTGGTCAGCTAAGCCACAGTTAAAACCGAATATAAAGGCGAAAGTAGCTAAGAAATTACCGCCAGCAAGTAGAGAGTCGGGAAACAAAGGGGAAATACACAGCATTCATGTCTTGTTTACCAACTTTCTTGCATATGACGGGAGAAAAACAGCAAAGCTACAGTATGATGTACAGAATCAGCAGGCAATTTCCAGAATCTCTTCATTAGGCTCACTGCAAAACATGGATTTGTATGATTTTGATCGAGGTTTTGATGACGCAATCCTGGCTTTGATGCCACCAAGTTCTATGACCACATCAGCAACTTTCATCCGGTCACCTGGCAACTCAGCAGAACACTTAACTCCTACCTGAACCAGAGAAACCAAACACCCCAATCTATACTCCTTCATATGCCTCTCTTCATAAGATTCTTCAAACAATGATGGATCAGAGATGCCCTGGATATCATCAGGCAATGCCATCTTGCAATAATTGTGAAGGCTGAAACCGGCGATGAACATTTCATCTGTCGGCTTCTTCCCTGTAACCATCTCCAACAAAAGAATCCCATAACTGTAGATATCTCCTTCTGGGGAAACAGAGCGGCCCAATCCGTACTCTGAATAGAGATTAGTGTCCAAGTTAGTGTAATTTTAGGAGAAATTAAGCTATGTACAACTGTATGGTTTCTTTGTTCTAGATTTTGCTAAATGCAAAGTAGCTTTTTTATACAATGCAGTAGAAGTGAAGAAAATTTGTGTTGGTCACGGTTCATAAATTTTTTAGTTGATGAGCTATAAGATATTTTTAGTAGTCAAAAGGTGATTGATGGCAGTTAGATGGATTATTTTGTTTTTCTAGTGGAAAACAGGACTCCGGCTTTTATTTATTATCGATCTGGGTTCATAAATTACTTATTACATGATAGTGCAGCTTGCTCTGGGTTAAACCCATTAGTCTATGAGATCCTTTTTTTAAGAGAACAAGACGGAAATGAATTTCTTTTCGTAAGCTGCCTTTAGATTTTAACAATTTGAGGTGTCCATCATGAATAACTGCTTTAAATAGTCAGATTGATGAAGTATTTTTTCCCAGTTTATAAGCAAAGACTTTTCAGGCTGAAACAAATACAACCTATAATCATTTGCTCTAATGTACCAGTACACAAAAAGTACAATTTAAAAGATTCATACCTGGAGCAACATAACCAATGGTTCCCCTAACAACTGATGACGATATGGGAACTGTACCACCACTCCTGGCAAAGAGTTTGGCCAAGCCAAAGTCACTAACATGAGCAACCAAGTCATCATCAAGAAGAACATTGCTAGGCTTGAGGTCACAATGAACAATGGGAGTCTCACAATCACGGTGAAGGTACTCCAACGCATGGGCCACATCAAGTGCTATGTCCAACCTTCGGGAAAGATTCAGATATCCCGACTCACCATCATCCCCTTTTTCATGCAACCGATTATGCAACCAACTCTCCAAGCTCCCATTAGGCATCAACTGAAGCACAAACGCTTTGAAATTGTTACCATTGTTGTCCATGCTTGAACAAGCAGTTATTATCTTGACAAGATTCCTGTGTCTAACTGTTCTTAAAGCCTCACATTCAGCTGTAAAACTGCTTGACGCTCCATGCTTCTGAAGGTTCATTACTTTTACAGCAACTGGTCTTTCATCTTCACTGAGAAATCCTCTATACACACAACCAAACTGGCCCGTGCCTATCAAGTTACAGTGGGCAAACCCATCAGTGGCATCAAACAGTTCTTTATAAGACACCATTAGAAACTTGTTTGCCCCAAAAGGTTGAGACAAATCCACGTTCTGATTTTTCCTCCTCTCGCAACTGAAAACAATATAAATAATAGTGATCAACACTACACAGAGGCTGCAACTTACTGTTACAGCTACAATCCATTTCAGGGGAAGTTTGAGCTTCTTCGCCACCCTTGTGTTTCTACTAGCACACACTGGAAGATTAAATAATGGGATGCCACCACAAAGTCCTTTGTTTCCTGCAACTGAAACTGTCTTGGCATTTGCAAAAACTCCTTTCTTTGGAACTTGGCCCTCTAGCTGGTTGAATGACAGATTCAAGTGCTCCATGAACTGAAGCCCCTGTAGTTCTTCCGGAATGCTGCTTGACAAATTGTTGCGAGAGAGGTTTAGAAACCGGATTCCTTTCAAGTTGCTGAGAGATGTAGGTAAGCTTCCATGGAAATAGTTTCCTGACAAGTCAACGTACTCCAAATTCAGGCAGTTTCCAAGTGTTTCTGGAATAGCACCACTCAACTTGTTGTTACTTGCAATCAAAGTCATCAAGTGTTTCAAGCTCCCCACATCGGGAGGGAAGGAGCCAGTCAAGGAATTTTGATCCAGTCGGACTGAGATCAATTGGGGCAGTTGACCCAATAAATTAGCTGGTATCCTGCCACTAAGCTGATTATTAGCGAAGTAGAGTTGCTGCATCGACGAACAGTTGGCCAAGGAGAGAGGAATTTCTCCTGAAAAATTGTTGTGGCTCAGATTTACAAGGAACAGAAGCTTCAGGTTACCAAGACAGGATGGTACAGAACCTGATAACTGGTTAAATTGTAAACCCAGTTGACCCAAGTTCTCAAGAGTGCAAATTGAACTGGGGATTCGACCAGTGAGAGAATTATTCTCAACAGCAAAAATAGTCAAGTTGACAAGGTTACCAATTGATTCTGGGATTTCACCGTATATACCATTACTCCCAAGAGTAAGCCATGTAATGCTTGAAAGATTGACTATGGAACTAGGAAACACACCTCTAAACCCATTACCTGCCAAACTCAAAACTTCAAGTTTGGTAGCATTCATGAAAGAGCCTAAGAAACTGAAGTCATCTTCAGAGGTACCACCCAACCTATTATCTTCAACACTGAGCCAGTTCAGATTTTTTAGCACTCCCAAGTTATCAGGCACTCGACCAGTCAGATAATTTGTACCAGCATCAAGAACCTCCAGACTTGACATGTTGCTGAGAGTAGAAGGTAATTCTCCGGAAAACTGACAGATCCCTACAGATAACCACCAGAGTTTAGGAAAACACAGACCCATGTTGGGTAAAAGTTGTCCAGATAAGATGTTGTCCGCAACAGAAAGTAACTCAAGAGAAGACAGATTACAAATGGATGATGGCAGTGTTCCAGAGAGCCGATTTTGGGATAAAGAAAGAGTAGACAGGTCCTTAAGTCCACCAAGGTCTGGAATGCTGCCCATAATATTGTTCCTCGAAACCGACAGAACCACAAGAGAAGAGAGATTCCCAATGCATTGTGTTATAACTCCAGTTATATTGTTTTTATTGATTACTAAGTGAGTGAGCTTGGAGAGATACCCAAACCAGGATGGAAAGTCACCCACAAAACTATTGTCCGATAACGAGATGCTTTCGAGATTGGAGCAATTTGTCAGCTCAGCAGGAATTTCACCAGTGAGGGAATTTTTGGACAGATTGAAAACCTGCATCCTGGAAAGCTGACCAATCTCTTTGGGAAGTGTACCTTTCAAGCTGTTGCTGGCAAGTTGAATTTCTGAGAGGTATGTCAGGTTCCCAATGGAAGGAGAAATGGAGCCACCCAAAGCAAGACCGTCCAGCCTCAGAGCAGTGACCCTCTGATCCCCACTTCCGCACACAACTCCAGGCCATTGACAAAAATGAATGGAGTCATTCCATAAGCTCAAGGTTCCATATGGCCCATCTATCAAACCAGCCTTCAAGTCGAGCAATGCGAGTCGATCAGTCACATTGCTGACAGCTTCAACACCTGAAACATATATTGTTGAGCATAGACCGATGCAAAGCATGCACAGGTTGAAAGTAACAACTGGTAGATGCAATATCTCCATTTCAAAAACAATGAAGCTCAAACTCGTCAACAACCGAACCAAACAAAATGCATTTCACGAACACTAATAGTGCCTAAATTAAAGCGAACAGAAGAAAATGGCTCTGTGGGGAAAGTAGAAGACCAGAAAATGAAAAAGACTACCCTTTACTAAGAACCTCTCATTCAAGCAAAGCTGCCGCCTTTCCATTTACTATGTACCTATGAGTCAGCTTGCAAATTAAAGATTCAAATAAAAATCTAATCAGAAGCCTCCAAGAGGGAAAATCAAACCAGGAATGGGAAGATTAATCATCCTAGGATTTGGCAGATTCCGCATGTCACAATTAGGCGCCAGCCTACCTGATAGTGAAGTTTTGAGTATTAGAGAAACAGCGAATCTGGAGGCCGGCTCCAGATTAGTCCTTAAACCAAACAATGAAGTTACAACGAGATAGCAATAGGAATTTGGCACTGTTAGACCTACAATGGCGTATGCGATTGGCCGTATTAGACAGAAACTCCTAATTTACTCGAGAAGTAGAAGAAACTAATTACCGCCTGGAAATCGCGGAGCCGAGAAGCGAAGACGACATCATGTTGTTACAGACTTCAAAACGGCGAAGAGGTTGGAGGAGAGAGCGAGACGGACGCCGGAGACAGGAATCAAACGACCCTGAAGTTCCGTCAGAAATTGGGGACAGACAGAACAGGTCTTGTTTCTTGGTTTAGGTAGCCGCCTCAGTAGGACCTCGCCGTAGAATATCAGTGCCTTCTTCTGCATCTTTCTCTCCGGTAGCCGGCGTCTTTTGCAGGTTGCAGTTTCCGTCGGCCGTTGCCCTGGATCCCGGCCTTTGATATGCGGGGACGGAGCATTGAACGAATGATGGGCTTGCAGGTCCAAGTCCAACAAGATTTAACGAAACATTTCTTTTTGTTTTGTGGGCCAGCCCAATAGTTGCGGGTCTAAGTCCAGCAAAAAATCTTGTGTCCTGAGTTCAACATTAAAGAGAGCAGATGCAGTGTTCTTGATAGAAAAAGCAAAAGGATCACAATTCACACGTATAGCTCAAAGCGATTGATTTGATTAAATGGAAATCGTTAAGTACCAAATGGTTGGGATTGATATAAAAAATCAACAAGTGTGTTTTATCGAGTTGATTAAAATCAAAAAATGAAAACCAAACTGACAGCTTCTACTACTACCCAATCGAAGGATTCGCGTTCCTCGTATAATATCAATATAAGCAGCCAAACTCTTTCAAATTGCAACAAATTTTTGTATGTAATCATCCGACTCTCTTTGATTCCCCACATACTTTTTCCAATAGTGTCTTATTTTCTCACTTCTCCTCGTTTAAGATGTACACTTAAAACTACTAATAAAAGAAAACGATTGTTCTACTTTTACACATTTGGATTCATAAACTAGGTGCCAGGTCAAATTCGTCAACCGAACCGGATCGACCACCATGAAATGAACTCAAATGAGCTCCAGCCCTGTATAAAATCTCAACGTGGGGATTTCAAAGCCTCCACTTGGGACTTGCCACATGGCCCCTTGGTTCTTATGTATAACCGGTACTGGTCAAAAGTCATGGGTGGGTACAAGGAAGGCCTCTCTTTGGTTACAAGTTCATTAACCGGTTGGATCGAAATGTCGCTCTTTGGGTTGTAAAAGAAAGCCAGTGACACTCTCTCCTTTGTTGAGTTCACGATCACTCTGTGCTCAACGCTCCTGTAGATTGCATTGCTCAATACCTGACCACCGTAAAAAAAAAAAAAGAATTAGAACCTAATTAACTGATGTAGTATATGAACAAGCCTATTGTTACTGGCAGTGAGTCAGATTACAATCCAATCCACCATTTAATCTAATATATTTGTTAAATATTCACTTAATCCGAATCCTTTTAGTAAATCTAAATCCAATAGATGGTGAGTTAAAAGAGTGATTAACGGATATATGTAATATTACAATTCAACATCTATAGTTTTATGGTATATGTTATAATACCTAAACTTTGAGACATTTTAGCAGAAAGTTGCTTCACACATTAGGCATTAGTACCTAAATCTTTTCGGTGCAACACTTCAAGTCCTTCAACTTTAAGCATTTTACAAAATGATCAATAACTTAGTTGCAACCTAAAACAACATATTCATGGACCCAATTCATTTATCACTTCTATAAATAAAGACACTTGTCGTGGATTAAGAGAGCTTGCAGTATATATATAGGAGCACTTCTACTATGCTATAAAGTATTGGTACTTTAATGTACAACTTAAAGTTGTACCATAACATTAAATGTATAAGTTCAGGTTGTACCATAAAGGAATTTGTGCTCTTATGTTATGGTACAACTTTATAACTTAAACTTGTACCATCAAATGAAAGTACAAGTTTAAGTTGTACCATAAAACAATTTGACAAAAGAGTATAGGTACAATCTGAAGTTGTACCATAACGTTAAAGGTACAACTTCAAGTTGTACCATAAAGGGAAAAACCTATAGCACCAATACTATATAGCATTGTAAAATTCCTCGTATCTAACAATAATTCATTAGTGCATCAATGATGACTGCAGCAAGAAGTAATATTATTGCTTTCTAATAGTTTTTGAATGCTATTATTAATATTATCTAGAAAACAGTTTTTCCCCACATGCTAGAAATATACAAGAGCAACTGTTTTTTCCCCCACTTCCTCTCTTGGAAAAGTAGTGGCGAACAAAGTTTGTGGACCAAAATGTTTAGCAATTAATGTAGCGAAGGAAAAGTCCACATCATGAGCCTTGGAGATGATATGAAGCTGAAAATGTACGTAGTTACTGCCTATAGGCATTGTGATCTATGAGACGAACACAAAGATGGAAAGTGGGGAATGAGAGGGCAAACAGACAGACAAATACTACCAAACATATCATTTTCCCAACACCTCCCTTCAATCCATGGATAATATTTCCGATCGTAAGAATTTAAATACAATGACCTCTCAATCAAATGTTTTAATGGATTAATTTATCGTAACTTTTATAGAAGCTATTTCTCGCTTAAATTCGTCGGAATTCTTCTAAAATAAATTATTGAATGTTTGGCTGATAAACTATGAAAATTATCTTTTATTATATATGTAGTGATATAAAAAAAATAAAAATAATTAAAAAGGATAAAGATAACCATAATAAATATTTAGGAATTTCTTTTATAGTAAATAAATCTTCCGTAATTATTTTTATTATAAATCCATATAAATGAAAGAAAATTATCATTAAATAATTTAAAACTCAACAATGATAATAACATACTCTCGAAATAACACTTCAAATAAGTTTCAAAATAAACCTTTCGCTTTTATGTTATAAAAAATATACTTTTAAACTTTCTGAAATGTGTTGTTCATATATCTTTGATTCTATTTAACCTTTTGGACACAGAAAAAACACTTCAAAACATCGTGTCAAACATATATGATTTTACGTGAAAAATAGTTTATCTTAATAATTTGAGATATTGAGATATGTTGAAATTAATATTAGTATTATTAAGGAATCCCCTTGAGGTTCGGGTATTTGGATAAATTAATCATGATGTGTGTTTTCAGATTCCAATAGAATTATCTTATCTTGATGAAAGGATAACCTAATTTTAACTGGAAGCAAGTTCAATCACAAACCAAACTTGTCTGCTGGGTCTCAAACATGATGGACATTTTATATTCATGCATCCTTTCCCCTCAATCAAACCTATAAAAATAAACAAACTAACCTCCATACGACACCGTTGCTCCCTAAACAGTCGATAAAAACTGTCCATATCAAAACGTGGCCCAGCCCACGTGCTCTAGAATTAGATACCCTTGGTCCCAGATGTAGGAAAGTAAAAGAAAAGGGGAGAAATTGGAAGAGACAAAAAGTGAAGGTTTTTTTTTAAAACTGGTTATTTTTTAATAAAAAAATTTAAAACTGCTTTAAGCAAGTTAGATTATTCTGTTAATTACCTGAACTTGATCGCCGATGTTGACAATGAAGGCATGCTTCGCCGGCTTCACCGTGATCCAATCGTCCCCTCTCCGAACCTGAAGCCCCGGCACCTGGTGGTCCGGCAACAGAATGGTCAGACCGCCGGGGTCGGAGTGGGACGACAGGCCAAGTGTCAGGTCCGGCTGCGGACATTTCGGGTAGAAATTCACCCTCATACACGCCCCAATTTCTGTCCCTCCAAATGCGTCCTGAAGACATCGTTCGTTTAATCCCAAGTTTAACGATAATATCCTCATCAGTCTCCCGCAAAGCGCCACCACTTGCTTCCCGTACTCATCAATCACTTTCCTAAAAAATGGTGTACATATAATATGAATACGATATGGAAAATAAGACAAATCGAGTTTGTAACGTACAAATTTCTTTATAATACAAACTAAACTTGTACATATAACAAAATCATGCAGTATCGACAATCAGACCGTCACATTTAACATTACGGTACAAATTCGATCCCCGGTCACTCTTATCAACTAGCTAGCCAGCCAAAGTGGGAAACCCCAAGTTTATGACCACCCGTTTCGTGGGTACGATGATAATAATTCATAGGACGTTAATCTGACACATCGAACAAGAGGCCCAAAAATAAAAGGATTATAAAATTAAAAAAAAAACTTCATTATCAAGATTCAAGACAGAGACAGAGACTTGAAAAGAATAATTAATTACCCACCACGGGCAGTAAATTAAAATTTAATTACCGGGGAGGAGAAATGGAGACGGACCTGATATCGGAAGGGAGGGACGGCCACTTGTCGTGGTCCTTCAACGTCGCCGGCAAGTAGTGCAGGAAATAGTAATCGCTCCAGTCGAGGACGGCGCCCTTCTGGACGCCGAGGCGGCTGCCGTAGCCTTCGTAGGTCTTGGGCGAGTTGGCGTACCGCTGCTTCACCTCCATGGGCTGGTGGAAGAATTCCCGCCACGCTTCCCGGGCCCGGTCCATCAGCTCTGGGCTCACCCCGTGGCCCACCACCTGGAAGAATCCCCAGTCCCGGCACGCGGCCCAGATTTCCTCCTCCGACTGCTTCCCGTGCCCGCCACCGAGATCGACGATGGGGATGTTGCTGGCGTCACGGTGGCGGGTGGTCGTCGGGCGCTGGTGGGGCGGCTTGACGTAACGGTCGGGGATGACGTGGAGGCCACTCTCCGACAGGGACTGGACCCGTACGATCGGTTCCGGCCACTCCTGGAGGCCGCCGCCGGTCATGGCTTTTTTCCCCCTTTTTTTTCCCCCCAGCCGGTGCTAGCGATAAGATGGTGATTAGCTATATCGGGAGGTGATTAGGATGGATAATGGATTGGGAAATGGTGACGAACATGAAGGGGAAAAGAGTGGTTAAAAGCGGATTAAGAGGGGGTAATTAGTGGGATTAGTGATTAAGAGGGGGAGAGGAGAGAGTGGTAGATAAAATGGGGGAGGAGTGGAGCAGTGTGTATAGATTTGCAACGAGGGGAGTTGACGTTTATATATTATGACAACGTGAAAATAATGGCCCTTTTTTTGAGGGGGAGGAATTAATGACCCTGCCTCTTTGTTCTTGGTTATTTTGTGTTTTATTTTTATGGGAATATAATAATGGTCATTTTTTATTTGCTACCATGTGTTGTATTTGTATATATAGTAGTTAATTGATTGGGGAAATATTTTAGTTTCCTTTTTTTGTTTGGTTATGGGGAAGAGATTTTTCCTGCCAATTGTTAAGTTGATCCGTTTACTTTGGCATGTGTTGGAACAGTTTTTGTAATATGGTCGTACCATGTGTGCATGTACAACCAACCACTTCTGGAGAGGGAAAGGGAAGGTAGAATTAAAGTATGTTTAAGCCACCATTAGATTGTCTTATGTATTGTTTTCTTTTGCTGGTCAATAATTAATCCAGTGTTAACGTGAGGCTTTCTGATCTGTCAGGGGGTTGGTGGAAGAGATGCTCTGATATGGGTTTAGTTTTTTTTCTTCTTCTTTTTCTTCTTTAAGATGAGTTAGGCTGGTTAAGGGAGGATTAGCACCCTGTCTGAGCTAATTAATCGGATCTATGTGTTTGTATTTACTATTCTGTCAGGGTTATAGAAAGATAGAAGTCCATTCTACGAATGTTGTAGGGAGGATTCAGATCATCAATACGTTTTCTTTGTATTCGATTTTGAGTTTTTCTTCAACTTAATTTGTATGTTTAAGTTATTCACACGTAGAGAGCAAACAAATGTTTAGCTGGCTGTTTGTTTCTACCTTTAGTACTTACAAGTCACAACGTTCCTTTCTTTGGGGTCATGTTGTACATTATATATAGGACCATGTATGATCTTGATGGTGGAAACATGCCTCGTCGTTGGGTAACTATAATTACGCGGAGCCCTCAGATTTCTTATTGATTAATTTAGTATGAATGACATGTCTATCAATTTGCATAATGATAGTCATGCTGAGGTTACCTATAGATCGTATGAAATTGTATACATATATATCATTCACAAATATATGGGCGATTCACAGTTTCATCAGTTTTAATCTAATCATTCAACTAAGTAGACTTATTAGGCAGAATCATTGGGCTTTGACCTCTTATGTCAGTTGTGTTTTGTTTAAACCAACCCCAACGCGAGGAAGATTGATAAAATGCAGGTAATTTAATTAGCCTAGTGTTTAAAAAATATTCTTTCTCTTTGGGGTATACAATCCAGTTATTCTATAGATAAGAATAAAATTAACAATTTTCATTATATATATATATATATATTTTTATAATATTAATGTTGAACCCTAGCTAAGAATTTTACGCATCCACTGAATCCAGTGTTTGTTCTTTTCTCTATAATAATAACTATTTCCTTTTTGACTTTGGGTATTCATACAAATTAGCTTATGCCGCACATTAATTCTATGGAACAATTGCATTAAATGTATATACATATACACAAATTAGTAAAGCAGATATTGGACTTTTATGGAAATTTAGTCGGCAAAAGATTGAATCATTATTTATTTATTGAATAGGGTACTAAAGTATAGGTACAAGATCCTATAAAAATCAAATTACCATTACCATATTATCTAATGATCCGGAATTAATAAGTGACATGAAGGGGCAGCCTAGTAATTTTTGCACCCTTTTACTTTTCTTTATTAATTGATACGGATGTCAAAGGAGAGAGGATACTGATAACCGGTTAAAGTCTATTTACTAATTTTTATATTTCTTAATTGGGTAAAATATAATTCATTTTAAATTAGAATTTCAAAAAATTATAAAAATAAATACAAATAATTATATCCATTTTGCTATATTACGAGGAAAAACCCCCTTACAAACACGTGTTTGCTGCAATTTGTTCACTGCCATATCGATATTTTACAAACATCTCATGCTGCTTCTACGGCTTTCTATCTGGGTTGGTGGGCGACGGCTTTTCTTCTGTGTGCTCGTTTTGAGCATCTTCGCATGACGTCTGGTGGTTGCAGGTGTCGAGGGAGGGTCTGCCAGTTGCTGCCAGCGGCGGTGAAGTTCCAAGAGCAAACATTTTAGCAGCTAGGGTTAGAAGAGTTGTGTTCGGGTCGGGCCATGGACTGGCCCCTATTGGGTTTCCAGCGTTTTGGGTGGGCTTTGGGTTTGGCTTCTCTAGCTTTTGTTGTTATTTTGTTTGTTTGTTTCCTTTTCCTCTGGGCTTGGCCCATTTACATTCTTAATGAAACCGTTCAAAAAAAAAAAAAAAACACTATCGTATCATTATCATGTAATTATTGTTTAAAGAGAAAGATTTCATATACTATCTTAACACTATCACACGACTCATACGAACACCATACCATTTATGATAAGATTTTATAAGTCATCTCGCTACGATTATATCTTACTATTATGATAAGACTAACAACACTAGCATATTACTTTAGCAATAATATCATGGTATGACATTGGTAAAGCGATACGAAAATTTCTTGCTCCAACAAATATTAAAATCGATATAATCTCGTATACTTTACAAATCAAACACTAAATTGTTTTATGAGAAATCCTTTTCTTTTGTTTATAAATTGTTTTTTTTAAGTTTCAACAAAATACTATTTTTACAAAAACTACAAATAATCATAATAACGATTACAAATTTACAATGTAGAATGTATCGTATACTCTCCAAATAAATCAAGAGCGTAATTGTACCCTATAAACAAACATAATTGAGGTTGATGTTATTAATGGTGAACGGCTATTTGCCGCCAATCAAATTGCTATTTACCGCCAACTAAAAAAAAAAAAAATTCAAAATTTGAATTTTCTATTCCTTCCCAGTGCCTCCGTCGCCGGTAAAAAAAAAAATTTAATTTTGAATTTTCCCTTCCTTCCCAGTGCCTCCGTCGCCGGCACCGTTCTTCCGTCGTCGGCTAACCTCCCGTCGCCCTCAATCGTCGAAAAACAAGTAAGTTTACTTTTTCCGGCCAGTTTTCCAGTTTTCCGGTAAGTTTTCCAGTTTTCCGGCGAAAAACACGGCGGGCCGAAAAAAAATTGCGGCCAGAACGTCGCCGAGCCGAAAAAAATTTGTGGGCGGGACGACGGCCGGCCGAAAAATTCTTTCGGCCCGGCGACGACACGGCCGCAAATTTTTTTCGGCCGGTCGCCGAACACGCCGGCCAAAAATTTTCCGGCGGCGTGTTCGTCGGCCGGCCGAAAAAAATTTGCGGCCGGAGCGACGTCGGGCCGAAAGAATTTTTTTCGGTCGGTCGCCGAACACGCCGGCCAAAAATTTTCCGGCGGCGTGTTCGTCGGCCGGCCGAAAAAAATTTGCGGCCGTGGCGTCGCCGGGCCGAAAGAATTTTTCGGCCGGCCGTCGTCCCGGCCACAAATTTTTTTCGGCTTGGCGACGTTCGGGCCGCAATTTTTTTTCGGCCCGTCGTGTTTTTCGCCGGAAAACTGGAAAACTGGCCGGAAAAAGTAAACTTACTTGTTTTCCGACGATTGAGGGCGACGGGAGGTTAGCCGACGACGGAAGAACGGTGCCGGCGACCGACGATTGACTTGCCTCGCGCCCGATCTTCGTCCAATCGACCCCGAACTCGCTAGAAATCCATAATGAAATTCATAAGTTCATAATGACACTAGGGTCATTAAAAATACAACTAGAAAAACAACAACATATAAATAGAGCATTGCAACACGACACACGATTTACGTAGTTCACTAACACGAAGTATTTATAGTACTTCTCCATGTGGGTCTAAACCTAATCCAATATGACAAAGGAAACGGTTACAGACCAGGCCCAGAACCCGAACCCAAATAACATTGAGCCCATACACCGTGGGCCGGGGGCGTTGCCCCCGCACCCCCACCGGGGCGTTGCCCCTGGACCCCACTCGCTGACCGGGCAGCGAGACCCCCGATTACCAGTCGTAGCGGCTGATAGTCCGATTCAAGTCACATCAACAAAGGGTTTATGGTTCAGGGTTTAGGGTTCAGGGTTCACTTAGGGTTTAGGGTTTGAAACACATGGTTCGTGTAGCACTTTGCCCACATTGTCTGATGGTTAGTGATGATTCATGGATGCGTGTACGCATTATATGTCGAGGATAGGCTTTCCCGATGATTTTCCGACGACTTTTCCGGCGAGCGTTGAATTTTTCTGATTCAATACGTTCTCTGAAAGTTGGATATGTTGTAGATTGTGAAACTCCTTAACCAAAGATGTATATATATACATTTTTTTTCATCGATGATTTTCCGGCGACTTTCCGGCGACTTTTCCGGCGACTTTTCCGGCGAGCGTTGAATTTTTCTGATTAAATACGTTCTCTGAAAGTTGGATATGTTGTAGATTGTGAAACTCCTTAACCAAAGATGCATATATATACTTTTTTTTTGGTTGGCGGCAAATAGCAATTTGGTTGGCGGCAAATAGCAAGCCCCTTATGGTTCAGGGTTTAGGGTTCAGGGTTCACTTAGGGTTTAGGGTTTGAAACACATGGTTCGTGTAGCACTTTGCCCACATTGTCTGATGGTTAGTGATGATTCATGGATGCGTGTACGCATTATATGTCGAGGATAGGCTTTCCCGATGATTTTCCGACGACTTTTCCGGCGAGCGTTGAATTTTTCTGATTAAATACGTTCTCTGAAAGTTGGATATGTTGTAGATTGTGAAACTCCTTAACCAAAGATGCATATATATACTTTTTTTTTGGTTGGCGGCAAATAGCAATTTGGTTGGCGGCAAATAGCAAGCCCCTTTATATGTGGTGGCCGGAAGGAAGCCGACAACTAAACCCGGCCCTATCTCCCGCTGTCTCTCCATTCATCATCCGTTTTCCGTTCACATTTCCCTCTCATCAACTCCGGCGCCGTGGACATCTTTTCCTCTCCTTCTCCTTCTAAATTTAATTCCCCACATTACTATTATTTTGGTAAGCAAGCTAGCTAGCTAGCTCCACCGCCGAAACTAGACAAAACATGAATCACTACTTGCACTTCTGAATTCTGATCATTGCTCCCCACTATGTCTATCGCGCTTCCCCGCTTTCTAGAATACCGTAACGAAATGAAAACCAGAGAAGTAAAAGAATGCACTCGACTAGCAAGGTGCATATGGTTCGCGCACTTATTATTCTCCCGATGATCTCTCCTATACGTTATTCGGAGCAAGTGAACTGCACATTGAGAATCAAGTTGGAGTAGTCTGACTCATTTTGTGCCCTAGGGTCACATACCGATTGAAGACCCTCTAATAAAGTGTCTCTCAACTCTAGCAACGTAATAGAACAGGTGCTCCGGTTCATTGCAAACTCTGTTGTCGCAACGTCTTGGATGCTCTCGTATTAGGACTTCCCTGCTACTGCTTGACGCGAAACAGTATGAATTTAACTGTCTGGGTTGAATTTAATAACCAACTCGAAGGAGAGATTTACGTGAGATCTCCGCCTACATCGTGGTGGGTGTTTCATCAATTCTCTCTTATAATGCGAGATTATGTTGAGAAATCGACCCACCTCCTTTGTCAACTAAATCAACAGAGTAATCAAAGAAAATAGCTTTCTCGAAACATAATTGGGACAAATGGTCCAATAGAATAACTGACTTGTTTTGTTAGTTGGGAAGCTTTGATTAGAAGAGCAAAGGACAATGATAATTGTTGTGGTCACTCTCTTTCATTTTCAGTTAATTGTCTCGGGTCTATTATGTTTCTAGGGATCGATTATTGTGACAGTTTAAAGAACATATACGAGTATCAAGTAGATGGTTCTCTCTTTTGGAAAAAAGGATTAAGGGTGAACGTTAAACCATTCCTTATTTGGAATTTGGATGGGTTAAAATGTGTTTGAAATTATCAAATGACTACTGATTTCTTGCAAGGGAACCAAGGTTTTGGGTTTTGGTCGAACCGTACTTGGATATACCCTTGGTCCAGAACCAGAAGAGATGTATAACCATTCAAGGGCTTAAAAATATGATCTCTCCACTGTCTCCATGTACGATGACTAGCCAACACACGTCGTTGCTCTCTTCCATCTTCATTTTTTCGTGTCTATCCATCCATTGATGAAAGTTTGTGCAAGGTTCCAAGACCTGGTGGAAAACCGAAAACGTGCTCATCATAAAAAAGGCCAGCCGTTATTAAGGTTTTGCTCCTAGCTAGCAACATGATTCCAAGGAAACAAGAGAGTTGACTTTCGAATTTAATAAGGGTGTATAGTAAATTGCATATACGCTAGCTAGCTAGCTTTATGCACGTAGTGAAAAGAGAATGAGATGAGATTCATTCTCCAATCTCTCACAATAAATCGAGGCATTGGAACTAATTGTCTATTGCATGTACCATAATTTATGCCGAATACAAAAGGGTGTCAGAACAAAAGCGTGGCAATCGATAATCCAAACCAACACGAACAAACACAAATTTAACGTGGTTCACTAACACAATGTGTGCTAGCTAATCCATGGGCAGGGGAGAACAAATTTCACTAATTTGAGGAGAGTACAGGTTACAAACCAAATTCCAAACGGACAAACCAAACAAACTAACATGACTGACCTTACTACAGACTAGGGTGATGAAGAGTATTTATAGAACTCTTCTCCTAATCCCAAACAGAAAACCAAACACCTTTTTCCCAAACATACAAGGAAAAGGTCAAACAAAACCCAAACACAAACCCAAACAAAATAGGCCCAAAGCACAAAACAAACTCAAATCAAATTCAAGTCATATTCTAAAAAAGGGCTTGTGTTTAAGTCACACAACCAACAATATTAAGCACATAGTAGAACGATCATGTACAAACTACTTAATTGATTCTTTACAAATTATCTACGGTAACAAAGAAACACTCTTTTCCTTTTTCCTCCTTTTTTACAATAGTTATTTACAACATGTTGTCCTAATCGTAAGTAATATTTGACAACAATATATTAGGAAGTAATCGAAGTATGTATATCCATCATCATATTTTTCAACGATCTCCAATGATATGCATATAATAATATAAACCTATAAGGCCAATTATATTTAAAATTCATCATTTCCATATATTGTTAAAAGCTTGTTTGTTATAGTACGAAGATGAAACACTATACTAGTCCTCAATAGTGTGGCAAGAAAAATTATTTGTCTGTCTAGCTGCTTTCATTTGATTTCATTGTTTGAGAGGAAAAATGATTTATAGGGTATTCATATTATTTCTTATATTTTATTATTATATTTCAGATACAAATAAATAAATAAATCTCTACACACGGCTAAAAATATTATCTGTCATCTTATAGCGTTTTTTTTTTTTTTGTGACAAAGGGTTTTCTTGTTGTAGTATTATAATTTATATATAAGAAAAAAATACCGACACACATATCCTAAACAAAATCGTTATAATTACTAATTAGTGAATTAAGTAATTAACAAGAGACTTTGGGGCTAACTTAAGCTTAGTGAGGACGACACTATACGTATCTGTTTGAGTCCAACTGAGGGTAGGAGGTGAACTCGGGAAAGAGGGTGAGAAGAATAAACAACAAGAGGTCTGGAAATGGAGTTATTCTTAGAAAGAGAAAGAGTTGTTTGCAGGACTAGTGAGAGAGTGAAAAATGCGGTCCCCTCACCCATCGGAGTAAATGCCATATTTATAGGCTACATGGTGGTGGGTGAGTTGCATGGTGACAAGACTACTGTCATGTCAGAACTTTCGGCCATTCTCCTACCTAGGACTAGGGGACTTGTCCATCATTGTACCTAGTACTCTGATGTGACCACTCTTCGAGTGATAGGGTGTCGTTTTCGAGGCAGGCTTGGTCTGGTCAACTCTTGGCTGAAACGCCATCGTTCGGTCGTTTGGAGTCCATGTCCGCGCGTGAGGCTTCCTCGCGCTTAAACTTCTCGCGTAAGCGCGGCTTCGGTTACGTCCCTGCTAGCGCGCCCAACCACTAAGGACGGCGTCGCGCTGGCTTCTTGGCGCGCCTGGACCCGAGCCATATGCCCAACAATTGCCCCCATCATGTGGTATTCTTCGGATGCCGCCTGTTTGATTTCCACAAGGTTGGCTCGGGTCTGGGTTAAATCCGCGAGACTATTGGGTTCGGGATTGATTTTTAGCGCGTCTCGTGTTTTCCGTGGAGTGGGTGGTACGTTTTTTCTGACGCGGATGCGCGTGGTTGGGCTTGGGTGTGACTCTTTTTCTCTTCTTGTGTGCGCCATGCCCCCCAGTCGGTGCACGTATGCGCGTGAGCGACGTGGTTGGATTCACGTGTGATTTTTTCTCTTCGCGGGTACGCCATGCCCCCCAGGCGGTGTGCGGAACTTGTGACGTCAGCGGCTATAGACTGCCTAGGGTAGGTGTCCACGTGTCGTTGGCTGATTGCTCCAGCTAGGCGGCGCTTTTGAAATTTGAAAAACTCTGACAGTTATGATTTGACGGTTGCGATTCCCGATGCAACTTTAACCCTTCGGTTTCCCTCTGTTGATTATAAGTAGCAGTCGATAATTGAGGAGAAGATCACTTTGCTATTTTTTGGCTTTGCTTCGTCTTCCCTTCCTTCTCCTTTCGTTTCGTTCTTCTTCGAGATTCCTCTCCTTATTCTACAACCTTATTTCTCTCGTGTTGTTGCTATTACTCAGAGGAGTGCCATGGTGAACATCAATATTGACGAGATTCAGGTCGTGCAAGACGAAGAAGGTAATCTTTCATCCCTTTCGCATATTTCTACCGATCCTTCACTGGATCTGGTTGATTCCGACGACGGTGGCAACGGCAGAGCTGGTGATGATGGAGTTCCGGAGACGCCGTCCTACGACGCCGATTCGGGGCACGATTTCGTGCCCGATTCTGATTTGGAGATGGTGGAGTTTGAAGATAAGGGAGAGAGCTCGCGCGCTCGCGGAGTTTTGATTATACGCCGCGACCGCGCGGGTAGATATGAAGGGGCGGAGGGTTCGATGCGCGAAGGGTCTGAAACCCAGTCTGAGCCACTGTGTGTCGCGCGCATCTCCGAGTCGATGGCCCGACTTGGGCCCCACGGTGGGCGCCAATTGTTTGAGTCCAACTGAGGGTAGAAGGTGAACTCGGGAAAGAGGGTGAGAAGAGTAAACACCAAGAGGTCTGGAAATGGAGTTATTCTTAGAAAGAGAAAGAGTTGTTTGCAGGACTAGTGAGAGAGTGAAAAATGCGATCTCCTCACCCACCGGAGTAAATGCCATATTTATAGGCTACATGGTGGTGGGTGAGTTGCATGGTGACAAGACTGCTGTCATGTCAGAACTTTCGGCCATTCTCCTACCTAGGACTAGGGGACTTGTCCATCATTGTACCTAGTACTCTGATGTGACCACTCTTCGAGGGATAGGGTGTCGTTTTCGAGGCAGGCTTGGTTTGGTAAACTCTTGGCTGAAACGCCGTCGTTAGGTCGTTTGGAGTCCATGTCCGCGCGTGAGGCTTCCTCGCGCTTAAGCTTCTCGCGTAAGCGCGGCTTCGGTTACGTCCCTGCTAGCGCGCCCAACCACTAAGGACGGCGTCGCGCTGGCTTCTTGGCGCGCCTGGACCCGAGCCATATGCCCAACATTATCTTATCTTAAAATATATTAAAGGGGTTTGAGAAAAACACCCACTCCACGTCAGTTTTAACGCTTCCTCTTAATTCTCGGTAGTTTTTTTTTTCCCTTTTTTTCTTTTTATGGTTGGTTTTGGGCTTTTGGGTTTTGGCCGCACTTCAGTTTTTTTTTTTGGTCGATTAACTCTTAATCCGATTTTTTAGCAAGCATAAAAGGTTGGGTGTGCCTACGGTGACATGCATGTCACGGTGACTTGCACTTTCTGGTCGACCTCAGTTAGGATTAGGTCGACCTCATTTAGAATTCGGTCGACCTCATATAGGATCTGGTCGACCTCATTTAGGATTCGGTCGACCTCATATAGGATCAGGTCGACCTAATCTGTTGTTTAAGTGTAAAAACAGTTCATGGTGCATACTTTGGATATTCATATCATACAATTGGCTAGAATGAAATTGAAGACTAATGACTTGTTTTGAAGCTGGAGTGTCCCTCTACATATTGAAGTGATTGAGAGCTCGATAGGAAGTCCAGAAGACCATTTTTGAACCTCATCAAAAGGCTATGCCAAAACAGGGAAAATGCCTGGAAATGGCTTGAGTCTGGAAACGTGTTTGTGAAGCCTATTTTGGAGCTCAATTCGAGAAGCATGAATGCGAGTCGAGTCTAGGAGCATCTACCACGTTAAATTAGGTATGTTTTTATACAAATTCAAGGCATTGGATGAAAGATTGGATATCTGTAAGGCTTCAAACAAAAGGGTCGAAGTTGCTACGCAGGCTGTTTTTCTGGCAGACTTCGAGCACAAGCAAGCTGACAGAAAAACAGCCTTCGTAGCAACTTCGAGCCTTTTGTTTGAAGCCTTAAGATATTCAATCTTTCATCCAATGCCTTGTCTTTGTATATAAAAAATAAGTAATTTAACGTGGTAGAGACCCCTAGACTTGACTCGCATCCATGCTTCTCAAATTGAGCTCCAAAGTAGGCTTGACAAACACGTTGCCAGACTTGGCCATTTTCAGGTAGTTTCTCAGTTTTGGCATAGCCTTTTGGTCAGGTTCAAAAATGGTCTTCTGGACTTTCTATTGAGCTCCCAAGTACTTTAATGTGTAGAGGAACACTTCAGCTTCAAAACAAGCCTTTAATCTCCAATTTCCATCTAGCCAATTGTATGATATGAATCTCCAAAGTAAACACCATGAAACTGTTTTTACACTGAAACAACAGATTAGGTTCACCTAATCCTATATGAGGTCGACCGAAAAGTGCATGTCACCGTGACATGCATGTAACCGTAGCAAAGTCTAAAAGGTTTTATTTTAAAAGTTATTTCGTGAATTGTCCTATGATCCTATCTAAATGGAACGTGTCGCCTTTTTCTGGAAGTTGGATATACTATTTTTTTGTGGGGGTTGGGGGGGGGGGGGGATATCCTATTTAATTAAGTTAGTGTGTTCTGACTTAATCTCCAGATTAGGTGCTTATTATAATTACTTAAAGAAGATGTGCTATTTTATCGATTCAATCATCATGCTTGTGGATTAGGCTAAAAAAGTTTCGAAAAAAAAAGGAAAACCTCTCCCCTCTCCCTTCGCTCGTGGATAGTGGGAGCGAGGTTAGCGCCGTCGTGCGCTTCGCCGAGTCCGATCCCCCGGTGTGGTGCGCCGACGGGGTTGAGCTGCGGAGTCATGGGTCTATTTAAGCCTCCCCTGCGATCTTCCTTCTTCTGTGCAGTGAGCCCCTCATCCCTTCTCTGTTTTCGCGATCTGTCCCCTACCAGATTGATTTCCTTCTCCGGCGATTGCATGATGGCTGATTCCAGGGTGGTTGTCTTCGGCGACGCCGATGTTGCCCCAGGGGTGGAACGCAATGAGATGTCGCTTTTGGGCAGGGTTATTGGTCCTTTGCCGCCCATCCGACAGTTACTCTCCACTCTGGGAGGGCTGTGGAACTGCTCCGGTCCCATCTCTATCCTCCCGGCGGACGAAGGTCTCCTTCAATTCGTCTTCCCCAACGAAGGCGACCTGAACCGGGTTCTGCGAATGGCGCCTTGGATCCTGCCCAAGTTCTTGGTGAACTTGGCCCCCTGGGTGACGGTTTCATCCGAAGTGGCTGAACAGATGTGGAGGGTTCCTCATTTTCTGCAGTTTTGGGGGGTTCCTGTTCCCTGCTGTTCGAAGAAGATGGGCACCCTCCTTGGTGCTTACCTTGGTAAAACTGACCCTGGGGCGGTCCACCGATCGAAGGATACCGCTGAGATTTACCTCAGGGCGCGGGTCTGGTTGGATTCTCGCCTCCCGCTCCCGGTGACAGTTTCGGCGACCCATGAAAAAGCAGGTAAGGGGGATTTTACTGCGGTTGTCAAGTTCGAGAAACTTTCTCAGTTTTGCTATCTTTGTGGAGTGCTTGGCCATATTGGAAAGCAGTGTCCAAGAAGGGAGGAGCTCGCTGGCAAACCTTCAGCATACAATCGCCAATTGATTTCCAAGAAACTTGGCCCCAAGGTCAACAAGAAGAACCTGCTAGGTCGAAGAAGCTTCACGTGGGTGCGTCCAGGGCAGGGTTCTTCCTCTGTGCAGTCCCGACAGGTCCCTGTGCATCTGCTTCCGGGTCCGGAAAGGGACTCAAACATACAGTCGGCTTCCCCAGAGGACATTGAGGAAGGGACTACCTTGGCAATGCAGGTTCGGGCTCGGCCTCTCGACACAGCTCAATTCCAGGAGGGTCCTGAATGTAAGAAGCAAAGATTGGTTGAGATGATACCGGCGGTCAATAATTCTGGTGAGAAAGTGGTGGAGGCAACCAGCCCTGACTGGTCCCAAAGGGATATATGAACATATTGGCTTGGAATTGTCGGGGATTAGGCTCTACCCTGACGATTCCCTCCCTCTTTAGAGCGGTGTGTCGGTTTTCGCCATCGATCCTGTGTTTAAGTGAGACCAAACGTGATGATGAGTTTGTAAATAAGAAGCTAAATAGATTAGGCTATCTAGTAGTTTGCTGTGTGCCTCCAGTAGGATTATTAGGGGGGTTGGTTTTAGCATGTACTAATTCAGTCCAGTGTAGTGTGTTAGGCAGGGATGATTTCTACATTTATGTTGAATTTCAGCACCTCGTTTGGGGGAACTTAGCTCTCTTCTTTGTTCATCTTAGTTCCATTGTAAATACTCATGCTCTTCAGTTTAATGAACTTCTACGTTTGATTTCGGATTGTGCCTCTCCTGTGATTATGTTGGGGGACTTTAACTGTGTGATTTTTGCCTCTGAGAAGCAGGGTGGCAGACCTCCTCCATTCTCGGTGATCGAACAATTCCAAGCATTCCTAGAAGATTCAGGGCTGCTGGATCTGGGGTTTAGTGGACCGCCTTTCACGTGGTCCAATCGCCAAGGGCTGGCCTCCCATATTCTAGAGCGTTTAGATAGGGGTTTAGGTTCTGAATTGTTCATTCAAGATTGGCCTAATGCCCAGATTTCTCATTTAACTGATCTTGGTTCTGATCACAGGATGCTCCTCCTTCAACTAACCCCTGGGGCAGGTAAAGGGAAAGGCAGGTTTCACTTTGATAGGCGATGGTCATCGAATGAGGAGGCACGAAGCATTATCACAACCTCGTGGCAGCCGGTCAGATCCGGGACTCCTCAGTTTCAGCTATTCTCAGCTCTGAAGGATGCGCGGCATCAGCTGGTAGACTGGGCGAGACAAGGCACCAGAAACTCGGCTCGCCTGATCTGTGAGCTCAGACTTGCCATTGAAACAGAGCGGGATCGGTTGGGTGTGGATTGGAGCGTCATTCAAGCACTTGAGAATCAATTAGCAGTTGCCTACCGCCAAGAAGAGATATTCTGGAAACAAAAGTCGAGAAATGGATGGTTGCAGGTGGGTGACTCTAATTCGAAATTCTTCCACATCACTATGAACCAGAGAAGGCGACAGAATTACATTGAATATTTACGGGATGATAATGGATTGGTTCTTGTTGACGAACATCCGAAAGGTGAAGTGGCTGTGTTTTATTTTCAATTGCTATTCTCTTCCAACGGAAACCATTTTCACTTCCTTGTGCATGCCTTAGGAATTGCTCCCAAAGTTACTGGCAGCCAGAATTCTTTCCTTTTAGACCAGGTTACCCACGAGGAGATTAAGAGAGCAGCTTTTGAGATTGGACCCTCGCAAGCCCCAGGATCAGATGGACTCACTGCGGCATTCTACCAATCCTATTGGGATGTAGTCGGTAATTCGGTTTGTGTGGCTGCTAGCTCATTTTTTAGATCAGCGCGCTTAATTCAAAATTTTAATCATACACTGCTGACCTTGATTCCCAAGATTCCCAGTGCAGATTCGATGAAGCAGATGCGACCTATAGGATTGTGCCAGGTGTTTTACAAAATAATTTCTAAGGTTTTATCTTCGAGATTGAGCCAGGTACTCCCCGATGTAGTCAGTGAGGCTCAAAACGGGTTTGTGAAAGGTAGGGATATCTCGGATAACATACTCATCGCCCAGGAGGTTATGCATTTTCTCAAAACGAAGACTCAAGGTAAAGAGAAGTGGATGGCTCTCAAACTGGACATGGAGAAAGCTTATGACCGAGTAGAGTGGGGATTCCTTTTCGGGGTAATGGAGGCTCTGGGATTTGACCCCGGCTGGATCAAGCTGATCAAGGCGTGTGTCACGTCGGTCACTTTCTCCGTACTGCTGAATGGGTACACCCACGGTTACTTCAGGCCTGAAAGGGGCCTCCGACAAGGTGATCCGATCTCCCCTCTCCTCTTTGCCATTTACACTGAAGCATTTTGTACCATGATTTCAAATGCACTTGACTCTCATCAGTTGCATGGGCTGAAAATTCATCGTTTTGCGCCGCTAACCTCGCATTTGCTGTTTGCTGATGATACTTATCTGTTCTTGCGAGCTTCTTCTGCGGAGTGTGTGCATCTGTTGCAGCTTCTTAGCCTGTATGAGGCGGCTAGTGGTCAAAAAATCAATCTACAGAAGCCAAAAGTTTGCTTTAGTGCAAATGTCACTTCCCAGGAGGCCTCGGATTTGGCTGCTTCATTAGGGATCGCCTCCATTGGAGAACTGGAGAGATACCTTGGGTTGCCAGCACAGATACACCGATCAAAGGTTCAAACTTTCCGGTTCCTGGAAGATGGGCTAAGCAAGCGGATTCAAGGCTGGAAGACGAAGTCCCTCTCGCTAGCTGGGAAAGAAGTTGTTATCAAAGTTGTCGGTTCGGCAACACCAGTGTACGCGATGCTCTCGTTCCGACTTCCATCTACCACCTGTCGTCGCATGAATGGACAGCTGTCACGGTTTTGGTGGGCAAGCCAAGACAAAGACAAGGGGATTCACTGGATATCTTGGCCGGCTATTTGCGTAAGTAAATATCGTGGGGGACTTGGGTTCCGGGATTTTGATTTGTTTAATGTTGCTATGTTGGCTAAACAGGCGTGGAAGCTGATGTCCTCACCTTCCTCCACTCTTGCTACACTTTACAAGGCCAGGTACCATCCTACTTGTGATTTTTTACGCGCTCCAGTTGGCAACCGGCCCTCCTGGGCTTGGCAAGGAGTGCTCGAAGGTCGTACGTTACTGCTCAAAGGGCTAAGGTGGCAGGTAGGTTGTGGCGCAGCCATCCGGATACTTGATGATCCCTGGCTTCCAACTTCTCCTCCATCCTCCCCCTCACTTCTCCCAGGTATCTCTCTGCCTAATCCTTTTGTGGCTTCGCTTATTGACCCCTTGTCCCAATCGTGGAACCGGGAGATTCTCCAGCAGTGTTTCACCCCAGACAGCATCAATTGGATTCTCTCTATCCCTATTCCGCTGTCTCCTAAGCCTGATCGCTTGATCTGGCACTATTCGGAGTCTGGGTTGTATACGGTGAAGTCCGGTTATCACCTTCTTTCTGATGATCGGGCTGAGATGTTCAATACTCTGCTGCCTCACCTGGACACACGGTTCTGGAAAGTGCTCTGGAGTCTGCCGGTGCCGCCAAAATTACGAGTCTTCCTTTGGCGGGCTGTGCGTGGATTCCTCCCGTGCATGACTATTCTCCAAGCTAAGACTCTTAGCGATACTAATGAATGTCCAGTCTGTTCGGCAGCTTCGGAATCTATCTCCCATTGTTTTTTTGATTGTAGGGTGGCACGGGAAGTATGGGATCTGGCGGGCAAGACTCCTCTTCGTGTGACACTAGCGGCACTCCCGGTTGATGTGGCCTGGGCCCGGGTGTTGACTTCTATGCACCTGAGTAAAGTGGAGATTGCCGAACTAGTATTCCTCTCTTGGCGCATCTGGAAATCACGCTGCTGGGCATGTTATGATCGGGTTCAATACATGGCTGGACCCCTTGTTAGACAGTTCCGACAGCAGGTACAGGAATGGGTGGCAACCACCTCCTCTCCGACGCGAACTGGACCACCCCTTCACCGCCATGCCCAGGCGGCGGCCGTCGCTTCATGTCCCCAGGGTGGAATGCTGCTGCGTTTTGATGGAGCAACACGACAAGGTATGGGTGGCAGTATTGGGTTTGTCGGATTCTCTCCGTCCGGGTCAATAACTTGTGCATACGGTAAGTACTACGGTGGTCTTTCGGATCCTTTTATTTTGGAACTTCTAGCGTTAAGGGATGCGATGGATTGGTGCTTAACTCGTGGTGTTTTTTCTGTTTGCTTCTGTGGGGACTCGCAATTGGTGATTCGACGAGCATCGGAGGGGTCGCTGGATCATAACCGTGGCGGGGCGATTCTTGAAGAAATCAGATTGATGAAAGCTTCCTTCACGTTTATTCGTTTTGTTTTTTCTCCCCGTAGAACTAACAGGGCTGCCCATTGCGTGGCAAAAACAGCCCTTGCATCGGCTAATCAGCACTTGGCTGATTTCCGCTATCTTTTATTTAACTCTTTGTAATTCCCTATCTAATACATTCTACCTTAGCCAAAAAAAAAGACTTAATCTCCAGATTTTAAATGTAGCAGTAGTTATTTTAGAATGAGTTAGATAATTACTAAAAGGTAACTAGAATGTATATCATAGATTCCAAATGAACGACAAACGTCTCAGTTCTGATAAGACTTCAACTTTTAAATTATATTTTTACATTGTAAAAGTTATTATTCAAGCGGCACTGTGTTTATATGCTCATGAAATTCACTGTGTTCATTATATAAGATAATTAAAAAAAATTGAATCCAATATAAGATAATAAATTTGAGTTTACTATTAGTGTCAATCCAAATATAGAAAAAAAATTATTGTATATGATAGTCATTTCAATATTTTGGTGGATAAATGTTTACATAACACCTACACAGAGACTTCATAAATCATGATTGCAACTGCTTACAATATTAGAGATTGAATAAACATGACTAATCATTATAATTAATGATTATTTTAACATATGTCTACGAACGATTTGGGCGATAATTAATATTCCTAAATTAGTAGTTGATTATATTGACATTGAAATATGAAGTTATGATGTTAAAAACACAAAAATGTATGATTGAATATTGAGTGCATGACACACAAGACACCACCGACCGACGGGCCAGGTACAAAGCTAGTAATAATATAAACGTTTTTAGTGCAAATACAGAGAGAACTATATCGAGCAGTGTGTAAGATTTGACTGTGATTAGCCAGGGAGTACAAATTACATTTCTAAGTATTTCCAAAAAAAAAACAGAAAACGTGATTTGTTTAATGAATAAAACGCTATTAATTGCTTAACTAACTTTAAGTACTATCGATAAGAATGTTCCTTTGACCAATTGAAAGGCTGTGGAGCATCGACAAACACGATTAGAGATTTATCTATTACGGTGGGGAAAGAGAAAGCGGTGATCATTTTTCCAGGAACAGGGAGATGCAAATGCAATGAATCTGCAGCAGAGCAGCATGTGTGGAATAAATAAAAAGGTGACGATCACTCCTAAACCCCAAAAAGATGTTACCCACTAGCTACTTGGTTTGCAAATGGGAGCTACCATTTAGATTCGGTCAACTACACCATCCAAGTTGGATCCTTTGTTAAAGAGATTCAATTATAGAATTACAATATATTTATTAACACGTTTTCTAAAGAAAATTAGTTTATTGATAATAAATCGGTCCCAACAACTCGAATTGTGATATATGGATCTTATACCGTATTTACAAACACTATTTAACAAGATTATATGGTCATTATTCATTCATATACGTACATTGTACATTCATATGTATATAGTCGCAGCCTAGCAGGAACGTGGACTGCCGACTTCCCGATATGGGAGGACTGAGGAGGATCATCACAGATCGGCAATATATATCGGCACATGGGGAAATGAATCTCCAAGTTTCTCCACATGTGCAATTTGCATTGCATGGATAAGTGAAAAGATTCTGCTGCCGACTTACGAACGATTGCTTGCCATTTCTCTTCTACCACCGCTGAAAAGCCGACTAAACCCTGCCAAGAGGGAAAAGCATACATTTATTTATTATTATTATATTATAATCAAAATTCCATAGTTTGAAAATTTACCTATATAAATATCAATAAACAGACTTAATTTATTGATTTATTCAATATAAATGCATGAGTTTCGAATTCTGAATTCTGATTCCGGCATATGACTGTGTCGTATAACTTTGGAATGCAGCTTGCTTCTTGCTTAACTTGGCTCAAAGTTGTTGCACCACGTCATGCGTGACGCAATTTCTGTTCTATTTTTTTTTTTTTAGGAGGACAATATTTCGGTGAATGAAATCAGCTGATGACTTGGGCAAGCTAAGTGGGGGTGCGACGTTTTTGGGCACTAGCGTTACAATTGGTACAGGAGGATTTTTATTTTTATTTTTGGGAAGTGCAAAAATGGTATCTCTTCATCAAACTAGAAATTGAGGTGGCAACTGGGAGCCATAACAGTTTGATGACAGACAATTGCAAGGAAGAATTCCTGTTTTTGAAGGATCGGGATTGTCGATTCTGACAAGAAAAATAATTTATTGTTGAAATGGTTTTGACAAAACGTTTCCTACGAAATAATTATGTTATTTCACTTTAGTTTTATACATGAACATATTATCTTTCAACGCTTTAAATTTTTCCACATCTACCGGGCAACTTGACCTGGTCCAAATTGTCTAGTACTTGAGCTTGTCAAATTATCTAATGGCCCCGAAAACTCTTTTAGGAGTCGTTTGGTTACTGGATTTAATAAGAGATTTAGGCTCCAAAGTCAACCCATTATTAATTTATCTCAAATTCCGTTGTTTGCTAAAATTATTTGGGTAAAATTCGTGGGGATATATGGGCTTTAAGGGTCCACCTTTGATTTCACGGACTTGCAAAGTTCATGGTTTGAGGTGGCATTTGAGTGAGTGCAAAAAAATCTACCCACAAATCTAACAAGAAGAATCCATAATATAATCCAATAGGCAAACAATACTTTTTCAAATTATAATGCCAACAAATCCATTATAAATATAGAATTTTTTCCAAAATTCAAAATTTATCAAAACTCTCATTTTTCTTCGATCCCTAAATATACAACAATCAACCAAGTGTCGGAACTTACCGTTGGCTGTCCTATAGACCCGCCGTCGATCCCCCCGTTTTCTTCCCTGCATGATCCGGGTCTTCAGGGTCCAATAGCTGGGCCTTCCTAACGTCCACTTCGTTAACGGCTCATTTACTGTGGGCTTTATTATCACTTAATCTTCCCAACTTCCCGAGCTACCTTAGCCCAATAATGATTTCCCTATTGATTTTTAATCCTGGCGGGCCCAAGGCCCCTTTTTCCTTTCTTAGCAGTGTGAGCCTTCGCCTGTCCTAACAAGGCCCGAAGTCGCATTTGGCCCAACCCAATCATTTACCATATTGGTGGTGTTTATGGATTGAGAGGAGGGTTCGAGTTCTCTCTTATTTATACGGAAATGCAGATCGGTATGTTACATAGAATCTCCTATGTACACTTGTGACGGTGAAGCCATTCCAATATTTTTGCTGTTGTTGCTTATATCATATGTGCCAAGTTCAAACTAATGACAGTCTTAGAATAGTACATTTGTCAATGTCCTCGATCGAATACGATTTTACCAATTCATGTTTAAAACGTTGTATAGGTGCTACCTAATAGATGTAGGAAGCTATGTGAAGATCTGAAAGATCCGTGTATATACAAAGTCATGTTTAGGATAGTAGGCTACGTACTAACAGTTCCTTCTCCAATATCTCAATTCAATTTCATTAGCTCACACTCGTTCTAATCTTCAATTTGACCACTACTTAAAACATCGATATATTAAGATGCATCCTTTTGTTAAAACAAATTATTCTCGACGAATGATTCCACTTAACCATTGTTAAAAATATCGTGAAATGGGGTCAAACCATGCAAACGGAAATACGGAATTGTTCAAAGCAAATGAAAACAAACAGCAGCAGAGGCCAGATTGATCCAAGGTTTTGTTGGTAAATAATGTTGAGCTAACAAGAGTGAAAAAGCTAGCCGATGGCAGTGGCACAACACAAACGTCAGAACAAGGTCAAGTTATAGGACGAGAAAGAGAAAGAGGATCCCAAGATACTGTAACTGGCACTTGACCGATCGACCAAGGCCTCTTTCTTAACCAAACAAAAGCACAAGAAGACAGCTAATGATAATTTCCCCCATTGTAAAACAAACTAGGAGCTGAGCTGAGCTAGGTTAGCTCCATCCATCCAGCCAGCCATATGTGCACTCATCAGCATTCCTCTAAAATTGAAGCTTAGGAATTTCCCCAACTTCCAAAGCTGAAAGCTGGACCTTACTAACGTATGTTTACACCAGTTTTTCCAGTTGGTCCGATGCCCAGTTGTCCAAGGTAATATAAAACCACATATGTTAGAGTTTTGGTACCCAATCCCATCTTCTAGTTAGTGATAATATTGTTGTTGGCTTTTTTGGCTTTGTCCCATTAAGTTCGAAACTTAAAGAATGGTATATGCATTACTTTCAATGTAAGTGGAAGTTGTGCGAGGCAATGATATTATATTGATGTTAATTTATTAATGATTTTAGTAATTGGCAAAAGAGGGGTCAGCTGGTGGAGCGGATGATTCGACAAACGTGAGATTGTTTACGATTCTCTTCATCAGACAGAAGGTCGGTAGTCCCGAAATTTGAATAACGGCGACATCATCGTATAATAAATGATTCGAGTAATAGAGATAAACTAATTCTTGATATGTAGGTGAGTCATTTGACTTCTATTAACAACTCGAATTATTTGAATCGATCTCATCTCGATAAATGTAAATGCTAAATAGAAGTGTTAAAACAAGTTCAAGGCGAGATAGAACTTATAAAACAAAACTTGACAGTTTCCATTTAATTTAATGATAAATGAGCTATCTCTTTGTTGTCATATATATGAAAATAACTAACATCTTTTTGTCGCCAATAATATCTAACTTAACTTAGAATTTTGTAGAAACAGCCCAAAGCTTTTGTTTGTTCCAAATAAGTTCACGACTAGAAGTGGCTTAAGCTGAAATGCCGGTTCAGATTGGCTTCTAGGCTCCATTTCAATTGTGGCCAAAATTATGCTCTCAATATAACGGAATACTAGAGCGAACTACTCATTGCTGTTTTGCCCCACCCTAACTAAAAACATTTTGTAAGGGTCAATGAGCATTCTTTAAGGGAGATGTAAGTGTGGTTGACAAACCATTTTGGAGGAGGCAACGAGACTAGAGTGCATTCATCAAATTATGGATGTGGGCTAATCCAATTCTCAACCTTAAGTGGTGGCCTGACCGTGGACCCAATTGCCATTAGGGTTTGGGGAAATTCAGGCATGCTTTAAACGCTTAGAAACCAGAAAAGGCCATTGGCTCTATTCAATGTTGTGATAATTCAAACGAAGAAAGAAAACCCAAGGAGAGGTGGTGAAGGGAAAGAGACAGGAAGGAGAGCAAAGCAAAGGAAGGAGACAGGGAATTATTAGTGGAAGGTAGGATTGACAAATTAAACTTGATTCGTTTTATTCGATCTTTTTTACTTGTTTTGGATGATAATATTTGTTGATTATATGGGGTGGCCATGGATATCCTTTTAGATTCGACATGTCATATTTTCAATATGTTTTTGCTTAAATTACATGTATTTTAGCTTAAATTACTTATGATTTTACTTTTATTATTACCTCATACTTTAACTGTAATATATTTGTAAATAGTTGACACCATCAACTTTTTGAATAATTTAACTACATATATAATATTATAGTTTGTTTATTGAATATCATAATGAAAAAATTAATATATCTAATTTTTTTTTTCCAAAATACATATTTATATGGGTCGAACCTTGCTCTGAAGCGCACTCCATAATAAATTATCGTATCTAAACACGACGTGACAAATATGAATATCGAGATACCTTTCTATGGCTATTTGCCTCTTTCCAGTGGAAGGATGAGTCAAGAAGAGGATATTTTCCCCCCAAAGTACACACGTTTTAAAAAAAAAATCACAAAATAGTAAATACACACGATTTATGAAATATGCATAATCTACACATGTTTGGACTTCACCGTGGTCGTCAAACGCGATGAATGACATCACCGCGCCACGGTCGTCGGAAGCGATAAACGTCTGACCTAAACCAAAACTTCGAATGAACATAACTTTACGTTCAGTTATCCGATCGTATTAGATTTTTTTATTTATTCCACATATTTATTCCCTCAAGAAGAGTAGTAGTAGGAAATATCATCCGTTCCATCCTCTCTCTCCTCTCTTAATGGCGAAACGGAAAGGAAAGGAGCCTAGAAACGAGGAAACGCGTTTTGAGAGAGAGAGAGAGGGAGAGAGTAGGAGTAGCAGCTGTAGTGGGATGGGATATAATAAGTGGCCACTGCTGCCTTTTCTTTTATTTTTTCTTTTTCTTTTTCCTTTTTCTTGGGTGCGTGCGCGCGCGTGTTGGGTGGAATTCGTACGTGGAGATTGGAGAGAGTGGAGGAGGGTTCTGTGGGCAAATAAGGGAAAAGTTAGGGGGCCAAGTTGCAAACAACAAAGTAGGAAATAAAAAAAGACAGTGGAGCTTTGCTTAAGGCAGCGTTTGTCTGTGAAGAGAAGCCTTAAGTAGACTAGTAGATCAGATTAGACCATCAAGTTGGACTGTTTCTCCTCTTTCTCTTCTCCCCACCGGCTTTCGTTTTCCGAGCTTCCTTCCGGCCCCAGCTCCGGCCTCCATCTCCCCCAAAACTACTTCATTTCTTTGTGTTTTATATATTAATTAATATTGAATGTTTCATATAAATCATAGATCATTCTCAGTCAATACAAGATTTGTCTAAAATATTTCATTTTATTTTTTGATCAGGATCCCTAGCTACCTCCCTTCTGCGAGTTTCCAATTTTTTTTAGATTTTTTTTTTTTCGAAACAACACATGTTGAAATACAAGAAATTGAAAGAAAGAAACCCGTCGCATGCCCGTGTACTGTACACGCAGACACCTTTTATTGTACAACGTGACTGAGATTTACTGTTTCAAACTGGTGTGTCCTTCGGTGTGGGCTGGAGTTGGGTGAGGCCTCATTGGGATCTGGCGTGGGATTTGGCGGGCTCTGGGGTCTCGATCGGTGTGGGACTGGTCGTTGGCTTCTGGTTGGCCTTAGTTGCGGTTGTTTGGTGGCCCCGGCGCGCGTTGGTCATCAGAGATCGATATTTGACTTTGGCCCGAGCGGGCACGCGGATCGAGGGTTTTCGGTTACTCTCTGGGTGTTCTGCGGGGTAGGGATCGTTGAGTGGTGGGAGATCTGGCGGGTTTGGGAGAGACTGTGCTGGGAGATGGGATAGCTCAGAGATGGTGGGCCATGAGAGGGACTGAAAAGTTGATTGAAAGGAGTTGTGTTGCTCAGTATCTCTGCATTGGGGTCGTTTGGTGGCTCTGACGCGCGTTCGTCATCATAGATTTATATGCTGCTTTGGCCCAGGCGGGTGCGTGGACCGAGGCTTATTCAGTTGCTTTGGGTGTTCTGCTGGGGAGGGATCATTGAGCGGTGGGAGATCTGGCGAGTTTGTGGATGTGTGTATGAGAGTGACATGCCTGGACAGTGGAGAGGTGGGTCGTTCGAGAAACAGAAAAGGGTTTCCTGGATACAGAGAAATACCTTGACATGCTTTTTCTCTGCTGTATGAAAAGACCGGGTTTTGTTGTCTCTGGGAGGGCTTGGAAAGTCCTTGCGTTGTTCGACGCTGAGAGAGGCTGTTACTGTTTTGTGCAGGCTAAGGCATTAATTAATTGAGAGGATCTGTTTCTTTTCTTTTTCTTCAGCTTGGTGCTTAAAGAAAACTTTGCTTCTCTTTAGCATGTTACTCTCTCGCCTTTTGTTATTCACCTCTCTGGCTGCTCTCTCTCTCTCTCTCCCTCGGTGTCCTCTCTGCGTTGGGGAATTTCATCTCTCTTTTTGGGAGAAGGGCGGAGTTGAAAGCCACGAAGAAGAAGGTTTGAGAGATCTGGAGGAGATCCAGACCCACTGTAGGACAGTTCAGAGGTCTGGAGAAGATCCAGTTTCGCAGGTTTTGTATTCGTCCCAGGTGATTTATCCGTCTCTCTATGTTGAGTTTGCTTTTCTCTTTTTGCAAGTCTCTTAATCGTTTGGATCCTGTGCTTCTGTTTGTAATTGCAGGTAGTTGAAAGGCTGTTTTGTGTTCAGTTTGCTGACCATAGTATTTGCCAGTAACCTTTGTTGATCATCATCAAAGTTAAGATGCTCATTAATCAAGGGATTTGATCCGTCGTCAGGAATCTCCGATTTATCGATATATAATCACATCTTTCTTTCATCTTTTTGTTTGAGGGATTGTTGGTGATTTTCGAAATCTTAAATCGAGGATTGTTTTATGAGTTGTGTGGATCTGATAGGTTTTTTGTCATTTCGATGAGGATGAAGGGGTTGATTGGATGAGGATTGAGGAGCCCGCCATCTGCTGTTTCCCTGCACCAGTGAGGATGAAGAATGCGTCGTCTGTTTGCGCCTACTTCTGACCAGTATAGAATACTGACTGTACAGATCGGCAAGTTTTCATGAAGTCTTATGCTAAAGGTCGCGTCCACTCCCTGTCTTTCCCTCTATTTTTTTTCTTCTTTTGCGTATTAGGTTTGTTGTGATCATTGTTGTTACGTTACCAACTTTGTGGGTTTCTACGGTTTTTTTGAGTTTGGGCCGGATTTTCTGCGTGGTTCTTTGCGAAGTTGAGCACGTTGCCCGGAGGTCCGATCCTTTCCTCCTCTTTTTCTGGCTGTATTTTCTCGCATGCCTTCTTCTCTCTCTGGGCTTCTGATACGATACAGGGATCTGACTCGACCCTCCTTGAGAAAGAAATGGAAGGTCAGTTCTTGGTGGTGGTCTCGAGATGAGAGAGGACTCAGAGGAGAAAGGGATTTGGCTCGACTCTCCTTGATCAAGAAATGGAAGGTCAGTTGTTGGTGGTTGTCTCGAGACGAGAGAGAACTCAGAATAGAGAAGTGGCTCCAGTTCCTATCGTGCTTTTCTCAATGTTGTGCTTTCAAATTCTTTGAGTGGAAATGGTTCTTGCTAATATTTTGGGTGCGTTTGGAGCCCACGAGTGATTACATTCTTTAGTAGGATTAGAATCCACTCTTACTATTTGTTGGCATTCTTCTCTGTAATGTATTTGAATGGTGACCCATGAATTATTGCATGGTGGCAGAACAGGTGTTGCCTTTGCAATTGCTACTATTTTGAATAAATGTATGTATAGAGAATTTCACTTTGGCCCTTCTATGTTTCCAGATGGGGTGCTTTTAACGATAGGGGAGATGGTTACATTTGGAGGGCGGAGGAACAGTCAGAGCTAGGAAGTGTTAGTGTATCTAATGAACCTCTTTTGTACAAAGAAAGTAGCTAGGTTTTTGTGAGAAGGAACAAAAGATCTATGTATAGTTAGTGTACATAGTGTAATGGTGTTGTTTATGTATTTTTATGATGTCGAATATAACGTTGATTGCCTTGGTGCACATCTCTCTCATGTCACTTATCTTTTGTTTGATATTCAGCTTTTGCAAGTACAAGAGGTGCACTATTGAGTAGCTTGCGTGTTGAGTTTTTTCAGTGTTGTTCATAGATCAATGGGCAAGGTTTCTATCCGATTATGGGTTACAACGGTTTTAGAATGTAGGCAAGAAAAGAGGAGCAACCAGTTGATGGTGGCTGTTTATTTTAACAAGAAATTGCAGGTGGAAGTCACTGCTTTAATTTGGAATCTGACATGTTCCAATCTGTTGCCTAATATAGATGTCTGTGGATAGTCATCTAAATATCAGAACAAACTGACCCTAACAGCACCAAATTTGAGGAACATAGCCATAAACGAGGAACCGATTACAGCCCATGTTCTAAATATACAGCAAGAGCAAACTTTAGTTTAATTGTGTGGTATCACCTGGACCATTGACAATGTTAAAAATGAATAAACAATAACAAACTGCGGTTACATGATTAAAGTGTTATCGAATGAAACATTTGTGTTTTCTCAATTTGCCTCAAGCCCGGGCGCGTATAGATAAATATAAATAACGGGCCCTCTTTTACAATATGTAAGTATATATATGAATTGGGCCCAGTATTCTCATATTTAGCCCGAATAGGAGATGCCTTTGTGCTTATATTAAGTTTCTATAGCTTTTGGGAAGCCCATTCTATAATTGTTCGGTCCATTAGGGGAGCAATTGATAGCCCATTGAATATTATATTTATAATTTTATAATGGTGGTGCGAAAACGTTTTAGGACCAACTTCCACCTCCTTTTCATTTCGCTTCAGATTCTGCTTTTTAACTTCCCCTGTTCTCTCAACTTCTTCTCCCACGAACTACAGTGTTTCGCGACTTCTGGATCAGGGATAGTCGTGTATTCATGGGGTATGCTCGCCGATAGTTTTCCCTTTTGCATTCTGTTTCTGTTTCTTGACACTTTAACAAATTTTTGATCTTCCATTGTCTTTCCATATCAGGCATCGTTGTATAATGCCGCGTGATTTCAAACTTCCAACTCTTCCACAAGGTATCGACTCCGTTGCTTTCTGTTTCAAGTTTCTATTTATTGGTTTATGAATGAACACTGCCGAGGTGTGAAGTTTTGGGGTTTTTCTTTGTCTTTCGTTTGCCACAGACCAAATTTCCACATGCATGGTGTTTCGTGGTCTACGTGTGGGTGCTTATACTGATATTATGATCATTCGAGTTCTTAATGTATGGATTGAGCATGGTGATGACTCGCAGGGGCATAAAAGAACAATGCATGTGCTGTGTATTGACAAAGAGGTCTGTCATTTGTCTCTGTAATGTAATATTTATTGTTTATGTTTGATTTTATTGTAGTAATGCACTAAATCACATTTAACAGGAACATATGCTAGAGGCCTGTATTGAGGAAAATGACATTCAAGAAATGCAACATAAGTTGAAAGTAGGAGATTTACATGTCCTGGATGGCTTTCATGTTATTCCTGCGAGGAAAAACAGGCGTGTTGTTCCAACTGAAGTTCGCTTTGCCTTAAGGCGTGAACAGATCATATTTTGTGTGCCTGACAATCCGGGTTATCCCAAGTTTCCTGTCAATGCTTTTCTGAAAACTTCGTTCTCGGCTATTCCAATAGAGACAGAGGCAGTTGTGAATTATGGAGGTATCTTCCTCGAAAGTTGTTTGCACAAAAAGTATTCATGATTATTTGCTTACTATGAATTGAATTGCAGATGTTACAGGTTGCGTTGTTCATCTGACGATTCCAGGATTTCCAATTAATGGTGTTCTTAGGTTTGAGCTCATCATAGAAGACATCAGGTTTCTTGCATATTCTTGTGCTGATTTTTGTTTGTTAGACTTCATGTGGGATTAACTGATCTTTTGCTATTTTGTATAGAGGGGACAGGGCGACAGTGTACTACTCTGGAACTGAAGTTACAAATATTTGGAGTTGGCAGGGGAATCTGAAGCTCGACTTCCTCTCATTACCACAGTTACTGCTGTCACAAGGCTGCCAATTACAGATGCCACTGGAGATGCATATGTATTTCAATCTTCACTTGGAAGTCGTCTGATCATTGGTTCTTACAATCACCATTATGAGAAGATCATAAATAGGTATTATTATATTCGAATTCTATGTTTATATATTGACAGACCTGCTCTGTTGGATGCTAGAAAAACAATACGTACATTCTTTTTGTTGTTTAGGTTCATAGGTGATCGAATGCCAGTGACTTATATCAATAGTACTTCTCGCTGCTCTATTGGTTATCTTCGTGGTCTTCTTCCTCCCAAAAGAACCCTAAAGCAGCTAAAGGATGATATAATGTTCCATGCACAGACCTATCAGGTATATGTATACTTTTTGTTGTTTTGATTGTATTGGATAACACATATCCCAAATATATAGTCATATCTTTTACCTATTATAACACAAATTCCTTCCTTCAGGCTCTCTTTCGTTGTATGCTGGAAATGACAAGATTTACATACGGTCCAGAAGTCTTTAAATCATGTCCAGGTTTTCCAAGGTATGATTCAATTTTATGTTTTGCTAATAATCTGTTGTCCATTGCATTTCAGGAAGATCAAAACGTTCCTTTTATTGTTTAATTCAGGGTACGATATGAATTACAAGCAACATGTGAGTGTGAGGGAGAATATGTTGATGTTGTGTTTGATCATGAAGCTGTGTTGGGCTTGGTTTGGGTGTCACCCGAGGAACTTTCAGTCTAACCTATGAAGAAGGATATCAGTACATTTAAGACAGATGTTATGTGCCTTTTATGGCTGAAGCTTATGTTGCTCCTGGGACTTCAGAAAATCCTCCTGCAATCCGAATTGCTTCAATCTGGAACCCTAATGCTTTTGTGTGATTAGAAACTGTTCTACTTGGAACTTAGTTTGTTGGGACGACTTATTTATAATTATGTATGTTATCTATTCAGGACATGTTGCTATGTTTTCTGTAAAAATAACTTAATGTTTTCCCCTAACTACTCTGGTATTTTGGAAATTCACCAATGTACTCGCTTCGACAATTTGCTAGCCGCTGGTTATTCTGTTTAGTCCATATGGAAATCCCTGATGTTTGTACCTCAATAGTTTAGAGAGGTGAATTTTTTGATTTGATCATGAAAAACTAGCAGGAGACATTGTTTGCGTTTTGAATTCTGGGCATGTTCTTCATGTTCTTCCTGTTCTTGCAGAATGACACAATAGAATATTTTATCATGATCCTTTGATCGAAATTAGCAGGAGAAATTGTTTGAGTTTTGAATTCTGGGCATGTTCTTCATGTTCTTCCTGTTCTTGCAGAATGACACAATAGAATATTTGATCATGATCCTTTGATCGAAATTAGCAGGAGACATTGTTTGCGTTTTGAATTCTTCGGCCTTGAACGCTTACTAAAATCGAGCCCACGTTTTCTTATGTTTTGATAGTAATGGAATGGTATTGAGCCCAGTCCGAACATGCTTTAGGATTGCAGACAGAAGCCCATGGGAAACTGGCCCAAAATCACCGCTTCCTTTATAATCCCTAACTGTCTTCATCAACCAGATCCGCCGTCCACATTTCCATACACTTTGCTCCGCCGCGAAAGCCCCACCACCGAACTACACGACAGCCTTTAAAACAAAGGTAACTCCACGTCCTCCTCTTCCTCACCGTTTTCACACTTGGGAATTAACTTCTTATCATCATCCACATTGTTTGCGTAAAGACCCCAAAAGACATGGAGGGTTTGGCCAAAAACCAGCAGTCAACAGAGGACGCTCACATGGTCCCCACCGACAACAAAGGTGAATGCTTTCCATTTTTGTTAAAGAATACTACCAGGTATCTCGAATCCTCTGCTCCAAAGATAAAATATGTGTTTCATTTCCCTATACTGTCTTATTATAGATCCGATCGAAACTTGCATGCCATTTCGAGGGCTGCGTCTGGGCACCAACGTCCGCATAGTAATTGCTAGGCCTGTGATGGCATGGCTCGAGTATCGAGAGGCACCTAAGCTTAAAAATCTTAGCATGCACATGATCTGGATAGATAAAAAGGTTTTTTTTCCATTTCAGTTACAGAATTAGATAATCTCTTCATCAACAATCTTAAACTACTATAATACATAATTTGGAACCGTTTAACTGCTTATCTTATAGGCACGACTAATCGAGTCAATGGTTGATGAAAAAGACATCGCCGAGATTTCTCGCAAGATAAAAGTCGGGAACCTTTATCAGTTTGATTCAGTTGAAGCAATACCAGCAAGAGAGAATCCAAGGATCGTTGCAGGAGAGTTAAGAGTGCACATAACCGCTGATCAAAAAATTACCAGGATTGAGGAGGACCCAGATGAGCCACGCTTGACCGCTGGCTGGGACATTGGAATGGCTTTTTCGATGGTACCACTTCAGACAAACACCATCGACTATCATACAGGTACATTAACCATATCTATTTGATATAATAAAATGAACTTAAGCTTTTAAGTGACAAACTCTTATGTTGCTTATAGACATCACCGTATGCATTAGGCGTCTCAGTGTTCCCACAACAATTCGCAGTAGACTCAAAGAATTTCACATGGTCGTTCAGGATGTGAGCTACATTTTGTAGAATAGAATCTCGATCTGCGAATTGTATGAATAAACAACCTCACATATTAGTGTCATTGACAGTGGCGCTAAGGCAACTGTTTGGTATCGTGGATATGATATACCGAACTTCTTAGAGAACGCCCCGACAGCTGAGGCTCATCTGCCTCTGATTGTTACAATCAAGTCTGTCATTCAGGTGGCACCTCTAGCCGACCAGAAATACAAGTATCGGTTCGAATCCACTCCTGCCAGTGCACTCATGATCAGATCTTATACAGTCCCATTCCAGGAGATAATGCACATGTACTTTTAGTTTGACAGAATCCTTTCCATTTTTTGAATCATATTTGTTGCCAGTAGGCCAAAACCAATTACATTGACACTTTTGTCTCTTTTATGCTACAACCAGTTTCCTTTACAGTCGCAGGCAAGTTTATTTCATGGATGCCAATACCAGCAAGAAGACATGCTGCCTTCGATCAGGAATCGAAAAGAAGACACTCTCTGACATGGAAACAATGCTTGCATCTGATCAGACTGTCCACAAGGTTAGTGAGGGACAGAACATAAACCAAACTCCTATACTGTGTACCTACATTTTTCGTAGACCTATATCTTATGAATATCTGATGTTCATGCTAGGTACTCTATCGTGTTAAGTTCTTCATCTCACAAATGAAATTTCGAAAAGCCATATGTCAAGCGACTGAGGACTGGCCAGAGTAAGTTTTCTATTTCAAAACGACAATTACTTCTCATGTGAATGAATCTATCTACGAATAAGCCAACAAGTTTCTGAACTTATACTTATGACTAGGCTGCACTATGAGTTGGAAGTCAAATGCAAGCAAGGAGATGATAGTGTTGATGCCATACTGGACCACGAGACTACACTATCAATAATAGGAATGTCACCCAGGAAATACAAAAAACTCGATGCAGAATCGGCCAAGGCGTTGCTGGTCAAAAGATGTAGCAGAATGTTTGCAGGAGAGCTCTACATCGGTTCCTCAGATCTGAAGAACAGAACCAGAACAGCCGTATCCCAAATAAGAGTAGCGACACTTTGGCACACCTCAAGGATAGATAAGTGACCATCAACACTACTGACAGAAAGGCCAACCGAAGTATCCCATCCACCCCCAGAATTCTCCATTTTAAACTGACGTTTCTATTCCCTATTTTCAGTGAAGACAAAACTATGGCAAATGTGTTTGTGTTTTTTAATTTCGTCAAGGGCATCAAATACTAAAGTTTTTATTCCCTATATTCAATGAAGACAAAACTATGGCAGATGTATATGTGTGGTGTGCACAAAGATTGTTAATATGTTTGTTAATTTCTGCGCTCTCTCGCGCAATGAATCTAAACTATTTGCGAATGGTATAGCAAAAAGAACATAACAAAATCCACAAAACAACTGGAATCACACTTACCCCGCCGCGGAACGCAGGCCAAGTACTAGTACACAAAGAAAAGAGGACTGATTGAGCGCGCACTGGTAGAAGAGAGTACAAGAGAGCTGCGGCACGCCGCCCGGTCAGGCGGCTCTCTACCCCTTCCTACAACCGATTTGGGGCCCACCTTCCGAATTAATTAGATATAAGATTTAGTTCACGTCCGTAATTTACATTTCATTTCATTTCATTTCAGTTACATTTAGAGAATACAAACAGAAAGGCTCTAGAGTTTAGTCCAAAAAAAATCAAAGCAGCGTTGATTAGAGCATCAGAGAGAGCCATTGCTTTGCTTCGCTTCAGCCATTTGAAGATTTGACTTTGACTCTTAACTTGGAAACAAACAAAAAATTGAAAAGGAAAAACAGGAGCGCACAGCAAAAGCAACGAGTAAGATAAAAAGAAAAGAAATAATAATAATAAGTAAATAAAAATATAATACTGATAATATTATTATAATAATAATAGTATAAAAATTATTAAAATAATAAAAGCTGAAAGAAGAAAAGTCCTAACTTTCCTCCCTCTTTCCTCCGCTCCTAAAACCTGAACAAGGACTGGAAGGAAAAACCACCCCCAATATATAGAGACGCGCCTCTCACTTCTTCCTCTCAATCAGTTCGCTCTTCACCCATCAACGACTAAACCGAGAGACCTCTCTCTCTTTCTCTCCATCAATTCTCTTCGATCTCTTCAATTCAACAAGGAAAACACACAACCTTTCGGAGAAAGAAGCAGACTCTGGTTTCACCTAAATCCTATCCCATCTCTCGACAGAATAGAATATTAGGTAAGCGCAACCTGTCTTCTGGTTTTTTGTTTGTTTGTTACAGGATGATTTGTTGGTGGGGTTTCAGTTTTGATTTGGTGAAAAAAGTTTGAAACTTTGGTTCTGGGTTTTGCTTGGATTTGGGCTATTTCTTCTTCGAAGACTCCTCAAGTCTTCGTTTGGGGGGTTTGGATTTGACTTGCGGTGGTTTTATAGCTCTCTTTGTTTCCCTGTTCCTTTTTGTGTTGTGAAGTTTGGTGGGGTTTCAATTTTAGGTAGGAATAAGCTGAGATGTAATAGAGTTGCGGATTTGAGGGTTTGCTGATTAAAATTTCTATCCCCGGCTCTGTTGAATTGAATTCTTCTTGTTCAGCTATCATTAGAACCTTCTGGACTTAGGGTTTTCTTTTCTTGTCCTACTACTGTTGAGTTGAGGTGTTCTGGTTAGACTTTTTGGCACGTCTGTTGTTGTGAATTTGGTTTAACGCGGTGTCTGACATAAGATTGGTTGAAAATTCCTTATTGCAGGATCTACTTATGTGCAAAGGCTCCAAGACTGCTCTTTCGCCTTCCAACTCCAACAACATGGAAGAGCCTTCGTTTAAGCAGAAAGGCAACACCTTGTCTAGGTGCTCAGTTCTGCTCGAGCTTGCTGCCTCTGACGATCTAGTTTTCTTCAGAAATGAAGTCGAAGGCAAAGGGCTGGATGTTGATGAGGCAAGCTACTGGTATGTCAGAAGAAACGCCTCTCGGAAGATGGGTTTTGAACTCAGAACCCCTCTCATGATTGCTTCCTTGTTCGGAAGCACAAGCGTGGTGAAATACATCGTTGCAACTGGGAAAGTCGATGTCAACAGAGCTTGTGGCTCAGATAAGGTCACCGCCTTGCACTGTGCTGTAGCTGGGGGCTCGAATTCCTCGGTGGAGATCGTCAAGGTGTTGCTTGATGCTTCAGCTGATGCTGATTGTGTTGACCTTAATGGAAACAAGCCGGCGGATCTCTTCATGCCTTCCTCCAAGTGCCCTTGCAACTCGAGGAGGAAGCTGATCGAGTCATTGCTCAAGGGTGAGAGCTTGAGTGAAGACGAGGAAGAGAAGATTATCATAGCTGTTCCAGCTCAGCTAGCTAAAGAAGGAGCAAATGAGAGGAAAGAGTATCCTATCGATGTGTCTCTCCCTGATATCAACACCGGGGTATATGGTACCGATGAGTTCAGGATGTATTCATTCAAGGTCAAGCCCTGCTCGAGGGCATATTCCCATGACTGGACCGAGTGCCCCTTTGTCCACCCTGGGGAGAACGCGAGGAGAAGGGACCCAAGGAAGTACCCTTACAGCTGTGTCCCTTGCCCTGAATTCCGTAAGGGCTCGTGCCAGAAGGCTGATTCCTGTGAGTATGCTCATGGTGTGTTCGAGTCGTGGCTGCATCCTGCTCAGTATAGGACAAGGCTTTGCAAGGACGAGACTGGTTGTGGGAGGAAAGTGTGTTTCTTTGCTCACAAGGTTGAGGAGCTGAGGCCGGTCCATGCCTCCACAGGTTCAGCTATGCTTTCTCCTCCTAGGTCGTCTGCTTCCGGAATGGAGATGGCTTCTTTGAGCCCGCTTTCTCTGGGTTCGATGTCTATGCCGATGCCAACCGGCTCCACACCCCCCATGTCACCTTTAGCAACGGCTTCTTCGTCTCCAAAGGCTGGGGGGTTGTGGCAGAACAAGATCAATTTCACCCCACCTGCGTTGCAGCTTCCAGGAAGCAGGCTGAAGACTGCTATGAGTGCCAGAGATTTTGATCTGGAGTTGGAGCTGCTCAGGTTCGAGAACAAGACCAACCAATTGCAGCAGCAACAGTTGATGGAAGAGATTTCAGGGCTCTCCTCACCAACCTGCTGGAGAGACATGAACCCTACTAACCTCGACGATGCATTCGGATCGCTCGACCCTTCTCGGATGCATTCGCCAACCGGTCTTCAAATGCGCCAGAACGTGAACCAACTCCGTTCCAGTTACCCTTCCAACATGTCATCGTCTCCTCAATCGGTGAGGAAGATGGGGTCATATGGAGGGTTCGATTCTTCCGCTGCAGTGGCTGCTGCTGTGATGAACTCTAGGTCCTCAGCTTTTACAAAAAGGAGCCAGAGTTTCATCGACCGTGGTGCAGTAGCCAACAACCGCCATGGTTTCTCCGGACCAGCAGCCAACTCGGTTTCGATGATGTCATCCCCCAACCATCTCTCCGATTGGGGCTCACCTGATGGGAAGCTCGACTGGGGAATGCAAGGAGATGAGCTGAACAAGCTCAAGAGGTCTGCTTCTTTCGGGTTCAGAGGCAGCAACAACAACAACAACAGTCCCACAACCAGGCCTGCAAGTTTGGCGATGTCGAGCAATGGCGAGCCTGATGTGTCATGGGTTAACTCATTGGTTAAGGAGGTTCCATCCGGCATCGATGGAGGTGTTCGTGAGAATCGTCTCAGCCACGGGAGTGGCGGCGTTCGTGAGTCATCCATTCCACCATGGATGGAGCAGATGTATATAGAGCAGGAGCAGATGGTGGCATAAGCTCAAGTCGGGGTAAGAGTGGGAGAAACCTCCCTTTGATGTTCCTGAGGATGAAGATGGTGATGATGATCAACCTGACAGTTGTTTTCTTCTTTTTATTATTAGATTCATCTCGCAATTGTTGTTAGTAATCTCTTATTTACTAATTGTGTTCGCATTCTCTGAGCAAAAGTGAGGAGGCACAGAAAAAAAGGGAAAACTAGGATCAAACTCGTAGGTGCAAAGATAAGGTGATTATATTCTTTAATTAAATTCAATATATATATCTCTTCATATATTTGTTATTGTATTATCTCTGCTTGTACTCCTCTCTTCCTCTATGTTTGAAGATTGAGGGAGGGGGGAGAGAGATAGAGTCTGTGTTGTTGTTCTTCCCCTGTAACCTCTTTGATAATAATAAGGAAAATGGTAGAGAAGGGCCATTTCTGTTCTATGTATGTTCTTGTTTGTTGTTTCCTAGTTCCTACGTATGACTCTATCTCCCTGGCAATAGTAGTACTCATAAGATGAGTTTGATTTGGTCCAAAGTCTAAACCTGGCATCGTTTTCGTCTTCTGTCTCTGTCGCAAGTCTTATTTCTAGATGATGGTGATCTCTTAGGAAGCCAACAGGCTTACTGCTTACAGCCTTACAGATGACGGATGGAAAAGGTTGCAATTTTTGAATCTCTCTGGCTACGGCTACCTTGATGATTATAAATATATATATATATATATATGTTGAAGCTGGAAGTTTTTTGCTGGACTGTGGTGGCGCCATGGCGCTGTGGTCTGCGCGCTGCGGCAGAGCCGCCATGAGAATAGGGGTGTGATGACAAGCGCAAAGAGAATATGCACCAGAATCACCTCTGTTTGTCATGTAAGTTTGTAGCTGTGAACTTGTGGCGACGTCATACCACCGTATTATCTGTTACCACGGTTTCAGTGGGTTTAATGATCTCTGATTTGGATTGCATTTTCTAGGCTGGTGTAATTGTTCTGGGTTAGTGGGTGGGTAGAAAGGGGAAGCATTTTCGTTTCTCCACCATGAAATGAATTGTCAAAAGGACAGATGTCGTTAAGGTAATGGAATAATTGGGCCGACCATGACCTGGGGGGACGATGGCCATGCTTCCTCTTTTCTTTTTGGGGATTGGGGGATTTTGATTAATCAAACAAGGAGAAGAAAGGGAAACCATAGAAAATGAAAACAAATTATTAGTAAGGAGCTGCCTGCTTTCTTTCGTTCATTCATTCATTCAATATCGTTGTCATCAGCAGCATTATCGTTGGAGGACGCTCTCTTTATCTCTCTCTCTCTCTCTCTCTCTCCGGCCAGCAGCGGCCAAGAAGTAGAATCCACAATGAGAATTGACAGCTCCAGCCCATTCCTCTGCTGCCTTTTTTCTCTCATTCATTCTGCATTTTCTTTTCTCCGCTCCTTTCTTTTGATTAGGCGTGCGCTGGCCTGGCCTGGCCTGCGTTTAGAGTTTAGAGTATTATTGTATTATTGGTTGGCACTTGGCCGGCCGCCTTATCTTCAATAAACCACCTCTCCGATTGGCGTCTTCTTTCTTTTCCCCATATTTTCTTGCCTTTTGCTCCCCACAGCTCTCTCTCGCACATATTATTCTATTCTTTTACGTACGCGAATGTTAGGAGCAACGATATTATGGAACCAGTGGTCACTTGTTTCTGAGTTTATATTTTCTGGAAGAATAATGATATGATGAAATTAACTTCGCCACGCCAAGTGTCATATGGAGTTTTGCTCTATTATGATAACGTCCTTTACTCCTACAGCTTATCTGGAATCAATTCCATAGAAAAATAAGCTGAGAATCAAGCTTCATGTTTTTATTATTATTATAAATAATTGTTCTCCAGAACAATTCCTATATCATCGAACGAAGAGAAATAATTGATTTTCTAGTGAGAGGAAGGTGGATATGGTTGTCAAGATTGTAATAAGTAATAGTTAATGAAGTCTCTCGTCCTTGGATTGCTCTTGCATATTCAGCTCCTGTTGCTGTTGCTACTGCTATTTTCTTGATTTATCTTCTTATTGGTTTTTCATCTTGTTTTTTTTGCCTTTCATCTCGTGAATTCACCCGCAAGATGTTTACTAAAATAATTAAAGATATAAACAAAACTAGTATGAGAGATGATACCAAACTTTTTGTTGCATTCAACTCGGTGTTTGAAGAATCATAAAAGGCTTTATTTATATGATGTGAATAACCTTAGTGTGTCGTGAATATTAAGAGTCATTTGTTTGTGAGATTTGAGTGATGGATTAGATATCTAATTCTCAAGTATAATTAGGGCTGTCACTCGGTCGGTTTCGGTTTAACCGAAAACTGAATTGTCGGTTATCGGTCAAACCGAGACCTCGACCAGAGCTACCGCCAACCGACCGTCCGTGAGCCTCGGTTAGCCGCAAACCAACCGACCAGTTTCCAGTTTCGACTCGGTTAGCCGGCCAACCGGAAACTACCTTTAAAAAAAAAATTAAAAACAACAAAAAATCTGCACCACACACTCCTAACCTAACCCCTCCGTTTCTCGATTCTTCTTCCCCTCCTTTTCTCGATTCTCTTCCCAGACTATCTCTCTCCCTACTCTCTCTCTATTCTCTTCTTCCTCTGGAAGGAAAATCGAACAACCATGAACCAACTCCCTCGATTCTTCTTCCCAGACCCAGACTATCTCTCTCCCTATTCTCGCCTCCTCCCTCGATTCTCTCTCTCGGTTCTGCTGGTGTTGGCGGCGGGGCGACGGGGCTGAGGACCGGGGTGGAGTGAAACGACGTCGTGGTCTTCCCGCCGTCGTGGGAGTCGCGGGAGGGGCTCTGGACGAAGTAGGCCGGGCGGCGGGGAGATCTGGTCGGCGACGATGGCGCCAGGCTGGTAACCTCTGAGTCGGTTTTGGCATGCATTTTTTTAGGTTTTGTTTGGGGTAATGGGAATGAATGGGAAAGCTGGGTGAAGCAGAGAGAAGCTTGTTCAGGCGGAGGAGGGAGCAAAATGGGTTTTATGGGAATAGGGGCAGTGAAGGGGAAGGCGGAAAATGGTGAGGGAGCTTCTTGTTCGGGTCTCGGGTCCTGCCGTCGGGACCGTCGGAAGAGAAGAGGGTCGGGATTTGTTGGAAGAGAAGAGGGTCTCTAGGGGAAGGGGAAATGGGGAATGGATTTGGGATAGGGGTTGGTTGATTTGGGATTTGGGATTTGTTGGAAGAGAAGAGGGTCGGGTCTCTGGGGGGGGGGGCGGGAAGATGGCTTTGGATGCGGCGTCGTTTAAGGAAAGGGCAGGGGGTCGGTTAGCCGGTTAACCGCCGGTTTCCGACCCCGGTTAGTCGGCTAACCGGCCCCCTGATTTGCTCTACCGTCAACCGACCGTGCTCTTCAGGTTCGGTTTTTCGGTTAGCCGAAAACCGGTCGGTTCGGTTGAAACCGTCCGGTTAACTGCTAACTGAAAAACCGTCTGCCAGCCCTAAGTATAATAGATTTTGACAAATTCATTGTTCCGAAAAATTTGAAAAACAAATATGTGAGCACCACATTTTAGGGCTCGTTTGCTTGTTGGATTTGAAAATGAGGGTTTTGAGTTTTCAAAACCTTTGGTTTTATGATGGATTTGTTGCATTATGGATTTGGAAGAGTACATTGTTTGTGTAGTTTATTTTTGTCGTAGATTCATGATGGATTTGTTCACATTTTGCCTTCCATTATCAAATCCCAAATGAAATGTGGGATTTGTAAATCCGTGGGGTCCACGGATTTGGATCTAAAAAATGGGTCCAAATCCGTGGGCTCCACGGATTTGTGTCCCTTAGCAAACAATGGACTTGTGCCAATTCCATTATGCTTGTGATTTGGGTACCAAATCCATCACCCAAATCCCACAAGCAAACGATACATTAGACTTTTTTTTAAATCAAAATCCACGAATTTGCAAATTCAATATTTTAGGTAGAATAAAAAATCAACTAAGTAAATGACATGTTAGAGATTATGTATTAAATTTTAAAACTAAAAAATCCTTATTTTCAAATCCAATATGTAAATGACACGGTAGAAATTGTATTTTTTTTTTAAAAATACACGTTATAGATTGTGGGCCTTCAATATTATTTTTTTTGTTGGTAAAAAGTTCCTTCAATATTCTGATTCCACTAAAGTGATAGCATAATGCATCTCATTTTTAACAAATAATAATAATGTTCCTCATTTGCAAGTGTAACCAAAGAATATCATTATCAACTCAACCAAACGACACCGCGTTGGTCCGGATTCCGGCGTGTTATACAGCAAAACATATCAACTACTGAAGCTTTGACGTGACGAAATGCATTCTGGCATTCTCACCATTCTTCTACGCCCATTCCAGTTTGGCGTTCCACCGTTTAGTGCTTCATTTCGGCAGTCTGCAGTCACTAAATAGAGAAGCAACGAGGGACAAACGAGAGCTAAGCTCGACGCGGCGTCCATCGGCACTCGCCAGAATTGGATTGTCGCTGTCGCCGACTGGAGACGACGACGCGGCAGGTTGAATCTAAAGCAGGGGGCACCGGTGGGATTGCTCGACATTTTCGATTTCTGCGCGCAAGGTAAGATTTTGGGAGCTCGACACTTGATTCGCAGTTTTCATGAATTAGGGCTTTGTCTTGTTTTTTCAGAAATTCGGCAGATCAATGGTTTGTTTGAGCTACGTTGTGGGCGACGGTTTCACTAATGCATGGATTTCCCATCCACGTTTGAGAATCTGTATGCACATTGGTGTTAGAAGTCGCAAGGAAAAGGAATATAGGAAGAATTTCATGTTGATGAACCCGTTTGGTGGGCAAATTGATCCTGCATCGTCCTCCCTAGTGTGACTGCGTATTTGTCTTGCTTTGAGGAAGGCTTGTTCTTGCTCCTTGGTTGCAGAATGCAGATAGCTAGTCAGTTCATGAGATTGAGTTCATATTCACCATTTCCTTTCCGGATGCAGGGATGAATATCAACACAGCGAGTTACTTACAACCTGGGTTTTCCAGGTTGCAAAGACAGCATGCTCCTGGTACGTTTTGCCTCTTCAAGAATATTGACTGACCACGAGATTACAATTCTGCGGAAAGCTTGGCATTGTATATACAATCATGCTAAAGGTTTCACTTGGGAATGCTAGAATCTACAGATTTGGTGACAAGAACTTGGTAAAGTGGGATCTTGGCAATATGCAGGTGTGATGGTTGGGAGACTGAAATGGCTGAAAATTCAGTGTTGGTCAAGGACCAGAGTTACTTGCTTGTCTGAGAAAGTATCTTGCGCTAGTAAGGAACATGATATGCGGTCGCCAGTGGTTAAAATGTGTGGGATAACATCAGCTAGAGATGCTGCAATTGCTGCCGAAGCTGGAGCTAATTTTATTGGGATGATACTATGGCCCAAATCTAAACGTTCAATTTCACTCTCGGTTGCGAAAGAAATTTCTAAAGTTGCTAGGGAAAATGGAGCACAACCTGTTGGTGTATTCGTTGACGATGATGCAGAAACGATAATGAGAGCTGCAGAAGTTGCTGATCTTGAATTTGTACAGCTTCATGGGGGTGGTTCACGGGAAGCTTTGAAACAATTAGTTCAGGATACACGAATAGTCTATGTTCTTCATGCAAACAAGGATGGGGAGCTTCAAAATCAAATTTCAGATGAAGAAAGTTCTCTGGTTGACTGGATTCTCATTGATAGCGCAACCGGGGGCAGGTACTACCATCTCCATTCATGCAATCAATTAGCAATTTCAAATACAGTCATCGTCGACGATTTTAGCAAGTTCTCACTAAATGTTTTGCCTAATGTTGTTTGCAGTGGAAAGGGATTTAACTGGACTCGGTTTAAGTTACCTTCAATTAGAAGCAAGCATGGCTGGCTATTAGCAGGAGGGATAAACCCTGAAAACGTTTCTGAAGCCTTGGCAACCCTCAAGCCTGATGGTATAGATGTTAGCAGTGGCATTTGTGGCTCTGATGGAATCAACAAGGATCGATCCAGAATATCCTCATTCATGAGTGCCGTACGTTCTGTAAGCTATTGAGAGCATATAATGAGTCGAGGACCGCAAAAGGTTCTCAGCTTCCCTATCGCAGACCAATCAAGTTGGGCGAAAGAGGTCAATGCAACGTTGCTGGTGTCACATTCTATTCATCATTCAGCTGCACTTCATGCATGACCCATAATCAAAGGGGAGATCAGTAAGAAGAAAGCGCTTCTTTCGTCGTGCAAAGTTCCTAAAAGGAAGGCTTCTAGCTTGTGAATAAGAGGTCGATCTTCTGTCTGCAGAACAAATACTCTTTTCTTCGTTCTAACCAAGTCGTCCTATGGCTGTTACTGAAGGCAGAATAAACATTATGTTCAAGCCCTCTTTGTATTCACAAATGACAATGTACAAGTCTGTTAATTATGAATTATGACAGATAAATACAGACCCTCACGCGGTCACTGTATTTTTAATAGCCAAATACTTTACGCACACGTCAAAATGTAGGGGTTCGGGGATCGGGTGGCAATAGGGTACAATGTGTGTAGTAATTAGAGTGCCCCTACCCAAATGAAGGGCCAACAATGGCTTCTTTTCTCCTGTACCTTGAAAGCCAAGCAAGCTGGTTCACGGATATTTTGTCCAGGGTACGAGATCTGATGATCATAACCGCCACCATTTATTACGCTTCTCCATTAGTGTAGCGAGTTCCTGAGCCATCGATGCGAAATTTTCGGCCCCATTCCGCAGTTCCTCTGTTCGCAGGCTCAGCCTCTGTTTCGGGGTAAAGAGCATACAAGAAAACACAGCAAAGATTTAAGTCAGCGAGAAGCAAAGTGAATAACAAAATTAAAACCAATAAAACATCGAATGGTCTGGTTGTTCATATGTGGTTTTAACAAATGCATCTGCCCAGGGGCAACAATTTATGAAACAACATAAGTAGTAGAACAAGATTCATTGAACACTCCACCTCAAGTTTTTCACCACGCTCGGCTAGCTTGTTCCTCGCAAGTGCAGCTGCTCCAGCAGCATCCTGAAAAGATATGCCAGCCATGATGAATGTGGTAAATAGAAGCCAAATCCATAAATGAACAGGTTAACTGATCGTGGGGGGCAATGGGAACTATACCTCCTTCCCGTATTGTGCCTTGATTTCTTCAACTGTTCTTATTTTGGGCTTGGAATCAGTCGTTGCACCTTCAAATAACTTCTCCCTTTCCTTTCCCTTGTCTGCAGCAGCGCAAAATTAAGAATCATATCACAATAAAAGTACCTGCCACACATCAGACAGTTGAAGGACATACCTTTCTTATCGTTGTTGCTCTCCTTCGCGGAAGATGCTTCCACCACCACGTGTTCGTCAAAATCAAGGTCGATATCATCTGTGTCAAGTGTAAACATGAGAGAAAGAGAGAGAGAAATGAAGTTGAAGACATAAATTGTGGTGTAAACGAACCTATGCTTAGTTCCACGGCATCGTTTTGGTCATCCTCGTCAAAGTCCATAGAAGAAGGCTTCAAGTATGGGGGGTTGGAAAATATGGTGTCTAGATGTGTCAAGTTAATCTTCCCAACCTCAGGAAACCCCACTTTCTGCTCCTCCACCTTACCTCCCTGTAAACCCTTGAGGATGCCACCTAAAATTCCAGGTAGGGAACCCTGCAGCAACAGGAGCTCACACAACTGTAGAACTGTTCATTGGAAATAAGTGGAGAGAAAGAGTCTTCTACCTGTTTATCCTTCTTACTCGGAGACAAATTGTAGGCAGCAGCATCAATTGCAGCTTCAAGCACTTTGTCGTGAAGGACAGGTAAAGAATCAGGAATCCTAGAATTCACAGAAAATTATTTAGAAATCAAATCCATTCTCGAAATAACAAGGAACAGGTATATATACATGCCTCAATGCAATAATATGCAATTGGGCTCGAGGATGATATAGAGAAACCTGAAGTCATTTTCAAATGCCAGAAGAGAGACTGAAGCAACTTCGCACCCATTTACCTGCAATTCAAGAAGATTGAAGTAGCTCTCAAAATTATGTTTCCACTGTTGAGCTGAACTACAAAGTATTACGCGGTTCCAGATAATAACTCCATAAGATGACCAAATATATTATGCAATGTATGAGAAAATGTCAGAAGATGGCAGCTGAAAATTTAGAGAAGAAAATACATAAACAGAAAAAGGTTATGCCGGAAAAGACAGCTTTTGACCTGTGTATTTGGGAGGTCAGAAAAGACACCGCCACAAACAAGCAGTAGAATACGGTTTGAAGTTTAGAATGAGACTTCGGTATGACTATTACAAGAGTGCATAAGGAATAGAGCAAAGAGAAACCAAGGTGAGAACACAGAAGCTCTCAATTCATGTGAAGAGAACACTCAAGCTTTTAAACCTGCAGTGCTTTTAAACCCTAATCGACTTAGCATATTAAAATAACTGAAATATCCTAACCCGAATAAGTATGTTTCTAACACTTTGCAAGCCTTAAGTAACACACAGATAAAAGCATGAACTACTAACCAAGATTATCTGTCCACTTTCGGAGGAACATATCATCTTATCCATGTTAGTCTTGAAGTTCCACCTTAGAATAAACATTAAATTGCTTTCACCCACCAATCTCAAGTCCGGCAAAGACCTGCAAAAAAATAGATCAGCTTCCACTCAAAAACTGATTTAACGTAGATGCAGCAAGAACATCAAAGAGCAGCTGCACCACCAAACCAAGATACACCGATTCAATTGGGTACCAAGAAACTAGGTGATTCACCTCACGTCAATTTCCCCAGTCTGATAAATAACAATGAGTCCAACAACTTTGCCATCCTTCTTGAAAGTTATAGAATAACAACATGGCTTCGAAAGATTCACTGTTTGAACAGGGGTTGTACCTCCCTAAAAAATTATAAACTATGTGACTTGCTGGAAAAGGAGAAAGAATTGGAAGCTCTGAAACCAGAAACTTAAAATAAGAGACAAAAAAACTCCTTAAGAGCACTGACAGAGTATAGGTGCAATGCACTTTCGCAACAAAGCACGAGGAAGAAAGTCTCAGCTCTATTCCCACAACTGGATGCACCTGAAGTAGCTTCTTGATCCGCATTGAGTGGATTATCACTACCATGAGTGGCTCCACTTTCCCACGCCATCATGCTACTATCTACACGGGGGAGGTCGTGAAAAATCTGTAAGATCCACAGGGAGGTAATGTTTAATCACAGTTCTGCAATATGCCACTATAACCTGCAATACTTACCTATGATATGCATAGAAATAACAGTCGATTCTTCTTCAGCTTTCAAAGACTGAGAAAAGACGATATTGCCCGTGTTTCCATCTAGAAGGACAAACTGCCCATCCTTGGTCACAACAAAAACTTCCTGATTGGCATTGTTACCCATACATTTGGATTCACTCTGCCCTACATCCTTAATCACACTAGTAGTTTCTGTCGATGGTCTCATATCCAGTAATTTGATTGGAGAACACGAGTTGGACATACAATCAGTGAGGAACAAAATTGAGTATGTGTTAATATCAAGCAATGCCACCTGAAACACCATCAGCCAATGTGTTCACAAATAAGAAGTTGTGGCACTGCAAGTTACCAATTCAACACACATAAAAGTGAGAAACATAAGGAAAGGGCCAAACAAATGATTCCCCACCCTTCCAGAGTGAAATCCCACACCAAGTCTGGATCCAGAATGCAGAAATTGAAGAGTGCTTATATGTGAAGTATGGAAGGAAAACACGGCTGTGCAGTGAGGCTCATCCACTCCGCGTACAGTGTAAACTGCAAATTACTGATATGTAAATAAGGCAGGAGAATTTTGTTTCCTTTGTAACGACGATATGGTTATGCTGAGCACCAAAAAAGTAGATCCATATAGAAGATACAGAACTGGTACCTTCCTTTCCATTTTCTGTAATGAAGTTTAGCTGCATTGCATCAGTAGTCCTGCTCAAATCGTATAAAAGTACCTGCACGATGTGCAAAACTTAGACATACTGGGAGCATATGACCTTAAAAATTATGGAAAGAAGGCATTTGATAGAATCATAGAAAAATTCCAAGTACTCTTACCGTACCAAGTTCATTGCCAATAGCCAAAGTTAACTTGGAGGAGCAAAACGCCAGTGCAGATACTGGTGCATTTGCACCAGCAATACTTGTACCTTTGACCTGCCATCATGCAATTTTTAGGTTTTCATTACCATTGATACTTATAGCGTTGATACACATTTTGTTAGAAGACATTGTGCTGCCAAACAAACCTCGGGTCCTAAGACACAGTATAATGAAAAGGTTGGACATGTTGCATCAAATATTCTGACCGACCCATCTTGATATCCTGCTATATAAACTCTTTCAACTTTATAATTTTCAGCTTCCAAAAATTGGCTAGGAATGCCACCAGTCAATGGCCAAGCTGAATTTCCAGAAACCTCAAACCTTCTCAATTTTGCAGCAGAAATTTTCTGATTAGGAAAAGGAGAACAGAGGTTAACTGAGCCGACAGAAACCAATATTCAATGAACTTAAGCACTAAAAATTGTGCCTCGGTGCTTTCCAGCTGAAACAATGTGAGAACATGCAAGAGGCTCCGATTGCTTAAAGGGAAAAATCGAAGACAATATGGCAGATGAGAAGAAATAATCCATATTATTTCTTTAGATAAAGTTTCCACAGCCGCTATTTCGTCTAATTTTCTCCTAATATATTCCTTTCTATGTTCAATTCCCTGTGTCTGTTTTGGGTTTTTTGGGACAAAAGAATGGTTTCTACATCTTGAACAACAATGGAGGAAAGGGAGATGAGCTCCTTAGATGGCAAATAATTGGAGGCAGCCAAACAATATAACACTGAGGCGAATGTCAAACTTGGTTTCACGTTGACAGTTTGGCTCGGAGTTAGACATAGTTTTGCGTTCAAATGAATGGAAACCTACAGCATAATAAACGAACCATACCTCGGATAAAGCCTTTAGAAGGTTCCCATCTACACATATCACACCAAGCCTTGCTGCAGTCATGTTTGGCTCAGCAGTAGGTATAGCCATGGGATATTCAATTGGAGACACAGTAAATTTTTTCTCTTCCTTTGATGTCAAAAAAGACAAGCAAGTACTATCATAAAAATGCAGCTGTCCTGGATTTGTCAATACCAACATCCCACTTGTATTCACTGAAGCACCACTTGTGAATAGAACCATGTCAGCAAAAGAGCCACCGAGTGTAATGTCAGTTCGCCCAATGCATTTTAGTTTGCCAATTCCGGCAGACCAGTCCAGATTTAAAATCTGCATCAGTGAACTTCAGTTAGAATGTGCATGTCGTGAAATCGATAATTGATATTTTTCTGAGAAAGATAGACAACCCAATGCATATTTCATAGTACATTCACTGAATGTGAAACAAGTAAATTGATTCCTCCTGGACTAAGAAAAATAAAGACCACCTACTAGTAGTCACTTAGATAGTTATTGCTTTCTAACTGGTGCATTTAATGAATGTCTATTAACCATGCAAAGATCAGTCATGATATAACACTCATAGGCAGGTCTTATTTGCCAATAACAAGGTTTTCGCTATCCAAAAGACCTTTAAACCGGATTTGCTATCATTACATCTTGAACTACAACACCCTAGTTGAACTTTTTTTTTTAACTCTTCTTGATTGCTCTTCCTAAGGAATCCTGTATTATGCACTGATTTGTTCAACTAAACTTGCCAACCTCGACTGTGAAACAACAGACTGTCCACAGTAAGTTAAAGTTTGATGCAAAAATGACTTGTTGTAAGACCTTTCAAACTACAGTCCACTTGAGAAATAACCTTAAAATGTTGGAGAGCATACCGTTAGAACTTCTTCAGAGCCAATTGCATCACCACCGTAGACAAAGAGTTGGCCAGAACAGTCATCACGTGATCTTTTTGGACGCCAATGCAAAACAATGACTGGTAGTCTTCTCTCATCTGATGATAATTGTAGCTTAACAACATCGTTTCCTTTAGATGGAACATTTGTTGATAGGTTCCACAGCATTATGTCTCCATCAACATAACCCACAGCAAGAACTGTCCCACTGCCAGATGTCCAACACAGAGCACTTATCTCTTTCTCCAATTGTTCATCATCTGAAGGTTCCTCCTGTGATAATTCTTCTTGAGAATTGACAGCAATTTTGCCCGTCAACTGAAGATCTTTATTCCCTTTAACTACGACAACTTTATCCTCACACACATCCCATAGAATGAGTAATCCATTATCATAAGCAATTAACACTCTGCAAAAAGAGGAAGACTTAAGCAAGAAGGGAGCAGACATCCAGCCTCACACTGACCAGGGGAAGAACATACAACTAGCAGGATTCCAACTCTTTCAAGAGAAAAGCAAAAAAAAAAAAAAAGATTGAGAGGCACTAGCCTATTTCCTTGAGAAGATGGCTGGGGAAGAACTCCTACAATAGAGTGTTGACCAGATGAAGATCCTCCAGATGCTTCTGCAGAATTCAGCAAAATCCAGTGCTAATTATGTACAGGTATCACCAACAGGAGCACCGGACAAGCTTCTATAATTATCACACAAAAAAAAAGAAGTTTATGCAGAAAGCTCTTGAACATAACCCTTCCTTCCACTCTTTTTTCATCAAAAGGGGTGGCAGAGGTTTAAGATTACCATCTATTGCACTTGTCGGAACATAATATGGGAGAGGCGCAAGGGATGCTTCTTCTGCATTATATTTTACCACATACACCATACCATACTCGTCTCCAACATACCTAAAGCATTGAGATCATAATAGCATGTCAAATAGAGTATAACAATAAATCGCTGCTCCAGTATGAAATTGGGAAACAGTTCTCAAATTCCAAGTATCATACATATAGCTTGATCCATGTATCACTGAGAATGCAGTTATACTGGACTCCCATCGCAAGGAAGACGTCATCCGTCTCTGTTCTAAATCCCAAACCTGTAGGCACCAAACAAGCACCAATTCACCTACTTTTAAACACATTTACGTTCCAAATTTAATCTTTGAGCGTCAGCAGAGACTCTACCTGAATCTCATTTTCACTTGACACACTGACTAAGAAACCTTGGTTTTGTAGGAACTGCCAAACCAAAACATGGAAGTAAAATTTCAAGGGTGTACGCTATATTATAGCGAACGAAGATGCTTAAAGACTGGTGCTTCATAATTTCAAACCTCCAAGTACTTGAATGGGAAATGCTTTGGAGACACCAGAAGCCCCTCAATGTTATCCCCGCCAATCACTTTTATCCTCCCATCCCTGCAACAAATAACCAACAAAAGCTAAGCCACCTGACTTCAGTAAGCATAAACCATGCTGTTAAAGTAGTTGAATAAGCTGGATTTGAAGCTGAAACGATCTCAAAAAACAAAAGAATTGGGACTGGAATTGGGGACTGACAGTGTTCCTACTGCCAAAAGGCTTTGAATAGGATCAAAAGCCATAACAGACGCGGTAGATGGAATTCCATAGTGAAGATTAACCCGAGGATTTATGTCTTTGGAAGTTAAGATCGCGTTTGATGCATTTTCCTGTCACAAAGCAACACCAACACTTAGCAATTCCACAATTTATGCTTCTCCAAACTCAATTCAATTCTACTCTTGACCAGTTTTCTTGTATGTTTTCCATTTCGTTCAATGGATAAATGTAAAAACATCAAATTCTGCCCTAGCAAGTTCGGAAAACTCATTACAATATCCGCCATTGCAGCAGAGATAGAGAGGGAGGTCAAGAAACCAAGATACCTGAGCAGAAGGCTGAGGTTGCTTCGCCACACTGGCATTCTTACGAAAGAATTTAGAGAACATGTTGAGTCAAACAAAGGACGAATGACGACTGCGATAAGCTAGTTCCCTTCCTTCCTTCTGCTGCTCCGACTCGCACCGGTTCAATTTCAAATTCCTCCGGCAGGCAGTTCAATGGAGAAGATGATCGTGCCCGATTTGTTGGCTTCCTTCTGATGCTCCGGGAAGTGAATCTTCCTACCGACGGTGTGGAATTCGAATTCCTCCGGCCGTCCGGCGGCGTTGAGGGATGGATACTGATATGACCAAATCAAGTCTCCAGCGGCGATTCTGAAATTAGTTCGTTACTTCGTTACGCTCGTTAGTTCGTCGAGTTGTGGCGTCGCTAGCTAAGCGCTCGGGTTGGAAGTGGGTCCCGCTTGCTCACTCGGACCAAAAGTTTCGCCGGACTAATCGAATATTATTCCTTTCCTCGTCGTTGCGACCAGCCGGCCCTCCGTTTTCACTTTTCAGTTTCCACACGGTTTCCGTCTGGATAATCAGCGGCTGGGCCTTCCTTCTGGTGGGCTCGGCCCAGTTCAGTAGGGGTAGGTACCATACCAATGTTGACGGGCTCCTCTGCTGGGCTCGAGATGTTGATCATGCCATTTTATGGGCTTTATTCTGGACCATTAAATATGAGTCTGCACCAGCCAGCCCCTCCAATTTATAACCGAACCGGTTTGATAATTTAACAATATTTTTAATAATTGAAAGGAAAAAAAATTATACTAAATTAAATTTAGCTGTTGGGTGTTTTGCTCCATGTTGGTGTGCTTACCTCTTTTGGTGAGTAGATTCACAGATCTTCCTTCCATCTACCTCTGGTTTGCTTGAGTGCTTCTGTTTCGGTCGACTGAAGTGGGGTCTACTGTCATTTTCGACGTCGTTGGCTGTGTTTCGCTAGTGTTCTGGAGATGGTGAAGATTATTCTTTGTGTGTCCTGTTCCTGGTCATCCTTGCCTCCGGCTTCCTCGGCTTTTTCAGCTCAGAGCATCCCGGTTTCAGCCTGTCCACCGCCGAGTAATCCCTTCCATGAGATTCACTGTGATGAGTCGTCTTGGAACGATCCCCAGGTGGCGGCTTATGGTGTTGCAAGTTCAATTGCCATGGGCTATTCTAGTTTCGGGCGAGTTGAAACCTTGCTTGTGCTGTGTTGATGGTTGCGAAAGCAAGGGGATTTGGTTCTCACATTGTTAGCCTCCTGTTATGGATTTTCTTTTGTTAGAGATCAATCTAATTCCTGTTCATTTTCTGGCTTTTGCTTTTGTTTTAGATTGCTCTGACTTTGAACTCCATTGTTGTTCTGTTTCGAGCTTACAGTGTGTTTCTGCCCCTTTAACCGTGATTTTCAATGCAATACAAGTGTTCCTTTTGTCCCAAAAAAAAAACACTCTTGGGCACATGCTTCTGAACCAAACTGAACTAAAGGCTCAGCAAAAGGAGGGGATAAGCAGCTTTGATAGCTGATAGCTAGGCGCAAATCAACGACATATGTAAGAGCTTTGGAATTCTGATAATATTTTATGGGTTACTTTGACTGCTCTCCTAAACTCTTCCCTTAAAAGGGACGCAATTAATAAGACAACTCTTGATGATGTATGGGAGTGGACCAGTCTTCTTCTTCTTTTTTTTTTTTTTTTTTTCTAGAATGCGCAAGACCAGTCTAGCTTTACTTCCATTGCTCAGGCGTGCAAATATACAATGCCCCAACGAACCAAAAGTACCAGACGACAGTAGAGTAAGGGTAAATTATGCTCTGCTGCATATTTTAAATTGTATTGCTCGAGAGAGCGTACATATATATAATATAGATGCAGTGGCTAACTGGCACGCAGCAGAAGCAGCGGCAGGCTTCCTCACAACAAGGCCAACGAACTCCCATTATGTATTTTACATGAAAACAGGGCACCCAGGATTCTTTGGAAAAAGTGATGGATCATTATAATCCCCACAGGGGAAAACACTTTTACTCGCAATGTAATGCCTGTGTGGGTGCCTCACGTGATGGCGTCGAATGAACTAACTAGTGAATGATCTGTACTACTTCTCCATTAGGGAAGAAAAGCAGGGCACGGTTGGTTACTGGGTCGATGTAGTGAAGAATCCTCGATTTCCAACTTTAAATCATGAAAGGGCACTGCAAGATTCGCTATTGCAAAAGCAAAGCAGGCAAACTTGGAAAGATCATTAAACATCGGTGGTGCGAGATAAAGATATAAAGAATTAAGAACGCAATATAGAACACACGAGATTTAACGTGGTATCCCTGATGAACAGGATTAATCTACGGAAGAGGTTGTGCTCTTCAAGAGGTTTCACTATGCTCGTTAATCGTACAAGGAGGGTTGGCCGAACCCTATATAGGGTATAACCCTATTCCTAATTACTTTAGACTATCATGGCTAATTACAAATTGATACCTACACAACTAACTTTAACACCCTCCCTTAAAATGATGTGCAGTTCGCAACATCAATTTGGAGGATAAGTACCAATGACGACTAGAAGGCACCGACTTTGTCAAGAGGTCTGCAGTCTGGTCTTCGGTCGACAAATAACCAATCTGTATCAATCCTTCAGCCACTAACTGTCTAATGTAATGGACATGAACTTCAATGTTCTTAGTTCTGTCGTGCATTGTCGGATTAATCGCAATATGGATAGCACTGGTGTTATCACCATATAGACGCATCGAAACTCGACAAGTTACACCCAACTCTTTCAGGAGCTGACATATCCAAACTAGATTGATACCTACACAATTAACTTTAACAAAAGAAACTGCTGCTCTTTCTAAAAGAACTTCCCTTGTCTTGAGTTTTGAAACACCAAGGGAGTGGGTTAACTAGTCATGGCCTCGTGGGTTGGATAGATTTTGGTCTCAAATTGATCCATTTGTTTATTAATGAGTTGATATAATTGTGATCCGCTATTTATTTACATTCTTCTTTGGGTGGATGATATTGGATTATGAGTTAATATGCAAAAGCAATTTGTCAACTATCCATTATGCAAGTTGACTAATACTTGCAACAAGTTCCTCACAAATTAGAATGGAACTAGCAATTTAGACACTTCTCATTTTGTCGCTTGTGGATATATCTAATAGTTGTGACTTGTGACATGTAAAGCATAAGAACTTTTTCAATTTGTCACTTTAAACGAAGTATCCAGTGACAAATAAAACAAAGTCATTAACCACATAGTAGACACCAAGGTTCCATACGTGTGTGGATTTAAATCCTTTGGCAGAGGTATCAAATATTTCATTACTCCATCGATCAATTCGGTGGAGAAAATTGATGACCCTTATGACTTTGATATAATTGAAAGCTTATCATTTCCATCACAATATCGAATGTGCATTACACAACATAGTAACCAATAGTTACGATTCAGAAATATTAGTTATCTTATTATAAACACATTAAATAAAATTTTATGGCCGTGGAAGAGAGGATAACCATGGACAATAAATAAATTTTTTTTTGTGTAAATAAATAAAATTTTCAAATGAGCATCTTATTATAAACACATTATCAAATAAACAACAATCAAATAGAGGAATGCAATTAAACAACCGCACGTGTGATCACAGACACACGTGTGCGACTCCCCCCTACAAATCCTGGCGCGTATTGTCGCCAATACTGAACAGAACAACTCCGCACCAAAGCAAAAAAACATGGCCGCCTCTTCCTCCGCCGCTCACGACCAGCACAACCTCCCTAACCCCTACTCCGCCGCCACCACCACCGCAGCCCCACCGCCCACCCCTTCAGCACAACCCAATCACAGCCACAACCACCACCATCTCACCACTTCCGCCTCCATGGCAGCCGACACCCTCTCCCGCCTCCTCACCCGCCTCCCACCATCCCTCTCCCTCCCCGCTCGCCTCCGCCCCTCTCCGCTCTCCTCCGCCGCCGCCCCGTTCGTCGCGCCACCGACCTCTCCTCCGCTCATCACTCTCACCAACCCCAACGCCAGCGAACTAGTCCTCTCCGCCGCTTCCGATCACGGGTTCTTCCAACTCGCCGGCCACGGAATCGCCCCCCAGCTCGCCGAATCCGCCGAGTCGGAATCGCTCGCGTTGTTCGAACTCCCCGACGACAGAAAAGAAATGCAGTTCCCGAGGAACTGGCCTCTCGGATTCGAGGCCGATGAAGAGGACGGAAACGGCGAGTCGTTTTGGCTGGACGACTCGGCGACGACCGAGTTGACGTCGCTGTCGTCCTTGCGGGAGCTGACTCACGCCCTGGAGAGAGTCGGGTTGGAGGTGGTCGAAATGCTGGCGCGTGGGGTCGGGTTCGAGAACCCGTTCAAGGAAGATCCGACCCGGTTTTGCTCCGTGATGGTGTTGAGCGAGAGCGAGACAACGAGCGGCGGGGAAACGCCTTCGGGTGGCGGATTCTACCCGTACGTGGTCGGGTTGCAGTACCAGATACGGAGTCAGAAGCGGTTTCTGCTGCCGGGTTCCGGGTCAGAGTGGGTAGCCGTCTTGCCCGAGGTGGAGTCGGTTTTGGTTACCGTCGGTGACATTGGACAGGTCAGCCACTTTTATTTATTTATTTATTTATTATTGTTTCCTTCTGTTATTCTATTTACTGTCGCTGGCGTAAGTGTAGGACCGTGTTTGGCAGGTAAGCTTTTATGGCCGGATTTAGGGATCCACTTCTCCCCCCGGAAATCCAGAAGGGGAAGGTCTGATTAAGAAATTAATTAGTATTATCTTTTATTAAGGAGCCAAATTCAACTTTCGATTCAAACAAAGAGTCCTTTTCTTTTTGTCTTTGTGGGGTAATGACAGTGACGAATGCCACTGGATTATGTACCCATCCAAACAGCACCTTCATTGTTTATTAGGCTGCTCAAAATAATCAGTCAAAACCCACCACCCACCAAGTTGGACGTCTGGCGGGAAACGTGTTTGACAAAATCCTGTTAAAAATTCAGAACTAGTTAAGCCTTGATTAGCGTTTTGTGTTACCTTGTCAACAAATAAATGTGAATTTGATTGTATTGGTGAATGGATAGGTGTACACATTATACTTAACGTATTAGATGAATGTGACACATGTAAGATGTAAAATTTAACGTTCGGTTTTGCACACACTAGCTCCTTCTCACACATCTTCACAGTTCAGCAATCAAATGGAATCGGAAAAGATTTGGCCTCCGTATTGTAATGGTTGATGCAATATCTACAATTTTGCAGGTGTGGAGCAATGGGAAGCTAAAGAAAGTGAGGGGGAGGGCAGTGCCGTGTTTGGAAGAATTAGGAAATGACAAGAAAAGAAGTAATTTGGGATCAAAGAGGAACATATCCATGACATTGTTGCTGACTCTTCCATTAGAAAGCACAATCTCACCACTAGTTTCTGATAAGCAGCTGGAATATTGTCGTGAAGAGAAGGAAGAAGAAGACGACGAGAAAGAAGGAGGTGGATCAATGAAGTTTAGATCAATTGAGATGGAGGATTATGCATGGAGAGTTTACCACGAACCATTTCTCTTCAAGGATCCACTCGACAGATACCGCTTCTAGAGGCCAGCCATCCAAATAGGGAATATTGTTTGGAGATTTTTAATTGTTTTGAATTGTTCCGTGCGCTTGTATTTAATTTAATTAATCCCGTTATTATGCGTACTTTTGTTGAATTTTGTTTGGTATTTTTCTTGTGCTACCAGAAGTGTGCTTTGCTGTCATCTTCTGTTTTTTTTTCTTTTTATTAAATTATATGGGTTTGTCATGTGTATATTATATATGTCCTGTATTTATGATGTTTAAATCATTTGATTAGTGGTGATTTAAACCCCAAAAACTGAGAGGGACAGAAGATAATGGTGGTGGAACAGAAAGACAAAAGGTCGAGATAAATAGAGAAAGGGGGATCAAATTGATGAGTTAAGAGTTGCAAATTGCAATAGACCAATGGCCTTGTTGTTGCTATTACAGGTTATGCATTAACAATGAGTCAAGTAATAGTGATGGTTCCTTATGAGTTGTATTTTTCTTTTTTTTAGAAAAGTTGTAATTTTCTATTATGTCACGTAGTGGTATTGTTACGAAAGATAATGCTTTTTTATCATAGTCTTTTAGTTATCTTAAAGGAGGTATCATTATTCGTGTGGCTAGAGTTGTACACAATCTCAAAATTATTTGAAGGCAACTGGAATAGGAAGATTTTTTTGCATACAAACTCAATTATAACCAAACATTTTATAGATAAGGCATATAAAACGACCCACATTACATAACAGATCAGACGCCTTTAAGTGTTGGACTATCAAATTCGATTACATCACACTTTTCATGAGGTATTGAAATTTAGATTATTTATGTCACTTGTTATGCTTGGTTACAAATTTTTCATTCACCTTACACTTTTATTTTTAAAATATCGGCCATACTTTAAATCAAAATAAATTGAAAATTCTCTAATTCACACACAAAAAAAATTTTAATTCTTTAATTGATCTACAAATAAATATAAGGCAATGTCAACAAAAAAAATTCTGCCACCTCAGCATGCTCTCGCCAACCCGCACAGGTCGGAGGGGTTTAGTTGTAAATTCACTCTCCGTGTTTATTTCATCCACGTTCGTCTTCCCCTCTCCCTGGTATCTCTTGCCCCTCAAGCTCGATTTCTCCTCTCCCTGTGAGAAATTCACTGCCCCTCAAACTCGATTTCTCTCTACTCTCCTCCAAAATCCCATCGTGCTCTCGCCTTGAATATCCTCTGTAGCCTCTATTGGCTTAAAAAACAACCTCTCCGCCGCTCAATTGGACCTTGCGCCTCGACGTCTCAAAGTTCTTCTCCCCTTACGAGATTGCCTACTCCTTCCCCTTCCATTCCATTTCCCCAGCGACCGATTTTGAGCTTATCCTATTATCCTTCTCTCTACTGGTCCTGACCGCTCTCTCTCAGTTCAATCTCTCGCACTGTAAGCGAAAATTGGACCTGGGAAAACAGAGAACACAAAATCCGACCAGAAATCTCTTGAAATACCATTTGCATGTCACTGGAAGCTATGGTTTCCATGGGTTTACTTCGCTTTGGTGGAGAGGAAGAAAGATATGGAGAGATGGGGCACATTGAATAAAGAAAATAGGTGTGGGTTTGCAACTTTGCATAATTGCGGGAGGAAAGAAAGTCAGTTGGTTCTCTTTCGATGGGTTTTCTTTGGTTTAGGAAGAGTAAGAGAGAGAGAGACAAAAAGGAACGTACACTTGCGGCTAAGGAGGAAGATGAAGGGTTGCTGGGTACGCGAATTAGGTTTAGGATTTTTTTTAATTTCCTATTTTTAAAACAGATTAAAGATAAAATCATTCTATGATAACATAAATTATAATGGGGTCACTGAATTCTCCACTAATTACATTGGATACATATGTCTTAAAATAAAATTCTGGGTCAATTCAATTGAATCCGATTCTACCACCTAACAATAACCCAGTTACTTAAGCACTATGTAAGTTGGAAATTAAAGCTTGATGTTACTTCATTGTTGGATTCTTATGGTAATGGTAGTCTCAATTGCATTGATGTATTTGAGTACTTTAGAATTAATATTTCTTAAGTGTTTGCAATAATGTTGGTAAGTGCATTATATAAAAAAATGTTGGTAAGTGATTAGAGTTCAAAAGGTTTGTTTTGTTGTAATATAACCACTAACAAGATAAATAAAGCCAATAATAACAATCAACTCTCAATACGATGAACAATTATCTAAAACCAGCTACTTTAGCAATTTGATTAACTATTAGTCTATTACTTATATATAACATGTCACCTACTTTTGATGATTGTTTTTTACATATTCAATTCATCTAATAATACATCTCCATAGTTCATATTACAATCTTCGCGTAGATTCTTATAAAACATTTGGCACAGATCATTAATCTATTGTAGATTGACAATGCTTAATTGATAGTCGAGAGCTTTGGAGAAAAAACTATTATTGGTTATTGATTATAGGAACTCGAGCTATAAGAAAATAAAAGAGAAGAGTAACCCATTTGAACAAATTGATAATATTAATTAATTAGGATACTAAACTAATATTTATATATAAATAAATAAGGAAACAAACTATACCGGCCAATCGGCCGGGCACCAACTAGTATGGATAAAAGTTAGGTGTGGTTTGAAGTTATGTCAATAGGAAAAGATCGGCCATAAGCCCATTACCTTCGAGGCCGAAAACCTAAAACAGCTCATTTGCTATTGGGCTAACTTTGCTAAGAATGAAATGGGCGAGGGGAGCCCGTAGGCCCTAATCAACCCCGAAAGACAGATCTTCACCCGCTTAACTAATTCCTTCCAAAAAAGGGAAAAATCAAAAAACTAATTCCTTCCCTGCAACCTTCTTCCTTTCATCGTATACTTCGATTACATCGACCTCCTCCGTCAGGGAAAACTGCCGTTGATCATTGCCATCCTCCTCCACCGCCACCGGAGGTTCTTCTCAATTCGTTCCTGTTCCCTCCTTCGGCGGATCAGAGAAAGCTCTCAAACAGGTACTGTCTACAGCTCCATCAATGGTGGAGTTGCTATACCTGTTTCTTTTCAACGAAATTTAGGTCTTAATGCGCTTGCAATTCGCTGAGTATTGCGACTAATCTGAGCGGTGGAGGCAAATTGGTTTTTTCTGTTGCTTTATATCTTTGATTAGAGTGATTATTTGTTCCTTATAGGCTCAGTTCCTGTAGAGAATCCATGCAAATTCTCCTGATTTGGCTTTGTTGCAGATTTAGATGTGACCCAATTTCGCAATTAGTATATTTGCATGGCATAATTGGATTGCGCCAGGGAATTACTAGAAAAGTTTATGGCTTTCATTTGTTACTACTTTTGAGTTTCATTTCTAGGGTTAGCTCATCTGAAGTGCCTTCGCTTCTCTTCTGCAGATGCTGTCCGTTAAGCGCCTTTAACCCTTTTGGGTGATGATCAAAACCTGACGTTCGAGAACTCTGATGGTGTGTGCTTGTTCTTTTGTTCCTGGTCTGGACCCAAACTCCTCAAGCAACAGTATAAAGCTTGGGTGGAATACCTTAAGTTCATCAGCCACATAGGTTTTCTCAATCGTTATCAGCAAAATGGCAGACCTTTTCACTCAGACGGCGAGCACGCAGCTGTATCGGATGTTTCTGGCCGTTCTCTTCTTCCACACATCAGAATTCATTCTAGCAATTTCCATACATGGGAGATCAAAGGTTTCGCTGAGCTCACTTCTCATCAGCAGAGGCTATCTCGTCGCCATGGCTTTCTCAGTATTGGAGTACGCATTTGAAATATGGATGTTTCCCGACCTGAAAGAACATTGGGGGATCAGCAATTTAGGCCTTGTCATGGTTCTGATTGGGGAGATAATAAGGAAGCTCGCCATTATAACCGCTGGACAAGCGTTTACTCATCTCATCAGGACCCGTCATGAGGAGCAGCACGAGCTGGTTACTCATGGAGTGTACGGCCTTGTTCGTCACCCTAGTTATTCAGCTTTCTTGATCTGGGCAGTGGGTACTCAGGTCATGCTGTGCAATCCTGTCTCGACAGTTGGATTTGCTGCTGTCGTGTGGCGTTTCTTCTCGAAGAGGATACCATATGAGGAGTACTACTTGAGGCGGTTTTTCGGGTCGAATTATCTTGATTATGCTAAACGGACACCTTCTGGGGTTCCGTTTGTGAAGTGAAGGACCCATATGCAGGTTTTTTGTTCATGTGCTGCACTTTGTGGGTTCCTGAAATTAGAGCTTACTCAACAATGGAGTTGTTTTCCTGCGAGTTTGTATAACATCATGGCAGAGCTCAACCAAATGTTTTTGAGCTGCGTACTATGTAGGATAGTTGAAATTTGCACTAGCTTCTTTTTAGTTCGGTATATAGGAAATGTAATCTGAAATGTGTTGCAATGTGCATCTGAAATGTAATCTACAATTCTACCCAAAAAAAAATGTAAACTACAAGTTTGTTCTCTATACTTATAAATTCTTTCTCAAAGAGTATTGCTCCAATTAGTTCTTGGGGCGACCTACGAGGCTGCACGCTTTCAACCCTTCAACGCATAAAACAACAATAAATTAGACATCTACTTGTATCTCAAGTCAAATAACAGCCAATAAATTTGAGCCTGAACCAATTTTCTTAATCGCCAAACTCAATGCACACAAGCTTAACGTCTCGAAGGCTACTACTGCAATCTACCTCTAAATGGACACTAGTAGAGTCAATAGTTACTCTACAAGGTGTCCCTAGATCATCATGTTCATCGTTAAGAAAAAGAGAGCACTTCTCGTAAGCCCCATCTTTGGGCGGGAGGTTCAACAGGCTAGATTTTGGGACAGAGACCTTGTATCTGCTGGAATCAATTCCACACAAATTCTGTTCTTCACCAGTTACCATTAGCCGATGTCGGCGGCCTAAAAGTTCAGTCACGTAATCCATGTCACCAGCAGCTAAAGCATGGCGAACTCGAGTGGAAGAGACTTGACCTTTATCTTTCGAGTCATTTATATCAAGTTTCAAGGGATCTCGTCGATGCTTGTCCATGACTGAATTTATGATGTAAGCCTGGATTCCATGTTCATTGCACAGCTGAAGAAGTTCAGATGTGTCACCAGCAGCTTTGTATCCGAAACGATAGTTCTCCCCTGGAATAGGTTTCTGTTGTTAAGGCACTACCGAAGATGTAAGGAATGAGATGGGAAATATTAGGAGCAAGGTAACAGAGAGATGATTCGCTCTTTACCTGCTACTACTCCGGACACCTCGAGCTCCTTGCATAACTTCTCAACAAACTGCCGGGGAGTGAGATGCCGGACGTTCGAGAACTCCATTTGGAACTCTGCTGGAACAACATTTCCACAGTGTGGAGCCCAGGACGAAAGGACTCTATGCCGATCACACTTTGCAACTATTGGTGGCCTGTAAAATAAAGTACGAATATGAGCGGAGACTCCACTATCCAAGTATAGAGCATAGATTCACTGGATCTGTAAACTTTAGTGCTACAGTGTGACAGCTGCGAAGTAAATTGACAAAGAGAAGCTCTGTTGGCAAACGAAGAACACTTGATGTTTTATGCATTAAAATGAAGAATACCTAGGCTCCCAACCAAGTACTTCAGCCATCCCGACAAAGGATAGTAGATATGGAACTCCAACCTTCGATGCTTGAATTGCAAGTTCTCTGTGACCAATGTGAAGAGCTTCAAACTTTCCAAGTGCTACTATTCCTCCTGCAATAGTGAAGGAAAGGCTGAAAACTATCTAAATTTCAGATTAGACGTGGAATTGCCAGAAAGCTGGATGATTCTAGTATACCAAGAGTATCATTCTAGCAGAGTCAGGAACAATGATAACCCTAAATCTAAACATGTGGTTATTGCATAGACAGAACAAAGCCTTAACTTATTTAAGCTACCATTGCATAAAATTTAGATAGTACATCGTGCAACAAGTGGCCGCTCATTGCAATGTTGAAATATTAGTGTTCAACTACCGAGCTAATAGCAAGTGTATGTTTCTTTCAAGCTAGCAAGTGACCAAAAGGTAGATCGAAATTTATGAGTAGAAACAAGAGGCAAGTGGTAGGCAAAAACAAACCTGCAACTGAGGACAATCCTTCAGAGAGGTTCTTGCAATCATCTTCTCGATCGCTTTGCACAAAGAAAAGTCATCAGCTACTTAACCAAACATGAGGAACAATGCACACGAAAAATAGAACATACAAATAAGAGTCACATACATATAAACACATCGGACCGTGCCAGACAAAGAAAATAAAGAAATGCAGCATCAAGCACATTAAGAAAGCCTTAAATTAACAAACCTAATCAACTTTTCATTTACATTTTCCCTAAATCTCAACTCATCTTTCACAAACAATGAAACTAAGACTTGAGAGAACAAAAAGATATGAGAGGGGCAAGGAATGTTACCTGAAACAATCAGATAAAATGGGAATTTCGCCAGGTGACTTCGACCGGAGGCTTGAGAATGACAAGATTCTTGGCTGCACTGTGCTACGGTACTGGCGGCCTCCAACTACAGCGGTGGATTCAGGTTTGAATATCAGGGAAGAGAGCTGAACAATCCTTGAGCTGCAAAAGCCGAACCCGACTGCAAGTGCTTGCTGGGGATCCCTATAGTACTTGTGCCGGTGGTTGCACTCTCGTAAGTGGTGTGAAATGCGAGAACCACCACCCACCAACATTGTCAAAACCCCCCTTTCCCTTCCCACACTCTTCACTTCTTCATCAACTGCTTGATTCAAACTCTCATCAAAGCTCTCACCGGAGCTCAATGTCTACTGCATGTCAAAAGATCGCAGCTTTATTCATTAATTTCAATCTCCCGGGTCTCAAATTGGAAATCCAATGATTCTTTCATTACAATTCATTTCTTTCACAAATGGAGCGAAAAAGTTACGGAAATTCCACCAGTATGATTTTATTGAGCACAATTAGAATGCAGAATGAATTGGAGCGAATAAGTACTGGAAACCGTACCAAATTACTGGCGAAGGAGAAGAGCGGGCAGAGATATTCTGGAAGAGCATTAGCAAGACGGAGTCGGGCTCTTCTTCTTTTTGCGCCGCCGAGAGAAAAGGCGGGAGAGAAGGGAGAAGTAGACGACGGCGGCGCCGGCAGGGAAGCAAGTCCGTGCGATCGAGAACGGAGAAATGGCAGATAAGGGAAGCTTGGCCGAACGGAGAACACGAACAAAACCAGTAGCGGGCTGCTCTCCGAGTAGGGCTGCAAACGAGTCGAGTCGAGTCGAGTTTTTGCTTAGCTTGAGCTCGGCTCGTTTATTAATTTTTCAGCTCGAGCTCGGCTCGAACTCGAATTTTGATAATCCAGCTCGAGCTCGAGCTCGGCTTGAATAAAAATAATCTAGCTCGAGCTCGACTCGGTAGAGCTCGATAAATGCTCATTAACATAGCTTGTTAAGCTGAGTACAAGCTCGGCTCAAGATGAGCTCGATTTAAAATCATTTTTGCTGGAAAAATGTATAAACATAAGAATTTAAATGATAGAAAGAACACTAGAAACTAGAAATAACATCTAAATTTCATACACATCTGTATTATAAGACAATGTTCATGTTTAAAAGAGTAATTCATCCTTCCACAAGCTCAAAACAAGGCAGCTCGCGAGCTTAGCTCGACAAGCCACCGAATCAAGCTAGCTCGCGAGCTTATCAAGCTGAGCATGGTCTAGCTCAGGCTTGGCTCGTTAACTAACGAGTTGGCTCACGAGCTGGCTTGTTAAATAACGAGTCGAGTGTCGAACGAGTTTTTTCCGATTCGAACGCCGAGTTGCTCGCGAGCGGCTTGGCTCATTTGCAGCCCTATCTCCGAGCCGTGGTTAGGGGTGACTGGTTCGGGCGTTTGGGACGCGGTCAGTACAGCGTCGTTTCAATGGGAAAAGATCTGACTTCTGAGAGAGTAAGACAGAGGACTAGAGGAGCCAGGGCAAGAATGCTGATTGGACCTGTTAAGCAAGTCACGGCCCAATAGGCTTCCGCTCACACCAAAGTGCAACTACTCTTACATCCGAGCCCAGCCCGTTCCCCTAGACTATGGTATATATAATGTATATATATCACTATCTTCATTTTTCAGTTGCATACAATAAGAATTTGTAGTCTGTAACAAAGAATTTAGGGGTCGCTTGGAAGTTGTGATTGTTTTGTTGAGATTGTCATTATGTATGTATTGTTTACAATGCATCGTTTTTATTTTTGTTTTTTTTAGCAGAAACAATACATGGATTGTTTCGGTGATGTGACAGAAACTATCACTAATATTGAGTGATTGTTATATCTCAACTTTTAGTTGTGATTGTTGAGATAGTTGAGTTGATATTGTTTTGGCTCAGCTTTTAGTTGATGCGACATACACAATCACACATACCAAACGTTGTATTCTACAATGCATCAAATTCGACAATACATGTATAATATTATACATGCATTCTCAACAATACATTTATTTAACAATCGCAACTTCCAAACGACCCCTTATACTCCATAAGAAAAGTTTACAAATATTTGGGATAGGGTTTACAAATCGTTGTTGACGTGTACAAACTATTTTTGAACCATTTACAAATAAAAATAGTGCATATGTTCGTTTATTGTTTTCTACAACTATAGGAACGAAACACTCACTAGTCACTTCAACAGTCAATATTTTATCACTTATATAATAATAACAATAATAATAAAATCATTTATCATTTTGTAAGATCACTTACAAGTTACATCAATCATCAGTTGTCGATAGTAAACAATAAACAATCCAATAAAACGTAAAAGTAGCACAAGATAAAACAACAAAGAACTTACATGGTCCCGAAAAATGTGATGACCAGAATAATATTTACAAAAACAACATTGTTTTTATGGGGGGGAAATTGGAGACATCTATTAAGTTACCAAAAGCAAGAAAGGAAATGCAGCTAGCCAAACAAGTCATTTCGTTTATTAAGCTACCAAAACCAAATTTTATTTTTACGTTCAAAAACTTCTGCTTGTACAAATCCAATGGAACAAGGTATATTATGAACAAGCACAAGTCTCTTTTGAAGTCTTCACATGAAAAAATCAGTTTCTGGCCTCTGGAAAATTTTAAAAAAAAAAAAAGATAGCTGAATTAGATCCCAATAATTCTTCTTCCCTCTGTGGTTTCGTGGTGGGAAGTCAATCGCCCAACTCCATCGCCACTCCTACTGAAACGACAGCCGCAGAGGTAAATTGTTGATTGGTTTCTCCCATGTTTCATGGTCGTTTTGGATCTTCTTGCTTCAACAAAGTAATTGCATATCATTGTGCTCCCACCTTTTCTGTCATATCATTGTGTTATTCACTTCGCCTCCACCACTTTCAATTATTCGATCTCGTTCTTGGCCTTTCCATTGACCTATTCGAGAACCATTTTGCATGTTATAATCTATAACCTAAATCATCACCAATTCTTTATTTCGGTCTCCTCACAAGAGAAAACTATTTATTGTTGGGCTCTCTATTCATCCTATTTTTCCCTTACTACTTGGGGATTTTTCAGTTTTTCTATAGTTGGAGGAGGGAAGGTGAGGAACTCCGCCTATAACTTTTGTGATGGAGGTATGACTCTTTAATTACCAGATTATTATATGGATTTGTTTCCTTTATAATTTAATCTGAGTTCTTTGAGGAATTTTACAATGTTTTATCGTATTGATAATTTTATTTTAAAAAAAATCATTCATGGTACAGACCGAATTTTTACCTTTAACGTTACTTATGGTATAAACTTAGTTTGTATCTTTATATTTCTTGTACAATTCTTTTTATGATACAAACTGAATTTGTACCTTTATGATACAAGTTGAGCTTATACCTTTAATGCAATGCTACAAGTTCATTTTTTTATATCGAAGCACCAATACTTTAGAATATAGTAGAAGGGTTCTAGTTCTAACGCAAATACTCCCAAACAAATTATAGATAAAAAAATGGTGAAATCACTAAGTTGTTCCTTATATGGAGCTATATACACGTATATAATATCATTTGTGATGTGTCGTATTGTACTGGGCGGTTTTGTCGATTAAATCATTTCCCTTTGGTTAACCCATGATTTGTTTTATCATAATATTATAATTACTTTTTAGCTGCTTAGTCATTATACCTCTGTTAATACTCTGAATCGTTAGTCTCACCAATGAAACCATTTTATGTTTTAACAATTCATGGTATTTAATCCTTTGTTCTCCTGGAAAACGTATTTAATAGTTTGTACTATGGAAAGTACACTTGCCATTATGTCCTCTGTTTGTTGGATTGTCTTCTGGAGTTCTGGTAGTGAGAAGTGTGTATGCCCACCAAGCCTTGCCTTAGAAATCCAGCAATGTAGGAAGGAGCAGATACAATAAAACTAAAAATGGGGAGAAAATACAGAATAAAGAGTAGAGACAGAAAGATGACTTCCAAATTGAGGTTATTACATATTTGCCTTAGCCTTTACTTTTTCTCAAACATAAAGTTACACATAATCTTAGTAGTAGGCAGGGAAGGGTTGTGATTAGGCTGTTAATTTTGCCAATCATCATGATTAAATGAAAACCAAGAGACTTAATTGTTAATTCATCCATCCAAAGAGTTCTGTGTAGTTGGTGTTTGATTAAGAAACTTCACATGGTTTCCTCCTATAGAGTTCTATTAATTGCATGTCACCAAAACATATTTATATGTAATGAAGGTCTTAGGTACTTAATTAATCAGTTTTGAGGTCAAATAGAAGTGCATGGAAGATTGACAACCAACCCCACAAACATTGAGGTTTCTTTCACATGTTGGTTAGGTTAGGTGAAACTTGTAACATTGTAACCGTTATTTGAGTTGGCATGCCATTTTCATTTGCTTGTTATACAGTCTAGCTACATGTACATATGAAAATCAGAAAGAAATCCAACCACAGTATTATAAAGTAGACAACACGATATATATGTTTTCCCGAATATAACTAGGTTGCAATAATGTTTACTTGATACAAATTAGGTGTGCCCTCTTATGTGTTACAATGTCTACTTGTTTTTACTTCAATCTTTTTGTTAGGACTAACCAAGAAATAAAAGTATACATCGGACGTATTTTGAGACGGATACAAATTTATACAATTAATTAGAAGTTCAAGACGTTAACAAATAAAACTCTATACGACCAACTCATCCACATTAAAGAGAAGTATAATTCGAATTGAATACAAATTTCTAACCAAACAAATCTCTCATTTGTGATCTATCTTTTCCCGCACATTCTTATGCAACACTCTTTCACTGAGCGGAGCGGCGGAGCCTAATTGCAGAGTGTCACAAGTGCCTTCCTAGCTCTGCTCCATCATACTCGTCTTGTGGTTTCGTAGTAATTCGCTTTGACTATTGTACTTCGTCATAAGTCCTTGGGAATTATATGAGTAGTTTTTGAATTGGAAGATTCAATAGTGTTTGGTTTCAATTGCTTTTGTGCGCAAAACACATTAGGATGATTTTGTTTTTACGATGTATAGTTTATTTATTGTCCGAACAATATCAAGGATAACCAACATAGTGTTATATATATAGCAATGAGCAGGATTATCGTAGGGCTTTCAAACTAAAGGAAACCATTCCGCTCATGACTTATTGTCTCTGATTGTATCTCGTACTTTCTTGTTCAGAATATTTCTCCATTTGCATTCCTACCCAGGTCAACCCATCATCATTTACACTTAGATACAACATTAAATCATCCTTCACCTGCATTAGTTTTTTTTCAGAGTAAGGAGCCCTTAACTTACAATATAACACTCTTACAATCAAAATGAGAATTGAAAAGGAATCAGTTATTGGAGCTAACCTGTTAGTCATCCATGAGTACTATAGTGCTTTGGTATACTCATCATTAGCCTGGATTTGTCTAGTGCCAACTTGGGATGTTACTAATCTGTACCAAAAACAACAACCACAACAAAAAGGAAGCTTCTTTGGTTTGCACAACATAACTAGCAACTCTAAATTACAACTGGATTAGGTATGTACCAAATTTCCCAAAATTCCACTCTCTCTAGCTTCTCTGTCTCTGTTTGCTTAACTGAGATAGCCATGGAAGCTCTGGACTTCTGGATTTGCCCTTAACTGAAATTTCTCCAACCCCCACTCACATGGCGACCTGTACGTTGTAACTAGGCCAGCTGCAAACTGTCTGATCAGATCACCCAAGCCAACATACTCATCATTCATGGCCATGACCATGGGACCCCACATCTTTCGAGTTCTGAACCCTTCCACATTGTCATTTTGCCAATGGTCAGAAAATGGTGGCTCCCAACTCAAACCTTTGACCCTAGATTAGAACAAAAGTTCTATTCATATATGAGGGATTGATCCCCATTAAGCATGTCCTTTTCTAAATTTAATAGGGTTTCAATTCTTCTGGACTTCTTGTTGTTACCAACTATGGTTCTCAATATTTGACCTAAACGGCTAAACCGAACTCAAATGCCTTTTTGAATGGTGAAAATGAACCCTATAATCACGAAGTATACCCATTACCATAAGTATAATCCAAATAGCCATTTTGCTTGGTTCTGTGTGAAGCCAGCTCTGAACCTGATCTAGGAGGATAGCAACTTATGGTCTGCCAGTAAACAGAACTCCATAATCATACCCCACCATTCTTCACCCAAGCCTTTCCTTCTCGTTAGGGAATGAGACCAGACCACGCCCCCCAGAAAAGAATAAAAAGAAATATTAACTTTGAAATCACTCAAGTCTCAAACACCTCCTTTGTCTCTCTCTCTCTCTCTCTCTCTATCTCTCTTTATCCCCTGTTTCGCTGTCCATCTTCTTCTTTCCTTTCTCTCTAGAGAGAGAGATATGAAGAAGAGAAGGCAGCAGCTGAAAGTTGTTAGCAGAAGATACACAAAACTAAGGTGGAGAGGGGAACTGAAAAACAATCCTTGAGAATGACTTCTCCCCCTCCACCAGCACCCTAAACACCCAGTTTCTTCCCAAGACAAACCCATCTCACCAAATCCCATTTTCTTCCCAAAAAAAATCCTCCCCAACAACAAAGAAGAGAAAAAGATTGGTTCTTTGGATGTAAGTAAGTATGTAAGCAAGTCCCTTTCTTTTCCACTAAGCTTTTATCAAACCTCTGTTTTCTTATTCCCTTCTTCTCCTGCTTCTAATTTCAGTTTCTTCTACCCACACACTTCTGTTTATCAAGTCTTTATATAATACAATCTCATTCTTCTTTCCCTTCAATTGCTTTCGCTTCTTCTTTTTTCCTTAACATGCAGCCGTCGATTCGAAGGAAATCCCATCACTTCTCGTCTTTCACAGCGGCAGCAATGAAGCAGAGGAAGAACAACAACCTCTCTGTTTTCGTCGTCGTCTTCTCCATCTTCCTCTTCGGGATCTTCATGTACAATGAAGACGTCAAGTCAATGGCCGAGTTCCCCTTCTCCTGGCCCACTTCCCAAGAAGCCGCCCAAGATCCCGACTCAACCACCGCCGCTGTAGAGTTAGTAGAAGAAGAAGGAGACGATTTGGACGACGTGGAACTGCCGCCGGAAGATTGCGATCTGTACAACGGCCAATGGGTGTTCGACAACGCGACCCACCCACTGTACAAGGAGGAGAAATGCGAGTTCTTGACGGCGCAGGTGACTTGTATGCGGAACGGAAGGAAGGACTCCATGTACCAGAACTGGAGGTGGCAGCCCAGAGACTGCTCTTTGCCCAAGTAAGTGCGAAGCTAATTGAAAAGAATTTCAGAGTTCAGTGATGAATGATGATTGATGAATTTGGTGCTGGTGTGGGGGGAAAAAAAGGTTCAAGGCGAGGCTGCTGCTGAAGAAGCTGAGGAACAAGAGGCTGATGTTCGTTGGTGACTCGCTGAATCGAAACCAGTGGGAATCAATGATTTGCTTGGTCCAGTCCGTGATCCCTCCAGAAAGAAAGAGCTTGAACAAGACGGGTTCTCTGGCTGTTTTCAGGATCGAGGTAAAAATTTAAAATTACTCTTTACGGTACCTATTTTCCTTTTTACAGTTTGACCAATTCCTCCCCTGTTTTTTTCTTCGAAAGGAGGGCGCAGTGTCTCTGTTTTTTCCTCTTGGTGCCAAATTTCATTGCTTGAATTATGAAAGGGAAGAGCATAGAATCATAAATGGGATTGCTTTTGTCATGTTCTTGCTAAGATAAGGTAGATTAGGTTGTGGCCAAGCTTTGAATGAAACCCCCAGTATTAGAAAAATCCTATTTTTATTGAGATTTGGAAGATATCGCCACGCTGCTTTTGAAAGCTTTCTCTACCCACCCCATGCACAGCTTTAATTCCCTTTCTCTGTCTCTTTTGTTCACCATTATTGATCTTTTTTGGCCTCTGTTTTACAACTATTGAACAAAATGGAATCTCTTGAATCTTTTTGTTTGTTTAATCTGAAAACCCACCTAATACAAAAACGATTCTGTTTTACTCAAGAGATGTATCTGACTTTTGGTTTGATGCCGACCTCCGATTCAATATTATTTTACTCAAGAGATGTATTCTGTAACAAGCAACCAATCAGTCAAACTATAGGAAGGATAATTAACGAAAATGATTGGGTGTGGGTGTTAGAGAGAGTGGCTTATGGTGAGAAGGCTCTGATACAATGTCATGAACTAGTTGATCCCAATAACTCGAGTTGTTGGGAGAACGTTATGCTGGATCTTATACCACTCTCTAACAGTGAGTGGCTGCACTGCAGGACTACAACGCGACGGTGGAGTTCTACTGGGCGCCGTTCCTGGTGGAATCGAACTCCGACGACCCGTTGATGCACAGCATCCTGAACAGGATCATAATGCCCGAGTCCATAGACAAGCACGGCGCCAACTGGAAGGACGTGGACTACCTCATCTTCAACACCTACATCTGGTGGATGAACACCTTCACAATGAAAGTCCTGTAAGTCCTCCTGACCTCAATTGCTATTCCTCAATCCTAATCATGTATATGCTAAATTTCATGCATTACGGGTTATTTGCTTGCTTATCTCTCGCGCCACGCGTGGCACAGACGAGGATCGTTCGATGATGGAGCAACGGAGTACGAAGAGATCTCACGGCCCGTAGCTTACCAGAGAGTGTTGAATACCTGGTCCAACTGGGTTGACCAAAACGTGGATCCTAATCGTACTATGGTGTTCTTCAGCAGCATGTCCCCTCTCCATATCAAGTAACCCCATCTATTTCTTCTCACCTTCGTTTACTAATCCGTGATCTAATGTTGAGTGTTAGTAAACTAATCATGATCTTTATTGTAGTAAATTGCATGCATTAATGTAATTAGGTTATTTAATTATAATAATATACGGAATAAAAGTACAACAAAGTGTCGGCTGTTCCAATTTGACCATTGTATTGCTTATCTTACACGCTTCTCTGTAATTTAATTATTTTTAGCAACGAGATTAAATATTTTATTTTTTTATTACAGGAGCGAGGACTGGGAGAATCCGAGCGGAATAAAGTGTGCGCTCGAAACGACGCCGATTCTGAACCAAACGATGCCGCTGGAGGTGGGGACGGACCGGCGGCTGTTGGTGATAGCGGCGAACGTGACGGCGGGGATGAAGATTCCCGTCCACTTCAACAACATAACGAAGTTGTCGGAATACCGGAAAGACGCGCACACGTCGGTGTACACGATCCGGCAGGGGAAGATGCTGTCGCCGGAGCAGCAGGCGGATCCGGCGACGTACGCCGACTGCATACATTGGTGCCTGCCCGGGTTGCCCGATACGTGGAACGAGTTCCTCTATACCCGCATTATTTCTCGCCCCTGACAATTTAGGGAGCTGAGGGCAGAACAGTAAAATAACGCCCGCAATCACCATACAGCCCAGAGGGGAAAAAGAAAAAAAGAATGATTTTTGGTTCTTTTTGTGAATTAATTTTGGGCAATTTTTATTTACTTTTGCAAAATGTGAAGAGGGTTACTGTAAATTGAATTTTTTTACTGCTAGGATGCCCGCCGGTGGAACATAAGGTGGTGTAAACATAAAACTCTATCGATTCTGGCATCTGATGTCTCTCTTTTTTTTTTTTTTTTTTTACTGCCTTTCACGGTAACTCGAATTCTGAGTGCCGCGGTAATTTTACGATGGGAACGGCGTATAGGGTTAAGGGAAGTGAAAGGCACAAAATGAGGTGATTGTGCCGTTAATTGGGGCGGGAAAGGTGGAGTGGGAGACCAGCACATTAGCCTTTTGTTTCTTTTTGTTTTTATCACTGTTTGCAACTGTAAAATGTCACCGCTACAAAGCAGAATAATGATTGCAGAAGAAGACTGTCTCAAGTAAATTGTCAAATTATGAGCCTTAATTAATGGGGTTTACTTCCATCTACCAAAAAATGGTGTTTACTCCTTTATTAGGCTAAGTTTTTACATTGGACCACTCATGTCATCAAGTAAAAAAGAGAAAACAAAAATAGTCAATACACCAATCGAATTCACGAAACAAAGAGAAATCCTAATACTTAAATGACATGTTTTGTATTGAAATGGACAACCCATATAAGCAAGGTTTCTATCAAGTTAAGATCTTCCAATATTACAAGTTACACTTTATTTTGATAACATACGATAATCGATATTGTCATTATTATGATAGATTAAACGAATATATATATTTTTGTATCTACATTACACAAATGTAATTATTGCATGCTAAAAATTTTAAACAAGAAAAGAGGTCGAGTGCTTTTATAATGCATGAATCCTTGGACAATTATCCGTCTATAAACTCAATAAGAATTCTACGGTCCTTTGTGAACCCTAGATTATGACGCATACTATTGCTAAGAAGGCATTGTGTTCTATAGCTAAAAAAAACTAAGAATTTGGTATCTTGTGGTACAACATTGTAAATTGTTCAGATACTGCAGGGTAAAACCTTGTTAGTACTTAATATTCCAAACTTTAGTTTCCAACGAATTCCACAATCAAAACATTCAATCCCCTCAGACAAAAAAAAACTGAATCCCCTTAGCGACTAGAAGAGAGCAGTTTGGAAGTTCACCAAATCCAAAGATCCTTTTGGTCACCATCTCTACTCTCATGGTTTGCTGAACAACTTCTGATCACCCCATTAACCAAAAACTATACAAAATAATCCCGCCACATTGTAAATTCTAAACTTCATTTCCACAAAACTGAAAAAAAGATGAAACCTTTCACAACCCCAACCCACACCCTATCCAACTCTTCCAAGCCAATTCTCACCGTCGCGGCAATCTTCCTCCTCTGCTTCCTGGGATGGGTTTTGTTCATCGGAAACAGGGGAGACCCGAGCTCTGTTTTCCGAATACCCAATCCCCGATCCGACGACGCAAAACGAGAAGTTGAAGCTTGCGATATATTTGACGGAGAGTGGGTTATGGACAACGAGACAACAAGGCCCTTGTACAGAGAGGAAGACTGTGAGTTCCTATCGGAGTGGACGACTTGCTTGAGGAACGGAAGGAAGGATGCTCTGTTTCAGAAGTGGAGGTGGCAGCCGCGCGACTGTTCGTTGGCCGTGTTCGACCCGAGGCTGTTGTTGGAGAAACTGAGAGGGAAGAGGATCATGTTCGTTGGGGACTCTGTGCATCTTAACCAGTGGCAATCTTTGGTCTGCATGGTTCAGTCGGCTGTTCCTCGGGGCAGCAAGAAGGTGGTGTATTCTGATGAGTACACGCAAGCTTTTCAGATTCAGGTAAATTCTTTCTCCCGCACGATATTTTGAAAGGTGTTTTTTTTTTCAAGTAATTCGTGAATTGCGAGCACTACTTACTCTACCACGTAGCTGCCATAATTTGAAAACAGATTGTTTATCGTTGAATGAAAGTATATTTTCTCAATTTTTGTAATCTATATCTCTTATGTCTGAAAATACTAATTTCCGCCCCTCCAATTTCTGTATTCTATATCTCATTTGTCTGTAAATGAGCTAATTAATGACCTAAATCTGTGTACTCTTTATTTTCTTGTGGTGTCAGATTTCTTGTTATATGTTAAAACACTATAGAAATAGATTTGTGCTTTATATACAAAAAAAAATACATTTTCACAGATGTACAATGCAAGCATCGAGTATTACTGGGCGCCATTCCTGGTTGACTCGAACTCGGACCCTCCAACAATGAGAGACGGCAGAACAGAGTCCATAGTCAACCCGGATTCCATCTTCTCCAAGCGCGGCGAGGCCTGGAAACAAGCCGACTACCTCATCTTCAACACCTACGCCTGGTGGCTCAGATATCCAACCATCAAACTACTACTGTAAGCTCCATCTCATAAATCACTATTCACCACCACCAAGTACATTCGAATCAGTCCAATTGATAAAATCCATATTAAAACAGACGTGGGCCGTCGTCGTCGTCGTTTGCTGACGTGGCACCGGAATACGACGAGATCGAACGGCATCTAGGGTACGAGAGAGCGCTGCGGAGGTGGGGCGAGTGGGTGGATGAAAATGTCGATCCCAACCGCACCTCTGTCTTCTTCACCTCCATGTTCCCTCAACATCAATGGTGAGTTATTACAGAACGGAACGCAAAACAAAAAAAACAACGAGCTTCATCATGTCGGGAATTTGTACTAATCTCTTGGGAGTGGAACCACATTTTAATGTTAACAGGAGTCTAGATTGGAATAACACAGACGGCGTACGATGCGAGAAGGAGACGATGCCTTTTCAGAACGTATCCGTACCACTGAATGTGCAGACGGATGTGAGATTTTATGGGGTGACAAGCAGAGTGCTGGCGTCGATGAGAACTCCGGTGAACTTGCTCAACATAACAGCTCTCTCGGAGCGACGGAAAGACGGCCATCCTTCCGTTTACGGGACGTATGGTGGTCAAGTGCTGACGCCGGAGCAGAAATCTAATCCGGCGGCTTATGCAGATTGCCTGCATTGGTGTCTCCCTGGAGTGCCCGACACGTGGAACGAATTGCTGTACAATCGGATCTTGGCCTACTGATATCCCAAGTTTTGTTCATAAACGAGAGAAAGGTAAAACCACGGAGCAATTTCTTGTAATCCTTACAAATGGGTCCACTAATTACCTTCTCGTGTCCATGAAGAGAAACAAACTACGGAAAGATCTGAATCTTCGTAATCCTTACAAATGGTCCTGCTGGCTGGCTGGCTGGCTGGCTAGTCAACACTCGACGGGTTTATGCTTAGAGCTGTCAAAATGTAACCGACCCGAGTAACCCGCCCAATTAACCCGACCTGTAATCTGATTTGACTAAAAGTCAATGACCCGTAACTTGTCCGACCCGCAACCCGGCCAACTCGCAATCCGATCGACCTGCAACCCTATTAACCCGCAACCCAACCAACCCAAATTCGTAATCCAACCAACCCGCAGCCCGCTATAATAGAAGGAATTCGATGAAGATAAACTATAAGTTGACATTTGAAATCCTAGTTCACTAAAGTCTGATCATTACATAATCAATTATTAATTTAGTATAATAAATTAATAATATACATCATCAACCTATTAACGCATATAACATCATCAAATGTTGATTTAGATACATCATCAACCTAATAGTGCACATAACATTATAAAATATTAATTTTAGCATAATAAGATAATTATAAAATTTAAAATCCAAATATCATGGTCCTATTATAAAAAAGACTAATAATAGTTCACAAAAGTCTGATCATAAGCAACTCCAAATCACACCACATAGAGCGCAGCCTTACTACGAAAAAATTGGAAGTTTTTGAGCTACCAAAATTAATCCCGCTTCATTTTTCATCTTCCCTCCCACCGGAACCAAAAAAGCCCGCTTTTTAACATTTTCCATTCTTTACATTTTCTCGTAGTGCTCCAAAATTATAAGCAAAATTTTGATTCTGGAGCCAAATATTCGGCAACTAAAATAGCAGGCGGGAAAAATTGTGGCCGGCAAAAATGGAGCAAAATTTTGGTGAGGAAAATTAAAGTGTCTCAATTCTTATAGAGTTCAAATTATGAGTTGTGTTTTTTTGGAGTCCCAACTTTGAAGTCGTGTGGTCCAAAAGATGAGGGAGAAGATTTTGAGTATAAATTTTATTTTATAGAATAATGAGAGTTATCACCCGATTGACCCGTAACCCGATTGGCCTGCAAAAAGTAACGCAATGTGCTCGTTCGCAAAACCCGCAACTCGATCTCGCCCGTCCCGCAACCCGATTGACCCGCACCCGATTAACCCGTAACCCGATTGACCCGCAACCCGAGTGACCCGCAACCCGACCAACCCGCAACCCGAATTAACCCAGCCCGAACCCGTCCGATTGACACCTTATTATGCTTAAGTCCTTGACTTTGCCAGGTTAATATATTGACTTAATAAAAGCGCTTAATTAATTAATTAATGAGTTGACAAACGGCCGGCCTATGCATACGTACAGCTGAACCAGTCTGATCTCTATTTTGTCCAAAGAAAAGGGGCTTAGCCTGCAAAACTTGATGGATTCATCAATCATTAGTAGTCAAGCCAAGTGTGTTCATTATTATTTATTTATGACTTGGTAATTAACGTCAGCAGGCTGAGTTTTGTTTCCCCGTTATTTTGACTGGGTGTTACTAAGAACCAGTACTGTGGGATATATTAATATAGCCTTAATTTCCAACCCCCGGGGTGACAAACACCATTCAGCGATTGCGATTGTGTGCACATAAGAAGAAGTAATAACGGCCGGCGGCCGGTCTTAAATTGGTCGACGGAATAAACTCGGTCAAATCTTGCCCTCTATCGAGTAAAACTTAAGCAATTCCTATTGCCGGACTGTCCTGTATCATTGGAACCTAACAAAGTAGGCGGTCAACCTGCATATATTATATTTATGGGTGTGATTGCCCTGCTCGGTTGCCTCACTATATAATGCAACTAATTGTAAATTAATACTGATGGGTCCATTTAGATGAAAAATTATAACGGAGCAATTTTATATAATTGTCTCGCTTTGAGATAATTGTGCAAATTAACTCGTTTGTCCGTAAGAAATTTGGATGACTCAACTTGGCCAGGCAAACTTTGAATTGATCCGATTTGAGGCAAATCCAATTATTTGGGGGATGGAACAGGGTATTCGAACTTGCTCCTTATAAAATTACTCATTTTATAAAACGATACAACTAGTCAGATTATCTCGTTTCTTAATTGTCAATCCAATCCACCCATCGAGATGTTTATTAATACATAAAACTTTTCATGTTTTCATAAGAATGACTGGATCTTAATAATTTAATAGCCAAATCTTGTATAATATTACAAAATGGCCTCATCCATCATAATAAACGATATCGTTATTGAACCTGCACATCAGCATCCAATTTGTAAAAGGTCGATTAATTCTTTTTTTAACAGAATTCAATAGCTATATTTTTTATCTTTACGCAAAGACGACGGTGATAGAGAGAGAGCCCAACAGTGCCCGCGCGTTGAAAAGGAGGGGAAGCAATTCTCCACACAATGGAGACCAAACTACCTCGGCACCGACTAACAAAAGTTTAGATGTTAAACTGGCTTTCAATAGATTTGTCTAAATTTTTGTACAAAATCAAAATTTTACCCTTTTGAATTCTATTAGTAAGAAATAAATTACATCCCCAGATGTTGAGAAAAATGTTTGTTGTGTACTTGTACCAGCTACCAAGCCATTTTTCAAGATGCATAAGTTAGACGCGCTATCAAGGTTGTCAACCCGCGAGTCGACCCACTTTGACCCTAATTCGCTGAGAAAAACGGGCCGCACGTATCCGCCGTGTCGACCGCTACAAGGTATCTGGTTGGAGGTCAAATTGTGTCATTTTTTCTTCGGTTTGCGAAATACGCCTATTTTCGATTTTTATTTTCGCCTACCTCAATCTTTGGAATTCTTAGGGGTCGTTTGGGAAGTTGCGATTGTTTTGTTGAGATTGTCATTATGCATGTATTGTTTACAATGCATCATTTTTTTGTTTTTTTATCAGAAACAATACATGGATTGTTTCTGTGATGTGACAGAAACTATCACTCATTTTGAGTGATTGTTATATCTCAAATTTTAGTTGTGATTGTTGAGATAGTTGAGTTGAGATTGTTTTGTCTCAGCTTTTAGCTGATGCGACAAACACAATCACACATACCAAACGTTGTATTCTACAATGCATCAAATTCGACAATACATGTATAATATTATACATGCATTCTCAACAATACATCTATTTAACAATCGCAACTTCCAAACGAGTTGAACATTTGAATGTTTATGTTATATAAGTGTGTGTGAATTTTCACTATATGTTGGATCTAAATACGACATGCTGCTTTAGTGTAATGTTATATGTTATTACTCATATGTTAGATGAGATTTGATATAATTTATCATGATAAGTACAATATAATCACTCTTTTCATATTTCCAGACTATAACAAGCTAAAACGGGTGACCCGTTAACCACTTAACCCACTATCTCAACCGGATCCGGGTCAATTCGCGGTTTAACAACCTTGGGCGCTATGCTAATGATAAGTTCAGCTTTGTCGTTACATCATTAATTTGACCCAGCTCTTCGCCTTGTCATGACCAAACCCGACAAATTAAAGAAAAGAACAAACAAGAATAAATTCAATGCTAATCTGTGTGAGTCATTAACATTGGTGCGGCTGATTAACTGGCGATATGGATTATAAATTATCTGTCCAAAACTAGGGCTCCTCGAACTAGTGTGCAAAACAAATATTCCCGTCAAAATTAAGCATTTAGCAAATAGCAACAAGGTACATGCGATTGGAAATGAGCAAAAAGAAGAAATTATGGATGGGGAAGTTTAGGGGATTCTGCCATGAATCGGAATAAATAACCTAGCAAACACAGGATGCAAAGAAAAGCATATCATTCGGCAAAAGGAAGAGCGAACCAGGAGGTTGCCTCTCTTCCTCCCTCCAAATGTAGGATGAATACAAATGCGACTGATGATTTTGTGATTTTGTCATGTGGGAAGATGCAACGGTGTCATTATTTCTCATATGGGAAGTTGCACGATAACTAGAATGAATCTTAAAGGAGCTAAAGAGGACCTTGAATTTGTATGGTAGAGAGGTTATATATAAAAATGTATAGTCGAACTTGACTCCACAATCGCAATTGACATTATCATAAAATAGAAAGTACGATGTTCAATCGACATGACCTCGTTACTCAACAAATTGTTAGCCGTTTGAGTTTTGATTGGATTTTGGCACATATCTATTTGACGTGAGAGAGTCAAGGTTCAAGACATTAATTACTTTCGTGTGACATCGTATGTTCCTATGTCCAAACTATTTCGGTTTATAAAATTCGTATAACACATTTAATCACCATATATTAAATACTAAATGAAATGCACCATTAATTTAGTGACAAAGTAAAACACTCCTATACATTTTATACAATTAAGTGAATCGGTCCTAATTAGTTGTTAGAGATGTTAACAGAAGTGCATGGGTATGTTTTAATTTGACCAGGTGGGTCATTTTCTTTGGTTAAACGTAAAGTTCATTGGTGGAAGGTGGAATCAGTCTCAGTTAAATGCAACTTTTCGACTACCCATTAAGAGAAAAACCCGTTCTCTGTGAAGGTTTCTTTTTGGAACGAAGACCGTGGGAAAACTATATGCGGCTGTTCTTCTTAGAATTCTTAATCAAGAAGAATCAGCTTGGACCCAGTTGTTTTATTTTTTTCTTTATAATTTTTTTGGTCGAAACCAATTTTTTTTTTTCATTTTCGTGCCTCGAGCTGGAAAATGGCCATGCCCATAACATGTCGCACCGACTCCAGCGCATTCCCAACTCAACGTTACAGATTTCTCCGCTTTTGACCATTGACGTGCCCCAATGGTAACCGGCCACGATTTGCACATTAAATAATAAAAATAAAACGGGGGGAGAGAGAGAAAGAGTGACTTGGTCGTTAACTAACCGCCAGAATTTTGACCATGGGAGCTATTTCACTCTCAGCCTCGCGCGTGAGGATATGAGTTTATCTAATTAGTAAAATACTATATTAAAAAAAGGTATATAAATGCTTTGTTTAAATCAGGATAAAATCCATTAAGAAGTTTAAACTGAACAAAATCCAGAAATATATGGTAGCTGAAACGGTTATTCGTCTAAATCGATCTGACTAATTCAGTTTTACCATTTCGTGCTGTTTTTATTTTCTTATGAAGTTGTTGAGACATTACAAAATCAAAATGGTCTAATTGTAATTTTGTTATCAAACTGAAATTTTCCTTATGTAAAATTAAAATATGGGAGAAACGTAATTATGTTATGATGTTTGATGTAAATAGGGCTGCAAACGAGCTGAGTCGAGTCGAGCTTTTGCTCAGCTTGTACTCGGCTCGTTTCAAAAATTTTCGGCTCGAACTCGAATTTTGATCATCCAGCTCGAGCTCGAGCTCGACTCGATTAAAAATAATCCAGCTCGAGCTCGGCTCGATAGAGCTCGATAAATGCTCATTAACACAGCTTGTCAAGTTGAGTACAAGCTCGGCTCAAGATGAGCTCGATTTGAAACCATTCTTTGCTGGAAAATGTGTACAAATAAGAATATTATAAACTAAAAATGATAAAAAGAACACTAGAAACTAAAAATAACATCTAACTTCCATACACATCTTTCTTAACATGATAATTTTCATGTTCAAAAGAGTAATTAATCCTTCCACAAGCTCTAAACAAGCCAGCTCGCGAGCTTAGCTCAACAAGCCACCGAGTCAAGCTAGCTCACGACCTTATCAAGCTGAGCATGGTCTAGCTCAAACTTGGCTCGTTTACTAACGAGTCGGCTCGCGAGCCGGCTTGTTAAATAACGAGTCGAGTGTCAAACGAGTTTTTTTCGATTCGAACGCCGAGTTGCTCGCGAGCGGCTTGGCTCATTTGCCGCCCTAGATGTAATAAAAGAAACCAAGGAAGTAAATGATTAATATGACTAAAAAAAAAGAGAAAAGGAATAGATCCATTACCCTGTACTTAACCTAATTTTTCTTTTATCCAGAAATCAGCTCAAAGAACCAGAACCTAATTGTTCTTTTTAAAGGTAAACCTAATTTTTTTATGATCAAACGTGGAACTCAGTAGTTAGGCGCGTGGGACGTATCCATCCGCTTTAAACCAAAAGGAAAATTCCATCCAACGTTCAAGCCGAGTCAATCGCAAGTCAATTTCACAAACACGTTGCCGGCTGGCTGCCATCTCTCCCTCCCTACTATATAAACCCTGAACCAAATCGGCGGAAGAAGAGAAAAAAGAGGGACACAGAGCAGAGCAACAAAGAAAGAGAGGGGAAAACTCAAAAAAGAAGAAGAAAGAAAAAGGAACGAGCAGAAAGAGACGAAAAAAATTAATCTCAATCGACGCCGGCCGGTAATATGTGCTCAGTGGCAGTACCGGTTCCGAAATCGCCGATTTTCGCATCGCCGAGGATGCAATCGATCTTCTGCAAGCCATGCCCCTCTCCGAGCAGCATCCACAGCCCCCGATCAACAGCCGTCGTGTCGTCGTCGCCGCGGCTGTCCCTGTCTTCTAGTTCTTCGCCGCCGACGTCGATGTTATCGCTGAGAGTGAACGAAGCGGCCGGGAATCCCGGCGCGGTGCTCAAGAGGAAGAGGCCGGCGAGGATAGATATCCCGGTGGCGACGAGAAGCTTGGGGTTGTGTTTGGAGACGCCGAGATTGGCAGAGGAAGAGAGATCAGATGTGGTGGAGGTGGAAGGAGATGGATATTCCGTTTATTGCAAGAGAGGGAGGAGAGGATCCATGGAGGATCGGTACGCAGCTTCCGTCAACGCTTCCGATTCTAAGCAGGTGAGAAATTCGATTCTCCGGTCATCTCTTCGATTCAATCTTTCGTGTGGGTAAAATAAATGAAAATTAGGTCAAAAACTCAATTCCGCTTCTCGATTGCCGGCAGGCTATGTTCGGGATCTTCGACGGACACGGTGGCGCGAGAGCCGCCGAATTCGCCTCCAAGAATTTGGGGGAAAACATCTCCGCCGAACTATCATCGTCTTCTAGATCTGACGATAACGGATTCCAAGAGGCGATTAGAAAGGCCTATTTGAAAACCGATGCAGATTTCCTCAACGAAAACGCTCACGGCGGAGCATGCTGTGTCACGGCGTTGATACAAGACGGAAACCTCGTGGTGTCAAACGCCGGCGACTGCCGCGCCGTGATGAGCAGAGGAGGAGTCGCGGAGGCGCTCACGTCCGATCATCAAGCTTCTCGTCCCGACGAGAAGGAGCGAATCGAGGCCCTCGGCGGTTATGTGGATTGCTGCAGAGGCGTATGGAGGATTCAGGGATCTCTCGCCGTGACGAGAGGGATCGGAGACGGGCATCTCAAGGAGTTCGTGATCGCCGAGCCGGAGACCAAAGTCGTGAGAATCGAGCCTGATTGCGAGTTCCTGATCTTGGCCTCCGATGGGCTGTGGGATAAGGTAAGAGACGATTGATTTAATTTTGTTCGCAGTTCGTGTTAAGCTTTTGTGTTGATTGGGGAGGGAAACTCAATTCGAATTCGTTCCATTTCAATTTGCAGGTTTCCAATCAAGAAGCACTTGATCTGATCCGCCATCTGTGCACTGATGCCGAGAAACCAAAGCCAGCCTTAGCCTGCAATCAACTCGCAGAGTTGGCTGTGAGGAGGGGCTCCATGGATGACATCAGCGTCATGATCGTCCAATTGGCTCGTTTCCTCCATTGATTCCACACAAGAGAAGAAGCTCCAAATCTTGCCCCGACTGAAAATTATGCTGACGCGGAGCTAATCGAGCACTGCATCAACATAAAACCACGATCGGAGGAAAAAATTTGGAGCACAAGCGTGGCGATGTGTGATTTGATAAATAGATGATGACAATGATATGTAAGAACATTTACGTTTTGAGCAATTAGGTAGCGGTAGAAAGAAGGCCAGCCGCAGGAGCTGATTAAATCGTATGTAGATAAATACGTAGCCACGACTCGCATACTTATAGTTGCTTGGTTCAGAAAATGTTCGACAGTACTAATCATCTAAATTTCATACTTCCAACTTGTTTATAGATTTCACAAAGAATGAAAATCGTCAGTGATATAATTTCACTAAATTTACTTAAATTCCACTCACTCTTTTAATTTTGGGACCAACACCAGAATTTCCCGTAATGATTAGTTAATTACACTATCTTATTCTATCCAGCCATTGTAAATATGCATGGTTAGTGAACACTAATCCATCGAGTGATCGAGATTATAATGGTTGGCTACTTGGCTAGGAGTCAAAAAAACGGTAACAAACTAACATTTTCGATTTGGGTCTTTGGTGGGTTGGGTCCAGCACAAGAAGTTGGCCAGTCGTATTTAGCGGCCGGCCGACTAGTTGGTTGTTGTAACTTGTAATGTTGTCTGCACTCTTTTTTTTTTTCTTTCTTTTTCTTTTTCCCTGATTGTTATCGTTTTGCTTTCCACTGGATGAATGGTTGGTTTATAATTGGGGTCATAAAGTGGGGACGCGATATGGAGACCAATTATAAGTTGCATAAATTCCATTCTTTTAAAGCGAAGTCAACTCCCGAATAATGTACAATTAATAAAGACTCAAATAAATAGTGGGTTTACAAGCGAGACGAGCAATTGCAACTGCTTGAACTTGTCCATAAAAAAAAAAAAAAAACTGTTTGATCCCATTGTTTGATTGGACCTACAGCCTATGCACCCTCCACTACTAACACATATTTCCGCTATGGGCTGAATTGTTGAAGGTCATGTGGCCGACAAGTAAAGTTGGGCCTGTGTTCTAGTCTGCTGCTGCATTTGGTTATCTTCGGCCCAGTTATTTGAGTTGCGCCATAGTGGACATTGGGGTTGTAGTAGTTTAGAATTGCTTTCTTTTGTATCAATTTTTTTTGTTGCGAAATGCACCTATTATTCGATTTTTCTTTTTGTCTACCTCAATCTCTGGAATCCTAAGTTGAACATTTGAATATTGATGTTATATAAGTGTGTGTGAATTTTCACTATATGTTGGATCTAATTACGACATGTTACTTTGGTGTAAATATTATATGTTATAACTCATATGTTAGATGAGATTTGATATAATTTATCAGGATAAGTATATAATAACTCTTTTCATATTTTCTGGCTAAAACTGGTGACCCATTAACTTTTGACCCATTAGCTCGATCGAGTCCGGGTCAGCCCGCAGGTTGACAACCTTGATTTCTGGTTTTTTTTAGTTCACGGTTTCTTTTTTAACTTGGAATTAGTTTCTTAATTCTTAAGATTTGAATAATGATAAATGATTAAAAATACGGTAAAATATGAATATAGGTGCCGAGATGCACAAATATACATCTGGCTAAATCGATTTATACTTGCTCAATTACTGTACAAGAAAAAATAAAATAAAATCCCGTTACGCGTCCGGTGAGAAATATGGGAAGTCAGTCCAATCTCCACTCCTCCCAGGCTCCCACTCATAAAAATAAAATTCGCAGAGGCACATTTTTACACGTCCCTCTTCACTCTTCAGTTGTTCGTGAGATTCTAAATTAATTGAAAATAGATTTATTATATATATATAATTAAAAAATATTTACATTTTCTTTTTTCTTAACAGTTAAGATGAGATCTCTGCTTCCTCCTCTCGGTGGTATTTCTTCGTTGGGTTTGCGTTTGAGACCCTTCTTCTCACTCTCCCTTTCTCTTCCCGTTCTTGCTCTGTAGATCTTCTTTCCCTTATTTTTCCGCTCTCCTTCTGATTGATTCAAGACCAGTGGGGTCTGTCGCTGCCCTAGATCTCGCAGCGATTCGAATCCCTCGTTTCGTTCTCTGTTGACTCTTCCCCGTCGACGGACGGTTTGACGGCATTCGTAGATCTGGTTGCCCGCCGCTTCGGAGCAGTCGATCCAATCCGGCACCATGGCGGCCGCTAACGCGCCGATTACCATGAAGGAAGTGCTGACTGTAAGTAGCCTGCCTTAGCCAACTTTTCCTTCACTGGCTCCCTCGATTCGAAGCTTCCAAAACTCCAATTTGTAGCTGAATTTCCTATCTTAGACGATAGCGAACCTGAATTGCGCGTGATTGCTTACGATGTGTATCTCATCACAGCGATTAGTGATCCTCGTAGGCGATGCAGATCGGATGCGTGTCTTAACCTGTTTAGATCTGCTGATTTGTTTTCCTGACTCTATAATATATGCACAGTATTGCTGATTTTGGGAGCTCTGAGGTTGCTCGGAAATGAGATTGAGTCGTGATCTGGTGTTTCTTTTGCAGCTTCCAAGCATTGGGATTAGTCCGCAGTTCATCACCTTTACGAACGTGACCATGGAGTCCGACAAGTATATATGCGTGCGAGAAACTGCCCCACAGAATAGTGTTGTTATTGTCGATATGAATATGCCAAATCAGCCATTGAGGCGGCCAATCACAGCAGACTCTGCCCTTATGAATCCTAACTCTAGGATTCTCGCTCTTAAAGGTGGGGATCCGGGGGCTGTATTTCATTTCTTATGTTGTTGCTTGATCATAAAGTGCTAGTGTTACTCCACTGAACAAATTAAGATTACATGGTAGAGACTTGACCTTTGTCTCTCAGATGAATTAGAAATTTCAGAGTGAAAACGGCTCTTTAAATAGCAACCTGAATCCTGACCTAGTAGTTGTTGCAAGTGAGTGTATCATGCTCTTGGGTTCCATAAGTAGGATGAGGATTGAGTAGAGTGGAGAATCTGCTATAGTTTTCATTTTAGTAGAATGAGGAATCTGTTATAGTTTTCGTATATTATATGTTTGATCGGTGTATATGAGCTGCTTGTGACAATATTATGTTCCTTTGAAGCCCAACTTCCCGGCACCACTCAGGATCACTTGCAGATATTTAACATTGAGATGAAGACAAAAATGAAATCATACCAGATGCCTGAGCAGGTAAATGACCTTCTTGGATTGTTTATACTGTTAGTTATTGTCCTCACATTTTTCTTTCCACCAGGATTTAGTTCATATGATGTCCGGCTTGTTTTATGTGTAGATTGTGTTCTGGAAGTGGATAACACCGAAAATGTTGGGGCTTGTGACACAGTCAGCCTGCTATCATTGGTCTATTGAAGGTATGATTCTCATTTTATTCCCTTATTGTTTTCTGGAACTTAATTGTTGTGTTCAACATCCATCTAATTGTAGTTAATTAGAGATTGCTGATGTATATCCAACTTCTTTCAACATCAGGTGATTCGGAACCTGTTAAGATGTTTGAGAGGACCGCTAATTTGGCTAGCAATCAGATAATTAACTATCGATGTGACCCTTCCGAGAAGTGGTTGGTTTTGATAGGAATTGCTCCAGGGTCACCTGAGGTATCTGATTTTTATTTTGTACTATCTGTACTAAAGCTATCCTTCATGACTTGTTCAACCAACATCTCTTGAAATCTGCATGCTTGTGAAGAAGAGACATGCCTTGTGTTTTGATTTGTCCACTTCTGTACATCTGAAGTTTTTGTTACTGCTGAACTGCATTTCTGATACTGTTGGCATTTTCTTACAGAGGCAACAACTAGTGAAAGGGAATATGCAGCTTTTCTCTGTTGAGCAACAGCGTAGCCAAGCTCTTGAAGCACATGCAGCTGCATTTGCTCAATTCAAGGTGAAAATTTCTCCTGATTGAAAGATAGTTCATCGTTCTTTGTGTTATTCCAAAGGCTAATCCGTCATCCTACTGGTTGCCTGCTCATTTCTTCTATTGTTTTACAGGTACCTGGAAATGAGAATCCTTCTACCCTCATTTCTTTTGCCACAAAAACCTTCAATGCTGGGCAGATTACCTCAAAGTTGCATGTCATTGAACTTGGTGCTCAACCAGGTTATTGCTTTAGTCTATTTCACCAGTTTTCTTGACTTTCGCAATTTCTCTCAACTTAATCCCCGGGACATTGGTCATTGAACTTCATGGATTAAGCTACCACTCACTGTTCTTATTAACTTTCGGTGTGCAGGGAAACCATCATTTTCCAAGAAGCAGGCAGATCTTTTCTTTCCTCCAGATTTTGCTGATGACTTTCCTGTGGCGATGCAGGTAGGAATGCCTCTCTCCCCAAAACCTAATTTGACTTGTTATCCATGTAACTTCTGGTGATGGAGTTCTGAATTTGCGATTTACAGATATCCCACAAGTACAACTTGATCTATGTCATCACCAAGCTGGGTTTGCTGTTTGTTTATGACCTGGAAACAGCTGCTGCTGTATACCGAAATCGGATCAGCCCAGATCCAATTTTTTTGACATCTGAGGCGTCTACTGTGGGTGGCTTTTATGCCATCAATAGACGAGGTCAAGTGTTGCTTGCTACTGTAAATGAAGCAACAATTGTACCATTTGTCAGTGGACAAGTAAGTCTAAATTCCAGTTCTTTGTGTTAGCTCTGAAAGTGAATTGAGCTGTTTGTTTAAAATTTCGTTCTGAACGCTGTTGCAGTTGAATAATTTAGAGCTTGCTGTTAACCTTGCCAAAAGAGGAAACCTTCCTGGTGCAGAGAACCTGGTAAGTAGTAATGTTCTGTATTTTCTCTTTTGGTATTGACGTTGTCCTTCCATTTTCCCCAAAGCTTACTACTTTCAATGTCTGGAATTCCAGGTTGTGCAGCGTTTCCAAGAACTCTTTGCTCAAACAAAATATAAGGAAGCTGCAGAGCTTGCTGCGGAGTCCCCACAGGGAATTCTTCGAACACCGGATACAGTTGCAAAGTTTCAGGTCTATGTTATGATTTTACTTGCTGGTTCTATTACATATTTTTGTTTCATGATCAGAGACTGAGTATTTTTGTTTATTGTTATTTATCTGGTTTCAGAGTGTTCCTGTTCAAGCTGGTCAGACGCCCCCACTTTTACAGTATTTTGGCACTCTTCTGACAAGAGGAAAGCTAAATGCATTTGAATCCTTGGAATTGTCACGCCTTGTCGTAAATCAGAACAAAAAGAACCTTTTGGAGAATTGGTTGGCGGAGGATAAGTTGGAATGCAGTGAGGAGCTTGGAGACCTTGTTAAGGTATGTCAATTTCTGGACGATCATTTATATTTTCCATACTTCTACTGTATTTTGTGTAATGACTGATAGTTTGCTTTGCTGCCAATAGACTGTGGATAATGATCTTGCACTGAAGATATACATTAAAGCCAGAGCAACCCCAAAAGTTGTCGCTGCATTTGCTGAGAGGAGGGAGTTCGATAAAATCTTGATTTACTCAAAACAGGTATCCTCATATTCTCCAGTTTGGCGGAGTTCATAATTGTGGAAGCTTTATATATATATATATATAATATACAGGATCGTGTGCCTGACAATTTATTTATTTATTTATTACAGGTTGGGTACACTCCAGACTATTTGTTCCTTCTGCAAACAATTCTCCGCACTGATCCTCAGGTACCACCCGCAAACTGGATGGTTAAATCAATATACCTATAGAATTTGGAGCTTAATCAGTTAGTATGGTGAAAGTTCTTGTTGCTGATAGAATGACAGTGCGGATTTTCCTAGTTCTTTGTATCTTAACAGAGGTTCTATTTTGTTTCAATCTGCAGGGAGCTGTTAACTTCGCTTTGATGATGTCTCAAATGGAGGGTGGTTGTCCAGTCGACTACAACACTATCACTGATCTCTTCTTGCAGGTTTAGTTTATTATTACTCAAACATTCATCTTCCATTCTGTACAGTTTCCGGCTTTATTCTTGATAGTAAATACTTTTAACAGTTGATAAAAGTGTAATTTGGGGAACCCTTTTCGGTTACATGGGGTTCCCGGATTGGATTTATTGCTGTGCTGATACCTGTGAGCTTGGTTTATTATCTTGTATAGAGGAACCTGATTCGTGAGGCTACAGCCTTCCTGTTGGATGTTCTGAAGCCAAACTTGCCTGAACATGCTTTCTTGCAAACAAAGGTTACAGTCTGATTTATTATTTCTAGTTGAAGATGTTCAGAGTAGATGTCCCATCTCTTATGCAGTGTTTGTGCTTTTTTTTATTTATTTATGTGTTTGTAGGTCCTGGAAATTAATTTGGTAACATTTCCTAATGTTGCTGATGCTATATTGGCAAATGGAATGTTCAGCCACTATGATCGCCCTCGCATCGCACAACTTTGTGAAAAAGCTGGGCTTTACATTCGAGCTTTGCAAGTGAGATATAATGTCCATGATTCTTTTGTTTTTACATTTGGTAGTGGTAAATTATTGACATAAATCTTAATTCACTGTGCAGCATTATTCTGAGTTGCCAGATATCAAACGTGTTATTGTGAATACACATGCAATAGAGCCACAGGTACATTTCTTCAGTGCTTGTGTTCTGACTAGCGTGATGGAATATTACAGTTGCTGATATGCCACTGTGTGAATCGTGCAGGCACTTGTAGAATTCTTCGGTACCCTCTCTCGAGAGTGGGCTCTTGAGTGCATGAAGGATCTATTGCTTGTTAATTTGAGAGGAAACCTTCAGATAATTGTGCAGGTAATCTTACTACCTTGTCCTGTTTCTCTACGCAGAAACTTGTCCTGTGCATTTTAGTGTTAAGATTTGTGTGTGTCCGTGCAGGCTGCCAAGGAGTACTGTGAGCAGCTGGGTATTGATCAGTGCATCAAATTGTTCGAACAATTTAAATCTTACGAAGGATTGTACTTCTTCCTTGGGTCGTTTTTGAGTTCAAGGTATTTACTTGGTCTCTATTTGTTCCCAAGTTTGCCACTTGTCTATGCAAGGGTTTTACTCTAAATACTTATCTGATTTTGTTGAGCAGTGAGGATCCTGAAATACATTTCAAGTACATCGAAGCTGCAGCTAAAACTGGACAAATAAAGGAGGTTGAGCGTGTCACTAGAGAATCAAATTTCTATGATGCTGAAAAGACGAAGAATTTTCTTATGGAGGCCAAGCTTCCTGATGCGAGGCCGTTGATTAATGTTTGTGACCGCTTTGGTTTTGTTGGGGATCTCACTCATTATCTTTACACAAACAACATGCTCCGGTATATTGAAGGCTATGTGCAGAAGGTATAATTCTCACGTTGGTTTGATGCTTGTCTTGTTGGACTGCGTTCATTTGGTTGTTGGGTTAAATATTATCTGAAAACTAAGGTGTTTGTTTCCCATCTCTTTGTAGGTGAACCCAGGAAATGCGCCATTGGTTGTTGGGCAGTTGTTGGATGATGAATGCCCTGAAGATTTCATCAAGGGTCTTATTCTTTCTGTTCGTTCTCTGCTGCCAGTGGAGCCCCTTGTTGATGAATGTGAAAAGAGGTATGTATCAAACTGCGGTATTCTGGCTTTGTGTTGTCTTTTTACTTTCTAATCCTGATATTTTACTTGTTTATGCAGAAATCGGCTTCGTTTGCTTACTCAGTTCTTGGAGCACCTTGTAAGTGAGGGAAGCCAAGATGTGCATGTCCACAATGCACTGGGTAAGATCATCATTGATAGCAACAACAATCCAGAGCACTTCCTCACAACCAACCCTTACTACGACTCCAAGGTCGTTGGTAAGTATTGTGAGAAACGTGATCCCACCCTGGCTGTTGTGGCTTACCGAAGAGGGCAGTGTGATGATGAACTTATCAATGTCACAAATAAGAACTCCTTGTTTAAATTACAAGCCAGGTTTGTTGTTTCTGGATGATATGTAGGCACTTTCAATAAACTGTTTCTGGTTTGTAGGCACTTTTAAAATCCGTGACGTTTCTTTATTTTGACTACAGGTATGTTGTTGAAAGGATGGATTCTGATCTTTGGGAGAAGGTTCTTAATCCCGAAAACGAGTACAGACGGCAGCTCATTGACCAAGTTGTTTCTACAGCCTTACCTGAAAGCAAGAGCCCAGAACAGGTTTCTGCTGCTGTTAAGGCGTTCATGACTGCTGACCTTCCGCACGAGTTGATTGAGCTTCTTGAAAAGATTGTTCTTCAAAATTCAGCATTCAGTGGCAACTTCAATCTTCAAAACCTGCTCATCTTGACAGCAATTAAGGCAGATCCCTCCAGGGTTATGGACTACATCAACAGATTGGATAACTTCGATGGTCCTGCTGTTGGGGAAGTGGCAGTTGAAGCCCAACTTTATGAAGAAGCGTATGCAATTTTCAAGAAGTTCAATTTGAATGTTCAGGCTGTGAATGTTCTCTTGGATAACATCAGGAGCATTGACCGGGCTGTCGAGTTTGCATTCCGTGTTGAAGAAGATGCTGTATGGAGCCAAGTTGCTAAGGCTCAACTCAGGGAGGGGTTGGTTTCTGATGCAATTGAATCATTTATCCGTGCAGATGATGCCACTCAATTTCATGAGGTCATTCGTGCAGCTGAGGAGGCAGATGTTTATCATGATCTGGTGAAGTACCTTCTGATGGTTAGGCAAAAAGCCAAAGAGCCTAAGGTGGACAGCGAGCTCATTTTTGCATATGCCAAGATTGATAGGTTAAGCGAAATAGAGGAATTCATTCTTATGCCAAATGTGGCTAATCTCCAACTTGTTGGTGATCGTCTATTTGATGATGCTCTGTACGAGGCCGCAAAAATAATATTTGCCTTCATATCAAACTGGGCAAAGTTGGCTTGCACCCTTGTGAAGCTCAAACAGTTCCAAGGTGCTGTGGATGCAGCACGGAAGGCCAACAGTGCAAAAACATGGAAGGAAGTGTGCTTTGCTTGTGTTGATGCTGAAGAGTTCCGCTTGGCCCAAATGTGTGGTTTGAATATCATTGTGCAGGTATGTATAGTTTGTCTTTACCTTCCCACTTTTCAGTGCATGTTTGGTTCTTGTTTAAAATGGTTCTTATTTTTCCCCATCACGTGTTTACGCTCAGGTGGATGATCTGGAAGAGGTTAGTGAGTATTATCAGAACAGAGGATACTTCAATGAATTAATATCTCTGATGGAGAGTGGTCTTGGATTGGAACGGGCACATATGGGCATCTTCACTGAGTTGGGAGTTCTTTATGCTAGATACCGCTATGAGAAACTTATGGAGCATATTAAGTTGTTCTCAACCCGTCTCAATATTCCTAAACTCATCAGAGCATGTGATGAACAGCAGCATTGGAAGGAACTCACCTATCTGTACATCCAATATGACGAGTTCGATAATGCTGCTGCAACTGTAATGAATCATTCTCCTGAGGCATGGGACCACATGCAGTTCAAGGATATTGTGGTCAAGGTTGCCAATGTGGAGCTATATTACAAGGCGGTGCATTTTTACTTGCAAGAACATCCTGATCTTATCAATGATATGCTAAATGTATTGGCTCTCCGTGTTGACCATACTCGTGTAGTTGACATCATGCGGAAGGTTGTTAACTTGTCTTTGCTCGTATTGCATTTGATTAAATGTTAGTTTATTTCCTGGTTCCTTGGTTGTATGCTGAAGTCATTTTTCTTTGTGTTTTCAGGCTGGGCACTTGCTTCTTGTCAAGCCATATATGGTTGCTGTTCAGAGCAACAATGTGTCTGCTGTTAATGAGGCTTTGAATCAGATATATGTGGAGGAAGAGGACTATGATAGATTAAGAGAATCAATCGATTTACATGACAACTTCGATCAGATTGGCCTTGCTCAGAAGGTGAGAGATGCTTTGCCTTATACTCTGTCCCTCTTTTTGTTGTTGTGAGTTATGAATTTCTAACTGGACTCCTTGTTGTGCACTATATCAGATTGAGAAGCACGAGCTCCTTGAAATGAGGCGAGTTGCCGCATATATCTACAAGAAGGCTGGCAGATGGAAGCAGTCGATTGCACTGTCAAAGAAGGATAACCTATATAAAGATGCCATGGAGACTGCTTCACAATCTGGTGATCGTGAACTTGCTGAAGAATTGCTTGTTTATTTCATCGAAAAGGTGACATTCATTCATATGGTTGTTGTTTCATTCTTGAGAAATAAATAATTTTCTATCTAACTGTTTGGTCTGTTCGTTGCCTACCATTGAACCTTGTATATCGTGATTCACCGACAGGGAAAGAAGGAATGCTTTGCCTCATGTCTCTTTGTCTGCTACGACTTGGTTCGGCCAGATGTTGCTCTTGAACTTGCCTGGATGAATAACATGATCGACTTTGCCTTCCCATACCTGTTACAGGTATGGTGGTCTCGGTTTCTTTCCTTCAATTTCTTTGATCTCTGTGAGACCTACCTGTGACAAATGGATTGACTGGTTCATGGTTTAGTATAGTAGTTCAAATCAATTTCTGGATTGTTTTGTCTGAAACTTGAGATCCGGAGTATGCAAGACTAAACAAACGTTATGTGCTAAAGTTCTCGGTAATCCATCGCCCAACTGAATATTAATCATACAGATATCATAGCCAACCAGCAGTATGCTGGAATTGGATTAGGCAGGCGTTTAGTGGTTGGGTTGGTATTTGCAGTGGCTAGGAAATCGACATGACTACTGTATAATATTGATCAGGGTTCACCGTATTTACGTTAGCTTCTTCCTTGCAGTTCATTCGTGAATACACGGGCAAAGTTGACGAGCTTGTGAAAGACAAACTTGAGGCTCAGAAGGAAGTTAAGGCCAAGGAACAGGAAGAGAAGGATGTGATTGCTCAACAGGTAAATCTCAACTTGCAGAGAGTTTAAGTTACCCAGTAACTTCCGGAGATTGTCTTCTGAAGCTCAAATGATTCGAGTTCTCTAACTGGTTGATTTACCATCGCAGAACATGTACGCCCAGTTGCTTCCCCTTGCATTGCCTGCACCTCCAATGCCTGGTATGGGTGGGCCAGGGATGCCCGGCGGTTTCGTGCCACCTCAGATGGGCGGGATGGGAATGCCTCCAATGTCGCAATTCGGAATGCCTCCGATGGGAAACTATTGATTTTTTGACTGGGGCCGCGCTTTTTGTAGAAATTAGCTCCGAGTTATCTTTGCTGTTTGCAGAACAGAACCATTTGAAGAGGGAGGCATTCGGGAGTTGCTATTTCGGTGGTTGTCATATGGCTTTCTTGGCGCCTTCATATGTAGGGGGTGGGTGGTGGGGATTTTGATGTTTGCATTGTGGTTGGGAATTCGCGGTAAAGGTGAAGCTGAAATTGGAATAATAATTTGCCACTCTTTTCAGTGAGGGTTCTTTTTTTTAGTTTTGGTTTTCTTTTGTGTGGATAAGTGTTGTAATATTCTTTGTTCTTAGGGAAAGGGCAAAAATTTTCTTCTTCTCCTGCTGGTGGGAGAATACAAGTAGACAATCTTCTGGGACCTGTATTGCGTTCATTTTGCTATGTTGCCTTTTTTTTCCCCTTTTCCATGATTGTTTAGGATGTTCCTCCGTATACAAATTTTCGGAGTGTTTCCACTCCCAAGTACAAAGACAGTCCAATTTGTAATGATTTTGATTTAGATCCATAATTTGCCATTTTTGACATTGCTTTTGTTCTTCTGCTCATTTGGATCTTGTGGCTTTCAGGACTCAGCAGTGTATTGTAAAAAATACTCCCTTCAAATATCTCGAATTTGTGTGGATAAGTGTTGTAATATTCTTTGTTCTTAGGGTAAGGGCAAATTTTTTTCTTCTCTCCTGCTGGTGTGAGAATTCTACTTGACAATCTTCTGGGACCTGTATTATCTTCATTTTGCTATGCTGTCTTTTTTTCTTTTCCATGATTGTTTAGGATGTTCCTCGGTATACAAGTATTCGGAGTGATTCTACTCCCAATTACAAGGACGGTCCCATTTGTAATCGATTTTTGGTTTAGTTCCATGATTTGCCATTTCCTGTGTTCTCCTACTCATTTGGCCGTTGTGGCTTTCAGGAGTATATTGTCGAGAATACTGCCCCTTCAAATTTCGGTTCACCTACTATCAAAAGATAATGTTATGGTGTTTTCCAGTGACGGAAAATTGTGAGCAAATATGATATTATTGTTCATCAACGTTAAAGCTATTAATGCTTCTCTGATAACGGGAGTCATCCCCTCTAAACTCTTCAATGTATGCATGTGTCTCGTTGGTGAGATAGAGGTCGACAATGTTGCAATTTCTCGAATTTACTTAACGTTTACTTATTGAGAAAATCGCGCATAGTCTAGAGGTAATTATCGCCCCACGTTGATTTCGATTTACAAATAGATAATATGTGTAGTTTAAAAAAAAATGATGAAACGATAAGACTATCAAATTCCTCCTTCAACATCTAATTTTGACACAGCCACTCAACCATTCCTGTTTTGCGGAAATAACCGGAACCGAATTGGTGATTTGAGGTTAAGCTCCAACTTTCAACCCAGCCCCTAGCAAAACGAAAACATGTATTTGCGGAAAACGTATTGAAGAGAAGTGTTAAACGGCAAGCAGAACTGAACGAAACGCAAACGAGCACAAGGGACTACTTAGAAAATCTAGAGTTGATCTTTCACTGTAAACCCAACAATGGCGAGCGGGATTCTCGTCGCCGTCTCTCTACTCACATCTCTTCTCATCGCCATCTCCACCTTCCTCGCCTCCCAAATCCTTAACTCCCGCCGCCACCGGAAGAGGGCGGTCGGTTTCTTCCACCCATACACCAACGACGGCGGCGGGGGAGAACGAGTCCTCTGGTGCGCCGTCAAAGCAATACAGGAAGAAATCCCCGATCTCGATTGCATCGTCTACACTGGCGATCACGACGCCTCCCCTCAATCCCTCGCCGCCCGCGCTACCGATCGCTTCGGCGTACAATTGCTCCGAGCGCCGAAGGCGGTCCATCTCTACAAGAGGAAATGGGTCGAGGAGTCCACATACCCTCGATTCACCATGATCGGCCAGAGCTTGGGATCGATTCTGCTTTCCTGGGAAGCTCTATCGAGCTTCACTCCTCACTATTACTTCGACACCAGCGGGTACGCTTTCACTTACCCGATTGCCCGATTATTCGGATGCAAAGTCATCTGCTATACCCATTACCCCACGATCAGCTTGGACATGATCTCTCGCGTTCGTTGCCGGAGCTCCATGTACAACAATGACGCCTCGATCGCTCGCAGGTAAAGAAATTCCAAGCTCTCTTTAAAATTCTGGTCAGGGTTCATTTGTGGGAAGTTTTGTGAACTCAGTTGTATGTGGTGCAGTGGTTGGCTATCGCGGTGTAAGCTAGTCTATTACACGTTCTTCAGCTGGTTGTATGGGTTTGTAGGGTCATGTGCACATTTAGCTATGGTGAACTCTTCCTGGACTCGGTCTCACATCGAGAAGCTGTGGCGAATTCCTGATCGGATTAAGCGAGTCTACCCACCTTGTGATACTTCTGGGCTACAGGTTTCCGCTTTGCTAAGTGTTTGTAAATTAGTCAACTGTTGTGTTCTCGCTCCATTATCAGTTTGCTATCTCTTCCGGTTTAGGACTATAGCTTTATTCCGGTACTACATTCTTAGGTGCTTCCACTGGAAAGGCAAGCAGAAACTACTCCAGTATTCATCTCTGTTGCTCAGTTCCGCCCAGAGAAGGTGGGGATATTTGAGTGACATTTGTGAGCTGAAGGTACTTGCAATTTCAGTGGCTCATTGTTAGGGCCGGATTTTAGGGTTCGTATTTGACATTGAGGAGCTTGCTTTTTATATATCAGGCGCATCCTCTGCAACTAGAGGCCTTCGCACTTGCCATTACTAGGTTGGATGCTATGCTGCCAAGACCAAAGCTACAGTTTGTTGGTAGCTGTAGAAACAAAGCAGATGAGGAGAGACTACAGAAGTTAAAGGATCAAGCTGTTGAACTGAAGGTAGATGGGGATGTGGAATTCCATAAGAACGTGATGTACAGGTCAGTGCTAATTTTTCCATGATCCCATTTGGAATCAACTTTCATTTGACTTTAATGTATGTTTGTAGAGTTGTGTATTCTGTTTCCTGGACCTTGACACAGAGGTCTATTGGATGGATCATTATTTTAGGGTCTATTTGATGGATCATTATTTTAGGGTCTATTGGATGTTGGAAATAGGAGTAGGTGGTTTAAATGGATTGCATCTTTTTAAGGTAGATCAACATGATATCCTTACTAAACAATTGTTTTGAGCAAAGCCATCTTCTCTTGAATTTGGTGTTCATGCTCACATTTGTGCCAATATTTCTGGAGATTTGCAGGGACTTAATACAACTACTGGGAGGTGCAGTTGCAGGGTTGCATTCTATGACAGATGAGCACTTCGGCATTAGCGTAGTTGAATACATGGCTGCAGGAGCTATACCAATAGGTAAGTCAAAATTGTTCTCGTTCAAAAGTTGAATCCTTTCTGTGTCTATTGCTGTTAACAAGCTACCATATTAAACTCAACCTGCTCCTAAAATTTTGCCCTCTCAGCACATAACTCAGCTGGCCCGAAAATGGACATTGTTTTAGAGGAAGAAGGGGAGCAGACAGGGTTTCTGGCCGAGACAGTTGAAGAATACGCAGACGCCATAATTAAAGTCATAGAGATGCCAGAAACTGAGAGGCTCAAGATGGCTGGAGCCGCCAGGAGAAGGGCAGGCCAGTTTTCAGAGCAACGATTTTATGAAGATCTCAAAGCGGCTGTTCGACCTGTACTCTGAACTAACTAACTCTTAACACAGTTGGAGATAACGGAGGGAGTAGGAGTAGGTGATCTTAACTGTAGTAGAAGCGATTGAGTTATTGTATTTTGCATCCTAATTCGTCCCTCATCTCCCTTTCCCCTTCTGCAAGCTATTTGATGAAGCAACCCCCTTCGAGTTGGATAGCTTGTCTTACATACTTTGTTGAACTGTAGAAACAGGAAAAGGAAAATACCTGGATAGTTGGATTACACAAAACTTGCTTTTTCCCATACCATTAGGTTAATCATTCGATTGGAGCCGAGCCCGAGTAAAATTACTGCGTAAAATTGTATTCTTGTCGAGTTTATTTCAGGTGTGATTCCAATGACGAAAAGGCAGATAATGGGGAAAGACAGATGGTTTGTGGAACAATACAGGACAAGTTATCGGAGTTGTGTTCAAAGGGTAATATAATGATGATTCCAAAATCAATTCTACTGGCATCATGTATCAGTACATATCTGTGCAAGATCATTGGTTTACTTTTCACGGCACTATTATATTCTACAACTGATAATGCCATCACCCTAAAACTTGGGGTTTGCAAGCGATGGTCACCTCCTTCCTATTGCAGCGATTGGAGCGGTGCTTATCCTCAAAAACTACCTCATTCCTTGCCTTCCAAATCCTCCATAACATGCAAAAAAACTTCACCACCCGCGGATGGGACGAATCTCTCATCAAAAAGCGACGAAAGAAGACACACTGTCGGCAATGACTGCAAATCCGCAGCCAATCCGGCCTCCTCCCACAACAGCCTAGCCACTGGGCACTCCAAAAACAAATGCTCAGCACTCTCCTCCGCTGTCCAGCACACCGGACACCGAGGTAGAACTATCACTTTTTTCACCCGCAACATTTCCATCGTAGGCAAGAGCCTTTGCAATAGCTCCCAAGCGAAGAATTTCAACTTAGACTGAATCGGGGACTCCCAAACTGTGATCCACAACCCACGATTAGAGGTGGCAAATGGATTGGATTGATGGATTGGTGGATTGGATTGGTGGATCCATGGATCAAATGGATTGGATCTAATGAATTGGTGGATTCATGGATTGGATCAAGTGGATTGGTGGATTATCCATGAATCCAAATGACATCCTCAACCAAGGACCAATATGTAAAATGTAAAAAATTTAGGTACTAAAATGTCATAATGAAAAATTTTAGGTACCAAAATGTAATTTTTCAATGATATTTTTCGTATAAAAATTAAATTTTAGGTACCAAAATGTAAAAAATAAAAATTATAAGTACTAAACCGTAATTTGCCAATGATCCATGGATCCAATCCATGAATCCACCAATCCAATTGGATTTGGATAAAATGGATTGGATTTAAATGAATTGGATTAGGTAGATATTTTTAATGGATTGATTGATTTGATTGGTGGATTGGATTCAAATTGCGACCTCTACCCACGATCCATGGAGCTACACTCATGCTTCCACTTCCCTACTTACGGGATAAACGCTCTGCTAACTTGTACCCAAACTTGACTGTGTAAACCCCAGAAGGATCCTCCCGCCACACCAGCTTATCAGCAAGCGGCACCTTAGATACAGGAATTTCTAAAATGGCCCGCCATGTCCTGTCTGAGTAATTGGCAACCATTTCCTTGGTGATGGTATAGCAAGATTTGCAATAGAGTAAATATTCATTCTTGAACAAAGAGGGAGGGTTGAATTTCAAAAAAGTTAAAGGAGAAATTAGGAAGAATACACGTGTGATCAAAGTCTTGCGTTCTTCTTCCTTTTACCTTCACTTGGTCTGGGCCAAGTCCTTTTTTTCAATACTCGCTGTAGGCCGAAAAGCCTCGGGCTTTCGGACACAATTAATACATGCAGTAGAAAAGCAAATAGCCCAAGATTTAGAGACATTTAGGCTAGCCACAATTCGAATTTCGATGGCTAGGAATTAGGGGTTAAAGGTAAAATGACATTTTAGCTTTATTGAAAACAGAAACAAATTGCAACCCTGAAAAATAGCTCCTCGTATAATTTCATGTTTTTTTTTGTTTAATAAATCTATCTTATCAACACTTAAACTTAATAGGAACACTCCAACAAAGTTTTAAATACTGTATTAAATAAACTAATTTAATTTGTTTATACGTTCATACTATCTTCCATTTGGTATTAACAGAGAGTTGAGAAAATTGTATTTAAAAAAAAAACCAGAGTTGGGAAAAGTTGTCATATTTGACAAATTAACTGAGGCCTGGCTGGCTCGACAGGCCTCCTCTCTTCTTGTACCACAGTTGGTGCTGGACCGAATCGAGCCCAATGACGGAGCCCAACGGGTCATTGAGTAGAAATGCAGATAGATCACCAAAAAAAAAAAGGAGAGACCGTTCGAAGACGCGCTGGGAATAGCGAGTGGGAGTTGAAAAAAGATAAGTCCATCTCCGGCTCCCTGATCTGGTTATGACACGTCATCCATTATCTCGCCACAAACAGAAATCCAGGAACCCAGAAGCAGAGGAAAGCCTTCCTTCCAAACCAAAAACGCTCCGTCGGTGCTTTCGTCGCCCGTCGCCCGCCGCCGCCTATGGTTGGGCCTTGACCGGAACCCCGCTCCGACGCTCAAACCCACCATGGCAGTTTCCCTGAATTCAGTCATTGGGTTCAACTCCACGGTATATTTTCTTCCATGGACTGCCTACTTCAGCTTTCTTGTTCACCCTATTTCCACTGCTCCACTTTCCTTCCCAAACTAACCCATCAAAGTTCGCCATGGCAATTCCTCTAGTAAGCCTTCGAAATTGATCGATTCGTATCCAGTAAACATTTAGGAGAACTTTCAGTTTGCTTCGGAGTCCTTTTGCCGGTGTAATTTAATGCGATTTCAGTGCTTTTTGGTCCTTTCTGGTGTTCTTGATTGAAGCTGTTTAATGGGTTGTTCTTGTTGAAGCTGCAAGCCAAGCACCGACAGCATTACTCACAATCCCCTGCCGTGTCTTTGCCCGCATTGTCGCACTCACTCGCACCATTTCGCTCCACCTCGAAGCCACAACGTTTGATTCCATCAGTTGCAGATAGCGATCGAGTTGCCACGGACACCAACCAACTCAATGATCCAGTCCCCAATAATGAGCAATTGAAAGCCTCCTCTGAAGAAGTTCAACCTCCAAAGCCAGCACCAGTACCACAACCAAGGCCCAAAAGATCATCACCACTAACAGCCAGGGAGAGATTGAAGGCTGCCCGAGTTCTCAGCCGGTACCCGGAATCGAAAGCAACCAAGCCAGACATGGGGAAGAAAGTGCTTGATGCTTTGAGGGAGAGTGATAAGGGCAAGAAGAGGTCTAGACTCCCTGAAGCACCAACGAACATGTTGGATGATGCTAAAAGAGGGATGCCGAATCCAGGGTGGACGTTTGACTTCCCGGGGGGTAATGATCTGCTGGTAATTGCCTTCTCGTTTGTGTTCATCAGCACTGTCATGTTTGCTACCACTTTCATCGTCTGGAAAGTTGGTGCCATTCACTTCAACGAGTTTTGAATTATTTAGTTGTAGTTTCAGGTGCTGTAGTAATTTACATGATCTGGAAACTTTCAAGCTTCTTGTGTTCTTAGACAGAAACATACAGATGTGCAGCGTGCTATGTATATGTACAAAGAGTTGCTTGATGAAGATGGGTAATATATGGGACAGCAATACTTGCCTTGCTTCCATTCCATGTGCAGTTCTTTCTTTCTTCTGTGCTTTTTACTTCTATTGGATCTTCATTTGGCATTGAGAGCATGTTACAGAAAGTAGAGATTGGTGGTGTGTTAGGGTAGGTTTCTTCATTTTTGTGGCAGCAGGGGAAAGGACAGAAGCTATGTACTAGCGTATGGTAGTTGGCTGACCTGGTAGCCATTGTTTGCCACATTTCTGGAAATTCAGTGGTTAGAATTGTGGGGAAATAACTCTATATGGTTCAATCTTTGATCATTCGGATGATAACTCAAATCTTTTCAGAAATGAGGAGTATGACAGACCATTCCAGTTACAGCCATGAAAAATAGGAGAAAATCATGTTTTCATAATTAGAATCAAACATTTTTCGAAAGATTATCCAAAAGGCTGGATGAAGTTCTTTAGTATTAGATTTGAATTCGAAATAATTTTTGTTACTATGACATGGATCGGGATGATATTTTTCATTCAAATAGATGGCTTAATGATGGTAGGTTGCGTCAAATTGTGATAGAATTCTGATTAGCGCATATGCACGGTTTGTTGTTGTCGTTCCATAACTCGTACATGTTGTTTTCAACCATTAAATCAATACATAGGGGTTATGTACAAAAATACCATCTTATTAATCTAAGGACTGAAGATGCACAAATAAACAATCACGTGAGATATACATCCACAACTATCAGCATGATATTCTGAATTGGGTTAACCATATCCTATATGGATATTCGGTCTAAAATTAATATTCAATGCGCAAATGAACGATCAAACAAGATATACACCTACAACTATCAGCATAGTAGGCTAAATTGGGTTGATCCTATTCTATATGGGTATTCTCTGTAAAATTGGTATTCAACAATGGTTACTCATTTCTATGGTGGCACGTTTTCAGTATGAGTTCTCAAAATCCTTTGTCTAAAATTCAAATAGAATGGGAAAATCTCTGGTCTTCTTGGCACCACACAGAGAATCTACCAATAGATTTGAGGGAACGTGAACGAGGGTATTGATCAAACGTCGTATCCAGCCTTTAAACCCCCATCTTGTATGGTTCATCAGAGTCCCCACTGTCTCTGTTGTGTGCTGGTAGGGTTCCCTCTCCTCTCTGGCCGAAGCCATTTTTCTTCCTCTGTTGAACAGGACACTAAACCAGGACAGTCCTTTCTCTAAGTAAACCCATATCATATGGGATGTGGACAAACAAAGCCAACCAAATAATGAATGGCTGCTTTTGCTTTCAAAGATTTATCCATCTTTCGGTTTCATTCAAGATTCATATATAAGATAAAAACAGTAATAGAAGTGACCTTTTAGCTTTGTTTATTTCAATATACAGCGTATAGAAAATTCCACATTAGGTCCATGAGCTTCAGCTGCTGCTTGTGGGGTTCTAAGTGGATCACACTAAACCTTTATCTTTACCAAAGCATAGATAGATTTGCAGTGATCATCATTAAGCTAAAGCACGCTCCATAGATTCTCTTTTCTCTCACACGTATTAATGCCAATTCATATTTCGGATTTCCTCTTTGGATTCCTTATTATGGTGGATGCTGCTGTTCTCAAACTCAAACACACCTGATAAAATTTGTGCGCGGTGTTGAACCAACTGTGCCAGGCTGCTGATTTGGGGATGTCCAGTCTTTGTTGATCTCATTGGATTGTTCTCGATTCCACGAATCGGCGCAATAACGTTACTTTCAACAACTAGAAACACACATACAGATGATTCAACAACGTTAGCATGCGTTAATCGCCCTCCACAGCAGTAGGCAGAATTCTCCTCACTGTACAGGTTTCCTAGAAGCACCAAGTAGTGTAGTACTTAATGCTAAAGATTACAGCAATCTAACAAATACTTGTAAGATCCCTAAATAGATTTGTGTGTCTCCTGAAATAAACAGCAAAAACACACTGTCAATATGAGGAGGAAGAAATTTCCTCTAGACTTTGAAATGACAGGCATAAATGGCCAGAAATATGATTTCAAATTTGACCCAATTGAAAAGATAACTCCTCCCAGCCATCACCATCAAACCTATGAAGATAACAACAACTCATAGTCACATATTATTGCTGCTGCTGTTAGTCCCATATAACACAGTTGTTTGTTGCGTATGGGAGTCAGTTGTTCTGATTCAACCAGGAAACTCTGCTCCTTTTTCCCTTTAGTAGACTTGTGAGGCAGAGAGAGAGAGCTAGAAAGGAAAGTTCATAATAATAACAGAGATGAAATTTCAGTACTCTAGCAGCTGGCAATCTGTTCCTGAACAGCCATTTTCAGCCCCTTTGCAGGAAGCAGACTTTCCCGCCTCTGCCTCTGCCTCTGCCTCTACCGCATTTCAGGGAGATGAATGTTTCCCATTTGCATGGCCGGAAAACTACTGCGATGTCGGCAGCCAAGAATCCATCGAAGAAAAAGCTGCTTCCAGTTCAAGGAGCCATAAACAAGCTGAGAAGCGCCGAAGAGACAGAATCAACACACAACTTGGCGTTCTCAGGAAACTCATCCCTAATTCCGACAAAGTAAATTTCCTTCAATTTCCCCTGAATTCGTTTCCCAAACCCAAATCCCTTGATGGGTTTTGATGTTCGTCCTCCAAAGAACATATCTTTGATTTTAATTTTGAATCAGATGGACAAGGCGGCGCTGCTGGGGAGCGCGATCGAACAGGTGAAAGAACTGAAGAGGGAAGCGAAAGAAGCAGTGGAGAGAAACCTAACCATTCCATCCGAAGTGGACGAGATCTCCGTCGACGTTTGCCAGGATGCCGGCGCCGGCCTGCTGATAAGAGTGAGCGTCTCGTGCGAGGACAGGCCGGAGGTGATGTCGGAGCTCATACGTGTCGTGAGAGGGCAGAGGCTGGAGATTGTGAGGGCCGACATAACAAGCGTCGGAGGGAGAATCAAAAGCATCCTTATACTGTCCAAAAACGGCGGCGGCGGAAGTCAGGGGAAAGTGTGTGTGATGGCGATAAAGCATTCGCTCAACGTCGTACTGAGCAGAATCGCGGCGGCTTCGGTGCCGACGAGCTACCGTATCAGGAGCAAGCGGCAGAGGTTCTTTCAGGCCGCCGAGTGAATTGACATTACGGGTCTCTTCTTCTTTTCTCTCTTTTTTGGGAACCTCTTCCGCCGTGAATTGAGGTCTGAGTCAGCAAATCAAAAGCATGCGCTAGAGAAAGTCGATTACTGTTTCAGTTTTTGTACACTGGCGAGTGGCTAATGGCTGTCGCTAGCGAGCTACGTGGCTCCCTCTTTGGCATATCTTACCCACGTTACGTTAATACGAATTCATTTTCTTCGCATGATCGGGAAAATAGAGCAGACCGTTAGAAAAACCGTGGTCCAAACCATACAGTACAGTTTGGTCTGGACTTTAGACCTTTTTAGTATGTTTTAGTCTGATCCATGGTCTGTATTATTTTAATTTTTGATCTCTTGGTCTGGTCTGGTCTAGGCCGCGGTTTACCAGACCAAATCGTAGACCAACCGACTTGTCAATACGTGTTAATAGCCCACTCGATCACTCTCCCAGCTCCCACAACGACACCCAAGTATCAACCTTAATTTTGAGAATTTCGTCCATCCTTCATTCACAACCACATTTAACCAGAGAGTAGAGATAATTGTGTCTCCATTTGACATTATGTTAATGTTCATAACGTTATGGTACAAGTTGAGATGCTTTTACTTTGTATCTTTGTTATGTACTAAGATCTAGGGTATCAAAATTATTCGTGCATGTTAGGATTAATGTTTTAAGGCAAATAACAATTATTTTTCTTGGTTATTGGTTCAATTTTTTGAGTGGTTGACTAAGCAAATTATTCATTTTTCTTTCAGTGTGGTCTATCTGGACCAGACCAGACTGAACCAGACCGCATAGGCATGGTCTGGACCAGACTGTATAAGCTGTGATCTGGTCTGTAGTCTATACTTCAACCTCTCGGTCTGGACCATAGAGCGTATATATAATCCGGTTTGGACCAGATCACACCGTTTATCCCAGAGGCCAGAACTAATAATGTACACTTGTAGTCTTGTACACATTGGACTATCAGATTCGAGTTTCATAGTGGCCGGTCTTGAAAAGTATGGACTCCTTTTGGGCCGACGTTTGTAAAGATAATCAAGCCCAATCCAGTAAATACCGTTTCCAGCTCAGTCACATAAAAAAAGTGGTAAAATAAATATTTATATATAAATCGTCTCATTTAGGACCAAGCTGACTAATAACATTAACATTACTTGCATATGACATCTTAATTACCATTAACATTACTTACATATATATTAATCATAAATACAAATGTTGTAATTAATTTCACGAGTCTTCATCTTTAAAATGTGTGGAAATTTTTGCGGTTAGGTTGGAAATCTATTTTGCAACGTGAAACTGTTAGACGATCAGAGTATATTATATTCCCTGCCTAGAGAAGAGACCAAGAGCCGGACAGTTAGTTTGAGCAATGAATAATGAATCCATTTCTTCTTCTTGTTCCTCCATCCTTTCCGTTTCAGTCGGTTATATACATACACATAAAAGAATTCCATTCCATAACTTCCCCCCGCACACGCGCATGTAACCGAGCCAAAGTCGTTATGTCATCCTCCCCAAGCTAGCGGTTTTACGGTTCACGCCAACAAACCCTCCCCCCTCCCTTTTCTCCATCCTCAACCGTTATTCGATCTCCTCCCTCCGATCAATATATATAACACACAAACCCATTATTATTCCCCCAAAAATTCACCACCATCTCCATTTTAATTTTCTCCTTCGCCGCCGATGGCCTCCTCCTTCACCGGCAACGCCGCCACCTCGTCGTCGTCGCTGGACCGGGTCAAGGGGTCGTGGAGCCCGCAGGAGGACGCCACCCTGGTCAAGCTGGTCCAGCAGCACGGCCCAAGGAACTGGTCCATGATCAGCACCGGGATCCCCGGCCGGTCGGGGAAATCGTGCCGGCTGCGGTGGTGCAACCAGCTGTCGCCGGAGGTGCAGCACCGGCCGTTCACTCCGTCGGAGGACGCCGTCATCGTCCGGGCCCACGCCGTCCACGGGAACAAGTGGGCCACCATCGCCCGCCTCCTCCCCGGGCGGACCGACAACGCGATCAAGAACCACTGGAACTCCACGCTCCGCCGTAAGCGCGTGGCGGGGACCGGGGAGGAGCTCGCCTCGTCGTCCGCGTCCGAGTCGAACTCGGTGATGAAGCGGCCGTGTCTGCAGGACGCGTTGGCCGAGTCGGAGGGCGAGTCCGGGGTTAATAAGAAGATCTGCTTGCGTCACGATGACGTCAATAATAATAATGATATTATTTATAATATTGATAATAATAATAATAATGATGATAAAAGTAATGAGAATGGTAAGATGGGTGAGGGCGGTGGAGGGGAGATTATTACGGGCGGACCGGAAACTTCGCTGACGCTGTCGCCGCCGGGGGAGGGGGTAGTTAATGCGGCGGGAGAGAAGGAGGAAGAGGCCGCGGCGGCGGTGGGAGGGGACGACGGAGGGAGGCGGCGGGTGAAGAAGGTGGAGGAGGAGGGGAAGTGGTTGAAGACGGCGGAGGTGGGGGAGAGTTGTTTGTTGGGAATCATGCAAAGGATGATAGCGGAGGAAGTTAGGAGTTATGTGGACAGATTAAGAGCGCATGATGGTGGGCTTGTTATTGGGCCTGAAACTAAGCCCGTGGGTCCTAAGGATGTGTAAGGTCTGAGTTTGTAGAAAGCGGAAACAGCATGGCACATTGTTTTATCGGTTTTTGGTTGGACTTTTATCTATTCTTTTTATTTTTTACCACGAATTTTTTTTATAGCTTATTTTCATTACGATTTTCCCACTCGAGTGTGACATTAGCGGCGAGATTTAAGTTAATATCTTTTATGGTAATTACTAATCACAAAAATGAACTATAAAAGAACAGTTGAATTAAATACATATCAATCTTAGACGTCAAACTTATCTAAGATGGAAGAACATATAATAAAAATGATAACAACTTAAATTTCAATGTCTCATTCAAAATGAATATCGGTTTTCTAGAAGTTATGTAAAGTAATCAGTACCAACGTTTAATGCCACATTCCCTTCCTATTGGGATGAACCATTCCCGCCCGGCCCTTGACATCCCATCTTGCTTATGTATAGAGTTTTTTCGGCAAGAGAATATGGAACGATAACTTTTGAGCGTAATAAATTTGATGACAGATTTACAGTTACTCCGTTCGCAATCTCGTGTAACTGTATTATTTTGAAAACTTGCAATATATTAGTCATATGCCTCTTTCAATCTCGTTGTAGTTGTGCATTCTAGAAGTGAAAAATGGGTCAGTGGATTCGTGGATATGAGATCAAATTGACATCTTAATATTAGACCAATATGAAAACTTAGGTACTAAAATGTCATTATTAAAAATTTCAGGTATGGAGACATAGTTCCTAGTGGTATTTTCATGAAAACTGAAGTATCATAATATAAAATATAAAAAATAAGAGGTATTGCTCTAATTTTCTAACAATCTATGAATTCAATCTAAAAACCCAACAATTCAATTGGATTAATTAAGTTTGGAGTGCATAGTGCATAGATTGTATTCAAAATTGCCACCTCGCCTACCATACAAGCAAATAAGGTGTTTTATACCATCCATCTAGGCCACATTGAAATGTTTTATACCATCCATCTAGGCCACATTGAAAACCAGTTGCTATGGATCACTCGGAAAACCATTGTTGGCGATCCTCGACTTGATCGCCTATCGCATGTCATTGGAGTCTATTGACTCCCCACACTTACTTGTCTTAAACTAGAGGATGAGCAAAAACTAGAGGATTGCATTTGCTCATCGCTTTGCCCGACAATGGAAAAGAATCATCCATCGACCAGAGCGACGAAGTGACAAGGGCAACTTATGAGCAAAATCCATCAACCAGAATCATCCAATTCGTTTGAAGATATTATCCCGCTTTCACGAACTTCGCTATGGTGGCTGATCGTTGAGTTCTATGGTCAGTTTGAAGTTGGAGTTGGAATGAGAAAGACGTTTACCAATCCTTCAATGGTCGAGTGTTACTGAACACATAATTGAAGTGAAATATAGGACGCCAAAGGCAAAGTAGCAAATAAATCACCAGACACTTGCGCCATTCTGACGCTCTAAATACAACCACCAAATTCGGATTACGCCTACAACAATGTATAACCACTGATTTGATTCATGGGGAGTTTAAAAAGTTCCGAAGAACAGAACGTTCACCAATTTTATAACACCAATCTCCATCTTTCTACCCTGGACAAAATATCTCAATTCAAGTTAACCAAGAATGCAATAGCTAATAAAAAAGCTTCACCAATGCAAAGTCAAGATTTCGTTTCATGGGTGACTAAAAATTTGCAGACTTCAAAAGGGTTCCATCTACACTCCCCAATCACATTACGGGGAACTATTAATAGCAATAACTGGTTAAACAAAGCAGAATCACATGCCCACAATAGCTAAAACAGTAAAGAGATTCAAGTCTCTACCAGAAACAATGGCCAAGAATAATACAACAGCAACCAGTCAGCTCAAACAAATGTAACTAAAACGAGAAGAACACAAAAAAACACTACTATTGGTTTGCAGAGTACAGTGGAGTACAACTGGACTAGCAAGAAGCTTATCAAAATCCTACAGAATAGGAATGAGCATGGAATCTATAGAAAGCCAGCAGAACTTGCTGAAGAACACACCTCTAAGTTACTACAATGGGTGACATAGTAATCACTAGTCAGCACGGCAATAACCAAGAAATACACAGCATTCATACTACCAATTAAAACAGCAGGAAACACAGAATCTGACACTGTAAACTTGGAGCATTGCCAAAGTTCGATTACCTTAGAGCCACATTTCCGCAACAAGTTACTAAAACATCTAATTACCTTAAAGCTCACATTTCAACAGCCGTAGAATACAACTCAAATTAACCATTAATGGAATCGAATCCCAGAGAAATCTACCGCGAATCCAGATCGAGGACAAACATATGGATCATCGGTATACCAAAACAAATTCCAGAAAGATAACGCAATAAACCATACAAATGGATAAGCAGAACAAGGGGCACAATACCATACTAATTTCGAACGAGAAACAAAAATTGTATCCAACTGAAATTTCAAATCAATACATCAAACTCGGTACTAGCAACAGAGTTTTCAACAGGGAAAAGGGGGAAAAAAACGAAATGCAGAAATCCACCTAGATCGATACGCTACGCTCCACTTCGTTTATTGAAAGGAAGCAGACTACTTGGATCTCTGTCTCATCTTTCGGCGCTTCCTCTTCAACCTCCTCATACGCTTCTTCTTCCACTGGAAAAAAGCACCACCCAATAAAGAGAGAAACAAAAAGGATTTAATCAGCAACGAATAGGAAGAATCGACCATGTACTCCTTCAAATGTTGGTTGCGTTCGAGAGTGGAAGCTTACCTTGGCTCTCATGGTGATGAAGCACGCTGGGTTTCTCTCTGGTTCTCTTCTTCGCTTTGCTTCCGCCTGAACAAACCCTTGTTTGAAGGAGACTGACGGAGAAGAAGGTAGAGTAGGGGTTCCCTGCCTTTATATACCGCTAGAAGTGAAACCCTAGTCTTGCTGGGCTGTGGGCTAACAAATGGACAAGGCGAACAGGTGGGTCAAGGACGAATGGGCCCAAGATGAACAGAACAGCATTTATTAAAATGGTTGGGTATCTGGCCCAGCTCATGTTTGTCTGTCTTGCCGGACTGTGGGCTGAGGTAGGGATGACAACAAAACCCGAACCCACGGGTACCCACCCGACCCAACCCCGTCAATACGGGGTAAAATCTGTGTTGACGGGTTTTGGGCCGGGTTCGGGTTTATACCCGCTACACTATTCACCGGTTCGGGTTGGGTTTGGGTTTAGGTAAACCCGTCCCAAAGGTACCCGCCCACACATATATAATTACTTTCCCGATATATTTAATATTTAAATAATATATCTTCCTTAAACAACTAATATTCTTTATGTTTGTGAAGACATGTATAATTTGTTATTTCTAATTGTTTAGAATGAAGTTGATATTATGAAGTGGAGAGTGAAGAAACATAGTTGACGAGGAAGAAGCTTTCAGTTAATCTTATTGTTTATAGATGTTTATCTTTAATTTTGAACAATTTGTATTGATCATTTGCGGTTTGCTTGTATGCTCTAGATTGGTGTTTTCTGTATGAGAAAACTGATGTTAAACTTTTAGTTTGAAAGAAACTTGTTATTGTAAATTTTTTACCATAATAACCCACGGGTACCCATGAACCCGCGGATACCCAGCGGGTTGGGTTGGGTTTGCATTTTTCAAACCCAACGGGTTTTACCCCGGGTTTTTTTGGCGGATAAACCCATGAATTTAGATTTGGGTTTGACAAAACCCGATCCAACCCGACCCATTGCCATCTCTAGGCTGAGGGTAGGCTGAGTCGTAATGCGTTTTTTTTTCCCTACCAAAAAAAAATCTTAATAAAAAAATCAAACTCTATCCTCTTTTTTGTTTTCATTGCCCCGAAAATATTGCTTTCTTGTTTTAACCATTTTCCCAGCCTAGTAGTGATTGATCATTGAACAGATTAGATTACGTATTTTGCTCCCATTTGCAAGCTGTCGTCTTGCTTTGGGTAACTTAAAATAATTTTTTCGACATCTAATTACTGTAGCCTATGAACCACTGGCTGCTCATTCAAACGATATAGTATCCTGGGTAGAAAATCCTGTAAGCATCAAGTTTGCAAGTTTTATCCAAAACTTTTTTGTACCTTCTACACTCTGTCGTTTTCCAAATCCACCAATCTTGACAACCCATAAACTCAGTTCACCACGAAATCTCACTGTTCTATCCTTCTAGTTCCCCTCGCCCTCCACTTTTGCAAGCTGTGACTGTGAGCTCTTCGTTGCGTTTCAGTAAGCTCAACTGTTCAGCACACTGCCACCTTCACAAAACTACAAAAAATGACATCTTTCCTTTCTCAACTTGGTATATAAAAGGCCTCCCGAAGTCGGTGAGAAACACAAGCAAGCCATCACAACTAGAAAAAGAAAAACAGAGCAAGTCCAAAAAACAGGGGAGGCCAGAAAACAGAGGAGAAGGAGATGGGTCGCTTAGTAAAAATGTCTGCAGTATTCTTCATCATCGTCTTCGGGTCCATCCACGTCAATAACGCTGACGACGACGACGACGACAGCATGTCTCCGGCGGAATCTCCAACTCCGTCGATTAAGGTGGCCCCGGCGGCGGGTGTCACGTGCAACAAGACCAATTACACGACCGTGTACCCGACCGACAGTTACGTGAGGCACGTGCTGAAAGAGCTCGGCGACGAGGTCATCAAAACCAAAGGTTACTCAAAGGTCATCAATTTCCCAGAAATAGACACCCCGGTTATGTCCGGCAAAGGCGCCTGCACGAAGAATGTGTCCAAGGCGACTTGCGCCGAGTGTCTCAAGGATGGTGCGAAGAAAGTCCTCGACGCCTGTCCTCGGCGGGTGGGAGCTCGGTTCAATGCCACGGCGTGTCAACTAAGGTACGACGTTTATTAGGGTTTGTTATGATGAGATGAATCAACCGAATTGGATCATCGGCGGCGGCGATTCAGAGCGAAGGCGATCTCTTTTTTGAGTTATTATAGATTTATAGGCTGAGAGGACGGTGGTTTGGTTGTCGACGGTTTCGTATGAGAAACCTTTTCTATGGTGTCTGTCTCTGTTTTTTTTACTTCTCTGGCCTCCCCATTTTGGGGTGTTGATCGAATAGATTGATATGGTAGCTTGTAGCTAAGATGAGTAAAATGAAATAATACTCTTTAAGTTTCTGTCTTTCTGATAAAAACAACTCAATTAGTATATATGTTGTTCCATTGCTCTAGCAAAACGGTTTGGGATCTAGAATCGTTGAAGGTTTCAAATTATTGTCAACAATGCTAAGTTTGGCGTTTGGACCCTCAATTGCGATAATTTTATCAAATGAGTCTCCAACATCTTTGATTTTCTCCCAACACTTTGTCTTTGTGTTAGAGCTTATTGTATTAAGCTTTGTTAGTTGGCTTAGTTTCCTTATAACTATTTTTCGATCATGGACAGATAACTATAAGTTTTTACTTTTAGAACTCGCCGATCAAGGGGAGGAAGAGCTTCCATATATAGGTCCTAAAAGTTTGATATATATTATACTTGTAGAGGTGACAAACAAATTGGATTCATGGATCTTATGGATTTGATCAAATAAATTGGTGGATTCATGGATTGTTATTGTTGGGGGTATTTAGATGGGGGAAAAACTTACAGCACGTCAAAGAGCCAGGTACGTGTGACAAGCCCAAAGGGAGTCCAAGAGAGGGCCCAAAAAGGAGTTGGGCCCATTTAAAGAGACCCAAGGGCAGACTTAGGGGTGGTAAACGGTTTTGCGGCTAACGGTTTAACCGGTAACCGTACCGATACCGCGGTTATCGACAAAACCGTTAACGTAAGTTACGGTATTCGGATGTGGCTTGCTTGGCTTCGGTATACCGACAAGGACTCGGTAAAATACCGACGGTATTTCGGTATCCCGATACCGGAATTGAAAGGGCAAACGGCAAAGGCGCTGCGCAACCCGCCGTCCTCTCCCAGACTCCAACCTTGCCTGATTAACTAGAATTTAGATACTAGTTAATACCAATACCAATTTTTATCGCTCTCTGCCATCTGCTGTACGAGTACGACGAGGCACGCCTCACAATCGATCCTCGACAACAAACGCTGGCTGCTGCCCGATAGCTACCTGCAGAAACAGAATCTTCATCCTTTCCGTCGTCGGCGAAAGCTCGACCCTCGTCCCACGAGCCCAGGACCCAGCAACCCAGTCTCTATTAGGTCCTTTTCCGTCGATCCCGTCGCCGTCGGGCCAGTTTCCGTTACCTTGCCGCCGCCGGACCTTTCCCGCTCGACCTAGCAGCCCCACAGTTCGTTCTACTCTCTGTCGATTCATATTTTTCAGGTCATAATATTTCGTTGACTTTGTTTATTGACTTGTTGTGCCAGAGGAGAGCAGCAACCAAGTTCCATTGTTTGTTGCTTTCGCTGTCTCAAACTTTTTAATTTTTATGATAATTGTCAATTGATGCACATGAAAAACCCCAACCCATATGCAATCATCATTCACCATTCGTCCCCTCCCCACCATTCCTGTACAGTGTACACCGTCACAGCTCCTATGTCGCGGAATGAAAGGGCAGACAAATGAAGCACGGTAGCAGAATGGGCCAGCGGCAACACGGGTATCCGGCTAATAACCGATACCGTATGAATTCGGGATTCGGTATACCGAGTTAAGTTCGATATCGGCAAACGGTGGCATTGTGATGATGTCCGGTATACCGGTAACCGGTTACCGACCGTTTACCAGCCCTAGGCAGACTAGGGAGGATCAGTTGAATGAAGGCAGAGGCCCGTCCAGTCATGTCCGAGAAGGCGCATTGGTTGGGATGCCTAAGGAAACAGGGATGAGGATTGATTGCTCATTAGGCGCCTGGCACATGTCATCATGGAGAACAGCGAGACCAGGCGCCTAGGGCAAGGAAACGATATGGTGATGACGTGGAAGTCCGTACGGTAAGATAAACGATGAACAGTTATAAATAGTGTGGTTGGTAACCATTTACTCAATTTGGCTTCTCTCACTACACTTTTAGGGAAATTACTTCTCTCTCTAAAAGAAGAAGCTGACTTGATCGTTGGAGGACTAACGGGCCACGAGGCCCACCTCTGTGTGTAGGTAATTCCACGTAGGCAAAGCGGACAGAGTAAAGAAGGGAGATCAAGGAGGCTCCAACAGTTATAAATGAATCCAAGTGACATCTAAACATTGGACAAATAAATAAACTTTGAAAAGTTTAGATATTGACATGTCATAATAAAAAATTTGTATACCAAAATGTAATAATCCAATGGTATGCTTTGTTAAAAAAATGAATTTCAGGACCCAAATTGTAAAACATACAATAGGCCGTAAACTGTACTTTGACAACAATCCATCAATCCAATAAATTATGGATCAAATGAATTGGATTTAAGTAGATTGGATTAATTGGATATTAATATGGATGTATTGGAGTGGATACAAGATTGTCTACTCGTATATTCCAACAATTTATTGGGTATTGGTATTTGCAGCACAAAGAAAATTTACACCATGATTCAATTTTGTTGAAAAGGCACCAGATCAATTTGAGGAGCAGAGTTGTATTAAAAATGTATTGTATTATCATAATCTACACGTTCAATTTGATATATTTCAAAGTTTAAAATTTGATTTTATAACGGATTGAATAAATACTAATATGCGTGAATAAATATCAAATTGTGTGACTAAACAATATTGGTTGCGTGAATAATCTACTATTTTGCGGGAATAAGCTGAAATTTACGTAGATAGATGAAAAAATACGCTTAAATTAGGTGTTTTATCTCTAGATGTTCCAAGAGATAAATTTGTTTTTCCATGTGGCCGTTCTCTTTTTCGTTTTCACTATGAATGGATTGTCAGTTCCCAATAGGTTTGTTTTAAGCTTAACTACAGTCTACAGGTGATACTGTCCTTGTTTTAAATCCTAGCGGTGGCCATTGGCCAATACCTCCGACGATTAGAATTTCATTGCCGCCCGGCCGCGGCGCCGGCCGGCAATCGGCTAGCATTGCCGCCCCATTTAAGAATATCACAAAATCGATCGATCGATCCCCTATATATACATCATCATTTTCCCCTAGCAAAAAAGCAGAGTCTTAGAAAGTCTCACTTAACCAAAGAAAAACACTAACAAACAACTTCGAACTGTTCAAACCTTGTATTGAACACGTGATCAAATAAATAATCCCGTTCCATTTTGTAGGTTATCTTCTCCGGCCACTTCTGTTTGTTTTCCAGCTATATATTGTCTTGCAGTACCTACATGATCTCTATGTCCTTACGCTCTCGTCTGGATAGTTCCTGGCCCTTGGGAAATGACAATTGACATGTGCTTCCCACATAGTATATATATGTAAGCTTATCATATCATAACCATTTGAAGAAGAAGAAGAAGAAGAAGAAGAAGAAGAAGAAGAAGAAGAAGAATGTCAATTGTCAGGGGACTAATCGTCGTCTCGTCGCTAGTGATGATGATCGGTGTGGACGCCTTTGAAGATGATTTCGTGTACAGTTGGAACTTGACCAACTTCAACCCAAAGAAAGAGACCGCTTTGAACAACTGCCTGAATGCTTTCAAAACTCATCTCGAGGTTGATGTCTATGCGGAGCAGATTGGTAACCGCGACCGCGTGATCGCTTATGTCGACGGCGAGACGGTGGGTCTCTACGCTAGGGTTCACTGCAGCTTCGACGACTATACTTGCTACCAGTGTTTGCACGACGTCCTCTCGGCGATAAACAAATGCTGCGCCCGCTCCTACGGCATTGACATCAGAGATGGTAGGTGCGCGATGAGGTACGAGACATACTCCTTTTGATTTCGGGGTCCGATATCGATTTCAAGAAATCCACATGTGATCAATTACTTGTCTTGATGTATTAATTTTTGCTTAATAAGATAATTGTGTTTTCGTGTTTCTATTTGCTCTCTGTTTCAACCATGTCTAAATATTCCAATACTGTGAATTTGATAACCGGAGCGTCACACAAAAGTCAATTACAAAGATCGAGGTCGTACACATGCATTGAATAGATGTGTGCCAAAATTAACAGAACGACCCTTATAGAGGAAAAAAAACTAGTGACGTAGTTCGATTCTCTATAAATATGATTGACTTTAATTACCTAATCCCTCCTAATTAAGAAGCTCTCCTAGCTTGTGTGCGACAAGGCCATGGTTGTGATCCGTATCAGCACAGTTCTTGATTATGTCGATTGCTGTTGAGGAATTCTTGTGTCCTTTTTTGCCAAGTAATTTTCCAGACCTTTACCTGCTCCGATCCCTTCAATTCTGCCCTTGTAATAGAGCATGTGCTCGTATTTGAAGTGAAAGCTCTCCGGTTATCTCTTAAGAGTCCTCCTGCTAATGCATTTCCTTTCGAGGCAGTCCAACTTCTATTGCTTTATACTTGAATCCAACCTTCATCCGGTGGCTTCCACAAAGTACTGGAGCATGTGTTGCATTTTCATGGATAAGATAAACTTTTTCATGAAACCATGCAAGGTTTTCAAGTTCAAACAATGCATCACTCGGTCTCGTTTGCTGGAGCATATGTCCGTTATTTTCCTTTGTACTGGTGGTGCCCTATTGAAATAACGTAATTGTGTCACCTAATTGACTTGTTATTGTAAACGATTGACTGTTTTCTACAACTCACAGTGAATTGAAAGTCACTGTAGCAAGGTTCTAAATTATATATGAGACATATATTTGATTTATTAAAATACTATGAGTCTCAAATCACTGTATGAGTAATGGAAAAGCCAACTAATAAGTTGCTCATGATCAACTGATTAAATTGACTCTCTAGTTGCTATATTGACACAACTAGTAATCTCAAAACGAATTAAGTTTAGTTATAATGAGGAATACATGCATCCGACGAGGGGACTTTATTGGGCCGGCAATCGGCAATGGCAATACAAAATAACAAAAATTCCCCATACATGTTATCAGTACCTTCCGTAGGGGAGAAGCAACTTCTCTGGGAAAATTTCACACTACCAAAGACAAAAACTAGTGAACATATTACACTTACATTACATAGCACTTATTAATTCGCACGTGATTAAATATTTCGTTCCATATATATATGTATGGAACTCTATGTCTATGGCCTTACGCAATTTTGTTGTTTTTGTTTGTTTGTGCTTCAAGTCATAATGTTTTGTTTTGTACTTGCGTGGATCTCTATAGCCTTACGCGTTATTCTGACACTTCCGGCCCTTAGGAAATGACAAATAAGAATCTAACCCTCATAAGAATTGGGCATGAAATGGAAGGATACAATCAGTAGGAATTGATGGCAGCTGGACGCTAGGGATGATGATCGGAAGTGCTGCTGGATGATGGATTGATATGGGATTGATATTTAAAGTCATGAGCAATATAGTGTTAGTTTACCAGAACGATTCTAGGTATAAGTGTGTTCTTCATAACTGATTTAGTTCAAATCGCGTTTTTAAATTTCGAGATCACCAAAACGTTTTTACGTAGAATGGTCGTTTTGACACTACGTACATTGGTCATGAAACTGCATAATGAGATAAACAAGACTTGCTCAGAATCTTGAAGTCTCTAACTAGTTGTCGTAGTAATTTTCTTTCCATGTTTCTTCTGTTTCAGTTAGAGACTTCTCAGTTCTCATCACTTGTCTAGTTGTCGTAGTAATTTTCTTTCCATGCTTCTTCTGTTCCAGTTCTCTTTCCATGTTTCTTCTGTTCCAGTTCAATTGTTCAACGTACGTAGGCGCGGAAAAGTAATAACGATTTGTTTCTTCTGCTACGAGTATATATGTAATAGAGCCATTGATCAGTCAAAAGTTTTGGGCTCAGTGTGGAAAATGAGGCTCAATGCAATTCACAAGCAGCTAGTTAAGGAACAAAAAGGATAAACGACAACGTATTGCACGCACACTACGCCGTTGAATATAGCCAAAACGAGAAGGAACAAAAAGGATAAACGACAACGTATTGTACGCACACTACGCCGTTGAATATAGTCAAAACGAGACGTACGTACAACCCTTACTAGGCAGACTACAGAGGTCAGCATATGTGAATACAACGGAGCTTCAATTCCACGGAAAAAACAACGTACACGAATATCATATGATCTATTCTGTACCTAAATTTGATTCAAATGAGGAGGCTCAAGGAGGAGGAACAATGAATCAATCAACTAGCTTGAATTTCCATCTATGATCTCTTAATTGAATTGTTATGGAAGGTGTCAAAAATGGATGTCATAGTTTTTTTTTTATTGTTGACCATAATATTAAAACCTAGAATACAGTTTTCTCGTTGATACAAGCTAGAACCTAGAGTGTGGCATTCTCATCCCACATTATCACTAGCCAACCCTCGGAGGTTAGCTATAATCATATAATACCATTTCCCTACTCTTATCAGTTCATTTTCATTTTTAAGAAATTTTTTTTGAAACTAATGAAGAAATTAGTCCTCCATTTTGCCAAATACCCTAAAAATGTTAATTACCCATTCCTCACGAGAGCCGAATTTCAACATTCAGAATGGTAATATTACGAATTAGCGGAAGGAAAACAAAATTATTAACCAGGAAACATATTCTTAAAAAAAAAACTGAGATAGAGCAGAAGGAAATCAAAAGGCATATCCTTCCTTCTGATAAGCCAAATACTCAAGAGTTCCAACGCAGGGGACGGTGAATTAATATCCAGGACAGGAATTAATTGCTTCCAGTTACCCAAAAAGAGACTACAGAATAAAGAAACCAAAAAAACTAACTAATCTCTTTGACCAGAAAAAGAAAAACCCTAAACAATTAATCACAATAAAATCTGCTTCTAACCCCTTCCCATTAATCCCCTGCCCAAAATTAATTCCCCAAAATAAGATTTAAGCCCTAACTAAGCAAAAAGTAACAATATAAAAAAAACGTATCTGATCATCACCGCCACCGCCACCACCACCACCTTCAGATACATGACAAAATCTAAAACTTACAGAGAGAGAGAGAGAGAGAGAGTTCAAAACAGCTTACCTGTGTGGGGCGGGCAATCTCGACGGACAGCGCTTCCCCAGAAACGTATATATCCTAATTAATCACCGTCAAAAGATCACTGCTTTTGCATGCAAATCTAATCGGGGAAACAAAAGTAACCTAGCCAGCCATAATAGCTATATATACACACACCGCCCTTAGGGGCACCTAATCGATCAAAAGTCAAACAAGGAATGGTCGCCGTAGTCCCATATCGACGGCGCCGGGTACTCCTCGCCCGAAATCTGCGGCCAGAACGACCCTTCAGGCGACCCGGGCCCGACATGCAAGCCCGGGTCTTGATGCCCCGGAACCGTCCCAGAAACATGAACCGGCTGCGCCGCGCTGTTCGAAATCGACAGCCCCGACCCGACCGACCCGGCCAGCACGCCTATGTCGTCGTAAAGACAATGCTGCCCCTCCACCTGAGGACGTTGCTGATGTCCTAGATCCTCATACGTCGTCGTACTTGTGGTCCCCGCCGCGCTCGAACCCATCATCGGATGGCTCGGGAGGTGCTGGAAGTGGCTCGTCGCCGGGTTGTGATGGAACGAGAAAGGGATCGGTAAGGACGGCGTCGTCGTATCGGGCAGCGCAACATTGTGGAGGAGGTGCTGGGGGTGGTAGGCAGGGTAAGGGGAGAAGCCGCCGAAGCCGAAGGAGGTGGGGCGGGGGAGGATGGGGCGGAGGGTTTGAGCCGAGGAGTTGCGAGCGGCTTGGGAGGAGGAAGAGGAAGAGGAGGCGGTGGAAGTGGTAGAGGAAGAGCCGGCGGGTAAGGAGGGCTGGAGGTTGAGCTGGGCACGGGAGCCGTAGAGGACGAGGGCGGCGCGGTCGTAGGCTCGGGCGGCGTCCTCGGCGGTGGAGAAGGTGCCCAGCCACTTGCGGGTCCGCTTCCTCGGCTCGCGGATCTCGGCGACCCACTTCCCCCAGCTGCGCTGCCGGACACCCCGGTACCGGAACTTGCCGTTGTCGGGGCCTCCTTTCCCGCCGGACTTCCCCCCGCCTCCGCCCTTCTTCGAGCAGCCGGCGGAGGGGGAGGAAGGGTGCGGAGGGGAGGATGTGGAGTTGCTGAGTGCCGGTTGGTTGTTGGTATTAGGGTTTTCGTGGTTGTTGTCCTCCTCCATTATTATTTTAAAATAGTTGATGGATTTGGGCGGGCCTCGTTGTGTGGTTGGGCGATTGACTATGGTGGGAAGAGAAAAGGAAAAGCTGTGTTTTTTCAAGGAGGAGAGGTAAATGGTGGGAGAGGGCGGTGGGGGTGTTGTTCAAAAACCACTCATTCTTCTGCTGCGGATCTGGAAAATCTGCATGCGATGCTCTTCTCGCTTTATATGTTTGAGTTTAATGATATTATTATATATATATATATATTCGGGTGCTGTAATTTATTGTTTGTTTTTTGTTTGCCCTGTGCACGAAGCAAAGCGACACAGGGTGCTCTGACGGTTGGCTGGCTGCAATGCATGCGATGCAACTTGCAAGTTTTGGGGGTGTGTCATCGGGAATCTTGAAATCCCATTTACTCGTTTTCTCCATAGCTTCTTTTACAAAAATGCTTCCTTCGTTGAAAAGATTTGTGTTTTTTTTTTGGGGTTTTTCTATTTCTGTTTTGTGTCTGTGATTTTTGAGTGTGAAATCAAGTCTACTTGGGAATCAAGTATACGATTACTATGTGCGCGTAAATTCGTGGCGGTACTATAAGTGTATTGATATGGACTATAACCGATGTACTAAATCGATCGAACAGGTGTTGTGTCGTTTCAAACTTCTGCAAATTCAGATATATCCGTTGTCGTTGTCATTGTCTCTGTCTGCGGTAGGTTCATCGATCACCATCAACTTTATGTGAATTTATGTTACAATTTACAAAGGTATCGCCCAAAATTTATAGTGTGCCACTTCCTTCCACAATCTGTAATTGCAGAATTGTCGCGCGATATGTAATTATACCGTTCTCAACCATTAATCTTATAGGTTGTGACTTTTCACCATTTGAATGCAATCATACCTCTTATTCTAGATGTGCTCATTGTTCATCTACTAGGAATTCACATGCAATAAGTACTAACCTTCAGGGTTCTTCGGGGGGTATGATGACTAATGACCTCAATTATAGTGTTCCTCTCTCCGACATTTAGCAACATTTCACTCATTTGTTATGCATCATTGGTTATTTTAGCATTTGATTTCATTATACTGGTTTACTATTTGCTTACACCAGCTATAAGAATGTTTTGATTCACTTTATATTGTTTGTTTCTTGTGTTTATTTATATACATGCTCTTAATTTATGAAGCGCGGCCTACCAGGAGCAAAGCTATGATTTAGCCGTTGGAAATTATGATGTATTTTAGCTAATTTATGCTATCTCAACATTTCAGAATGAACGTTTACTATCCACAATCAACTTCATGTAAATACCTTCAACGAACGATTCATGAGGGGATTATGGTTGGAACTTCTATTATGCTCAACTCAACAATTAGATGAAAAGAAAATAAATAATCATCATTTGTTGATCGTAGACGACTTTAGCCTCAAATAAATTTGTTTACGGTGGTGGCTAGAGGGTTTTGAAGGAAATATGAGTGGTCCTAGAGTCCATTCAAAATTCAATCTCCCAAAAGTCTACTCCGAAATAACGAGCAAGTCAATTGATATATGCTCCACCCATTTAACGCATCAAGTCGATGATCTTTTTCATATTTCTTCATTGTGGATAGACTCGGTAAATCGAGGTGTAAGGTCTGAGAATTATGCAGGCTACGAACGAATGTAACGTCTCGAGCAGTCAGAGTACCCTTGCTCTTATACTTTCCACGCACGGACCTATTAATCACGTGGTGGATCAACCTCCATTCCGGTTTCAACTCACTAGCCTTTGATAACTTGACATCCCAAAGCCGTTTTCTTCTTGGTTCGTTCTCAACTACACTGACTATGTGTTCTCAAATACACATGGACCTTTTTTTATCCAAGATAAGCCCCCAGGGCATGGCCGGTCAACACAATTACAAGAAAGACACTAAAAAGGAACGGTAGTCCGTATGCAACCGGACTCCCAATAAAAGAGTCTGTTTTGCCACGAGGTGGGCAGCTCCGTTGAAGCTCCGAGGAGCAGAAAGACACGAGACTAAAAGGAAGGAGGGAAGGAGAGAGTGAACATCCTCTAGTATGGCTCCCGCTGTTGAATGTGAAGCCTTCTTTGATGTCACATCCTTGATGACCAATTGAGAGTCCCACAAAAAGCAACAGTCAATAAGTTGTGGGTGAGACACCAATTGAGATGGAGTTATCCCAAACTAATCCTTTATATATGGAGAAATACGAGATTCGAACTTACGAGGAATTTGTAAAATCACCACTACTAATTAGTGGTTGCTTCTAAGTTCTGCCGCAGCAGAAGAAGCACAAGCCCAAAGCAGCAGCCTGATAAAAGAACCCCCACCCCCACAAACCAAGTTCGAACATATGCATTGAACCCGAGACCAGATACTTGTTATACAAAGAAGAAAAACTTGTGGCTTAGATTTCTTTAGAATCTATGGATTCGGATTCCTCAGACCTCAGTGCTGGGAAGTGGACAATTAGCTAATTAACCGTGTCTCAATTCTGCGCATACGTACCAGGGGCGCAGCTGGATATATGACGCAATTTTTTCTTTATTGTCCTGTATTTATTTGTTCTCCCTGTTTTCCACTTCCTTTTCTAGGCTACTTCTGGGATTGGCAAAAAGATCTAATTTTTAGGTATTTGACAAACTCAATTTATTACTAGTCAAATAAAAATTGGATAATTTTATTTTTGGGTAGACCAGCATACAAATTTTTTAAATTAGGTCAAAATTGTACTCATATCATTGGATACCCAAAAGAAATTAAAAATGAATATCCAATTTTCTAATTCTTACCTTTTTTTTTTTGTTATCAAACAATAAGAAATGTGAAAACACCAACATTAAAGATATAATTGGGTTGTCAAAGGTCTCATAGCCCCATTGGTCTATCCTCGTTGGGTGCTCATTTTGGACGTGTGAGGTCCCAATTTCGACCCCCCTCGAGGCCTTTCATGGTCTTCCCGGCGGCACCAATTGGGATCTTAGTAGAGGGCTCAAATGGCTCAAACAGGTGAACTCTTGGGTTTGGTCTCGCTCTGCCATCACTCAAGCGGAGTGTGTATGGAGATGTTCATGGTTATTTAAAAAGTATAATTGGGTTCAAGGTATTGGTCAATATAATATTGTCTTTTTGTTGTACAATCATCTAGGCTCAAATACACTCGTTTGAGTCCGCCACAAAAGAGTTGATCCACATTAGTCTCACTTCTACTGAACCAAATTTAAAATCATTAAAAGAATAACATTGCCAAATACAATATTCTTGAATTCTAACCGTTTGTGTCTAACTGAGAGTAGGAGTTAAACACAAAAGAGAGTGAGGTGCGAGTATAGTTAAGAAATCCTCCGCTTCTTTCCTTCCTTTATCACAAGCTTACAAGGTTTAAGGCCAAAGAGAGAAGGGAGAAAAGGAGAGAGAATGATGGCGGTAGCGCTGATGGTGTTGGCGCGCTTCCATTCCTCTTGGTGATCCATGTTGTCTTACCGTTGATGTGTGGCCTGACATATCTTCCGCGAGTGGGACGTTGTGAGTGCCCTGACTGGCGCGTCATAATAGGCACGTCGATTGATGAAGCGAATGAGGCCGAGCCATTTCCCCAACACTAACCATTGGATCGAATTACCCAAACATCTAATGAGTCCACCCATTATCATCTCATCCCTGTTTGTTTCTATATTATTTTCAAACTGCCAGTGTCCTCTTCCAACACCTATGTCTTACTTTCTGCAACAATTCATTGCTTCGTTACTAAGATTGGAGCCACAGGGGGAGGGAGAGACGTCGACAGTAGTCAGGGCTGCCGCCGCCTTGGTTTCGAAGTAACTAAAAAGATTCGTCGATCCTTTCAATGATAAAAAAAAAACTATTCTCTAGCACTAGCTGTTTTGCAGCTGCAGCAGCAGCAGGCTCGAAGACAAATTGCGGCCGGCCGGTTTTACAGAGAAACAGCACGAGCTGCTGAGCTAGCCGGCGGTTCCGTACCACAGAATCATGACAGCAAACAATAAACCCAAAACCCATCTTTTCCCCTCCCGCCCACCCGGAGCCGGAATTTATTAGACGTGGTTTTGGAGGTTAGTATTATATTCTTGAGATGCATGGTATTTGGAGAATTCATGTACTTGCCAAGGTTCATTGCCTTTTCCCGATATTCTACCCCAACATCAAAGAGCTCTGAAATACATGAAGATAGGTATTTTCAAATGTTTAAAATGATGAGATTTGAGATCATGATAATTAGTGGCATAGGCAAAATTTCACTTTACAAGGATTCACTAAAAGAAATTAGTCAACGTATTTGATTGTCAAAGATACAAGGTTATTTACAATTTTTTTAATTTTAATTTGAAGATTGATCAATCATTTTAACGCGGAAGATCTTATATTGTATTTGCATTAACAACTGGTAACATCAGACTATACATAGTTTCACAATATATCAGTGGGAAATGGGAACCCAACTTTTCTTAAGACTATTAGTGTTGTTAACTTACGTACCTCTTATTCGTCTTGACAAACTAGAACACATTAAATATTGGAGAAATTTTACAATGCTATATAGTATTGGTGGTATAAGGTTTTGCCTTTATGGTACAACTTAAAATTGTACATTTACGTTATGGGTACAACTTCAGATTGTACATATACTTTTTGTACAAATTCTTTTATGGTACAACTTGAACTTGTACCTTTATGTGATGGTACAACTTCAAGTTATAAAGTTGTACCATAACATAATGGTACAAATTGCTTTATGGTACAACCTAAACTTATACATTTAATGTTATGGTACAACTTTAAGTTGTACATTAAAGCACCAATACTATATAACATAGTAAAAGTGCTCTAAATATTGATATAGAAATCAAAAGGTAAAATTTACACACACGACACAACCCTTATAAAAAAATAGTACTTGAAAGTGGTTCGACGACTAGAATTTAGGTTAGAGTTCAAATATCAATAATAGGGTTTATATGGAACCCCTTTTAAGCCAATAGCGAGTAGTAGCTACGCCCTTAATTTGTACATTGTGTTATGGTACAAATTGAGATTGTACCATAACATAAAAGTAAAAAAAAAAAAAATTATGGTACAAAATTGAATTTGTATGTTTAACATTATGTATTGTGGGTTCAATTTGTACTTCAAAGTACATATACTTTAGAGCATAGCACAACGATTCGCGCCAGATTGCTTGCAACTAAGCCAACCGATGGTGCGTCTAATGGTATGTCAATATTCAAAAAAAATATATAAAATTCATTATTTGAAAAATAAATAAATGTTTAAATAATGTTTAAAATGTATAATATTAAACGTGTTACATAGATTTATGCGTGTTTAGTATGATAATTATCAACGAACGAGGAAAAAATAAACAATTTGACAATAACAAAAACATGAATATTTAAATATAAAAACATGTATATTCATATATTAAATGGAGTATTTATAACTATATACCTAATGGGAGCTGCATGTATCTTAAACTGGAATAGATATTTTTATCGGACACTGGTTGGTGTTTTACTAAAGAGTGGGCTGGGCTTGGTGTATTCTAAGCCCACCATCGGTCTAATTTCGAATCCGAGAGAATCTGTTCTTCTCAATGGCCTGGCCGAAAACAGAGAATCGGCCCCTCTTCATCTCACTGCAGGTTAAGATTGCATGAAGAGCATGACGTGTCTGCATGTGGGATAGCCACGCAGTTGATGGCAGACCATGTGCCTCTAACTCACAACAAACGTAGGCAGAGCACTCCAAACCGACCAGCTGGGCTTGGCCGGCCAACTGCAGACACAAGACAATTTTCTGAGCCCAACAAATACATATAAACTTTAATAGGATGGTGTTGGTAGCTACTGAGTACTGTTTCCACTTTCCAGCATCTTCTTTTGTCTCCCAATTCTGGAATAGAGACTGCAACTACAAGTAATTGACTGAAGGGATATCACAGACACCAGAGACCAGAATCTTGCAGTAGCCTTTACTTTTACCATCTTTTTCTCTTGCTTGGGGAAGGAGTATTGATCGGCCAAGGGAAAAGGAGGGAGAGAGAGGGGTTACTTTTACCCTGTTCCCCAAACATAAGGGGAGGAGGGTAAATGTGTTTTGAGCTACAGAAAGGAGGAGAAAAAATTACAGTTCATGATATGAAAATTCGAAGAAGAAGAAGGATATGTCGAAGCACTGAAGCAGAGGAACATACGCCTTTGACTGGATATTGGATAATACTCCTCCTAACTCATGTAATTTTGTAACATATTATCTATATCATCGTAAAACATATTTTCTTCTAATAATTGCCATATCATCATATTTCTTTAAACCTGATGCCTTTTATATGATAGTGAATTAGTGATAGTATTTCTGAGAGCATTTCTCAATACTACAGGTTACAATAGCTTTTTTCCAACATATTTAAAGAAAATCATGTTAGTTGGATTTTTTTTTAGTGATACCATATTATCTTTTGTTGCAATGAATTTTGTGAAGAACAAATTGATTCGATTAGTTTTGCTAGCAAAACTGACAACCGATTATTGAATAATTTGTTTAACACTCATATACAATATATGTAGATTCACAATGTTAGATGGGCCGTGTTTATAATTCTTAATTTTAGGTCTACTTATAGTAACGAATTTTTAACAGTTTAATACGAGTTAAACCAATAAAATGAGAAGTGCTCACTATTCTTATTCATACTTTAGTTCATTTCTCACAACACTAGTTAAATATATATAGGCTTATTATAGACTATAGCTCACTCGTGGAAGGATTTTATTGTTTTATCTAATTTAATTTGGATAAACACCTGAGATTTTTGAAGGACAATTATTTAAAGAATGTGATTCTGTGCCTATGTTCTTATCCAACTCATCCTTAAATTACATATTAAAATGTATTATGGATGGCTGATGGGCGATGGCATTGACAAAACAAAAAAAGCGTTAGTTGAGAGAGAGGAAGCTTCGACTTATTTAGTTGGCAAAATCCTACTCAAAAGATCCCCTCAAACTAACGTATCCATTATCATGGCTTATAATTTGATTAGCCAACAGTTCCCTATTGTTTAAAATTATTTCTTCAAACGCACGACCCATATGGTTCCCAATAATTCTACAGAAAAGACTCAACTTGCTAATTATATCCCAACACACAATTATTCGTCTATGCTATCCTTTTATCCTGTTTCTTAAATTTTCCCATGGAAACCACCAGCAAGTTTGATCGCTATTAGTATATATAGATTCATGAACCGCCAGCATATGGTTTACAGATCTACCTAACGTGGTTTATTGAATGACATCGATTTGGTGTTAGCTAGCTTTGATCTTCGAATCTGTGACGAATGTTATTATTTACAAATTATTACTACACGTTAACACGAAGATCCGTGTATATAAAAGACTATCTGGATATTATGAATATCCGACAAAATCATGGGAGTGATCGATTCATATTTATAGTCATGTGGTTTATAACGGAAATCGAGATTTCATCAACAAAGATGTTGAAGTTTCGGCAACTCATAGTCTTCTTTTTGTCCTCCTTAGCAGCTTCTTCCTTTGTAAGTACCGTGTTATTGCTCTTGTTTGGAATGTTATCGTTAATTATTCATTTAACAAGAATTATAATATTGTATCGAATGTGGTACAACAAAAAATTTGTTATTTTGTAATGAAATTATAAATTAACAAATGTTCAAATATTTATCCCTAAAATAAATACCAATTTAAACTATAACATAGAGTTATTTAAAAAAAATACCGGTTGATACGATTTCACAAACTCTACATTTAAACGAAGATAGCCCCATGGGAAGACAAAATAAAGGACGAAAATAGGGCAAACGAAGTGACCCGTGGAAAGGAAAACCTGAAAAAAAGTAACTTGATTGAAGGAAACATGGTCATCAGATCATAGCAATCCCTTTCATCAAGGATCAGATTACGTGCTTTGACCATGAAAAAAAAGGGTCCAAAAGCTAACTAAGGAAAGAAAAAATAAGTAAAGATATTAACTTTACAACTCTACTGCTGTTGACCCTAGGCTAACCCAATCATCATCCATCACCGTATCAAATTTAAAATGATATGGATAATTTTTTTGGTTATCTGATCAGTTCATTTCGTCAAACAGAAGATTGTATAGTACTAGTCATGTGTATACAGCATACAAACATAATAATTACTTTGGTCTATCCATTACATATTATCGGTTGAACCACATTATATTTAGGGCTGGGAAAATAGACCAGACTGTTAGAAAAACCGTGATCCAAATCGTACCGCACAGTTTGGTCTGGATCGTACACCGTTAAATATGGTCTGGTCTGGTCCATGGTCTGTATTATTTTATGTTTTGATCTCTTGGTCTGGTCTGGTCTAGACCGCAGTTTACCGGACCAAACCGTGGACCTAACCGACTTGTCAATACGTGTTAACAGCCCATTCGACCACTCTCCCAACTCCCACAACGACACCCAAGTCTTAGTTTTGTGAATCTCGTCCCTCCTTCATTTACAACTATATTTAACCAAAGAGTAGAGATAATCGTGTCTCAATATAACATTATGTTAATGTGTATGACGTTATGGTGCAAGTTGGGATGCTTTTACTTTGTATCTTTGTTATGTACTAAGATTTAGGGTATCAAAATTATGCATGCATGTTAGGATTAATGTTTTAAGGCAAATAACAATTATTATTCTTGGTTATTGGTTCAATTTTTGTGTGGTTGACTAAACAAATTATTCAATTTTTTTTACTGTGGTCTACATAGACTAGACCAGACCGAACCAGACCGCACAGGCATGGTCTAGAACGGACCGTATAGTTTATGGTCTGGTCTGTGGTCTATACTTCAGCCTCTCGATCTGGACCATAGACCGTATATATGGTCTGCCAGACCACGCCGTTTCCTAGCCCTAATTATATTATCGACTTCCATTCCGCTAATTTGTCCAATCTAACGAAATCCAATACATTTTTCGCTTTTCATATTGATCTGCCCATCGCCCATTTGATTCTCTACCCGAGAAAATTAGAATCCATTAGCCACGGAATAATAATAAAGAAGTAAAAAACAAAAATAGCGAAATCATCATCGGAAAAGAATGTGAAATCACAATGTACAGCAAAAGAAAAAGTCAACCCAAAGGCCCCATCGGCAAAATCCCCGTTGGCAGGCCGCGCGCGGATCCGATCATCAGGAACATGGACTCTTGACTAAATACTCGTATTTCTCGGCCCCACTGTTAGGCACAGCCAACGTCACCCTAACGCCGTCCGCCTGACCGTGAACTGGCAGCATCAAACAGTACCTATCCACGCAAACCGGCCCCACGCTGACCGGTCTCCCCATCCCAAAGTCAACCCTCTCCATCCCCAGCCTCGACCACTGCGACACTATCAGCACCCCCACCGAGTCCGGCGCCTTCCCCCGACTCACCTCCTCCACCACCGATTCCACCAACTCCCCGTCCACTCGCTCCTTCGCCTTCCTCACCAGCATTGCCACGTCTCCCAGCCCTTTCTCCTCCGCCACAATTTCCTTCACGCTCGCCTGCGCGCACCCCAGCACAAACGCATTCCCATAGTACCCCGCCGGCACGTGCGGCCTCACTCTGTCCCGCACGTTGACGCTGAACAGCAGCTTCAGCGTCTGGTTCTCCGGCAGACTCAACGCCCTCGCCCAGCTCCTCCACACGTGCGCCGCCAGCACCTCGAACGACGTGAATCCCGGTCCGGCAGCGAGCCGTTTCAGCTCGTTTTGACTCCGCCGGTCGAAGGTCACCGAGGTCGGGGTGAGGAGCTTGTCGCTGGAGAATCGAGCGGCGAATCCGCAGAGATCGGGGACGCTAGCGAACTCGGGGTGACTCACTGAGTGCGGGTAGTGGGCCGGCGGGTCGAGTAGGTGGCGATCCCAAATGGGCCTGGGCTTGGGCTTTAGATTATTCACCACATCGCTCCCTCCAGCTCCCGCCGCACGTGCCAGCCTGGCGAACGAGTTGAGGAACTCGGACCCGCCGACCCCATCGATGAGGCAGTGGTTGAACCCGACCGCCAGCGTGGCGCCTCCGTCCTTGAGCCACGTCAGCTGGACGACCAGCGGTGGGGCCCCCTTGAGCACGTCCGGGACCTGGAACGACAGCAGCTTCCTCCACTGCCTGACCGATTTGGGCGGGCCGTCGAATTCGGCGGTCTCGAACGAGTCCGAGACCGCCTCGACGAATAGTCCGCCCTGGGCCCGACAGACCACCTCCAGGCCCGGCCCACCATCGGGCCTGGGCCGGACCCGTCCGGCCAAGGGGTAGTAAGAGACCAGAATTTTGCTCAGCGCCGACTTGATTCGATCGGCGATGTCGACATTTTGGTGATGTGGCGGTGGTTTGAATGCGAAGAGATACTCGACGGTGAAGCGGAGGAAGAGCTGGGAGTCGAGGGCGGAGAGAGGGAGGACGTGGGACGGCGTCGGAGCGGCGGGTTTGATGACGGTGGCCTCTCTGACTTGCACGGAAGGATTGGCAGCCATTAATGTGTGGTTTAAAGGTTATGGAAATGGTGAGGGAGAGGTTTGTTTTTTGGTTGGGGGGTATATAATGTGGGAATATGGAGAGTGTTTTGTGGTGGTGTGTCGCTCGTCGTCGTAATCATTATAATAATGATTTTGTTTGTGTTGATTGATTTTTATTTTTATTTTATGGGATTGGGTGTGTGGGTGCAACTGTGAAAGATTTGTGCCAAGATTCTCCGGGCATAACTTTATTGTGGGGGGAAATATTTTTCTACGGAAACAAACAGAGAAAAAAAGGTTAATCAAAACAGCTTGGACCTCTGCTTTCTGTCTGTTCGGCGACTTGATATGGATGATATGATTGCTGCCTTTACTTAATTTCTATGCTTAATCGAGAAACTTTTTTCACTTTGGATTGACGAGTTTACCGACTTTAAACGTGGTCTCTAATCCTCTTTTCAATTGAATAAAAATCCGGACTATTCTTAATTAATTATATAACTTGTTGTTCTCTTTATGAGTAGGTAATTTCTGTTAATAGGCTATTGGAATTAATGAACGCCTAAAGCGTAATATGATAATAATTTGGTCTAGTATTGAAACAATTGAATTGTATATCGTGAGTCAAGTGGTTAATTTGTGGACTATTCTTTTAGTTTATTTATTTGTTTTAAGTAAATTAGTAACAATTTGTATCATTGGTTAGTCTCCTATAGCAACAAACTTTAAGACATTAATTGTTCTCTGGATCTCCCTCCAATTACAAAAAAAAAAAAAAAAATGCTGGTGTTTAGTAAGATCTGATACTGTAATTCACTATCTTCAAATGCATAAGTATGGCTCGTCAAATGATCCAATGGATTTATAGAATTGTTAATTTAGTTGAATAAAATGTGAATTATTGAGATGATGGTGACCGACCGCCGGTTCATTATTGGGTTGGCATTTGGCAAGGAGAAACAGTGGAAGAATGGATACAAATATGCTCACATCCTGAGATTGGACAGCGGGGGAGGAAATGTGAGCCTGCCTAGTTATTTCATGTCGGTGCCGTACTCAGATTTTCTTCAGCCAGCCAAGTCCTTTGTCCCTTTAATCGAATTCTTCCGTCCAAGTGGTCCATTTCAGGCCAACATAGTACAGTTGGGCAATTTGGCTAGTGTATGAGTAGTTAGAGTAGCATTATTAATCGTGGATTTCAATAACTTGAGTTGTCGAAAGTTGAGACCAATTGATTCTTTACATGATATATTACAGTCTCTTGTGAAACTGAGATATATTTTGTTCGAATCCAATCTCGAACACCCTCGTCCGTTATGTTAAGTATGGTATCTCGAGCTGCCTGTGCAAATTCCAACCTCATAGGGGTCGGCTTTTGTTTGAAGGGGTGTGTTAAGAGTTGGAAAACTGTATGATACAGACCAGACCGTATATCCGATAAAATGCACTATTTCAGCCACCTCCACTGTCCCATTTTGATCACAGACATAACATAAAGAGATTGGCTGAGGATCAGAAACTTTGCCATCATCAACACTGTACAGATGACTATTGATGACGAAAAGATCTTTCGGACAATGATCACCAAACCCAATTACTACGGCCGGCCGGCCGGCAGGGGTAGTTGGGTTGGCTTTGTGCTTCTTGTCGTTTTGGTTACTAAAGATCGGATTGTAGATTTGATGGAAGGACTCCAATAAAGTCAGGAAATGCATCACATGCTGCAGATCGTGGTGTGAATTGTAAGGAAAGGTAAGCTACTAGTTGGCCCAATTCACTTTCCGATAAGATGATGGAGAAAACAGGGGAAAGGATTGATGAATTTCGTTTGCACGTTCGGCATGCCTTTTCAACTTAAAAGTGGTCACTATATGTATCGATCTATCGACATCGAGTAGCAGGCGCAGCAGCACTTTTCGATCAAGATTTCTCCCTTGATATAAGCAGAGATTTCGGTCCGATTTCCATCATCATGATCGATCTTTGGCGGCATCCATTGTCATGTGTAGCCTGCAGGGGGAAAAAGGTCCAACCAGGTAACGTGTGTTGTGTGCAATGTAGTTTGTCCCGCTGCGCGCCGATTCCCTAGTTACATAGCCCAAGTATATATGTATGTCAAGGTTGTATATAAACCTACGTACCTACATGAAAATGAATGCTACAATGCTCCTCCCTATTTTTCCACCGGTAAATCTATCAAATTACCACTGCTTAGCTTTCAATCCATCCTTGGGGCTCGTCCATTCGTTGGGTGATCCCTTGCTCTCGCGTTCGAGTGTTTGCTTGTCGTTTAGGCCGGTGAGTGAGATTTCTGCTCATTGCAGTAACTTCCGGGGTTCTTCGCACCTGGATAGTCCAGCCCCGTTGTGTTTTCGGGTGCAAGTTGAATTTGTATCATAAGGTTAGGCTAGAAGGTTCCGACCAAATGGTCAAACTCAAAACATGTAATATACTAAACATGTAATATAGTCAAGTTGATCGTTAAATTAGACAGTCAACCGAGTTGGCCGTTAGTCAAGTTCCACCTCACTTGCCACGTCAGCTATCAGGGAATAAAAAATTAATTTCTTTTTTGGCCCGGAGGCTGGTTTGATCGTTAAATTAGACAGTCAACCGAGTTGACCGTTAGTCAAGTTCCACCTCACTTGCCACGTCAGCTATCAGGGAATAAAAAATTAATTTTTTAATTTTGAATTTTTCGAATTTTGTTTATTTTCTAACAATAAAAATAATAAACGAAAAAATTAATTAAAAGAGCTCTCCAAATTATTTTTAATTAATTTTAGAAATTCAAAAATAAAAAGTAATTTTTTATTTCCTGATAGCTGACGTGGCAAGTGAGGTTTTTAACTAACGGTAAACTCGATTGACCGTCTAATTTAATGGTCAAACCCACCTCTGGGCCAAATAAGAAAGTATGCTACATAGTTTATGTCAGAATAGCAATTTCCGATACCACGGGCCAAAGTAGAAAGTTTGTCTATAGTTCGGGCCAAACTATAACGAGGGTCTTTTTGTAGAAATAAAATGAATCGATTGTACCACTAGTAAAATCCTTACCAATCCATTATATCAGTATAAACCTGATTGACAACCTTAAAACCTATAACCTTTAGGCCGGCTATATATATAGTCAAAGATTAACTCTTTATTTTTGTATAGTCATAACTTTCACAGTTGTGACAAATATAGTCATAACTATAAAAAACACAAAATAGCCCGAAAATTATATGATAGTGTGACAAATCTAGCCATTTCCATTGGAAGCAATTGAGTTGAGGTCGGCGTCAGCATCATCGACAGGCTTCTTCTTCATCAATATTGCAGACACCGTGACCAGCGCTGACTGGTGAGAAGAAGCTATGTTCCATTGTTCCAAGGCCTTGGCAGAAGTTTTGAGAGGGAAGTTTGGGCGTTCCTAGCGAGAAAGGCATGGATGAATGGATGCATAAAAGGTCGAGGAGTTGGAGAGGTGGTTGAGGAGCTTAAGAGGATGGAGGGGTGGCCGCAGATTTGAATATCTCCCGGAACCCTAAATCGAAGTTGGGGTTTTCCGGAATCCTAAATGAGCATTACAAAAAATATATTTTATTTTTGACCTTTTTCCTTAAATCCACGTGGACGCTCATTGAAAAAATGTGGTCAGGTCAATATTTTTGTCAGTATAGTCATATCGTTAATTAACATCGTTAAAGAAATGGACGGAAGTGATTATTTTGTGTTTCCGGATAGTTATAACTATATTTATTACAACTGTGAAAGTTATACGTGTATTTTCTATTTTGCGTTTGTTTTATTTCAAAATCATAAGTGGATCTACATAACGATGTCCTAGAGAGTTGTTATTTGGGCTTTCTCATTTTATCTTCCAGTTTTAATCCATTTTCCTATTTCTTCTTCTTTCGCCAACAAGTGCATCATAAGTGGGCTTTCGTTGCAATTTCGGACTTTCATTGTTGGGCCTGGTGCTCGTCCAACCAAGGCCTTATACGTGGCAAGCGTCAACCTTCATAGGTTGTTCACTTGTTCGGCCGTGTATTTGTGAAATGTGATATTTGCATTTAAATACCAGATAATCAACACGTATTATATACATATTATTTTGATAATATTTTTTTATAATTTTGTATGTAGTATTTTTATTACAAATTATAGTTAAAAAATGTTATAAATAGTAAAATCCATGATTTGGCATTTTCACTAAATTTTTGGTTTAAAGCTCACATGCACGATCCTGAAATAATATTTTCAATTACTGACATATGGAATTTTTTCTCAAAATGTCATTTTTTATTGAATTTATTTTTAATACATTATTTATTTAAGTGAAGAGGAATGAACAAGATTTTGGTCTAAGAGATAAACATAACTCATGAGTGATATGAAGGTTTAAAATGGAGAAGGGAGATGATGTAGAACATACTTGTTGCATAGTCGATAAGTGATGTGCAAGTATTTAAAATACAAAAATTTCACAAAAATCATCAATTCTATTTTCTACGGGCTCCAGGAAAATCCACCCACAAATGATATCAGTTACATTTTCTAAAAAATATCCATATATTGGTAATGGATAATTCTGCCATTCCTTCCTATTTAGCAAAATTACATACATAGAATAGATCCCTTTAGGATTTTGGAAAGAAAAAACGGAAAATTGGAAATATAAAAAACACTTATTTGATTTCCCGCTTGAAGGCAATTTGATAGATGAAGATGGATACGTAATTGCTATTAAGGGAAGGGTTCTGGAGTTTTTAATACTTTTAGGAAATTAATTTCCTCCCAAACAGCACTTTAGTTTAGTCCCTGACGTCACCGCCGGGAACAGTAGGCGGCCGTCAGATCTCTACCATTCCCTTCACTCTTTCATTCTTTCTTCCCCTATCTTCCTTCCAATCGAATCTTTTCCCTCTTATCCTGCGCACACCGGCCGACAACCCAGCGCACTTTAGCAAACTTGATCTCTCTGCTACTCCTTTCCTCCTCCTAAAAATGGAACCCTCAACCTCCCGATCCCGCACCGGAGGCGGCGGCGGCAGCGGGGGGCGGGAAGACTGCTGGAGCGAAGGCGCCACGGATACGCTAATCGAGGCGTGGGGTGATCGCTACGTCAGCGTCAAAGGCGGAAATCTCCGCCAGAAGGACTGGAAGGAAGTCGCCGACGAAGTCAACTCGCGGCGCAGCGGCGGATCGAAGAAGACCGACATCCAGTGCAAGAACCGAATCGACACTTTGAAGAAGAAGTACAAGGTCGAGAAGGCCAAACCACCGCCGTCGAAGTGGCAGTTCTACCGCCGCCTCGATTCCCTCATCAGTTCCGCCACAACGGCCTCCGGCGCCGCCGGCAGTGTAACCCTAACTGTCAGACCCAAATCCAAATCGAAATCCAAATCGAAATCCCAATCTAAATCACTTCTGCTTAAGGCTGCCGAAGAGCTGTCGGGCGGGTCGGATTCAAGCTGGTCCGGCGGGGACGGCGATGCAGGGTTCGACCAGAGGGTGGTGAAGAAGCAGCACCGGATGGAGGACGTGGGATGCTCCGATGGAGCTGCCTGTAGGGAATTGGCGAGGGCGATTCTGAAATTCGTGGAGATATACGAGAAAGTGGAAAGCTCGAAGCAAATTCAGATGGTGGAGCTGGAGAAGCAGCGGATGGAATTCACTAAGGAGCTTGAGTTTGAGAGGATGAACATGTTTATGGCTGCACAGTTGGAGATGGAAAAGAAGAAGTCACTGAAGAAGCGAGCCAAAGACGCTTCTGGGTCAGGTTAAAATTCCATCAGCAATCTACCATTACAGTTGTTTCCCCCTGTTTGGTTTCGTCTTCCTTTACCAATTGTAGCAGTGAGTTGACGAACAGTTCATGAATCTAGGAAACTGACTATGGTAGTATGGTCCTTCGGTTTGGTGGTTGTTTGCCAAGCCTGCTGTTTATGGGCTAAAGGTCAACCCTTCAGATTTTGACATTAACAATGATTAGAAGCACACTTGAGTGATGAGTGGAGTAGTTGACCATACATTCATCATTGCGCCATTGTTAGAGATAGGGACTGCGAGAAATGAAAGGTGTGATCTTTGATGAGAACCAATTTACCATTTCGGTTGTTGATGCTCACTTGAGTTTTACATTTGCAGGTGGAGACTGAATTCCTGCAAACTGGATGCTATTTAATTGGGAACAAGGGAGGAATTTAGTACTAGAATCACATCTGCTGGTTTTATCTAACCACACCTCTAGAGAAGGAATCATCGAACTCCTGTTGCTGCAATCGAAGTCTGGGGTGGAGAATGATATGACTGCTCTTTGTATCTTATGGCTTTAAGTTCTAACATCGATTAACTCCTTTGTACATGTGATCAGGTTATTTTCCGCTACCGGGTTTCTCTGCACTTGATATAACCCAGAGATGATAAAAGCCCTCACTGTGTACCTTTTGTACTACTACTGCAGCTGCTGTTGTTAATGGCATTCCTTTGCTTTCCCATTCGGAGTGGGTCTGTAATGTAGGCTGTTATTGCAATAAAGGCACCACCTTCCCTTCACCTCGAGCAATATTTCTTGGGTTGGATCTTGGTGTCCCCTTGAATTATGTCTCTGCATAAATGGAGATACAGAGTCATCCCCAGTTTTTTTTTTTTTACCATTTCATCTGTGGTGAAAGCTACAGAGCTTGCTCAAAATGGATGGTTTTCTTTTGCAGTTGCTAGCAAACTCCTCTACAGTGTTCTTCCCAATTGCTGGTGGTTGAGACCAAAAGGAGAAATATCTGAAACGTACCCTAAAGTGAACTCTGGAAGCTGACACCACTTGCTTTCTGAGATGAGAGCAACAATTAAAAAGCTGACAATCTTTGGATTCCTATTTGCCCACCACGTAAAGTGAACCGGCGGGGTGTGGCCTTGCTTGTTTCGTGGGGTAGGACTTGATGAGGCGACATCATTAGCCAATGCTCGGCATTGTGAATTGTGATGGCCACTTGACTGTTTTTACCATTTCTTCTTTGTTGGGTATTCATGAACATCGGAATTACTTATGAATCCGACGAAAGGGAGAGAAATCCGTTTCCGTCTTTATGTTGACTTCCAGTTTTAGAGCAGCAATTTCTTCACATCAATGGTTCTGCTTTACAGGATACATGGGAAAGGAAGAAGAAGAAGAAGAACAAACTCTCTTTTGATCAAGAAACAGAGTCCCCTGCATTTTCATTTCCACACTTCAAGGATTATACAAAAAGGAGATAAACAGTACTGCAGAAGACGACATCAGAACATATATGGGAATTGCCCGAAATCGCTGCCGGCGGGTCCATCTTGGCTCCACTCCGACTGGTTATTATCATTACTGCCAAACCCATCAATCAATCCACCGCAGGACACCGGGAATTCACATTCACCGAAATTTTCCATTCCGGCTATGGAAGCTGAGGCAGAGTTAGGCAGAGAAGAAGTAACAGAAGCTGTACACCGAGCCAGACGAGCCCTGGCAAGGGCAAGATCGACTTGGAGCTCAACCATTCTCCTCTGCAGCAGGGCTATGGCGCCAATGCAGCCATAGACAGGGTCTCTGAGCCTGGCCTCGGCCTCATAGGCCAAGGAATTCACCGTGTCTTCCCGCTGCTCTTCTGGGACCTCAGTCAGGATCTTGCTCACGTTGCTGGCGCCGAAGACCTTGTGGACCTTGGCGAATTTCTTGGGCTCGTCGGATCGGAAATGCGGAGCGAAGATGCAGTTGGAAGTGCAGCGTCGCTTGAGGAACTTGCAAGCTGCGCATGAAGAGCTTGATCGAGGTTCTTGATGATGATGATTTCTCATGATGTTGCGGCCCTCCTCTCTCGCAGAGAAAGAAACCCACATTCCCCAAATAGCTTTATCTTTTTTAGTTTTATGTGCGTGCTTCTAGGCTTGCCTCCCCGCCAACCAGCCTTTATATAACCACTCAATCAGACTGAGCGTGTGGCAATTGGGTTGACAAACAAATACACGATTGAATCAATAGGATTGTACTGTAGACTGTAGTCTAACTATATTATATAATGGGTTTTTCACTCAATATTGACATCAAGGCCTATTAGCTCAGCTGGTTAGAGCGTCGTGCTAATAACGCGAAGGTCACAGGTTCGAGACCTGTATGGGCCAAATTTATTTTTGTCTCTGAAACCTGTACAGGTCCAAATTTATTTTTGTCTCTGAAACCTAAAGCTTATCTTTTAAGTTTTGAGGGAAGTGGTGAGTGGGGGAAGACCCATATCTGGTGGTGAAGTGTCAAGATGAGACATGATGGATCACCCACAAGTAAAATTGAAGGATGGGATATCTCATTGCAATTTGCTTGCTGGGGTTGCAGTTCCATTGGAAAGAAAGAAACTTGAGCAAGGAAAAGGGCAAGCACTGCCCCTCTCACTCATCAAAAGTTGGCCACTTCCAGACACAATAAGGGCAATCCTTTTGGGACTGAAGTGAAATGACTACTTGATGATAATGAAGGGAATCTCTCTCTCTCTCTCTCTCTCTCTCTCTCTCTACACCAACAAATAAGTGGAGCCAATGAGTTACAGCAACTCCACTAGGAGAACTGGAGAAGGTGGAGTACTGAGTGAGTAAAACCCAATTCTTCTTCTTCAGCCCCTGCATTTTTTTACCTCTTCTTTTCTGTTGGGTCAAATCTTTTTTTTACCTCTTTTACGCTGGGGAAATAGTTACTTTTGTCTCGCACGTAAACAATCAAACAATCACATAAATGCTTTGTCACTTGCTGGTATACATAAGCCAGACACACACACAAAAAAAAAAAAAAAAAAAAAGAGGAGAAAATTCATATGAGAGAAGATGAAAGATAGACAGGGTTCGGGCTTTTTGGCTTCGGGCCTTTGTTGGCCCACGGTTAGCTCTCTTTTTCAGTTGGCTTTTCCTTCTTTTCAGCGTTATTGTTATTGTAACTCTGTACACCGTGTTTCGTACTAATGAAACGACCAACCTTACGTCTAAAAAAAAAAATGCTGGATGCCTGGATGCATGCGCGGATGCTCCCATGGCAATTGTGTAAGAGATGAATAATGTCGAAGCAACTCACTTTTTTGATGTTGTCGTGATTCAATTGGGTTCATAATCAATGTTATTTTTACCAAACAGCATCGAAATTCGAAAGTGTTAGAAATATGTTATAAATATAGATGAGAATTTAAGTTAGAAGATTTATTATTTTGAACGTCATATACTTGAACACTAATTTCAGCAATAATGATCTCATAATAGGAATAGTATCGCTGACAAAAAATATTATTAATTATATGTACTTTTGGGAGAGAAATTTCATGAATAAATTCTATCTTAGACCTTTTCTTATGGTTCTCAAACTTTTTTTTTCTAAAATCAATTCTTCATGATAAAAATGAATATCAGACTTGTCTTGTTCTTGATTTCAGCCTCCTCGTCATAAAGAATTTCATGTAATTTTGATGCATCATTTGTTTTTTTTTTTTATCATTTGTTTCTTATCATAAAATAATTCAAATAAAAAGGAATACGTGGTGCGACGGATAATACTAGTATAAAATGAGTCCAAATAAATCAAGTCGTGTAACATAATTACCATCCTAATAAAATCGGTAGCAAAATTTATCTCATATCAGAATCATTACCCTAACATTCCTACCACAATCAATAAGTTTGCTTCATATTATCACCCTTTCCACAGCCCTAATTCACGTATGAGCTATGATCAGATAGCTAGCTGCCTATCTATAGCTTCTGAACTTTCATTTCATTCTTCTGTTCATTGCAAGATGTATTGATCATGAACTCACAAAATTATTGAGTCCGATCTGAATTCACCATCCCTAACTCGACACTTGTAACTTTGCCCACCACTTCAGCACTAGACATATGTATCTTTACAAAATAAACCAATGGAAGATAAGTATTATCGATTTTGTTTTAATCCATTCATTTTTTAATGCATGTTATACACTTGTTTAATAGTCGTCATTTGAACAATGTGATTCACGGTAAAACGATCTCAATAATTAATTGTAATACAATTTCAAACAAAATGGATGAATTTGCATGAAAATTATTTAAGGTTCACGAGTATAGTTAGGGTTAGAATGAGGGATTATGACTAATGCATGTATTAGTTGTATTATTTAATATATCATCATAGTCGGCTTATACGAGCAATTAAAATTGATAACTTGATAGTTAAATGCTAATTCTAGATTAGAGTGCATAGTATATATACAATCATTTTTATAGGTGGAGCGTACAAACCACCAATATTGTACAAACATAATAAACATTGTATTCCCATGTATAAAAAGGGCACAATACAATGGGTGTATACTCTATATGAAGTAACATAAACCTTCAAGTATAGCTTTGTATATGTTGGTCAATGATTACTAAATTTGACCAAATACAACATGTATAACTATAAACTCACTCACTATTTTCAAAATATCTTATCAGTTAACTTTTAACTTCCATTCTTATACAATATAGTCCAACCTATATGTTATAACCGCGCTGCTACGGATAGGGAAATCGCTGAAATCGACAAAGTAAGAAAACGAAAACAGAAAGCACACGACACACGATTTACGTGGTTCACTAACACAATGTGTGTTAGGTAGTCCACGGGTAGGAGAGCCAGTTTCATTGTATCGAGGAGATTACAGAGGAGATGAGAAGTATTTATACTTCTCCATGTGGGGTAAAAACCTAATCCAATATGATAAAGGCAACGGTTACATACCAGGCCTAGAACCCCGAACCCAAATAACATTGAGCCCGTACACAAACTATTCCAGTCGTAGCGGCTGATAGTCCGATTCAAGTCACATCAACACTATACTTCGAAATAAACTTGTATTTTGATGAGTATATGAATCAAGAATTAGCCACAAATTCGAGCGTGAAATTATTTTTGAAAGAGTGAAATTATTTTTGAAAGAACACATCTTCGAGTTCACACGAGGCTAGAATCGCTTTCTTGCAAAGTAGCATACATTAGATTTGTTTTTATTTATTTTAAAAATACATACATTAGATTTGTTAATTACTCGATTGGATCTTCTGCATGCCCTTTCTTGATCTTCGATGTGAATCCATAAGAAATTGGCATTATTTATTTGTAGAAAACAAAAAGTGAGATAAGGTTTACCAATACCCATCATGAAGGTTATCTCAAAAACCCTAACATCAACGTGGTGGCAAATTTGTTGTATATATAGACGGCGAAACAAGAGGATCGGACCACACTCTTTTTCCTTTTGGACGAAAGGCAGCCCTCATTTTCACATACCATCAGTCGAAAGTCGCGCTATTCAATTGCTACGACAAATGATCGCTTGGTCGTCGTCCACTTGTTTGGCCGTCTAGCCAAATCAAATAACTCAAAATATATATACCCAAAATATTAATCAATGTTCTAAATCACACAGATTTGTACAAATTTTTCACATTTATAAGTTGGCTTTTATTTGAGGAGCATGCAAGGAAGTGGTCAAGATTCATACCCGAACTTTTTTCAACAAGTCAAATTATTGAGACCAGATGGTTTGTGAAATGATATAAAATAGTAACGATCTTGATCAATTTCTTCGACAATCATGAGTTGCCAATACGGGGATCTCCATACCCTTGGTATTTTGTCCTATCCAGTCACTAAAACTACAAACGTTTGCTGCCAGTTTACGGCTTGCATCAATCCGATAATCATGAACACATACTTGTTACGATGTTCTTAACCACTTCCTTGCATACTTAAACTCAATTCATAGCTTAGACATGCCTACTATATATATATATATATATATATATATATATATATATATATATATATATATATATATATATATATATATTTATTTAAATACACATTATTAGAAATTAATAAGACCAAATGATCAGGCACCCCAATAAATGCCAAGAGGCAACAAGTTGACAATTTCAACAGTTCAAACAACCTCCAAATTTAGGAAGTGATCCCAACCTAAGGTTCGTCCCCCCCATGCCTACACCTTAAACAATCCAACTGCGGAATTAACTTTGGAGGAAATTAAAAAAAAAAATGCATAAGGTTTCATTCCAATGTAGGGTTTGAATGGTTAAAAAAGATAATAAAAAATAATGGGAGTAGTATAATAATTTATTTTATTATATATAAGGAAACCAAACCCACAGGTGCTCTCCAAGTGGCAGCAGCCCACGACTTCCAAATCGGCCCTAGTCCCCAACCACATTGAGTACAAGAAGAAACCGTCAAAAAACATGCAAGTTTTTAAAACAATTCATTTCTTTATTATCTTGTGAAGAGGAATGATGGTTGGTTCTCCTAATCACTTGCACATATAATACTACCTCAAGCTCAAAGACTATTCTAAAATTCTACAGGTATAATTTGCTTTATTTAGGTCAAACCGGTTCAGAAATCAACCAAATCGAGATAGAATCGGATGGAAGAAAAAAGTTAAAGAGTAAAATAAAATTCAAAGTACATTTCCTCCAACTTGAATTTCGGTTTCTTCTATTTTCCCGTAATTATCAAAAAAATTCGTGAAAATTGAAATCCGAATCACATTTATATACAGTTCAATCCAGTTTGAATCAAATATTCACCCAATTCGATTTGATCCGGCGTGAAGCAACCCATTTCGATTTGCAAACCCCTGCTCGCATTCTATAGTTGGTAAGGAGGATTTTTGTTGTGCTCACAAATTTGTCTCCTTCTGAATTATAATTGATTAATATTCTCAAGGTGATTGGACCAAGATAATATATTAGTAAACATTGATCGATGAAGACAATTTCTTCAAGTCGTTACAATACTCCAAACGGTCCAAGACAAAGAAGAACCAGTCATCTAATGTCTTCTCATATTTCCCCTTTTTCTTTCTGAACAAAGATTCATACATATACCTTCACTTCTCAGGTTCTCTGTGCTACACAATCATTCATGTAATCAACCAGCTTGCTGCATTAATCTTCCTTCAACCATGATTACCTCTGCCTTCCTGCCCACAGGGCCGCTCCTCGAATCTCTGATCAACCTCTCCAATGAAGTCACAACAATGGAGAACATTCCACCGGTTCAGTCAAAGAACATCTCCACCATGATCAGGAGAATCAAGCTTCTCTCCTCCCTCTTCGAGGACATCCAAGACAATTCCTCCAGATCCCCTCTCCCTCCGTCGTCGATCCTCTGCCTCACTGAGCTATACTCCGTGATTCGAAAGATCAAGCTCCTGATCCAGGAGTGCAGAGAATCAAGCTCGATGTGGCAGCTGATTCGGACCGAATTCGTGTCGAATCAGTTCCATGTCTTGGTCAAGGACATGGGTCGAGCTCTGGATATCCTGCCTCTCAGCCTGCTGAGGTTGAGCCCTGATACTAGAGAACAGGTGGAGCTTCTCCACCGGCAGGTCAAGAGGCTGGACTTGTTCGTCGATCCCAAGGAAATTGAGAGAAAGGAAAGGGTTTGTTCTGTTATTGCCAAGAAGAATGACAGGGTTTTCGATTTCGTGAGGGTCAAGGATGTTTTCGTCAGCATCGGGCTGAAAACTGCGGTCGATTTCGAGGGTGAGATTTCGAGATTAGAGGCTGAAGCTCGTAATCAGGCCGGAACCGGTGGGTTGATCGTTGTTTCCAACATTAGAAACCTTGTTTCGCTTCTAACGTACTCGAAATCAATGGTTGAACTTGATGTAGACAGTCGTGGGTTTCCAAAAGAGGAAACTTGTTCCACAAGCCAACAGCAGCGTTCCAGTACTTCATCAAGAACACTTCAAGACCTTTCATCCTGTTCTTCCCCACAGTTTCCCGACGAGTTTCGTTGCCCGATTTCTCTCGACCTGATGATCGATCCGGTGATCGTGGCCTCTGGCCACACGTACGATCGAAATTCGATCGCACGTTGGATCAATTCGGGGCACCATACCTGCCCCAAGAGCGGGCAGAGGCTAATTCACATGGCACTCATCCCTAACTATGCTCTCAAGAGCTTGGTCCATCAATGGTGCCAGGACAACAACGTTTCGCTGCTCGACGATCACTCGTCGGAGCAGCCCGAGACGTACCACAACAGCAGCAGCAGCAAGACGAAGACGTCGTCTTCGTCCACTGCTGGTGCGGTGGACCACATCTCGGTCACGAAATCGGCAGCCGAAGCAGCGAAAATGACGGCCGAATTTCTGGTGGGGAAGCTGGCTATGGGTTCGACCGAGATACAGAACCAGGCCGCCTACGAGCTGAGGCTGCTGGCCAAAACCGGGATGGACAACCGAAGGGTGATCGCGGAGGCAGGGGCGATTCCGTTCCTGACGTCGTTACTGAGATCCAGCGACGCGCGAATCCAGGAGAACGCCGTCACGGCGCTGCTCAATTTGTCGATCTACGACAATAACAAGGTCCTGATAACGGCGTCGGGCGGTGCCGTGGACAGCATCATAACGGTGCTGGAAACGGGGAAAACGATGGAAGCCAGGGAGAATGCCGCGGCGGCGATATTCAGCCTGTCGATGATTGACGGCTACAAGGTGAGCATCGGCGGCAGGCCGAGGGCGATTCCGGCGCTGCTAGGGTTGCTGAAGGAAGGAACCACGGCGGGGAAACGCGACGCGGCGAGTGCGCTGTTTAATTTGGCGGTGTACAATGCCAACAAGGCAGGGGTTGTCGGCGGCGGCGCCGTGCCGTTGTTGATCGAGGCGTTGATGGATGATAAGGCCGGGATTACGGATGATGCGCTGGCGGTTCTGGCATTGCTTCTGGGTTGCGGTGAGGGGTTGGAACAGATGAGGAAGAACAGGATTCTGGTGCCGTTGCTTGTTGATCTGTTGCGATTCGGATCGGCGAAAGGAAAGGAGAATGCCATTACCCTGCTGCTGGGATTGTGTAAAGATGGTGGTGAAGAAGTGGCCAGAAGGCTGCTGATGAACCCTAGAAGCATTCCTTGTCTGCAGAGCTTGTCGAGTGATGGATCGTTGAAGGCGCGGCGGAAGGCTGATGCTTTGCTCAGGTTGTTGAATCGATGCTGCTCTCATTCGCAGCATTTTGTAAACATGGGGAATTGACTTGATTCTTAGATGGAGAAACTGTGAATTTGCTGTAATCTTATACATGTTACCAACTTTCTTTTTTGGTTCTTTTCTGTTGTTACAAAGATACAGGAATTGGATGGACAAATACATCAAACAGCTTCATACATTGTGAGCTGTAGAAGGTTAAATACAAGGCTCTTCTAAGTAGAATTAAGTTCTTTTTTACAATGAGGATCTGGTGTGTGCAAATGGTTTAACTTAGGTTACAACCAAATTGATTAATGCAGCAAGGGCTGACAAGATCCTTCTTCTGAGTCCCTTTGAGTGAACTGTGATTCACACAGGATGGGGTTTACGAGTAAATCGGTCTATTTCGTCTCGACCAAGTCCAGCAAGATATGTGTGCCTTGCACCTTGTAGTTCCAGAACCAGCTTCCACTGTCAATCTTGTTAGGTTCTATAGGGTCGAGCTTCACTTCTAAACCTGAAGCTCCGGCAGAGGTTACCTTCATCTTGTGGCCGTCTGGAACTTCAAAAACATGATTTCCCTGAAACAGTAAGGGCAAAGTTGCAGAAGAGTGAGAAGTGAAAGGGCTAAATATCAGACTTCACCAAACAAGGGTCGTCCCTAAAACCATTGCCCACTGCAAGTAATAATTTTGCTTGACTACGAGAATAAGCGAACTTAACCTGTATGGTCACATTGCAGGCCTCAAATTCGGAGTTTCCATGAAGTACAACCTTAAACTCCTCAATCCGTTGTACACTATGTTTCCAGTAGACATTGTCTCCACAACTCCAATCAATCCCTTTGTTAACAATGTGTACGTTTTCCAGCCTACATCTTCCGCACCTAGACAAACAGACTGGCTAAGATACTTGAAAATGCAATATTTGGAAGCTATCCATAAACCTTGAAAGTAAGGTGTCAAAGTAATCATTCACCTGTGACCATAATGTAGTATCGATTCACCATCTTCATCCATTCTGGTTGATCCCATAACATTTTCAGCAATAACTATTAAGCTTCCATCAATCTGGATAAGACTGAACGAGTAAGGATAAAATAGTATAATAATTCATGCCCCGAATTTCGAATGAATTGGAGATCGATTCAAACCTGAACATTCCTCCATAAAAACTCTGCAACCTCAATTTGCAACTCAGAGCCCTTCGATATCGACCCTTTTTTAAACTGGGAGAGAGCAAAAGACAAATTAAGAATTTGATTCATAGTAACCAGGCAATGCCTAATGGCAGTAAACTACAAAACCAGCATGTGTTATAACCCTGCCTTTTGTCGCATGACCTCCCAAAGTGGACCAAGAGCTGGATGCAGCAGAATCAGAAATGGTGGAATAGAATTCACATATTTGTCATCATCTTCAACCTACCCCCCCAAAAAAAAAAAAAAAAGGATGAAGGGAAGCCACATAAATTTGACTTTCAAAACCCTGGGCAAGACTCAAGAGTTTGTAAAAAACAATATAAAATCTTATATTATTTAAGGCGAGACAGACTCAAATACTAGCAGTACCTGTGGAAGTTCAATATCACACTCCGAGAGGATATCATAGGCATTCCTTAAGGTATCCAGCAACGCACCATCCGGAGTCTGCACAAGAATCAAAACACTCAAACTGAAAAAACAGAGGGATTCATACAAGATTACAACTTTTTTTTATAATGGTGAACACACAAGATTACAACTTCAACCACAAATTCAATCTTTCGCTTTGTTCAGCACTCCATTAAGAAAATATTAGAGATACTATTGGAGGCTTGAAGTTTAAAACGAATGATATTCACAGTCAGGTAACATAATTCAGCCAAGGACATAAAACCAGATCCTGAATCTATTTATACAAATGGAAGAAGCAGAGTCCCTGAACGCAATAAGACTGTAACCTGGCGCAAAGAAGTCTCTGCATGCTTTCGATTCTTCTTAGCAGAAGATGTAACCCTTCTACGCTCATTGTAGACAATGAATGTATCCAGCTCATCTGCAGATATATGCTCCCAGTTAATTAATATTCCAGTATAGAGATGAGTATACTGGAAGGATGGATGCCGAATTGAGCAGAACTTTTACCTTCCGCAACCTCGTAACATCTAGATAAGTACGTATTCAAAAAATTGTCCGCAATATTCTGCATCGTGCATTCTAGGCGACCACCAGGGACGCTGCAATTAATAAATGAAAATTAATTCCATTCGTCAATCAGACGCAGCAGAAAAGACTCAGTAGCTACCTGAGATTGAGAAGCCGAAGGTCAAAAAGAAAAGGAAGGTGACTCAAAGACAGGGGCAGCATTTACCTGTGACGATTTCCCCACTGGTCCTCATACACAATTTGTTTCCTTGTATTAAGTACCATGCCAGGTAAGCATCTTTCATCATTGCTTGATGCTACCGACTCCACGGATGGTAAATCCACATAAAGAATATTTGTGTTCGCGGGGAAACTCTGCAATCTGAAAAACACGAGAAAGCAGTAAACTTAGCACATACTGTTTATAAAAAATGAAAAGAAAGCGAAAGTGATGCTACACCATTCTGATTATATGAAATGAGAAAGCAACTCTGGAATATTTCTGATCATATAGCAAAAGGAAGTAACGCTGAAAATTACTATTGCATCATAGCAAATGAATGTTTACCTGTTTGAAGAAAAGGGCGTGTTTGATATCCCATACTTATCAAACTCGGTGTACTCAATGCAGGACAAACCATAAGCCCATTTCCCATCAAGATCCATTCTCTCAACAATGACGTTAATTCCTTCTGTAGCTCCCGAGCTTTGCTTGCAAGATGCGAATCCCAGTTTCTGTGGTATTCCAGTCAAAAGTTGCAAGGAACATGAGCTAAGAAGATTATAGGTATATATAGCTTATTACAACTGTCGGACCTCCACAACAGCAATGCAAAATAAAGAATCATAAACATAAGATGTCAACCACTGAACATACTTTCCCATGTCGTAGGCCCATCCCAGCCAGTGCTAAAAGCGTCAAGTCTGTGGCAGCCACAACGTTACTGCAAAATTTGCAGTTCAAACAAAATGTCAAACCTTGTTCTTGTGATGAAGGCCAAATACTTCAAGATGACAAAATAAATCTAACCTGACTTGCCGAACAGTGGCGCCTTTTCTTCCATGATTGTAAAACCATTGGAAGATGCCATTATCGTAAGCAAGTTTCCAAATCGCACCATGGCCACCAGGTTTGGATACAGGTGAAAATGGTTTAGCAACCAGCCACTTCCCATCTTCAGCACTAACAGCAGGAACAAGAGGCTGGTGTTTCACAAGTCATATTTCAACAATTAATAAAAATCAACAGAATGACCAAGGCAAGAAACAGGGCATATGTAAGCTGTTTATGAAACCTGTTCAAACAGTTGGAAATTGGAACGACCTCTTCCAAACCACTTAAGTCTTTCACAGAGAGAAGTGATACGCTCATGGTTATTCTTGGCTGAACTTGTCATAATAGCGACAGGTGTGATGCTCTGCTTTCCATAGATCTTGAAGTACAAGAATTCTCTAGCCTACATGCAGGTTACAACACCAGTTCAATATAACAAGCTTCCAGGAAAGTAGCAACAAACAAAGTCACAAGTAATTCCTTTGCAGCTTGATAACAAAGTTTTCATACCTGAACATCTCTAATCAGGCCTTCCAATAATGTCCTTCCACAATAAGGAAGCATGGCAGCAGGAAGACATTCGCCCGTGTCAGCATCTACCAAACCTAGACGATCCGCTGAGCCACCCAAGGGGTAAATTTCTCCTAGGTCTGGCAAACCCTAATAGGATAAAATCTTATTATACCAAACAAAATGTGGTATCCCAAATCCATCTTCTCCCCCCATGTGTTAAAGCAAAGCAAAAAAACTTGAGATGCTAACCTCAATTCCCCATAGTGCAGCTTGAGATGCATACTCTGTATCTTTTGAAAGGTCAAGTCCATTAGGGGTATGAATTTCCAAACACTGGCAATTCATGGCGTCCTCTAGTTGTTGGGACCAATTCGTAGTCTGCTTTTCACAAGTTGAATGGGCAAGTTGCTCCAGCACCATTATCTCGTATCTGTAAATCCCCCCAAAGATAATGGCAGTTCTTCAGTTTTTCCTATTATATGATTCTCAATTGTGAACCTAGCAATTGAAAAGAGAATTCGAAACTCACCCGATGATCCCTCCAATGCAATCATAGAACTTCTCAACCTCCCTCAAGTTCTTCAACAGCCGTTTCAGGTCCCTAACTTCCTCATCTCTTACGTGCACGCCGTGGCCGTTATTCTCCAACGAGCGCTTACCATTCGGACCTCCAAAGTCAAACCTCTCGATCATCTCCGCCAGAGTATACAGAGCAGTCTTCAGAGAATTCCTCCCACTCCCAGCCTCGGCATTACCATCCACCGCCTCCAAACCAAGCACATGTTCCTGACCAGCAGCGACTAAACTCTTAAGCAAGAACAAGTCCTCGGAGTCCAAATCGAGCAGTTCCAAAACCCTAGACCTCCCCAATTTGAAGCCGAAGAACTGCTTCACCCGGGAATCGCTCTGCAGGACGAGAAGCTTCCCCCTGAGATTGCCGCCGCAATCGCCGAGCCTCGCCCGCAGGGCCTTGAGTCGAGATATCTCCTGCTGGAAATTGAAGTCGTCGGGAGCTGAAGGATCGCACTCCACAGTCGCGGTGGAGACGCGGGAGTGCCGGAAGACGCGATGCGATGGCGGGGGATGCTGCTCTGCTGAAGAAGAAGTAGAAGAAGAGAAGGAAACGTACGAGAACGGCTGAGGAGCTGGCCTCCGGAGGAGAAGAGAGGTTGCAGATGAAGGCGGAATGGCAAGAAGTCTGGAGTTGGGAAAGGGGAGAAGGGCGCCGTTGCGAATTGCGTTGCCGGCGCCGGAGCCCGTCGCCATGGCTGCGACGGCCGACGGTGGGCGAGGAAAACAAAGGAGCAAGGAAGACAGCTGTTGAGGGGGGGAAATAACAGGAGGAGAAAGGGAATTTGGAAGAAACGAACAGCAATGGCGGATGAAGCAGATGGAAGGAGGGTGTAGAAGTGGTGGGAAGTAGGGAAGTTGGGAGAGGGATAAAGCCGAGAGATGCTTGGAGGATATACCGAGGCTGAGCCGCTGAGGGGAATAAAGCAAAGCAAGCGGCTTTCTTTGGGGAAATAGGAAATCATACGACCGCTTTCTATTGGACAGCTGTGACACGCGTCCACCTTAGAAAGGATATTAACAACTAGTCCATCAGACTGAAGTGTTACTTCTGTTTCTGTATTCTAATTCTAATTTTGGCCCATTCCCACATCCATGTAGGAAGTATGTATGGGCCTGCCTTTGGTTCATCGGACCCACCGGCCTTTTATCACATAGGCACTCCCCTATGGAAGCCTCATTTAGATATGGCGAGGCTTCAGTCCGAATAAGCAACTACTGAAACCGGGTTCAGAAGTTGGGCTTCCCCCGTGCAGTCTCGGGTCCAGCAAGGTTTCAGCCCAAATTTCCAAATCAGAGCCGGCCTGATTAGCCTATCCTACTAAAGCCCTGCAGGCTGTTGAGGCAATGAATGGACTTACCAATGAACAGGTTCTATATCATCCTACCAGAAGTCCTCTCCAAAAGACATTCTTCCCTAACCCTATCTAATCATACAAAATAGTCATCGTTCAAGACTAAAAAAGCGGCGATTATATGTTGCGTACTCAGTAGAAGATGCACTAACATGTTGTTAATTGCTATGTCAAACATAAGATAAGATCCATACACAAAAAACACGTATGTTTTGGATTGTGACCTAGGAGTATCACCATACCCAAAAGTGTTTTGCCTTTGCATATGCATGACACTAACAACATAATATAAATTTTGGGACTAGCTAGGTATTTTTTCAAAGCATTCACACAGCAAGAAGAGACAATATTGAAAAAGAAAGGATTGGCGGCTACGCATACACTCTCCCTTGAAGCATATTTGTTTATTAGGGATTTGAACTCCCCCGTCGCCTAATATGATAATCGACAAGGTTGATTGTGTTGTTTTGTGTTATTGGACTTTATCAAGAAAACGGTCCTTAACAAAGTCTTTTAACTATAATCCCTTAAGCTTGTGTTTTCTTAATTTCTCCCCCAATTTCATCAACCGTGGCCAGAAAGTGTTGACTGATAATCGAAGATTCAAATGAGATTCAACCAAACATATACAAGAGAACAAAGTCATTTTCGTGAAGTGTTGTTCTTTATTCTTTGTTGGTGATTAGTTTCAACTTTCAATTATGAAGACCTTTCCATGTTTTCTATATATAAAAAAAAACTTCCCATGTTAAAACAATTCCTCTTCAATTGGTGATTTTTGGTGCCTTAATTATATGTCTTCTTGTTTCTATGATTGTTGGAAAAATCTTAATAATGATCGTATGTGGTTTGTTAAACATCAGAATTTTCTATGACCAAATATCTAATGTGTAGTTCATAAAATGACATATACTTATTGTCATTACTACTATGGGATTTCATCAAGTTATAACACTCATCATACTATGAAATCTCATTGGCTCTTGACTATCACTTCTGTTTTAATATGGTTCAAATGGTATCGAACCAATTTTTCTTGTCAAGTGGTATCGAGCATATGTAATTCAAATGTCTTGGATTCTATATTTTAGTTAAAACAATAGAGTTTCTTTCTAATCAACTTATCATCCTGATTAAGTAGTATTAGTTAATCAATATGCTCGGTTACATTAATATTTTTCAAATATTTATACCGGACTAATTATCCTATCGGTATGCTTTTGGTCCTCATATTTTAAATTTTCTAAACCAAAATTATTCTGATAAGGTCCGATCCAATCACAACCAAAATTGTTGCACACTCCTGATTGGAAGGTTAAATCAATTGAAGGCCCATGTCCGAGTGGTCAATCTATGAGGAATTTAACAATGATATATAACATTGGTGCTATAGGTTTTTGTCTTTATAGTACAACTTGAAATTGTACATTTAATGTTATGGTACAATTTTAAATTGTACCTATAGTTTTTGTGCAAATTCTTTTATGGTACAATTTGAACTTGTACCTTTATGTGATGGTACAACTTCAAGTTGTAAAGTTATACCATAACATAATGGTACAAATTTCTTTATGTGGTACAACCTAAAGGCCCAACAGACTTTTGCATAATTTTCCAACACTTCATTTTCAGCTAGCACAAGAATAATAATAATAATGCAATTAAGTTAAGAGTCATTTCTAGGGTTTGGACGGTACGTATTGGCCTTTGGAATTGGAATCTTCTTGTTGCGTGGAAAACGACTTCCACATACTAATTAATGGGAATTATTATTATGAGAAGTTGCTAGCCGGAGGATTTGTTAAATTTATTATGAATAATAAAATTATAATAAAAGCATTAGGTTAGGGCTAATCTTATAATTAAAAAGGCATATATGGATGGATATTTTTCTTAATTTGTCTATATATATATATATCTTTACTTGTCAATGGAAATTCTTGGATTGGGTAGGGCTGATGCTTGACTTGTTGAATATAAATGAGATGTGTGTCATTTTGGCAAGGTGGTCGTTTTCGAGCCTGTAGCTATTCTTCAAACGGCAATTCTAACAAGGTAACTCTAATTCTGAGAATTAAGCTGTCGGGCGGTAGCATCGTTGAAAATTTGCGATATGTAGAAATAGATCGATGGCGGGTGGGTGGGTGCATGAACCTTATTAAATTCATCTGTTGAATTACAGAGCAAATTGACAGCTGCTTTCAAGAAGCCATGGAAACAACGGCGAGATATATGAAGTTTCCAAAGGGGTTTGTGACTGCTGCGGTTATGTCTTAGCTAGCTAGCTAGCAATCCCTCTCATAAATTCTTTCAAGGGGGGTGGAGTGGAAGAAGTAGAGCAATTGAGACTTTTGTAGCTCTCCTAGCTAGGACCAGTAATACCCATAATTTCTTTAGGGTTTATTAGCAACTTTGATTAATTTGCCCCTTTGTTGGCCGTGGATGAGATTGAGATCGATATATAGCTTCATCCGATTAGTTTTGGAAAAGTTTTACTCTTTGTATTTTCAGTGATTTGGCTGTGACTTCAAATAGAGATGGTTATCAAACACAGTTCATATATATATGCAGTTTGAATTTATGATCTGCCTCTGACGGTGTTTAGCATGTTATTTTCATGGTTGGCCTCATGTCGCCTCCTTACGAGCCAAAAGCTCAAATCACAAAGCCTAACTCATACCAATTTTTATACTATGGTTGGGCTAGTCTTTGAAATCCACTTGATTCGTTGTAAATGAATAACTTTTTAGGTTAAAACGATACTCCGACATGTATGATGAAGACGCTAGATACCAAATAACATTTCTTCCGTATTCCTTTTACACTTGTAATCATCGTCTTTTGTATACAATGACTTATTTATATTACATACTATCACTCATAGAAAAATTAGGGTTATTGAATTGTCTGTATTAATGAATGAGTATACAAAAATCAAGTAGGTAAAAACCTTCAATCCAACATTCACTCGTCATTACCAAGACAAAAAGAAAATCAGAATACTCAACCGAAAGACAATTGCCACATATTAAAGAGCTCAACTTCCATTCATATATGGTTGTGTGTACAATGAAGAACGCAATCACATTGCTCATGAGAAAGTAGGCAGAAGAAAAGAAAGACAGCCATGGTTTCACAATAAGTTGGAGGAGAGCACACGTGCATGCACATCAATATCACCTTCTCTTTTGTGGTTGAAGGAATGCCTACCAGCAGCTGGCTCTTTAATATTGTTGCTCAAAGTAAACCTAGCTAGTTGGGGGGAAAACCTAACTACATGTGATTCATTGAACACTTATGACAATATGAGTAAAACACTCACCCAGACTCCTTTGAATGACAATCTAACGACTTATTAAGATAAACATATTAATAAAAACTTCAATACAAACGATAAGTCAGAAAATGCACAATAACTTATTCTAAACTGTTCACATACCCTTCACATTTCTCAAACGTTGTACAAATTGAGATAGTCAACCACCAAGATGGGGTTGAAATTTTGAACACATAGATATGCATGCATGTTCTTGGCCATATTATAGACTACTAATGAAATCACTAGCTAGCTAGTTCCAAAAAACGATGGATGGATTTGTGTGATTCCAAGTGCAATTGTTTTGACCCAAAAAGGAGCATTTGTCCTTGTTGAGGATACCTATGTGCAGAAAACTTCTTCATTTCCCCTCATATTAAAAAAAAAAAACCCTAGCCAGAGGTTTATGTTCCCCTCAACATAAAAACAACCTAGGTTTATGTCTTCTATCGGGGCCAAAACTTGTATGTATCCACAAACAGTCACTTCCCGAAATGTTCCCTAGATGAACACAAAAACCTACTTTTTAATCCAAGATCTCTAGCACCATACAAGACTACACAAAAATGCTGTCTTTTCCACTAACTTATATGCACATCTATGTATAAAAACACCATGCAAAAAAGAAAAGAAAGAAGAAGACTACTGTCTTTTAGCAGACACATGATCCTTTGAGCACTTCAATGCTGGCTAGCTCTGTCATGCATCTATCTCCATGGATTCTCCTCTTTCCACAGAGAGACAGACAGACAGACTGAAATGACAAATAAGCCCACAACCCAAAAACTTAATAACTTCAAAATCCATCCCAACGGACTCACTCTTTGTACCCATATGTTATGGTCAACCAAATCAAACAACAAAACCAACAAAAGCTCAGATATTAACTTATAGGGAGATGTATATAACTTATGTAAATACCTTCTTAACTTCATTTCTTTCCTTTTGGGTAGTCTTGGTACAAGATGACACAAAAAAACAATAACAAACGCAATGCTAGCTCCCGGGGAAGAAAAGCAAGTACCTCAAGATCTCACTCAGAATAGTCTAACCTCATTCACAAAGTCAGATCTAGAGTACTTGCCATCATCCGGGCACGCTTATTAACACAACCATCGTAACTACTCGTGTTACAATCCTCACGACTCCTAATAAAACCTCCACCGCCGCGAAAGTTGTTCATGTAACCCAATAACATATCCCTTTCCTTCGACCCGATGGCTGGCTTCGAGGACGAGGATGAAGATAGAGAAAGGGACAAGCTACTCTCATCCACAACATCATTAGTAGTATCACCATAATAGCCGTTCTTACCTTCCTTAACCACGTCGACGCAGCTTCTTGGAGTAACAACAACAACAACCTCGTCACCATCATCATCACCATCATGTTCCTCAACCATATTCTTCACTTTGAGGGACAGATCCAAGTCCAGCGATTTCTTCTTGTTGGAACCATGATCATGAGATGGATCCCACGTGGGCTTCCTTTTGAGACCGCCATAAACGTTGTTGTTGTTGCTAGTTCTAGTTTCATGGAAGGTTTTGGTGGAGTCGATGGTGTTGGTTATCGGTTTGGTGATCTGCGCCGGCCACGTGGTGGTGCTGGATCTATTGAACAAGAGCTTGCTGGCTGCTGCCTCGAGAGCTTGGTGGTTGGTTTGAGCTTTGATGGGATCAGTAGCAATTTGGGAGGGTAGTATCCCTTTGAGAGAAGGACTATAAGGGAAATTGTTGCTTCGAAAAGGGTACTGGTGGCTGTTGCTGTAGTTTCCATAAAGGCCGCCACCATGTTTGGCTCTGTTGAGGAATGAGGAGGAGTTGTAGCTTGTGCCGTACATCTGGTGCCCTCTCCAAGCTCCGCCATCTCCATTTCTACATACATACGTACGAAAAACAGATCCATAATACGTGAACTTCAAGCTCCAATATTAGTTGATATTTATTGGGGGGCTAAGGATAAGGAGTTTTGTGCACCTGAAACCAGTTGAGGGAGGCCTTTGGTTGAAGCTTTGAATCATAGGAAGCTGGCTTAGGTTGTAGACATGGTGTTGATGATCCCTTCCTTGGAATAAAAGGCCTTGATGGTGCCCTGAAATTCCATTCAAATGAAAACCCACCAAAAGTCAGAAACCAGGAAATTTAAGGGAAACCCTAATTTCCTTTTTTTTTTTTCTCCACCCCAGGTTATAGATGATGAGATCAAAGTCTTCATTTATATCATACCTTGATTTGGATCGTCAAGCTTCTTGCTTCTGAACATCTGAAAAACCAATCACAAAACAGAAAGAAAATAATTCAAAAAAAGAAATTAATTCAAAACCCAGTTGAAATTAGGATCCCACCCAATCAATTAATCCAAATAGACTTTTGAGAACAGTGGAAAAGAAATTCAGAAGAGAGGTGGGGGAGAAAAATGGGCGTATGTAGTGTATATTTTGTCAAAGTAATGAATTTGTACCTGAAGATGGCTTTTGACATGAGCTATACTGAGTCCTTTGATGTTCATGAATTGAAGGACCAATTTCGGCGTTGCCCCTGTCACGAAGAAAATTTACAAAGATTAGACTGCGAAGAAGGGGAATTGTTAATTTTCTTTTTTCGTTGGTTTGTTGGTTGTTGGTTCTAAAGTTCGAACTTGTGAAGAATTCAATTTGGAGAAATACAGTACTGAAGGCAAAGAGAGAGAGAGATGAAGATCTCACTGTCTTGGCCACCAAGCCTTTCCACAGCATTCAGGAAGCAGAGATGAAGATCGGGCGTCCACCGGAGCCGTGGCATCTTCGACCGGTTATACTTCCTCACAGATCCACCACCGCCACCACCCTTGTTGTCGCCGCCTCCGCCGCCGCCAATCTCTTCAACGGAGCTGCTAGTACTGTTACTGGCGACGTCACCACCACCAATATCATCATCTCCTTCACCTTCTTCCTCTTCTTCTTCTTCATCATCATCATCGCTGAGGAAGATCTTGTTGGAGTAGTAGCTTGACTTTGAAGAATCACCTTCTTCCTCCACCACCACCACTTCTTGCTCATGGCGGTTGTGATGGTGATAGAGATGGTCACTTCCCATGGCGAAGGAGGATGGAGGTAAGGGAAAAAAAGGAGAAGGGTAGCTATAGGCAAGCAAGCTAGGTGGAGGATCGGGTCATGTTGTGGAATTTGGAATGATGAACTGTTTGGGTTTCCCCATTTTCTCTTTCTTTCTTTCTCTCTCTCTGGATGTGGAGAAGAATTTTGGGTGTTTTTGACCTGAAAGCTGAGGAAATGGAAGAGAAGGAGGGAGGAATGAGATGAGAAAGAGAGAGAGGGAGAAGGAGGAGGAAGATTTCTAATATTCTGGAAGACAAAAGAGGAAAGAGGATAAAAAGGGTAGTAAAAGTGGGAGCAGCAGCAGCAGCAACAGTAGTTAGTAGATGATGCAACAAGTGGTGGAAGGAAAGGAAGATATGAACACACAAGGAATTGAAAAAAACAAAACCCTAGCCAATCCTTGACATTTCTACACCTTCTCTCTCTCATCGATTTATATTTTATATTGTTACTATATTATTAATTAATATGCATATAATGAGATCGATGCATGGTGCAGCAATTAGTCATGTGCATCCATGCATGTGTATGTATGTATGGTGCATCAGTCGATTATTATTAAATTAAGAATTACATTTAGATATATGAGGCCGTTTTAATTAATGAATGTAGTTGAAAATAGGTTGAGAATTTAACTCTTCTCGTGATCAAGTTCTTGAGTCAGCATATGAGGGTTTGCCCTAAAGAAGAAGAAGAAAAAAAAGCCATAGCTAGCCATGTATATGAGGTTTTGCTGCATCCATGTACCACACTTCATTTAGGAGTTGTTTGCTACGTATATTTACAAAATGAGTTATTTGGCCAACCATAAACATTTGATAAGTGTAGATATTTGACAATACAAACATTTTCAAATGTGTTGTTAGTTAAAAAAAAACATTTGTATAATATTATCACTTTTTTCTTACATGTAATTAATTTCATTTTCTTGTTTGCTATCGCAGTAAAGCCAACCATGAAACATTTTGCAACCAACAAGTAACATATTATTTGGGTATTAGCCATGTATAATAATACTAATTTTTATTTTTAATGATAATTTTTTGTTAATTTTTTTTATAAAATTGTAACGGTTTCTAATTATATCATTTTTCAATCAAACGTAACATTTATTTGAAACTGATCTCTAAAATTATAACGACTATTTTATTAGAAATAATTGAAAATCATGAATGGAAAATAATTGAAAAGTATTATCAATCATTTGCGAATGACTTGTTTTATTTTTCGTTGCAATGAGACATTTGATACCAAATAACTCCTACAAATATAGCATACAAACGACCCCTTAGGCTATCAAGCATCTAGGTTATTACGGTACTCAAATTCATCCTTCACTTGGTAGTGACCATTCCCCCTTAAATATATAAAGAAGACAATGTTGATGCAATCAAACTTCATAGTCCTACTAAAAAAATCTTATGAAATCATCTCTAGACTACCTAGTAGAATCATTTTCATAATTATATGGTCTTTGTTAGGTGAAAATCTTGTATTTGAATTTTAGCTGGCTAGCAAGCATTTAAATTGGTAGCATTGAGGAATAAGGGAGCAAGGGTGGTAGTTTCTAAAGACATTCATGGTGATATAAATGAGTTAAACTTTTGGACATTTTCTATAGGTCAAGGCTCTTCATGCCTATAGACTGCTCAAGGGTCATGTAACACAAAATAAATGTGTGCATTGTATATGTTGTTTACTAGGGCGCGACTCATGTCATTATTATATTGTTTCTGAAGAATCGTGCTTTTACCATCTTCTTTTATTATCGAGACAATTAAATTTGTCTTTGTATAAGATAGGTAGGATCGCGGTTGCACTTAAGAGTTATGTCAAGTTTCATTGGTTAGTTGTCCACTCTTAATCAACTTGGTACCACGGATCCTATGTAGGATATCCCCTTAGTCGTTGTTTATTTGTTGATGGTGCAAATGAGAGTAAAGATCACAACTTGTCCATGGGAATTTAAAGTAATTAACAACCCAGGTCGTTTAATTTGCAGAGATGAACCTTAATTAGACTTGCAATTAAAACTGTAAATCTGGTTAACTGAGATCGATTTTCAAACAATGGGTATGGTTAGCATGCATTAATCATCTTGTGGCTATGCTAAAAAAAATCACAAAAAATTATAGAATTTTTTTTATTGATGTGGAAGAATAGATGATGGAAGGATGATGAGAGCTTGGAATTGGGGGTCAATGGAGAAATGAAGTTGCTGGCCTGTCACTCACTCAATATATAATCTTTAATCTGTAAATAGCAGAAAATGACAACTTCCCTTCTTTGCAATTAAGAAATTCTCTACAGAACAAATGAGATATATAATGCCAACGAGAATCACGGATTTGCCTTTTGTCCCTATCTCATAACGGCACTCCTTTCTTTGCCATTTCCACACAGGTAAAAAAAAAAAATATTATTATTATTATTACTTATCCCAGCCCTTGATTTTCCGATCTTATGGCCATCAATAACATATAGAACTTATTAATTAGATACACCAGTTGCAATAATATAACCTTAGAGTTAGTAGACTGAATATTTTTGCTGTGCTACTGAAATTAGAGATCCCAATAGATTCCTCCGCATCAAATTATATATATTAGGAAAAATAAATACAACTAGATTGTAACTTCATTTCGAAGCAAAAAAAAAAAAAAAAGGAAAAGGAATACATAAGTAAAATTGATTAATTGTTTTCTTTTGGGTAGAATGATTAATTAATCTTTAATGAAACTACTTGATGAAATAAATGAAGTTCGAGAAGGAAACCATCTCCAGGTATTAAATCAACATTTCTCAGGTCGATCTAATACCTTGATCCAATCACTAAGACTACAACTTTATTTAGACTAAAATCACATTCAATATTCTTGAATGGATTAGCTTGGTGGTTGGCCATTAATTAGTCACTACTGAATACTGATCATCCAAATTAATCAAATGGATCAAGATTATCATATGCTAACTACTGTCATTAATTGGTGGGCCTTGGTATGGGCTGGCGGGCCATGCATCTAATCAGCAGAATGTGGGAAGAATTTGATCATCATCATTCATCACCACCACCACCATTGATTTGATTTAATCTCAAGTAGTAGTTTTGACTCACTGTTCATATGCTCTCAGCGTGACCTTGTTCACTGTAGCCTGGTCTAACATAGCAAAGCATGTTCTTGTTTGTTTCTAAGCATTTGATAATTTTTAGATTTTGTGGGTGGGAGAGGAAAAGGCCAAATGGGTTTTCTTTCTCTAGCTAATTTCTTTGTCCCCGGCCCTCAATTCTCTCACCAATTCCTTATCCCCATAGATTTGAGAGTTGTTGTGATGATCGATCGATCGATCAACTTGGCATCACGTTAGGACAGGAAAGAAGGGAGCCTCTCTCTCGAGCGAGAGAGACAACAGTGTCAGACCAACATGCGCTACTTTGGCCTAGCTAGGACTTAGTATAATTAGGGCCACGATTCGATCGCCATTGTTTGTTTGTTTGTTTGAATGAATAATAATAGTGCAATCCGGCCATTACAGAATTGATGACATGATAATGGTTTGATTATATTATGTATGCGCCTTAAACGTTCAATTTCCAATGAATGTGAAATGAATTTATTAAAGTTTTGTAGGATTAATTTCATGATGATAGGAAGAAGAGATAGGACTATCGAAATAATTAATACGTGCAATGTATTTTCTTTATATATGTGAATAATTTCTTTGATGAGCATCACAATTCAGTGATGTTGTCGTCAAGGAAATTCTCGAGTTGTCGGCATTCGGCCCATTTGTGACCGGGGGGTGAACATGCAATACCATAAGGAAAACAAATTGGGCCACATACTTTGAAAAATTTAAAACTGAACATATGTGCCTAGCTAGCTCGCGAAGTCGAGTGAATGTGCACTGTAAGGAAGTGGTTAAATACCATACATGTGCACCTGTATAAGATCCAGCAAAACCTTCTTCCAACAACTCGAATTATTGGGATCAACTGGTTCCATGATACTATATATATGCATGTACATAAAAAAGAATGGATTTGTTTCGGGGTGAACCGAAAGTCAACGGACCATGAAAACGGTTGCCATTAGCCTTGACTTCATGCCGTTTTTCCATTTCTTCTTTCCTTCCTACTGTTCCTACTGCATGCACTTCCTCATATATAACGTCATGTCGTGGTCCACAATTAACACCTTGGAAAAACGAACACGATCAAGAAAGTAATTAGGTAATGATTAACATTTGCTTCATTAGCTAGCTAGCCTGCCTGGCCACCAATTTACTTGTATCCTGAACCACATACAAACACACTGGTCAAAAGGGTCGTTTCAGTTTGGTCCACCCATAACAGATAAACCTATATTGCTGATTCTACAATTGTGTTATGTGAGACCCAAAACACAAATATAGTAATGTAATAGTTTAATCAGTCACATGCGGAATGGATAATTTTCGTAATAACTTTACACTTTATGGCGTTTGGCCTTAACCCTTACCACAGACTTATATATGTGTATAATGACAGTTTAAAGCTTTTGTTATATAAAAAATTAGAATAATTGCATAAAACAACAATTGTCTTGTACGTATCAATACAAGAATTGGGTTATCTAGGGTTTCGGGTTGAAATGATATTTTATGTGAATCAGTATCTTGGTGCTAGCCAGTTATCACTACTTGACTTGAACATAACCATTTTTTTACATTTACGTGGGCTACAGTGAAATTAATACATGTTACGTAACAAGCATTGCGATTTCCATTTTCCATAATAGAACCATAGCAAAATTTTACTATAATCGAAGTGATTCGAGTAAATCCGTGGCATGATCGAATGCCGAAATACCTAGAAAAATATTGGAAAAAATCATATAATTAAATGAATGGAGTATCCAAGTTGGTTATTGTTGTGTTGTTGACGAGTCATGCACATGAATTTCCCACCTCTCCCCTACCTAATATTCCTCCATTGACACATGATTTTATTAAATTCTGTGTGCACGAAACCTTTCTAGTTAGCTAGCATTTCAATTTCCTGGCTACGTACGTTAACAGTAATGAATAATAATGATGCTTATAATCAACATATAATTCCATTCATCCCCGTGCTTTCCCCCAACTACATATATATAATTAATTATCTCAGTGACATTTAACCACCACCAACTGATGATTATAAAAAAAACTCCCCTCTTCATCACTTTTCCTTTGCTTCCTGTCTTTCTAGCTAAGCTATACACATTCGTTCGTTCCTTCACACGTCGACCGATCTTCATCACGGGCTTCTTGGAAGAAATCAAAGCCGTCCAAGAAATGCTACCTTTTCTTGGTGATTCTATTAAGGTACGTAGAAGAAAACAACTACGCGACAGCCACGTGTTCGAATGAAACCCAACTTATAATAAATTCGAAATTTATAAGAACATCGGTTAAAACAGAAGTTGCGGAGATTACATTCGAACGTGTAACTTGTTCGGAATTTCTCGGAACAGAATTTACTGATGAAAAATTAAATGTTGTCTATATCCCTTTCTTTATATAACATGTAGTACTTGGAAATATTGAGATTGGTTTAACAGTATAAATAAAAATTAAATAGATATAGATTGAAAAAAACGATATATTTTAATATAGAACATATTGATCAGATGGTGTAATAACTAATAATATTGTCTAACACATGAACACAAAAAGATTAGGAAAAAAGAAACTAATTAAGCTAAATCTTTTCCCCTCCCTTTAAATAGAGATCGAGCTGGTGAGTTTCCCCATTAGTGAAAACCAATAAACAAATACGATTTGGAAAATTTTAGGTCTGGCCTGGCCGGAAAAGATTCGACATCAAAGCATACACACACACACAACCCAATTTGTTGGGTAAAGTCAACTAGCAACAGGACCTTTGTCTTTTAGGGTTGTTTTTTTTAAGGAAAATATATTTAAAAAAGAATATTGTTCCTTTTCGATTCCGTAAAAAATGTATAGTATAATATTATTTTTAAAAAGAAGAATTTTGCATGAATTGTACTGGGTATTTTTCGCTGTATGTGTGACTATGTCGTCTGTGTGTATAAATCAACGAAATCTGATTTGTATATATTTTGTGCATGAGAATACGTGAAGTAAGCTACTATTGCGGATCTGCCCACACAACATGTTTTAATATTCAAGGGCATGTCTGTCGTTTTCCTCGCCAAAATTATTTTCGGTCCTCCATGCATACATCCATCATTCATCCCATTGATGACGAGATTCATGTGGTATGCATATATACTATCATATGCATGCACATCAACCATTGCAAATCATCTCATTATTTTTTTTTTTGTTTAAAAAATATATTTACGGTACAAATAAGTATTTGTAAAACTGTATCATATCGGTGGTTCAACTAAAAAAAAATTCCGTACTAAAGACTAAAATACTCTACCACTTGCTTTTCTGGTACAACTTCTGATACGGTTTTACAATCCTTGGTACATACTAATCTTGTAACTTTGACAATATGGTACAAATTCGGTCTGTACATTTATACTGTGGTAAAAAACTAAACTTGTATTATAACATAAATGTACAAATTAATTTATGATACACATCATGGTACAAGTTCAATTTGTACTTTGAACCACAAATACTTTAGAGCATATATAGTAGAAAAGGTTGTTGAGTTTTTTTTTCCCCACTTAGATCAAGTACAAATGGAGTACACAAAACACGTATCCACAGTTCCTAATACAAGAAAGACAGAATCTCAGTGATGGATCCCAAAGAGGAACAGTAAAATGTAAAATACAACTAAGAACAAAACAACTACTTCTAACAGAAATTAAATATCTTCAAGCCCATTCGATACGTAATTTTCCCTGGTGCAGCGTGTAAATTGGGTTTGTAGTTTGGAGGATTTACACACGCCACCTCCTCCATGCATGCCTAAAGCTCGTTCCACAGACCATATATATATGAGTTGTGCCAATGGTCTCCACATAGCTTGTAAGTTGTAACAATGGAGTACTTACTCCAATATATATAATTTGGAACATAAAGGTTGGGCTGCTATATCTAGCTATATGATCCCATAGTAATAATAGTGATATTTCTGGTTCATGAACTATATATATTCTTTTGAAGTGACCTTTGAGAGGTATTAGTATTGTCCAAATGTGGCAAATGTATTGGCGAGTTGATGGATTCTTTGATTCTATTAAATGGATTCGTAGATCTCAGTGGCTTTTAAAGTTTGGGCAATCATGAAAATTTTAGGTGATAAAATGTCATGCTAAAAAAATTTAGCTACCAAAATGTAATTTTGAAGAATATTTTGTAAAATATAAAAGCGGTAGTTACTAATATGTAATTTTGTAACAATCCATGAATCGGTAATTCAGTTGAATCTAGATGAATTGAATTAGTTGAATCTTATAATGAATGAATTATTAGCCGAATTTTTTCTGGATGGATTTGATTGAATTGATTCAAATTACCGGCTTTAGTACAATATCATATAATATTAGGCCACTAAGGTTCTATGAAAAATTTCTTACAATGTAGCCGTTCGAAATTTGAAGGTCGAATGTTCAAATTTTAGAAACAACAAATCAAAGATGCATTCCAATAAATCAAGTTATTTGAAATCCTTGATAAAGTTTCGTCCCTTATTTTTTTCCAGCTAGGTTATCAACTTTAGGTAAAGATACATAATTAAGTTTGTTTAACATATTAAGTGAAGGAAATAATGTCCACAACAAAGAATTTTTGGTTGGTAAAATATAGGTGACTAGCTACTACATTCTTGTAATGTTCTAATTAATTGAATAATCAATATGATGGCGAAGGTAAACTGTAAATATAGTTTGCGTAGGTTAGTAATATATAGTACTATTAATTCCTAAGTTAATAGTTTCAAACCCCACAAGATCTCATTTTGTATACACTATACAGCAAAGACTTATAATTGAGTGCTACATTCATTAAAAAAACATATCGAGGTGTTGATTTATTGTTGTCTCCTATATAACATTTGAATTAAACAAATAATACTGATTATTCAGCAGAGAGGATTCTGGAAAGATGGGGATACGTACCTTCATTCTTTTGTCCAATACTCTTAATTTTAGATGGCGATAGGTAATTAAAGAGCTTAGCAATTAGGTATGGTTAATAATTATTGCTTAATTATTATTCGTGATTATTACAATTCATGCATACTTGGAATATATTGATGGAATACGCCATCAATTTTTTTTAATGGAATACAATAAAGGTGAATTTCGAACATTTCATGATTGAGGGATGAAGTGGTCAACCATCGCGTACTTAAATGGCTGCATATAATAAGATTGTTGGTGATTGATTTGGTTATGAAATATGTGTCAATAAAGGTCAATCAAATACGAGAGATAAGAGAATGAACAATCATATACTAAAGTTCACATGGTTTGATAAATGTCTATTAACAACTATTGCCTAAATAATTTTTATGTCTAATCGAATTACATATATGAACGCATACTGCTACTCATTCTCCTGGTTATGTAGATCATGTTCTGCTTAAAATTTTTGTAGTCATGACTAAACGAGTGAACTATGTCCAAATTACTGAACTACTAGTACTCAAACTAAACTATAGAATCTGCTAAACTCTCAATCGAAAGCACATCCTCCTCATCTAACTCTTAATATTTCGTCAAATTACAAAAAATGATTAAAAAAATTATTCATCGTGCCAAGTCTCGGACCACATTGCTTGAATCAAATCACGGTATTCTCTTGAAATAATGCTTCTAATTCACTTTATACATGGTAGACAAATGAGAGATATCTTAGGTATTGTATCTCTTTACAAACATCCAACAAAACTGGACGGCCTTACATCAAATTGCTGACCCGGTTCTCTGTATAAGCAGAGCTGCCACCCAGCAAGCCTAATTTAACGTTGCAGTTGGGACAAATGACTTACAGAACTTTCTTCCTGCCCCATAACAGAAGGGCAGGGAGTCCTTCATTCTCGAGACCAAAGCGATTGGAAGAGCTGAGCTGTATCCCACTACTACACTTACACTACTATACTCCATCTGCCCCAGCAGTTACAACATTTGATTGACGGCGTAAAAGGCTCCCTCCCTTCCCTTTTGATAATATCAAACCACTGCATGCTGCCCAATTTGACTCCACTCTTATGAACTCGTCAAACGGTCCGACCCCGATTGACTTTCGGTTTTTAATTTATTTCATTTCGTGTTTACTGACCACCACTTTGATAATGATCCATTACTAACTCACAAAACGTTAGGAGATTTAAGTAATTAACACATGTTGAAATATTCATGAAAATAAGCACACGTACTTTTGAAATTAAGCATCAAAATTCATTAATTAATTGTGGTTTCCAAATCGTTCGGCTAGCTGGGCTGCATGAATGAATGGCCGGGTGGGGGCGGGGGTTGACTTTTGTACAAGGTTGAGATGAATCCGTCAGATGCATATAATCGGGTCCAATTTCCCCCGAAAGAGACATCGGCCAGCCCAGTAATTAGTCCACGGCGAGGCCCAGGCCCAGCCCGCCGTTGACGAGGCGCGCGGATTGGAGAGAATTGGCGGTTTCTCTTCTCTAACCTTCCTTCCGTTTTCGGTCACTTGACTGGGCCGATTCGAGCAACGGCATAAGGAACCGGAATCCCAATGGTAGTATTGGCTTGTAGCATAAGCAAGCGCACGGTGTCAGCTCCGAAGTCTCATCTCGGGTCGCTCAACTGCGAAATGCTCGCTCCAGCTTTGAGGATCCGCTGTCAAGAATGCATTTCTACATGGAGACTCGAAAGGACTAGCTTTTACATGGATCGTGAGTCCGCGGACCACAACCATTGATTCCATGCAATGTACAGAACCAGCACACAAGTGCACTCAAAGATTGCAATCTCTGGTTTGGCAATCCAGCAACATAAAAACATTCCTACCCGCTTCAGCCAATTTCGACTTATGCAGCCTCCCGAATACAACACCTCCTTGTGAACATCCCCCAACCGTCGGCCCAGGTTTAACCAGGCAAGAACCGGTCTTTCCCTGGATCCGATTATGGTCCACTACCAGCACCCGAGAATCAGGAGGCAAAGCTAGGAAACCAAAGAACAAGTAAAAGGCTGCAAATCTTTTCCAGTTAAGAAGTCTGGAAATTCAAAACCCAAGCTATACTGCCCGTCGACTAAACAAAAGATCTCGACCACCGCATTGTAATAAGAGATGATAGAGATCAAAATGAGCGTTCTTCTTTTGAATAAAAAATAGAGAATCTATTTCAGATGCTTCTGTGACATGAAATCCTCTTTGAAATCAAACACGGGATCCTCAATAAATTTATGTTATTTCTGTCCATCTCTTTCTGCCGTGAGGAGAACGAAACAAGGGGAAAAAACTCCTAAGCTGTGGACTTACCACAAGTCTGTGTTCAAACGTTACATTTGAAATGAAACCTAATGAAGCTTTGGAGATTGTGAGGGGTTCTAATTGCCAAATTCCAGACACAAATCCAGCAAAATGTCATACCTCAAATTGGAGTGGATTCCCAAATGCTACATAGAGAAGGTCACCCCGAATCTCGGTTTCCCACGGTCTTGTTCAAATTTCTTCATCATGTAATAGTAGTTCACCTGCAACCAAAATCAAATGCATATTTAGTGAAGCAACTCGCATTGGAGTCTAATTACTGGATTTTCTCACGGCACTGCTCGTTAAAATAACTTTTCCAACGCCTCTTGAAATGGAATTCGGGGCACTGACCTCAAGGCGGAATGGCTGGATTGGAACAACAATCCCAGCACCAACAGAGGTTCGAAATGAAGACACAAACTTCTGCAGAGAGAAATCTTTGTATGCATTTTGCGTTAATCTCTCGAGATTTCCAGCGGATGCAAATATGTGGCCATGGATTCCTCTATCTCTGAACCATTTCAGCGGGAAGTCGAGAGAAAGATCAGCAAAAGCAGTAACAGCAAGATCTCCTCCAAGAAAATCAACTCCAGGATCCGCAGCATCCTCATTATCACCATCATTGCTCTTCAGTTGCCTTCGAGACTCTGTAGGGCCGAGTCCCCTGGTTCTGTATCCCCATACCGTTGTTGGGCCCCCCAGACTGCTAATTGGAGATGAATTGCCACCTAAGAAGAACCTATCGGGCAGAGGTGAGGGCATGTTTTTGAAACCAGCTCCCCATGGGAAAACAATGCCGCCAGAGATCCCAAAGTTGAGAGCAGAATTCAGAATTCCAAGCGGGATGGCATAACGAAGATCAACCTCCTGTTTGAAGAAGTACATATTGAGTTATTAAAGATGAACTGGAGGCATAAAAGCTAAGCGAGAATATGAATCACCGCAAAGACTAAGCCATCAGCTGATGAACCAAGCAGACTGGCCAAAGAAATTTGGATGAAATAACTGATAACCCAAATTAGATACGCAAATAAATAAAAAACACATTTCTGAGCAGGCCATTTTACCATCAGAAAACAAAGAACTCGCAGGGAAAATACCAACTACATGAAGGGGGGAACACCAACTCGTTGTAATGACAAGAGATCACTTTCTCGAAGAAAAGAATAAAAGATGCACCACCAATCCAACTATTATACTGTCGCAGAAAAGAAATGCAACCACAAAGAAAGTGTTGTACTGCCAAGAAGGAAGTCCAAAACAGCAACTCTTGTAAACACAGAAATATAAACTCCAGTCTCCAGCCGATAAATTACGGCAGTCTGTAGTTCATGGAATGTAGTGCGACTGTGTGAGTAACAAAACTCCAGAAAACATGTAAGAAAGCGATATGTGCATTCTCACAAGTTACAGCACACAATACCCATAAGCACATTAATAAATAAGGCAGTCACAGGACATAGTTGAAAGGGAATCATGCACCTGGCGTAAGAAACGTGAGCACCGACTATCCGGTGAAAGGCCAGCAATTTGGGAGGTAGCAGCAAAAGCATATCCCCGAACTGGGCGCAGAGTTGAATTTCTCCTGTCAACCTTGAAAGTATATTTCAAAGATGACAGTAAACTGTGCCCAAGCTGCCTCCTTACTGACCTGGATGCCAGCTGTGATGGATCAGTCAAGGTACGCCAACCAAGATTGTAGACCAAGTCATGGTTCCTCGAGGAGAGCAAGGCGACAGAAAGGCCCATTGACCTCTCTTTGAATGAAGAGAACTGCAGCCAATCTTGGGATAGCAGGAATGCACGGACATCCAAGGGGAATGAAGATCCTCTGAATCTTGGGAAATGCACACCAGCACTTAGCTCCGATATATGGTCCCAACCATATGCAAAAGAGCCATCCCAAAGATCGCCATGACCAAATATGTTTTTGAACTTTAGTGTTCCTTCGACAGTCGAGGATCTTGCCTGCAAAACCAGCACAAAATCCAGATAGCATTGACAAAATATTAGGTGTGTGTACCAGTAGAAGGTTTGCAAAACTAGGAAGCAGGATTCATTCATCATTTCGGGTGTACTTCAAATCAAAACCCAGGATATCTCTCAACGATCAGAATTAACGACAAGATAAAAAAGCTTGCTTTAGCACAACATCTGTTCCACCTCATCCATATTACAGGTGATGAATTCCACAAAGATACTCACAATTCCAAGTAAGAAAATCACAAGACTGGTCAGAAGCAAGGGCGAGAGGCTCGTGGTCTGGTGTGTTAAGTCCTCCAATGCATTTCAACGAATACAAATAAAAAGCAAATATAGGCACTCCCATTTATCCTTAATACCACCTTAGGAAACTGGTATGCAGACATCATCAGAGTAAGGGCAAACGATATCAAGCATCAGGTAAATAATAAAAGAAGTAAATTGTAAAGACCACGTCCATTCTTCTCCCCTCCACAACTGGTGTCCTAAACTGGAATCCCACAGTCTTCAATCCTAGCTTTCCAGTATGGCTACTAGTTGCAAATTCGTTGAATTAGATAAAACTGAGCCAAAACTCGGATAATTTGTCTAAAATGGAACTGTGATTCCTCTACACACTAATGTGTGGATAGAGACGCAATGCCACATGATATCGAATTCGCTTCTTCAATTCCTCAATCAATTTAACCACCACGTACAAATATGAGGCACAATTTGTAAGAGGCAATACCTCGGCCTTTGTGTAAGCTCCAATTTCGCCAGAAAGGGGGCTTTTAGCCTCCTGAACCTCCACGATGACGTTAGACGTCCCAGGGAGCTCCGGAGGGCCAGAATCGAGCGTGATCTTGACGGAATCGAATACCTCGAGCGCTTGCAGCCGGAAATTCACAGCTCTGGAGACCTCGAGAATCTCCTGCATAGTAGTGCAGTTCTTCAGCAGCGCCGCCTCCGATTCGATCAGGTAATCCTTAGTCTTCGTGTTCCCCTTAATCAGCACATCGTGGACTCGAAGTGGCACGCTCTGCGTCTGCAGCCGCTGGAAGAGGCCCTCCAGCTTTGCCCGTTGCATTCGCACCGCCGATTGTGGAGTTCGCACCCGCGGTTCGGGTTCGGGTTCATCCTCTTCTTCCTCGTCGAGCTCGTCCTCTTCTGTGTCTTCTACTTCTTCTTCGTATCCGCCGTCGCCATTCTCGTCGTCGGTGTCGTCTGCTTCGGTTTTAGGGTTTTCAGACGGCGGGTCCGGCTTCAACTCGTCGGGCTTCGCCATCGATGGGTGTGGAGTAAGAGAGAGGGGCTTTCGCAGGGGAGAGGAGACTGGAAATTACAGCGGAAGCACTTCTTTTTACTTTCGCCGGTGTGGCGTGGCCTTTTTGCCCCTCGCCGTGATGTTTGCAACTGCTACACTCCTCTCCTGAATAGGTTGGAATCCTGGCCGGATTGGGTTTAGCCGAACCGAATTGAGTAGTTTGTTTTGTTTAAAAAAAACAAAATGTTAAGCAGTAATATGACTCGAGAAAAATAAAGGTACCAAAGTGCCTTTTACAAAAATAAAGGTACTAAATTGCCCAAATTCAAAATCAATGTCTTCCTCCTCCGGCTCCACCGACCACCGCAGCACCGCTTCATTTGTCTCGGCAGAGACAACTGAGGTACTGACCGGAACAATGCAGGCGCCGCTGCAGATGTTATCTTCTCTTCTGTCGCCTCCGAAATCAAATTCTACTCCGGCAAGGATCCTCTTCTCCCCTGGCTCCGGTACTCTTTCCACCCACTTTCTCTCCACTTCCCAATATCTCTGTGCCTGATTTCTTCGGTATGCTCTTTCTCTCCGTATCTGCAGAGGGATAAAGAAACTGAGGGAATCTCTGCCTCCAACTCAGCTGAAAGAAAAGCTACCTCGCTTCTTTCACAAATGCGCTCAGACATTTGAGTCTGATGAGCGCTACAAGAAGGTTCGTCGCTACCTACGAGTTTGGTTGCAGCTGGTAACTCAACTCCACCCTCCGTTATTGCTTTCTCAAGATCGATGATTTTTAGGGGCTTCTTTGTGCTTGGTTCATTTTATTCTTCTACTGGTCCAATGGAGAAAGCCAAGCTAGCTGAGTTTCTATGTTCTATAATTCTATTGAAATTACCATTTGATTTATAGTTTGGTGGCGAATCTTTATGGAATTGAGGGAAGATGGATTATGTGGATGAACCAAGTTTTTGCTCAACTATTTGCTATTGTTGTTGAAAGTTTTTGGATGGAAAACCAGCCTAGCTGAGCCTGTTGACGAGTTGCAAAATCGTATGAACAGTTCCTTCATCGTATGCAGATCGCCTTAAGAGCTGATAAATAACCTGTACAGCTGCAGTGAGGACTGATGTGAACAATGAAACGTATGCATTACTAAAGCTGAAGGGAAACAAATTCAAGATGGAAGGACTGGTAATGTGAAGAAGCCTTTTGAGGAATCCAACCGTCCTGGATCAAATGGAAACAGCAGCTGGAATGGTGGGTTTGAAGTCTATGTGGATTCCAACGTGGAGGTCAGTGGAACCAAGCCATTGAGCAATGCAGGAAAGAAAGAGCCTCTTCAAATATTGATTGACGATGAAATGCACCAAGAGGCTGAATTTTGTGAAGAGGAGGAGGAAGAAGAAGACTCCCTTTTTGTATTCACATGTCCGCAGGATCTTTCAGCATCTGAAGAAGGTGGCTCGAGGTCCCCAAGAAACAAACTTTGGAGGGAGGATACAGTGGTTCGTCGGTTTGTTGGGTCCACCATTTCGGACGAACCGGAAGTGGAGAATCTATGCCACCATGGGTTGGTTGATCCCACAGTGAACTTGAAGCAAGGCATGGAAGACATCAACAACATGTTTGGGGAGCCCATAGAGCTTGCAAGGGCCAAGGGAGCAAAGCAGCCGGTGAGACAACAACAAGAACAGCAACAACTTGGTGGTGGTGGGTTTTTTATACTGCCCGATGATGATGAGTTTGATGGAAAACAAAGCCAGCCAGTGAAGAAACAAGAACAAAATGGTGGTATTTTTTTGTACTGCCTGATGGTGATGTCGTTGATCATAAACAAAACCAGAATGGGAACAAGATGCAAGAAAAGTTGGCGGGTTGTTGATATTGCAGGATGATGATGATGCTGTTGATGATAAACAAAACCAGACAGGTAAGAAAATGCAAGAAGAAGTTGGCGGGTTCTCAATATTGCCAGCTGATGTCGATGTTAATCATCATCAAGAAAGCAAAACATCATCATCTGATACAAGGGGATCAGACTTGTTTGAGCCAACTCTGTTCACTATACAGGCATGACATTAACAAGTTGTTTGGGATGCTACTGGATTTTTAGCCCTTATAAGGGTAAGTGGCTTCTTCTCCTTGTTGAAACGAAGTTTCATTTTCTCAACCTTTGTCTTTTGTACTGCTGCCTCTTGTAGAAGCTTTGAAGTCTTAAGTTTATTAAGATCAACACTCTGCTGTTTGGGATGGCACTGGACGTTAGAGACTTTGGAGGCTATTGATGGGTTGGGTTATAGGGAATAATGCAAGGAGGTCAGGAAGACAAGAGAGACTAACACTCTGCTAAAAAGATTCAACTCATTTGAATGCGGGTACAAATTGCTGATAGACGATATTGATCAACATTGAGAACTCAACACGAGGAAGATCTTATACTCCAACAAAAATAATGAAAACCAGAAAGAAAATGCTAAGGCAAGGCCTTGAAACCCCATGACCAAAAAAAAAAAAAAAAGGTGTCATTCATGTTTTAAGTTTTAACCATGATGGTTTGAGCACGTTTCAGGGCGGAAAGCCAAGGGACCAGCTGCATAGATCACAGCCTCATAGTGAGGAGACCTCAACACCTTACCCTCAGACCTGAGCTTCGCTCCATCGATGCCATAATTAAGATTGGTACGCACATTGCAGGTTGCGAGAGGGGAAGAAAGAAGCTTCACAGTGCAGGCCTGGAGGGGATGATCCAAAACTCCATGGCTCAACTTGAACCCGTCGAGTTGTGCATAGAAGTAGCCGTGTTTATCAGCCTGGTAGGCCTTGTAAAAGCTCACCTGGTGGCGCGAATTCTTGCAAGTCACGCTAACTCTAGCTGATGGGATCGTCTTGGCGCCTGTCAAAGACCACGACCCGGCATACTTGCAGCTCTGGCAGTAGACGACTCCTTCCACCACGACGTCAGATTTCTTCTGCGGGGTTGTGGGAGCGTGGTGGTACTTGGGTTTGGCAGCCATTGATGGGAGGACGAAGAGCAGAAGCAGTGAGCAGACGGTGATGAGATGGCTGTTGTTGGCTGCCATGTCTAATTCTGCAGAAGATTGGAAAATGCCTTTTGGGTTTGATGAGATGGGAGCTGCATTTGTGGGTATTTATACATAAGAGATGTTGAATGGGTTGTTAGTGGACGTGGTGACTACTTAGTAGTTAGTAGGGGAAGAGCTTTGCGGCCATGGAATCTTCAGAGATCTGTGGCGCGTATGTGATGTGATGGCCACATTCTTCTTCTTCTTCTTCTTTCTACTAAGCATGGCCAAATTATGGGATTTTGCAGTGTGTTGGATACAGGGGAAACTGAAGTGCTGAGTTTTCAATTTTACTGGTTGTTAATGGTGTGTTAGTGATTGGTGGTGTCTTTTGGGTATTATCCAAAATGTGTTACGGATTTTGTAGTTGAATGAGCAACTGAGGATTCCATTATCGATTTCTACATGGATCCAATCCCCTTTGACTGATTTTCTTAGTCATTTCCTATGCTTCTAATTCTACTTTATTTTAAGTTATCATCATTCAGATGTATTTTAAAAAACATAAAAGTATGATCACAATTCACAAGCCGTACCAGCAGTATCTTCGGATTATTTTGGAAGGTGAAGTTTATTTGTTGGTTCCAAATAACGAATCGAATAACATGAATTATTCATGCCAATTGATTCTTAACATTATATTATAGCTGGTTTGATAGTAAGTTTTGAGAGTATATCATATAATTACTATTAATAGAATTAATATTAAAAAAATTGTTAGTAGTAGTTCAGTCATATTAGGTTTATAATTAGAATTTTCTAGTATTTCTTTATGTACTTTTGGTATTCAGTTGGAAAAATCAAGAAGAATATTAAGGAAATCTCCTAAACTCTAATCTCTCTTAACCCTCTCTCTCAAGTTCTCTTCTCATTCTAATCGGACCGACACCCATTCTTTCTATTCTTCTCCAAATTCTCAATCTCAATCTCCAATTCTGTTCTAAATCTCTAAATTCCTATCATTTGCCAATCTCACCATGTCACACGTCTCAATTCTCACGACTTGTAATGAATTTACTTTCGTTTGAAAGAGCAGATTCATACATAACTAATATTGATAGAAAGAAAAAATTGATAAAACCAATTAGTTTTTCACACGAAATAATCAACCAGTACAAGTGTACAACATGATCAGAAAATTATATATCTTGCATCCGCATAGCCTTTAAAATTTGTTCCTGATACACAACTCAAAACAGAAAAAGGAAAGAAAAAAAAAACACAAGTCCAACCCCGAAAAATCCCATAACAAAAAGTCAAAAAAACATTGAAGGGTCGTTAAAAATCAATCAACCACGATTCACGTCATCTTCATCAACTTGGGCAGGGCACTCGGTGGGCCGGAAAGCCAAGGGCCCAGCCGCGTAGACCACAGCCTCATAGCTCGCGGACCTCAACACCTTGCTCTCGAACCGCAACCCGGCCCCGTCGATCCCGTAGTTCAAATTGGTCCGCACGTTGCAGCTCTCTAGCGGTGAAGAGACCAGCTTCACTTTGCAGGCCTGGAGCGGGTGGTCCAGAATCCCGTGGCTGAGCTTGAGCCCAACGAGCTGGGCGTAGAAGTAGCCGTGCTCGTCGGCCTGGTAGGTCCTGTAGAAGCTCACGTGGCGGCGGGAGTTCACGCACGTGACGCTGACCCTGGCCGATGGGACCGGCCTGGCGCCGGTCAGGGACCAGGAGCCGGCGTTGTGGCAGCTCTGGCAGTAGACGACTCCTTCCACCACGACGTCGGATTGTGTCTTCGGCGGGGGAGTTGTGGCGGCGGCGGCGGCGGCGGGATGGTGGTATTGGGGTTCGGCGGAAATTGTGTTGAGAAGGAGGAGGAGGAGGAGGAGGGAGAAGATGGTGATGATGAGGTGGCTGCGAGTGGGCGCCATTTTTTTTTTTTTTTTGGGTCTGGAGGTTGTGGGAATGGATGCTTAGATTGTTGATGATGAGATTGAGTGATGGGTTTGTGGGGGAGATGTGGTGTTTATATATGGATGGATTGGAATTTGGATCCGCCATGGGAGGATTGTTTATGGACGTGGAGACTACTAATTGTAAGTAGGTGTAAGCAACGTGATGCCCACATTATTCTTCTTCTTCTTCTTCTTCTTTTTCCCTATTCAATTATTGTCGTATGTTAACGATTGATGTCTTTTGGGCATTATTATCCAATTGGGGATTTTGATGATGAATGGGAGGTAAAGTGAGGGTTACATTAATGATTAGATTTATACTTGGATTCAATCTTGTTTTTAATTTACAATTTTTCCCTCCTCCTTCTCATCGTGTGTTTGGGAGAGTGCTTTACTCACTCATTAAGAGCATTTTCGTTTCTTTTGGTGTTCATAACTTCATATTACTATTTCTTAATACAATCAGGAGGTTAGCGAATAGCAGTTCTCCAGCGGGGAAAAAACCAGCGATCACGTTGCAGCTGCTCGCCGCTTCCCCCAACTCGAACCCATCGAGCCACGTGTAGAAGTAGCCGTGTTCGTCGGTCCGATTGGTCTGGTAGACGCTCCCTTGGCCGCCGGAATTCATCATGTGCAATGTAACTGATGCCAACACCAGCTGATGGGTAGGGCTGGCGGACGGTTCTCCGGTTAGCAGTTAACCGGATGGTTCCGACCGAACCGACCGGTTTTCGGCTAACCGAAAACCGTCCTTAATTGGCGTCGGTCGGTCGTCGGTAGCCGAAAACCGTCCTTAATTGGCGTCGGTCGGTCGTCGGTAGCGAGGGGAGAAGGTTCGGCTAGCCGACCAATCGAGGTTGGAAACCGGCGGTTAGCCGACTAACCGAGCCTTTACCCAGCCTAACCTAAACGACCCGACCCCCTTCTCAAAACGACCCCCCCTCAAAATGACCCCCTCTCTAGTCCCTCCCCAAACCCTAGACCCGATTCACCCGACCCTCTTCTCTTCCGTCATCCCACTCCCTCTCTTTCCTTAATCGCGTCGCGCAGCAGGGAGACCTCAGACCCTCTCGTCGCCGTCGGCCGTCGCACAGCCGCCAGCCCGACACTCGCTGGTCGCCGCCGAGCCTCCAATCGCCCCTCCAATCGACACCAACTGTCCGCCATCGCCGAGCCAGTCAACAACCCGCCATCGCCGGGCCTCCAGTCGCGCCAGTCAACAGTCGAGCCTCGCCGCCGAGCCTCCAATCGCCTCGCCGGTCGCCGCCTCCTAACCTCGCCGGTCGCCTTCGCTTTCTTCTTTTAGATTGGAGGAGAAAATCGAGAGAGAGAGAGAGAGAGAGAGAGAGGATGTCGGCGATTGAGGGAGGCAGAACGAGAGAGGTGAGGGAGGAGGCGATTTCGGGATCTCGGTGGCGGAGTTGGTTTTTCGATTTTCCTTCCAGAGGAAGAAGAGAATCGAGAGAGAGAGTAGGGAGAGAGAGTCTGGGAAGAAGAATCGAGAAAACGGAGGGGTTAGGTTAGGAGTGAGTGGTGCAGATGTTTTGTTGTTGTTTTTTTTTAGAATAGGTAGTTTCCGGTTGGCCGGCTAACCGAGTCGAAACCGAAAATCGGCCAGTCGGTTTGCGGCTAACCGAGGCGCACAGACGGTCGGTTGGCGGCAGTCTGGTCGAGGTCTCGGTTTGACCGATAACCGATAATTCGATTTTTGGTTAAACCGAAATCGACCGAGTGACAGCCCTACTGATGAGACAGGCGTGGCGTCGGTCAAGGACCACGACCAGCCGGCGTACTCGCAGTCCTGACGTACGATTTCTTCTGATGGGCTGCGGCAGCGGTTAGTTGGAGGAGGATGGTTATGAGGAGAAGGAGATGGTTGGTGTTGGCTGCCATTTTTGTTTTTCTCGGCAGCTTTGTGAAAACGGGGTAGAGAGAGAAGGTTGTTTATGGAGGTGGAGAATTAAGTAGGTTAGAAAAGCCGACTTGGATTCGGGGGAGACAGCCACATTCAGTACTCTTCTTCTTCTATCTCCTAACACTAAAAAAAAGAGAGGTATATGACGTCATTTCTAAACGTTGCTTAAAGATATCAAAATAACGGTGTTTTGGGTGTAACTGAAGGGTTACCCTTTTTGTTTAAAATAACGGTCTTGTTAATGATGGTTTGGTGTCCATAGGGCATTATCCAAAATGGGTTGGGGATTGTGTAGAGGAAAGTTCATTGGACTTGTAGGTAATTAACAAAGATTTCCTACTTGGATTCAATAACTCATCATCTTGATTCAATAACAGTGGGATCGGTTAGCTTGCTAACATGCTAGTAGCACAATTATAGTAGTTGTAGTCGTTGTTATTACAGTTGTAGTCGTTGTGTTTTGCATTTGTAGGACTACATATCCAACGTAATCATAGTTGTATTTTTTTTTTTTTTGCAGTTGTAGTTACCGTTTTTCGTATATTCAGGACTACAACTCCGATGCAGACTACTACAACTCATAATTAGCATGATGCTAACTCATGCAGAGTTAGCACAATATCCCGTTCCGAAGAAATTATTATATGATTAGAAGTCGAATTGTGGAATATTAGGATTATTGTGAAGACTTTTAAGTCTCAATTTGTTGTTATCCCCATTAGCCTATTAATTCATTTTAACAATAGTGATTTGTAGGTCACATTTTACATATTGTAATGTTCATTGCCTAACATATATGTAATTTGTTGATCTTATATAATGGTATTATGTAACCCGATTGTGGTCTACATGCTAATTGGTTATTAATATTAACTTAAATAAATTATCAAAACCATTATGTAATGTATACATAACTGTTACGTTGTAGAATGATATTACTCAAGTCATGCGTATGAGGTCTTTTCACGTAATGAAAATATACATATCTTATTATGTAAAGTGGTTAAGCCAATAATAAAAATATACAAATCTTATTATGTAAAGTGGTTAAGTCATTAATTACAGAAATCTATGAATGGTTTGTTTATGTAATTGTGTATGCCACACTTGACTTAACGGTCATAATTAAAGACTAGTTTAATGTAATGATAATATTGTCATTTTAGCTTTTCATGTTTTCCCTCTCAAAGTCTCATATTATTTAACATACCTATTCTTTCCAGAAAGCATGTTATTTTCTCGAGTAAAATAAAGACGATGACGAGTGGAGTGATTGCTTGAAAGAAGTTGTCTTTCAACATTCTGGTTATAGAGGAATTTGCTACAAAAGTGTCAAATTTGCTCAACTCATTACACCTTAATTCCAAGAACAACTCAAAAAGAAGCAAAGACCTTGTACTCCAGCTACAGAGTGCCTCAAATCTGTAGTCTACCACTATCAGATAGCACACACTAGATCCTTATTGTTGCCCTATTTCATTTCGAGTTAGCAGAACAGTCCTCCATCTATCTTCTACGAAACACATAAATCTGCATCTCTTTTATTCTTTCCTTTGTCCATATAGCTAGCCTCTGCTTGTATCAAACTTGAAACCTCACTAGCAAATAAGTAGTCATTAACCATGGTGCAAGCAGCAAGGTCAATTTGCGCACATCTGAGGGCGAAACGCCAAGGGACCAGCAGCATAGAAAACAGCATAATGGGGCGACTTCACCACCTTACCCTCGAACCGGAGCTTGGCTCCGTCGTTACCATGGTTAAGATCGGTAGGCACATTGCAGGCCCCGAGCGGGGAAGAAACCAGCTTCACCGTGCAGGCCTGGATCGGATTGCCCAAACCCCCGCGGCCCAGCTTGGACCCATCGAGCCACGAGTAGAAGTAGCCGTGCTCGTCGGTCTGATTGATCTGGTACAATCCGGAATTCGCGCAACTGACGCTGACATTGGCTGATTGGATCGGCGTGGCGTCGATCAGAGACCCCGAGCCGGCGTACTTGCAGCTCAGGCAGTAGACGACTCCTTCCACGGCGACGGACGGCTTCCTCTGTTGGGCTGTGGCGGCGGCCATTAGTGGGAGGATGGCGCAGAGGAGCAGGAGTGAGCAGATTGTGGGGATGTGGCTGTGCTTTGCTGCTGCCATTTTTTTCTTTCTTCTACAGGTTATGAAAATGGGCAGAGAGAAACAGAGGGAAAGACACAGAGAAGATTGATTGATGGGAAGATTGGTGTTGATTATGGATGTGGAGACTGCTCTGCTTTATAAGTAGGTACAATCCGGCATGGATTCGGGAATCGGGAGATGGCCATTACCTTTCTTCTTCTTGTTCTACTACGGCTACGGGATTGCCAAGAAATTGTGGCATCTAGCGGTGTTTTGGGTGCAGGGGAGACTGAAGGGTTCCCCTGTTTTGTTAATTGATTGATTGGTGTCTTTTGGGTATTATCCAGAATGGGGTAAGGATTTTTTCGAGGGATGGAGGATGGGGAGGTTCCAATGATTTGCTACTTGGATTCAGTCTTCACACCACAATCTCTCTCTTCTAGTTTCGTATCCCATAAACTACGTTAGTTTAAGTTATCTTGATTCGACTGCGATTTGAAGAACATACCCTAAGTATGGCTAAAAGTGGGTACCAGCAATATTATGGTTTTTAGGTTGTCCAAATAGACTTATATCTTTTTCGTTTCAACTCGAATTTTAAATTTTTTTGCACAGATGGAACGAGTTCATCGTGCTCTACAAAATGAGATCAATTTTCAATATTTTTTGAGAAAAAAAAAATTCTGGCCTCTCGGTACCAACTGCATACCATATGGTATCTTCTTTGTTTTTAATTCGTTTTTGAAAAAGTTTGTACAGAAGGGACGAGTTCATCATGATCTATTGGATTTACAAATTTATGGGTGAACAAATTACCGGACCAAAAAATACCACACAATACCACCCTGGTACGAGGTGGTATTGTATGGTATCTTCTTCGTTTTTGAAAACGTTTGCACAGAAGGGACGAGTTCATCATGATCTATTGGAGCTACAAATTTCTGGGTGAACAAATTACAGGACCAAAAAATACCACACAATACCAGACAATACCACCCTGGTACGAGGTGGTTTGTGTGGTATACAATGTTAAAAGTCGTAAATGACAATTAATATACTTCTACTATCATGTATTCAATCATCCTACAGTCTTGGTTTGTTCATACCACCATGGTACTTATTCAAACCATAGTTATGCTTTTATTTCAATACCAGTCAATACCATATGGTATAGACTCGTAAAAAATGGCTCAATTTTTTTTGTTCAAAAAATATATTAAAGTGGATATCATTTTGAAGAGCACAATTAATCTGATCTAACTGTGCAAAAAAAATTAAATTTCGACTTAAAATGAATGAGAAATCGTCCGTCAAATATTAAAGAGGGAAAAATTAAAGGTTTTCCAAGAGAGAGGATGCTGATGTGGACGTGTTACTCATGGTTACTCACCATAAGGTTACTGACCTGATCCATTCCCTGTAATTATCTTTAGGTATTCAATGTAATGTGTTGATTAAGTAACATTTATGTAAAGGTCTTACATAATAAATATAGAATTGGTATTCCGTATATGTAAGTAATAATGAGTATTAACTCCAAACTACATAACATGCATACTATGTTTGGCAACAAGGGGGGTGCAAGTTCGAGGGGGGTACAAGTTGAGGAGTAAATTGTTGGGGGGTGCAACTTGGTGGAGGGTGTAAGTGGAGGGGTAAATTGTTGTTTGGATGAAAAAGTAGGGGGGTGCAAATAGAGTAAAAAGTAAGTAATTATATTATTATAAAATAGATTTATCAATTTATAAAATATTATCACAAAATAATAACATGAAAATTCAATATATAATAATAAAAATAATTTTAATAAAAATAATTATTATATAATAATGCTCAAATATAATTATTTATAACAACAATAATAATCATTGGTCGAGCAACCTTGAAACTCGAAATCCAACTCGTAACTGGTCATCCTAAGGGGGTTCTCGTGCCTAACTTTAAATTGAATATGGTCAAACTTAGTCAAACACATTCGAATCTGTAAGTTTTAACTACTTATTAAAGTAAATCGAGTTAACTAAACTGTTCCTCTCTATCTTTTCAACAAATGCTTCTTATCTCTAATTTTCAATGCAAATTCGGGTCAACTAAGAGATATCGATTTAACGAGGCGAACATTGACAAACTTGCTCTCTAGGTCAAACGGTCAACCCCAAACAACTTCTACACTAATATAGATATAAGAAAAAATTAATAATATTGATTATTATGTAATTATAATCTAATTAAAAATTCATAATTCCCCTCCTCCCCCTTCCCCCTCCCTTCCTTCCTTCCCTTGCACCCCAATTTGGGGGGTAAGCCGAAACAGTGAATTTACGCTCACGTTTTGCACCCCCCTACTGTTACAAAATAACCAAACGGGAGTAAACGCCTTGGAACTTGTGTTTACCCCTCCAAACTTGCACCCCCTTCCATTTACACCCCTTCCCAAACATAGTGGCAAAGTTACTACGAAGTCCTTACACAATGTTGTTTCTAAAAACTTATTAGATAAGAAATAATTGTTGATGTGCATTACATTGTCTTACATACCACATTTGATTTGATTTGATTTGGTTGAGGAGGAGTTTAGCGGTAGGTCATAGTTTTGTCAATTAAGGGGTCGTTTGGAAGTTGCGATTGTTTTGTTGAGATTGTCATTATGCATGTATTGTTTACAATGCATTGTTTTTTTGTTTTTTTAGCAGAAACAATACATGGATTGTTCTGTGATGTGACAGAAATTATCACTCATTTTGAGTAATTGTTATATCTCAACTTTTAGTTGTGATTGTTGAGATAGTTGAGTTGAGATTGTTTTGTCTCGGCTTTTAGCTGATGCGACATACACAATCACACATACCAAACGTTGTATTCTACAATGCATCAAATTCGACCATACATGTATAATATTATACATGCATTCTCAACAATACATCTATTTAACAATCGCAACTTCCAAACGACCCCTAAGTTAGCTATTTTCTCAATAATATTGGGCATTGTTTGGTGTATTTAGTTGTTTCCATTTTATCTCTGAGTTGGGCCTATCAAATCGCAATCAAACAGATGATGTAATCACATCGAACTAAATATAATATGATTCTATCTTTGATTCTATGAATCTTATTAATATCGAAGAAAAATAAACCTGACCAAAACAAACCAAATATATTATTAATCCGATCCTTTGTTCTAAAAATGTATTTTCCTATTCAACCACAATCTTCCCTAGTTTGGTCCAGTTCTGAGCTCTGCACACCCCTATCCTTGTAGCAGCATGTTTGAAGAATCCATCCACCAACAGCGCCAAAAATGCCATCTCCTTGCCAACTATATATCACTGAATGACTAAAATAATCATCAGAACCGTGTTTCCTTTGAGTTTGACCATTCCAAACATCCCTCTGCCAGCTGATGCCATCTCATTCATCCCAACTGGAAAATCACTTCGCATAGTATACTTTTACACACAATGACAGCTAAATCGCGTCGTATTTTCTTAATCCCTTTTCCCATTTAGCGTAACATAAACAGTACAACCTTATCACTTCCTCAGAAAGAAGTTAAAAAAACAATACCTATGACTTCTTCATTAGTTAAAACTAAACACCCCTCCATATAGGAAAAACAAAAACTGAAAATCCCAAATCCTTAAAACAACTTCAGAAAAGTCATGTTCTTAACCAACCAGTTAACCTGATGTCATTGAAAAGCCTGGTCAATTCACACATAACTCCATGGCTAGTAGGAATGGAGACTGCCAACCAAAGACTTCCAACTCGGAACAAGAACTTACTTTGACAGATGGACGTTAAGAGCACAAAATATGGATAAGCAAAAATGCTCAACAACCAGGAATATAAACAAAGAGAGAAGGTTTGGTTGGTGATGTGTGTTCATGGCCACCACAAACCTAAATCTCAGACCTCTGTGGAGGGTTAAAGAATTAATAAACACACAAAGCACCAAGATGGTGCCAAAGCATTTATCCAGCTTCCATTTTCTTGGCTCTCTATATACACAAGCAAGCAGCTCTGGGCTTCCACCTCCCATCTAACGCACAAAATAGATAGAATAGGTACACAGACAGACCCACAAACACCAACTTTCCCTACCCTCCTCCTCCCCGCCATATGATCCATTCATTCAGTTATAGCTCATACCTTCTTCAAGAAAATGGAGGGTTTTGGTAGAGCTTACTTTTCATCAACTACCATCGGCAGACAGAATCTCGAGCTCTGCCCACCAAAGAGGAGAGAGTTTCGGGGTCGCTGCTTCAGCAGTTATCCCAGTAACCTCTCTCAACATAGGAGTGATTTCCGCCATTGTCGGTCTTTGTAGTGGATCAGGGTGAACACAAACCTTTATCACTTGTTCGATGGACGCTAGCTTGCCTTCCTCGAAAGAGTCGAGCATGGGGTCCACAATCTGCCTAAGGGGTTGGTCCCCCGTCAAGTAGTCTGCTGCCCAGTTCTCCAGCGATCCATTGTCTACCAAGTAAGGAAGCCTGCCTGTGATGAGTTCGAACAACAACACGCCAAAGCTGTACACGTTGCTTGCCCGGAATGGAATATCAGCTGACAGCTCAGTGTCGGTCTCGGAATGTTCCATCCCGGAGGAAGGAGGTGGTATGATTATGTCGTTTGAGAAACTGAAATCGGAGATTTTGGCTGCATAGTCTTCGGTGAGGGAGATGGATGAAGAGGTGAGATTCTTGTGGGCGATCGGTGGGGTCAGCTGGTGCATGTGCTCGAGGCAGTAAGCTATACCCATCATGATTCTGAGCCGCATTGCCCAGTCCAGGTGTTCCGACTCTTTAACTAGCAAAACCAACAAAAAGTGGTTAAGAAGACCATCCAAAAAAGTGATGATGTAATTGTTTCGGCTAAAGCTGGTGCTTACTGTGCAAGTGTTCAAAGAGTGATCCATTTGGAGCATATTCAAAAACCATCATTCTCGTGAAAGGCTCCTCTTCCACACAGTACCCCAGAAGGTTGACGAAATTCTTGTGATTGATTTTTGATAATGTCTCAATCTGAAACATATAACAGACAAAGATGAGGGAATAGACACTTAAAAGAATCGATGCATGATCGACTAGGATATGAAAGCTACCTTCTTTGCGAATTGCAGTTCCAGATTTCGTGACCAATCTTTGGAAGAGGTTAATGCAACAGAGGCCACCGCTATTTCAACCCCACTGGACAAAGTGCCTTTGTACAGCATACCGAGTGGTGAAGAACCAATAACATTACTAAAATCTTCGCAGGCAGATTCAAGCTCAGTTCTCTTCAGCTTTGGTATACCTGAAATAGCAACACGGTACAATTTATTACAAAGGCAGTAAGGTAGCAAACCACCATCAGCTAAGAAATTCACAGCAGCTACACTAGCAAGGATCGTGACATAAGCACAACAAGATTCCCTTCCACAACTCAAAATATATGTTTGGACAGTAATTCCATTACGTGATTAATGCAACAACTTTCCATGGCATTCCTTCTCTTTTTTCCTTTTACTTTTTTTTCCCTTCAGCCCTTCTATATAGTTTTCAATGAATCAGTTAATGACATTCTTATTCGCATCAGGTTTTCAATAAGAGGATTGAGTTACCAGTTATTAGTGCTTTCTGAAGCTGCCCACTGAGTCCAGTGGCCCAAGGTTTGACAGCTGCCCTATTGGTTTTGCACAGATATATTCCAAAGATAGCAAGGAGAAAACATGTGGCCCCAGCTACCGCTGCAACAATTGGTATAAAGGTATGACTCCTGGAAGGGGAACTATCAACTGTTGAATTGGGACTACTTGATAGTGGAGGAGTTGGTAAAGGACGAGAAGCTTCAGTAGAATTTGGAGAAGCAGCTGGGGGTGGTGGAATTGAATCATTTGAATCGGTAGCAGGGGGAGAAGGAGGCAATGGAGGATCTGCATTTGGAGTCGGGAGAAATGGAGCTACAGAGGGCAGTGGAGGCAAAAATGCATAAGGGTCGAAGAAAGGGGTAGATGGAGTTAATGACACTGGTGGTAGATTCACTCCACCAACTGTTTGTAAAAGTCTCCTGTGAGCTGCATATTTCCTGCCACACATAACAAAAAGTAGAAACTAAAACCGGTGAGGCATCATCTCATGAAAGGAGTCCAGATTATAAAGAACAAAAGAATTTATTGAAGTTGATTCCGTTTACCACGTGATATACCATACTAAGTACCTTTTATTATGGGAAGATGCAGGTTTAGCTGAATCATGCAATTCAACTTCATGAACTTGAACTTCAGAGACCTTCGTCAGTTGATGAATTTCAGGTGAAATGATGCTAATAACACCATTATGATCCAATAACCTGAAAAGAAGAAAGAAAACAACAATGAAAAGCAGTTAAGAAAGAAAAAAAATAGATGGCCAATGAAACCTTAAAGCCAAAACAGAACTTTGCAGACACAAGCAACATACAGAAGCATTAAAGGCCGATTGCTTCCAAGGTTCAAAGAAAGCGAACCACTGAAGTTATTGAACCCAAGATCGAGCACCTCCAACTCCTTCAGCTCGCCAATATCTTCCGGAATTGAGCCAGAGAATGAGTTATTGCGCAAAACACTGCAGCAAAAACACAAATCAGTAATGCTAAGGGCTAAAAGGGAAGCAGCAAAGACTCTTGAACAGTTATGGAACACTTACATGGACTTTAGGCTGACCAGGTTTCCCAGCTCAGATCCCAGTGTTCCTTCCAAGCAACGATCTTTCAGGTTCCTGCACGCGGACATACACTCATCAAAACCATATTACCATGAAAGAGGAAGAACATACTAAGCGGAAACCTAAGAAACCATAATCCCATAATAGCAGTTCCTCCTGAGAACAAATTCCCACTGTTAAACCCAAATCTGTTGGCTTTGCAAATCTCTGGCGTTATGGGACTCATCCATCAACACATAATTTTCAGTTGATGTAGGATCAATAAACACATAAATTCACTAGTAACGCCATAGCAATCAACTGACCAAATAAGTTTAGCCCTAATTCCAAAAATTCTCTCCAAAGTGCAATGATTGCTATAAACAGAAAGATAAGGTGTGATAAATAATTATGATCCCATTATTAGGCGCCACACAATCAATCATGCATAGTTATCTCCTGAAAAAGAATGTTCAACATTTTCTCGGCCACCAAACAGCGTGTGAAAGAAAAGTGAGGACTTCTCAGACCTAATCCCAAGCGAAAAAGGGGAAAACAACTGAAAAAATTTAAGATGGAGCAGATGAAAACAAAAGAAAGAAAGAGCAGGCTCACAAGGCTACAACGTTTCCAGCCGAGCACTCAACGCCGAACCACGAGCAGTAATCAAGAACTCCACCACCGTCATCCTTCCAATCCTTCAGCGCGCCGAACGGATCGCTCACCACTCTTTCCTTGAACTTCAACAAAGCCAAACCTGCAACACGCGCCAAGAATGGGAAACAGTTAGAAGAAACAGAGTAGCTGCAGTGTCCTTCCAGCCTCCAGGATAGAGAGAAATCGACGAAATCGCCGCCGGCATACCTTCGCCGTCGAGCAGCGAGGACGAAGCGGAGGATAAGCAGAAGAGAACCAAGTGGCAGTAGAGAAAGAAGCTGAGAAACGGAGCTCCAAACCGGCGGAATTTCCAATTCTTATCCATCATCATTGTCATCACGAAGTCAGCAAGTTCATGAGAGTAGGCCGGAAGTTGAGCCGAGAGAGCGGGACGAGCTGAGTCGCCGGCCGAGTTAAGTGAACGGAGATTGGTGGGAACTCTGGAAGTGGCTGGGAATTAGGTTGGAGGAGGACGCAAGAGAGAGAGAGAGAGAGAGAGAGAGAGCGGAAAGAGTTTCAAAAACTGGGTTCGGAGGAGTCGCAGGCAACCCCAATCTACCAATGTAGACCAAAGGAAACTTTTTGGAAATGAAAAAGTAAGATTTCTAGAATAATAATAATATTAATGTTTAAAAAAACGCGTCATCAATCCACTCAATTTATTGTAAAAAAAAAAATCCACTCAATCACTCACTCCGGCAAATATAGAGGAAATTGTGAAATTTATTATCGGGAGCTGCTTTTGGTAAAGTTAAAAGAGTAAAATCACCACAAAAAAAAAAGAGTAAATACTATAGTGGTGCTTAGTGGTGAACAAACACACCCGCAAACCGATCCACCCGTCCAATCCGACCCAACCCACCCGTATTTATTGCTAAATCGAAGATTTTGGGTTGGGTGAGGGTTTTCTTTTGTACAACCCGCCTTTTTTGGGTTGGGTTTGGATTTTGGATTACACAACCCGTAGAACCCGACCCAACCCGTGTTCCAATTATTGGTATGAGTTCGTATCCAAAAAAATATTTATGTCATATATAGTCATACTTATGAGAAAATTAAGATATTTCGCCATGTTTTTCTCTTAAAGTCTCACTAATTTAATGCATTCTTCGACTTAAACTTTAGACATATATTTAATATAGCTATGATTCACGTAATTTTTTTTTCTTTTGTACAATTTTAAAAGAATATCATATTATGGATGCGTTCATTTGTAACCTTTTTAGTCTATTTCAACAAATGTCGTGAAAAAAACTAGACATAAGTTGAAGTAAATCAAGTTTTATTAAACTTCAAACAATATTTGTGAATTTTGATACCTTTCACCTCGGTTTATTCGTTTGAAATTTTTAATTTGTTATAAAATATTTTTATGATGTAGAATAATTACATATTTGGTGTTGGGTTGGGTTTTCACTTAAAAATATCGCCAACCCGACCCAACCCAATTAGAAACAAACCGTAGGGTTTAGATTTTTTTGGGTGGGTTTGGGTTTCATATCTCCCAAACCGTAGTGCATGGATCGGGTGATTAAAATGTCTAAACCCGAACCACCCGACCCATGTACACCACTGCAGTCTATTACTAGTATGTATTTTCAATTGCGTTGGGCAAAAATTTCTTATAAAGATACCAAGTATTAGGTACATATTTCACTCTTAGGATTGGACATAAAACTGTGTCCTCTTGCTTTGGAGATTTTCTACTATACTTTAAAATATTGGCGCTTTAAAGTACAACTTTAAGTTGTATCACAACGATAAAGGTACAAGTTAGAGTTGTACCATAAGTGAATTTGATCTTTATGTTGTGGTACAACTTTAGTTTGTACCATAAAAGGATTTTACAAAAGAGTATAGGAAAAAACTTCAAATTGTACCATAAAGGCAAAAACTAAAATACAAATGCTTTAAAGCATTGTAAAATTCCTCTTTGCTTTGATGTAATTGTTTGTTAAGTTATTTGTTACAAAGTTATTGTTTCATGAACTTGGGTGGAATAAGCTTTCCAATCAAAATCTGAAACTCTAATAGATAATGACGATGTGATGATATCGTGTGTCCATATATGTGTGATTGGTTGTGTGAAACACCTTTTTTTCTAATAGATAATAACAGTATATTCTTTTTTTCTTTGAATACCTTTTTTTAAAAAAAGATTGAATATCCTTTGAATTTCTCATTTATCAACTTAACTCTAATCAACTTTATACCCTCAAAATTTCCCACACACATTTTTTTTTCAATAGACCGTCATTTCCTCTGACAATGTGGGAGTTGATCTGTCCTTTTTTTTTAAATGAATGTGATGATGAACAGTTCCTTGTTTGATGATAAACAGTTTATTAGGTGTACCTTTTTTTTTTTTTTCTCCTTATTTTGGGATAGAGTTATTTATCAGATCTAAGGTCACAAGTCGAGGTCATTACTCAATCTCACGGCGTTTGCGTGAAGTGGGAAAAGGGAGCAGTCAATTATGACAATAATAATTAAATAAATAACTGTACGAAGAGAGATGAGGAGAAGTGCCGGCACAAGCGACAGAGACATAGGAAGCAAATTTCCCACTAAAATAATAATAATAATAATAATAATAATGATAAGATGGAAAAGAAACAAGAAGGTAGAAAAAAACAGTAAAGACTAAAGACCAAGTCTTGTACATACGTACAAATGGTTAATCTCAGCCTTTCAAAAACTAGGTTTCTTATCTTATGGTGTAATCTTTGTGGGCAATATTAGTACCACTTGGCATATTGAATTTTGGCCTGTTCTTGAAAGGATTACTCGTCTTGTTATTATTATGATAATAATAACTCAAAACGTCGCTATTTGGTTGAGATTGATCAATGGGACATTTGGTAAGAAAGAAAATGTGTTGTTGTTGTTGTTGGCTATTTGTGAGCTGCTGCTTTGAAGTTTCCAATCAAATAATTTCCAAACTGACAGTTTTTTTCCTCATCCATCCCACCCTCCCCTCCTTGTTTCAAGGGCTTACATATGTATCATCATGTGGCCCAACTCTATTCCTTAATTTGCACACATTTGTCTAGTGTGCCATCTACATTTTCCTGTTGTTTTGGGGGTTTTTAATATTAGTTTGGTTGTTTGCGGATATAAAGTGGTTGTATTATAAATATGTCATTTGGCAGCTTAAAAAAAGTTACTTACTTTCAATCTCTCGAAGCATATCCTTAAAAATATGAATGGTAACGAGCGAAATTACCTTAGAGACATTTTGTTTACAATTGGTTAGCAATTGTAAGAGATGTCACTTAGGATTTTTTTTTCCTTTTCAATTACTTTTTTCAAATTTTTAATTAATATAAAGTAGTAATAAATTTGAATAAGTTGCACTTATAAAAATTACTTATTGATTTTAGAGATGTAGGGGTTGAAAATTATTGAATGAGATACTTGCTTAATTATTGACGTGGCAATAAAAATATGGACATGGAGATGATGTAAGTCCCTCAACCAAGGTTCATTTTGAAATGGACATTCTCAACTCATTGGTTGCCCACATTCCAGTCCATAGTCCACAACTCAACGGGTTTAAGGAAGGCCTGAAGCCCATTGTCGCTGACCCAAACGTCAACCCAGATACAGTTAAGAAAGCCCAAGTAACCCACGACTTCTACAGCAGCCCAGTGGCCTTTCCTTTTCAGCAAAAGAGAAGCCCAAACCGGTTGCTTGTTAGGAAAGCTCCTGCTTCCCCAACGCAGTGCATTATCATGATTCATGACCGACGTTCACACGACACGGATCAGATAGCGCTTTATGAAAAGAAAGGGCAACTGTGGCAGCTCGGTGGGGAGGGCTCTTGCTTTTTCAGTCTTTCAGCAGGACACGTGATGGCCAACGTGTTTATCTGATTATTGTGCATCCAATGAGTACATTCTTATATTCTTATATATGATTTGTGAGCACCATAATCCGATTTCAGTTTTATATTCGTTTTCTAAAATTCGCTCAATGCTAAGATAGTAAAGATAAGTGAGGTTTTGAAATCGTATCGATAATACTGTTATCAAGTTGTTATGAGTTGTGACGATTGTAAAAGATCATCAACATCTAGAAACTTACTGTAAAAAAAAAAACATCTAGAAACTACATAATAGGCATTCCAATGATCGTGAATCACGTTAGAACGTCTTAACGCCCATGAGCGTTAGAGCTGTGGATGGATTCAAAGTTAGAAGCCGCGTGCAAGCGTACTTGTACAGATTTCTTTGATTGGAAATTTCTTTTTGTTAGCATTATAACTAAGCCGACAATGAACGTTTTTATTATCCTCACATGCCCATATGCCCGTGTCGATTACGCCTAGACCCACTCTCTTGCGTGTACTGTACATCCAAACAATAGAGCCAAACACACCTCAAATCACCATTACATTACATTCCATTACAACAGTCAACAACAACTCCATCAACCACTTCACCCTCCATCTATATTTTAGCTCTTCAACTTCATCTATCAAAATATATTTCAAAATTCAATTTGAGTTATCATTTATAAATAGATAAACAATTTGAAGGGAATTGTCAAAGAAGTAAACATGCGAATATCAACATATTTTTTTTTTCGTTTGCTGCACAAAAGTCAATTAATCATTTATCATCATTGAGAAAATGAGAAAACAAGAAAATAACTCGGTGCCAATTGTTGCAAACTCGATTGTCTAAAATCTTCTACTTCACCAGAGAACTAATCTCCCCGGCCGGAAGGCCAAGTCGCCGAACCAACAAACAAACAAACAAACAAGCCTTGCTAACAAATTTACAATCCCACCCCTCAAACCGAGGATTCCATTTTCCCCTAAAATTTTCACCCATGTTAATAAGGAAAAAAATAAGAAAGGAAAAGTCTCTAGAATAGAACTAATCCACTACCACCCACCACCACCTGATTCTCCTGCAGTCGGTTGGTTAGTCATCGGAGGCGGCGCTACGCGATGGACATGCGGCGGCGGGCAGGCTTGTAGCAATCCGGGCAGCGGACCAAACCGTTGACGTTGCACGCGGTGCAGCTTCGGAACCCGTGCTTCTCCGAGTAGATCTTGTGGCTGCCGCTGCACTCCTCGCACAGGACGAATCTCAGCCCTCCGCACAGATCGCACTCGTTCGACGCCGCCACGGCGGTCGGCGGAAACAGCCCCGCAATGATCTGCTTCAATTCCCCGCTCTCGTGGAGCTCCCTGATCTCGTCGAGCCCGACGATGCATCTCCCGCCGATAAGAACCACGGGCAGCGCCACCTTACCGGAGGTCCCGAGGATCTCCTGGACCTCGCCTAGGTATTTCCCGTCCATCGACAAATCTCGCTCGTCGATCGGGACTCGGAACCCGCGGAGGATCGATCTGACGGCGTAGCAGTCCTCGAACGTCCGCCGCACGACGCGGAGGCTGGTGAAGTAGAGGACGATGCAGTCCGGCTGCGCCTCCTTCAGCTGAGGCGGCTGCGGGAGGGCGGGAGGGAGGGATTTGCGGAGGTACCGGAGGACGGAGGTGGAGATCCGGACGCGGTGGAAGATTGAAGGCGTTCGGGGAGAGGAAATGGGAGGAGGATCGGAGGAGCCGATGCCGAATTCGCCGCCATGGTCGGGCTCGGAGATGAGGTTTTGGATGTCCTTGAAGGAGGAGCAAGAGAATTTCTTCTTGTGCGCTGGTATAGAAATCGAATTCGAATTCGAAGACGGCGGCGGAACCCTAGTTGGCGACTTCAACCACTCTGGCCACATGAGAGAGTCTCGCAGAGAATTCCGGAAGGAGGAGGAGAAGGGAATTTTTTTTTTTCCTGCTTGGTTAGGTTTTAGAGAGAGAGCTGGTTTCGATATTGGGGGGATTTTTGGGGGACTGTGGGCTTCGGGAGACTGGTTTATAGGGAGAAGGGAAAACTGGGGGAAAATGGTGGGGGCATTTTTTTTTTTTTGGGTTTATGTATTAAAGAGAAGTGGGGGATTTAGGTTTTATTATTAACATTAGCTTATGTCATGTCATAATGCCTTTGTTTATTGAGGTCAATCAAAATATGGATGATGTTGCTAAAAGAGTGTTATTTAGGTGGTATGAGAAAAAGATACATAGTCTATACATAATCTAGCAATATTTAGAAATCTTTTTCTAAGAATAATTTTGATGGAATAGGGTTTAAGGATTATGACTTCCGATCAGGAACGTTTTCTTTTTGTTAATATAAGGTAAACATTTAATAAAATCGAGAACTCTTTTGAAAGGTCATAAATAGATAACAAAGAAAAATCGTGAACAATCGGTCATTAGTCTAACTATATCAAAGAAAAATGGTAATCTTTGGTCAGTGATTTGACGGTCAATTTGAATCTCACCGGCAATCAATTATTATGAGAAAAGGAAGAAAAAAATGTCAAAGGTCTATTCATTATTAATATATCTGGAGTCTCGCATTAACAAAGGTAAAATATCAATGTTTAACGGTGAATTCAATAGTCAATTTGAATCTAATCAAGAATCAAATACATATCTTTTAAATTTTATGTCAAGATATAACAATCTCGAAAAGGTAAAAAATCATAAAAGTCGGAATAAACTCTATTAAGAAAATCCAATTAATAGTAAAAAAATAAGAAATAATTAATACTTTTGGTTTATATTTGTATTGGCTATGCCCTATGGTGACTTTCATATTATCGTGATTTGATGAATCATCCATGTGAACCATGTAATTATAATAGAAGAAAGAGGATAAAAGAGTAATGACAAGAGTAGTTTGTTGGTCCAAACCAACAACAGTAAACGAATTTGTTTTGGAAAAAATAGATAATCTGTATAATACATATATCAATCAACAATCCACGTAGTTGTAATGATTATATCCCAAAACAAGGGTAGCTAGGTAGTAGCTATAGCCAGTTAATTGAGCAATTAACTTCCTCGATCTATCTAATAACGTACCAAAGGGACTGCTGGTGATCCATCAAAATCTATAGTTGATGAGTAAGTGTGTGTCCTTCCTTCCTTCCTTTTTACCTGCCCACGTTCTCCCAACAAATAATGATAATCTGCAAAATAACAAAAGAAACAAAACCACGATATATTGATGTTGATTATTGGTGTCCTGAAAAAGATGAACAGCCCAACTAATAATGGGAAGCAGCTGCTGATGTTGGACCTTTAATGTGCTGATGATCTTATCATATCTTTGATCGATTAGAGATGAGAATATCGCCATAAGGCGCCTTCTGATCTACTGCTATGCAGCCGCGTGTCGCAAGAACTGGAAAAACAGGAAAGCAAAGCATATTGACCCACCATCATTCATGAAAACAGCTCGGAATCTGATCTGACTTCTGATACATTTTCCTGTTAGTTTGAACTGGAATGGGATTCATGATTCATACCACAGGTTTGATAGAACAAGAGAGCTGCTGGTTTACGGTTCATTCCAGTGGCAAGATTGTTGAGTGATTCGTACTCTGGAGCTTCTGGACCTTCAAAATGAGTCTTCAGGTGCCTGCAAATATAAGGGGAAAAAACATTCACACTAGTACCATACACAAGCAAACACACACAAGGGTTGTTAATGGAGTTAGCCACACATTCGGATGGCTTCAGTCAAGGCGTCAACTGGCTGGGAGGTGGCGAAGGGTTGTTGAGTCTGTGTAGGTCCAGTTTCCAATAGCACTTCTGCAGAAATAACGGGGGAAAAAAAAAGAGGGGCCGAAAAATGAGTGCCATTACAGCAGCAATAACACAAAGTAGTTAAATGAAACTACATGTTATGCTCCATTGCGCACCTTGATCAAGGGCTGGGTCCTTCTGGTGCACCGTCAGGATATCTGGATCTGGAAGCCATGATGTGTCCTCGGGAATGGAATGAAGGCTGCTTCCACTATGTTGGCTGTATCGAGCGAGTGGAAAAAAGATACATGGAAGGACTCATTACAAAGAAGGCAAAACTTGGACTTGGTACTTGAGCATAACTTGGATTTCATTTAGCTTACTGCCCAGAGTTGATCTCAGATCGACGTCGCAGAACACTATGTCCAGAACCTGAACTTGGTACAGATCTTGCTTCCTTCCCTGTGGAAACTTCCAACGATGTTTATGGATTGAGCATTAACAGAAAAACCAGGATTTAGGTGACAGAGCTGAACTCACCAGGATTTCCAGGAGTTGTGGTGACAACAGATGGTTCTTTGTTCCTTCCCATTCTGTTGTTGTTATTATCAAGGTTGGTTCCAAACTCATCACCAAAAAGGTCGGCTTCCAAGTTCCCTATCAAGACATTCCTGCTGCCAACGACGGGGGCTACTTGCTTCTCGAAGGGGATACCAATTGACTGAGACCCATCTCCACTCTGATAATCATCAAAGTTCTGCACATTCGAAAAACACTAGTGGATCAGAGAGAGATTCAAAACCAGGGCTCAAGATCACTATAAATGTAACATGAGTTGTCGTCAAATGAGTTGCTTTACATATGTATCTTCAAATTGAGCTGCTGCATCTTGTGGGGATGAATTTGAAGCTTCAGGAGGCTGATGTGAGGTTGCCCTTGCTGATTCCAGTAAGTACAGTATGAGTGAGTTTCATAAATGGAGAAGCCAAAGCAAAATCCGAAGAAGTCAGGCAAGTGTGTGCAATAATCTCACCAGATGGAGAGTCATGCGGAGGCTGAGTGCTTTTTGTCCACAGCGAGAGTAGAGGAGCTGGATAGTAGATATCTTTGTTTGCATTGATTGATAAATCATCAACAAGTACCATAGGCGGCAGCTCCATCAGACTAGCCACCTTCATCCTCGACATAATACTTTTGTTCACCTCCTGTAGGTAAATACCTCAAGTTTAGCAATCTGTTGACTGCCCTGAGGCTAAACCATTGTTTCGATATTAGGGCATACCTTCCTCTTTTTGTCATTCCTTGAGGTGATGTCAGAAGCATTTTGAAGCCATGTCTGGTATAGCTCACAGGGTATGACTGTTTTTTCCATGTCCATCCAATTTGCGGCTTGTCTCCTTCTTTTCCTTCTATTTGCTAGCATCTGTAGTTAACATATCAAATTGTCCATTTCTTTTTGTTAAGCTTATGTACACTTTTAGGTGTAATTTGTCCACCAGACAAGTACCCTGGAGCTTGTTCTTGTTTAATTTACCTGTCTGCCTTCATTGTGTTCTTCAGATGGTTGATTGACAAGACTTTCAGGTTGCTGGTCAGGGATTTCTTTATCGGTGAAAGGAATTCCTGGTTCATTTGCTGACAATCAGAGTGACATTAAGAAAATAGAATGTAAGCAAATGAAGATCACATGGTGGAAGCATTTGGTTGTTGGCAAGCAGACCTCCTAGATCTTCATCTTGACGAGGTGGTGAGGGTATAACAGTTGTATGGATATCTGTTGGAAGATCTCCTGAAGTCACGATCATCTGCGTGTCCCCTTCTCCGTCAATATCAAATCTGTATCACCATGCACAAAAGACAATAGGAATAGGATGTATAGACAACCAAACTTATGGACTAATAGAAGCCAGAAAAGAAGACTTTAAACTGAAGATCTAAATGGGTTGGGAAATCACCTTTCAAACCGATCATACATATCTGTGTTTACTTGACACGAATCAAAGCGTTCGAATAATTTTATGTTGTCCGGATCAGCTGAAGGGACACATCAAAAATCAGGGAAAAGAAATTAACCCCACTAGTTCATTGGCATTTGCAGGTTTGATAAAAACTATAAAGTTAGACTAAGGAAAGCAAAACCTTGATGCTTATTGCCAGTTACATCGTCTTCCACGGTGTCATTGTTAATGTAAGTCTCATCCAAGGTGTCTAGTTGCTGCAAGTATAATTAAGTTTACAGGAAGAACCAAGTTAGGTCTACATTTAGCAGCAGAAAAATATCGTAGCCTTGGAGCTCATATCCCACTGATACTAAGAGTATGATGCCCATGTGTATTATTCGAAGATCCTGGTGTTCCCTCTAAATTTTGACCTTATCCATGGATGTAACAGGGTCACGGCTTTCGAATGTTTTCAATTTGCAGGGTAAAACTAAAAATAGATTTTACAAGAGAAGTTGATCTTGAAGCTAAAATACAGAGAAAATAGGAAATCCATCTGGCCATATGCGGAGTAGGAAAAAGTCTAGAGTAGTTAAGACTTAAAGACAGTCAAAACGCTCCTGTAACTCCACAAAATCAGAGCACAAACAGTTTCTAGTTCAACCCTTAAATGTACTAGTTAACAGCAGCTAGGTAATTGATGTGAATTTATACCGGCCAGAAACGCCTTCATCTGTCACTAGTCCCTGAGTCGGTCTAGACAGCAATGGAAAAAAACGGGAAGATGATTTACCACTGCGAAGTAAGACGTCTGCTGGAAAGGAAGCGTTGTGGCGTTTGAGCTCGAGAAGTTCATAGACTGCTCGATATCAGGGAGTTCCTCGTCCTGAACCTCCGGCAGAGTTACAGCTTCTTTCCTGCAGAGCAATAGAGAGACACTCTTTTCGATTAGCTTTTAATGGCACGGAAAAGAAGGGAAGAGAGCAGATATATCTTAGAACCGAAACGAACTTGGCCTGTAACTTCCGTTTCGGAAGAAGGGTACGGTCCGTCGCTGGTTTCACTTTCCATGCCTCGTTGATTTCAACCTTAACAGCGTTTCCGGCGGAATCACAGGAAATATTCAGCTCACGGTAAGGGAAGCCAGGAAAAAAACAGTAACGCAAGCGGAACGGATTCAGAGTTCGATTCGGATACCAGCAAACGGGTGACGTCCTCTGTGGGAGAAAAACGAGAAGAAGAGCCACCGGAGATTGTTAACGATAATAGCGAAAATTCAAATTCCAAGTTGCGGAAAAGAAAAAAATGAAGTAAATATCATAATTCTGAATAGGAGCGACTTCCTCACCGTATAGCAGCTTCACTTTCCGCTCATAAACAATCACCACTCCACCTGAAGAAAACAACCAAAACGTTTCGTCGTCAAGCGAAAAGAACGAGAAACAAACAAACAGAAACGTAGCCGAGCAGAGCAGAGCACCCATTAGAATCCCGGAGAGCCGAAGCGCCATTGGAGCTGCAGGATTCAGAATCTCCTCACTGTTGAAACAGAAACAAGCAAACAAACAGAGCTCAGTATACTTAAACAGGAGGAAGGAGGGGATGAAGGATAAAATGGCAAGAGGATGATTGAACCAGATGCTGATGATGTTGATCATGTTGAGCTTCTTCCGATTCATCTTGGCGTGCAGAGTCGCCGCCATCCTTGATCAGAAAAAGTGAAAACAACGACGCCATTATAATCGGAATCCTCCATTGAAGCAGCGAGCATCACAATATAGCATAAACTGAACGTGGAGAGAATCAATGAATCGTTACCAAATCTGGCCGAGGGGAGCTTTCCGAGCTAGAAGCTGGTGAGAGTAGAACATCTTCCTTCCGTTTCCTTTGCTGTGGCGGAGCTAGCTTACAGACGGCGGCGGATGAAGGAGGAGAGAATTCTGGCACCAGAGAATTGGTTAGTTTCTAATAAGCTTCGAATTTGGACATTTGAAGTCCGTTGGAACGGAAAAGGTGCTGAGCTATGTACAAATAGCTCACCATAGTGCCAGTAGGCCAGGTAGCAGAGAGCATGGAGATAGCGTCACAAGGGAAGGCATAGATGGGATGGGAATGCAGCTGACACGTGTACCCTGATGTGTATAATATTGGTGGCAAATTGGGTACCTCAAGACTCACCTGTGGGTTACGCTAGCAAAGCTCGTAGAGGAGAGGATCAGAACTTTTGTGCATTTGTAAGAGGGGCCCACAAGATCAGCTTGCTTCCCACTCTTCCTCCTCCCTCGTTTCTTCATTTTTGTTTCCAGAATCCAGGCAAGAAGACATTCTTTTCTTTCCTCCTGAACAGACAGACGAGGAAAGGTTGAAAAATCCTGACGGATCAAAATAAAAGCCCAAACCGAGTCAAATATGGGCTCCAAGCCCTAATTAAACTGCCATTCTCATCAGTCAAGAGCCCATTATCACCTCCAGCTCAAAGAATATCTGACCAATGGTTATCTCCGGGAGTTTGCCGTGGTCCAGGAACAGGAAGACCCACCATGTGCTGCTATCCTTTCCTTCACATTTCCGCAGGCAACACCAACTTTTCCCTTCCATTCCGACACTCGCTACTCTTCGATTAGAGAGCTCAACAATGGCGGAACAGCTCGTGGAGATATCAGACACGGAGGTACGAATTGAATTCACACTCAACTCCAAATGCCGAGCCAATGTGACCATGAAATCCCTCTCACCGACAGCTCCAATTGCTTTCAAAGTACAGACCTCTTCCCCACACAAATTCCTGGTCAGTCCCCCAACGGGCCTCATCCCTCCATTATCCTCTACAACCTTCCGAGTTGTCCTCAAGCCCCAAACTCACTACCCTTCCTCTTTCCCTCGCTCTCACTCCGACCGAATCCTCATTAAGACGGCGCCGTACCATTCCGACTCGGCTGCAGATTCAGAGTTCCTCAGCCAGTGGTTCTCGTCTTTGCCTTCCACCGTCGATTTCAAGCTCAGAGTTGCCTTTGTGGGGGCCTCGCTGCTCCGTCACGCCGTCGGGTGCGGCGACGTGGACTCCGCGAGGAATATTATCAAGAGACAGAGGTCTGTTCTGTCCGAGTTGTCTCGAGGGGAATCTGAGTCGCTGCTCCGAGTTGCAGCGGAGCTGGTTAACCCGGACAATATGGTGAATCTGCTGCTCGAATCCGGGTTGAAAGTCGAGCCGGTTGAGGCAGATGCCGATTCGGAGTGGAAATCCAAGGGCTGGAACGAGTTACACGTGGTTGCGGCTTCGGATCGGATGCAGGAGGTGTCGGATTTGGTGAAGAGGGTTTCCGACGTTGATCACAGAGACAAAGAGGGAAGGACGCCGTTGTATATAGCGGCGGCGAATGGGAACAGAAGAATGGTGGAGACGCTAATTGAATTCGGCGCCGACCCGACCGCCGCCGACTATTGCGGCCGCTCGGCCGTCGATGTAGCCCGCGACAACGGACATGTAAGAGTAGAGACGATTAGAAAAATCCAATAGCTGCCGGGGAAAAAAAATTAGTTACGTCTAAGTTCTAACGATACCTGGAGTCGCTTATGAACAGGAGGAGGTCTTGAAGGCTCTGGAGCGCGGCGAGATGGTGTTGACGGCGGCGCGGCGGGGGGAATTCCAACTCCTGGAGTCACTACTGCGGAGAGGCGCGGCCGTGAACTATCGCGATCAGTACGGTCTCACAGCGTTGCACGCGGCGGCCATCAAAGGGCTCGAGAAGACGGTGGCGCTACTCCTGAAATTCGAGGCGGATATTGAGTCCCGGGATAACGACGGCCACACGCCGCTGCATTTGGCTGCGGTTGCCGGCGGAGTTGAGACGGTGGAGGCATTGGTCAAGCGTGGGGCCGACGTTAACGCCGTGAGCAACGGAGGCTCCACTCCGCTGAGCATTGCGAGGGCTCTTCTACACGATGACGTGGTGCAGGCTCTTATAAACAAGCCCGGCATGTAATAAAATTGGGCCTAGCGTAGCCCAAGCCCACTACTCTTTTTATATGCCAGGAGAAGATCTGTACTCTCTCAAGCCTAACACATCTTCTCACAAAATGCAATCATTTCTCTTCCTCGCTCTTCTGCTTCTGCTCTTTCAACTCACTGAGTCGTCGACCTCGCCGGACCGATTCCTGAAGCCGTCGTCACCTCCGTCTATTTCCAAACCATCTCGCAAACTGCAAGAGTACATTGAGCTAGCAAATCCTCTTTCATCCGATAAACTGAACCCTCCTTCGCAACCATGTACGCTCCACGTCATCAAGCACTCCTTCGGCAACACAATGGGCAAGCCACCGTTCACCACCGCCTACAATCCGCCGGTAAATTGCCCGTCACCGTGGTCTCACGTGGTGCTCGAGTTCCGCGCCACCTCCCGCGGGGACCAGTATGACCGGATCTCCGGCTTGTGGCTTGGCGGTGCGGAGATCCTCCGGACCAGCACGGCGGAGCCGACGAGAGAGGGAATCTTCTGGAAGGTCCGGAAGGATATCACGAAGTATGCTTCCCTTCTGCAGAAGAAGAATCTCAGGCTCACAATGATGCTCGAGAACATCGTTAACGACGTGTACACCGGCGTCTACCGTGTTGATGTGTTTTTCTTCTTCTACAGGGCGGAGGCCGTGAGGGCTCCGTTCAGAACCGGCGAAATTAGGGTTCTAAAAGACGAGGGTAGGTTGGAAACTGAGATGGCAAACGAATCCCCGGCTGATTTGATAGTTCCGATTTCCTCCTCCGACGGCTACAAGAAAGGGTTCTGGTTTGTGATTAACAGCGAATCTGATGTTCACTTCAAGGAAGTCCGATTCCCTCTCAATACGCGGAAGGCGGTGCTGGAATTGTACGTCTCATTTCACGGCAACGACGAGTTCTGGTACTCGAACCCGCCGAATTCCTACATTCGAGTCAATAATCTTACCACCGAGCGAGGCAATGGAGCTTACAGGGAAGTATTCGTCACTCTCGACGGGAGGGTCCTGGGATCGGAGATTCCATTCCCGGTGGTCTTCACCGGCGGGATTAATCCTTTGTTCTGGAATCCGGTGGTGGCCATCGGCGCTTTCAATCTCCCATCATACGATTTCGACTTGTCCCCGGTGTTGGGCCTCGTTCTCGACGGGAAACCCCACACCATCGGCGTCGGTGTCAGCGACGGGATCTCGTTTTGGCTCGTTGACGCGAATCTCCACATATGGCTCGACGGCGGGTCGTCGAAAGTGATAGCTAAGTCAACGGTGTACGACAATCCGGCTTCGTCTATCACCCGGGAGGAGGAATTCCAAATGCTTGATGGAGAATTCCATATCAAAGCTAAAAGAGAAACCCTTCTGGTTGGATGGGTGAAATGGAGTGGCGGCAATTACACAACCGCCGTCTCTCAAGAATTCAAGTTCCACAACATTATGAGCTTCGAAGGGAACGGCACTGTGAAGACGGTGAACCAGAGGGTCAAGGTGAAGAAAGAAGTTAAGGTAACAAACGAATTGGGAAGCTGCCCGGTTTGCCACGTGAAGATCAAACGAAGATATCCCATGAAAATGATCTCTGCAACTCTGCCCGGATCCAAGCCGGATACTTATCTTGCGATCACGAATGTTTCCCACGCTTTCTTGGAGAGGCACGATGATGGCGGAGGCGAGACGAATGTGTACAATAAGCAGGTGTCTGATGGTTGGATGGAGGTGAAGGATCATGATGTTCTCAGTGGTGGTTCGGTGACTAACCAGAAGCTGGATTGCAGAGGTGGTGAGTTTGGTGGTTGCTTCATTTGGAAGGTTTCGGCCGTTGATGGCAAGCTTGTGAAGAACGACACCTCCTCTGTGTGTACCTCACTGTATGTAAATTGAGGCTGTTGTTGAAGCTTCAATGATAATGTGGCCAAATTGCAGCATTCATTTCGTCACAGTACGATGATGTTGAGGCACGAATTGGAAGTATATCATAGAGAAGGTTTGGTAGCAACTATATTATTTCTAGTATCGCAAAATCAGGAGTTCTACAACAGAGTTGGTTTACATTTACAGGACATGAGCATTCGTGTTGAACCGTCCTCTGTTTGATCGTTGTTGCTATGACGTATAGTGCATGCTTTCTTCTTTTCTAACTGTGGTATTTCTACACTTGCAGAACTGGTATTCGTAGATGAAAGAATAAAGAAATGTATTGCAGATATAGACGTCTTAGCTACGAAGATCCTCATCTCTCCTATTACTTTACCACCGATTGCCAGAACTTGAGCTTACCTAGACTTGATTGATTCTATAGTGCTGCTGTAATTGGCTTCAACTGGTGGGGCGCCAGAGATTTTTCTGGGCAACCAAGTACTGAGCTTGATGGATTTTGACCGACCAATGTAGCGACTTCAATATTGCAGTCAGCTTGTTGATCATTTCTATGGTGTCAAAGACCAGAAGATACCCACCAGGTCTCACTATCCGGTCAATCTCTACCCCGACATCTATCAGGTCACATCTGAAGATTGCAAAGAGAAATCTCAGACCTTAAATATCACAAGGAAAGCAACAAGAATTTGGTTCTGATTAAGCCATGGGAGTATAGCTTTACCTTTCCGAGAGTCTCTTGAAGAGGAAGCTGGAATGGAGAAGGTCATAAGTTCGGGGATAGGTGTTGAATGACTCGCACCAATCGTGGTAAACTCCAATCAACCCTCTGTCATAGATGATGTTGAGAGTGTCTTCCTCGTGAACCGGAACAACATTCATCACCCAATACGGAAGATCGATCAGTGCTGCAGCAAACCTGTCCAAGCATATTTTGATCGTGTAAGTCAATGGGTACTTATGCAACTGCAAGTGGCAGATAGGTCGGGGTTCATGGGTTTACATGGCATGTTTCTTACTACTTACCCTCCATAGCCGGCATTCATATCCATGATATTACGAACGCTAGGCCAGCTGATGTTGAGTTTCATGAGATAAGTATCGGATACAAGAGCGGTCCAACGTCTGTTATCTGCGTTGTACTGCTCTACAACTCCAAGTTCCGATGGCATGGAAACAGGGAGACGGCTGAGCCTGTAAGGCCATGTTGCTGGCCACTTAATGACTTTGCCTTCTTTGTCTAGTGGCAGCCTTGAAATGCAGCCTCGCAGAGGTGTGTACCTAACGAAGCCAGCCATAGAACATTAGAAATCACCAATCATTCTGTTTATAAATTTTGAGTTCTTTTTGGAGGTTCTTTCTCTCTTTTACCATGAAACGCTGTGCTGATCGTTCTGGTCACACAAAGGAGGATTATTCTGTGGGCGTTTCTCGTAGCAAGAAGGATTCTCTGGTTTCTGATAGATTACCATTCCTATTCCTGTCGAGTCCATTGTCTTGGCCACAACTTTCCAGCACATAGATTCAGTCAAAGCCACCATTGCTGTAATATAGGCAGAGACCGGATGAGAAAAGTAGCCTCAAAGCGATTGGTACTGTCAGTGATATTTGTAATAGCATGTAATTAACGAACATATAGTTCGTATTAACGCCTTTTGAATTTTGATGCATTTCAAACCGACTCAAGCATGAATCTGACCTTTCCAAACTTTGGTGTCTCTTTGATTGTCCCGGTACACAGGCGTGGCTGACCATACAAAGAAACCTCCAGGCCTCAAAACCCTGTTGAGCTCCAGAAGCGGCTTCCCACCTGCAAACCTGATTATTGAATTACTTGCTCGAGAAAACCAGAATGGAAAATGGAAGCGAAAAGATCAGGATCTACAATACCATCGGCATCCCAGTGAACCCTGCAACGAGCGCAATGAATCAGGTCGAAAGCATTATCAGGAAACACGAGCTGCTGCGTCCCGATCACCGAAAGGATGGCAGGAATCCCTCTCTCGAGCGCAAATTGAATCTGAGCTTCGTGTTCATCCTTGGGTGCCATCGACATCGTCAGGACTTGCTTGTCGAGCAAGTATCCGCCAAAGCTCGCCACACCACAACCCACGTCCAGAGCCACCCTCATCTGTCTTCCCCAGTGGATAATTGGGACCGTCTGATATATATCCCATAACAACAACAACACCAACACCACAACTTCAACAACATATTGGAAGTTTCCAAATTTGACCATATTCCATTTTTGTTACAATATAACTAACTCTACCTTCTGAATGAAGCTGGCGTAGTTGGAGACGCCATCTTTGAACTGTGTCCCGCCTCCAGGGAATACGAAGTGATCCCCTTCCTTGCGCACCCAGTTCTGCTCCTTTTTGTACTCCACCAGCTTAGGATGTGGGACATTGTCGTACCATATCTACGAACACAGAATTAAATGAAGTATATCAGACGCCATACCAATTCTGGAATCAACTTCAGTTAGAAGATCTCAATCTCAAAACTATTTTTACTACTAGTAACTTCTCGTCGAAATTAAGATAAACTCCGATCATCATTCCCATTACCTCGACCATGGTTAGTTCATCAATTAGCTCGGCCTAAATTAGATCCGTAAAGCAGATTTCTAAATTAGATCATTGGAAGAATGAATCGATTTACCATGTCTCTGCTTTTAGGCCAAGGCAGAGGGCGCTTGTATCCATTGGGGAGAGGGACCAAGCACCTGAGGGGCGCCGGTTTAGGGCAGTGTCTCTCCCTGTGCTCCATGTGCCTTCTGGACTGGAGCTGCTTGATTGCTTCAGTATTATCCAAACAGGGGATGAAATCCACCGCCATGACTCCCTCGCAGGGCCGCCACGCAATGTCGAGGGCCGGCGGGGTGGGGAAGTTGGACTTCCTGGCCTTGAGAGCCGGGGAGTCCTTGCCGGGAGGGACGGGGGCGTCGTTGGCATCGGCATCGGTGGAGCCGCCGCCGGGATCGGCGGAGACGTCGGAGCGATCGGAGAGGGAGAAGTAGTAAGGGAGGTCGACGGTCTTGCCGCTGGAGAGGAAGAAGAAGGTGATGGAGACGAGGAAGACGAATAGGAAGAGGAACAAGGCCAATCCGAAGGTCCGCTCCTTCATCAATCTGGCCAGCGACATCGCGGCGGGCCGGCGGCGACGGCGGTGCTGTGGGATTGGAGGCGAAAGCAGAGAGAGGTGGAAGGGATAAGTGAAGCGGAGGAAGTGAGATTGAATGAATGAATGATTGATTGAGATGGGAGTGTGACTCCGTCTCTGAGGTTGAAGAGAGAGAAGGAAGAGAAAGGTGGAGCTAAAAAGGAGGAGAAGAAACAGGGGCGTTGTTTTTCTTCTTCTTCTTTTCCCGCAAATCAAGTTATTGGTGTATTTACAAAAGAGAGTTATTCGGTAAAAAAAAATTGTAGGATAACTAGTATTATCAAGAAATAAGACTATACATTTTACCAAAAAAAAGAAAAGAAACAAGACTATACAAAAGTGTCTCGTGATTGATAATAATCAAGATGAATATCGAATTCTAGAAAATTAGGGTACAAAAAAATGACTTTTCAGGTCACCTTATTACGACTACGACCGACAATGTAAATGTTAAAATGTTGAAACACTTGAATTTCTTCTAAAATCACACCACCATCTGTATCCCGCACCATCTTTTCTGCCACCTTGTCCAAGATCACCTTAGCATCTCCTGCAAACACCACACATGCTGAAATCTGCTTCCTCAAAACCAAATGCTCCATCGTGGCGGGATCATTTGCTAAACCGTACCACATGAGTAATATATCAGTGAAATCTCGTAATTTAGTCTATGTGTAATTTCATATTACATGTGAAAATCATTAGTAAATTATTTCTTTTGATCAATTTACTTCTAACCTATAATAATTGTGTACAATACAATGGGCTATCATATATCAATCGCCTAAAAAATTCTCAAAGCCGTTTGTTGTATTATAATTTTGAAAATGTGAACCTACATTTCCCCTTGTATTTGTATAGTGATTTGGGGAAAATAAATAGTAAGTAACGGTGGGTGAAGATGACTAGCTTAACTTTGAAGTCCGAACCCAGCTGCTGCTGCAGCTCGAGATCGAGAATGGGCATGGCAGCGCGGAGCAATTACTCGTTGCAGCAGCAGCCCCACCACCCACATCTCTTTCTTTAATACATTACATTTCAACACTGTCTGTCTCCCACCCAAAGTACAACAAATTATCTGCCATCTTCAAATTTTTTTTTTTTTTTGACAAATTATCTGCCATCTTCAAAATGTCAAATCTCTCTTTAATTAAAAGTGTCGGTCTTAACTATGAAAAAAGAAAATGTCGGTCTTATTTCAAATGCAAAATAAATTACTTGTATGCAAGGTTGTCAACCCGACCCGTACCCCGTCGAGCTAGTGGGTCAAGGGTTAATGGGTCAACTGTTTTAGCCCGGTTTGGCCCAGAAATATAGAAAAAGTCATTATATTGTACTTATCCTCATAAATTATATCAAATCTTATCTAGCATATGACTTATAACATATAATATTACACCAAAATAACATATCGTACTTAGATCCAACATATAGTGAAAATTCACACACACTTATATAACATAAATATTCAAATGTTCAACTTAAAATTCCAAAGATTAAGTTAGACAAAAAGAAAAATCGGAAAATAGGCGCATTTCGCAAACCAAAGAAAAAAATGACACAATTTGACCTCCAACCCGGTACCTTGTAGCGGTCGGCCCGGCAGGTGCGAATGACCCGTTTTTCTTAGCGGGTCAGGTTCAAAGTGGGTCGACCCGCGGGTCAACCCACCTTGCTTGTATGTCAAGTTAGGGATACCCTCAAGTTAGTAAGTGAGTATGTGGTGATGCACTTTGCAAGGATAAGGATGACTACTGAACTCGAATTAACTCATTCAAATCGAATTATACATAGTACATAATTTGCGTCTATAAAAGCAAAACACCTTTATTTTATATTTAACGAAAACTAAAAGAATAATTTATTATTATAGAAATACAAACACAATAATATGTATATTTTTATGGATGTTAGTAGCTTTTATAGAGATATATTTGTTTGAAAATTTTCGATAACATTACAATGTGGATATTCAAAGAAATAATATATGGTTAAAGTGTCTTGGAAGCTGTAAAAAACTACTTAAAGTGTCTTTGCTAATTTCAGCCAACTTCTATTGTATGGTCACAACTCACAACAACACATGTATACAAAACTATGGCTGAAGTTTGAGATACCACTTGCATTGATTGAGGTTTACCTTCAGGAGAGGCTGCATCCTCATCTTAAGACAAGTAGTTTACGAACTGTTGATTTCATCACTGATAGCATGTTTTTTCGTTACTCGGCTACCGATGGCACCGAATACCATCCAACCATGAACGAACGAACGCTGATTTGAGGGCACAAGGCTCTCGGTTGAGCTACTATCTTCCCATAAGGACGTCCAGTTTCCCAGCAGTTAGTAATCTGGTAACGGGAATCAGCCAGAAAAAGGTCAATATGACTTCGGCAGTTTGGCCATACAAAAGCAATAGTATAACTATTCAACCCGCTGCAGATACTCAAGGGAGCCCGTGACAAAAACCAACTCAAGGAAAGGGCCGTACTTCAAATCAAATGTAAGAATATCCAAAACTACAACCCCCCCTATAGACCCTCTTTCCTTCTCTCTCTACTAGTGCTTTCACTCGGTTATGCCCGGACCGGCGTTCTCTACATCCACATCTCCCATTCCGGTATCTTCTTCCTCCTCGCTATCTTCATCGCCGCTCACCTCCTCATTCTCGTTTCGCAGCTTAGCCATGTGATCTGCCAGCAACTTGTCGTCGCGTTCGCTCACCTGGATTGCGAGACACCAGGTAGATTAATTGAGTAAGTAGGGAGTAGACAAGTTTGTGGAACAAACCAATCAGCCCATTCGGCACAAAAGCACAAAAGGTGGGATTTAGTGATAAATGTTTTGACACTCACCGCTCTTGGGGCCTCCTTCACTATAAGCTTCCCTTTCTGCTCTTCAATTGCTTCAGTGCACGCCGTGATGGCATTGGTGAGGATGGATATTCCTTGGTCCTGCACAAGCCAGCGTAAAATCAGTATCAAACTAACACCCATGATAACTCGAGGCTTAACAAAACAGTAAAAGGGATCTCTCAGCATTTTGATACATTAGGAAAGAAACTAACCTTGTCAAGAGTTTGTGTGGTGAGGACATAAAGAGGAGGAGCCACCAGCTTAATCTTCACAGGGCAATCATCATTACCAGCAGCTTCTGCCTTCCGCATTGCATCCTGCAATATGTTGCAGCAATTTTATAAGCTTCACAGATAAAGTATCCATTGGATATTTTAGTGAAGGCAGCAGCTAACGTAACAGAGAGAGAAAATGACCAGTTATACAAAATCCAGACAAAAACCTTGATGTGAAGGACACCATCAAACTGGAAGCATTTCATTTCGATGTCAGCTCGTATCTTCGTAGGCTGTGGTGTCATTCTTCTCCTGATGTTCTTCACCAGAGAATCTTTCACTTCCTCAGTTACAGCTGGAACAACTTTGGTTACCTGCAAAATCAGAGATTAGACTTCAAGGGAAAGAGAGTACAAAGAAGAGAACCAAACTGAACAAAATACACACAAAAAGGAGCTATGCCAAAAAGCTTTCACCTCCTGTCCATCAGGACCAACTTCCTTGACTTCACGGGTAAGGGTACTAAGAACTGTATCAGGGTCAGTCACAATGACTTTGAATGCCTGCGTGATAATAATGTTTTAGGCACAACCTTCAGTGAAATAATCAGAAGCCTCAGCAACTATTGTTTTATGTCCTCACCTCAAAAGCATGACCATACTTGTGGTACAGAGGCCAGCCAATATGGATGTACAGCTCCTGACATCAGTCACAGTAAATGTATAATCATTAGTCATCAAGATACTTAAGCAGACAATTACGCAAGTACATATGAGAATGGCACAGTAAACGTGGAGAGCAAATTCCACCCCAAAACTGTAATCAATTGTCACCAAGAAAAGCCATCAATGGATATCTCTCAAGTATCATATATTAAATTCAAAGGTGAGGCTATATGCTAAATGGACTACAGTCAATACCCGTAAAGATGATAGGCTGAAATATGCAGAAGCTTATACATACAATAAAGCCATCAACCAATATCAAGAATATAACTCACAACAACACAAATTCCAGTAGCATCTCGGCATGACAATGAAGAAGTTCACTAGCACCAACATAGTTCAACTTCTCTTCAAAGCGAGAGAGGGGAAGGCTTGTCAAAGATGGTAACACAAGCCTCATAATAACTCTTCACTAATATGAATGCTACTCAGGATATTTTGGGTAAAGGAAAAGCATCCAGTGGCCATCCTAGCTAACCCAATACCATAATTATAGGAGTACTGCAGAATCACAAACTTGAGCAAATTTTCTACACTATCTCCTCCCAGAGTCTACAATCCCACTAAAGATCAATTCTTTAACAATTCTTCTAACAAATAAGATAGGAACCAAAATTCCCACCTTGGACCCTGAACTGTCTCCACTGAGAGCATAATTCTTCAGCACCAAACTTGCTGAACCAGATTCAACTATCCAAATAATACAAGGTAAAATTCACATTGGAATTGACATCTTGCTTAGCGTCAAAGCATTACCTCCAAATCAATTCCCAGAGTCTCAGCAACGTGGCGCATGATGGAGTGAACAAGCTTACTCTTGTTGTACCTCTCCTCGCATGTTTGAATATCCTCTTCACTGACCCTCCTCTTACTCAAATCAATGTATCCCTTCTCCTTATCAACCCTAAGCACCATCACGGGCTCGATGCGGCCGACCTTAATCAAGCTGCTGACACTACGAATCCGGCGGCGGGAGAGCTCGGAGAACAAGATCATACCTTCGATGTTGTTGTACTCGAGCAAGGAGACGTAGGCACCCATGTCGGCGATGTTCTTGACCTGAATCATCACCGCCATGTCTACTTCCGGGTACCGGGATTCGTACATGCGACACTCCAAATTCGGACCCGCCATGGCTGCTGCTGAAGCTTGCTAGGAACTGCGACAGTAGAGGACGGAGAAGGATTCGGAAGAAGAGGTTTGGGAGAGAAGTACCTGGGGAATTATATTCTTTGCTGCCTTAGCTGTGAGGGAGCTGGGGAATTTTTTCTTGATAGGTTAGGGTTTTGGGGGCAAGCAGGCAGCTGAATACGAACTTCCAAAGGAAATCTTGCTGGTAATTTTGTTTTTCCATTTCCCTTGTATTTTGTAAATTGTAACTGGAGGAAGTTTGATGGACCGAAGAAAGGGGAATGTCTTGCGGGCCGAGGCCCGAGAGTGAGGCGGTGCGAAGGTAAAAAAAAAAAAAAGATGGGCTGACCTTGGGCCGAAAGTCCAGTCCAAGTAAGTGCGAACATGATGGGGAAAAAACGTCGACAGCAGGATTCGAACCTGCGCAGGCAAAGCCCAACAGATTTCGAGTCTGTCTCCTTAACCACTCGGACATATCGACCAATTTGGTAAGAGAAGTCAGAAACAAAATATAAATTTCGTACATAACGAAAATTGTGAAAAAACAAAATATTACGCCCACCGTGGGGCTCGAACCCCTCTACCAACTGAGCTAGACGGGCTAGATGTCAAAGTTTCTCTCTTTTTATTATACAAAATAATTAATCGCTAAGAGGAAGAAAAAAAAAAACAAAGAAATCTTATGCTATTAATTTTTCAGTGTTCCATAATAATTTTCAAAGTGATCATTTTGGTTAATGATAGCGAATGGGTGATTTTCCTGTGCCCATCCCTTTTCTTAGTCATACTGAGGCCCCAATATGACAATTTTGATATGACATGTTTACTCTACTTGTTTGATCTGTTTTGGAGCGGATCAGAGCGGGCATAGGTACTTTTCTTGACCTGACATGTACTGATTCGCTCCAGTTTTCACCTGTTTTTGCCTAAATTGCATGTAATTTTACTTTTATTATATCATGTTTAACTATAATGAAGTTGTAGATAAGTGAGAATCTCAATTTTACGAATAATTTTAACTACAATTATCATATTTTAGTTATTTTCTTGGTTTTTAATAAAAATGAATATTTTTAATATTTTTCTTTCAAACTTCATACCCATATGGGTTGACCTGCCCTATCCTGCATTCTGTGATGGATTACCTGACCTATACCCGACCTGCCACGGGACTGGTATGAGTATCGAAATACTCGCCCGAACCTGCCCATTGTAGGAGCGCTTGGCCACTCACACGGAGAATTGTGGAACATCACGAGGGTGTAGACTGTAGAGGGAGAAGAAATGAAAGGCAAAATCGGACTCGTGTCGTGTGATAGAAAGTCCACTCATCCCAAGGTTGGTCGCCTGGAGATGGATCGTTAACGACTAACGATTGACAGAGCACAAGAACTTGCATTTGGTTTTCTCGTGAAGCCACGCTTCATTGCGAAGACTACAAAAAAGTTTTCAAAAGGAACTGGAGATTCCAACTTCCACAACAAACATAACTAGGGATGTACCAAAATCTGACCTACAATCAGTGCTTCTTCTTCAATGGAGGAACGTGAGATGATCAGGCAGCGTGACGAAAAGAGTGCCATCAGAAGCAAGAGTGAGACTGTCAGTCAGCCCATAATATCCCTTGATGGCAGCAGCGTGTAGTGGAACTCTACCAGAACACAAGAAACTTCTCTTCTCTTTCTTCCTCTACTGGCTTCTTGACAGATAAATTACAGTTCATCCATATCATCATCTCTTCCCCACCCAAAGAGCCAACGGAACGGTATTGATAACTTGCTGGTCACGGATCTCTCGTTCAGTGGTTCTGGTTTGACAGCACAGAGTGCATTGTAGTCGTGTTTCAGATGAGGATTGACTATCCTCTCCTGTTAAAGATAAAAACTATTCAGAAACAGAGACGAAAAGGAAGAAAACTACTGCATAACGCTGGAAGCTGGAAGACATGGGTATGTTTGTTTAGGCTTGAGAAAAAATAAGCGTCCTACTTTGTAGCAAATGCTAAAGGAACAAAGACATAGTACCTTAAACTCTTCAAATGGGCATACGTCAGAACCACCACAACCCTGTACAAGAATCAGATTGAATTTTTCATTAGTCCAAAAGTGTGGACGAATTCGGACTAGAACTTGATAATAAAGAAGACAAGGATGTGGAGAATCATATAGAGGGGGGGCAAAGCATGATAGAGAGGGAGACATTACTGGCATTGGGATGGGACGCTCGTTGTGGAGGACTTGGATATAGTACTTGCTAGAAGAAGAGGTTGCCGGGCAACTGTGTAGGACCAACATGTTATTCCCAGCAAAAGGTGCCACGGCACTGCCTCTCGTGTTGCTTTTCTTTGGAGGCATGGGAGGGAGATCTAGAGGTTGCTCCTTCTGTATCTTTCCAAATTCTGGAAGAGATCGAGACACGTATTTTCAAAAGTCAAGGACGAACAATATCTTTCAGCAGAACGTGCAACATTGACAGATATGATAATAATCTAGTTGAACAAACAATGGGGAAATAGAAAGACCAACAACAGAACATAGACTTACCAGGTCCTTCAAGGAAAAGCCCAAGCAGACATGAAAAAGGAACCACAGTCTCGGCATGTGCGAATCTCAATCTTGCCTTTTCATAACTTCCAGGAGGCAGTTTCTCTACAAGCAATGGATGCCGAAATAAGTAGAAGGTTTATCAAATTATGATTTTGAACACAATATGGCCATTGACCAAGCATGATAAATTTGGTGGTAATAACATGTTGGTATCTAATATATCTCAAACATAGCAAGCTACATCTTATACTTCCATGAAACCTTAGAAATTAAAACACATCTATGAAACTTATCTGGGAAGGACATAGTAAACAGAAACTACGTTAAAGCCTTCATGTTTTTTCAGCAGCAGAGATTAAATGGATACTCAACAGGTTAGCATATGTCATCACTGGCATTGCTATTGTCGACATCTATCAAGTTCAATAGCTTTAACATGGTCCACAACATCTAGTGGCTAGAGACCCGAGTCACACATAGATTATGAGGAAACCAAATGAGTTTATCTAAATTCCCTACACCACAAGCATATATGCATTCAGGTCTCAACCTTCAGTTAAGAATCTTATCCAACAACATGCCCTCAGAGAAAAGCTTCCCTGATTATCAAATAAAATTATAATGATCTACAGTACCTTCATGTGACTTAATAGCTTGCTCCATGGATTGCACAATGTCCTCGAGCAATGGCACTCCCATCTTATAGTTTATTGAGTTACCATAACCCTTCAGCATGAACACCTCCAAGTCATCCGTCCACTCCAACAATTCAATCTGCAATCTTTCGCACGTCAGATCCCACAGCTAGGGAGAACAAAGTATTTGGCTATTTCTAACTTCTAAGATCAGATAGCATACTTATTTTCTTAAACTAATCAATAATGCTTAAGAGTAGATACATAGAAAACAGCTGTATTGTGTTAGTAAGCACAGCTTAAATCCAAATATAGCAGATTTAGAATTTCAGTGCTCAGTCGATGAACAAAAAATTACAGAGTTCATGAGCATTCTGATAACTAACGATATTAAGGAAAGAGGTTCAAAAATGAATTGTAATGAAGTCCAAAGCTACCTCTGAAGGGTTAAAAAGCCCACAAGCTTGATCTGTAACGTCCAACAAGGAAGCTTCCTGGAAAATCGTGAACCCAATGCCACAAGCGGGAAAACATATTAGTGATAAAGCAGAACCAAACCAATGGCACTTATCAGAAAGGAACTTAGTTGGACCAGAAAGCTTGCATCATAATACCAAAAAATTCACCTGTTTACAAAGAAACCAGAGAGAAGAAGCATCCTGTCGAGTGAATTCTAAACCGTAACGGCTTACTAAGGCAGCAGTAATTTTATCCAAGACAGGTTCCTTCAGCTCGCCAACAGCGGGTTCCTTGTTTTTCCTATAGACCTACATTCAGAAATCAACAAATCAATTGGATCGCATATGCCCCTCTGAAGAACCCTTCAGTAACATATATTCAATTACTCACCACCCTAACTGCTCGATATGAAATTAAGTTTTTGCTTAGTCAGCCAAGCAGATCAATAAATGACCAAAGATGAGTTTACTGTAAAATGTAAAAAATGAAAGAAGTTCTATGCACCTTGTAGCTTTGACAACTATCAAAAAACCTAAGCATCAAATCACTTGCACGACTTTCACTGGTAACCGCAAAGGCTTTTTGTTTTGCTGGTCCAAGTTTCCCTTTCCCGGTCAATAGCCCCATACCAAATGCCACAGCACTAGCTGATGCCCGAGGAACCTAAAACGTCAAAACGGCAAGAAAGCAGTCAGCAAAATGGGATTGATTTCCGTATCATCAACTTCAAATTTGATCATAACATGTAGTAGTTCAGCAAAGTCTTAAAAAGTGGAAGCGATCTTGTTGTATTGGACTAGACAAATAACTCACTTGTGTAGCCTTGATCACATAAACATCCGGATGGTATGGCTCCTCGAACAACTGTGGGAACCTTTCTCTAGTCCTCATCCCAAGATCATACAATTCCTCTTCTCCTTGACTAATCAACTCTCCACCTTTCAGTTTACCTTTCCATGGCGACTCCCAACTCCGCATCCAGGCAGGAAGCTTTTCCAACGACAACTTCTTATGTTCAGCATGACTTATCAGCTCTTTTAGATGAGAAGCCAACCTGTCTAACTCTCTCATTCGCTTCTTGGTTGGCGAACGAGTCCCGTGTCTTGCCTAGTATATCCATAAGCCAGGACACATCATCAAACCATCTCAATAGAACGGAATCAAACAACAACTCAGAGATTCGACATTTCATTGTACTATTTGGAACGCCAATATAGTGCTGATCAGTATGCAATTGAAGTCCAAAAGGGGTTGCAGAAGCTCAACCATCGGAAATGTGAATAGTAATAAGGCAAAATATGCACCGTTCTCTAAGCAAACACAACAATCGTGAATCCAGTGAAATTCCAGCGAGTTAGAATAATAATTACCACTAGGTTCAAGTGAATTGCAGTGCAGCCATCAACCGCATTGGACGGAACAAAGGTATTGTTGACGATGACATCTTTGACAGCACCGTATCTGCACGAAGAGGAATTACAAATTTAAAAATTCTACACCAACGACTACGAACACTTCTGATCCCCTAGTTGATTCTCCAATACGAACAATCACCGACGTGAAACTATCCAAACAAGTTCAATCCCCTCAAAGCTATCCATAGACGGAAGAATTTTTTTCACGGTTTACCTGGATACGGTGGAGAGATGCTGGCGAACGTCGAAACCTTCTTGAGCAGCTTCAGTGAACTGAAGTAGCACCAGTAGCAATGGGAGCATCCAAACAGCGGCGGCCATGGCGGTCTTCTCCATTCATGCGCAGGCGTCGGAATAGTTTCCTTTTCTGCTTTACTCTTTCTGTTTGTGTGTGCAGAAACGTCGAATGGAAAAGTGATCTCAACACTCCGGCCAGACTAGAGGCTTGAATATGAAGGAAGAAGAAAGAACAAAGACGCGGAGGAGCAACTGTGTCGAAGTCGACTGAGTTCGTTTCCGCTTGGTCGGGGGGCGGTGCTCTGCTCGCTATTATACGTTTGTGCTTTTTAAGTTTCTTTTTTCCGCGGCCGCGTCGCGGTGGTGGAGATATTTCGTCGTGATGTGCGCGACCCAATGGTATGACTCCACGAAGGATTACTTTTTTTTTTTTTGAAAAGTACGAAGGATTACTTGCGGTTGAGAGAAAGCTGGTTCGGGCTGACTGTCGAGATAATGGAAAGGTCTTGTCGGTAGATATATTGGATTAACAACTCCAGAAGAACCCAATGGGCTTTCCCCTAGCCCATGAATGATGAGCCTCTCAAGTCTCAACTCTCGAGTCTCGAGCAATAATTCATGAAATTTTGTTTTTTTTAAATAACAATACAAGTTACAAAATGTAAATACTAAATTGTGGTGTTCATGTTCGACGATATCGCTAACAGCGAGCTTAATCCCAGGCCCGGGACCATCATCAACCACCCGCAAGGCGACGATCTTTACGCCGGCGTCCCCAAGTTTGCTTCCGACGATGCGAATCCCGACGGCCGGCAGTTACACTTTAGGAGGCTTCAGTTTTGGGGTCCGACGGTTACTATTCCAGAGCATCGGTTACAAATCGAGAGGCGATTCCAACTACGATCCGTTTCAGATACGCTTGTTCTTTCTCTTTCCTCCCTAATTTTAATATTTATTTCCAGAATTATAATTCTAAAATCTTTTAATTTATTTTCATTAACTGCTCGTATTTATAAACTTTTCATTAACTTTATTGTAAAAAAAAAGTAATAAAAAATGTTTTTCTTTTGACCTTGTTAGCTTTTGATTCGGAGTATCTGACTAAGCCTCAATGGCTTGTTTAAGTCCATTCGGTGGAGCTTAGTGGTCCTCCTCTATGGGCGCTTGTGTGTTTGTTTGTTTTTGCAGGGGCACGTAGTTTTCCCTTGACCATACAAGTATACATCCATTATGATTCAATCTAGTGATGTGGCGCATGCGACAAGTGGAGCGATCTTGGAAGAGATTTGTTTGGCGTCTGTGTCTTTTAATTTCTTTATTTGTACTTTTACGCAGAGGTTGTACAACAGGGCTGCCCACTTAGTGGCTTCTAATGCCCTTTCATCGACAGCTCGATATTGTGTCGACTGTCGCGTCTGGTTTTCTAGCGTCCTGTAATATCTATTTCATTCCCTATCTATGGCAAAAAAAAAACGGTATACGAGAATAAAAAATAAATGCATCTAAAGAGTGGTCGTTATGATTAGGGCTGGCAATTTGGTCCAGGACTGTTTGGTTTTACCCGAAATCGGACCGTATAACTCGGACTGGGACCGGATTGGGACCGGATAGCAAACAATCTAATCTCATATTCGGGCTTAGATTTGAGGTAAAAAACCTGGATAAAGACCGGATAAGAGACCCAACACTCAAATCCCCACAAACTCAATCTAAAATCAAAATTAAATTGGGACCGGACCGGAACAAAACCGGAGTGTATCCAATCCAATCTTTGGTCCTTATATTCCCGAAAAAAACGGACTGGGACCAGATCAATTTGGTCCAATTTAACCGGACCGGACCGTATAGCCACCCCTAGTTATGATATAGACATAAGATTAGTCGTTATGATATAGAGTGATAGACGGTGGAACACAGGGTCACATTGATACAGTGTATATATAGCTGACCTGCAACTGCAATGTATAGCTGGCTTACAAGTTTGTTCATCACTTATCTATAGGCAGGGCAAGTTCACCCTACGCCACCCTCCTCATTAGTATATGGAATATGCTGGATCGACATCGGCTTACTAGTTGTTATCCATACATTCTGTCAATGCAATAAAAAATGATACTTTATGTAATATCGCGACCAAATCTAAAATTGAAATAATAGATTAACATCGTAATATATTTTAAGATCATATAGAAATTGACACTACATATTATCAATAATGCAAAGACTGAGAGAGTAAAGGGAGAGAGACACGATTAGAGGAGAAATGCCGGTGATGAGAACGGGAGAGAGATGTCTGGTGGTCGTAGAAAGATAGAGAGAGAGGCGGCCAAAATGGGAAGAGAATCCACTAAGACTAACTCCAACACAAAAAGCTATATTTAGCCTCCCAAGCTCTCAAATGTGCATATTTGCCTCCCCAAAACACCTTTTTGCTCCAACCCTATAGGCTTCTAAATTTAGCTTCCCACATCTTTTTTTGATTTAATTTCCATAATCCATACTTATTTACAATATCATTCTTGTAATTCACTTTAATTTTTTTATAGTTTGTTATTACTTGTGAAAACAAATTTTTCGATGTAATTTTTTTTAATTCCGAGATAATTTTTTTTTCTTCAAAATTAGTCATTTTTTTTGTAGCCGTTACTTTTTGTAGCCGTTAAAATTTGTCCGTTGCAATGTGACCGTTTTATTGTCACTATATTACCCATTTCAAACTAAAACGCAAACACACCCACACAAATAACCACCCAAACAAATTGAAAATTGAAGGAAAAAAAAAGCCAGCAGCAGAGGGGGACCACGCGTGCAGGCGAGGCCCAACCGCGGGAGGCGCGCCTGGGCCGCACGCGTGGTCCCCCTTCCGGCTGCTATATTTGCCCCCTTTCTCCCTTCCAGCTGCTACCTATCCACCCCAACACTCCCATCTCCAAATTTGGAAGCTAAATTTTTGATGGGTTGGAGATGAAAAAAGACAAAATATTCACTTTCTCCAAATTTGCAAGCAAGGGTTGGAGTTAGTCTAAGAAGGAGAAGGAGAAGAAGATGAAAAGGGAGGGAGAGAGAGTTAAGTCTTTATTTTTTACAAAAGATAATCATATATATTGATTCGGAAAATAGATAATTTACATTATGCAATTTAACCAGGCTAGAAAATCAAAGAAATAGCACGTAGTTAGGTATAATGAAAAGACATTTATAGACACCAAATGGGCTACCCAATTACTATTTCGACCTGCAAAAAACACATTAAGCCCAGTGTGAACATCGAAATTGGCACAATCTCCTTGAGGATGACCCATATCCGATTATCTCGGTATCTGACTGATTTATTTTATAAATGATGGCTTTGACATATCCTTTGAACCTCGCCTACGTAAACCCCTTTGCCAGACACCAGAGAATAGCCTCCCAACAAACGAGTATCTCGACAACCATAAGATCATCAATATTAGGAAATTGCACCCCTTTAGCCAAGATGACCCTCCCTCATTGGTTCATGATGATCGGTCCTCATGTCCAGTCAGACTCACTTTTAGTTGCCCCATCCCACATCAAAGACAACCTAATTTCGTGACCGCCAGATCCTTTAAAGGTCCACAACAACCACCATAAACAACTGAGTTTGATGTATCAATAACGTCAACTTTTTAAGGAAGAACGAACAAGTGTGACGAGGCAAACCTTGGCCAAGATATTCGAGTCTCGGATGATCCCACAAAGCCCTTGCCACTAGGCAATCAAGAAACAAATGTTCCTTTGTTTCCGATTCAGCCCAACAAACCGGACACTTGGAAGCACTTGAACTTCCTTCTCAATTAGGGCTTTCGTCGTTGGAAGGATCCGGTGGAATATTTGCCATAAAACACTTTAATTTGGGTGGAATATGCGCATCCCACAAGCAGATCCAACTCGACTTATCCATTCAACTAGTTGTGGATTGCCACCCACCATCGTGTTTATCAAACAAGACTGTAAAATGATAGGTTCATTTGACAGTGAAATCCCGTCACTCGTGTCTTGCGAGATCAACCTATCCTCCACATCGTGATGAGGAAGAAGAATTGCTTTGATGGCACGACAAGTTGTTGGGTCAAACCACTGGCTAAGTTTTAGATCACACCACCGACCCTCCCCTTGGCAAATCACCCCTGCTCCGCCACCTTTGAGTCTCCACCCCCTAGTAGCAATTGAGGATTAATTTATACATAGGGATATAAGGATGTAATCGAAGAATCCATTTTGTGTAAAGCAGTGAAATTGTCCTGCCATTACTAATTTGCATTATCAAAGATATGATTGTGTTGTGTGTGTCATTTCCAAAATTGCTCTGATTAAATCTGGATCAAAGATCACAGAATATTTGAATGATAATTGAGAGGTGGATGGTGATTAGGGATTGCAATGGGTCGGGTTGGGTCGGGTTTTTCCTAACCCAAACTCGAATCATGGGTTTATCCGTGAAAAAAACCTGGGTAAAATCCATTGGGTTTGAAAAACTCAAACCCAACCCAACCCGCTGGGTATCCGTGGGTTCATGGGTACCCACGGGTTTTTGTCGTAAAAAATTTACAGTAACAAGTTCCTATCAAAATTAAAGTCAAATATCAATCTCTCAATACAAATTATCCATATATAAAACACCATTCTAGAAAATTCAAGCAAATCACAAATTAACTATACAAATTGTTCAACACTAATCTAGAAAACTCAAGAAAATTTAAGCAAATCACAAATTATCCATAAACAACATGATTAACTGAAAGCTTCTTCCTTTTAATTAAGTTTCTTCACTCTCCACTCGATAACATCAACTTCATTCTACACAATTTGAAAGAAAAAATTAGACATGTCTCCACAAACATAAATAAGATTATTGTTTAGAATATTAAATATACCGATAAAATTAACTATATGGGTGCGAGCGGGTACCCATGGGTCGGGTTTATCTAAACCCAAACCCAACCCAACCCGGTGAATAGTGAACGAGTTTAAACCCAAACCCGGCCCAAAACCCGTCAACACGGATTTTACCCGCGTTGACCGGATTGGGTCGGGTGGGTACCCGTGAGTTCGAGTTTTGTTGCCAACCCTAATGGTGATGGAGAGGTAGTCACCGTAATCACTCCTCTAAAGATTGCACATGGTAGTGCATTCGGATGAAAAATTCTCTCAACTACCGTATAAGAATCCACGTAAACTCATTCCCAACTAAAAAAAAGTAGAGGGACTTAAATAGCCACTAAATGTAAGTTGAGTGGACCATTTTACTTACGCCACGATCGCACGATTTTTCTCCCGCTCGCCCATACGGGATACGGCCCCATACCCAAAGAAATGTAAAGGAAATTAAAAAAATGTTTGTATTAAATTTAAAGAAAGAACAGACAAACAGAGCTTTGAATTTTTTTCAGAAGGCGGGCAGTCGGGCACTGCAGGGATTGGAAGGGGAAAGAGCGCGGTGGTGGAGAATGGAAAAGTGAGCAGCTGTCTCGAAATTCGACATCTCCCTCCTCCTCTCTCTATTTACTCCATTTCAGATGCCCCGTACTATTTCCAGCTGCCGGAAACCCTAATTGCAAACAAACCACCGATTGCTTCCGCATGGCGATGGGGTCGGTAGCTACCGTCGGCAACACTTACGAGGAGGCTAGAAAGCAACGCGTCGAGGAGAACAGAAAGCGGTTTAAGGTGCATTCGCCCCTCCTGCTTCTTCCACCCATTTATAGTTTTACCACCGCTCTCACATGGGTTCTCTGTTTCTCATTTCGTAGGATTTGGGAATTTCCGATCTCTCCAAATCGCTCTCTAAAACCTCCAATTCTCCCAATCCAAAGGTATCTTCTTTTGTTTTTTTTGTTTGTTTGTGGGAGGGGTAGGTAATAGCATTTTGGTCCTGCTTTCAGAGCTTCAATCTGCTTTGCTTTGCATCGCGACATGGTTAAGTTTTGTTTTCGATGGTTTGATTTGTGTGCAAATGTGGGGGGTTTCGCAACAGCGTCATCCAAAACCGAGGTCGAAGTCCGACACTGTCTCAGAGGGGATTCAACCAAGGCGTTCTTCTCGTTCTCGAACTCAAGTCACGTCCTATGTCGATGATGTATGTATCATTCACTGATTCACAATTCATCCCTCTTCCCCCGCATCACTTCCTTATCGTTGTTATTGGCGATTCATACTCAAAAAGGAGATTGAAATGTGGTTCTGGTTTGATTTCTTTGTTTATAGTTCCAGGCGGATTTGGATCTTTACCCTAAGCGCCGTCGCGGTGGACGCGGCTCTCGGTTAAACCCATCTTGGACAGAGTTCGTATTCGTTTCTGTCACATTTTTTCTCCCAAGAAACCCAATGTGTAACATTTCTGTTGGTTCTTTGATAATTAGTTTCCCATAATGTGCATGTTTCAGCTATTTGGCAAGACCTCTTGAAGAAGTCGTAATTGCTTCTTATGAAGAGCGAGAGCGTGCTCGTAAGGCTGCTGAACAGTTTGAGAAAACTCTGCCCTCTTGCCATCCCACGTTTGTCAAATCCATGGTTCGCTCTCATGTTTATAGCTGCTTTTGGCTGGTGAGTTGCTTCTCTGTCCATTATGTGCTTATTGCTTCTGGTTATTTTCTAGTCAGTCGTGATAAAATCAGGTTCGTTTGATATGCAATTTTCTTTGTGCAGGGTCTCCCTTCTCTGTTTTGCAAAAAAATCCTGCCTAAATGGGACTCAACCCTGATACTGGAGCACGAGAGTGGTTCAACACAAGAGACCACGTACCTAGCTAAAAGGACTGGTCTTAGCGGTGGCTGGAGGGCATTTGCAATAGATTATAAGCTAAATGATGGTGATGCTCTAGTTTTTCAATTGGTTGAGCCAGAAAGGTTTAAGGTGTGTATCGCCTTTTCCTTTCAGTTTGTCGCTCGAATTTCTAGGATAGGTAACATTTTGATTTGAGCCACCACTCTTTCCAAAGTGCAAGATCAGTATTTGCATAATCTTTTGAATGAAGAATTTTGTTGTGGTTCATCTATCCGTTGTGAATCCTTATTTGGTTAGGCAGCTATGCTTGATAATTGGTATCCCCTTAGTTTGTTCTGCCCTGTATGGCTGTATCTCTTGGTTGGGCTCCTATGTGTCTAGGGCTGCCAACTTTAGTGGATTCATTCCTGTAGTGCAGATGTTATTTACATCCAAATCTCAAACTTGATTTCCTCCCTATTATGGATACCCCGTTCCTACAAATGAAGCAAAATCCATATGCTTCTTTCATTAACTGAGGTTTTGTCCATTTCCCTTGCATTGGGAAGGTAGATCACTTAAAACTTGGTTACTGTTTAGCTAGGTTAGTGCCCTCAATCCTTTGCCAGTGGAAATTGGCAAGTAGGCTTGTGTGTGCTTATCATTTGCTGGCAAACCTTAAAATCTTCACAGTAAAGTCCCCTTTTTTCTTGTTGCAGTAGATGCCTACTCTTTCTCACTACTTGTATCATATTATTTTTTATAAACTGCAAATATTCTTTGGCTTGTAGTTGTAGTGTATTACTGTATTGTGCTAAAGGTTTTGATGAACTTCTAACCTGGTTGCAGGTTTACATTTTCAGAACATCATCAGTTTCCGCTGGTGAAAAACCCAATGCAGATGCTAAGAAAAATACAAGAGCAACTGAAACGGAGGTCGTTCCACCCTCACAGAAGAGACAGAAGGTCAAGGAAGACAAGAAGCATGAGGAGAACGATGATCCAGCTGACGGGGAAGAAAGCCAACCAAAAGCAAGAAGAGGCACTGGTAGAAGAACAGTGGTTAAGAATCAAATGAAAGCGAATGGTTTCGCTGTTAAAGCACACAACTATCATCAAGATCCTCACGAACACGAGAAGGATAAGGGAGCAGTTGGAGAAGAAGAGCACCAAACAGAAGCCAGAGGAAGAAACAGTGGAAGACGTTCCAAGTTGGCTGATGAATCGAAAGAGATGGTTTTGGCTATATTGGCACCAATTGAGAAACAAGGTTTGGCAGGCAAGGATGAGAAGGAGACCTTGGAGGCAGCAGTTGGTGACAAGCCCGGGAAACGGGTTATCAAGCCAAGGAAAAAACCAGCTCCCAGGTTGTTTCGAAGGAAAGTATTTAGGGATTAGGGAAACCGGAAAAGCCAGTTTCCAGTTTCTGCATTTGACTTTTAATGTGAGCGATTAAGAAAATCGTTCGTTTTGGGGTAATGTAAATGGTACTGTCTTAACTTGATCCCTTGACAGGCCCTTGTATGGATCTAGATTAACGTTATGATTTTGGTCAACTTGGATAGGTTGTTATTGTGAGCATTGTTTGAATCTTTTCTCATACAAGAGAGAACCGCTATTCCCATAGGCATATTATTTGGATAAATGGCATGATTGAATGATTGATCACTGTGATTACTAAAAAACATCAAAATTTGGTCATTAAAAATATTTTATTTCATTTCTGATCACTGAAATTACTACAAAAATTTAAATATCTATAAAATTTCACCTCATTATTTTCATCATTAAAAAAAAAAATTCATTTATTGCTCAAATACCCGATGATTTTCCCCACTCCGGCTGTCCTCTCCACTTTCTAGTGGTAAAACAACCACTTTCGTAACTTGTGGACGGAAAGGCTCATGGATTAAAAGAAGCAAAGCAACCATAAGGAAACTGTCTCCCACCCTCCGTTCTGTCCCCGAGTCCGGCATGGTCAGTTGGTCACACACCCTCGCAGATTTCACTTCAGCCATTGAATCCCAGACGTCGTATCTGGAGACTCCGCTTCAAGAAACAGTAGCTTTCCTTTGTTACGTAGGGAAAAAAGATACACATCGGGGATCGTCGCTCTGTAACCGCCTCTGTGCGGCTTCGCTGCCGATTCCTTCTCCGTCTTGGTGGTGGGATTTCGTCTGGCGCTTTAATCGCCCTGAAACATCTCCTCCACGGTCTGCTCATCTCTCATGGCCTTGGTGGAGCATTTGGGTGATGCGAATATGGTTCCGACTGTCCAACAGGAGAGCTGTCTCTCTTAGGGAATTGGAAAATTCTGGCGCTTCATCGGCGATGGTCGATTTCGGATCTCAATGGAACTCAACTGCTCGTCGGTAAATGGGGTTGCGGTTACAGGGATTTTAAAGGAGTGGCGGTCTGGGCTCCTACGGCGAGTCTTTCCGACAAGGTTATTGCGCTGCGGGTTTTTTTTGCGGTTACAACTCTCGACAGGCACGTTTTAATTTTCCAAAATTTTTATTTGTTCTCTTATTTTTTAATGGTAAGCAAAAAATTTTGTGGAGCCTTAAATCGTGGCCAATCTATTGTGTGTTTTTGTGGTGATTCCCAATTGATCATACGTCGAGCAATGGAGAATGATGTTAATAATGATCGAGGTGGCGTAGTGCTTGAAGAAGTGCGAGGTTGAAGACCTTTTTTTTTTCATTTTTTTCATTTTTGTTTTTGCTCTTCGTAGTACTAACAGGGCTGCCCATTGCGTGGCATAAACTGGCCCTTGCATCGGTAGCAACCCATTTGGTTGACTACCGCTTTTTCACTTTCATCGCATTGTAATACCCTATCTATTACGATCTATCTATGACAAAAAAAAAAAAAAACTAACCACTTTCTACAAGTAGAAAGGAACCATGTCGTACCTGAAGGAGCTATCAGTGTCGTTGATCTGACCGCCGACCGCATCATAAGTACACGAATCAAAGAGCTCCTTAGAGCATCTCCATCAATGCAATTGCAAATTCAATTGCATATGGTATTTTTATGATTTTTTTTAAAATTTTATGCAATCCAACTCATCTTTATTTCATTCCACCTATAGCAATACAATTCACTTGCAATTGCACATATGATGGTTTATAATAAATAAATAAATAATCAAGAGAAAAAACAAATTTTTTATTTTTTCTATTCATTTTAAGTAGCTTGCATTTTCAATTTCATTTAATGCAAATATACATCTTTGCAAGTGGCCACTACATTGATGCAATCTCTTTTACAATTGCATATTCAACGTCACATAGGATTTGCAATTGAACAAATACCATGGGGAGAATCAGCAAGCATTCCTCGCACTTAGCGAGTATGTTACATTGTTAGTGCCAAAACAAAAGTACTGTTGCCGATGAAGACGACATGTCCACGTTATATATAGGGGTACTGGTGCTGTACGTATTTTATGCACGTGGAAAATAGGTTTCAATATAGCATTAGTTTAATTTGATCATATCCGATCGAGGACAAAAGTACGACGTTACCGTTGGAGATTGCGTGCGGTTAGTGTTAGTAGGTAGCTAGCTACAATTGTTCTCCATTGGCCGGCCGGCCGCGTAATTATATAATCTTCGTTACAAAATATGTGATCTTAATTGGGTTAATTGTATGGTTGGTCACTGAAATTACAAAAAGCGTTCAAGTTAGGTCACTCGAAATATTTAAATCCATTGGTGGTACTTCAGTTTAATGAAACCGTTCACGTTTGGTCACTCTCCGTTAACTTTGCTTATGTGGCAGTCAACTTTAAAAGTTGACCGTTAAATGTGTGACGTGGCAATTAAAAAAGAATTAAATAAATAAAATTTATTTTTTAAAATTTACACCTCATTTCTAAATATTAAAAAATATAAATTATTAAAATTAAGAACCAACGGACCTCTCTCCTGTTCTTTCTCCGCCGGCGCAAGGAATCGACGTCGCTCACCTCCTCACCAGACTCACCAATGAGGAATCAAAGAACGTGGAGCTCATGGAGTGCGCGGAGAACGTCGGGAAGGGGAAATTCGACCTCGCACTCCAGGTGCTCGACCTCTGCACCCGGTTATCTTCCCAAGCCGGCAACCCGATCCAGCGGGTCGGGTACTACTTCTGCAGCGCCCTCCGCCAGCGGATCGAGGTCCAGAAGACCCGCCGCGGCGGCGAATTGGAACACGACGATCATCGGAAGCCGCTCGAATATATCTGACATGACGGTGACGCTCGCGGACAAGAGCGCGATGGAGTTCCGGACCAGAGTCCCGTTCTACACCGCCTCCCAGCTCGCCGCAGTCCAGATCTTGATGGAGAACGTCGCCGGGGAGAAGCGGATCCACGTGATCGAGCTCCGGATCTGCTCCGGCCTGCCGATGATCGCCCTGATGCAGGCTGTAGCGAGTTCCCCCAATTCGATCGGAATGCTGCGGATCACCGCTTCTTAATGATATGCATCACTTGCGAGATTATCTGTATGCTATAAGTTGATTATGGGAAGGCGGACACCTTCCTTGAGGTGAGCTTTGCAGCTATGATTGGAGCTTTACAATGGATGTAGAGATCGTTTCTCAGGAAGCAGAAATGGAGGAGGCAGAGAGGATGAAGAAGATTGATGGCGGTGGAAGCAGCGACAGCAGTAACAACAACTAGGACGTTCAAGCATGGTTATACAGAGAATTAGGATAAAGATTTTTCCTTTATGGCCTCCGGCGCTAGAGTCGTCGGCAGCAACTCTTCCCCTGTTAGCTAGTTTACGAGTGTCTTATTATGTTCTAAATGCAATAGTTCCATTTCATTTCTGAGGTCAATTATGTTTGCCTTGATTAGTTAGTCAAAATCCATAGTTTGTTAATATTCTTGTGATCCAATTCCAATCAAGGTTTGGTTTTGGTTTGCGTGAATTTGTTAGATGAAGGTGAAAGGCCAATTTGCTCAGATTCAGACTTTTGTGGGGGTGATTGAGGGGTTTGTAGGTGATTGCGGGGGTTTTAACTAATCACGGCAACGAGAATTGGCTATAAAAAATATATTTTATATATTTTTTTAATATTTAGAAATGAGGTGGAAATTTTTAAAAAATAAATTTTATTTAATTGCCACGTCACACATTTAACGGTCAACTTTTAGAGTTGACTGCCACATAAGCAAAAGTTAACAGACTTGGACGGAGAGTGACCAAACGTGAACGGTTTTAGTAAACTGAAGTACCACCAATGAATTTAAATATTTCGAGTGACCAAACTTGAACGTTTTTTGTAATCTTAGTGACTAACTATGCAATTAACCCTGAAAATTAATATGACGACTCTTAGATTTTTATAGTATGGATTATGGATGAAAACTAGCTAGTTGGAAAACGGGTGGTCCATTTTTGATCGGTTCATCAGAAAATATGTATAGAATGACGATGATTTGTTGACGTTTAGGAGGCCCGCCACTAAATGTTGGGTTGGGACGGTAATTGACCCTCAGGACATGAAATGTGTTAAATGCAATATGCAATACTAGTTATCACATGGTTATAAATGCTTTAGTACTTTTAACATAACGCAGCCTGACGTTGTATCAATTGGACACTGCAATTAGCACGGTAATTGTTGTCACTATAAATGTGGTGCTAAAGTTACATTACATGAGACCACTAACTGGCAACTAGTAATGGGAGTCATTTTTCATATTAAATAACATCTTAAACATGTATAGTTAATGACGGTAAACACCATCTTCAAAAGTGTACATTTCGTCACTAAACATTTGTTTGAAGATTTATGCTCCAAAAGTTGGTATTAATGACGCTTATTGCGTGATTAATAGATATAAATTATCAAATAATACAATGTCGTGACTATTTATAAATAGTTAGGGTACATATTTTTCGTGAGCTGTATAATTAGTCATAGGGATTTATATTACTTAAATTTCTTCGTGACTAAAATTCATGGAAAACACATTCTTAAATATAGGTTTCCCGTGACTAAATGACAATTTTTCCTTTAGTGTATACTTCTCTTTTTCTTGAAGTGATAAACATATAGCTTTGTCAGGGAATTGAAGTTGGTTGACCATACATGATACATGAATAAAGCCCATTTAGTTAGGAGGACGTTTTTTTTCTTCTTCCAAAAATACAACACTAAAAACGCTCTAATCTTTATGTATTAACAAGTCGCGGGATATGAAAGTCAATAAATGTCATAATACAATAAGTACTTTAAAAATGGAACTTTGAGGCCGGTCTATGAGCTGTACCACTATCAGTAACCGATGTCAATTAATCGGCCACCACATTGCCCTCTCGAAACATATGCATTAAATTCACCTCCCATGCATGTTCCAGAAGGCGAAGCAGACCGAATAGCGCCTAAATTGCTGTATGGGAGACGATTTATAGCTCGACTTTGTGGAATCCCCACGCTAGGAGGGCATGCATTTCCAGAAATAAAATTGTACATACAATATATTCATATATTCACGTCAAATAATTAATATTCATACCATATCATTCATTTATCGCGCGCGTAAATCAAACCGTTTATTCCTATTCAGGTAACTAAAAAAAATAGATAATTATTACTTAGGTGGAGTTGGATATTCTGGTGGTGATGAAGAGCAAGCTGAATCATAAGTCAGTCAAGATCCCAGAATTCAAACCCCTTTGTAAACTCTTTGTTCCCCATACAATCTGAAGTGCACAAATATAAAGTCCAAAGCTTTTATTCAACGTTCTCCTTTCTTCAAACACGCTACAACTTGTTTGATAGGTAGGTAAAAAAATTAAAGTAGGGCAAAAGTTAAAGTAGCTAGCTAGCTAGCTGCGAGCATAAGATCATTTCCCCTTTCTACAAAGTTGGTACGTAGTTAGCTAGAAAGGAGAAATCTCGTACCGAAAGGAGCAACCGGAGCTGTGGGCCTGAGCCCCGACGGCCATATCAGAGCAGGAATTAAACAACTGGGCGGTGATCTCGCTCAAGCATTCCCCGCAGGCAGTACTACTAGTACATGTCGCCTGGGCGTAGACGGTTGTGCTGGGATTCACGTAGCACTGCTCTCGTTCGTTGTAGTCGACACCGCCGTACCCGCCGGCCGCGAGTTCGGCGGCCAGTTTTCTGGTGCATGAAGGGACGGCCGGGTCCAGGGTGCCGCTGCACAAAGCTTCCGAAACCACACCGGCCTCGCAGCCCTGCACCAACATTGTTGTTGTTATCATCCCGATCATGATTACGGTGGCCGCCGCCTTGGGAACTGCCATAGCGGATGCGGATGAGATGTATAGTTTTGACGAGATCGATAAATTGGTTGGGTACTTGGGTTTGTGTGTTTGTTCAGTATTTGCCTGCCGATGCGCGGATGAGATATGTAGTGGCCGTTGTTTGTTGTTGTTGTTCATGCACGTGGAAAATGGGTGTGGGTGCGTCATTAAGATTGGGGGGTGGGTTGCGTACGTATGTGTTAATCGCTGGATTAATTGTTGGCATTTTCGGTCTCTGCAATGAAATTGAATTTTTGTACCTATTTACAGCTGTCAGCAAATGTTAAGCCCGATCATCGATGTGGAAAAAGTCTGAACCCAAGGCTTAGCACCTGTATTTGTATCCGTGTTTGTGAAATCGTATTCGATCGTAAAATTCTTTATTTTTAAACTTAAACCGATTGATGATTTTATCGGTTTCAGATGGTTGGATTCTGATTAGCCCTTGTGTCCGGTTTCGCGAGTTCCGCTAGCTTACATCACACTAGCCCTCGTCACTCTCTAAGAAGTAAGTGGTCTGATCCACCCTCCCTAAATACTTAACTCAATGATCTTCTACAAGCCCATTCTTTGGCCGGAAGATGGAAAGGAAGCAATGGGGATTGGCTTAAGTATTAAGGACAGTCCAGCCAGTGCTGGTCTCCGCTAGCTGTCTCCGGTAGGAATCCTACCACAAAGGCTGTCATGAAGCCCTTCACATCTTGTATTCTGTGCGCCTTTGCCTTTATTTATTATCTTAGAAGTGTCATAAAAGAGATGGTTTAAAGTCATAGTTTCAATATATAATAGCATATCACCGACTTTACCGGTATAACTTTCGATACGATATCGAAATCCTTGTCATATACAAGCCATTCGGGCGGGGGACAAAGCATAGAAGAAAATAAGATGATATGGTGTTGCATAAAATCCTCCCAGTCTTCAAATTTTTTTTTTTATCGGACACAGTCTTCAAATTGGTGCATGCAATTGCAACCATTGATAATTCACAGAAAGTGTCTTGAATATTATAAATATGTTTTATTGGGCCCGACCACTCTATGGGCCCATTTATTACGCCTGCTTTAATAACTTCTGTCGGGCCAAACCAGTTGAACCAGATATGGAAATTCTCGCGGCCCACCAATCCAAGAGTCAAGGTTCCAACTTCCAACCAACCCTTCTTCTCCTCTCATGGACAAATAGTCTCACTGGTCAAGGTGAAAGTCGGTTCAACCACTGCTATGCCCGTTGGTTCAACCACCATACCAGTAAGAGGCCATGGACAAAAATTCTTGTAATTCTGGTTCTCTAGGCAGACCGCCTTTATCCTGTGTTATTCTGCACATTACGTTATGTATCCCTTTCCAGGATTTGAACATGATATCCATCAGGCAACTGTAAAGTGTAAACCAGAGGTATAGGACAACATTTCGTCGGTTTCCACCTAAAAAGATCAGCAGGTCAGCCTCCTCTTCTTTCTGCCAGTTAATGAAACTATGAAAGAGAAAGTTTGTTCTACCTGTACTTTGTGATCTAGTAGTGTAGAAGAGTCGCAATCTGGACATTTGTAAATTATGTACAAACACAAAATCTCATGCCACCGCCAAATGCCCTGAAGTGTCTGGATGCTCAGTTAATTTCTTGCCCCTGAGTGCAATGGTGTTTAAGAAGACAAAGGAAGGAAAATGTGACGATAAAGTTATTCTGCCATCATCCGTTCTAAGACTTCGAGTAAGATTCAACCAAGTCCAACTATTTTCTCTGATCAAGATGGCAAATTGAGCTGGGTGATCATATATTTCACCATTTGTCAACCTGTCAAAGTACCGCGTCCCTTGCCATTCCACATTCCTAAAAGCTGAACTCTCAATGTGTATGATCATGGTGTTTCTCAACATGACTGTAGCGTCTATGCATATTTCTGGTCCGATGCAGCTCATTGCCAAGATGATCTTCCCATCAATCACTAAGAGGATTAAAGGAACCTTTTTGATGTGGAAGCCATATCAGCACAAGCACTGCAATCACAATTATAGTTGTTATCGTTGTTAACGTCAAAATATTCAAGTCTTGTTTCAATTCTTAAGATCAGACACAAATAATAATACGAAAGGCTTCAGCTGTCAGGAAAATAGCTAGAAGTAGACCAAACATCACCATCCGACTCATGCATATATAATGTATGTGGCATTTAAAATCAAAGAAGCCATCGCATTTCCTTCTAATACCAGCAAGATGATACTCATCATTAGCAAAATCATCCTAGAACATTGCAAGTTTGAGGTTTATCTTATGAAAATGCCATTAAATTGCTTCAGTTCACCTAAATTGACAAACTTTCAGGATTGACACATGCTGTCCAGAGTCCAGACTGATCAATATAGTTAAGAGGGAAATCACAATAAGTCATCTAGACAGAGATAGATGTACTGACCACATTAATCAAGTTCATTTGGTTACGAGTCTCATTCTTAGCATCAAAACTTATTTTTCTATACCATGATTGCAGATCAGTGGCTCCAACTCCCATGGACGAAAGAGGTTTTGTGCTTACTGGCTGCTCTATGTGGAAAGAGAATATCTAGTTAGACACATAAAGTACAGTTTCAATCAGAAATGCAACTAACTCTTATGAAACAGAGCCCAAATTTCCCAAACATGTATAGAACTATCTGTTTACCCAAGCCAAGTTCTCAATTCATTTCCAAAATGAAACTGTTTCCTTCGACTTTAGCACGCACAGAATCTAGTTCCTTCAGACTTTTCACAGTGAGGTCAGATCATCTCTACCACGTTCCAAATATGATTTTATGGAACTTCATAAGCTAAGAGAACGAACATGATACCAGAAACAAAGCGACGAGAAATAGTGGGAACTAAAAGGAAACTTCAGCATCAATTCTAAGTTTCTAACAGCATGCCAGAAATAAAGCGAGAAGCAAACCTTTCGTAGACAAATTCTATGTCATCTGCTCTTAATTTACCAATAGGTTTGTGGTAAGAACCTCAGTTATTCCGATGGAGAACGTATGAGCACCTGCATGCTAACCTCAGATTGAATCCGATGACACTTCTCAGCTGAAAAGGATCAGTAGCCTGATGAAAGGTTTCAGATTACAGCATATACATATGACGAACTGAAGCAACTGCAAACTCATTGGAGATACCTAGAAACAGTAACGTCCTACAACAACACTGGCATCCAGTTCAGCAATTTAGAGCTTGCAATTACAAGAAAAAACGCAGTAAACAAATATTTTACTAGAATTGGTGGGGTGCGCCAGGCCCGTGCAGTAGTGCAACGCATGGGCGACACACGAGAAGCCCCTGGAGCAAGCTCCAGTGGTGGACTTCTCCCCCAATAAAAATTAATTTAATATCGTGTGAGCCATTGGCCCACGTATCAGATATTAAACTGATAAGAACAGATACTACACTTGATCTTAGCCAAAAGGCCGAGAAAGGTATGCTTTAAACAGTTGTTCGAACTCCCCTTTTATGCAACATCCACTTCCTTCCACATATTAGCTTAAGCTATGTGGTAGATAGAAAGTGGCTTCTAAAGAATAGTGAGGTAGAGTAGAAATAAAGAGAGGAGAGAGCTCACAGCGCAGGCAAAGCCAATAGATATAGGAATAATTGCACATTTCTTGTCTGGTGCTTCTCATGCCCAAGATGATCTTCCCACCAATCATAAAGAGGATCAAAGAAACCTTTTTGATGTAGAAGTCAGATTAGCACAAGCATTGCAATCACAATTATAGTTGGTTTTTCAATACTTTAAGATCAGACAAAAATATAATACGAAAGACCATGAAAGACTACTAACAAATGTGTTCCAGAGATCCTCGACAGATAAATCTGCTCAAGAGGCATTCACAGCAAGATTGCATATGTCTTCAATATACTCCACATAAAAGAAATATATGTTTCGACTACATCTCACTCCAGATTATGTACCTGCAAGTTCTTCCCATGATGAAGTCTAACAAACCATCCCACAGTTTGTTCCGCATTATTTTAATAGACTCCGGGAACCGATTCCGTTCTGTCTTTGGTGGTATAAAGGGACCAATCTACAAAAGTTTTATAATTGAATCACTCTGTCATGTGAAAATGCCATGCAATTGCTTCAGTTCACCTAAATTGACAAACTTTCAGGATTGACACATGCTGTCCAGATTGATCAATATATAGTTAAGAGTGTTCCAGATTGATGAATATAATTAAGAGGGAAATCACATATCTAGAAAGATAGATGCACTGACCACATTAATCAAATTCATTTGATAAGATCGAGTCTCATTCTTACTAAAATTCCCAAACATGTATAGAACTACTTCGTAAGTGAACCGCATATGGAACTGATTCCTTTCACTTTAGCACTCACAGAATCTAGTTCCTATACTTCAGACTTTTTACAGTGAAGTCAGATCATATCTAACGCCTTACGGAACTAAGCTAAGAAAATGAATTGATGGACGAACAAAGATTTAATCAACTAGGCAAACCTGAGAGGCTGAGACCCATTGTCTATAGTAGTAGCTGTCATATAAAATTGGCAATTGGCTCGGTCCACTTGATTGAAATTAGAGTGCTTCAGAACAGCTGCACTAAAAAGAAACACTAAGAATCCAAACCGGATGCTACCTCACATTAGTACTCATGATAAACTAAAATTTTATAATGGACACTGCTGGTACTGTAATTACCTGAACATGCATAACTTGCAGCTTGATCATTTGTTGGGTATAGTTTAAATCATTGAGTAGCGACTTCATTTGGTTTCATGATGAAGAATTGCTCCTGAGTCATCAGCCCTCGAGTTATGATCATAAAATTTTTTAACTGTCATGTGTCGTATTAAGGAAGAAGAGTGGAACTTGTGAAGGAAGGTACCTCGATAAGGGAAACGCCTTTCAAGCAGCCAAACTACAAGATGGACCTTTGATGAAGGAAAACATTGCAGATATGATGAGGAAACAGTGTGGACTAAAAGGAAATTTCAGCATCAATTCTAACATCACGCCAGAAACAAAGCGAGAAGCAAACATTTTGGTTTTGATCAGCCTGTCCCCGATGACAAATCTCAGATGAAACAGGTCAGTAGCTTGATAAAAATTAAAAATTGCATAAGCAACAGAAGGAGATTATGGAACATCAGACTGAAAGGAATCAAGACTAGGGGATACTAACATTCCAGAAGTTCCACAACTGATCATGCAAGTACTCCAGTATGGTGAGGCACATAAATCTGATTGCCATTGAAAGCCTCCTAAGTGACCCAATTTTATTGAACTCAACACCATCCAGCGTAAATCTCTTGCTCCCAGTTCTTGTGGGTGACCAGAACCCTCCTTCCAATACAAAGATCAACAATGAGCTGCTTCATATTACAGCATATTACATATAACCAACGGAAGGAAACTCAAGCACGTTATAGAAACATAGAAACTGCAATATGTCAAACTAAATATATTTTACTAGAATTGGTGGGGTGCGCCAGGCCCGTGCAGTAGTGCAACGCATGGGCGACACACGAGAAGCCCCTGGAGCAAGCTCCAGTGGTGGACTTCTCCCCCTATAAAAATAAATTTAATATCGTGTGGGTCATTGACCCACGTATCAGATATTAAACTGATAAGAACAGATACTACACTTGATCTTAGCCAAAAGGCCGAGAAAGGTATGCTTTAAACAGTTGTTCAAACTCTCCTTTTATTCAACATCCACTTCATTCCACATATTGCTTAAGGGATGTGGTAGAAAGCGGCTTCTAAAGAATAGCGAGGTAGAGCAGAAATAAAGAAACGAGAAAGCTCATAATTTCCTGTCAAAAAAGAGAGAGCTCATAGCGCAGCAAACCCAATTACCGTTCCTTAAACCTTAGACGTAGGATTGGTAATTACTCACCTTTCTTCTCTTTAATTATAGGAATTCCTAATTATAGGAATTAACAAGCAAAGATGGCTTTCGGGACAACATCAAAACTCAAATGAGTCGTTCAATTGTTCTCATCAAAACCACTTATTGTTGCTCCTGAAATAGTGTTTACAATGATCCAGTATAGCTCACTTCATTGCAGAGTCATGGAGAGAATAATAAAGAAGGTACAGAGGGAAATTGAATACCATACCTGGACAATTTAAGTGAAGCAAGAATGAATACCTGTCATGGAAGCACGAGGTAAATATCCTCAAAGAAGGAATGCTAGAGTTATGCTCACAAAACTTTTGATTGTTATGAGTCATATGAAGGAAGAAGACTGGAACTTTTGAAGGTACCTCCATAAGGGAAACGACTTTCGAGCAGTCACACTGCAAGATGGAGCAATTTGTCAACGCAGCAACCAGGTTATCTTCAACTAGGAACTTACTCGACCAGGAGAAAATAAGATATGATTATATTGGCCAAGTCTAGCTGGGAACTAATTGTTAATGGATTTCAATTCAGAATAATGCAAGTTTACTAAAACAATGGGAAAATAACAGTTCCCATTAAGTATTGTGAGTTGCATGATAAAATAACTGCAGAGGAAGGGTGGATTCTACCGTTAAACTGTATGATGTTTCCACTTTCCCTGTATTCTTAGCGGTAACAATAGCAGTTGCGAACTGAGTTAGGGCTTCAAATGTGGGAACTGTAACCCCACAATTTTCCCTGGGATCCTGTAAATGGAAATTTCAGAATACATGCATATTAAACAGAGTTCATGAACTTCCAAACACATATAAAGGCAACAGTTTTATGAGTCATACTTCAGCAATGTTGTACCTTTTATAAATTGTAGTTACAGGTTACAATCACATTACTGTGGTAGCCTTAAAAAACCTTAATCTGGACCTTTGACGATGAAAAATATTGCAGATGTGAAGACGAAAAAGTGTGGACTAAAAGAAAATTTCAGCATAAATTCTAACATTGTGCCAGGAACAAAACGAGGTAGACAAACTCTATGCCATCTGCTCTCAATTCTATCAATTCCACAACTGATTATGCAAGCAACTCCATCATAGCGAGGCACGAAAATCTGATTTTCCATTGAAAGTCTCATAAGTTGTGCCAAATTTATTGGATCCAGCATTAATCTTTACTCTCTCAAGCATCCACATTGAAAAATTCCTCCCCAGTTCTTGTCAGTGACAATAACCCTCATTCCACAACACATATCAACTATGAGCTGCTTCATATTTATAGCATATACATATGACAGGAGAAGTAACTACAAGCTCGACGTAGAGATATAGAAACAGCAATGTTGTTCCACGTCTTCGTTTAACTGCATTCGTTTTACTTTGGGCTCTAGAACAGAACATGCTAAATATATTTTACTAAAATTGGTGGGGTGCGCCAGGCCCGTGCAGTAGTGCAACGCATGGGCGACACACGAAAAGCCCCTGAAGCAAGCTCCAGCGGTGGGCTTCTCCCCCTAAAAAAATTAATTTAATATCGTGTGGACCATTGGCCCACGTATCAGATATTAAACTGATAAGAACAGATACTACACTTGATCTTAGCCAAAAGGCCGAGAAAGGTATGCTTTAAACAGAAGTTCAAACTCCCTTTTTATCCAACATTCACTTGCTTCCAAATATTAGCTTAAACAATGTGGTAGAAAATGGCTTCTACAGAATGGAGAGGTAGAGCAGAAATTTAAAAAGGAGAATAGCCTATTCATCTGTGTCTCATATGGGTTCCCTAATTATAAGAAATTAACAAGCTAAGATGGCTTTCAGGACACAACATCAAAACTCAAATGATTCGTTCAATTGTTTTCATCAGAACCTCTTATTGTTGCTCCTGAACTAATGTTTACAGCGATCCAGTGTAGCTCACTTCATTGCAGAGGCGTGGAGAAAATGATAAAGAAGGGACAGAGGGAAATTGAATACCGTAACTGGAAAATATTAGTGAAGAAAGAATGAATACCTGTCACAGAAGGACGAGGTAATGCCGTAATGGTCTTCAAAAGAATGAATGCTATAGTATCTAACCAAAATCTCCAATTAGATTAACCCTTAGAAACTTGTTCTCCGATGTAGCTGTTCTATTTTCAGATTCCAAGATCACTTCCTGTAAATGAAAAGAGTAGGTGATGACTGGATATCCATGTTTGAGATAGGACAACAAAAACATCTACTTTTACTAACACATCACGAATTTACGATTCCACTTAAGTAGCCTGCTGATGATTGATGAAGAGTAAATTTCTGGATACAGGCAAGCTAACTGAAAGAGCTTGCAGCCTTCATAAGAGACCATTTGAGCTGCAGATCGTAATGCTCTTAGAAAGGCATAATTCGAATATAGAGGAGAACTAAGCGCCAAAGTCAGAAAGGTATAATTTGTTACCAAATACTGTTCTTAGTTATCACGAGACTGCTAGACAACAATTAAGCACACATTTCCTTCCTAAAGTCGGGCTCGACAGATATGACTCGCATGCAACGGTCTGCACAGAAATAAAGTCGGTTTTTCAGACGTGTTTCTTTGACTGTCATACAAATTGAAGAGAGCAAGTAGATAGAAATGACATAGAGAGACCTTGGATCCCACCCTCATCTCAATTTGAATACTAAATCCAACTTACCTCTGACCAATTCCAAAAACATGGAACCGAAAAGAATAGCAGGATATTAGTAGTTACATACTAATATTAGGCTCCTAAGAGTTTATAAATGAAATCAATATGAAAACAGCAACACAGAAACGAAAGGCGTTTCTTCTGATTTCAAAAGTCAGGGGGTCTAAAGAAAGACCGACAGAAAGGGATTTTCTGCAAGCTATAGAAATCATAATCTCTAATGCACAAGTTCCCAACACTGTACAAATTCCTCCTGGGGCAAAGCACAAGGAAACTATAGCCCTCTAAGGGTTCAAAATACTAATAACTAACCTATGTATAGCTCTGCCAAGTTAATTGTGTGACTTCATTGCAGATTTGATCCTATATAATCACTGTCAGGGTAACTGATGGCCACTGCACATTCATTCAAGGTAAAAGATTGTTTGTTCCGTAGCTTGCTTCTATTTTCTCCATGTAAAACGAAAGGTTTCAGAAGAAGTAATGCATGCAGCCTAAAGATCATACCAATCACCTGGAATCTGACACAATGGGTTGTGTTCGACTTTCATTTCACCAATTTACCGACTGATCAAGGGTAACTCTAAGACCAGTCTCAATAAATTGAAATCTCCATTGTGTCGTTAAATCTGGATACTAAACAGCACAATGGACTTACAGAAGTTGCCCAACGATGAAGGTGCTCACCTCCACCAACCACAAGGACAACATAGTGGCCGACCAAAAGGACCGATATCGAGGGAACAGAACAAGTAGAGAAAGAAAAAAGTCTTAGGATTATAACTAGAAAGAGAACCTATGTAATTCACCAAGAACACATGTTATTTTCCCAATAAACTTCTGTCATGAATTTTCCCTTCTTCTTTTCTTTATCTTGAACAGACTGCTACATGCAAAGATTGTTAGCTATCTACAGAGAGCGTTACCTCTGAATGCCCAATAACATGACCAATCTCATCCTGCATTCAACAGAAATGTAGAAAGCGGCTTACTAGTGGACATCTAATCTCAATCCCCAGTTATAAAGTGTCCATAGCAAATAAAGAAACACATTAATTGGTGGCATTATGTTTAACCATGAACTTGCAAGCAATATTTTCATTTCCCATGTCATCTGGCAGAAAATCTCGCATAGGGCACCAGATTGATCTAATTTCACACAACAGCTAGAAAACAAGCAGCCAAACAGATTGAAGCAATAACACTTTGAACCATTACCAAGATAGGATCACATGCCTTACACATTCCTTCGACGCATCCACGTTAGCATCTGGCTTGCATTTTCGCGTCTTGACAGAATACTCCGACAGGTATATGAGCAACATCCTGGCCATTTTTCATGCCACAGACACAACTCCAAATGTCAATTAACGCAAACTAAAGGACTCCATAAGAGCCAATCAACCTTGCTTGTTCACTAGTGAATTAACAACCCTACATTACCCGAATATATGTATCAGCTAAGCAGGAGATTTGTGGATCGTTATCACAGGCGGCCTTCACAGCGTTTGCATGTAATCAGTGGAATTCTCCTCCACCTCTACGATTTCAGCGACGATCGCCGACTCTCTCCCACTCTTAACAAACCGAAACCAGTCAAAATTCCCACAGTTCAGAACATCGATCGACTGGAAAGGGTCAAACAAGTGAAAACGAGACTTGAACGTATGAAATTCTGCAATCGGTTAACGCGATTGGATGAAAACCGAAATTTACTTACGGCGCCGCTGGGAACCGCCATGTTGAGGACGATACGAGTGCAGTTGATCTCTTCGAAATCGGAGCCTTACTCGCACCGCTAGGCCTTGGATTTGGAAAGGATTTCCACTGCGGCGGCGAAGAAGCTCGAAACAACGAGAATCAAACAGAATAAGGAAGGGATGCAGAGAGCACAGTGTTCCATTTCTGTGGGGAGAGCGATTGAAGGTTTTGCCGGGAGGAACTGAGATTGTGGGCACTTTTGGTTGGGGTACAAAGTGGGGTTTAGACAAACCGCCAAAGGGCTTGGCGGGATTTTTTTTTTGTTTTTTTTTTGTCATACTTGGCGGGATTTAATTAGAGCAATGGTGATTATAAATATTGGAATATTATAATGATTGTGTTTAAACTTTAAACTTATGATTAGCTACATCAGGCGACACCAATACGTTTTATTTAGCAGTTTTACAGCAATTTAGAAATCAAGAAGAATACGTTGTGGAGTAACACGACATCTAGATGTCACTTAGGCATAATTATATTGAGTTACCTTGTAAATATCAAGAGGGAAATCAAAGGCAAAATACTTCGGGTACTATTTAAGTTTGAAATCAGGTAGACATATCACTTAAGTTTGAATATGGCGTCGGGTACTATTAAAGTCGCCAAAATGTGCATCCATCTACTTTTCTATCAAACACGAACTTTTAATTACTTTTTGGTACCCAAAACTCTTAAAAACATTCAAAACTATTTCAACAAGTTTTATCTAATATAAAAATTAGAAAACATTCTAAATATATTATTACTAGAATGGCTAATCAAAACTTTCCAATAAAATAGATAAATTAGTAAAAATAATAAATGAATATCAAGAATAATAATAAATATACTAGAATGCAATAGTAAATATTTAAAATTAATAGTATATTATCTATTTAAACCCCCCTAATTCAATTAAAAGCACCATTGGAAACAGTTAAAATAGAACCTAATCGATCATCAATACATCAAAACCAAACAAAGATAAATGGAACACAATCAAAAAGAATTAAACATATTCCAATAATTGAAAAAAGACTATATGAAGAAAATTAGAATTAGTAATTTTAACTAATATGGAACATATACAATATAATATTAGAAAATTGAACTAATGATAATTGAAAATACTTAATAATAATCAATTCTAAATTTTTTATTCAAAAATTGGTTTGATATCAAGTATTGAAAAGAGGATCCCAACTAAAAAATAAAATATTTTCATAAGTTTAAATGATTTTTTACAATAAGAAAAGTAGAAGAATCACTTATGAAATTTAAAAAATAAAATATTTCAAGAATATTTTGTTAACTTTAACGAAATGCACTTAGCATTAAACTTAACTCGTACCGGGTGCACATATAATAGAGTTCAGTGATACGCGATGCCCTATTCTTATTTAAGTGGTATAACTCCCGCAATTCTCATACGTTAGTGGTATCGATGTACTCTACCCGAGAAATCAACATCACTTACAAACGTAACTCTATCATCTAAATTATTAGTTTCAATAGCTCAAGGACTTTATGAGCTATTGAGCTCTGATGATATCAACTTGCAAGCTATTTTTCTTGTTGTTAAGTGTTAAATAAATTATAAATCATTAAAATTGAAATAAGGAATGTTGTAAATTGTTATTTCACTCAAATTTGGGATTCCACTTAACTAATCAACGGATGAATATCTCAAGTCATTAAATCCAACTCATCACGAATTCGTAAATGTTATCCAATGGTCACCCCTAATTCATGAATCAAAATAAAAAAATTCAAGCATATACTGATAACTGATAAATGAGATAGATACTACTCAATATCGAGAAAAACATGAGTGCATGCATCAAGCAAAAGCTCTATCACCACACATACAAAATCCATATGCATGTGCCCAGAAACAAAAGGAAAAAATACAGCAAAACATATGAAACTTCAGAAACTAGATAGGTAGTATCAATTCTATGATCGATGCAAGCTAATTATAAGCTTTTGGCATCAATCCTTGTGAATAAAGTCGCCGGTCGATCGGTCGACGAAACCCATTATATTGTTGCATGGGCCAAAACTCAGAAGAAAGAATAAGCCTCATATCTAAACGCACACAGAGTGTTGTTGATTCGGGCCCCGACCCGATCCGGACAACTACTCATCACCTTCTTCGTAGCATGTTGCAAGCACAAGCGGCAGAGCGGGAGATAGTCTATGTCGTAACAGTATGCCACTGCATGGAGCGTCGTGGTGGCGTTGACGCTGCACTGATTCGTCCTCCCGCCACGCCTCGGATCCCTCGTTATCAAAGTGGTTGCCATTTTGCTAACGCATGGAGTCATGCCGGCGTCCACATTGCCGTTGCACACGTACAATGGAGGGGCGGCGTCCTCCGCGTTCGCACCGTCGAACGCTATCATGATTCCGATTAGGATAGTGAGGACGGCGATGGAAGAAGCTGCCATTGATATATATGGTTTTGAATGATTGATTGATGAGTGCTATTTCTTAACTGGGTTGTTTGTATTGGTGGGCTCGGAGGGTGCCCTATATATATATATATACACGCAAACAATTGATGAGTAGAGTCATACGTTAAGGAAGAAGCGTTTGCTAATTACTAATTAGAGAGTAAGTTAGTCCTAATACCAACAAACCAATGGATCGGGTAGTGTGGGACAAACGAAACATGCATGGATTAGTTTAATCATTAATGGAGCCTGGATCAGTTGGTGCTTTCTCGCCGCGGTTTATTCTCAATTTCGCCACCTATGTATTGTCGTCTCCGGTGGCCGTCTCGATAATGGACACGCACGTGATTATTTATATTTGTTTGCGAGTGATAACAATAAGGTGAAGAAGAGTCAGGAAAACCTGCTGCTTATAATGTCTCTCACACAATGTAGTAGTATAGTGCGTTACAAACCCAACAGAAAAATTAAGGTTATCGATCTGGTTGAGTTGCGGACTAGATCGCTCTTTTTAAGACGTTCGTGGAACTACCTCGTATTGCGCACAGCAGACTATCAATCGGTCGCCTCCAGGATAAAACATTCATTCTAATTTTATTGCTCATCGGTTTTGTGCGAAAAACCGGAGCTCTATGAATTCACTCTCTCTCATGTTTCTGCATTTTTTAGGTGTGTTTAGAGGGTCTGGGGTGTCTCCTATTTATAGGAGCAGAAAACCCAGAATATTCCCTCTTTCTTTGGGAATAAGTCATATTTTAATTAGGGAGATAATTACTCCCATAATTAAAATATAATCTATTAAGATAATTATTCCTAATTATCTTCATAATATTCTTTTTATTAATTATCCATCTTATTTAAGTATTATGGGAAAATACTGGATAATTAATTAGAAATTTCATTTATAGCTTTTCAAGGCTATTCATCCCAACAATCCCCCACTTGAATAGTTTTAAAACTATCTCTGAGCATCAACAGTTCCATAAGATCGGGCATAAGCTAAGGTATCACGAAGATTTGAACCTTAGCGTAGTGGTTACACTTTCGATTTCATAAGGGTGACTCGTAGTCTTGAACCCTATCTCAGACAATGTAGCACACCGGATCCTTTCATTGAGTGATATTCTCTCATAGGTCATGCGTTTATGGTCATGCACGTTATCCCGGTTTAGTGAACGCTCTAGCAACTTTGTGCCTCCAAAGTTTCATAGGGAGCGACCCCACTCCCACATTCACATAGGTGAGTCTATCAGAAGTACCCCCAAAGTAAAGTACTTCACTCCACATAGAGTATACATCTCAGTAACAGTTTAACTCAACCTCTAAGGCTTTGGGATTCATGCTTCACTATGCATGAACTTTTCGCATACTACTCATGACTTGTTATTACCCATTGAACCCATTTCTTGGGATCTCCAATCTATTGGGTCGGGTTACCATCACTTGTAGTCCGTGGTTCGGTAGGCATACGTCTCATACCCTTGGCGGTACTTTGGACTTTCTCTCTAGATAATCCTTTCGTCAAAGGATCAGCTAGATTCTATTAGGACCTTACAGGATCCACCCTCATTGCTCCTATCGTTAGAAGTTCTCTTACAGTACTGTGCTTACGATGAATTTGTCGTCTCTTTTCGTTATAGAACTGGTTCCCTTCTTTAGTAATAGTTGCGGTGCTATCACAATGAATCAACTACCGGAGGGATCGGTCTTTCCCATAAGGGAATCTGTAGTAATAACCCTCTCAATCAACTTTTCTCTTTACTAGCCATTGCTAGCTCTATCATTTCTGATTTCTTAGTTGATTGAGCGAGGGTCATTTACTTCTTAGTATTCCAAGACACAACACTTCCAGTGATGTTTAAAACATGTCCACTGGATGCCTTGGAGTCTTCTATAGGGTATTCTCGTCCGCATCAATATACCCTACCAATACTGTACGAAACCGTTGATAACTTATATCAATGTCTACTGTTCTCTTAAGGTGTCTCATAACCCCTTTCAATAGCATTTCAATGCTTCATACTAGGACAATCAATAATCCTGCCAAGTACCCCCCACTAAATCGAGTATCATGTTTATCAGCTGCCTCCTGCAGACTGTAAATGCTAGTATATTCTAACTTTCTTACACCGTCTTAGGTGTTCTTTAAATATTTATACGAGCATCATCAAACATGTATGCAGCTGTACATCTTGTATTTTTCTAGTTATTAGGATCTCACTCAACATGGTTTTTCACATTTATTCATGTCATGAGTCTTTGCAACAAAGATCAACATGTCTTTTATAGTGCAAGTGTCGTTCTCAAGTTAGTAACAAATGCACTTAACTAATCAACGGATGAATATCTCAAGTCATTAAATCCAACTCATCACGAATTCGTAAATGTTATCCAATGGTCACCCCTAATTCATGAATCAAAATAAAAAAATTCAAGCATATACTGATAACTGATAAATGAAATAGATACTACTCAATATCGAGAAAAACATGAGTGCATCAAGCAAAAGCTCTATCACCACACATACAAAATCCATATGCATGTGCCCAGAAACAAAAGGAAAAAAATACAGCAAAACACAGAAACTTCAGAAACTAGATAGGTAGTATCAATTTTATGATCGATGCAAGCTAATTATAAGCTTTTGGCATCAATCCTTGTGAATAAAGTCGCCGGTCGATCGGTCGACGAAACCCATTAATTGTTGCATGGGCCAAAACTCAGAAGAAAGAATAAGCCTCGTATCTAAACGCACACAGAGTGTTGTTGATTCTGGCCCCGACCCGATCCGGACAACTGCTCATCACCTTCTTCGTAGCATGTTGCAAGCACAAGCGGCAGAGCGGGAGATAGTCTATGTCGTAACAGTATGCCACTGCATGGAGCGTCGTGGTGGCGTTGACGCTGCACTGATTCGTCCTCCCGCCGCGCCTCGGATCCCTCGTTATCAAAGTGGTTGCCATTTTGCTAACGCATGGAGTCATGCCGGCGTCCACATTGCCGTTGCACACGTACAATGGAGGGGCGGCGTCCTCGGCGTTCGCGCCGTCGAACGGCGTCGTCGCTATCATGATTCCGATTAGGATAGTGAGGACGGCGATGGAAGAAGCTGCCATTGATATATATGGTTTTGAATGATTGATTGAGTGCTATCTATCTCTTAACTGGGTTGTTTGTATTGGTGGGCTCGGAGGGTGCCCTATATATACACACAAACAATTGATGATCAGTAGAGCCGTACGTTAAGGAAGAAGCGTTTGCTAATTACTAATTAGAGAGTAAGTTAGTCCTAATACCTACAAACCAATGGATCGGGTAGTGTGGGACAAACGAAACATGCATGGATTAGTTTAATCATGCATTAATGGAGCCTGGATCCGTTAGTGCTTTCTCGCTGCGGTTTATTCTCAATTTCGCCACCTATGTATTGTCGTCTCCGGTGGCCGTCTCGATAATGGACACGCACGTGATTATTTATATTTGTTTGCGAGTGATAACAAAGAGGGGAAAGGTATCAGGAAACCTGCTGCTTATAATGTCTCTCACAGACTCACACAATGTACGTAGTGGTATAGTGTAAGTATCATAATGTAATATCTGTTTACTTAGTGTACTAGTTTGTTATTTGGATTGACAGGTTTGATAAATAATGCAGAGTTTAAACAGTGTAGAATTTCATTTTAGTGAAATGAAATTGAGTAGGATCCATGATGGCTGTTCTGTTGGTGCTTTTGCAGAACCTGAAACTTATTATGAAGCTCAGCAGGTACGAATCATATCAGAGTCAGACACATGCAGTCACTCCACTGTGGTATGAAACAGGCTGCGGGCTGCCCGTGAACGGAATCACAAGTTAACTCAAATCTAGTTGGTGACTGGTTATGTTCAGTCTAAAACTGATTCATCTTTGTTTACCAAACGTGATTAAAGCTTTGATCTTACTTAAATCCGCTTCGACTGGCTTGAAATATATCAGTTTTGTTTTTCAAGACTAAACTTTTCTTAAGCAAAAGCAAAGCCAAATGCAAACACAAAACGATCAATCGCACACCATTCCATATAACTCATCCACCACCTAGAAACAAACCTCCTATCTTCCAAGTTCAACGACCATACCCCGTTCCAGTCTCTACAACTAGCAAAAAAGCTCCAAAAAAAGACAAAACAATAAAACAAAGGTGGAGGAAACGAAACAAATTCCCCAATCGCAATTGATCTGAAGTACTGCCTCTTGCCAAAATATCAGATAGCCTAGCCTTTGCTCATCATGCAGCAGCTCCTGCTCCCTAATTGAGAAGGGTCTGGTCGAAGTGCCATACACCTGATGATCAACAAAAACCCAGAATGTCAGTTCTAAATACAGATATCTATGGCAGAAAGCAACAATGGTGAAGATGTTTGTTAGGAAGCATACCATGTCCCTTCCCAATCCTCCTCAGTTGGGCAACATATTCAGAGATCATTTTGATCGCCTCAACCTACAAAGAGTACCTCAAGTTCAGGCATTGATGCTGGAAGCCAAGGAAAACCATTTGTGCCAGTGTGTTAGAAGAGTGGCATACCTGCTCAGCCAAGAACTCGCCTTCAACAAAATCAGTCAATTGCACATCGTTAGCCCGCTCAGCTACCTGTAGCAATAAAAAATAGGTGAGATGAATCCAAAGATGTAACCCTTCATTCAGACTAAACGAAACCCTTTCGATAATAATACGCTGAAGGGCACACAGGGACGGGGGGAAAAGAATAGAAGTGTCTTACGCTGTGCAAATTCAGGAGCTTCTCATTTACTAGTTTCTCCAGGGACAGGGCGAGTTCCATTGCTGAATTACAGAAAGATTGTTACTTAGTTCCATTTATTTCACAAAAGTTAAATTTGAAAGTAAACAGCTTTCCTCTATAATTATATCGAATTCAAGCAGAAAATGTACAAGCGTCACCCCAGACCCAAAAGGTCGAAACCAACTACATACCATAGAGAGCATCGCCTTTCTCAGCATGGTCAAACTCAGATAGGGGCATCAAAATGGATTGCAGCTTCACTTTCCCGCCACGTTTGTTCTACGAAACAAAGCAAAATACCAAAATGAAACGTACAGCCAAGTGTGCTTAAGTGTGCAAAACAAGCAGTCCCTTATCAGGACAATGGAAATCAGGGGATCGAGTATACCTGGTACTCCATCAATTTCTCAGCATGCTCCCTTTCCTCTACGCTTGATTCCTTGAAGAACCTGTCACCAAATCATAGTTAGCTAAAGACTAGTCTAAGTGACTGGAAAGATAACTTAATTGAGACAGGGGAGATTGGAAAAAACGGAAAAGATTTATACTTGGCCAAACCCTTGAGAGCAACATTGTCTCTGTCAAAATAGGCGTACATGGCATGGTAGACATAGGAGACATTGTACTCCACGCTGTCAATACGAAAGTGACATCAATTAACCAAATGATTAGTCAGCAATAACAGAGTACTATCACCACAACCCACAAAAGATAACACAGTACAATCTCCAGAATCGCACCCTAAACAGCCTGTGTACGAATCAAAGCCCCTCCACAGGCAATTAGATATACAGGCCAGATAATAATCGACAAAGGAAAGCTAAAAAGCAAGACGACATAACTACAAAGGGCACACGAAAATCTCGTCTAATCACCAACACCATCCATTCAACCAATCAACAGAATAGTGGTAATATCGCGAAAATAGCCATCGTGACAAAGAAAAACTCGCAACAGTATTTAATAAGTCGGTACTTCTCACAAACACCTCAAAGGCATAAGTAATGAAAGGGAAAATGAGAAGAGGCTTGTTAAAGGAAAGGGAAGAAGGCGTTATACTTGATCTGTTCGTTGATGGCCGCTTCACAGTCATCAACGAACTTATGCCTAGCGAGTGAAGCGTTGGGAGTTGTAGGCACCAGATCGAGCTCCTTCTTCACCTCTTCGAAGGGCTGGAACACAACCCCAGTCAGAGGCTTGTCGTTGGCCGCCCTGCACACCAACGCCGAAGACGAGGAGCCAGTCTTCAAACGCAGAACCGAAGGGGAGGTGGAGGAAACAGAGGGAAACAGATTGTTGTCTCCCGCTCGGGAGGCCAGGATGGAAGAGAAGGCCGGCGAAATCTTGAGCGCCATAGCTTCTGAAACAGAGCGTGAAATCGGAGAGAATATGGGGGTGGGTTTGAAGGAAAGACGGACAGTATTTCAGTGAGAAAATGTTGAGGGGAAAAGGTTGGGAAGGGACGAAGATGGAGAGGAGAGGAGAGGCGGAGAGGATTGGTTGTGCTTGTGTGGCAGAGAAGACGGGAGAAAGCGAAGATATATAGGAGGAAGGGATTGGGCCGTTGGATGCTTGGCCCATGTGGACGGTAGGGATTGAGTGCTGGTGGTGGAGCGTGTGGCAGGCTCGTGGCCAGCAAATATCTCGAAACGGCAGGTTTTGGGACTGTGGCTTTCACGTGCCCTAGTGACCTTTTTTGTCTTCTTCCTGTTTTGGCTTTTATTTACCTATATTAGTTTTTTTTTTTACTCTTACTCATTTTGACAGAAGAAGATGAACACGATCTCATGGGTTATCACTTATCAGTAGTTGTGAAATTTCTTTTTTGAAATACTATTTTTTTATTTATAAATATGAGGATGTTTTTCCTTAAGTAAAGTAACCATAACAATATTACAGTTCGAATGTAACAACAAAAAAAGAAAAACAGACAGTCTTTCAATTCAAAACTTATAAGAATCCCAATACTATTTGTGTAAGCAAAATCCTGTGGGCATCTCTATTGCATTCCCTCTTTGCAAAAGCTCATTTCGCTTTACCATTTCGCCAAGTCTCAACTCTCGTCATTGCTTCGGTTTGCTGTAATAGATGACTTGGTTGGACCAGTTGAGTTTGAAAATCACATCAATGGAGTCTGTCTCGACAACTGTTAGAAGTTATAAGTTTATGTAGCTAAATGTAATTAGTAAATCTTTTAATTAATTACATTTAGAGCCTTAGTCAGATTAGGGCGGCTAGGTATATAGGTTGGCAGCCGCCTCTTTTGTACAGAGAACTCAGAACTCAATTCTACAAGTTATACGATTGACTCTGAGAGGTTGGTCCTCTCCGTGGATTAGTCTCAACAATACTCGTTGAGGATACCACGTTAATTCGGTGTTGTTCTTTCTCATTGAGTTTGGTTTACATGGTATCAGAGCCTGGGTGAATTGATTCGAGAGGAATCTCGATTGCGCAGTCAGGCCAAATTGGATTTTCAATCCACGGATCCCGCTCTAGCCTTTGCGACTGGTACTCTTGTCTCTAGTGCCTCGGCCTCTCTTCCGGCCTCTGCCTTTGCTGTTGGTTCGGAGCGTCCTCGTTTTCAGCGTTCAGCTAGTGGGGTAGTTATTTGTTACTACTGCAAAGAACCTGGCCATGTTCAGCTTCATTGTCCGAAGAGGAACGCTTGCAATTACTGCAAGGCGACTGGCCATAAGATTGGCGCCTGTCCCATTCTTGCTAGACGGGGGCGTGCTCGTTCCTCTCCTGGGTCTACTTCACGGGGCTCGTCGACTGGCTCTGCTTATGCTGCCTCCATTGCTCCTTCACCAGCGCCTCCTTTTACTCAGGATGCAATACGCCAGATGCTTCAGGAGGTTGTCAGGGATGCTCTCCCTTCTGCATTAGGTTCTGTCTTTACTGCTGGTACGCCATCTTGTTCCTCTCCTACTTGGCATCTAGACTCTGCGGCTTTTAACCATATGACTAGTTCTCGTTCTTGTTTTAGTCAACTGCGGCCTTCTAGTTCTATACAGTTACAGGTTGCTGATGGTACTCGTTTACCGGCACAAGGCATTGGGGTAGCTAGTGGTCTGGGTGTATCTCTCCCGGACACACTTTATGTGCCTCGATTAGTGCCTAACCTTGTCTCCGTTGGTCAGTTGGCAGAGAATGGATGTCGTATCATCTTTGATGCTACTGGTTGCATTGTGCAGGATCGGAGAACGGGGAAGGAGATAGGCCAAGGGACTAGGAGGGGTCGTGTGTACACTCTAGATAATACGCCCCTGGGGGTGTATGTTTATCAAAGTCACGCAGCAAACGACTCAATCGAAGAAACGATTGAGCTCGAATTAAGAACAACGCGTTCTTAATACGAACTTGGATAAAACGGAACCAACGGACAATTCCACACCTGGGGAAAGCTCGTATGGTATAAAAGGGTAGCTGCTCGACCACGATTGAAGAGGATATTCAATCGATACAAAGCTCACAAGTTTGGAATCCACCAAACTCAAACAAGTCGCAACTTGCACAAAACCAAAGGTTTGTTTTTCGATTAATCAAAGTCTGAGTTTTACAACGAAATAGAAAGCTTAAATAGTCCTAGCTAGGGTTACACACGTCCCATAAACTCCTAATTACAGTCTAACACGAAAAGGAATTAAAAAACCTACCAAAACAGTGAAATCCTAACTAAACAAGAAAAAGAAATCTGCCTTTAGCTCCAAGTAACCAAACAGCTTTGATGCCATCTTTGAGCCTCTTGATCAAAGCCTTCCAGGTAAGCTTCCAATCATCCAATGCCATGTCTTTGTAGTAGAACATACCTACTCTCATGTGGTATAAGCCTCTGGACTCGAATCTCATCCATGCTTCTGGAATGGAGCTCCAAAGTAGGCTTCTTGAACACAGTTTTTGCCTTAACCAAATTCTGGCAGTTTTCCAGTTTTGAGGTAGCAACTTTGAGGCCTTGGAAAACAACCTTAATGACATCATCTGGATCCACAAAGCATACCATTTGAAAGATGGAAACTTTATCTGCAATATAAACCCTTAACATTGAATTTACACTAAGCCAATTGAGAGAACCATGCCTCCAAAGTATGTACCCTGAACACGGATTTTGACTTAGCCAAATTCTGCCCTTCTTCTTCCCAACTTTGATAGCTTCTTTGTCAAGTAATAAAAACGTGTAGAGTTGTCCAATTAGGATCATATCAGGCTCCCCCTCTTCAAAAAGCTTTGCCCTCAAAGCTTGATCATTCTTTTTGTCAAAAGCTTCACAGAATTGATCCCAAATTGGATCGAAAGTGGGCTGCTCAAACACAATTTTCGGCATAGCTATGGCAGCTTCTCTACACATCATGCCCCATTCGATGGCGCTTTCCTCAACCCACACTGTCTCCTCGTCATCAGAAAGGAATATCTGGCCTTTGTTGACAAGAACCAGCTCCGCCAAGTGATCTGGCAATTTCCCAGAATGTCGCAACTTTGCGGCGAACAGCGACCCTTGCCCAGAATATGAATTCGGACAATCCAAGCTGCCATTCCTCAATTCACGGCTCGCGGGAGCTTTCTCCATCACAGAATCGAACTTCCCATCCATCTTTGCGCTTCGAATACCCCTGGGAAGTGACGAATCGTCCACTGCAATTTTCCAACTGTTGGCGTTTTCAAATTGTGCCGAACCCAGTTCATCCGATTCCAAATTGGGGATTCTGAACTGAGAAATCTTTGAGATGAATTGAGCATCCGTACGCGTTCGATGATCATCTAGGAACTTCCCCGCATCATTGGATTGGATCGAATCTCTCTCCAACTCTCCGACGAGATACCCAGTTTTGGAGTCAAACTGCGGCACCGTCAGAGGCAAACAACCAACCTCGTGATTCTTCATTCGGGCTCGTTCTGGATGGATTTTATCAACCTTAAACATTCCTGGGTCTTCATTGAATGTGTTGATGAAGACCTCTTGCTTTGAATCATCCCCATACAGCACGACGATATCATCAATTTCGGAACTCTGTTCAGCCAAAAACTGGCAGAGCTTCTGAGTTCCTGTCAATGGAGGAATGCGATCGCCTACAGTCTGTTCAGGCACTTCCTGTTGACTTTTAGTCATTCCTTCCACCTCTGGGTAGACTTCTGAAGTAATTTCTTGCGTCGAATCTCTTGCAAGTGCCACGACGCCGTCGACATAATACACACTCTGTTTTATCGGAGAAGAACAGAGTCGGCTTGCTCCTGCTTCTTTCTCCACCTTCGACCCACTCGAATGCCCTCTCTCCGCTACCCAGATCAGCTCCAAGCTCCTATCTTTCACGTCCAGGGCCTTATTGGTTCTCGTTGGAACGCAATTATCACAGTTCATCACTGAATTCGAATTATGCACCGCGGAGAGTTGCGGTGACACGATGTTGTTTGTCCGCAACTTCAGCTCATCAATTCGACGTTGAATTCTGTCAAATTTAGGCTGGAAAGTCGCTTTAATGGCTTCGATCACCATCTTTTTCAATTCCTCTTCGTTGATTTGTTGAGTTCCCATGATTTTCTCTTTGAATTGGACGCCAACGAATAAAAATAAAACAAAACAGAACTGGTCTTCTCTGTTTTGCGACGAGTCCGGAACTCGTACGAAACAACACACGTCTTCTTCCTCGCCCTTGTGTAGAACGGGGCTCTGATACCACTTAATACGCCCCTGGGGGGTGTATGTTTATCAAAGTCACGCAGCAAACGACTCAATCGAAGAAACGATTGAGCTCGAATTAAGAACAACGCGTTCTTAATACGAACTTGGATAAAACGGAACCAACGGACAATTCCACACCTGGGGAAAGCTCGTATGGTATAAAAGGGTAGCTGCTCGACCACGATTGAAGAGGATATTCAATCGATACAAAGCTCACAAGTTTGGAATCCACCAAACTCAAACAAGTCGCAACTTGCACAAAACCAAAGGTTTGTTTTTCGATTAATCAAAGTCTGAGTTTTACAACGAAATAGAAAGCTTAAATAGTCCTAGCTAGGGTTACACACGTCCCATAAACTCCTAATTACAGTCTAACACGAAAAGGAATTAAAAAACCTACCAAAACAGTGAAATCCTAACTAAACAAGAAAAAGAAATCTGCCTTTAGCTCCAAGTAACCAAACAGCTTTGATGCCATCTTTGAGCCTCTCGATCAAAGCCTTCCAGGTAAGCTTCCAATCATCCAATGCCATGTCTTTGTAGTAGAACATACCTACTCTCATGTGGTATAAGCCTCTGGACTCGAATCTCATCCATGCTTCTGGAATGGAGCTCCAAAGTAGGCTTCTTGAACACAGTTTTTGCCTTAACCAAATTCTGGCAGTTTTCCAGTTTTGAGGTAGCAACTTTGAGGCCTTGGAAAACAACCTTAATGACATCATCTGGATCCACAAAGCATACCATTTGAAAGATGGAAAATTTATCTGCAATATAAACCCTTAACATTGAATTTCCACTAAGCCAATTGAGAGAACCATGCCTCCAAAGTATGTACCCTGAACACGGATTTTGACTTAGCCAAATTCTGCCCTTCTTCTTCCCAACTTCGATAGCTTCTTTGTCAAGTAATAAAAACGTGTAGAGTTGTCCATTTAGGATCATATCACTAGACGCCTATGATGGACTGGAGGGTGGCGTTGGTGTGCGTGCGGATGAGGAGAAGAAGTTGGATGTTGTGGATCGAGCTACAGATAGGTCTTTAGTTGGTTATTCTGTTAAGTTGTCGAATTGGGATTTGTGGCATCGTCGTTTGGGTCATCCCCATTCTGCTCGATTGATTGAGATGTTTAAGAATAAGTTGTTATCTGGCACTTTTACTTCGGATTCGGATAGTACTTGCACCTATTGTTTGGAAGCAAAATTATCTCAACATTCCTTTAGTTCGAGCACTACAATTTATTCAGATCCATTTGATTTAGTGCACACAGATTTATGGGGGCCTTCTCCTACTACATCTCGCATGGGGTTTCGATACTTTGCTTTATTTATCGACCATAAGACCCGTTTTGCCTGGGTCTATTTTCTCCGTCAGAAATCAGACTTGCTTGATGTGGCCAAGGAGTTTATTCAGATGATTCGTACCCAGTTTGGGAAGGTTATTAAGGTTCTTCGTTCTGATCCAGGAGGGGAATTCTCTTCTGGTCCATTACAGGCAGTCTTTAAAGCTCACGGTATTCTTCCGCAGCAGTCGTGTCCTGGAGTTTCGCAGCAAAATGGCCTCGTAGAACGCAAACATATGCATGTCTTGGAGCTGACTCGGGCAATTCTTTTTCAGTCCCATATACCTTCAGGATTCTGGGTTGAGGCAGTTCATACGATTGTGTATTTGATTAATCGTCAACCTACTCGTGTTCTCTCCCATCGCAGTTCGTATGAGCTTCTCTATTCGCGTCAGCCTGACTATTCCTCACTTCGTGTTTTTGGCTGCGTTTGCTACGTTCTGCTCCCTCGTCGTGAGCGGCATAAGCTAGCTCCTAAGGCTATTCGGTGTGTCTTTGTGGGATACAGCGATAAACACAAAGGATATGTGTGTTATGATGTGGCTAATCGAAGGGTTCGAATTTCATGTCATGTTGCATTCTTGGAGCATCTCTCATACTACCCGGTTTCAGATTCTTCTACTCGACAAGACCTTGATTTTCTTCGCCCTCCGCTCGTCTTCTTGGATCCGCCATCTCCTTTTGGTGATGAGGGTCCATCTGATTTAGATTCTGGGTAGGGGTCGACATCGATGGATAATGGATCCTCACACTCCTCTTTGAGTTCATCGGCCTCTTTCTTGTCACCTCCACGCACTCCTTCCACCTTGCTCTCGTCGAGCTCCTCTAGCTTTGACTCTTCAGCTTCATCGAGTTCATCATCATCTTCAGCCTCGCATGAAGTGGTTTCCCCAGTTCTGAACGAAGACCCTCCTCCTCTTCGTCGTTCCCTATGGGCCACAAAGGGTTGCCCTCCACCTCGTATGTCAGACTTTGTGGTTTTTTCCACCTCTCCTATTCCTGTTCCAGCTACTTACAAGCAAGCTCATGGTCATGCCCAGTGGGACGAGGCAATGGCAGTAGAAACTCGAGCTCTCGAAGCGAATCATACTTGGGATGTGGTGCCCCGGCCAAAGGATCATCCGGTTATTGGTTCAAAATGGGTCTATGCTCTGAAAATGCTTCCTGATGGTTCGGTTGAGAGGTTTAAGGCGCGGGTTGTGGCTCAAGGATTTCGCCAGGAGTTTGGTATTGATTATGGTGAGACCTTTGCCCCCGTAGCGAAGATGCAGACTGTTCGTACTCTTCTTGCTGTAGCCGCCATGAAGGGATGGGAGTTGAAGCAGTTGGATGTTAAAAATGCCTTCTTACATGGTGACTTAAAAGAGACTATCTATATGGAGTGTCCTCCTGGCTATAATAATGGTGACAAGTCCAAGGTTTGTCTTCTGCGTCGATCACTTTATGGGTTAAAGCAAGCTCCCCGTGCCTGGTTTGAAAAATTTCATAGCACAATCTTGCAGGCTGGTTTGCAGCAGAGTGATAGTGATCCGTCCTTGTTTCTTCGACGGTCGTCGCACGGTTTGACAGTTTTGTTGATCTATGTTGATGACATGGTCATTAGTGGGGATGATACTCTTGGCATTCAAACTCTTACCAAGGATCTTCGTGCAGCTTTTAATCTTAAAGAACTTGGTGATCTGTCATATTTTCTGGGGCTAGAGATTCATCGGTCACCCACTGGTTTGTTTGTCTCGCAGCAAAAATACATTGTGGATCTTCTGGAAACAGCTCAGATGGATACTTGTCAGCCATGCTCTACACCTATGGAACAAAATTTGAAGCTCTGTCGTGATGATGGTGATCTATTGCCAGATGGTTCCCTGTATCGCAGTATAGTTGGAAGTCTGATTTATTTGAATCATACTCGTCCTGATATCATATATGCTGTACAGGTTGTGAGTCAATTTATGTCTGCTCCACGTTCCTCTCACCTAGTTCAAGTTATGCGTATTCTGCGTTATCTGAAGGGCACGCAGGATGTGGGGTTGTTCTTTCCTTCAGAGGGTGAGTCCGTTCTTGAAGCTTATGCTGATGCTGATTTTGCTGGCTGCTTGGATACTCGTCGGTCTACTTCAGAATGGTGTGTGAAAATTGGTTCCTCTTTCATCTCGTGGAGGTGTAAGAAGCAAGAGCGTGTTTCTAAATCGTCGACAGAGGCCGAGTATCGATCGATGTCTGAAGTCACCTCTGAGCTCGTGTGGCTTCATCGGTTGCTCTCCGAGCTTGGGATAGTTTGTCCGGCTCCTATGCGACTTTATGCAGATAACACTAGTGCTATCAAGATTGCTACAAATCCTGTTCTCCATGATCGTACGAAGCACATTGAAGTTCATGTTCACTATATTCGTCAGCTGGTTGAGGAAGGGCGTTTGGCGTTATCATACATAACTTCTGAGGATCAGACTGCTGATCTGCTGACTAAGGCTGTTGCTACATCTCGTCACTGGTTTCTAGCATACAAATTGATGTTGCGTAAGCACCATCAATTTGAGGGAGGATGTTAGAAGTTATAAGTTTATGTAGCTAAATGTAATTAGTAAATCTTTTAATTAATTACATTTAGAGCCTTAGTCAGATTAGGGCGGCTAGGTATATAGGTTGGCAGCCGCCTCTTTTGTACAGAGAACTCAGAACTCAATTCTACAAGTTATACGATTGACTCTGAGAGGTTGGTCCTCTCCGTGGATTAGTCTCAACGATACTCGTTGAGGATACCACGTTAATTCGGCGTTGTTCTTTCTCATTGAGTTTGGTTTACAACAACTGCGGAAAGTAGACCCTTCATTTTCACCATCTCTAGAGCAAAATCAATTGCCTAAAGCTCTGATCCGTCGATCACCAGTGTCGCTCCTTCCTCACTGTAGTCAAAATGCACTTTCTCATTGTGTTCCTGCACCACTACAACATAAGAAGTGGTAAATGCTCACATAAAAACTACATTTAAACGATTGTTGAACTAAACTAATGGAGCTGGTCTAAAATATGACCCATAATCATTTCGAAAAAACAACCCCTCTAGGCTAAATAAATTGCACCACTATAAATTCTTTTAAGATTTTAATTAGGCTCAATAGTAATTGTAATTTGAGATTGGAATAGATCAAGATGATGGCATAATCTTGCTAGTTTTGGTAGGGAGGTATGATGATAAGTGACTGGTTGCAGCTTTTCCCCCCTTGCTTGAGGTTGATGGACCTTTCCGTGTGGGTTTCGGCCTTTTGGGTCATCACAAACATAATGGATTTGGGTTCTCCAATCACAAACATATATTTACTGTTTCAAATCACACAATCTAATTGGGCTTGGGCTCCGGCCCTGAGAAGCTGACAAAGTTAATTGTGCCTGTCCAGCAAAGGTATCCTCCACTTAGTCCTTTCTCAACTCCGAATCAAGGAAGTAGTGATGACAAAATACACGAATATATGTCCGAATTCGACCTAATTAGGTAGGGTAAAATCTAATTTTAAAGGAGTTTTAGTGGGTATGGATAAAAATCGAATCCGAATATTGTGGGTAATGGGTGGACATAATTTTCTCACTATCCAATCCGAACCCGCCCGATTATACACATATCTATGTATTTTGACTAGATATAATCATTATAACATATTGTATATTTAGCATATAAATATAATATTTTCATGAAATTGTGTTACTTTAATTAATTTTCTTCATTCTAGTGAATTAATGTTCAACTTTTCCTCTTATATAATGTGAGAATACTTGTGAACGTTAACATATTGGTTGAAATTATTACTCATTGATAACCGTGAATACCCGAAACCCAAACGGGTATGAGCATGGTTTTGATATTTTACCCGATTCTTATGTGAATATTGGTATAGGTAAAACTCAAACTATTTTGGGTAGGGTAACGGCGATGCACTATCCACCCCGACCATGTATTTGATTGACCTTTACAATCAAAGTATCATTATCTCATGAAAAGGTAAGTACGAACTACGAACCACTAAGTAGACTAAACGGCCATATCATTGACCTGACAAAGTTATTATTCATAGTAGTGAGGGAGACTCAAATAAATAAAAATAGTATTTAGCATCTCAAGATTAAACTCTGGTTTTGAAGGAAAGGATGATAGTCTATTATCCGGCATTCTTCTAATTTTGGCTTATTATCAACGTTTGAGAAAGTCTATCGCATGCCGAACTGGAAAGTGTAAGCGGTTTTAACGCTAGGAAACAATTGAACTATGATTTAATTATAATTTTAATACAAAATACTCTAATCTCCTGTATAGTTCGATAATCCTTCGCTTAGTGTACTCATGCACATATAATAATATCATGAAAAGAAAAAGCTATAATTTTTGCCTTTTGTGATCAATAATCTAAGTAAAACTAGTGATAAATAGCAAAAACTCGTATGATTTAAAATGAAGCATTTAGAAATTAACTAGATAATTAACTAGAAATTAACTAGCAAAAAATCATATGATTTAAAATGAAGCATTTAGAAATTAACTACTCGACATATCCGTAGTCACCAACCAAATAAGACCGATCACTAATGTAATATTGTATACATAACCATGATACGAGAATAATCGTATGTCTCCAAATTCCTGCAATAAGCTATAGTAATGGAACTTCTAGGATTGAGATCGTTAGGTCTACTTGTGCTACATGACATTGCACCATAAGGTGGTGGAGATTAGGGGTGGGCGTTCGGTCGGTTCGGTTTGAATCAAACCGAACTAGGACATGCCGAATTTCCGATGTAACCAGCACCTCGACCGAATTCAAACCGAGCTATAATTCGGTTCGGTTCGACCAAACCGAATTATAGCTAGATTCGGTTTGGTTTAAATGCCCAGAACCAAAATGCACAGCTGCTGCCCGTTTTTGCCTACTGCCTTCTGGTCTGTTTCGCTGGAACTGGAAATTTGGCATGGGGCTGGCTGCTCATTGCTGCCATTTTTTTATACTTTTCAAGGAGACGAGTGAGTGGTGCTGTCGATGGGAGCTGGTGGGCTATCGGCGGGAGCTGGATGGCTGTCGGGTGTCGGCGGGAGCAGGGAGAGGCCGTCGGCAGGCGGTGGCCGGCGAGTGGCTTGGCGGACTGGCGATGGGAGAGATGGACGGAGGCAGAGTCAAGATTGGAACAGGGGCCGTCGGGACTCGGGGTTGGGTCGGGGCGTCGCGTTGGGCTCGGGCCTCGGGGGATGACGAGATGGCGACGGACGACGCCGACGGGGACGCAGCAGAGCATATTTGGGTTTCCGGTTTCGCCTCTTTGTCTCTGCTGGCTGGCGGGCGACGGCTACTGCTGGCTGCGAGGGTTTCGACTTTAGCATTCAGCATCAACAGCAAGCCTTAGTTTCTCAGATAGGAGAAGGAGAGTGGGCTGACTGCTGCAGGTTTGGGCTTTAGTTGGGTCAAGTAGGGAGTGGGTTAACTTCTTTAGTTGGGCCAAGTAGGGAGTGGGCTGACTGCTGAGGTTTTGGCCCATTATTAATTCGGAAATTCGGTCGGTATTTCGGTTTATCTGTTTGGTCAAAAAGCACCTGTCTCCCGAAATTCAGCCTATCTCCGTCCGAATTCCGAACCTAATTAAAATTATTTAAGTTTCGGTCGATTTGAACTCGGTTCGGTTCGATAAAACCGAACCGTAAGCCCACCCCTAGGGGAGATGAGTGATGTTTTAGTGGGAAATTGATTGAATTAAGAAGACTTTTGAATTTTGATCCACCTATCACGAATTAAATAAACAAACTTTTCCAACGCCTTCCATTAACCGAATCTCCAATCACATCGAACTTTCCCCCACAAATTTTCTAGACATGGAAAGTTGTTTTTTCTTTATTGTTAAACAGTACAAGTGCTCTCATGAAGATTCTTACCAACATTATTAATTTATAATATGGGGAGTAAGTGTAACTTTTCCATGAGCTTCATCACACAAATTAAAGGTGCATCTCAAATTCAAGTTTAATGAAATTTACAAGATAGTTATAAGTTTAAAAATTCCAAAATTTCCCAACTATCTTGATATCTTGTTAAAATCATCAACTTTTTTTTTTATAAGTTCAGGATCAAAGAACTCAAGTAATTAAATCCCCTAGGATCAAAGACACTCATAATGATGTCTCTTGAGTCTTGACAATGAAGTAATTCTTATTCCATAAATCAGTGACTATTCATCATTGATGGCTTAAAATTTAAAATTGCATCTACAAAATTATTCTATTCTAATTAGTAATACCTAATTGTTATTGGATACATTAATAAGACTTTATAAAGAAAGTGACCCACATTGAAAATCTTGTGACCGTTGGGTTGATTACAATTTACAAAATAATTATAGCAATAATAAGACAAATGAGAATTCTACATATTTTTTTATTTAACTAAAATAACAAGATGGAAAAGAACCAATTTGTTAATAGATTTTCTCCCCTTGTAGGGCTATGCCTATAGATGTAGGTGAGAAGGGTCAACCATTGCATTTAATGTGAGAGTGTGTTATTTCATGGGTGTGCCTTCACGTGAATGTTTGTCTCCTACTTACCCTGTAGCCTTGTTATGATCAATGGAAAGCAAAGCATAGGATAAATTAAAAAAATTCAATTAAAAAAATAACATAGGAGTCCTAGTCCTACTAAAAGGTTCATTCATATTTGGTAAAAAGTCACTCCAAAATAATATTTTATAAAAAGAAAGTTTTACTCATAATATTACGAGAAAGAGATGAAAAATAAAATCAAACTTAATTGAAAAGATAAAGATATGACTTTCATGTACAATTTTAGAGATTGAAATTAGCGGTGACAATGGATAGGGATGACAATGGGTCGGGTTGGGTGCGAATAGTGCATATCTGTTACCCTATTCAAAGTAGTTCGGGTTTTACTCATACCTCATACCCACATAAAAAACAAGTAGAAAATCAAAACAATGCTCATACCCGTTCGGGTTTTGGGTATCCATGGATAATAATTTTTCTTCATAACTCCGACCAATATATTAACATTCCCGCGTATTATCACATTATGTAAGAGAAAAAATACAACAATAATTCACTAGAATGAAGAAAATTAATCAAAACAATTTCATGAAAATACTATATTTATATGCTAAATATTAAATATGTTAGAGAAAAATAATGATTATTTCTAGACAAAATATATATGAATGTGTATAATCGGGCAGGTTCGGGTTGGATAGTGAGAAACCCATGCCCACCCATTACTCGCAATATTCGAGTTCGGGTTTTACCCGTACCCACTAAAAGTTCTTCGAGTTTGGGTTTTACCCTACCCGATTAGGTCGGATTCGGGCGGATATCGACGGTTACGGATATTTTTGCCATCCCTAACAATGGATCTAATTTCAGGTGGATTTTCCTGAATTATTATCATTCCTACTTTTAAATATTAAAATTAATACCCATCCTATATTCATATGGACCATATGAATAGTTTTTGGGTATTCGTGGATAATATTTGTTCCTTACATCCTTGTTTGAAAGAAAAAAAACCTTCCTTTTTTCACATTTCATGTGTTTGGGTTTGATTGGAAACCTGGTTAAAGTTGAAGCCATGCACAATATAATCCATATATGATTTGCTTCTTTGTCGTGTGTTTGTTAGGACCGACCAAGTCAACAAACAACAAAGCAACGTGCGAGCCTTGCAATTACACGTAGGGTATCGATCGACATATCATGCACACGGTTTGCGCACCGCGCCGGCGACAGTCGACAGTCAACCGGCCGCCGCACACAATCAGTTTCGTAGGGCCAAACCGCTGAGATTGTTTATGCGGCCGTTTGCCCTAATTATTAGCTACTGATGACAACAACAATGTCGCATAACGATTTTGGTGTAAACTAGCTATATATATACGTACGATATGATGAGGATATGTAGGACTATCTCGGTGGAGGGAGTATCGAGACGAATTGACATTGTCAAACCGTATTACTTCGTAATTTCATAAGTCAGTTGAATTCTTATATTATTAATATTTTACAAACAATGTTCGATATATATGTATCTAATGGTTCAAAATTTTATAAACAATGGTTCAAAATCTTCAAAAAAAAAAATTTAATTCTTTGTTCAGATTTATAACTCCACCAATAATAAAGCGGAAGAATTAAACACTTGAACATATTCGAACCACTTGAGTCACTCCTCAGATAGTCAGATTACATCACTTCTATATATTTTATAAAGATTTTTTTGTTGTTTTTTCTTGAAAAAAAATCTTCAAACTAGGACAAAATGCAATTGATTGTTCTCACCAAACTGTAATCGATTGTATAAATGTGGATGTCAATAATTTAATCATTTGGTCAAAAAGAAAAATAGTAATTTATGTACTCCATCTCCCCCAAGCTACAGTAGTTGTCTTCTGATCTGCCGCCTAATAGTTGTAGTTATAATTATATAGATGTCACAATTCCTCAATTATAAATACAGTCATTGATCCCTTAAAACCTTTTGTGGCCACTAATAGATCTCTCTCCTAATTCACTCAACCTTCCCACCACCATCTCGATCTCTTCCCTCTCCAGTCTTCAAACCATGGTGGGAACTAGCACTTCACCTTGCGCTTCTTGCAAGCTGCTCCGGCGGCGGTGCGCCAAGGACTGCATCTTCGCGCCTTACTTCCCTCCCGCCGACCCCCAAAAGTTCGCCATCGTCCACAAGGTCTTCGGCGCCAGCAACGTCGCCAAAATGCTCCTCGTACGTACATATATATATATTACTTCTAAATTAATTAGTCATCAACGCCTCTTTTTTCCCTTTGTCGTTTCCCTTTTGTGAATGACGTCACTCCGATGATCCATCGTCAACAGGACCTGCCGGCGGAGAGAAGAGCCGACGCGGTGAACAGCCTGGTGTACGAGGCGAACGCGCGGCTGCGGGACCCGGTGTACGGCTGCGTGGGGGCCATCTCTTACCTTCAGAACCAGGTTTCGCAACTCCAAATGCAGCTCGCTCTGGCTCAGGCTGAGATCGTGTGCATCGGCCAGTTGGTGGGGCAGCAATCCCCGCCGTTCGATTCCCAGCCGCTCGATCATCTCAACGGTCCGACGACGACTCACATGGACTGCCTGGACGACGTCGTGTCGGCGGTGGATAGCAAGCCGCTGTTTCTGTTGCAGAATGGACTGCTGGCCCTCGATCATCATCATCATCATAATCACCATGATCATCACATGTCGATGAAGACAAATAGCTTTTTCGGGGACATAATTTCTTGATCATTTGATCGTTACGTTGTACGATGAGGTTTTTTTAGTTTATAGTAATTAATCAGAAATAAAATTAAGGAATTGATTGGTTTCTACTTAAGGGTTTTATTAGTTTTTTGTTTTTGTTTGTGTGGGAGGTCAACTGTAGCATGTGTTGGGAATGCGTGTTAAATTGTTAATCACTTGAGAGATGAGGTTTTGGCTATAATTAATTAACTCCTTCGTGTGATCGGTTGATAAAAGAATTGGGAGGTCGGTGGCCTCTAAATCGCAGGGCATTATGTTCCAGCTATGTACGTACATTTTGCTTATATTGATGTTCTGTTTTTTCTGACAAATGATTGAACATTATATTAATCGTTCACATAATTGGTGATAACTAGAGCGAAGTTGTGAACCAGTTGTTAAGAACATTAATAATCACACAAAACAAATATGATTCGACTCTTTAGATAAATAAGTTAAACTAATTTCATTTATTTCGTTTCAGTTTTAAAAGCGAAGAGTTTTCATTACTACTAGTTATATGGTGATTGAATGATTGACATTCTAGAAATAAATTATGAGCAACTCTAACAAATAATGAATAATAATATGTGGATTACTTAATAAGTAAATATAAACATTAGGTTGGTTAGATTATTTGCTTTGCTTTATTTGATATCTCTTTTTAGATATGTAATGCTTCTAGTGCTAGCTACTGGACCCATTCAATATTTGATGTGGATGCATATATAGACTTTTATTCCGGCGGCAGGATACATAAAAAGTTGAAACACATTGGTAAAATGATGTATTAAATATAAAATGTATGTTTGAGATGTGTGAAGTTAGTGTTCATGAGGAGTACACATATCATTAAGTTATGTTGGCCTTCTTTTGTCAAATTACTTCATATAATTTGATTATTGACCATTTGGCACATATGTTAACTTTTTGGAATGTGGACGTTTTAGTTATTAGTGTAGTTGGAATGTAAATACAAAAAAATGAAAAACGTATATTATTATATGCAACTAGTTGAATATCTTGAAATCCAAACTTTTGAAGTGTAGCTATATTGGAAGTCCAAATTAAAGTCTCAAGACATTTGTTTATATAACCACTCTTTAGACAGTTGAGAAGGGAAGATATCATTATCTATATCTAGTATTCTTTCTAAAAAGTTGCTACAATTCCTTCAGTTGCGTTCTCTCTAATCAATTCATTACTTATTTGGACATAAAAGTGTAAATCAGGAATCATCTCCACCTTTTTACAAATGTTATCTATTCCAAGGAAATCGCCCAGGGCAGTCGATCCTAATTGAAACAGTCCTTAGACCCCGTGATGGGGCAAGGTCTTCTGAAATTGAATGTGAGAACAGGGAGATTCCAAATCCCCGGCCTGGGGAAAACTCAGGGCAATCAAACCCAACTGAAGCAGTCCTTAGACCCCGTGATGGGGCAAGGTCCCCGGCTCATCTGTGCGAAACCCAGGTGACCGGACTCCCTACAGTGCTCCGGCCGGCGACATTCTGCTGTCCAACGCCGATGAAACGCTATTCGAGAACAACGGATACCCCCTTGAATCGGATTCCAGGGATCTTTGCCCAATCCCGCGGGATTCGCCAGGATTGTGTGCCTCTCTCTCCTCTAACTGCCTTGCAACAGATGGGGAAACTGGCTACTCCTAACCGTAATCCCCTAAGAGTCCATGTCCTACTAAAACAGAAAAACCCGATGGTGTCTTGGGATGCTGCCGACCCTTTATATTGGGCATGCCAACCAGAAATCAGCTATTCTGATCTTCAAGTAAGGCACAAGGCAGAGACTCTTTGGCAACCTAACCACCGGAAGACTTGCAAGTATTCGGGTAAATGGATTCATTCCCTCTCGGCACTTTGCTTTTTGGTTTGGCAACAACAGAAACCTGTTTATAGGATTCAGATCATTGGATCCCTCTTCCCCTGGTCCTTGGTTGATCAGTGGGGCTCGCTGTCATTGGATCATAATGCTGTTTCTCTGCTTTGTTCACAGATACGCAATATGACTAGTTTCTCCAATGACCAAGTTGTCTGCTTCACCCTTGATGAAGTCCAGTCGGCCAGAATACGGAACTCAAGGACCCTCTTGGGCAGACTGTTCTCTGAAGGCGGACTAACAACGGTGGAGCTGCGAGACGCCATCAACAAACCATGGCAAGGCCAAGGGCGGATCAAAGTGAAAATGGTGGCGCATAACCTCTATGAATTTGTGCTCCCGAGTGAAACGGCCAAGAATTGGGTTCTTAAACAGTCGCCATGGGTGATCGCGGATAAAATAATCCACCTACGGCCTTGGCTCCCCACAATCACACAACGTACCTTCGACGAGCTTGCTGTTGCTCCATTCAGGATACAATTGTGGGAAATCCCGGAGGATTGCTGTACCCAAAGATTCGGGCGGAAGGTTGCGACGGCCATGCTCGGTCGGGTTCTGGAAGCAGGGGTGTACTCTTGCTCGGAATCGGGGCAAAGATTCATCAAGATCAAAGCATTACTCGACTTTTCAAAACCTCTTCGTTCCCAATTTTTGGCGTCCAACGAAGAGATGGGAGAGTTCTGGATTCGACTCAAGTACGAATACCTGCCTACTTTCTGCTATAAATGCGGCCGTGTTGGGCACTCCAGGCAGACCTGCTCCTTCGATCCGCCGACTCGCCAAGAGCGATTTGGGCACCATATGACTACCAAAAAACTGGGAAGGAGAGTCTTCGAGGAGGAGGAAGGCGGTCAAGCCTTTCCTGGTCATCACAAGTCTGTCTGGGTGAACACCTCTGCTCAGGAAAGGAGGGAAGCTCGACAACCGAACCCTCCGGTGAATCCGTATAAGAGGGAGGCAGGACAGACGGGGAGACCAATGAAGGAAGAAAGCCCTCTGTGGATGGGCTCCTCAACCCAGCCATTCTTGACAACTGAGGCGCGACAGCAACAGGGAAGGACCAAGTCTCGTTTCCCGATCGTGAAGAGCCCAAAGATTCAAATGGGGAGATTGAGTCGCAGGGGCAAACTCAAGAAAGCTTGCGATGATAGCTCTCGGCCGATGCCGCCGGGAGAGGTGGAGGAATTGTCTTTGACGAGAAGGCGCCGGCTGATACCCGAGAATGAATCAGAGGATGAATTCATAGTGCAGAAAATCCCTAAATCGGCGACAGGGTGCCCACTGAATAGCGCGATTCGAGCTGCTAAACTTGTGGAGAAGCCTGTACCTGCTGGCGTAAATAAAAGCCCTTTGAGCTCTGCCCAGGTGCAAGCGAAACAGGGAGGAGGCCGGAGGATGGAGCACTCACCTGCGGCGACTGGGGAAACTCCTCTCCGGCCACGCAAAATGCGGCTTCGCCCCGCTCATCAGAACAACACGAAGAAAAAAGGGGGGACTAGGGCCCGTCCAAGTGAGAAAGGGGAAGAGGCCCTCTCAACCCATATGCCGGCCCAAACTGCTCCCTTGGGCCCGCAGCCTGAGGCAGATGTATTGCTAGGCCCACAGTCAATGGGAGGCAGCAAGGAGGGTCTGGGCTCGATTGAGTCTGCTTCGGAGGCTGATGACCAGGATTTTGTAATCCGCCGCAGGGATACTAAGACCCAGGAGCACAAAACGAAGGCGGCAAATGTGTCGCGCGTACGTCAGGCTGTGCGAGCCTTTGAGGCTGGCCTATCATTGAATGAGCCATCCAAAACTCAAATTGTCCACTGCCCTCCTATTGTGGAGCCTGCGCTTGATGGGGAAAAAACAGTAAATGAGGTAGAGATCTCTGCTAGTGATTTCAATGAGTATGGGTCCAATTTTTCAGGACCTAGTGAGGACGGCAAGAAACGTCGAATTGATGAAGTGGAAGGGGACATTGCTGATCTCCCTTCTCCTAAGAAGCTGTTTGTGGAAGACAAAGATGATCTGGATTCGGTGGAGGTAGCCAGCCGCGAATGGCCCCACCCAGATAAATGAGGCTTCTCGCCTGGAATGTGAGAGGAATTGGGCCGTCCCTCACATTCCAAACTGCTGTAGGCTTAGTCAAGTCGAATAAACCGGATCTCGTGTTCTTTTCTGAGACACGATCGAACCGGAGAGTAGTCACTCGCCGTATGCGGGGTTTAGGTTTTGAAAATTCTTATTGTTTCTTTGTTGATGCAATTGAGGCATCTGGTGGTTTAGTTGTCGCTTGGTCCCCCGAAGTTTGTGCTTCGGTGTTTTTCCATTCTGATTATTGTATTTGCATCCAAATTAATGAAAACGAGTTCTCCTATATTGTGGTTTGTGTTTACATCAGTTGCAATGTTTCTAGGAGAGCTACTCAACTTGCCCAGTTGCAAGAGGTTTGTGATGGCTTCCATCTCCCATTTGTTGTCTTGGGGGACTTTAATTCTACCCTTTGTGCGGGGGAAAAGGATGGTGGCCTTTCTTGGAGTGCTAGCCAAGCTGTTGGTCTTCGTGACTTTATTCAAAACCTTGGGCTCCATGATCCAGGTTACCAGGGGGACCAATTTACTTGGTCAAATAGACGGATGGGTAGTGCCTGTATTCGGGAACGCTTGGACCGTGCCCTATGCTCTCAAAGTTGGATTGAGCGGTTCCCTGACACGCTGGTTAAACACTTCACGGATCAGGGATCGGACCACCGGGCCATTCTGGTTGCTGACAAGGTCTATGTGCGAAACACTCGCCCCCTCTTCCGTTTTGATGCCCGGTGGGCAGATAACCCGGAAGTGAGAGCCATGGTGACTTATACTTGGCAGGAGGAAATTCAGGGGACCCCGATGTTTCGTCTTTGGGAACGCCTCAAAAAACTCCGACATCTACTTTATGACTGGAGTAGAGCAGGGACTACCAATTCCCTTCGGAATATCAGGGCCCTCCAGGCAGAAATTGAACAAATTAGGACCCTTAGTCCTATTGATTGGGACAGGATACGTGAGCTGGAGATTGAGTTGAATCGCCAATGGGAGGCCGAGGAGATCTATTGGCAACAAAAATCTAGAGTCCGTTGGTTAAAGAAGGGCGATCAAAACTCGGCCTATTTCCACACGGTTACCCGGACTCGTAGGAAAAGGAATTTCGTGGAGGGCCTGTTTAATGACAATGGTGTCTGGGTCACTGAGGAACCTGGGAAAGCAGATATTGCAATTAATTTTTACCAGGGGCTCTTCACATCTGAATCTCAAATCCCTAATATGGCTGAAAGGGTGACAGCCCTGCCTATTCCAACCAGTGTCACCCCAGCTATGAATGCTGATTTGGTTGCTGAAGTCCAACCCCATGAAGTTCGGAGTACGGTTTTTTCAATGGGTTCAAACAAGCTCTGGGTTCGGACGGGTTCACAGGGAAGTTCTTTAAGGCATTCTGGGACATCGTGGGTGATTCGGTGACAGAGGCTGTTTGCTCCTTCTTTATAACGAGTCGGATGCTCAAGAGCTTTAATCATACTTGGCTCACCCTTATCCCTAAAGTTGATAAAGTGGAAAATATGAGGCAGTTACGCCCAATCAGTCTTTGTCAGTTTGTCTATAAAATTATCACCAAAATCATGTCTGAACGGCTCTCTAAGATCCTCCCGGTTATCATTTCAGAGGGGCAAAACGCCCTCATTCGGGACCGACAAATCATTGAGAATATCCTTCTGGGACACGAGATAATGCATTATTTGAAAATCAAATCTCGAGGGAAGAAAGGGTACATGGCTCTAAAGGTTGATATGGAAAAGGCCTATGATAGAGTCGAATGGCCCTTCTTGCTTGCTGTTATGAGTAAAATGGGATTTGATCCGGTCTGGCAAGGATGGATCCATGAATGTCTCCGCTCATCCTCTTTTTCGGTACTTATGAATGGCTCTCCAGCTGGGTATTTTTTGCCCTCCCGGGGTTTACGCCAAGGAGACCCTTTATCCCCTCTGTTGTTCGTAATATGCACGGAGGGGTTCACAGCTCTCCTTCGTAAGGCGATTGAGGAAAAGAGGTTGCAGGGTGTGAAGGTGGCGCCTAGGCCCCCCCAGAATTTCTCACTTATTTTTTGCTGATGATTCTTACCTCTTTCTGCGGGGGACCCTCCAAGAGTGTGAGAATCTAATTGTGGTCTTAAATGAGTATGAGGAACTAAGTGGGCAACGTGTCAACTTGGAGAAGTCAGCAGTTTGCTTCAGCAAAAATGTGACTTTGCAAGACCAAAACTTCCTGGCTACGATTTTGGGAGTAGGGGCGGTGGGGGTCCATGATAAGTATTTGGGATTGCCCACCCTGATTGCCCGGTCCAAGATGGCTACCTTCCGTTATTTGGAGGAAAAGCTTCTGGAACGCCTAAAGGGTTGGAAGCAACGCACCTTATCTTGGGTAGCGAAGGAAACCTTGATTAAATCCATTGCTATGGCTTTGCCTCTGCATGTGATGTCCCGTTTCAAACTCCCGGTGTCCCTGTGTCGTACTTTGGATAAACATGTGGCCAGATTTTGGTGGGGTGTTACAGAAGATCACTTTAAAATCCGTTGGGTGTCCTGGCGGAAGATGTGCAGAAGTAAACATGAGGGTGGTATGGGATTTCGTAGGTTTGAGCAATTTAATCAGGCTCTGCTTGCCAAAATTGGGTGGCAAATCTTGAGCGATCCACAGTCTCTGCTTGCTCAGGTCTATAAGGGAAAATACTTTCCGACTGGGTCTTTTCTTACGGCAACGGCTCGCTCCCGTCCTTCTTGGGGCTGGACGAGCATCCTCTTCGGTCGCCAGTTGCTTGTGCAGGGACTGCGGTGGCAGATTGGGAATGGTCGGTCGGCCCCCATGCTCAATTCCAATTGGATACCTCAACATCAGTTTGATCACGTCCAGATTAATCCAGTGGTGTTGCCGGAGGATGGGGATGTGAAGGTAGCGGAACTTATCGTGCCTGGGGAGGGCCGCTGGTGTGAGACTAAACTTAGTCGCTGGTTTGATCCCCCTACATGTAAAGCCATCTCAGCTATTCCACTTCCGCAGAGGGATATTGATGATAGGCTTATTTGGCACGCGACTGAGGATGGGGTTTTCACTGTAAAATCAGCTTATCACCTTGCTGTCTTAATAGACAAGAGGAGGGGGGGGGGGTGGTAGTCTACTGTCAGTTGGATGGATAAGGCAAGCTGGATACGTCTATGGGAGGCGGATATCCCTCCAAAGCTGAAGGTATTTGTCTGGCAGATCCTCTCTCGTGTCCTCCCTACGACGGAGGCTCTCATCGAGCGAAAGGTTCAGGTTCGTCCCTCGTTGCCCGGTGTGCTGGGCGAGGTCAGAAACGCTTGAACACCTCTTTCTTTACTGTCCGGTCGCGCGGGCTCTCTGGGATCACGCGGGATTGGAGTACCTGGGAGAGGGGCTGCCACGTCAGACTTTTCCTCTATTTCTTAAGAAGCTTATGGCGCTGATAAATCAACCAACGCTGTTCATGGCTGTGGTAGCCATCCTTTGGAGGATCTGGCGGTCACGAAACTGGGTTGTGTTTGAAGGGAAACAGTTCGATATTCCGGTGCTGATGCGCCAATTTGTCCAGCAGTATGAGGAATGGGTGTGTTTGCCTAAAGAACGGGTCTGTCGACCTCCCCAGCCTGAACAGGGCCAACTAATCCCAGATGGCCTTCCTCGGATGGTCTGTAGATGGGATGGTGCAACAAGGCGGGGATCTCAGGCGGCGGGAGGTGTTGTTTTGTTTTCCCCGACTGGGGGGGTAGGCTTGGTCAGGGGAATTCAGTTTTCGGGAATTCATAGCCCCCAGTTGGTGGAATTACTTGCGCTCAGGGAAGCTGTGATCTGGTGTTCAGGGTTAGGGATCACGGACATGGTCTTTGAAGGAGACGCTAAAGTTATCATCGAGAAGATCAATAGAGGTGACCATAGTGATAGCCGGATGGGTGCTGTGCTGGAAGAGCTCGTGCAATATTTTCACATCCATCCAGGTTTTAGTATTCGATTCATAGGTCGGTGTAATAATAGGGAAGCCCATTTGGTGGCTAGGAAAGCCCTTTCTTTGTACCCTACCATGAGTCGTTTCTTTGACTTTCAGACCTGGCTGATCTCCAGGGTGTAACTGTCGTTTCCGAATCTATATAAGATTATCTTTTGTCAAAAAAAAAAAAAATCTATTCCAAGGAAATCGTACAAAATGCACTACATTATTATTTCCCGACGAAGCTAATACTCGGGACTAAACTATTAGCATTCACAAGAGTGATTTTATTTTTATTACAACGTCAATAATTCAATATCATGTTCATGAAATTATATAAAGTACCAATTGATCATGTCAATTGGAATTTAATATACATAACACAAGTCTCATCATTCATATTGTAAGACTTCAAAAAGTCTAACGAAATATAAGCTATCTTGTTAAACCATTTTTAAAGAGATATATACGATGAGACATAGTTAAGATTACAATGCAATTTCTTCACTTTCCCTAAACTAAAATTAGCAACTTGCAATAAGTGTCATTTCCATTTCCCCCCTAAAAGCAATGCGCTAATTACAAAACCACGAACATCGTAATCCAAACATCAATTACAACTTGATGTATATATGAGGTAATGACTAAATTTAGCAACTTGCAATAAGTTGAGGAAAAAAATCTAATCACATAAAACAATCAAAATATATACTGTCTGAATTATTATACAATTGCCTTTGGATTTTTTCTTCTACTAACAGTGAAGCAAGTAGCCTTTCATTTTCTCCATTATGGACGACGCCCCTAGAGAACCAAAAACCAATGTGCTAATTTAGCAGTAAGTTGGTAATTTTTTTTCTTCTGTAGACACAGACAGATACTAGATTTATACATGAATGGTAAGCGAATAATGCAATATTTATTGGGTGGCTTAGATGAAACGATTTGATGAAAAGTGCAAGAAAACAATTCTATTTAGTCAACGATGAAATGATTATTGACGAGAATATAGATGTACAATTGATCTTAATACTTATTTACAATATGTGATAATTGAAGGGAATTTATAAGGAGAAAAATATCGTCTTGAAATTCGAATATGTAATCTCCAAATTATATTGTTATGTAAGTATATATATATCAAGGTCTTATTCGCAAAATGTTTGCTGTAGTAAACCAGTCTTTAGTTTTCTATCATATGCAAAACTAATTAACTAGCATGGTGATGTTTCTTGTCCTGTAATCGGAAGGTCCTCGAGCACTGGAAAGACAAGATGGTTTAAGGATTCTCCCCCAATTTTATCTTGTCTCCTTCAATTAGCAGTCCTCGAGGTTGGTTGATTTTGGGCTTAACTGCGCTTCTGCTTGTTTGATATCACTATTATAACATTTCCCCCTCCATTTTTGTTGGTTTCTCCTGATTTTCAATTGACCTTTTCTCCCTCTAATAGATCTGCATTGAAACTCTTCCTTCTTGGTTCTTTCCACTACAGATTCATCGAGAAGCCGCTTTCTGTAGTCTGTAGATGTTCTTTTGTTTTTTTGTTTTTTTGTGCGTGGCGTGAAACCTCTCATTTTCAACCCTATTTGGATGCTTCGATATAAGTCTCAACATCAAGCAACATGGAGGGAACCATCTAGGGAATATAAAATAATCCATTTTCATTGCTATTCAATCGAAATTGATTCAATTTTATCTGGAAAAATCTGTTTTGACATGATTTGAAGGTGGATTTTTTTCTCGATTACAACAAAAAGTAAGGATTTTGGTGTGAATTTAGTACATTAGGTATGCACATCGAAATTATGGTATCGTTTGCTTGTGGGATTTGGGTGATGGATTTGGTACCCAAATTCCAAGCATAATGGAATTGGTACAAGTCCATTGTTTGCTAAGAGACACAAATCCGTGGGGCCCACGGATTTGGACTCATTTTTTAGATCCAAATCCGTGGACCCCACGGATTTGCAAATCCCACATTTCATTTGGGATTTGATAATGGAAGGCAAAATGTGAACAAATCCATCATGAATCTATAACAAAAATAAACTACACAAATAATGTACTCTTCCAAATCCATAATGCAACAAATCCATCATAAATCCAAAGGTTTTGAAAATTCAAAACCCTCATTTTCAAATCCAACAAGCAAACGAGCCCTATATAAATAAATATATATACTACAAATGCAGTTCATACCACTTTGGTCATTCATATCTTCTAAGAGTTTTATTTATCTCTGAAATCTAATTTCATGTTAGTTCTCTAACTCTTCTTCCTTCAATATTTTTAGAAAATCAATTAATTTTGAAATATTAGGAAATTTTTGGTGCAAAACTCATTGAATCAGAGATCATGCAATGAGCAAAACACTTTCTCTTATGTGTCAGAACAAGGAAAAGAAAAAGAGCACAATTTATATAAACTGGAAGATCCAGATTGAAATGACTGGGGAATAAATCTTATTACGGAGGTCCACCTAATTAAGTCCACAATTTGTGATACAACAACACCAGTAGTATGATACATAGTAAAAACTTAGTACTCAACATCCAGTTCAAAATATGGAGACTCATCCAGCTTCTGGGAACTTCCGTCAATGCTGCAAACTTGAACAATGAACTTCAGACTAGAAACACCAGAAGGAACAACCAAGTTAGAAACATAGAAGGCTTCAACTGCTGCAACTCCAAGATACTGCACACTACTACTGCCAAGTTTTGCCACATAAACGTTGTACTTCGAATGCGCGAAAGCAGTATTTCCATCTTTCAGTTTCCAATTGATCTTCAAGCTAACTGCCCGAGAGCCCTCGGAATCTGCAGCTGCTGCGGCTGATGATGCAGTCCACTGTACTAGCTCAGCTGTAACTTCCCATGAAGTGGATGGGGGCAGACATGAGTTGTGATCAGAATTATTCATCAGGATTTGGCCAAGCACAGCAAAATACTCTGACCCTTCTGCTGCTGCTTTTTGTTCTGATCTCATAATTGCAGTGGTACCTTTTGTCTTGTGGCATACTGCACGGATTTCTCGTAGTATCTGTCCATTCATTGCAACCTTGCTCTCATACTGTACCCATCCAGGTTCAATTTCTGAGTCTGTAACTCGTCCTGGAACGATTGCTTTTTTGAATTTTCTGGGAAGTTCATCAGTTTCCCAGGGTGCGATAGCAATGACTGTTTTCTTATCATTCAAGGGAGAAAAGAAGTGAAGCGAAAGGCCCATCAGTGAATCACCCTCTGATTTTACCTATACCCATTTTATCAATGGATCAAAAGTTAATATTTTCCTTTTGGCAGGACTCATTGTCATGGGTGAGCGAGTTCTGAAAACGAAGGAACCTTACAGAATAGATAACTTGGAGTGGTTCACCACCCAGAAGAAGCTCTCCTTTGAACACCCTTGTTTCAAAGTAAGCATTGTCTTGGAGTGTTCCTCTGAAAGTGATGTTTCCTCCCCCATTATAGGATGGTTGCTTAAAGCTGGCAATAACCAAACCAGAAACTATCATTAGACATAGAATATGAAGGATGGGTGGTTAAGTTACGCATAGAAACTCACTCGACAAGTACTTGAATAGCATCCGGTTTTGGGTCGTCAACATATTTAAGTAAAGCCTGCAGCAGTTAATGAGTAACAAGTAAGAAAAACAGCTAAGTCAAAACATACATGAAAAGATGTAGAATCTAGTCGTGGGGCAAGACCTGAAACCCCTGGCAAGATATGTTATTCCAAGAAGCATCCGTTACTTGCTGTCCATCAACCGATATATGATAGCCAACTCCCTGAATATATATGATAGTCAATGCCGGGGGAACTGAGGTTTGAATACATCAAAACAATGGAGCTCCAAATATACCTTAAGGCATATAATCAACACATACAAACCTGATCAAAACTAGAGTAGAATGGTAGTGTTCTAGGATACTTCTGTACTGCTCCCCATGAATTTTCAACAAGATCCCACCACCTACAATAGGGAAAAACAGCACCAATGAGTTACGTCCCGAAGTATCCACAAACTGCCACACAAGAGCTCGACTGTGGTCAATGAAGAATGAGGATTGCCCTTCAGAATTTACTCAGAACTCTGGTAATCATAAGGTTCAACAAAAAAATTTGCCAAGTAATGTTCTAGCTCTAAGAGAAAATGCAATTGAAGGAGGAACAAGGAAATGTGCAGATAGGTTGCTGCAGTACCGATCTTGAGCAGTCCGAAAATCCGGTGGCTGCTTGGTCTCGTACACCCATCCAGGTGCAAATATGGCAGCAGACACATTGTCATTCTTTATCACATCAAGTGCAACATTTGTCTGAGTTTCCAACAGGTAACCATGTAAGTTTGAAGGTGACATGATATACCAAATGCATCATTACCGCACATTTTGGTGATTGAACAACAACCAATGGAAGTTCTACCAAGTACAAGTTGATGAATTGAAAAACGAAGACATGATTTCAAAAAAGATACATACAGTCCATTGTCCACCACCATAAGTGTTCCTTCCAAATACATCTATTCCCATGTAGACATCGAACTTTCTGTCACCAGCCACTTCAGCTGAAAGTTTTGGATAATCCTTCTGCAAGCCAACTAAGCAGGCTCATCCCTTATCTTTAAAACAGCTTTAATAAGAAAAAGAGGGGGAAAAAACAGCACAACAACAACAAAGTACCTTCCATGTGTAGTTGATGAATATACCATCAGATATGTCAAAGAAAGGTTTGTTCTTTTCAGTCAACTTATCTTGCCAGTCAAGATCTCCATCTATTGTCACACTGTCATACCTGAGTATGACAAGAGAAGTTATACAATTGTTCATCATATTATACAAAGTTATCACCAACAACTTACCATATCACCAGTGATCCAGGCACCAAGGAATGCATAGTCCGAGTTAGATGATCAACAAATTCCTTCATATTAGGAATCAGCATCACATCCAATTTCACCTCCATATTAATCTACGAAGGACAGCAAGTGGATGTTACTAGCGATCAGACATGAATGACGTAATTTTCTTCTAAAAGGCCAGAAAGGAAATAACTTGATTAGAAGTACCAGCCATCCATCAAAGCCTAAAGCAGCAGCAAGTTCGGCCAAACGTTCAGCATACAATCGAGCAGAGTCCTCTGTTTCAAGCAACTTGCTGCTAATGACTGTACCTTCATCCCATTCTGTGATGAAAGTCCCCAACACCTTAGAGAAGTTTCCATGAAATCCAAATAAAGAGAAGGAAATTACAAACCAACAAACTACCAAACCCAAAAAAGAAAAAGAAAAAGTCCACCAAAAGGGGAAACGAGTTTTACCTTGACTCCATGCCTGTGAGCTGCATTAGTCCAGCAAGGTGGAGGCAGAGTGACCAAAGAGTGTGAAAAGTAGACGAATACATCCATCAAATACCAATGCCAGATGGAATAAGCATCTGGGTTGCTTCCTCCCTGAACCCATTTATCGTCCACATAGCCTCCTTGCATATCATGGCACACCAGCAACCGAGGTCTGTTAGGCAAAGGAAGAGGCGGGGATGGAAACTGGAGAGGAACAGATGATTTGTTGAACGGGTAGTGAAAGGAATCGAAGTAAGCTCGAGAGTGAAGTTCTTCGAGAGTTTTGATTGGGTACGAGATTGGAGTCGATGGAACCGACGGGTCAAACACCGGTTCGGAGACCTTCTGGTCTTGCTCCTGATCGGCTTCCGGTATGGCCATGGAGGGAAGAAGTGACCGGAATTTCTTGCGGAAGGATTGGAGGAGATTGTACAGAGCAACCAGCGTTTGCCGGCCTAGGAAGAGGCGAAGGAAACGGATGAGCATCTACCCGCTCTGATTCGATTTGGTTACAGGCTTACAGCAGCCTTTATGGGTCTGTGGTAAGCCTGTGGAAAAATGTGTTCTTTAACGTGGGATGACCTTGACTTGCTTTAAGATCCGAACTTCTTTTTTCTATTATTTCGACCCATCATTGCTTCACGGTACTTCTTGCAAAAATCAATTGCCGCCATGAGCTCATGATTCATGATTTTACCTGCCACGAGATCTTATGAGTGGGTGTACACATTTCTTTAAACCCATTAATTATTAGCTTAGATTAGTTGGAAAAGCAGAGAGCTTTGTTGCAACTGTTTCTGTCTCTATTTTTTGCCGCCAGAATTTGCTCGGAGAGAGTGAGGTTTTCAGAATATGAGCGTTAGTTTTCTTCACCTCTACTGTAATTCTGGCGGAATGATTACGAGGACGGAAGACGAGGTCTTCTCTTCTAACTCACATCGCCAACTATAAACGTCATCACCAATGGCGAGTAGAGGAATTCTTCATAGCGAATTGAAGGAACCGTTACTAGCAACGTTGCGAAAGAGGCAGATATATGCTGATATATTGAGGAGCTGCTCAAAGAATAAGCTACTTGAGCTAGGAATTCAGGTTCATGGCGCTCTACTGACGGTCGGGTTTGGGTTTGATATGATGCTAAGCCAGGACCTGATAGACATGTACGGCAAATGTGGCCAAGTGGTTCGAGCCCGCCAAGTGTTCGACAGAATGTCTGAAAGAAACCTAGTTTCTTGGACGTCTCTAATGTGCGTCTACGTACAAAATGGACGTCCAGAGGAGTCATTATCCCTTTTCTCCCAATTGGGTTCTACTGGGTTGAAGCCAAATGACTTCACTCTATCCACAAATCTTAAAGCTTGTGGAATGCTCAGTGTTCCCCGGATTGGTATGCAAATTCATGATGTTTGTCTGAAAACTGGATACGATTTGCAGATTTTGGTTGCTAACACTATCCTTGATATGTATTCTAAATCTGGAAGGATAGCTGAAGCTACATGCATGTTCGAAACAATGCCAGGCAGAAATCTGATCACCTGGAATGCGATGATATCAGGGTACAATCTTGCAGGAAATGGCAGAAAAGCTCTGATTTTGTTTAGGAAAATGAAAGAAGAAGGCGAAGTTCATGATGAGTTTACACTTACAAGTGTCCTGAAGGCTTGTACTAAGATTGGTGCGGCCAGAGAAGCAACCCAAATTCACGCTTCATTGATCACCAATGGATTCCAGTATTCTGACAAGGCCAGCGTTGCAGGTTCCTTAATAGATTCCTACTCGAAATGTGGGAAGCTGTTTGAAGCTCGAAGAGTATTTAATCAAATTGACAAGAAACATGCGATATCATGGAGTGCTTTGATTCTTGGCTATGCTCAGGAAGGAAACTTAGCAGAAGTCATGGACATTTTTAGGCTGCTGAGGGAAAGTACAATACAAGTAGATGAATATGCTATGTCAAGTATGATGGCCATCTTTGCAGATTTAGCCCTCCTAGAGCAAGGCAGACAGATTCATGGCTTTAGCATTAAAATACCCTCTGGTTTGCGAATTTCGGTATGCAATTCAGCTCTAGACATGTACCTCAAATGTGGGATGACAGAAGAAGCAGAGAAACTGTTCGATAAGATGCCTGCACGAGATGTTGTTTCCTGGACTGTAATGATCACCGGCTATGGCAAGTATGGTCTTGGAAAAGAGGCCATTCATCTCTTCAACCGAATGCAATCACACAACACTAACCCTGATGATGTAACCTACTTGGCCATTCTCTTAGCTTGTAGCCATTCCGGATTAGTGGAAGAAGGTCAAGAATACCTATCAAAGTTGTGCAGTGATGAGAGTATCAAACCTAGGGTTGAGCATTATGCTTGTGTAGTTGATCTTCTTGGGCGCTCTGGACGTTTAGTAGAGGCTAAGAATCTCATCTCTTCAATGCCAGTAAAACCCAACGTGGGTATATGGCAAGCCTTGCTTAGTGCTTGCAGGGTTCATGGAGATATTGACATGGGAAGAGAAGTTGGCGACGTTGTTCTTAAAATGGATGGAGAAAACCCAGTGAATTATGTCATGCTGTCAAACATGTTTGCCAATGCCGGGTACTGGGAAGAGTGCCAGCAGCTCAGAGAAATGGTGGCCTCAAAAAAGTTGAAGAAAGACGCTGGACGGAGTTGGGTTGAGATCGACAAAGAAATCCACTTCTTCTATGGTGGGGATGACATACACCCTCAAGCACAGCATATACATGGGGTACTGGAGGAAATGGGAAAAAGAATGAAACAAGAGTTGGGGTATGTAAACGAAGCTAAACATGCATTATACGATGTTGACGAAGAATCGAAGCAGGACAACCTTATGGTTCATAGCGAGAAGTTGGCAATTGGGTTAGCTTTGGTTCGTGGAGGGTGGGAGAAGAAGACCAGGGTGATTAGGGTGTTCAAGAACTTGAGAGTTTGTGTTGATTGCCATGAGTTCATCAAAGGGTTATCGAGGATTTTGCAAATGGTGTTCGTGGTAAGAGATGCTAATAGGTTTCACAGGTTTGAGAATGGATTGTGTTCTTGCAACGACTATTGGTGACTTACTATACCTTGTCAATGAGTTTCTGCAATTCTGGCAGAAACACATAAGTTTTGATTTATTAATGCAGCCTGGAAAACGCTTGCTTAGTGCTTTCCGAGTTCATGGAGATATCGATGGATGGAGAAAGCCTAGTGACTTATGTCATGCTGTCGAACATGTCTGCCAATGCTGGGTACTGGGAAGAATGCCAGCAGTTCAGAGAAATGATGAGTTGGTGACCTGAAAAAAGCTGAAGAAGGACGCTGGACGGAGTTGGGTTGAGATCGAGAAGGAAATCCACTTCTATGGTGGAGTTACAGAGTATGGAATAAGATATAGCCGAACCTTCTCCCAACAACTCGAGTTATTGGGAGCAACTGATTTTTGACATAGTATCAGAGCCTAGAACCGAAAGTTCATGTGTTCGAATCTCCACGATCCCCAATATTAACAGTTTATTAAAGCACAAGGTATGGTGGGCCTGTGCAAACTTCAAGCTCATGGATTGACTTTCGTTTTAAGGGGCGTGTTAGAGTATGGTATAAGATCAAGCAGAACCTTCTCCCAACAACTCGAATTATTGGAAGCAACGGGTTCTTGACAACCTCAATTGTGAGTCCTATTACCCTTACCTATTTTTGTAGAAATTTTGGAGGATTGTAGAATACTGAGAAGCCTGGATTTGGCCTTGTAAAACATGCAATGAAAAAAAGTAGCAGTACAATGAGTGAATTGCTTGTCGAATAGTGCTAACTATTAAACGGCATAAAACCAAGCATAACTTGTATAAACAGAACTGCTTGTTAGAAAGTGGTATAAGATTCAGCAGTTGATTAAAGCACAAGGTATGGTGAGCCCACGTAAACTTCAAGTTCATGGGTTGGTTTCCTGACACTACTAAACTGTTTAGCAAACTAGAGGGCCTGAACAACGAACTCGAGACATCCAGGCAATGGTTGAAGGAACTAGGAGATGACAATCATAAAGAGCCTTTCAAGTAAACTTATCTTTGTCTTGCATAAGGATGCTTTCCCATCAGCTTCTCTTGGAAAAATCTAACTTCTCTTTTCCTACTAAAAATCTGCTCAAATAAATGGTTCCGAAAGGTACATGTCAGTTGGAACTCATACACATGCTTTTATAAATCTGACAGTCCTTGAGGAGGTTCTAATGACCACAAATCAGGAATGATGATCGAGGACTATACAAAATTGGAATATAGTGATTACAAGATTTCTCATCTGTCAGAACGCATAACCTCCTGAAGCAAGGCGAACTTCTCCCATTGCTGGTGTCTAGCTTCTATCAGCTGACTTGCTAATTTGCTGGGTGCAATACTCCTTCCTCAAATCTTGGATACCTTTAGATCCCTCCTGCTATGTCCTATGTTTCTTTCTGAACACAAGCAGGAGAGTGCTGAGGTGAGGGATGACCATAGACTTCAAGTTAACTCTTCTGTTCCTGTTAACTTTGCAAATTCAGTTTCGTCAATAGCCCCTTTCTTCAGCTTTTTAAGTAAACGGTATTCACGAGCTAGCTCCTCTTCATCTTCCACATTCTGGACAGCACGCCTTTGCTTAGCTGTTTTCTTCCTCATTGCTGGGGCAGCAGCATCAGGGTTCCTTTTGGGCTTCTGGGATTTATCTTCATGCAGCTTTGCTTCTTTCTTAGTTTGCAAATTCTTCTTCCTTTGTTTCTCTCGAGATTTATCCCTACACATCATCAACAATTATCAACACCTCTACCATTAAGGAAACACATAATCAGCCAGCCAATATTAGCAAGATTACGGCCATAAAAAGCAAGATCAGAGAGGACAAGATTTCTAACTTGAATTTTATTTCCCCCAATTTGAGGTCTTCAACTGGAACGAAACCTTCGATGGAGAGGGAGTGATGTTTCACTTCAGGCATTGAAGGAAGTTGTAATAGCCCAAATCCCATGCCCAACTTCCCAACTTCGAGTTCTTTCCACCTAAGGAATAGAAAGTTCATAATTTACTTTATATAATTCTATAACATAAAGCCAGCAGACGCCTGGAAGGAAAGTTCACATATGGACACAGTTTGAGACATGAAACCACATTCCCAACCTGAAAATATAAGAACAATGATGTTCTTTATATGCACGGATGAAGGAGACAAACGCCCTCAGCCCTTTCTCCATGACATCTCGGTCCTTTCTGGCAACAGATCGAATCTGAAGCAAGATACAATAAAAGAAATAAATACAGAAGAGCAGGAAACAAACTAGGTTTGTCAGCACAAGGTTCTACTCAAGGCATTATTTACTTAATTTGTTCAGGAGTGATTACCTGAGCGACAACATCTGGGGCATCATCAGTGCCTTCCCTCTCTTCAAGAGGAACCCTTCTAATCCTCAGAAATTCTACATAGGCTTCCTCCTGAAATAGGCAACTTAATCATATATGAAAGCATTCAATGAAGGGAACATAAGACTAAAAGAGTTAAGTGGGGCTAATTATCAATGGTGGCTTAATCTTACTATAACTAGACAATTGTGCACCACACCTTAGGTAATAGAAAAACGATGCCATGACCTTGCCTACCCAGACGAGCAGTTCGGCCAACTCTGTGGACGAATACATTTGGATCTTGCGGCGGATCATACTGCAGAAACAAATATGAAGGGAGAATTCTTAGATAGAAGGATTTCTCCCCAACTTAGACAGCAGCCCACATTCAGAAGTTCATATTACCTGCACTATATAATCAACACCTGGGATGTCGAGCCCACGTGCCGCAACATCAGTACATAGAAGAACACCACTTGTAAGAGATGTAAATTTTGCCAATGCTTTTTCTCTAGCATTCTGTAAAGGAAAAATAGTGTTATGGCAAGGAGGCACAATATTTGCTTATGAAAGCAAAAGTGAATTGGGTAGAATCTACAGCAAATTTTTTTACCTGCTTCATCTTCCCATGGAGAGCAATCAAAGATAGGCCCTTTAAAACAGACAATTGAGGAAGAACAACTCCCCAGTAATCAACACAAGCGCATGTCATAAAGTATCTACAGAGTTAAAGACTTTGTTAGCAAGAAACCCATGTCAACCTCGATACTGATGTTTCTGTTCAGGCACCCTTTTACAAAATATGGCTAAAACTCACATTATAGTCTTTCTAGACTTGTTTTTGACAAGAAGATCAACAAGTTCTGATGGTTTTTTATCTGCTTCACACTCCAAATACTGCATAAAGACAGACACCAGTTATTTTCAAAAATACTATACCTCAAGGTTAAGGGTAGGGCTCAACAGAAGGGGAAGCAGCAATATACCTCAAGGTGAAGCCCAGATGGAGTCTTGGAAGAACCTGGATGTTGAGATGACCCCGAACCATCCAATGACTTTGTTTCAGCACGAACTTCAACCCTTACAGGATTCCTAAGACCGGCTTTGGCCAGCTCTTGAACTGCCTCGGTTTGAGTAGCCGAGAACAGACCAGTTCTTCGAAGCTTTGGCAAACGGGATATAATAGCAGTTAACTGCTTCTGAAATCCCATATCCAAGAGCCTATCAGCCTCATCTAGAATCAACACCTGCTCCAACAAGTAGCAAAACGAAGTTCACATCCGCAAGAAAGCCGACTCATTTCCACTACTCAGTACCACAATATCATTCAGAAACCAGGTCAATATACAGTTCGAAATCAGGGTAGTAGATTTCCTTACCTCAAGGTTCCGAAAATCCAAGTCACCAACCCGCTCCATTATATCGTGCAACCTACCAGGCGTCCCAATCAATAAATTAGCTCCTTCTTCTTCTATTTTCTTCACATCAGCCTTCACATCCACTCCTCCAACAAGGAGAATGGACTTGAAGTTTGATAAAGTATCGATGAATGGTTGTGCAACATGATATATTTGTGATGACAACTCCCTCGTTGGAGAGATGATAATTCCCAATACCTGTCAGCAAACAAAGGACCCCAGCTTGAACAAGTTGTGGGGAAAGTTCAACAAATCAACAGTCACCGGAACTATTATCTAACCTAACTATAGATGCAGACTTGCAATTAGATAAGGAAGCCTACTTCAACACTTGGGTGCAGCTACAGAAGAAACGTGAAGAAGCTCACCTGTTGAGGTTTGGGAGCAGGGGAGACCCGGCGGAGAATCTCGACAAGAGGGACAACGAAAGCCAGGGTTTTGCCGGAGCCGGTGGCGGCGTCGACGGCGACATCCTTGTAGCCGCACAGTAAGGGGATAGTAGCAGCTTGCACCGGCGTGCAATAATCAAATCCGCCTTCTTTCAGGGCATCGAGCACCGGGCCGGAAAGCGCCGGATTGAGGTCGGAGAAGCGAGTATTCGTTAACGCTCTGTTTGGGTTCGGCGACTCCATCGTTTTCGTTAGCGGCGGAAAGTGGCGCCTTTCTTCTTCGGTTCCTCTTCCTTTCCTTAACCCCTTCACCCGCCAATCGCCATTAACGTCTTGAGTCTTGACTCTTGAGGAGAGGAAGAGTGGGCCTTGTCCCTCGGCCCATTTGAAAAGCGGGCCACAACAGGCCCACAGGCCAGCCATAAAAGGCCTCTTTTGTCCTTATCTTAACAATTAAGACAAAACTGGTGGGGCACTTGGCAATTTCCTGGAAAATTGAGCATTCGTCGGACTAGAAACGGTGCGCCGGCAGTCGCAGTTTCAGATTCCTTTCCTTGGTTCCCCACACCTGAAAGAAGATCCGGTTGCTGACTTTCCTAAGCCCGACGCCGACGCCTTCTTCCGGAGCTCCTCGCCTTCTCGGGGCAGCAATGTGCTGAAAATCCACAACGTTACGCTACCCAGAAGGCCGGGCACTATGGGAATACGCATCGATTCCTTGAGATGTTCGCTAATCGCAATTCCTCTGCTCATTCTCGCGTCGTCATTCCACTCCGCCTCGGCCGGTCCCTGCGAAGTCAGTTATTTCAACGGCCGCCAGATTTTCAACTTCAGCCTGACTGCTCCTATCGCGGGATTTCCCCACGGCGTCCTCAGCGAAGATGGGTACAGTGCTTTCTGAAATCTCTTTTCTTTTGCTTCAGTGGGCAGTACGGGTTTCTCTGTTTTTGCACTCATTGTGTTCGACACATTGCTTCCCTGGGTATCATCCAACCTACGCACGGCTTGTTTCTGGGATGGCATCAGCTTATTGTAGTATTGACTAGTGCACTAATGAGGATGATGTATAAGATATTGGCTTAGGTCATTTCAGTTTGAGCTGCAACTAGTTGGTAGGACCTCTACATGAATACTGTTTGGCCTTTGCTAGAACTGTTGCTTTGAGTGTAGGGTTAAAAGATGATGTAGGCAATTGAAAGGCATTTCTAGAGATGGTTGATGTATAAGTTTGTGGATTTAATGCACACTTGGTGCATCGTACGGAATGGTAAATGTAACTTAAATATTCTGAATATTAATAAAGCGGTTTCATGCCATTTTCTGCTATAGGAAACAAATTGTTTGCCCTATAATTCGGATATCTCGTTAAAAAGGAACACATGTTTAATTTAAACTCAACCACAAACCTGTTTCTCTCAGTGCTAATTGGGTTCTGATTAAGAAACACTCTTCCTTTGTTTGATGCTTTTAGGTTCTATAAGGTTGCGGAGAATGAGAGTGTGCTCTGGTTTCAGGTTGGACCAATCAGGTTACACTTTGTTTCTGATTACTTATATATGAGCCAATGAAAGACCAGTGCCGCACTTAGGAGATTGAACTAGTGTCTACCTTTACCTGACACAATAGGGCAACAGCCTGAGCTGAATTTGAATTCATGATTAGTAAGCCTTTGGAACACAAAGTTAAGCATGTGAACTGCAAAGCTTCTAGATAATATTTTCTTTTGTGAAAACAGTTTGGCTTGAGAATCATTTCAGATGATTTGACATTTAATTTGTTCTCCTTGGTTGTTTTGAGCAGCTCTGTGATGGAATGATATTTAATCACGACCCACCTAGATGTGTTGGCTGTCAGGTAAGCGCTTCTCATCGATGAATTCTTACTACCATGGCATCATTGGTAGATTAGGCAGTGAGCAATTGAGATGATAATACTCTTTGTTGGTATATTTACCATTCCACACACATCTTAAGTTTTGGAGTAATTTCTCCACCATGATTGATGAAAATAGAACTCCTAGCTAGCCACTAGTAAGTGCAAACTTCATTGTTTATTCTAAAGCGATTATAGTATTAGAATTCTGGACAGACCGATACAAAAATATTTGGGTGGATCATGAAAACCTTTTTCCCAGTTCCGAGCAATTGAAGTACCTATTGGTGTTTCTACCTTTCCTGTGGAGTGTCTGAAATTAAAGTGTTGTAGATTCTTACTCATTTTGATTCCATCTATCAGACAGATTTTCTACTACCACTAGGAAAACCAGATTTCAATTAGTTTCGATACCCAGTCTGTTCATATTAGTGAAATTTTTCTCACCATGGGGATTTCACATTTTACTATTATTTTCGGTAATGCAGGACTGTGGTGGGCCATCTCACTGTGGCAGTGGTTGTAGTGCACTTGTTGCCAATAATATCGGTGGTAATGCTACACTTATACACGTGATATAGAAATTCTAATTCCAATGTGCACGATGTGTCCTTTCACGTTTTGCTTGTAACTTTCATCACAATTTGTGTTGGGGTCATTGTTAGGTGAGCATGGATAGTAGTACCATCTTGCTGCATCTACTTATCTGTGTAAGAATGATGTAGCTGTAACTGTACCACTGAATGTTATACAAGATTATTGTTTAAGCAACTTCTTGATACTACCAATAAGAAATAACAGTTATTTAAAGATCGGGACAAGGTTTTGCCTTAGCATAGGGATGAACATATACCTAGAATGATCATTGTGAATTCATCCTTGCTTCGGAAATCGTAAATCAGGAAAGATGTGAAACAACTGCTTGCATTTTCTTTCTTCAAGTTTTTTATGAAGTTCTATCCAACCCCTTGGATATGAATATTTAACTCAAACCGGCTCTAAGAACTAACCTAATACCATGATCTTAATGTGTCCCTTGTGCTTGTCAGTTCATAGTAGAACAGTAAAGGCATTTAACTAGATTCATCTCATACATGCAGGCTATGATGTGTGCAGCACTATTGGCAGTGTTTCTAGCACTTCTGCTGAGATCATGGGTAAGTTGCTATTGCTGATCATTAATGAGAGCATGCCTTTTGGCTATTTACTTATCCCCATAGTCGCATCTGAAAGGACTCCTCTCTATACACATGAACGTTGCAGATGAACAAAATCCCCAGAAGGGTGTCATTGTTAAGATCTCAAGTCTTGATACAAAGGAAAACTGTTCACTCTCTGTCTCTGTCATCTGTAATTCATCTGGACTCACAGTAAGAAAACTTTTTCCTTAGAAACAAAAACGCCATTGTATATTTTCCCAAAATATATATTTGCTTGAAACTCCTTATTATGTGTATCTTAAGACATGACACAACCTTCTATCTTAACAGGGGCCCCTTGGACTGCAGAAGTCAGGGACCTGTGACTATGTGAGTTGCTTGGAAACTAACGAATTTTGACTTCTCCGAAACCTATGGAAATGGTCTTATTTATCCGTGTCCTTTGACAGGCTGCAGTATTACAGCATCCATCCGGGTGTGCTACAGTTGTATCTGTTCATGGGAAAGGATTGGGCTGGTTTGCTACCTTGATAATAATGTTGGTTCCTCTCTTTTGATTTTCACAATTCATCTTCTTTCTCTCTCTCTCTCTCTCTCTCCTTAGCAGAACCCCTCTCCAGGAATGGCATAGTATTGTAGTTAATTGTTGCATCCTTTAGTGCGATCATCTTGCTTTAACTGCTTTCTTCATTGTTTCAGTGTCTTGTGTGTTTTTGGAGCTTATATGTTAGCTGGTGCAGTTTATCGGCATTTCTTCCTCGGGATACGTGGATTTTATGTACGTTGTTTATTACAAACCAGTTCTGAGTGTTGCTATCGCCGTTGATTTTCTCTCTTTCACTTGGATCTTATCAAATTTATCATTTCACACAAACATTACATTCTGGACTGAAATTATCATCAGGTGATGCCGAACTTGGACTTTTGGATCACATTACCTCAGAGGACACAGGTAAATAATCTCTCTCTCTATCCCAAGAGGTTCGGATGTACTTTGTTTCATCTAAATCCAATTCTGGAGTAGTCATTACCACTTGCTTTTCTGATACACCAGGGCTTCTTCACCTCTTTGGTTCGAAGATTCAGAGGACCCACGGAGAGCTATCGTGATTCCTATTCTCCTGTCAACTTTTAGCACCATCTGGGATTCAGCTTTAACCGGCACTTTTCAAGTATGTCCACCCAATCTCAATCTTAGGTAGTTTACGTTGACTAGAAAGCAAGCAGCTGGTAGGGTGTAGATAGATGGTTTCCTTGAAGTAGACTATGGAAACCCTCTATTTTTTCGACTTCTAAGTTCTAATACATACCATGTACCGTACGCACAGCAGGATATCCATGTCTTTTTGCTCATTGCTCATTCCCAACACGGCTATCCTGCTTACAAGGCCGGGTGTATACTCTTGCTTGCACTGTCCGGTCGCCCACCCGCGTGTTTGAAGCTGTTAGATCAACCCGTAGGCGGGTTATATACAGAAACGTCACTACGTTATCCAACAGCAGAAAACGCATGGATGAGTGATCAGATGGTGTAAGCAAGAGGATACACACACCGGTCATAAGCATTCAATCCGAATTCGCTTGCTTCTGCTATCCTCCTTCCCAATTCCCATCATATCAAGGTAGTTTAATTTGTGTAGACAGACCGTGTAGAATTGAAGTCTTAGTCTCTTCTTTTCAATTGCCACTGTTTTATATGTGACTTGATTGTTAAGATGCATGATCACTGATGCCATAGCTGCAGAAAACTCCTTTTGATGCTTCATTTCTCACAGATTCTCCTGACCCAACATTGATACCCTCTGACCTACCCTTGATACTAGTTAGCTCGATCTTATGGCGAGGAGCATCCGAATGACAATTTTATCCTGATCACCAGACTTGCATCAAACCATTTTCCTTGTGGCATGTGGTAACTTTCCCCAATATTCATGGAAGATCTGCAAGTCGCACAAACCCAATCTTTTAGTTTGTTTCCAGATAAATGAGAGAGCTTTCATTAGAAACAAAGAATTGCAGAGTTGCAGTTAATCAACAGCCATGGGGTACGTAGCCTATCAGTATCAAGGAGTCAATAATTATATTCACACAAGGTGCTCGATTGGTATGTCTTATAATATATTCAATGGTTTTTTTGTGTCTGAAAATTGATAAGTTTAAAGCTATAATTGAGCTGGCTCTATCATTCCCCCCCTTGAAATTGAAGTATGAAATTCAACTCTAAGACATGGTTAGTTAGCTATAGCCTATAGCATGTGTTAGTTAGAACGTACACCCACCAAATGATCTTGCTTTGCTCCACTCAGTGAAGCATTAAAATTATTCAAAAATGGTTTGAATAAAATCGGGTTATAGGTATAATATGCCCTTCTAATGTTTTATCAAACATGTCTCTTTACTATTTTTTACATCAAACATGCCCCTGTAGTTTGGAAAAATTACCAAACATGCCCTTTTGTTAATTTTTTCATCCAAAAACCGTTAACCGAGACCGAACTTTGGTTTGGGCGACCCAAATGTCTAAAATATCCCTGATAATTTCACTTTAGAGTTTTTTTGTTCTTTTGTATAGCCAAATAATTCTAATAATTTCACTTTGACGAGACTCAGAGAAATAAAATAAGGGTAAAAACTGACATTTCCCCTCCCATTTGTCGATGTCATGTCGTCTAAATCTCGGTTCAACCATGACTGACAGTTTTTTCAATGGAAATCTCAACTAAAGGCATGTTTGATAGTTTTTCCAAATTATAGGGGCATGTTTGATATAAAAAATAATAGAGGGGCATGTTTGATAAAATGTCATAATAGAGGGGCATATTATACCTATAACCCAAAAAAAAATCTTTAAATAAACGAGATTTCTATGCTACTCTGATTTATAATATCTGAAGTCAATTAAGTCTATCCTTTCTAGAAAAATAAAAAAGATTTATCGGAAAAGAAAATAACAAGATACAAGTCTTTTTTTAATAGTACGCAAGATGCAAGAGCATGAGTAAGGCATAGTCATGATCATCAAGTGAGAATGATAAAAATATACTGCATGTTAGATTCAAAATCAGAGGCGTAGATAGTTACAAAAAAACAATGATTCAACCCCAAAATACAAACTTCATTTTGATCTTCATATTAATTATATCACATAATCGATATTAATTTAGAGTGCAATGAACATCAACCTCTTCATACCGTTACATGATGAAATCCGTGAGAGTTGAGCATCAACCTCTTCATACTGTTACACGATGAAATCCATGAGAGTTAATTTTCATACAATTGAGCAACAAAGCTAGGTGTTTCAGCTGAATTATTTCTGCAACTAATAATTGATTCATCCATGTTTGTTAAGGGTACTCAAAAGGTTGGATCCAAAGAAAACAAACATTTCCCCAACTACTTTGACGCTGAAATTCTACCAAATCCTCACCTAAAACACATCTCTTCAATTTTACAACAGAAGATACAGAAACTATATGGCTTAGCATCCTCCACTCCCTTGTTCGTTCCTTAACTATTGGTCAAAGAAAAACCCTAAAAAAGTAAAAAATAACCAATCCACTGGCCCACAAAGTGAGACAATGATGTAGGAGCTTTCGATACATGACTTTACTTCCAAGCCAAGTGACATTATAACCCTCCACCCATTTGCCCCTCACACAATAGATCATGCAGTTTCCACCATTGTCACCCATCATTATTTTCATCTTCATTCTTAATGATAATCATGCTCCTATTAAAGTGAAATACAAGTAAAAGCTAAATTATAATGAAAAATAACTTAAGACCCCAAACAAATTAAACCAATGTAAAAAAAAAAACATGATAGAGGCCCATTAAATAATGATACATATTCCCTCCCTATAAATAAGTCAACGCACATTTCCACTCTCTGGCCATACAAAGAAAGGCCACAAATCTCACTTACAAAACAAGTAACAAATCCACTTATATATAGTTATTATATTATAATAATCTCTCGACCGGGCACGAACGATCCTACTTATTAACAAGTTTTATCCTTAAACCAAAAAACGCCATTAATCACAATCACTACGTATAATCATCATAGCTTTCGTTCAACCTAGCTATATACAACTTCGCTCTCAAAACTAAAGACTCTCATCAGTCGACGGGATCGAGGGGGGAAAACAGCAAAATGAAGACCCCAAGATCCCCTTCTCCTCCTTCTTCATCTTCTTCTTCTTCCTCCGCTTTCCCTCTGAGAAAAGCCCGCGGCCTGTCGCCTTTCCTCTTCACCCTCCTCGCCTTCATCGTCTTCGTCGTCACCCTCTACGGCGAGGACTTCATGTGCCTCCTCGGCCAGCTCGACCCCTACTCCTCTCAAGACGACGTCGTCGCCGGCAACCCTTCTCCCCGTCGGAAGTGGGAGGTGGAGCCGGCGTTTGCGGTGGGGAAGAAGCCGGCGGGGTGCGACTACTTCAGCGGGAGGTGGGTTTGGGACGAGACGGCCGGGCCGCTGTACGAGGAATCGGAGTGTCCGTACATCCAGCCGCAGCTGACGTGTCAGGCACACGGCCGTCCAGATAGGGATTACCAGTTCTGGAGGTGGCAACCTCACGGCTGTGATCTCCCCAGGTAAATTAAATTCATTTCCGTTTTTCTTTTTTCCTTCTTAATTGGCTTTTTTTTTTCAAGTGCAAACTAATTAGATAGGATAATTGTTAATTATACATAGTAATTAATTTATCAGTTGGTTGAACTACTATGTACTTAACACGCCCCCACTCCCACCTGTCTTGTCTTGTGTCTTACTTAATATATAATAATATTAATGATGATGATGATATTGATCCTCACAAATTACTCGAATTTTCCATGGCTGGTATATATTTTGGTCAGTACAATTAATGTATATGTTCCCGTCATTAGCTTGTAATCATAATTTATAATTATGATTAACATAGTGGTTAGTGTGTGTATAAACTTTGGTCGATCGGCATGACTGATCATGAGTGAGCTGGCATTGGATTTGCCGAAGGAAGGCTAGCTAATTAGTAATTAGTCTGTTTACTGATGGATTTTTGTTGAAGGAAGATATATGCAATCGGCGGTCAGCCCAAACGATGTGAAATGAGTTTGGGTGTAACGGGCCGGCCGGCCGCTGTGGCCGGTGCCGGCTTTAGCCTAAACTCTATGTTATTCCATTGAAGGTATCGATGACGAAAAGAATTATAGATGTCGCACTGTAAACAAAGATAAGCAAAGTTAAAATGCGAGATCATGGTCGACCTCATCAATCATAATTCTTTTTTTTTTTTCATATGGAGAAAGAATATAGATATGCAGATTCAAGAATTATTGTTCTTTCATAAGGAACAATAATTGGTGTTCTAGCCATAACAAAAAAAATTAATGGGTGTTCTCTCAGTAAATAAAACAAAAGGGGGGGTTCTATGCTGTTTTGAGTATTCTTGCATGTTTCTGACAACGTGCACCGCGCCGGGAATAATGGCAAAGAAAGTCCTTTGATTTTCACGATCCCTCTGGTTTTTCAGGTCGTGCATTTTCATGTATATTAGCTTATTCTCTTCTTGTTTCCAGGGACAGATTATATGCTTTATTTGTTCACAAACAAAAAAAAAAAGATTTATTTGACATATATATTTCTACTAAAACTTTTTATACATAACATTCACTTAGTTTAATGTATTAATGTGCTTAGTAAAATAGTACAATGACGTTATCGTAATTTCAAGGGGATAGATTCAATTATTGTGAATTTGGGTATTTAAATATGATTAAATTCTATTAGATCCCACAAAATCCAACAATCTCAACAATTTTTTGCCATCCAAGTTTTCTTTTTGACTTACTATCTTCCATGAGTATATATAGAGGTGACAAATATATTGGATTTGTAGATGGAATTAAATGGATTTGGTGGATTGGATTCATGGATCAAGTGACATCCAAACATTAGACCAATTTGTAAACTTTGAAAATTTTAAGTACTAAAAAGTCATTATGAAAAAAAATCAGGCACCAAATTGTACTAAAAAATTAAAATTTAGGTATCAAAATGTAAAATATAAAAAATATAGATACTAAATTTAAATTTTATTAATATCCATGAATCTACCAGTCGAATTGAACTTAAATGAAATTGATTTGACTGGGTTGGATTGATTGATTTTTTTAATTGATAAAATGGATTAGTAGGTTGGATTGAAATGTCCACCCTCTGCCATTCCAAATATAGTTACTATATATGACAAGAAAACACACTAATTGCAAAAAATAAGTAGTAGTGGTTATAATTGTTTTTCTTCTATTCATTACTTGTAACCTGCTGCATATTTGGAGAAATTCAAACAATTTAGTGCTTATAAAATTACGTTGTTGCTGATTTATGATGTGATTATGTAAAATTATTTGATTAATCGATGAAATTACAAAAAAAAAAACAAAAAAAAACTCACTCTAGCTTGTTGATGATGTCAACATATATGCAGTTTTAACGCGACGCTGATGCTGGAGAGCCTACGTGGCAAGCGCATGATGTACGTCGGCGACTCCCTCAACCGCGGCCAGTACGTGTCCATGGTGTGCCTCGTCCACCGCCTGATCCCCAACGAGTCCGCCAAGTCCATGGAAACCACCGGCTCCCTCACCGTCTTCACCGCCGCCGACTACAACGCCACCATCGAGTTCTACTGGGCGCCCTTCCTCCTCGAGTCCAATTCCGACGACGCAGTCATCCACCGGGTCTCCGACCGCATCGTCCGCCGGGGCTCCATCAACAAGCACGGCCGCCACTGGAAGGGCGCCGACGTCGTGGTGTTCAACACGTATCTATGGTGGATGACGGGCTTGAAGATGAAGATATTGCAAGGCTCGTTTGACGACGAGGTGAAGGAGATTGTTGAGGTTTCGACGGAGGATGCGTATAGGATGGCGATGCGGAGCATGATGCGGTGGGCGAGGAAGAATATGGATCCGAGGAGGACTAGGGTTTTCTTCACCAGCATGTCGCCTACCCACGCCAAGTAAGTTCTATCAATCATCTCAACTCAAAATGATTTGGGTGAGACATGTGAAAGAACCGATTTGGTGCAAGTAAGTACTTGAGTTATTAGAGGAGGTTTAGTTATAGATTATATATTATTTATTTATTAGCACACTCTCTTAAAAAGAAAGCAATCTCGGAAGGAGTTAGAAGTTTGCACAAGCGTCAGGATACCATATGCGCTTAACAAATGGGGTTACAAGAATTCGAACAAAAGAATTCTTGGTTGCATTAGAGCCCAGACATTGGATCGGTATGTTAATTTTGAAAAGTTCAGGTACTAAAATGTGATGACATAAAATTTTAGGTACCATAACATGATTTTTCAATGACGTTTTTTTGTACAAAAAATAAATTTTAGGTACCAAATATTAGAATGTAAAAAATTGTAGGTACTAAACTGTGATTTGCCACCTACCCGCAAATCCACCAATCTAGTTGGATTTGTATCAAAATGGATTGGATTATGTCATGTGCTTTAATTAGTTTTTATTTAATTGGTTTTTATCAATTGTTAATTAGAATTAGGATTAAATATTATGAATTGTTAGACGTAAATTAGTTGGGGTGATTAGTGGATTAGTGTTTACCCGTTAAGTTCATTATTTGTAGGATTATTAGAGTTCCATTCTCTATTTAAAGTAGTAGATGGATAGATGAGGGGAATCAAGTATAATAAGAAAAGAATTTTACACACTTACGTGTTAATTAATTTGGGAGGTTGATTTTCCTCGAAAAAGTTTAGGGGTTCCATTCTCGCCATTAAGGAGAACACTTCTCTTCTACCATTCTATCAATCTTTCCTCCATTCTTATTCTTCATATCCCGATCCTTCACCCTAAATTCTATTCTCCGAAAAGTGCACGTAATAGATTATTTGATTGTTTGTACTATTATATGTTTTTGTGACATGATGTTTCATTGAACAGGAGCGAGGATTGGGGAGGCGAGCCAGGGAAGAACTGCTACAACGAGACGACACCGATCAACAACGCGACGTACTGGGGGTCCGACAGCCGGAGGAGCATAATGCAGGTGATCGGAGAGGAGTTCGGGAAGTCCAAGTATCCGGTGACGTTCCTCAACATAACCCAGCTGTCCAACTACCGGAAAGACGCACACACTTCCATCTACAAGAAGCAGTGGAGCCCACTCACGGCGGAGCAGCTGGCCAACCCGGTCAGCTACGCCGACTGCACCCACTGGTGCCTCCCCGGGCTTCAAGATACCTGGAACCAGCTCCTTTTTGCCAAGCTTTTCTATCCTTGATTTGATTGATTGATCACAAATGTAATTAGTTAATTAATTGCTTCTCTTTTTTTTTTTTTTGTATTTTCTTTAACAATTTCTTTTCGGTTGTTATTACCTGGGTTGAAAGCGAGGGTGATGTACAATTGCACAAGTTTTTAGTGAAAGGGCGGGGGGGAAAAGGCGAGAAATAGAATTTGATTGAATTTAGTAAGGGGTAGTTGGGGATTTGGTCATTTGGGACTTGCTTAGAAATATCTAGGTCATTAATTGGATTCATGAATACAATTCGTTGAATCGGATTAAATATGAGAATTTTGTAAACGGTGCAAGTGGTTAAAGTGTTGGACTCATTTGAGACAAACGTATATAATTTTTCGATTAATAGTATCTAGAAATAGAAAATGGTATTGAAAATTTGGACACTAGTTCATTAATTAGGGTTGGAGGCTGGAGGGTTGGAGGCTGGAGGCATGATATGTGGCCAGATCCTTTTTGCTTTATTGAGATGATTTTTTTTTACAATTTGTGTATATTAGTGATTCATACCTGACGATTTTGTCCTGTTTTCTACCAAAAAAAAAATGATTCATATCTTCATTTGCACACAAGATGATCGTTCTTGGGATGTTGAGGCCATTCGAGTAGTCCTTGATGAGAGTACTACAGAAGCTATTATGCGGATTCCAGTGGGACATGCTGAAGCTCATGATGGCTGGGTTTGGAAACACAATAAGAATGGCAACTATTCTACTAAGTCAGCATATCATGTCCTTAGGGCGCGACGTGATCATCCGGTTGCTGATTCAGAGATTTTTTACTGGAAATGGTTATGGTCCCTTTCTCTGTCACCTAAGATGCGATTCTTCATCTAGAAGTGTGCTAAGAAGGCTATCGCCACTTGGAAGAGGTTATTCTCCAGATCATGTGCTCCTAACCCCATGTGCCCTCTTTGTGATGCATTGCCTCTTCTTTTGCCACCATGCTTCTGCTACTTGGGAGCTCTTTGATTCACTCCATAGCCTCCCCTCGGAGAACTCATCCTTTGGTGAGTGGTTCTTTAATCTCCAAAACACATATTCCAACACTCAGGTCCGCAGGATTGTGTGTTGTTTATGGAGTATTTGGGTTGCTCGCAACACTTTCGTGTTTGAAGAAAAGGCTCCTTACCCGGCCTCTTCTGTGATTGTGTCGGGTCGTGATTTCTTGCTAATAGAGGAAGCTAGGAAGACTCCGTCGAGCTCTCCTTTCTCTCGTACGACACAATCTCACTCCCAGCCTAGGGGTCCCCGTTCGTACCCTTTACCACCACCCCTCCCGTTTTCACGGTTGATGTATTGTGACGGTTCCTTTATCTCAGATTCATCATTGGCGGCATATGGGATTACTATTGCAATGCCCATGGTCAAGTGTACGACGGCAAGGCTGATTCTTTCCTCTGTTCCCGTCCTATTCAAGCTGAAGCCTTTGGTCTACTCAATGCCATCTTGATTGCAGCGCAAGACACAAAAAACCTACCTGCATCCGAACAGACTGTCCGGTTCTTACTCTTGCTCTTCGTCAAGACCCTTCTCTGTGGCCTTGGCGATTTCGTGCGACGATTGCTCGCATGGTGTCGGTCATCCATTCTGCTCCATGGATCAAGGTCGAGTTTGTTCCTCGGCGTCTGAATTCACTCGCGGATTGGGTTGCTGGCCAAGCTCGACTGAATACATTATCAGTGGACTGGATTGTAATTTGTGATATTATTGCTCCACTCTTGTAATGTTACTGGCTTCCCTTCTTGAGATTGGAATAAGAGGATTACTTGTTTAAAAAAAAGGTTGAGGGTGCAACTGTGCAAAGAAGGAAGGGAGCTTTAAGAAATTGTAGAATGGGCTTAAAGCCCTGAGCCTTGGACTAAGAGTTATTTTGTATGTAGCGCTATGTTTGTTTTAGGCCTTATATAATGCCAATCATTAAGCCCACAAGCCAATCCATGATACCGATGGGCGCTGCCTATTGGTTGTGGTTGGTATATGGCATCATTTGAGAGAATTTGGCACCTAAAGGTATAGAAGAAAACATATCATATCAAAAACTAATTAGTCTTTATAATTTGAGTTATTGAACTCAATTAGTTTTTATTTTATTTTATTTATAATTATGACATTATTTATTAATTTTAATAAAACAAGTTAGTCCCGATAACTCGAGTTACGAAGACCAATTAATTTTTTTTATATCGATGACCTAAGTTGTTAATTTAAACAGAATTAAATAGAAGAATTTCTGTGATTGAGATACATTCCGTTCGGATCCCGATGACTCTCATTTTTTAAACATATGATATTTGAACATGTGAAAACTTCAAATCATATAAGTGACATAAATTTTTTTAAAAATACACTAATAATTAGTATAAAATACATAATTAAACATCTCTAAAACCACTCAAGTTATTGATACACAAACACCTTTACCCTTTTGATTTTCTTGAAAACAAATGAACCGAACCCCATCATTTCCTTGGATAACAAACACCCTTACCCTCTTTTGTCTTTTGCATTCGCCAAAAGGCAAAAACCCATGTGTTTGTTAATAAGTTCATTTTTCTAACTCACTCACTCTCATTTCCCTTAGTTCCTCGAGAAAATAAATATATATGTATATGGGTTCGATGAAAATGGCAAGTTGGCTGAACAAAATGAAAGAGTTAATAAGCGTTATCATCATGTCATGTTGGGCAATCGATCAAGATTTGATACATATATATGCTGTTGCTCGCCCCTCGGATGGTCAAGTCAAATAAAATCATCGACCTTTTGTGCTATGGCCTATGGCATGCCGACAAGTTTAAACTTCCTTCTTACTTTCTTATACCAGCTCTTCAACTATTTGGTAAATGCCAAGAAAGAGGGAAGCATAAATACCAAGACTAACTCGAACTCATCATCTATTCAAATTTAATTCAATCTTTTCAAATATTCCAATATAGCTTCTCATTTTATTGTTTTTACTCCAATCCTATCCCTCTTAAATTTAACTTCACTTTTTCCTTTTAATATTTATATTTATCACATAAACGATATTTATGTACCTTCTAATTATATTCTTTTCACTTTAATTTTGTATAATTCGTCATCATTTATTTGGGGGAGGTTTTTTTTGTTAGATCGCCTTTCTTTGGTTGGTGTGTGTGGGGGGGGGGGGGGATTTCATTCCAAGAGAAAAAAAAAATCTTTGAAAAATAATCGTTAATCCGCGTCGAGTTTTCAATACGGTTATTACATAAGTCTACTTTTCTTTTTAAAAACAACACACAAATGATAAAAGATGAAATAACAAGTCAAAAATGATGACGTAATATCGATACCCAAGTTTTGCACAAGTACTCATCTTCTTCATCTTGCCAATTGTCTCCCTCTTGCTTGACATTTTTGTTTGTGAGAGATTTTGAGAAATGCGAGAAATAATATTGAGAGAATTTTATGAATGCATATAACAGAGAACAATTAATATATAAAAAAAATTTATGATTGTTAAAATGTAAGTACTCATCTTCTTCATCTTGCCAATTGTCTCCCTCTTGCTTGACATTTTTGTTTGTGAGAGATTTTGAGAAATGCGAGAAATAATATTGAGAGAATTTTATGAATGCATATAACAGAGAACAATTAATATATAAAAAAAATTTATGATTGTTAAAATGTAATATCTTTATGGTCATTAAAATGTTAGCTTTTTTTATACCAGTTAGAAAGTGATATTTGTTTTGCCTGCATCCTATCCTTAAAATACTATAAAATCAGCACGTATTCTGTAACATCCCGAACTTTTTCCCGAGCAAGATATTGTCCACTTTGGGCCTCGACCCTCACGGTTTTTCGACTTGGGGTGCAATTCACGGTGACTTCCAATAAGGTCACTCATCCTTGTTGTACTTCATACTGAGCACATTTAACTTCGGAGTTCTCACAATAACTCCTTCATTTCACCCCAAAACACCTTTTAGCAGTTAAAGTCAATTTCTTACTTATGAACTATGAATCTATCCCGTACTTTGTCGATGTGGGATTCGCCTAAAATGTTACATATTCTTAAAAAAAAAAACAGGAGGGCCAAAGTGCGCGTCTAGGCTTCCCCTCCCCCTTCCCAGCCAAATATGACAACTCCCTTCCTTCCATTTAATCATTTATGCATAAATCTTCCTCTTTATCTCTCAAATTTGTAAATTCGAGAGAATTTTTTGTTGGGTTGGAAAAAAAAATTCTTTCCATCTTCCATGTACCCAAATATGACCCGTGCGTTGGAGTTGGTCTTACCCAAAACAAATAATGAAACAAAGATGGAAGAAAAATAAAAATCCCTTTTTCTTTCTTTTGTTGCTCAACTTGCGTATCAACTTGCAGGCAGCAGGAGGAAAGCCCTTTTCAGCAGCATCCCCCTTGCAGACCATATGGTACAACCAGACACACACAATTCAAAAGGACCAAAAGAAGTTATGAATATAATTTAAATAATTCAAAAGAAAAATATGGCAACCAAGTTGCCAACTATGAATTAATAACACACAAGTTGAGAGTTTGTAATATTTAAGGTCCTCCAAGTTGGCAACTTGCCGAGCATAAATTGTTAGTATAGCCATTCATGAATTGATGCGGCCAAGAAACCATGCCACCGCCTGCCTGCCTGCAGCCACCCTACCCCAGAAACAGCCCATCCATTAGTACTAAACATAATTTTTTTATCAATAGATTATTCGTATCTTTTTACTTAATCAACATGTTAATCAGGTTTAGTTGGGTTTAATTCCGCATGTATATGAAACCGGTAGAAATATCGATTTCGGAAAAAGATCACCTCAATTTTGTATGAGGAGGAGTTTCTAGCGCGTAGCGATATCATGACTGACAATACCCTATATGTATAATCCTTCGAAATTCAATCTCGATTATCTCTTTGGCGAAAACACAACGCCTAACTAGCTGTTTCGGAGTTTTGAGACATAACTCGTACATCAAACTATCGTCGGCAAACTAAAACATTTTGGAATTTAGTAAATTTTGGAAATCGATACGAGCGATAAGTTGTTGCAGACATTGCTTCAGAAAAAAATAATGTCAAGACAAAGATGCACTATTATTCACAATGATCCATTCCTTCTTAACCAACATATTTGACACCAAACCCTAAGAAATTACCCAGAGAAAGGAGACAATTACAACTAACTTACTACATTGAAGAACCACGAGAGAAAAGAAAAAAAAAACCCATCAAAAGTAAAAACAAAGATGATACAATAACATTGTCGATCATCATATCACCTTCGATCTCAATATACTTTCGATCTCCTCACTCATTCTCGACTCAGCGATCAATGAGATTCAAACTCCTTTCCTGTATGCTTCCTTTGATTTTGCCGGTATCTCAAACCCTTTCGTCCGAAGGATCGAAAAATCGAACCGAACACTTACCTTCGATGTTCGTACATAGATCGATGACATGTTCATATACCTACTAAACTAAAAAAACACACCTAATGACGTGTGAAGCCCCAATTAATGAAAGATTAGTACGAGGATGAAAGCAAGTAATTACGAGGAAGCTGGAGGAGGGTTATTAATAACATGGTTTTCCCCGGCCGTGGCCGCCGCCACCATGTTCTCGGCGATCTGAGCCAACGACTGCAAGTTGCACCGCACGATGGTGTCGACGAAGCTACACGTGTCCTCCTTGGTGTTCCCCGGCGGTATGTCGACGACGTACGACTCCACCACCACCGTTCCCGCCGCCGATCCCGCGGGGTGGAGGGTGGTGACGGAGCGGTAGTTGTGGAGGCGGTGGTCCCCGCCCACGACGCTGAAGCTGATGACGTGGCGCTCGTCGTCGAGGATCTCGAGGCGCTCGGTGCTCTTCCCCGCGGGGAGGCCCGACACCACGCGCACCTCGCGGAGCGTGCCCACGTCGCCGTCGCCGCGGATGAGTTGGCAGCTCTTGAGGAAGTGCTTGTACGCCTGCGGGTTGTCGAACCGCCGCACCACCGACCACACGGTGGAGACGGGCGCGTCGATGCGCCGCACCACCGCGGAGCAGCACTGGTTGGGGCCCAGCGCCCGCGCGTGGTGACGCGCCACGTACTCCGGCACCATGGCGCCGCAGTCCTCTTCTTCGTTGTTGTTTGCATCGTCGTCCTGATCACGTGTCTGAAGGAGGAGCGGCACGTGCCGGCACTCAGCCGGCTGCTGCTGCTTGTACTGGCACCCCGCGGCTGCGGCGGCGGGAGATGGGGTTCGTTGGAGCTGGAGGGAGGCCGGCATGGCTGGATGAATATTGTTAGCGCCGGTGAGTTTCCGACGAGGGATTTTGTTTTGGTGGGTGAGTGATTAGGAAGGAGGGATTTGTGGAAGATTTATATATATGAGAAGGGGATTGGAAAAAAAAAGGGAGAGCAAGTTGGGATTAAATATTTTTGGGGAGAGGATTTAAAAAAAAAATTGAAACTTGTTTCGGTGATATATATGGAGGGAGGCGATAGGGAAATAGTTTTTATATATTTCTTCTTCTTGGTTTGTGAAGGCGGAAAGCAGAGCAGACGCCAGCCATGCCAGCCAGGGAGAGAGCAAGTGGGGAGGAGAAAGAAAGGTGCAAGTTGCAATATATTTGTTTGGACGTCGATCGTCCTAATAATAATAAGTGTTTTTAGGTGTTTGGACTCGTCGTTTTTGGAAATTTGTATATTCAACATTACGTGTGACATGAAATCAACATTTTCATTTGGTCTCCATCTCTGAAATTTGACATTTTGGGTAAAAGAAGATTGTGTTAATGTTGAATGTTAAAATGGGAGAAATTTATGGGTCCTATTTTTTTGGGGAAAAATATAATGTTTCGTTTGGTGTTATTTGATGTGAAATTACTTGTTTGATTGGAGAGAAATAAAAGATGTGTTATTTGGTACGTTGTATTTTTTCCCCGGTTATTGGTAAGTGGTATTTTCAAAAGACTGCCGACGTTTTATTTGACAAATATCAGGAGAGAGACGAGTATTCTCAAAATTTCCAAGCATTGTGATTTTGTATACAAAATTATTGCAAAAAAAAATTAAATATTAAAATGAAATTTAAATCTTAACTTGCTCACTGACAATTACTGGCTCTCATTAAAACACATGAGTTATTCTAATATTTAACTCGAGATTGAAGATTAAAAGAAATCTCTCTTGGTGAAAAGGCATGAAAAATATGGGGTTAAGAAGAACAAATTGGCAAGATAATACATTTGAGTGCAAATACTACTACTCATGAGTAATCTAACTATAATATCTCGTACAAATACCACATAGTGAATAACGTGTATTATGATATGTGGTAATTGATTCCAAATAACATGCTTGATAAATAAGAAGCCAAGTGCGAGAAGGTATATGATTGTATTTCATGGCAAAACTAGAATTTAGAGATGAGATCTTGCAGAAAGTGGCTATTTGCTTTGGCAAACTCACGAAATCAAAAATGTATTGACCCCGTACGAGACATTAATGTTAGTAGACATGTGTGTATCAAAAATCATGAGATTGTAGCGATTCAATGTATGCTCGAGTTCAACCCTTCTTTGACAACCAAGTACCCCATGCTTATGAAACTAGAGATGAAGTCTCGAAGTGTTCTGTTGACTATGTCAGAAAAGGGGGCGAATGTAATGAATTTTGCTACGTGGTTGAACAAGAAAATGCTTTTGCGAACGCGCATTGTCCAAAACATTTAGCAATGACTTCAGCAAGGAGCAAACATTTATGATTGTATACAGTGGCAAACTCGGGATTAAGAGCGAGGGAGGAACATAATTAAAAGTTCACAACAACTTATATTGACATCAAACTCCAAATAGGTTTTGTACGAGGAGATATCGATAGTCTATTCACTTACCACTTTTCAGTACGGTATTATCATGTGGTCCATACTTCATAACTTAAAATCAAATATTGAGAGGGGATTACAAATCACAAAGGTAACTACACGTAGCTCCACTACTGATAGACGAATGATGATGAGTAATAAATGTAAATTAGAGTTTTGGAGTTGCGTTTAGGTCTAACCATTGGGTTTGATAATGAGTTTCGTATTGTATATTGGAATCTTAAGCTTCCTGCCTTTTTATCCTATCATGTATCCTTATCGTAATTCTCTGTTTTAGGTTCCTTCCACCGGAATTTAGCCGAACTCTATTACCCTTTCATAATCATCTCTTGAAAGGAATCAAAAATATGTTTAAGAAGAAAAAAACAACAACTTGCATATTGTTTTAACTTCAATTTGTCTCCATTTAATTGATTATTTCATGTCCATTAATTACATCTCGAGCTAGGAAGCTTCCACGAGAAAAAGAAAGGCTAGTGGCCAATGGGGGTGTGTTTGTTATTAGTTATTCATTAATCATTTTCCTTTTCTCCTTCTTCGAAAGATGATAAATCCTGCACCAAATCCAGCCAACTTGCTGCTTTTTCTAACGACCCACATGAATATTTTCCCCTACCTAGAACGCCCATTTAATCTTTTATTAATGCATTTTTTCTCTATAACGAACTCGATCTCTAATTTCATGATCGGTTCTGTAGAAGCTTTTATTAACACAATTCACAAAAATTCATTTGAGTGGATTAATTGATGCTGCTATATCTGAGTGGGCAAATGACAAATAAAGTAGAAAAATAAATAATACACGAATTTATGTGATTCATGGGTACGATAGTTTATTTTATCTCTAATTTCTCATTGTATTACTGATTGTAATTTGTAAGCCGAATAAGTATACCAAGATATATCAACTAGGTAGGATGACAATTTTGACATGACTCGTTTTACTCGATTTGTTTGACATGTTTTGAAACGGGCGGTGCGCACCTTGTAGGTGGGGTAGAACATGAATACTCTCTCCTCGACCTATAGTCCACCCCATTCTCGACCCCTTTTTATCTAACTTTCATGAAATTGCGCAAATTACTTTGAATTGTACATTTTTTACCTCATATTTTACCTTAATAAAGTTGTAAACAAGTGAGTTAATCAATTTGTCAAATAGTTTAGCTAAATTTATCATGTTAGAGTTTCTTTCTTTATTCTTATAATGAAAATGCAATATTATAATATTTTTCCTTTACATTAAGTACCGATATGAATGGACTTGTCCCACCCCACTCTTCATGATAAATTACCTGACATGTAATAGACCGGTTATAAATATCGAGATGCCTGCCACGACCTTCCCTTTAAATTAAGTACTGATATGGGTCCTATCTCACCCCACTCTTCATGAGAAATTACCCAACGTATAATGGACCGAGTATAAATATTGAGATGCTCGCAACGACCTTCACCATTTCCATTCCTAATCTCAACATTGTCAACCTCCTATTGTATCACCCAATAGGCCTAGGGTTTGCTCACCCCCTTCATACAATTCGAAACACAATATGGATATAGTTGCTCGATCACCTCAGCCCAAAGTTCGATTTTAATTAATTATATGAGGATTCATTTAAAGTATCTGTACATGTTCATCTTTCTGATCAATCAACAATGTATTATATACATAACCGCTACAACTAGCTAGTCAAGCACACCGTACGTACATTGAATGTAGCACCACAAAAAAAACACCAAAACTCTTGTATTAAGTCATCACAACCTAGCTAGCTAATTAATTTGAGAGGGTGGGATTATAAATAAATAAAGACAAGTTTTAGTTGGAATTTTAATTAGGAGTCAAACGAATAATTTAAGTTGATGAATACTATATTATACAAGTTGACTGTTTTGATACTAGTTTATTACTTAAGAACCCTTTTTGGCCCCTCACTAATTGGTCCCAATGGGCAATGCCTAGCTGGAGGATCATCATCATTGTCCAAGGAATTAATGAAATGAATTAATCTGCTCGTGGGCAAGTGACAAATTAATATTTCATTTTTAGTGTTTGCATTTATTCAATTTTGTGTGAGCATTGAATCAATCAAAGATCGTGAATTCATACCGGATGTTATAACGGTTAGTGATAAGACATTTTGTACTAAAATCGTGGTTCGATTGTAATTCAACCATTTTTTACTGTCAAAATCACCTACCTTTTTGGATTCGGTATTCTCGGTCTGATCGGCTGATACAATAGGGTTTCTCAAAAATTGCATTGAATTCAATAATTAATTATGATAAGAAAATTATAGATTAATTAAATTCAAGTTGTTTTTAATTAACATGATGATATATAGGGTTTATCAACATCTTTTTCTTTTTTGTATATCCACGGGAAAAAACAATGTGATCGTACGTAATTTTTGGCCAAGTTGTGAGCTGCATGTGTCTAGATTCAATTAAGAGATTAGACCTTGTACCTTCCACTGGTTTTGATATGAAGCAATCTGCTTAAATGGATATTATTCTACATCCAATTTTCGGACTAAATATGAAAGCTATATTTGCATATTTTTGCGTTTAATCGTTATAGTAATAATATGTTGTATTTGAAACGAGCGGAACAATCACATGTTCAACAATCGAAAAGCTCAGGAAGGGGAAATCGTCGGGAAAGCCCTAAACTATTGGGAAGAATTCAGGGATCTTCATGTCAAAGAGCTAGAGCCCAGAGATAGGGAAAGACCTACCCGGGAATCGCCGCCGCCGGGGTGGGTAAAGGTGAATGTGGACGCCGCTGTCTTCAAAGATGAAGGAACGAGATTCGGGGTGGTGGCTCGCGATGAGAATGGCCATTTCGTGATGGCGGCGGTTTGCAGGGAGCGCGTCCAATGGTCCCCAAAGCTGGCCGAGATAAAGGCGATCGATTTTGGCTTGAAACAGTTGGAGAGGTATGGGTTTCCAACAGCCATTGTTGAGACAGACTGCCAGAGCGCATTTCTCGCTCTGAAACAGACGGAGGTGTCGAGATTGGAAGCTGGAGCTCTGATTGTAGATCTACAAATAGCAGCAAAGAGACTGGACTCAATCCAGTGGAATTTTGCAAGAAGGGAGTGCAATGGGGTGGCCCACCTATTAGCCCATACATCTTGTAACTGGGATGCCCAAGAACATTGGGAGGCCCGACCACCTATGTCTTTGTTACCTTTCTAGACTCTGAGCCCAGGAGGCAGCAGTAAAATACAGGTCTGATGATAAAAAAAATGTTGTAATTCATAAAAATAAAAATAATATGTGGTATGTTTGTATAGTTTATGACAATCGTGTGCTTTCCATTCCAAGTAGATCATTCCAAAGGAACATGACTACACCAATAGAATTTCGTCGATGTATTTAACATAGCAGGTAAAGGTCCGTCAGAGCATAGACCATCGACCTAGTAGTTGTCAGGTTGATCGATTTAGTGTATAAATTAACCTTTTTTTCTTTGCGTATAACTTGAGTTTGACCATTTTAGTTGATCAACAACAAAGATCTACTCAACATACTCCAAATAAAGTTTACTTAGTTTAAACCAAAACAGCAAAGTTTAATTCATGCTTCATCTCTATGTTTCTATGAGTTATTCCATATTTTATTTGACTAATATAAGTACCAGATAGAATTTGTAAAACGACATGCGAATTTTGAAACATCGCGAGTTCTGATTTTAGTACCTATAAAATCCAAATTCATCAACAAAGTCTCGAACAGAGGTGTGGCGGTTGAGTTAACAAAAAATTTGTAAACATCACAGCCTCATTTTCACTCCAACGTCTCTTTGGGTACCTATTGTTTTCATACTTCTCTTATAAATACCACCATAGTTGATGATACAACTCATTTCGTCAAACATGTGATGAATTTATGACCATTTGAATCAATTGTTGTGTTTTTGTCATTAAGATGTCATATTTTGTAATGAAAACAATATTATGTCAAAATATTAAAAAGTATATCCTAATGTCCTTTTTATTTAATTATTACTGTATAAAATAATAAACAATGAATTATCTAAACAAAATGATGAAATCTACATTAAACTAAATTTGTTACCAAAGCCAAATTTTAACCCTAACCCTTCTAGATCAAAACATCTTTTGATGGACTTAAAAACTAAAGTTTAACTCCAAAATTCGTCATTTTTTTATTAAAGAGTTCATTAGTTTTCATTTTCTCTTCTTTAGAAGTACATGTTGGGAGAAACGTGTTATTAGCAACAAGGTCTTATGTTGTGTATGGAAGAGAAACTTACCTGTTATGCAGGGCTTTCCGGGTGCATCGTTTTGGTGATTTAGGAAAGCAAGCAAATGGCAAGTAAACTAAAAGAAGGAACTTCCCGTAGCTGGTGGATTCAAATATGAAGATGCTTACCATTTATGGGGAAGATTTGGAATCAACTCAACATGGAAAGAATGTTCAATATGCAACGGTCAGATTCTGTAAGAGTATAAAAGGGCTTCTGGGTAGATAGGTTGGGCACCTTTCCGGGAGATCAAAATACTAGAAAGCGGGATTTGCTAAGAGTGTTTTGGTAGGAAAGGGATTCAAGCATACGGGGAGTTGCTTGGTTCAAGCATAAGTTAGATAGCTTGGGTTACGTGTTGAGATACACGGGTTTCGATTGACGGGGAGTTAATCGAGGTGACGGTACTGGGAAATACTGGGTTGTTCATTTGTAAACGAAGAGAGTCAAAGACATATCCTTAGTAGCTCATCGAAGATCACAAAGTCGTGAATCTCAAATCGTGGACTAGTCAGTGTTGAGATTCTATTTCTCTCAACACTGGAAACCATGTAAAAATTGCTTGTGTTCTTTTATTTCTGCATTTCAGTTCTGCATACTCTGTTTTTGTGCTCATGCTCTGTTCTTCTTCGTCCGAAGTTGTGCATATAGCTTGTTTTGATCGGAAAACTAGTAAAGAGAACTAAATTGGTGTTTATTGGTTGCTGCCTTTTTAATCAAAGTAAAAGTAAGCCTACTTCACTTTAAAACTCGTCTTTGCTTGGGCTCTTTCAAAAATGAATTTAACTCATCTTGTGGGCTTATCATCCATAGTGGCCCATTTGCATTTCTCTACTAACGACAAAAACACATTTCTAAGTTTGCTTGCGGGTCAGATCCGGTGCTTAAGCCTAAAAACTTAAGCATATGCTTAAAGCTTTCCTATTGGCTAAAATAATTTTAGTTTGTTTATGGTAGGTTATTAGTTAGGTAGTTAGTAAGGGTAAACTAGGTATTAAGGGGAAAAATAATAATTAATAGAAAGAGAAAATAAAAACCTAACATATTTTTCCATATCCAGCCGTCCGCCAAAAGTGACCAGATCACTCCGTTGCCATCCCTCCATTATTCCATCCTCCACCTCCTCCGCCATCCCTGCCGCCGCGGAGACCCCTTTCCTCCACCAAATGCATCATCGAACGACACCATTGTCCCCTCGTCGAACCCGGCCCCAGCCGCCGCCGACAGCGAGTAATTCATCACCTCCTGAAACAAATCGACACCAGCATCCCAACAACACAGAGTGTCGCCCTTCACGCCGACATCCCGCCGCTATCCTGACGGAGCCCACGTCCTGCGAACGTTCAGCATTTATTATTTACGTATTATAACAATGGTTATGCATAGCGTTACTGATACGTCGCTAAAGTATTGATAATTATAGTGCATGATATTGATAATAACTCATAGTATTTTGTTGACGAGTGTATTAAGAAAAGTTAATAACAGGTGATTATTAACATTTTTCAATGATTTTTGATGTTGCTAATATTGTAAATAATAGTTTGACATTAATACTAATAATTTGTTTTGTTAAATGTTAATGATGTATCCCAGAAACATTGATAAGAGAACATAAGATTGTTAGCAATGAACTCTTAATCTTTGAATTATTGGTAAATGTTAAATTTATATGATTTACGGAAAAAAAACACGACGATATATCATTAACAATGTTTTCATAAGTAAACAATTATTAATGTAGCATTAATAATGATTTTGTATTTTGTTAATGATACATCTCATTAGCATTGATAATATTGTATCAGATTGTTAACGTTGAGCCTAAAAATGTTAATATTTAAAATTTTCATTATTGTTAATGCTAATAACAATTACATTACATCAAGGTTGATAACATTACATTATATCGTTAACAATGAGTATAAAATCATTTACAAACAACAACAAAATTATTTATGAGAAGATGATAATGCTTTTGTATAACATTGATAATTCAAGCAGAAAAGTTGGTAACATTACCTTTAATTGATAACAATAATAAAAACATATAATACACTATATCAACCAGTTTATAAACCTCACATGCAAATTGGAAAACATTAACATTTTTTTTCTCTATCATTAGCAATTACATTCATATAAAAAATATTGATTTTGCATATTGACGGGGACTGATATTCTTCACCATCTGCGACTTTGACATTTGCTACATAATGGATATGTGATTTGACCTATTGCAATTATTGCCCTCAAGTTATGGCTGCTTGATCTTGGGCTTGTTTCCAGGTAGAACAGTCTTACGTGACGTGTTCATGTCATGCCGTCAAACTACACAAAGAAAGATGCACAACAAATTTGTGAAAATTACATAATCGATCAACTAGATTTTATGTAACAATAACCATGTAATAAACTATGCTCGTAAGTTGATAGAGATGCAACAAACCGTTAATAACGTAACAAAAAATTATTGCTTACGAAATTGAAAATTGATAATAGTCAAACCACTAGCATGAATGATGAATCGATGCAATATTAAGTGTCAAGTACCATCAATTTCTTTAAAAAACTGTTGGTTTCCGTTCAAACAAAAATAAATAAACATTAAAAAGGATTTGCTTAATTTCTTTAGCGATAGCAAACCGTTAATAATGCTATTTTAAATCCTTAATATCTTATATGTGTTTCATTGATGATGTAAGAATACTTGTTACTAATACTTGATTGGATTCCCCATTAATTGTCAATAAACACAAAAAAAATTGATAACGAGGTTGTATCCAGTTGATAATTAATAGTGATTGGCTTCAGTTTATATATTCTAGAACTTTAATACACCCTTGAAAATTAGCTAATAAACATAGATAAAATTGTTACTAATGTCTGATTTAGTCAAACATGATTTAAAATTGTTAATAATGAACGAGATTGATAATAAAACTGTCAATAATTGCAAAAAAGGCAAATAAATACATTGATAATGATTATATAGTGGTCGGAAATAAATAACACGACTTAATCACACATACATGCATAAGCGGCTTACCATTCGACCATAACAAAATTGATAGCTCCAATCAAAATCGTTAACAATTAAATGGGGATTTATTAATAACTCAAATATCGTAATCACGAGGATGGACAGAAAACTATTACTAGTTTGATGACGTTGAAACTATTGTAAGACGTACATATCAAAATCGTTAACAATTAAATGGGGATTTATTAATAGCACAAGAACATACCTACCCGTGGGCCGGTGATGACCGTTGCTGGCATCGTAAAAAAAACCCATTGAAACCAAAAAAACAAAACAGTAACATACCTTCACGCCGGCGATGACGGTTCCTGGCTGCGTAAGAAGAAAAAAGGACAATGAAGACCAGCGAAGACAAGGTTCAACGATGACAAACGACCAAGTTCAAAGTAAAAAGGTCGCCATGCCATCTTTCCGTGCGGCGGGTACCTGAAACCACAACGTCAACTCCGACATCTTTTTCCCGGCGATTATAATAAACGAGAAACGTGCAATCGTAAGTAAGACGACAACCAAAGGGTTTGCAGCTTTTTCCCCGACAAGGATTACCTATCGTTTGTGTTGGGGGAAAGAGGAACGCCAGTGGCAATAAGGAAGGAGACGACGGTGGCTGGCTGCGCTGGCCGTGGCCGGAAGTGGTCTCATCGAACACGGCTGGGAAGAAGACGAATTTAAAAAATAAAAACCTAACCAGCAGCTCTATGGTTGGTTTTAGGGTTTACGTTTAGTTTTTATTTAATTATGAAAATATGTTAAATTTTAAATAAATAAAATACACAATTTACCTCAATACCCTTAACCAATTATCAACTAATAACTACTAATTAACCACTCAATCTACTAACAACCAATAGGATTAGTTTAAGCATATGCTTAAGCTTTTGGGCTTAAGCACAGGAACCCAGGCCGTTTGCTTGGGTGATTGTTTAGATAAAAACTTCCATCTTTTATCATCCCAAACTATTCCTTTAAAAAAAACCCAGACAGATATCGTAGCTTGCTTGCAGAAGCTGCAGGTGAGAGAGACGGGAATAGAAAAAGTGAAGGTCTCCGCCAACAGTACAAAGATCGGATTAGACTGACACCGTCGCATCGCATATCTGAAACTCTGCCCAACATGTGCATGTTGATACCACCACTTGTTCCATCCCCATTATTTCACACCTTTTAAAGTGACGAAAGGCCGAAAACCAGATGACAGAAGTAAAGAGAAAAGCAAATGCCAGGCCATTATTTTCATAGAATCTCAAAGGCAGAGCCAAGTTGTCTACCTGGGGAACTATCACGGTTCATAAACTGAAAACTGCTCCATTATGAACACATTAGGAATGTCCAAGAATGAATCAAAGAAGAGAAATTTTTGCAGACAGTTGGAACACGAAAGGTCATTGTTCTTCTTTTGCGGGTATCCGTCTCCTGACTTGTCCTTGTAACTATAGCTTCCTCTTTCCTCCTTCAAGATATTCATTGAATGAACATGTGAACATTATGGGTATACAGCTGCACTTTTGATTTACTTGCAGGGTTATGGTGCCTCATGTCACAATGCTATTTGCTTTTGCCCCATTTTGCACCATTCTAAAGTTGAACATGATACAAAAGCATATAGTTAGTCCCCATATCCTGCAACACAAGAAACTAACTAATGGAAAGGCATGGGAGTAAGTTACTTCAACTCACCAGTTAGTTGAGGTGAAGCTAGCTTAGACTGTTTTTTAATCTTAACCCGTTGAAGCCTTTTCGTTCTTCATGATCATGTGGAACGATTTCACACGATCTTCCTCCACCATTTCCCTCAGCACATCATCTTCGATCTTCTCTGCCTGCCACTGCGAGGGGTCTTCGACAAATGCCTCGCTGAATATCATGCACGAAACCCACTCCTTCCACGTTGTCCTCCTGTACTTATCCTCTTCAAGAGTCCCAGTCGCGAGCAACTGATACACGTAGACCACCTTCTGCTGACCTGGACGAAAAGCACGAGCAATGGCCTGCTTCGTCTTGCTAGGATTCCACTCGGAGTCCATCAGTATCACTCTCGAAGCCGCTGTCAGGCTGATTCCTTCAGCACAAGCTGTGATGGAGGCAAGCAGAATCTTGGAATGTCCACCTGGCTCCTCAAACTTGTCGATGATTCTGCCTCTCTCGAACAGCTCAAGATCTCCTGTGAGAATCATGATCTCTCTGCCTCTCTGCCAGCCAAAGATGTTCTCGAACAGCTCGGTGAGTAGATTAATGGGTGCAATGTTGTGGCAAAAGATCAAGGCTTTCTCCTTCTTCACTATCCTGTAGACGAGATTCAGAACGAACATGATCTTCGACCCTTTCTTGAAGTCGAACTTCAGCTTCTCGAGCTCCATCTGTTCAGGCATGTCGAAGAACTTGTGGACACAGTTCGATGTTTTAACTAACCAAGGGTGGATTGAAGCAAGCGTGATCATGAGCTCTAGCTCCAATGGGTAACCATTGTAGGTAGCCATAATGTCATGCAGCTTGTTCAGAATCTCATTCTGTATATCTGTGGAGTTCATCAGTATAGTATAAATCTGCAAGCCAGGAAGGCCATCAGAAGCCCCACCTTCATAAACATCAATGAAACGATTCGTCATTTTTCTCAGCACATTCAGACCTTCCATTCTTTCTTCTGGCACACCTGAATCAATCTTGCTAGCAATGTTGTCTATGAAAAGCTTCCTCGCTCGAGCTTCCAGTAGGTGTCGAGCTTTCTTAGGCCCTTTCTTTGCCTTGTACTTGGGATCTAGCTTCCTCAACACTTCTCTAATGAACTTTGGTCTAGCAAGGCAAAGTGTGTTGAAGTACTCGACGAAATTGTTCTGGAATAGAGTCCCAGAGAGAAGTATTCGAAGATCGGTTTGCACCTTCATCAAAACCTTCCTCAATCTGGATTTGGTGCTCCTAGGATTATGCCCTTCGTCGAGTATGAGTAGCCCTGGACTTTCCCTCAACACTTTGGCCATGTACTGCCTGTGAGCAAACTTGGAATCTTCCCTCATCAAAGTGAGAAATGAAGTGTAGCCCATGACAAGGACACTCGGCTGTGCGTGCCACTTCTGAATCTTCTCTAAGCAGTCCAAGATATGCATAACGTCCTGACTCGGCTTTGGCCCTCCAGTGTATTTAACTGCACCTTGCTGCGACAGCCTGTAAGTCTTTCGCCCGTGGATGAGGTGTACCGGGATAGGGATCTCCCACTTGATGAACTCTTTGTACCAGGTGTAGAGAGTTGTCTTTGGAGCAAGGACCAACGGTCTCTTGTTTGGGAACAACTTAAGGTAGCTTGAGAGGAATGCTATGATGAGGAATGTCTTGCCAGCTCCTGGTGTATGGGACACAACACAACCAGCAACTTTCTTTGATGCTTTCACCATTTTGGCTGGGATGGTCGAGCCTGCAGTGTTTCTCCACAGAAATTCAAATGCCCTCTTCTGGTGCAAATGCAGCTTGTTTTTTATGTGAGGGATTAATGCCCAAACGTTCTCTTTCTGTGCAGATGATGACGCGTCTTCCTTGTAGGTATCGTGATCAGTGGTGAACAGTTTGATCTCTTCTTCCCCTTCTGGCTTAGGATCCGAGTCATTGCCATCATTTGGTTTCCTTTCTGCAGTCGAGCTAGCATTTTCCGCCTAAGAGAAATGAGAGGAAATGAATGCTTAAGTTTCTTCCATTTATGTTCACAATATAGGGCAGAGCATGTAAGACCTAGAAGCCTTATTTTGGGATGGAATAATGTAACTTTTCTTTGCAATATATCTGCAAGCATGGCAGTAAAATGAATGTGAAAAAAGAAACCAACTTGCATTAATGTTGACTTACAAATGGAGGTGTAACGTATTTCATTTCGGTCTTGACAAAGCCACATATAGTGCATATGATCCCAATCTCCTCGTCAAGTTTGTATGCATGGAGGCAATTACTGTCACCTTCCTTCTCGACGTTCTTTTTAGGAACTTGATCCTGTGAATCGATGCAATTAGTAATAGATGACAAAAGCCGTAGATGTGTGTTAAAAAGACGATATATGATCTCCACTTTGATACCTGATCTTCATCAAGAAGATAAGCTGATGCCAGGCATAGTTCCATTTCTCTCCACAGCATCTCGGTTTCTGACAGTTCACCATCATCCTCTACTTCAAACTGATCCATGTTCTTAGCATGGCCCTGGTCACCTTTGGCTTTAAATCGCTCCCATTGATCGATGATATGGGTCTCACTTTTGGATGAAATAGTAGAATCAATGTTCTTCATGTATGAATTTATAAGCTTGTTGTATGCACCAGCACTTAAAGCAGTCTTCTTGAACGGCTTTCGCTCACCAAACTTATCTCTCCTGGACTTGAAAGATCTGAATGATCTCCCATTTGAAGAAGCTTTCTTACTAGCAGCAGCAAATTTTGGCCCCCATCCACTTTGGAAAACCATGTCCTCAGGCTCGAAGTTCGCCTTTCTCGAACTGAAGGAAACAAAACTATTCCTCTGGGAGCCTGAGGTACCTCTCTTACCATAATACCCGAAGGAGACCTCATCCTTGGGCTCTCTGGGTAGAATTTCAGGAGAATTTGGAGGAGGAGAATCATGTTGTTCATGATCATCAACATCTTCTGGTGTAACTGTATCATTTTGAGCAGGCATGGGAACCGGGACGATGGCAAGTTGAGGCTTTCGGCCTCTTTTCTTTGACTTACCAACCTTGAACTTTTTTATTTTCATGTTATCATCCTCCAAGAGTTCAAGCTGAGGAACTTCTCCTTTAGCCAGCTTTCTACCACCATTTCCACCACGGGCACCAAAAAGGTCTGATAGAGGCACATCCAAATCACTATCATCATCACCATCATCCTTCCATTTATCTGTCTTGTATGGCATCTGTCTAACCCACCCCGGGTCTTCTCCCGGAGCAACATCACCACCAAGGAACCGCTCCGGTTGAAACCTTCTACGGCCAGATCGACGTAGTTTCAAGTTTGCTTCATCAGTAACTGGAGTAGGAACCACCAATACTAATGAAGAACAAGAAGCAGCTTCTTCATCTCTAAAATTAGGACAGTGTTGTACAACGACGGGTGTCAAAATGTCGTCCTCCATCTTGAAATTTATGAAATTCAGTTGGATATCGGGTTTCAAAGTCTTGCTATCCTCATCATCAGCCCAAGTTTGGTAAGCTAATTTGCTTTGCACTGACCTCACAATGAAGGCAATTTGTTTGAGAACAGATGCTGCAAGTAGCCATGTGAGCTCATGTGAGAACTTCCCCAAAAAAAGTTTAGTTCTCTGTGCTACAACACAGTCTTCCGAGTAATCCCAACGATAGAATTGACCCTCACAAGGGCTTTTATCGAGCTTTTGAAGGACATGGATCTTGTCAATTCCTACTTCATCGGTTTCTTTGCTAAGTTTTGCTTTCTCCAGACCAAGAACACCTTGGTTTGCATAGAGCTTGACAGAGAACTTGCATGAACAATGAGACTCGTGATGTGGCTTCCTCTCTATAGATTTTATTTTAGCATCTACCAACACCTGCCGGTAAGAAAAAGGAAAGTAAAAAACAGACTTCAAATGACAGATCTTGCAAGTAAACTGCTGAACCATATGCAGTAAAGATAAGTTTGTTTGTGTTAAGAAATGCATACGGCTTAACTCTAACATGACATACCAAATGAAGCTCGAGATACAATGACAGATTATGAAGACATACCGGATTTCTAGTTTCTCCAGCTGGACTTTCTTCTTGTAGAGCAGATGAAAGCACACAGACATCAATACCTGCCCTTAGGAAGCAAATGCAATCAGATGCAGTTGCTGGCCTAGATCTTATTCGAAGGTTTGACAACGGACCCTTCTCCTCAACTCCCGGGTGGTGATCTCCATAATGTGTGATCATAGCCCCATCCCTAATCTCAATCTGCCTCACACCTCTCCACGAGCCACAGCAGAAGGCCTCAAATGCTGATAAAGTAAATAATTACTTGTATTAACATAACAATATATCTACTAAAAATTACATGTGCAAACTGTCATCTCATTCCCCAAGATGCTGTTGACATTACAACGTGAAGCAGTTCTCGACGCGCTAAATCAGTCACTTTGAGCTCTCCATTAAGCAAGCAGAAGTGGGTTTCAATGATTTACTACATAAAACATTTCCATGGTAATGAGGTAAGAAAAAGTTGAAGGAACTGCGAATGCTTACGCGTTTCATGGAACACATGCCTTGATTCGTGCACGCGCCTTTTCTTCATAGCCTGCGACTAGGATTACCAATTCGATCCGTTATAGCTGTCTTGATATAGAAGAAGCCAATTACAGCTGTAAATGCTTCCAAATCAGCCTGATTAGGTCACCCAATGTCAGACCACCCTGTTTCAATGGAAGCATTGACTCATTCAAGTTTCTGAAACAACACAGCTAACAACAATATAGATTGTCTGACATAAGAGAATGTCACACAAGCGAGCTGGAAAAACACAGACCCAAACCAATCAACCTTTTCATTTCAGAAACAACCATGCCAGATAATCCAAACCCTATATCTATATATGAAGAAAAGAGTAAACACATCAACATCAGATAAAAATGGAATCCATGGAACAGTTAAAAATGGAGAAAAAACTAAAAACGGGAAGAGCAGCTTTCATTACTCCCAAGAGAGAAAAACATCTCAAACCCCTCTTTTTTACCTTTCTTTCCCCCACTGTCTCCCCTTTGCTGTTTCTGTAAAAGTTAACAGATATGACTGATTCAACCTTCAGATTTTACTCCAAAAGAACCTACAATCTGTTTTCCAAAATAAGCAATCAGAACATGGGTGACATAAACAGAGTCATCATCTCATAATCATCAAGAAGAAATGCAGCATTCACTACCCAAAAACCAGACAGTCAGACAGACTTGGCTTCAAATGGCAAAAAAATGCAGGTCCCAACACAAGCATCTACCAAAAGCCACACACAAATCAGCCAAAAGAAAAAACAACCACAAATGCCCGGATAGAAACAGAATCCATTTCCCACCTTCAAAAGGGGAAGGGATAGTACAGTACAGCATAAACCCTCCTCATCACTTCCTCTTCAGAAACAGAAAACAATAAGAAAAGATTGAATCTTTATGCATTAAAGCCTTCATCATCACAACAAACCCACATTGAAGAACAGACAAAACAAAGGGAAAAGAAACGTTTCTACCTGAAAGGAGTTCTGCAGCAACCCACGAAGTGATGATCAGGAGGGAATCACCACTTTTGAGCAAAAGGGTATCAGGACCAATGAAATGGAAATGGAAATGGTGGGTGCAGCTGGAGATGCGAGATGACTCATTCACTCACTCAGTTAACTCGATTGAGTGAGTAAAGTCGGTCCTCTCTCAATTTGAGTGAGTACTGCTGAGTAGTTGTGACACAGAGACCCAAAAGCTCAAAAGATACAATAGAGCAGAGCAGGCAGCAGAAAGAAAGAAAGAAAGAAGGGAAGGAGGCAGGTAAGCCCTAGGCGGGCAGTTTCATGACGAAGGTTACTGAGGTGGGGTCTGTCTGAGAATCTAGGGACTCGTGTCACTTCAATTGCATGGAACGGGGAAAATGAGGAACTAAAAGATGAAGCCAGGCAATTCAGTTCAGGTTCCACATGAAATGTTTTACAAGTGGATAACTAAGGATTTGGAACCAATTGCCCCTAATTTTTGTTTGTTTGTTTGTTTGTTTAAGAGGAGGAGAGAAAAAGGGTTTGATCAGAGGGCTGTGATTGAATGGGTGAATGAATGATAAGAGCTGCTGAAACAAATGGAGATGGTGATTGATGGAGACAGAGTAGGGTAGAGAGTGAGGTTGTATGGTAAAGTGACTTTCTTTTTCCTTTTGGTTTTGTGGTGGAAGAGTTTTAGTAGTGAGTTTAATGCAGCCGGAGAGAACAGAAAGGAAGATTAATAAATGCAATACTGAGAATAAAGGGAAACACAACTACACAAGTCAAATTAATCAACAAAATAAACAAGAATACCCCCTGTTTTAGGGAAGTATATCAGGTGAGGTTCTTGGTGGATTGACTGGGCTGGCTGTGGTGGTTGGTTACTTTGCTCGAGCAACTCGAGTTGGGTAGGTGGGGATTGGGCAAACCCAGGTTTTGATTCAAGAAATTACAAAAATCTGTTGTGAATAGAATGATAAGAAGAAGGCTTTATCTGGTTGTCGTTACATAAATTATTTTACTAAGATAAAATGGTTATTTTGAGATGATCGATCGTTTTATTGACGTAAATGAGCGAACGAGGTTGAGTGGGTTAAGAGACAGTTGGGTAGATCCCGCGGTTTAAATGTGTTGATTTGGCCAATACCATGGCGTCACTTTTAAACGTGTGTCAGCAGTGCCGCTGCATTTAATTGGTCCTCGTAGATCTTGGATGTCAGGATGACACCTTCTTCGGACTGACTCGCTGCGTGGGATTTGTCCACAAAGGAATGGAGGAACTTCATCATTGTAGACTCAGTTGACGAGATTCTGAACACCTCTCCCACCTTCCTCGATACTTTTTCATCATCGCCAAGTAGAGACTGCAAGTTTCTTGGTAATGTGCTCAAGGTCTTTGACACCAATAATGTTAACAAGACGTTACATGCTCTCTCTATCTCTCTTTCTATGTATCTATTTCTCCCTTTCTGGCAAAGTGAGGGGAATGTGGATTTTAACTTTTGAGTAAGACAACCAAGCCACATGGACTATCTCGTAGACCAATTAAACACAGTGCCACTTATACCTCACTTATTACAACGACACTTTAGTATTGGCCATTTGATTTTGTGCATATGTCTATATAAGTTTATCGAAATCAATCCCAAAAATAAGATCAAATTTTATAGGACATCATAAAATCATTTTTGAAATAAGTGGAGTGTTTCTTGGTAGGATGACCCTTAACCCACCAACTGCCCCTCTACAGCATATGAATTAGTGCAAGTAGATGATTTGAGGGTCAATGATCCACCTAAATCACTCACCCACTGATGATGATTTATGTTTTATGTGAAGGATCCTTACAATTTATGATTCATTCAACTACCCACTGGGTAACCTTTATTTTTATACAGTAACTTTTAAAAAGGTTTGAAGTAGTAACAGTTAAATAAATTGGGGAGGAGAATTTGCCAAACCAAACCACCCAAAACTCTCAATTTTCTTTGCTAACTGACATCATATCTATGGTTAACACTTCGGTTTGGTGAGTACATTGGTTTGGGGAATGGGAATTAATTACACGAATTTTCTCAAATTGGAATGTTTTCTCTCAACTCTTGTATATATTGCCACCTCTTTTTGTGCAAAAGATTAGGCCACATTAATTAGGATGATATTACTTTCCTAATAGCAGAAATTGATTATTTCAGCAAAATTGTTGTAAACGAATCAACAAGTAAATTGCTCACCATTCTTGCTCCTCCATATACCATATACAAGGTGAAATTATCTTGGTTTTTACTTTTTACTCACTTTCCTGTATTGCTAGATTACTCCTTTCAACTTTCAAGGCATATTTTTTTTTTCTTTCATTTTCATATGGGCTAAGATCAGGTGACTAAGTCAATCTTAGCCATTGAACTTCATTAAAATCTAATGGTTCAGATTTATTTAGTTTAATGAGGGATAAAGTGGTAATTACATTATTTAATTATTTAACAATTAAAATAAATAAAAATTACAGCCGGTCCCTTCATCCTCCCGTTGCGGGTTCGTGGCTGTGGAATTTTCCGCTGGCGGCGGAGGGGGATTTTTTCCGGCGCAACTTCACCCCACTTTAAATACGAGAGAGCGCGCTTTGAATTGCAATCTTGCAATTAACTACGAGAGAGAGAAAGAAAGGGAGAGAGAATTTTTATTCCTTTGCCGGGGATTTTATTCCTTTGCCTGTTTCCCCCAAATGCAGAGAGAGAGAGATATTTTATGATCGGAAATTTTTTTTCCGACGACCATCGTCGACAGAGAAGAATTTTCCGGCGACAGTGCTTTGTGATGTTTGTTGACATATTTTGTAATGTTTGAATGCTTTGTTATTTTGTAATGTTTGTAAACTTTGTTATTTTTGTGCACCATGTTTATCATTTTTGTCAACCATGTTTGTAATGTTTTTTATGTCTAAAAAACAACCTGGTTGACTTTTGGATGAAATTTCTCTATATAGGGATGGAGCCTCCGAAGTCAACCCGGGTGTTTTTTCAGTTCGTATGGATTGTCGGTCTAGTTTGTCATTTTTGTCCACCATGTTCGTACTGTTTGTATGTCTAAAAAACACCCGGGTTGACTTTGGGAAGGAGCCCCTCTATATAGGGATGGAGCCTCCAAAGTCAACCTGGTTGTTTTTTCTTTTTGTATGGTTTGTATTGTTTGTATTTTTTGTACAGTTCATATGTTTGTAATGTTTGTAAATCTGTTTGTATGTTTTGTCGCTCTAGTTTGTACTGTTCGTATGTTTGTATGGTTTGTACTGATTGTAAGTTCGGTTTCTATACTTCGTAATTTTCCATAATATCCAAACTACCCCTGTCATTAATTAAATAGCTCTTCCCACTTTTTAACCATCAGATTGATGTGTCCAGATCTAAGGATTAGGAGGGGCTTAGTCAAGTGACTAAGCACACTGGGGTGCTTAGTCACTTGACTAAGCCCCTCCTAGCCATTAGATCTGGACAATTCAATCTGATGGTTAAAAAGTGGGAAGGGCTATTTAATTAATGACAGAGGTAGTTTGGGTATTATGAAAAATTACGAAGTATACAAACCGAACTTACAATTAGTACAAACCATACAAACATACGAACAATACAAACTAGAGCGACAAAACATACAAACAGATTTACAAACATTACAAACGTATGAACTGTACAAACAATACAAACTAGACCGACAAACAATACAAACCATACAAACTAGACCGACAAACAAGACAAACCATACAAAAAGAAAAAACAACCGGGTTGACTTTGGAGGCTCCATCCCTATATAGAGGGGCTCCTTCCCAAAGTCAACCCGGGTGTTTTTTAGACATACAAACAGTACGAACATGGTGGACAAAAATGACAAACTATACCGACAATCCATACGAACTGAAAAAACACCCGGGTTGACTTTGGAGGCTCCATCCCTATATAGAGGGGGCCCTTCCCAAAGTCAACCCGGGTGTTTTTTAGACATACAAACAGTACGAACATGGTGGACAAAAATGACAAACTATACCGACAATCCATACGAACTGAAAAAACACCCGGGTTGACTTTGGAGGCTCCATCCCTATATAGAGGGGCTCCTTCCCAAAGTCAACCCGGGTGTTTTTTATACATAAAAAACATTACAAACATGGTTGACAAAATTGATAAACACGGTACACAAAAATAACAAAGTTTACAAACATTACAAAAAAAACCGACAAACATTACAAAATAACAAAGCATACAAACATTACAAAATAAATCAACAAACAATACAAAGCATACTAACAGTACAAAATCTCTCTCTCGGGCATTAAATTCCTCATCTCTCCCTCACACTCCCCTGGGCCTTTAAATTCCCCATCTCTCTCGTATTCTCATTTCTCTTGGGGGCAACAATTTCCTTGCCGGCGAAAGCAAAGGGACGCCGGCAGAAAGGGACGGGAACCCAGGAAGCCGGCGCAGAGGAGGGGAAGGGGATAATTTGTTTTAATTAATGAATTAAATAAATTTGCAATTACTATAATACCCTTCATTAAATGAGATCAATTACAACTATTAGATTTTAATGAACCTTAATGGCTGAGATGGACTTAGTCATGTGACTAAGGGACTCCCTTAGTCACCTGATCTTGACCCTATAATGACTAAAAGAGTGAAAAATAAATTGAGATTGTACCATTAACCCGCTTAATATAAATAATCCATAAAATATATTCTTTAAATGAAATAAAATTGTTATTACCTTTACTTCTCTTACCTAACCCTATTGATAAAGCCATAACTCATTCTTAACTTTTACTTCTCTTATTCTAAACCCTATCGATAAAACCATATCTCGGTTTTCACTCCATCATGAGTTTTCCGCCATCATCATTAATCATGTTGCTCCCATGTGAATCTTGACCTCAAAATTCCATCTCAATGAGAGGATTTGTGTCATTCTTAATGTTTTCTTCATGGTTAGAACTTATAACCACCATTTCTCCAAATGGCTCCTCTTTAAGAACATGATTGTGAACGTCTTTTCTCCTATTATATGCAATCAGTAATCTCTTATTTCAGATTTCATAAGATCAAAATACACGATTGTCACAAGTTCGATTAACAGTGAACGACGACCAAGTGCGTACCTTAGCCTTATCACAGCACCACGATTGCTCCATCCATGACCCTGGAGCCAGGAAGCACTACACACGAAAGGATTTAGCAGGCATCATCATCTTTTATTTTATTCCAGAACCCATATATCAGATCATATACACCCTCACTCACTACTCTCAGAAAAACTTCTCGGATAGAATCTACAGTAAACGTTTTCAAAGTCTCTGACCACTGCAGAAACACGATGTACAGAAGCAACAAAAGTTAAAAGAGAAAAACCAAGGCAAACTCGGCAGCCGATTTCTCTAGTCACTAAAAAACTCGTAGAAAGAGAATCAGCTCCCTCCAGAAAAAGAAGAAAAAAACGCATCGAAAGAACAACGATGCAACCGTGAGAAGACCAGAATAAACACTTCTTTGTCCATCACAGGTCCTCAAACCCCAAGTCGGACAAGCCCAGGCTGAAGTAACCCTGATCATCCACAGGAACAGTATTATCCTCCTGCCTCCCGGGCTCCAAGAAGTCGAAGTTGAAATCATCAGCAGCAGCAGGGAACAATGGTACTGGCTCCTTGTGCTGCGATCCACCAATGAATCTAGCATCTTGCTCCTGTATCTGGTTGTTGCCAGAAAACAAGCAGCCGCCGCCGCCACCACCGTTGTTCGGACCCCCTTCGAGTGGCTGATTCTCCAACGCACTCAACAGATCCTCAATACTAAACATCTCATCCATCGTGAAATTCTGCCACTCGTAATCTTTCACATCCAAGGGTGCCTCATTCACTTCCGATTTCAAGCTCGCCTCATCATGGCCAGAAACCTCGTTCTTGTTGTCCAATATTTGACACTCTACCTTGATAGCAGAAGATGGTGAAACCTCAACCACCAAGTGAGTCCTGGCCTTCGATTCACCTTCCCCATCAGGAACCACCCAGTCCTTGGCATCATCATCATTCTCACAAACCTCCGAGTGATCCGATGATGTAGTAGTACTGATGGAAGAATACCCACCAGGCGTCGTGGCAGAATAATAACCGTTCGACGAACTGGTGGTGGCCGCCCTTGAAATATCAGGATGGTTGAGCCTGGCATAAGGACCATACATGGCTCTAGCAGCGTCATCATATGCTAGAGCAGCTTCATACGCGGTAGGAAAAGTACCGAGCCACAATCTGGGACCTTTGTTGGGCTCTCTAATCTCTGCAACCCATTTCCCCCACGTCCTCTGCCTGACCCCTCTGTACTTGCACTGCGAATTCTCGGGTCCGCCTTTACCCTTCATACATCCCTTCTTCGAGCCCTTGGCCGGAACTTTCCGGCCAGACTTCTTGCCAGTGGCTCCTCCATCCAGGCAGGTGTCGAGATACTCGTTGTACTGCTTCCACTTTTTAAGAGTCTCCACCACAGATTCAGTTCCAGTTCTTCGTCTCCTCTTCCTTGTAGAATCCGAGCAAGCTGCGGTAGAGGCTTGGTTGAAGCCACCCATGTCAGAGGTGTTGTCAACAGCAGGAGATCTGCAGAAAGCAAGGGGAATCGCGGTTCAGTATATCACTACGAGAAAGGGGTAAATATAATGAAAAGCGTCTTTAAGTATGTTGAATTAAACGCGTGTACACACTCTGATTACTTGGAGCCGAAGCATCGGAGCCCAGTTGCTATTTTCCTTTTAATTCCATTTTTATTTTCTCATCTACCCTTTTTGCAGCGAGTATATCGGTTAATTACTAATAAAAGCCTTTTTCTGTTCCTTCAGCCCCAAGCTGGGTGAACAGTCCAAAAACCAGCTAAGAACTATCAATGCTCACGAATCTTCGGCAACAAGCAACTCATAAATCCGGATAGCCTACAAGATCGGACGCCTGTTCTCCGAGACCAAACAGGCAGGGGAACAAATGACTCCCAAAGCAATTGACGGGAGGGACAAATTTTGAAACCCTAAATCCCCAAATCGTCTAGCGGAGCGAGGAGCCTACCAATGCAATTCAAGCTACTAATCGAGGAGAGAGTCGGAGATCTTAAACCATAAAACAGAGGAAAAGGGGGAAAATCAACGAAGCGGGAAGGAGGTTATCGATAAACTAACCTGTGAAAGCCTACAGTGAACATGCAATCAAGCAAGCGAGCAGGAAAAGAAGCCGAGCTCGACGCGGAAACCAGTCTGGCTTTGTCTTCAGATCAAATTCTCTGGTGCGCCTAATTTTGTTGTTCTAAATTGATCTTTCGATTTTTTGGGGTTTTGGATCGATTTTTTGGGGTTTTGGAGAGAGATTAAGAGAAGGAGAGTTATTTACTTTTCGAAGAGAGAGGAAAGGAAAACGATCGAATCTTTGTGAAAGGATAGAGAGAGAGATATTTATAGGCTTCTCTAGATATTTCTGATATTATCCCCGTTCCATGGACAAATATTGTTTTGATACATAAATTAAAACTTTTATAACACTTTGGTTCCGGAACTTATTTATTATCATCTTAAGTACGGATTTGTTAACGGATTAGAACTTAATAATCTCTGAATATCTAACCCATTTAATTTAATTTAATCTATTGAGTTCCAAAATATGACTCGACAAATCTCCCCTTTACATGTAAAGTTTTTCCTGTAGAAGATTATTTTTATAACAGCTTGTCATTTTTTTCTAACTGTATTTTATTTTTCAACATTTTGTTAACTGAATAACAAACATTATAAATCTGTAACTTTGAGTAATATCTATTTCTTTCTCACTAACTATTCACGATACATATTCATAAGCATTTCCAAAAGAAGATTTGTATCACCCCTTCATTTACATAAGCGACTGTTGAAGCCGTCTTCTTTCACAATATAATACCATGACGATCACCCACTTAATGTTTGGTGTCTTGCGTCTAACCTGTCCACCACATAACCCTATATTTGTCCTGATCGCGCCATAATTTCTTCAAACAATACAATGAACCACATCAGATAAATCCTTGATGTTTTTTTCATATCGCTAATATTATTATCGAATGGCCTTGTGAATTACGATCTAACGCCACAATTTTTGCCTCAAAAGCCCAATGTTTGACATAAAGTAACTGGGTTTAACGTCTCTTACATTAGCAGGGACCTCATTTAGAGCATAGGGAACTTAAGGTACTAGTAATCGGAAACAACAAAACATAAGGTATTTCGTCGAGAGGATAGGATAACGTCTTGACCGTTGACCGTCTTCTGGGCCGATATTGATATTGATTATCCAACAAACGGATGAGGTGGCCATTACCCAGCCCAGCGGCACCTCTCGGCAACCGAACCCATCCTTATCCGAACCGTTCAAAAAATCAACACAAGCCTCAGTGGCCCGAACCTTCCCGAACCCAAGACGAGCCCGCGCCATCGTTACTCGTTATGCCATTAGCCCTCTCTGTTGCTCTCAAATTACCATTTTGCCACGGCTACTCAGAGCGGGTTTTCTTTATTTTACAGTAGCCAACAAGCAACCACCACGTGGGCTCCCGACGACCCGCCACGTGTCCGACCACCCAGTCCCGATGCAGGAGGCGACAGCCGGGATGATGGAGGCGTGCATGTGAGCCACGTGGCACCATCTGGCCCTCTTCTGAGACTGCAACGTTTGGGAGGCTGTCGTCATCGGTGACCACTGATCCACGCCGCCGATAAACCGAATTTGGTGTCGTCATTCGTAAATAATTGGGGCTGCCGGCTGCGGCCGTGGCAGTCGCGGTCTGACAGCTCCTGCTTCTTTTATGGTTATCGGGTAGTGATCTCGAGAATTACCACGTCGGACAACCGACCGGCCGAAACGGTTGGTACACGGCGGTTAGCTGAGGTAGTGGCTTACGTACGAACTTTTCAATTTCGGGTTTTTGTCACGTTCCAACCCACGATCCTGTTCTCGTCAGCTACAGATAAGGGAAACGTTGGAAGTTTAAAAACCATATATAGAAAGGAAAGTCTGGAAGTTTTTATGATCGGACACATCGAGAGGCTCTCTATTTACAATCTGAATATCTAAAGCATTGAATTCAATCTATAGAGTTTTTTTTTTTTTTTTTCCAAAAGATCACTCGTATTACCGAGAAAGCCAGATATAACAAGTCACACAGCTGAAAACAGCCAAGAAACAAAATCGAACCCTCCTAAGTGAGGGAACAACGAAAGGGCTTTTCTTGCCACCAAATGGGCAACCCTGTTACAATCCCTACCAACAAACCGAATATCAAACACCGAAAACGAGCCCGTCAAGCATCGAATTTCTTCCAAAACCGTGCCACCCTGAACATCATCAACCTGACCTTCTCGAATCCTTCTAATCACCACCTGTGCATCCCCAGCAAAGACGATAGAATGAAGACCTCGTGCCAAACACCAACGAATCGCATCCCGAAAAGCTAACAGCTCCACCAAGGAGGGATCAAAAATCCCCACATACAAGGCCGCTGAAGCCGCCACCACCACGCCCGATGGATCCTGCAAAACCCAACCTCCAGTCCCGTGGGAACCACGCAGCGTGACCCCATCAACAAACAACACTAACTCCCCAGGCGGGACTGACTCTCTAACCGCTAGGCGAGGACCCTCAGGACCTGGAAAAGGCGGCCTTAGTTGATTATCAGGAACGGAATCCCACTCTGTGACCTGCGAACGAAACTGAGAAAGCAAAACAGGGACAATGAACTGAGTGAAATCAAACACAACCCAATTTCGCGCACGCCAAACACGCCAAAAAAGAGCCACCACCCGCATCAGCGTGCTCCGGTCCAAATTGCCTTCCTCGAGAACCCTGCGCCAAAAGATGCTTATATTGTTAAGTGGGAACCGATCTCTCAGCAGGTGAAGCTCGGCCCCCTCCCAGAGCTGCAGCGCTACACGACATCGGAAGAAGAGATGCTCAAGAGACTCCACCTCCTCCCCGCAGACTGGACATGGCTCCAGCCCCTCCATCCCGCGAGTACTCAGTGCCTCACCAGTTGGCAAGACACCCCGGACAAGCTGCCAAATAAAATACCGCAGTTTAGGCGGTATCGGAGTGGCCCAAATTCGTTTCCACAGGCTACGGTCCCAGGATAGAGCGACTGCCTTCACCTGCAGCTCCTTCTGCCGTCTTAACTCGACCGCCTGTGATACCCTGATTTGACAGTATAACATCCAGAGATTTCTCCATCCCAGACCAGGCGATCTGGCACAACCTTAATGGGGAGAGGAATAGCCAAGATAGCTTTAACCGTGTCTTCTTCAAAGATCTGACGAAGGCAATCTACCCTCCAGACACCCTGATTAGGACAGATCAAAGACGCCACTTTGCCTTCCACTCCAATAATACCCTGTCGCGGTTTGGGGGGAAACGGATGTAGAGCTGGCACCCAATTATCAGTGAGCACTTCTACTGAATCCCCTGACCCAATTTGCCATCGAAGCCCTTGGAGAAGCAGATCACGCCCTCGAAGAATTCCACGCCATCCCCAAGATGTGAGAGACCCAGTCCTTGCACTCAAGATACTTGAATTGGGAAAGTATTTCCCTTTATACACTCGAGCCAACAAGGAATTGGGATCCTTCCAGATTCGCCAGGCCACCTTAGCCAGAAGAGCTTGATTAAACTCTTCAAATCTACGGAAACCCAACCCACCCTCCTGCTTACCGAGGCACATCGCTTTCCAAGAAACCCAATGGATCCGCCTTTCCCCTTGTTTAACCCCCCACCAAAACCGAGCCAAATGTCTATCTAGAGAACGACATAGAGTCAGAGGGAACAGGAAACAAGACATCCCATAAAATGGGTAAAGCATTAGCAACTGCCTTCAGAAGAACTTCTTTAGCGGCCCAAGAAAGACACTGCTGCTTCCATCCCTGGAGTTTTTGGATGACCCTTTCCTCTATATATCGGAACGTATCATACTTCGACCTCCCCACCAGAGAAGGGAGACCCAAGTATTGATCCGTTACACCAATAGCTCCAATCCCAAGTAACTGCCCCCTCTCTTGTGCATCCCGTGGAAGCAGCAACGCAATGCAATGGAAACGACTACGGTGCTAATTGTACAATAGTTAGCACCGTCCTAATCAAGGGGAAAACTATTACTGGTTTGAATTAATAGTGATTTAGCTTAGATGTTGTATTTATTTTATAATAATCCGTAGTGATTTCGTTATTTTTAGTAGCGTTTTTTGCTAGTTATCACGGTGCTAACCCCTATAAGAGTTAGCACCTAATCCCATCCCCAACGCAATACAGTCTACGAATAAAAGTGAATGTGTAGAAATAGAACCACTTATTACATATTTATTACAAGACGGTAACTTGATAAGTTTAAAACAAAAGACTAATAAAACTCGTATTGCAGAATTCTTAAATTTGAATGCTACAAACTAACGTATCTGTTGTAATAAAATTGAAACTAATTAGTTAAAAACATCCAACTTTTTGAGGAGTTGGAAGATCGTCAGAAGAATGTGATTGTTATATATTCACCAATAGTGAACTCCAAAGGAGTCCATCTGCGAGTGGTTGCATGATCAAAATAATCAAGCTAGGCAGGGTTATACTGATACTTTTGCTCCTCTTGCTACAACAAGCTTTAGGTGGATGAACAAATTTATCTGTAACACCACTTTTTGAGCTTCGTGCATCATTGTTCCAGTCTTCCAAGTTTAATCACTAGAGAGATAGTTGTACCTCCACTGACTAGCTAGCTATTACTTGCTTTCTTACTTCATTGCTTCTTCTTCTTCTTCTTCGTAACGTATTGGATTGTGTTATCTGCTAGCTAGCTGAAGGAGTAGATTTTAACATCCACTAAACTCTTATTTGTGCTTCTTCTTCTCTCCATTGACTGTGTGTTAGATAGCTCCTCTTTTAGATTATGAAAGATAATATCGGGCTTTAAGATGTCAAGATTAATAACCTTTTCTTGGAGTACCTCCACCATAGTTTGTGGTATATGCTTATGTCAATGCAAAAAAATTCATCACCGGATAATCTCTAAACATTTTTGTGAATAATATCATTAATGTTTGTATATCAAGATCGTTTCATTGAGAACGATACCAACACATGTTGATACTCAATTCTCAATCGGCTTGGTAACTATTATGTATAAACAAACACTAATACTTCTCTCTCGTTCTTTATACACCTGCTCGTTTTAAACAACAAATATAAACGTTTTGATAATTCCTCACTCATTCTCCAAACTTGAGAACCAACCATCATCGTTATCAAAAGAACGATTAACCACATGTACGAACAAAAAATAATGAAAATAGCATTACTAGTTAATTAATAGCCAAGTTCAGGGATCCATCACCCATTTAATTACTTCATTGAAAGTCTTAGTTCTCAACATACTGGGAGATCAAGTGGAGGCGCCTCAAGTGTCTGCATCACCTCGTTCCCATCCTCCACCAAGAACGCCATCGCCAATCCCCACGAAATATGAACATCCAAATGACAATGCATTATCCACATCCCAGGATTATCCGCCACAAATCGGATCACCGCCCACCCGCCGGCCGGCACGGCGGCGGTGTTCCTCAACGGCGGATCAACCAAATTGAACTTCCCGGTATCAACATCCGGATCAAAATTCCCAAACCCTTCAGCCAAAATGTAGAAATCGTACCCATGGAGATGAATCGGGTGATTCTCCGCCGTCACAATGCTTGTATCCTGCAACACAACTTGTACTCTAGACCCATACTCCAATCTATAAACTTTCGTCCCCTGAATCGGCTGCCAGAGCGACCGGTCCACATTCCCCGTGTAATCGAACCGGACCGGCGGTCGGTCCGGAAAATCGGTCGTGAAAACCCCCGGAGTGTCGGTCTGGTAAGCTTGCAGCAACGAAGTCGTTTGTGGGAGGACGAACGACACGTTGTTCATGCTCGAAGTGAATCGGGTCCCGTTCGGGCCCTGACACCGATCCGACCCGAATTCAGGGGGACAGTCGTCGAGGCCCAATCCGACGGTGACGAACAGGTCCTCGTCGATTTCCTTCGGTATGTTGACCTCCTTCAGGCTCCGGAAGCTGGCGGAGAAGGCGGTGACAGCGGCGGTGTCGTTGAACGCCGGCAAGATTGGCATGATCGGGTTGCTCTGTTTCTTTGCCGGGCAGGGGGCGGTTTTGTATTCGAGGATGGCGGTGGCGGTGGTGTTATCGAAGGCGGCGTTTTGGGCGCTCTGGTAGGCGGTGGCGGCGATGTAGTACCGGGACGGGATTTGGTTGCCGGCGATCAGGACGTCGGTGGTTTGGCCCGGGCCGAGCATGATGACGGTGGTGGTGAACGGCTTGACGTAGGAAGCGTCTGCTCCGACCACCGTGAAAGGGTGGTTGGCGATTGTGAAGAAGAGCGGTTGGTTGAGCGCGGCGTTGATTACGCGGAGGAGGTTCGTCTCGCCGGCGTCAATTGTGATGATTGCAGTTTCTGGCAGAGAAAAATGGGAGAGGGTTAGGTAGAGTGGAAGGCCAACTTCCCTTGAATTTTGGCGCCAAAAAAGAAAAAGGTTCCGTACTTCCGTTCACATTTCTGTTACAACTGCCGGGAATTTGTGCTATTTGGGCTTGTCTGACCAGCTTCTAGGCTTTTGACCACATTGTAAGTAGATTAATACTTCTATTTTTGTTTTAGTTTCAAATTTTTTTTTACGGAACGAGGATTTGGTCTACCGGTTTTAACATGGACAGAAACTTATGTCAAAATTGAACTTAACTCTTTTGACCAAACATTACCAAGTTATTGTAGTATAGTTTGAAAGTAAGAAAGCGAATTACCTTTACTGGAGCAATTATAGAGATCACCAGGTTGACCATTAATGGTATACGCATCCGAAATATTTGGAGCTCCACCGGTTCTAATTGCCTCCCTCAACACGTCAATAGGATTCGCATCCCACCATTCCCCTATAGATTATCACACGATAGAACTGTTGGATAAGTGATCAAGTAAAACTAATCAAGTATAGTAATCCTAACCCATCCATAATTTGCTGATTAATTACCAAGAAGAATTGGTGTCTCCCTCCTTGGTTTAGGGAAAGGGTAGGAAGACCCTTCCTTAGGGTATATGAGTATGGCACCATAGACAGTTGCCCTAAGCCATGTACTGTGAGCATGCCACCACAAGGTCCCTTCTTGGCCCTCAATGGTGAATTTATACGTGTAGCTGCTTCCAGGTTTAACGGGGCATTGCGTTACGAATTCTGGACCATCTGCCCATGCTGTCCTCATTTGTCTAACTCCATGCCTGCATAGAAATCAGTATAGGTTTAACTATATGGAATCAAAAAGTCCAAATTGACATATTCACCATATAAGATGAATCTGTACAAAAACGGTTGATTAAGTAAGTACCAATGGATGGTAATGTTGTATTTGATTTGGTTGACAACGTTAACAACGAGGGTGTCGCCATTGTTCACTTCCAACGTCGGTCCAGGAAACATCCCATTAACCGTGATTGCGTTGTGGGTCTTGCACAGCCTCTTCACTCTTGTTGGTTGAATCTACATCATCAACAAAACAATGGTGTGAAAACCTCCCATATACGTAAACAAATGGTAGGTATATAATATGAAAAGGAATCAAATCTATCCACGTACCACAAAATCATGATAGTGAGTCTTTGCACTCGCTAGCGAAATGGATGAAGCAGCAACAAGCATCAGCATCAGCACAAGACTGGATGTCGATGAGAGAAGCAAACCGCGGCCATGTCCAGCAACTAGGATCGCATCCGCCATGGTGATGATCCTACTGATGATTTCGTACGTGGGTTTTTGGCTGTGTTGAGTTTTGAGGGAGATTCCATTTATATAGCAAGAGTGGAAGAAGAAAGGGCGTCAGGGTTGGCGGATTAGGTTTTGATTTCTGTGTGGGAAGAGTGGGGAAAATAATTGGTCATATTTTGCATGCAGCTAGCAGCAAACTTGTAAAGGGAGTAATTGGTTGCACCCACTGGCAAAAAATCAAGTTCTGTACGCAGAGTGTTACATCAGGTGGGTTTCTTCAGAATGAATGTTTCTGGCGTTTTCAATTTTTTTTTTATATATAATTGACTTTGTCTGGGTTGTTGATATCTTGCTCAAGAAATCAATGGCTCATTCTAGCTACCTGGCCTACCATCATTTCCAGCATCGCCATCGTGTTCCTTTCTTGGTTATTTGTGCACTCTCCGGTCTTTCACACACTTTCCTTAGTTGGTCCCACTAATTTGAGTTATCGGAAGAGACTCGTATGAGTTTGAAGTTTGCACATGTCAAATACCATTTGCTTAACAAATGTAGGTAGTCGGGATTCTAACATAAGACATCTCGATTACAGAATGATCTGATAACATGTCAAGAATCAATTGGTCCCAAAAACTCGAGTTATTGAGATCAGTTGATTAGGGACCTGGTATCAACTCGAGTTATTAGAAACAACTGATACTTGACAGGATCACAACAAAAACCTTCGAGCTTATCCCTACTCTCATATATGAATGATCGGGTGGTCTATGATAGAACTAAGTTTAACCTTTATTCCTAGTGATTGTCATGAATTTGTCTCAAAATGATAGAATTGTGAGAATTGATACGATCGTATCAAACATAGCTAAGAGTATGGTCGTGTAGATGTTTACTTTTCAGTAAAGAGCTAAAATAGAAGATGTTTGTATTCATTTGAATAGGATGTAGACAAAGAGAGCAGTCTCTAGAGACAGAAAGGAAAAAGGACCATGTGCAAAACAGTCAAAACCATTCTTTTGGAACCTTTTTACCCTATATTATGTATTCTGACTTGAAAAAAAAAAAAACAAATTGAGAAGGTGATATAGGCGTCCAACCTTGTGACTGTTTTGGCCAGTCAAACTTATGAGTTCTAGTATGATAAAGCTCTCTTTATGGACCGGTATTGTGTGCTAGAATTCCATCTCATGAAACCACTGCGCATGTCTGCCGTATCTTTTCTTCCACATGTGGGAGAACTTAATTATTTGATCACATGACACAACTAAGTTATCTAAAAGTAACCTTGTACATAACCATGTTTTGCCGTACCACAAAGATGCTGCAAGCAGTCCTCAATTCCAAAATTCAGTCACTTAACGGAATGAATCGTCACTGATCCACGGTTGCTCCCGGTTTTGAAATGACCGGTCACGTTAAAAGTTGAACTATTTAGAATAAATTAGTGGAGATCGAGTCAAACTCATGATCTTGATGATCTGTCAAAATTTGAATTCATGAGTTGATTCGAACAAATCAAGTCTCGACTCCGCTCATGCTGACCACCGAGCTAGCTTTAACATCAAAACTCCCACGGACGTTGTAACTAGGGGTGGCTATTTGGACCGGGACCGGATTAAAAACCGGAAACCGGACCGTATAACCCGGACCGAGACCGGATAGTAAACAATCCAATCCAATCTTTGGGCTTAGATTTGAGGTAAAAAACCGGATAAGAGAGCTCAACACCCAAAACTTAAGGGTAATTTGCATAAACGATCACAAATCTTTGCACTTAGTACAAAACTTAACCAACTCCTCACCCTTTAAGGCCTTAGGCCACTCAAATCCCACAATCTCAATGTAAAATCAAGACCGAATTGGGACCGGACCGGATCAAAACCGGACCGGATCAAGACCGGACTGTATCCAATCCAATCTTCGGTCCTTATATTTTCAAAAAGACCGGACTAGACCGGATCAATTTGGGCTAATTTAACCGGACCGGACCGTATAGCCACCCCTAGTTGTAACCCCGGCCGGGGCCCAGGCTGCCACCATTCCCTTTTACCTCGCTCCATATCTGGCCCATTCGAAGTCCATGAAGTGGGCCGAATAAAGGACAATACATGTCAGGCCGAAGTAGGGGGCTAAGGCCCAATATAAAAGATTGCAGCCGATGTTTAGCGCAATGGCCCTATGGATTGTGATCAAGTTAAGTCAACAAAATCAAGTTCATTTAATCATTACAAATTATGAAATGCGTCATTTTTAACAATGTAATAACGTTATTACAGAAACCCCTCTAACGACTAAAGACGCCAACCAAATTGGTTCATCTCTATACGCAAATTTATGCCTAATCCAACACTTCGGCCTTTGTAATTTGATTTACTTACTAGTATCCCATTCAGATATTTCATAGAATGGTGCATCTTTGCCTTCCTTCCTATATGATCAAATCCAGCTTTCTTCTAGCTTGCACCTGCAGAGCGACACGTAAATGCTTGCATCTGCCTGATAGTGCAGTGCTTTAATATGAACAGCAGCCAGCCAGTGGTCCTCCTGATAATAATTATTATAGCTAAGGATTGCGGTGATAATTATGGTCCAGTCCAGCCAAAAACAGAGAGTCGGGAAAATCAATCATCATTCCGACTAATGTTCGCAATCGGTGGAATCCAAGAGAAAACACTTCAATAATAATACCCATTGGTGATATGTCCTTTTCAATTCCAGGATGAAGTTGCAAAAAAGTTGCAAAAAAGTTGGGCCATTATTATGAGTTTAACCTTTTCCTCATAGCTATTGTGATTTGTGAAGCAGGGGATGTGAGATTGATGGGAAAAGGCAACAGATTCGCCTAAAGGGAGGAAACAAGATAAAAGGTCATGTTGATGTGACTTGAATTGGACTATCAGCCGCTACGACTGGTAATCGGGGGTCTCGTTGTTGTGAAATTGGCTCTCTCGATATAGTGAAATTGGCTCTCTCTCGCCCGTGGACGTAGCTAAAACACATCGTGTTAGTGAACCACGTAAATCGTGTGTCTGTGTTTTTCGATTCTCGCTTTCGTATTCTTGCTTTATCGATTCCGGCGATTTCCCGATCCGTAGCAGCGCGTTTATAACAGGTCATGTTAGTGTGTGGAAACATGATTGTCGTGTGAGATATGGTTAAGTGAATTATGGTGAAAACGACAATGAATCCAAATAACACAAGGAAGGAAATCAAGATATTTAAGCACGTCTTAGTTTGTTAATGATTTCAACCGTGATGTTAATGGACAATATTGTGTTGCCCAATTGTTTGTATAATTTTTTTTTTCAAAGAAAGTGTACGTAGTTGACTTCCGATCGGGCCAAAATTGATAATACTCGCCGAAAAAATTGATTACACCTAAAATTTGTATATACAATTTGTGGAATTTGTTATGCACGTTGTTTCTAATTTTTATAGAGGCTCAAGGTGAGTTGTGAATATTATACAAAAACTTGTGTAAGGATATGTTTAGTAGGGTATTAGGATCAACCTATAGAAGTTGCACAAGCTTTTTGAAGAATTGAGTTTTGTTTTCACCCCATGACTTTTGAACCTTGATAAAACAACTCTAGCAGAAACAAACTCAATATGAAATTGAACAAGAAAAATAGATAAGAGAAGGAACAAAGAAAAGATACCAATTTTACGTGAAAAAACTCTTCAAAGCGGAGGTAGAAAAACCACAGGATGGACAAGCTAGTAAATCCACTAAAGTCACAAAATAATATTCACAATACAAAATTTGTGGAGTAAGTAGAACTATCAACATAAATGAAAAACACTCGAGAAGATATTCTACGGTTTAGGAGAAAATCGAAGAACCAGTGTCTTGTAAAACCACAATTTATGGTCTTGTAAAATGACTTATTAGTTATGCAATGCCAATAAAATTGCAAACCACACTGAAATACCACACAATTAATCTAAGTGGTAACTCTCATAACTCAAAGTCTTGCACTAAATTGAGTGGTTAAACCAATAGATAATTTATACAAATTGTATGTAATAGAGGTAGGCTAGTAGCTGTTTTTCCGACAAGGTTGATCAAATTTGATTAAGGGAAATTTATAGGAAAACAAACAACAATGATCAGAGAAATTTTTGTATAACTATAATCCTAATTCTCTATTCTCTATTATTTTGCCTGCTTGTCGTTTTCCATCCTATTTAATTGATGGAGGATTTGAGATAAATCTGGATTTGGCAAAAACAGGGGGCAATGATTCGTAGCTAGCTAATGGCAGGATTTGGATTCTTTGTCCAACTAGTCATCATCTCATTGTTTTGAGTGCTTCAACTATGTCGGGAACGGCAGAAAAGGTTAAAGAAGAAGAACAAAAAATCCTCAAATGGTCGGTTGCATGAGTAGTGTTGCTCATGATCGTCTATTTGGTAATCATTCACTCTTTGTCCATTGCAAGACTGATGTCGAACTACAGAATTACTTGATCCATTTCATTTCACTTCAACAACAACAACAAAGAAAACTTACTCTGAGATAATCAATTGATTGTACCAAAACCCGACTGACTGGAAAACTATAAGGAAATACCCAAATACATAATTTCCCCAAATGCAGGGCCAAATACACACTACTCCCATGGATGTGTAAAAACAGTTCATCCCTTCTTCTTCTTCTTCTTCCTCAATTACTCATTCATGAACAGATTGGAAGATCCTCTGGAGGCGGCTCTATGGCTTCCAATTTCCCAACTCCATCCTCCACCAAAAACGCCATGGCCAGCCCCCATGTGATATGAACATCCAAATGACAGTGCATCAGCCACACACCTGCAAAAATCAACTCACTCAAATCAAACCCAAAATCCCCAAAATCACGACACAGCAGGAAGAAGAAAAAAAATCCCATCCTCTGCTCCAATTTTTCGTACCTGGATTATCCGCGACGAATCGGATAACCGCCCACCCACCAACAGGCACAGCAGCAGTGTTCCTCAGAGGCGGATCCACGAGATTGAACTTCGAAGAATCGGTCTTGGGGTTGAAATTCCCAAACCCTTCAGCGATGATGTAGAAATCGTATCCATGGAGATGAATCGGGTGATTCTCCGGTGTCACGATGCTGGTACCCTGAAGCACAACTTGAACCCTCGACCCGTACTTCAACCTGTACAGCTTGGTCCCCGTCGCCGGCTGGAAGAGCGATCGGCTGACGTTTCCGGTGTAATCGAACACCCGCGGCGGCGCGGCGGGGAAGTCGGTGGTGAAGACGCCGCGGATCCCCTGCTTATGGGCCTGGAGGAGGGAGAAGTTGGACGGGAGAGAGAACGAGACGTTGTTCATGCTGGCGGTGAATCTGGTTCCGTTGGGCCCTTGGCATTGTTGGGTCTTGTTGAAGTTGGGCGGGCAGCTGTTCAGGCCCAGGCCCACTGTGAAGAACAAGTTTTCATCGACCTGGGCCGGGACCAGGGCCTTCTCGCGGCTCCGGAAGCTGGTGCTGAAGGCGGTCACCGTCGGGGTGTCGTTGAAGGCCGGGAGACGTGGCATGATCGGTTTGGCGGCGGAGGAGGACTTGCTGTACTCGAGGATGGCGGTGGTGGTGGTGTTGTCGAACGGTGCGTTTTGTGCGCTCTGGTAGGCACGTGCGGCCATGTAGTAGCGGCCGGGGGTCTGGTCGCCGGAGATGAGGACGTCGGTGGTTTGGCCCGGGCCCAGCATTAGGACGGAAGTGGTGAAGGGTTTGACGTAGGATGCGTCTGCTCCGACGACGGTGAATTTGTGGTTGGCGATGGTGAAGAAGAGCGGCTGGTTCATGGCGGAGTTGACCACTCGGAGGAGGTTGGTCTCGCCGGAGCTGATTGGGACCACGACGGTGTCTGCAAGGGGGAGATACCCGGAGAAAGGGAAAAAGTCAATTATGGGCCTGGATAGGCCCACTGGGCCATGGATTGGGCCCATGCGGGATCATCATCAATTTTTGGATTTTCCTTCCGGGTAAAAGAAGGGGCTATGATTTGATGTCCTAACCGCTATCATTATTTGACCTTTTTGCAAAAGTTACTGATCAGTGCATTAAGACATGACAAAACGTGAAAATATGAAAGGAATATTGATGGTATGATTATTGTCAACGCACGCAAGGATATGTACTTACTACTTAGAAATGCTAATCCAAGGTAGCAGTAATTAAAAATTTTAATTAAAGAAAATAAACCTTGCTTAGAGCAGTTGTAGAGATCTCCCGGCTGGCCATTAATGGTGTAAGCGTCCGAAATATTTGGGGCCGCACCGGTTCGGGTCGCTTCCCTAACCACATCGACCGGGTTTGCATTCCACCATTCCCCTACGATCATCATATTTACCACCCTAGTCGATTAAATTTCGTGTCGAAAAAAGACGAGTTAAAAAAAGCAATAATTAAGATTTAGTCGTTGCGTTACCGAGAAGGAGAGTGGATTGACGGTTTGGTTTAGCGAAGGGGAAATTGGTGCCCTCTCTAGGCTGGATGAGAAGAGCACCGTAGACGGTGGCGCGGAGCCAGGTGCTGTGGGCGTGCCACCAAAGGGTTCCTTCCTGACCACGAACCGTGAACCGGTACGTGTAGCTGCCTCCTGGTCGGATCGGACACTGGGTCACGAATTCTGGCCCATCGGCCCACCCGGTCCTCATTTGCCTCACTCCATGCCTGCCCAAAGAAATCACAATCATGGTCGTCAACCACCATCATTTTTTTTATACTCATAGTATTGACACTTTAATTTGTATAATCAACAATGCGAATCCAAACATTTTAAAATCAAATTATCTAATTAATAATACCAATGGATGGTGATGTTGTATTTTCCCTTGTTAATGACTTTGACCGAGAGGGTGTCACCATTCTTGATCTCCAAGGTTGGCCCGGGGTACATCCCATTCACTGTCATCACATGTTGGGTCTTGCACAGCCTCTTCACTGACGCTTCTTGAATCTATAAACATGACCCAAATCACACGATCAAATGGGTTTAACAAATAATCAAACCATAGTGCATAATTACTAATCATGAAAGTTAAAAAACAGACAATTCTGAGAGAGAGAGAGGAAAATGAGATGAACATACAACAAACTGATGGACGTGAGTCACAGCATCTTTCCACGACAATGCAGCAGGGAACAACAGAACAAGGCCAAACAAGAAAACGAACAAGGAATGATATTGAGGTTGTTTCAGAAACTCCATTGTTGTTGTTGTTGTCTCTTGAGTTCACAAGCTGTGAGCTCTTCAGATCAGTATGTGAAGAGAGAAGGGTATTGGAGCTTGAGGAATGTGGGAGAGGATTGGGAAATGGGGTTCAGTATTTATAGGGAAAGAAACAGCTGATAGAGAGAAGGTCTTAGGGCTCTTCTGTTGTGTGTGAAAGAGTTGAAAGAGAGAGAGAGAGAGAGAGAGAGAGAGAGGGTGGTTTGGTGGTGGGAGATTAGGTTACAGTTTACTTGGTGGTGATGATGAAGAAGATTTCAAGCCCTGTGGGTCATGTGCCCTACAGCATGCAAGAGAAGAGAGGAGAAGAGGACACAAGTCAATAACTAAAGTTGTAGTTCATCAACTTAATTAAAGTTTGTTAAACTTGGTTGCAACCACTAGTCCAGCCAACAAGAGGGAGGCCCCAGTTATGGTAATAGTCCTAATCCCCAGCATTTTAAAAATAGGGGGTATTGACATTAATGAATACCTAGAGTATAATTAACCTAATGGAATGCTTGCTCTCTAAGTCTTTGTTGTAACTTTTTTTGTGGCCTAGGGTGCCATTTATTTCAAAGATGGGTGACTTTTGTTTGGCTTTCAGTTACGTTTGGGTAAATGTTTACTGTGACTTTTGTTTTAGTTGTTTCTGTTTTTATCTTTGGGAAGGGAAGTCATACAAGAAATAATTAATGTTGGATTCGTTTCCTGGAACTTTGACATAGTTTGAGTGTTTCCTTTTTTCCTTCCTTTTTCTGGATTTAGTTGAACTTTCTTGATTGCAAGTCTAGCCAATGGTCCAATATAAGGTCGTGATTTCAAAAAAATTAATTTTGGTAATATTTATAATAGAGATAATAGTATAAAGGTAAACAACCATGAGTTTGTGCAATTAGAAACTAAGACTTTGGTTACTTGGTTGTTGTGTATTATTGAAACTTTAAAGTTTAAGACGAAAGAGATAAACACGTGATCTTTGCTTTTTTTTTTAGAAAGCCGGACGAAAAATGGCCTAGTTCGTAATGATAATAGATTTTGTCATGGAGATTCACATAACATCGTACAGCCATTGTTCCAAGTTAGGGCCGCACATTTTGAGTTTATTTATGTCAAAAGGAGGAACATGACCTCTAGAAGCCATAAAATATGATGTGTTTGTTCTTTTCTCTATAAACATGGTTCACTACAACCTCCCGATCCCACTCAATAAGGTTCCCGATTTTCGTGGCAAGCAAACCATGGGAGTGATCATTTTCTTTCCAATCCTCGATGATGCTAATTGTCGTACTTGAATCAAGGTTTGACTCAACTCTCCATAACCCTTGACACAAACCTCTCTCGAGATGAACAACAACTCCTTTAAGCTTTGTACTTGTAATGGAGCACGCTCTCAGATTGCATGAGAACGCATCCAAGCACTTGCCAAGCCAGTTCGTGATTAAACCGCCTGCAGTAGCCAAGCCGAACCCACCTTTGCTTTCTCACTATACATGGATGATGGATAAATCTCAAATTTTTCTAAGATTGTAGTTTCTTATTTAACTATACAAACTAAAGTATGCCTCGAAAAGAAATTAAGAATTTTCTTTACCTCAACAAGAAGTTTTATGTACGAAAGTCTGAGCTTTGAACTATAAATCATTTTAAGAAAAAAAAAATGAAAAAGATACGAGAGTCATCGTGTTAATAATATGGTGTATTTTGAAGTAATTATTTTGTGACTAGTACATTGTCTTAATATACATTTGTTTTCATTATGGATGGTTCCTAGTTCAAAAATCTAAGGCAAATTTTAACCTTATAAATAATGGGCACACGATCTTTAAAGCGGGTAAATCATTCACTTGTATATCGAATCTAACAGGTAACGAGTTTATATAAGACTCGAGTTGTTAACTCCGCGCCAAGGGAGAGATTGTCAAGAACCAAAAAATAACAATGACCTTCCTCTGACCAACCCCATTTACTCACCACAGTTCCTGGATCTTCTTCAACTATGAGTCAACATTTTCGTTACCATTCCAAGGGCACAGAAAGAATGTCTTAGTTTGAGGTAGTGGCGAGTGCATAACACTATGCGCAAATACAAACTTTGGTGGATCTTCCTCAAGTGAGTAAGCCTCTCCTACTTGTTAGCAGTGAAATTCGAAATTCGAGTATTGATGACTGATGAGCGGCTAAAATAAGAACTCGCAGTAGCTTCACATAACTCGAATTAGTTGAACCTTGGAGAAGGGAGGACTATATACAATATTATAGCTAATGTCTAACCACTTTCTATAATTTGTTCACCCGAATATAGATGCGCATATTATGACATCATAACCAAAGATCATCTACGTTGGAACATTACAACGTGAGGCATCTTTTCCATTTTACGGAAAACACAAGGCTTTTTAAAACGTTATTATAAATCAAGGAGTAAATTAAAAGTGTAATCATGAGATGAATTCACACACATGATTGAAATATCCGGGAGCTACCTAGCTACCGTAGATTTTACGTAAATAACTAAACCAAATATGTGTTTCCTCCTAATTAATTAACCCAAGTGGGTAAACATGATAACAACCCTTAAATAAAAGTGTTACCGCACGTAATCTCGTCATTAGACGTAAAAGCGTATTTATTACTTATTTATCTACTTTTTTTTTCTTAGCGCGTTTCTGATATTGACTTAGTGGATCCCCGCCATGCATATTGATATGAGAGTTCACATCACATTAGTCAACCAAAGCTTTGCCTTCTTCCACTTCTCTTCTCTCTTTTCCTTGCTTTGTAATTAAAAAGTTCCATTAATTAAAGAAAGAAATTAATTAATGAGAACTAACTGAGAAGTCTCCCTTAATTAGCTAGTTCTCCACCAAGGAGAAGAAACGGTTTGACTTGGATTAAATTTTTTGATTACAGTGGTAACTAATAACTTGTAGAAATTGAGGCCATAACAAGGTCAAGAAACAGAGATCACGATCGAGGTAATAGGGTATCAGTTTTCTTATATAAACGTGCCGACCCCAAAGACCGTATTAATTAAGAGCCCACCAAAGTGACTATATATATATGAATCCTAGTTTCCCCCCCCATTGTTTCCAGAAGCTTTAATTACCTTTTAGCCGATGAACTTTTGATCTAATCAAAGCTGTTGGTTAAAAGTTAGTTGCCTAGATTCATGTCGATAAAGTGGATTTAGTGGTAAGCTCTGATTGTCGAGAATTAGTTGATCTCAATAATTCGAGTTGTTGGGAGAGATTCAATTGTGAATTATATATCGTTTACTAACATACACCCCTCAAACGACAACCACCACATATGGGTTTGAAGTTTGCATTGGTCCAGACACACATATGAGCCATCGGGAATCGTATAGAATACCTCTCGGTCACAAAAGGCTCTGATACCATGTCAATAACCAATTAATCTCAATAAGTCAAAAGGTTCAATGGTGAAACATTTACCATTTACTAACACTAAGTCCGGTGGAACATAATGTATGGTGTGTGACTGTGTGGTATATATACCTTTATTGGTCATATATGGTGCAAGTTGGAATTTACACGAATAAATTAAAATGAAGGCATTACATATTTTTAGTACCTAATTTCCGATGGAGTCAAGTCCGATGATATACAGTATATATATATTACCTATGTAATGTAAGCACACTTCCCATACTTCGGATTATTCTTGTTGTGTGATTGTTTGTTTTCTCTTCGTTTATATTTTCTTTGATTCATCTTATTTGTACCAATTTTCACACGATTTCATGAATCTCATTTATAAAAAGAACAATAAAATGATTATAGTGTTTTTTTATCCAAACTATATATAGTAAAAAGAGAATCTTATCGGTATAAGTATATGATCTTTAAACATGTGATTAGGGCTGTCATTTCGGTTGTCGGTTAGCGGTTAACCGGCCAATCTAACAGTTAACCGCCGGTTAGCGGCTAACCGGAAACAGAAAAAACTGGGCACGGTCGGTTGTCGGAGGCGCTCTGTGGTTAGGCGGTTAGCCGAAAAATCGACGCCGGTTAAACCAGCTAACCGACGCTAATCGGCAAGCCTAAACGACGCCGTTTTTGCCTAAATAAAACACCCCATCCCCCAAATTCCCAACCCTAGCAGCCCTTCGTCCCATCCCCCAAATCCCCAGCCGCCTCCAGCCCTCTGCATCACCGATGCCCAACCTTCTTCTCAGCCGCCTCCAGCCCTCCAATCGCCCCGCCGCCTCCAGCCCTCCAATCGCTCCATCTCGGCCAAGTGGCCAACCCGTCGGCGACCTTTGGTGCACAATCGTCGTCGACTCCGCCTCCCTCCAATCCTCCTGCTCCCTCCCCTGAGATCGTCTCCCCGCAACTCCGCCTCGCCGCCCGCCATCACCCGTCGAGCCGCCCACCGTCACAACTGGCAACCCTCCTCCAGTCCTCCCATCACCGCCAGTCTTGCGTCAACATAAGCCCTCCCGCCGTCACAACCGCCACCACGTTTTCCCCCCAAATTTCGGTTTCCCCAGTTAAACCACGCCGTAACCGAAAACTGGCTGGTCGATTTGCAGCTAACCTAGGCTGGAGAACGGTCGGTCGACGACAGCAACTGGTCGTGTCTCGATTTAGCCGAAAACCAAAATTTTGATTTTCGGTTAAACCAAAACCGACCGACTGCCACCCCTACATGTGATATATATGTAAAGTAAACTATATTCTGCTCTCGTGAAGAATCAAGGGGGCAAAGTGATCAACGAGGATTATAATACATTATTTGGTTGCCACCTGTCATGGTGCAAGAGGATAGATAATACATTATTAGGTTGCCACCTGTAATGGTGCAAAAGGAAATTAATGTTATATACTTTAATACTACATATTGTTAATTGAAAATAATATATTAACTGCTATAATTAATGTAGGTAAATGTGGTGACCGAGTCTGTTCTGAAGAAACTGAGATTAATCAATTAAATTAATTATATATCTCTAACCATCAAAATCTAATAGGACACTGACGTACCACCAAGAGGTTTTACTTCTGAGCTTAGATATATATGGGCCAGACAGTTGATTTTTTTTGTTGGTTGAATAGTTTTCCTTTAATTTCCATACCTTAAACTTATATATTGTTGGGTTAATTAAGGTACATCTCGACCGACTAATGCAAGAATATTGAAGCCAAAAACAGGGGGAAAAGGGATAGTATTAATGGGTTGCTTCTAAAACACGATGATTGATTTTTAGACAACATCCAGCATTTTTCAAACCCATCGAGATTAGTTCATTAATATTAATAATTAGTGTAGGTATACGTGTCATTTCTTTTTTCTCCATGCATCGAATGCATGTTGGATCAACCACTTCCTATAATAAGCAATCAAAATACATTTCGTTTCCCATGTCTAACTAATGTTGTTTTAATCAAGAACCCGTTTCTCATTGACTAACACTGTAAAACATCACTCAAAACAATTATATTAATAAAAAAAAACACATCACTTAAACGGAAAGCTGGTATGTATACGAGTTTGAAGTTTGTACAAGTTCAGATACTATGTGGTTAACTGAACAAATATGGATCATCGGGGTTCAAACAAAATACCTTTTCGATCACAGATGGCTTTGATGTCAAATCTAGAACCAGTAGTTTCCAATAACTCAAGTTGTTGGGAGATGTTTAATTATTGATCGTACACCATAGACGAACAATTTTTAACTTTTAATTGTGTTGTAGCTTGATAATGGATGTTGGGAAACACATACTAACTTTTGGTTCACTAGTTAGTGATCTCATTTTTCTTACGAGTAGCGCCGTCCATCAATTGCTTTGTAATGAGTAATTACTCTCATAATTCTTGAAAAACAAGATCAACGAGACATTTCAGTGCCTAACTTAACGCATGTAATAAAGAGAACTCAATGTTTTAATCTCTTAATTGATGGCCTCGGTGGTGCTACTTAGACTATCAAGGTATATAAAAAATTGCGTACCATCAAATCTAGAGGTTCAAAGTTCGGATCACTTAAACCATCTAATTAAAAATCAAATTTATATCACCCTTATATATAAATAAAATGTTGGCCAATCATTTTTTTTTCCTTAGAAGAAGGCTAGAACGAATGCCAGCCAACTAAAAGGAAAGAAGACAAAGTTAACTAAGTCGTTGAACAGTAAAAAAACAAATTGAGAGCAATTTGAATATTATCTCACATAGAGTTCCAGACCAGGAAAAAGATCGATTTGATTACGAATAGTAGTAATTCAGGAGGAGCCGGTGGAAATTTCCTAATTGGAAGGTGCTTTTTTTTAAATAATTAGGTAACCCATATCTTTCGATCCACTGGAATTCTTTATGCCAAATCTTTCAAAGCGTCAACCAATCAATTCAAATCTTACCAAAGAAAAGAAAATTTTGCAAAAAGGAAAAGTCAAAATGATCATGAATTAGTTTTATTGGGGGGTTGGATGACAATATTTGGTCACAGGATCAACCTAGCTATTGATCATGGGAACAAATAATCGGGGAGCTAATTACATGCACAGAGTTACAAGATACTTAACACACAAATATTAATTACAATAAATACTAAATATTGTTGGTTCATATAGAGTAGAAGCTACAACCATGTGATTGTGTTTTTTTTTCTTATTCAACAATGATAATCAACTTTGAAATAATATTCTATATCTTTTTTCGCTTTTAGAAGTGGTTGTTTATGTGTTGTGTGGTTAGAAAATATTAAAATTACTCAATGATATTGACGAGAAATAACACTTTTTCATGTGGAAATGGGATGTGGATCGTTCGGGTGACTCATACAGTGGCGGAGGCAGGATTTCAAACCACCCCTGTCCTTTATTCAGAATATATATAATATTTTTTATAAATATAATTAAAATTAATAATATCTAAATAATTCATTCACAGAGAAAACAAAAAACTGACTAATACAATTATTTTTTCATAAATAACCAGGACGAGTTTTCATATTATGAAAGAAATGTAAAATACATTCATTGTTTACACCATAATATCGTGATAATACCTAACGAGCTGTCGTGAAATGATAGTGTCATGAATGAAACCAATAATTTAATTATTTTTTTGTGCATTAATGAATAAGTAATGAGTCATGTTGTAATGTTAAAATATCCTTATGTTACTTGTAAATGTTTAATTCGATCTGTACAAATTTATGTGGAATTATTTTTTCCCCTCTCCAAAAATTACCCGGTCCCGGGATAGGGGCAAACACCCCTGCCTCCGCCTATGGACTCATAAACCACCCACCATCCAACCGTATAAGTGCATAAAGAAAATTATCTATCCATGATCGGCTCACATCAATCACTCATCCACTGAGTTTGGATTTTTTGTGGGTGGTAACTCAGTGGATTTTTTGTGGGTGGATTGATGTACCGGCCTCCTGCCAATCATATTAATCACCTGGGGGAACCCTAGCTACAAATTAAACGATATTGAATTTTATCTAACAACCTTCATTATATTCACCAAGATTGACAAAAGTGTCGGGTAAAAAGAGAAGAACAATGGGTCAAATTGAAATTCCATTTCATATATATAACTTGAAGCGCAAGGGAAAACAGAATGTCGTATCCAAGGCATACAGAATGTCGTATCCAAGGGCCACAACCACCTCAAAATCAGCGAACCAGAGTAACTAACCTATGATCCATCCACCTGAGATAAAAGAAGTGTCTATTTATTTTATTTAAGTTTCTAGTTAAACCAAGGTAAATGATTCGTTATTTGAACAAATTAGGAATGACAAAAATAATTCAATATGCTGGAATTGTCCAAAAATAATTTATTATTCCTAAAATTAAGTATGAATATTTTTACCTTTGGGGCATATCCAATTATCCATACGCATTTTTTTCTTATTTTTTTGTCATGAAAAATAAAATTAAAAAAGGTAAAATGCATACACTAAAGGTGTATAATTGGATTAACGGTACATAATGAAATATTTGATATTGTTTTGGTGTATACAATCATCTAGACCTAATTAGATCCATTTGGGTCTTACCTAAATGATCTAGTTGATCGAGATGGGAACTAGTTCAGACCCAACCTAAATCCAAAACCATTAAAAGTGTACATAAGTTCATTTGGGTCCGACCCAATACTCATATAAGTCATGACAATTTGATCAAATTACCCAATGAATCCATGCTATGGAGCAAATAGTTGGAGGGGGGGGGGGGGGGGCTTTCATTCAATGACAAAAATAACAGCAGAATTGAAAAATTCAATTCGCCAATCCAGCTCAAAGGAAACGACAGCGTTCACTTGGTGCGACGTCGTGCGAGGCTCCATCAAACCATCTCAAATCCAGTCGACCGTTGGGCAAAGCGGCACCGTTTTAGTTCATTAATTAGCAAACAGCTTTCCTCTTTTCTCTTGTCTTCTTCCCTGTTCTTCCTCTGCTGCAAGGACAGCAACTCAGGCTGTACCTTGGATTGTAGTGGCAATGCCACATATATATTGAACATCAATACTAATCGAACCAAGGTTTTAGGGTTTTCTTCACTTCTCTGCCGCTGTTATGGTATCAGAGCCAAACCCTAGCCGCCATTAACAACCATCCACCATGACGACCGAAATCACTGAAAATGTGGATCCTATGTCTGATCCTTTCTATCTCCACGCATCAGAGCAACCTGGCCTGGTGTTAGTAGGTGAAAAGCTCAACACAACCAACTACAATGACTGGAGCAAGGCGATGCTGAATGCCCTTGGAGCCAAGAACAAGATCGGCTTCATCGATGGCACCATCCCTGTTCCTCCTTCAACAAATGCTGCCCTTCTCTGGTCCTGGACTCGGAACAATATTATGGTGCTCAGCTGGATCCAACAGGCAGTGGAACCTGGCATCCGCAAAACCCTCATGTCCTTGAAACTTGCATCTGAAGCATGGTCAAGCCTCAAAGCACGTTATGGCTAGGGTGACATCGTCAGAGTGGCTGAACTAATTGAAGCACTATCCAGCCTCAAACAAGGTAACCAAACCCTCAATGAGTATTATGGCCTTTTCATTACCATCCCAGATGAACTTGATGGATATCAGCCACTCGAACCCTGTACCTGCACAGACATCAGTCCTCAAACATGTGCTGCTCTTAAGCTAGTTCTAGGGTACAGAGACACAAACTATGTGATTCAATTTCTTAGAGGTCTCAATGACAATTACAACATAGTCAGATCTCAAATCCTTTTTGGTGAGACACTCCCTAGTATTGATCGAGTCTTTCAAAGACTTCTTCAACATGAGCGTCAGCAGTATGGCACCCAGCATAGCAAAGTCATGGTTGTTGAATCTGTTGCCTTAGCTGCTCATGGCCCTCCTGGAAAAAGGCCATTTTGCACTTACTGTCGCAGGAGTGGTCACACTAAAGAAGTTTGCTACCAAAAGCACGGATGGCCACCTGGTATGACACCAAGATCCTCAAACTCCACCTCTCAAGGGAAAGCTCCAGAATGTACCTTCTGCAAGCGAAAAGGTCACACTGAAGACAGGTGCTACCACAAACATGGTTGGCCATCCAACCCTGCATCCAAACCAACTTCTCAGTCCACCACTCCAAGGCCCTCATCTACTGCTTTCATGGCACTCAACAACAACACCACTGCCTCTCCCTCGACATCAATGGATGATCAAGAAGTAAGACTGACCAAGGGAGACTATGACCGATTTATGGCTATACTGAGGGACAAGGACAACCAGAAAACAACCACTCATACTGCAGCAGCTTTTCACTCTTATGAAGGCCCTCCAGGTAAACATTCTCTCAATGTGTCTGGTAGCAAACATCCCAGTTCTACCTGGATCCTTGACACTGGGGCCTCGGACCACATTGTGTGTTCCCTGAGCTACCTTGAACAACCAGCAGAATTGAAAAATGTTTTCATTACTCTACCTACTGGAACTCAAGTAGAAGCTACACACATTGGTAGAGTCACCACTGTTGCAGAACTGGTCCTAGAAGGGGTTCTCTTTGTTCCTCGTTTTGCCTTCAACCTCATATCAGTCAGTAAGTTAACCACAAATAAGGCTTTGTGCTTAACTTTCTCCTCTGATCTGTGCTTGATACAGGATATGGAGCTCAGAAGAGTGACTGGTTCTGCTGAGCTTTCCAATGGCCTTTACCACATGACCAACCTAGGAAAAACCAGTAGACCTAAACCTGTCATAGCAACTACTACTACAACTGCTTTTGACTTATGGCATTTTCGTCTTGGTCATGTGTCTCATTTCAAGATACCAAAGCTCAAACAAATCTGTAACTCTATAGATACAAACAGTTCTCTTCCTTGTGATGTCTGCCACTTTGCAAAGCAAAGGAGGCTGCCTTTCCCAGATAGTACCACAGTTACTTCCAAACCTTTTTCATTAATCCATGTTGATATTTGGGGGCCAAAATCCTGTCCTACTTATGATGGTTTTAAATATTTCTTAACCATTGTAGATGATTTTAGCAGAATGACATGGATTATCTTATTGCCAAACAAATCTAAAGCTCGAACAAAACTTCAAGAATTCTGTGTTCTTGCTGAAAGACAATTTGATCATCCAGTTAAAAAGATCAGAAGTGATCAAGGAAAAGAGTTTCAAATGTCAGACTTTTTTTCCTCTACTGGCATTTTCCATGAGATGTCCTGTGTTGAGACACCTCAACAAAACAGTAAGGTAGAAAGAAAGCATCAACACATCTTAGCCATTGCCAGAGCCTTAAAATTTCAGTCAAACCTCCCAATGGGATTCTGGGGTGAATGTGTAAAGCATGCTGTATTTCTAATCAACAGAATCCCTACAACAGTCTTAGGTGATATCTCCCCCTATGAAAAACTACATACAAAACAACCTGACCTATCAGACCTTAAGGTTTTTGGCTCTCTATGCTATGCTGCCACCCTTAGCAATCATAGAACCAAATTTCAAAATAGAGCAAGGAAAGGGGTATTCATAGGATATCCTTCTGGAATCAAAGGATACAAGATCTATGATCTTACCTCTCATGATGTCTTCATCTCCAGAGATGTCATCTTCTATGAAGACCAATTCCCCTTTCACCAATCAGAAGACCAACCAACATCTTCTGATCAACCCCTTTACTCCACTGTCCCCACTCTTGATCCCTCAGACCCTCCTTACAGTCCCACTCCACCTGTTATCCCATCAACAACTCCTGATCCAACCTCATCACCACCACCATCCCCACCCCCACCTCCAGCTACCCCAAACCTATCTGATACCAACCTTCCAATTGCCCTGAGAAAACCTCCCAGACAAACTAAACAACCTGCTCGCTTTCACCCTTACCTTTGCAGCCTGACTCAGCAGCCTTCTTCTTCCAGTCACTCTTCCAAGCACCAGACTCCAGGTAATGCAACTTCCTTAGCTGTTTTGATTGACTATTCCGGTTTATCTCATCAGCACCAGAGATTTGCTCTCAGTATTTCTTCCTACAAGGAACCAGATTCATATGAAGAGGCCATTCTAAATCCAGAATGGGACAACTCTGTTCAACATGAACTCAAAGCCCTGATTCAGAATGAGACTTGGGATGTGGTCTCACTTCCTCCAAAGAAAAAGGCCATTGGCAACAAATGGTTATTCAAACTGAAATTCCTGTCAGATGGGAGCCTTGAACGCCACAAATCCAGACTTGTGGCAAAGGGATTCAGCCAACAAGAAGGTGTGGACTATCAGGACACCTTTGCACCAGTTGTCAAAATGACAACTGTCAGACTATTCCTAGCCATTGCAGCAGCCAAGAACTGGATTGTTCACCAACTTGATGTGAACAACGCATTCTTACATGGCGATCTTCGAGAGGAGGTGTATATGAAACTTCCCAAGGGCCTTGTACCTCCTCCTAATATTCCCAATCCAGTGTGCAGACTGAAGAAGTCACTCTATGGCTTGAAACAGGCCCCTCGACAGTGGTTCTCCAAACTTGCTGATTGCTTACACTCAAAAGGGTTTGAATCCAGCAAGGTTGATCACTCTCTCTTCTTCAAGGCCACCCCATCTGCCTATACCTGCATTCTGGTATATGTAGATGACCTGTTGATTGGTGGCAGTGACCTGACTGAAATTGAAGGCATCAAACATTTGGCATCAAAGACCTAGGCAATGCCAAATACTTCCTTGGCCTTGAAGTGTCTCGTACATCCTCAGGGATCCATCTATCTCAGTGGAAATATACCTTGGAGATAATTGAAGATGCTGGTGCTGTCTCCTCTCGCCCTGCCTCAACTCCCATGGACTGCAAGACTCACCTGTCCAGTTCTTCAGATCAACCCCTCACAGATGCAGAATCCTACAGGCGTCTTGTGGGGAAGCTCATTTATCTCACCACAACTCGCCCAGATATAAGCTTCTCCGCCCAGCAACTCAGTCAGTTCATGGCATCCCCAACTGAAACACATTTTCGGGCTCTTCTCCGTGTTCTCAGGTACCTCAAATCCTCTCCTACAACTGGACTCTTCTTTCCCAGCTCCACAACTCTTCACCTACAGGGCTACAGTGACTCCGATTGGGCCTCCTGCCCGGATACCCGCCGCTCTATCACAGGATACTGCATCTACCTCGGCGAGTCTCTGATTTCTTGGAAAAGTAAGAAACAGCACACTGTCTCGCGCTCCTCTTGCGAAGCAGAGTACAGAGCCCTTGCCTACACAGCATGTGAGGTCAATGGCTCCTCTTTCTTCTTCAAGACTTCAAGATCCCTCACTCGCAACCAGCAACCATATTCTGTGACAATCCATCTGCCTTATACATTGCAGACAACCCCACCTTCCATGAGCGTACAAAACATATCGAAATTGATTGTCACCTGGTTCGTGAGAAACTCCAGGCCAAAGTGATCAAGCTTCTCCATGTATCCTCGGCGCATCAACTGGCAGACATATTCACAAAGCCTCTTCCGCCATCGACATTCTCCTTCATCTTGTCCAAGCTTGGTGTTCAGCTGCTCTGCCCACCCGCTTGTGGGGGTGGGGGGGGGGGGGGGGTAACAGCAGAATTGAAAAATTCAATTCGCCAATCCAGCTCAAAGGAAACGACAACGTTCACTTGGTGCGACGTCGTGCGAGGCTCCATCAAACCATCTCAAATCCAGTCGACCGTTGGGCAAAGCGGCACCGTTTTAGTTCATTAATTAGCAAACAGCTTTCCTCTTTTCTCTTGTCTTCGTCCCTGTTCTTCCTCTGCTGCAAGGACAGCAACTCAGGCTGTACCTTGGATTGTAGTGGCAATGCCACATATATATTGAACATCAATACTAATCGAACCCAGGTTTTAGGGTTTTCTTCACTTCTCTGCCGCTGTTAAAAAACATCTTCTGCCACGTACTGTGCTAGTTAGACATATTCCTTTTTTCTTCTTCAAGATCTAGATATAATGGGATTGTTATCATGGAGAAGGAAAGAGTAAGAGGAATAATATTAGCTTAATGTTGGTGAACTAGAAAGCGGGATAGAAACAGAATGACTGGCTTAGCTAGTTTGGTCAGTTAGTTATTGACTTTTTTGGTGTGTTCCTGATCGAGTAGAAATCTAGCTAGCTTGATATCAAGTATATCCTTCATTAGGTACAAATCATCATCATCGTCATCATAAGTTCGTTATCTACCTGCAAACCAGCAACCAATCAATTTCTGTCGAACAAAGAGAAGATCGAATGAACCAAAAGGGATCAAAGCTAGCTTCTTAGTTGGTACTTTTTGGGTAGTTTGTCGCTGTTATTTGATGCTGATTGTTAGTTGGTTATCTAAATCTTGCATTTGGTTTGGTGACTGATGGCATTGTGTCATGCATGGCCTGGATTCAGGATAGTTTAATTTGTTATTAATTACTTGTTTAATTGAACTGGAGGTTCTACGTAGTGGCATGGATAATAATACAACTATATTTATTTGTTAGTATTATAAGATTGATCATTGAAACAATTCGAATCATTGAGAGATTAATTGGTCAGTGACATGGTATCAGATTTAGTTTTATTTTGACGACGGGTCTTGTCTTCTAAGTGATCCTATTAGTAAGCACGTGATGTATGATAACAGTGCAAATCTCAAAGTCATATGAGTAAGTTTTCGTTTAAGAAATATGTTAGTAAAGGATATGAAATATATAATTAAATACTATAAGCACTAATGAATAAAGTTGTACGTGGTCTACGTTATATGAATTAAAATGTTATGAATATTTTGCATGTGTTCTTGTGATGTTATACGAAATAAAAATATAATGAATATTTTCAGCTGGTTGGTTTTGTTTTTCATTAGTAAAGAAAGTTATTTGTAATGATTGTGAAACCGTAACAAAAACTATACTGAAAAATTTAATGATATTAAAATTATGGTTTAATGATGATTCGACTATTCTGTGCAACTAAAATCATCTATCGTTTGGATTGATATTATATATGACGGATCGATACAATAGGATTTTTAAAACATCGAAAAAATATATATAAAAGAGTTTCTCAAAAACCCCTTCTCCACGTCAGCGTTATGGCTCCACCAATTTTCGGTATTTTTTATTTTCTATATCTTTTTTCCTCAACCGAACCTTATTGCCCTATGTTCTCTCTTTCTTTTTTCTTCTGCCAAGCCATATCCTTTAGGGGTGTTCAAACGAATTGGTTACCGTGGTAACCATATTAACCGCTAGCATTCGGTTAATTTGGTTTGGTTAATTTGGATAATTGGTTTGATTTAATTTAATAATTTAGTTTATTTGGTTTAGGTGGGTTGGTTTGGTTTTAACACTGCTAACCAATGAAACCAATTAACCAATTAATGATACACCTAATATATAAAATTATTTATACTTCCATGCAACCAACCAAACCAAACTTCCGTGATTCCCTATTTTATTTACATGTGCACAACAAACGAAAGCATTATAGGTCAAAAATTAAATGGGCATGCCTATTTACTAAATCAAAACATTTTGGACAGTTACTAGATTTTAGGATTACGTACAATACCATGACAACCACCTCAAACTACGTACAGTGTAAGTGTTTTGTAGGAGAGTTTTAACTTCGTGATGAGTGGTATTGGTATGTATTTAATATTTATGTTAAGGGTTTGTTGTAAGCTAACTATATTAGGTGCATAGATGATGAATGATGTATTAACTCGAATGATGATGATAATCATGGATGATTAGTCTTATTATTATTGCTTATATATAATGATAGTTTATGATAGTAATAACATATGGTTAGGTTTTATTCATTAACAGGATAATTGTTTTAATGTAATGTTATGTTATTTGGTTAATTCGATTAACCAAACCAATTAAACTTTGGTTTGGTTAATTTGATTTTCGTGTTAATTTGGACGGTTTGGTTAAAATATTTTATTCCATGGTTAATGAAATTTAGGCTTAATTGGTTTGGTTATTACCACAATAACCATATGAACACCCCTAATATCCTTCCTTATATTATATGGGTCTTTCTATCTCTTAACACATATTAAAAGGGTTTTGAGATTAGACGCCCTTCACGCACCCCTTTCTCGCCTTTCACCCTATCCACGTAAGTAGGCAAGCAAATCCGCATTTTCGTCCTTCGGTATTCTATTACTATGCGGTGCATATATATTATGTGTTGAGACTAGGGATTATTTTACCTGTGTTCGTTTCTTCTTCCCGTTTGTAGGAGTGAAACTTCTTAAAGACTTTATCAATTATAAGAGTGTCAATCCCACAAATTTCTCGCAATTTAAAGTGGCATCATCCATCAGAGATTCTACCTCTGCCGAGCGCCCCCACATATCCTAACTCCCACAAGGGTTGTTGGGTGCGGTTTGTGAGTTGTGTTGCCTGCCACCCCCTCCCCAACTCCTTTTTATCATCTTTGGCTTTTGCTCGCCTCGGTTCCAACATAAATATTCTTTTCACTAAAACGGACGACAGGATACTGTTTGGAGGAATAGGGCCACCAAATTGCCTTCACCACCAATTCCAATTTGTCTCAAGCGAGGTCGCCTATTAACTCCATCAGACTCTGTTAATTACTGAATTATCCATCATTCACTGCTCAAAACTGCACTCCCCTCATCATCTTTTATTTAATAACATTTGTTTTTGTTCTCAGGTTGAGGTATCGTTCAATTCCGACCAGCGTCTTCAGTCGATGCGTTTATGCCCATTAAATTGGGTATTCTCTGATTTCCCAACCATCTCCCAATTTCACTATAGCGCAATAATTAGTCGGGTTATTTCATTTTATAATTATATATATACACATACAATGGAATCATTAGTATTTTCTATAATACTTTGAGTAAAATCTAGAATACGATAGAACCATTTATTTATATATTCAATTTGAATTTCATATTTGAATTTCATATATAAATTACATTAGGGTCTTGCTTATGTTGTTTTGCATTATTGTGGTTAGTATATTGGGTGGGGTCGAACACAGTTTCTACCACTTCTCGGAACGAGCGTCCATTAAAGATTTTACTGCTAGGCTATGTAACCTTTGGCACCCTCCGGCCTCCACGTCAACTTTAAAGCCACGAGCTCACAGTTTCGGGAATACATGAGTTTTTCTTTGTTGTTTTCTTTATATTTTTTAAAACTTTTTCTACAAATAAATTTGAATCCTAACCGTTTTTTTTTATGAAGGCCAATATATACGTTCTTAAATTCAACGAGAAAAGTATATATTGTTTTGGAAGTTTTTTTTATAATAATCAATCCTATATTCTTTTGGATGATAATTATTCATTACAATTCTTATACTACAAAAAATCTTTATATTTATTTTTAATCAATTTTTTCTTGCTTAATAAATATATCAATGTATTTTTCATAATAAATTTAGACATATTAATCATAAAACATCTACCCTATGCATTATATTATAAATTTTTATTAATATAATGCATTATATTAAGAATTGTAATTATTCATTACAATTCTTATACTACAAAAAATCTTTATATTTATTTTTAATCAATTTTTTCTTGCTTAATAAATATATCAATGTATTTTTCATAATAAATTTAGACATATTAATCATAAAACATCTACCCTATGCATTATATTATAAATTTTTATACTAACCAAATAATTTTTCCATTCTTTAAATATTATAGATTTCAAATGTCAATTGTGAAAATAGCCAAGTTACTCTAAAATTATTATAATTAGAAGAAGTTGGACTTTTCATCCCTAACTTTTAGAGAGTAAGTTATTGGACTTTTCAGGTGTGTCTATTGGACGTGGTTATCTGTCATTGTGTACCTAGAGTTGACGTGGAAACAACTGTAACTGTCAGAGAAACACATGCTCGTATCTTCTCAATGGAAAGTTGCGAGTCGTTGATAGATTTTCAATCCAACGACATATTTGACAGCTACTCCATCTGCATCATATTTCAATGGGTATGAAATGAGAGAGAAACTGTCACTGTCAGCTGTCCATCAGATACCAAAAAAAAAAAAAACAAATCAACCAAAATATATACCCTTACTCCATTCTCCTGCCGACCACCAACCTCCGGAGTAGCGCCCACGACGCCACCGCCACAGCCACAACCCCAGCCCCAACCCCGAGCACGGGCGATTCTTGCGCCAACGTCGGCGTACCGCCACCGCTTTCCCCCACTCTCCTCTTGGACAGAGAGACAGTATAATCTTCCAACACCAATTGTTCCCACAATGCCACCACCACCGTCCCAGTCCCCGACCATGGGCGACTCTTGCGCCACCTCTAGCGTCAACGTATGACCGTCGGTTTCCCCCACTCTCCTTCAAGACAAAGAGCCTACGAAATATTTTAACACTAGCTCTTCCCACCGCACCACCGCCACCGTCGCAGCCGCCGACGTACAACGACAACTTTCCCCCTCTCCATACCATCGTTCATCCGTGGATGATTCCCTTAGTTCATCCGTTGATCAATGTCCTCATTTCGCTAGATCCGACGATCCAGGATCCATGTCCTCCTCCTAGGTCCACTAATGCGCCTCTGCAACTGCCGTCTCGCCAACCTCCATCTCTAGACTCATAATCTGAGCTGTTGGCCGCCGCTGCTATTGGTGAAGAGAATTTCATATGCAACATATGCTCTGCTAAGTTTCAGTATTTAAAGGGAAGGGAATCACACGTGATGAGAAAGATTTAACCTAACAGCAGAAAACGCTATGGTTGAGAGTATATGAGGAAGACGACTTGTTTGGGAGAATCGGTTGAATGCCTTTCTCTGGTTTTCTGCTTGTATATATATCTCTACTAGTTCATAAGCATTGTACATTAACTGTAATATTTAACTAAAAATGGAATGTACTAATTACAAGATGCCATCTGTCACTAATTAATTTGGTTGTCGTTATTCTTCTTAAACCAAGTTGCTGCCATACGACATCGTTGTGTCTTGTGGAGTTGGATACCGCTTGGATCTGAACGTCTATGTTTCCTTGTAAGTTGTCATACAGGTCAAGTTAAAGGAAGCTTGACATGTTCTTCTCTTCTGCTCAATCATGTTGTAAACCTGCAGATTCTCACAATGATCTTTCATATGTCTCCTCAAGTTGTCAAGCACATGTCGTGGCTTAGAAAGTAAATACTGAAAACGATCAACTGATAACCCCTTAGTAAACACATCTGCTAGCTGCTCTTCGGTATTCACATGATGTAAAATTGTAAATTTAGCAGACATGATTTTAACCTTTCACGTATCAGATGGCAATCAACCTTGATATGTTTGGTACGTTCGTGGAAAACTGGTTTCTCAGCGATGTTAATTGCTGATTGATTATCACAAAACACATTCACAGGTTGAGGTGACGAATGCCATAGAAACCAAGCAATGATTTGAGCCACTGCACTTCACAAGAAAGTTGAGCCAATGCTCCATATTTTGCCTTTGAAGATGAACGAGATACCGTGCTCTGTTTTTTTTTTTTTTTTTTTTTTTTTTTACTTTTTTCAAGTGATTGAAGAGTTTCCTAGGAAGGTGCAATATCCTATAACAAACTTCCTTGTAACGGGGCAAGCAACCCAGTCAGAATCACTTTAACCTGTAAATATCAAAGATGAGCCATAGGAAAACGAGGGACCTTGACTAGGAAAACTTTTTAGATACCTCAAGATTCCGTGGAGACCTTTTAGGTGTGCTGTTGTTGGACTATCTTGAAACTCGCTAAGTTGATGCACATGGAATGCTATATCTGGCCTTATATTAGTAGGGTACTGCATTCTGCAGTTGTCCTAGCAAATTCCTTAAGTTTGAATCATCATCCAGAGGTTCTCCATCAGAAGCTGAAACCGAGGCCTTCAAGCTCAATGGTGTTTTAGCTGGTTTGCTTTCCAGAAAGTCCGCATTAGCTAACAACTCAAGACATAACTTCCTTTGACTCAGAGAAATGCCTTGTGATGATCTAGCCACTTCTAAGCCAAGAAAATATTTCATATTCCCCAAATCCTTGACCTTAAAAACCCTTTTTCAACTCTTCCTTCACATGTGTTATATCAGGTAAGTTAGGTCCAGCAAGCAAAATATCATCAACATAGACAATAAGAATGACTGACTTCCATTTGAACACTGAATGATCCTCATGTGACTACTGGAAATCTAAATTGCCAAGGAACTCAGAAAGCTTGATGAACCATTGTCAACCAACTTTGTGATGATTTAGGGGTCGTTTGGAACCTTTGATTCTGGAATGATGTATTACGAGAATATGTGTATTAAATATTAGGGTAAATACAATTTATTAGCCAAACCTTTAATTTTAAACAAAATAATAGCCAAACCTTTTCAAAAACAATTTATTATCCAAACCGTTAACTTTTCATTCGGTCAATAGTTAGTTGACCTTGACGTGGCAAAATTCTTGATGAGGTGGAACATTTTTAATGACGTGGCAAGAAAGTCCAACTTTTAACATGCCACATAGATAAGTATTAAGTATTAATTAAATTATATTTATTTGTAAAAAAAATATACCAAACCAAACAATGATTATCTCGTCACTCCTCCTATCCCTCTTTCCTTCCTTCAACTTCATAACCAAAAAGCAATCCAGCCGCCGCTCACCCATCGTCACCCCTGCAAAGAATAGATTTAACTATTGTTGCTTCCCTCCAAACCCTTCATCTTCATAACCCAACGTATTAAAGAATCCAGCCCCCGCCCACCCTTCGTCACCCCTGCAAAGAAATAGATCTGATCCATGCCATTGCTACCCTCTCTGAGACCTTCGAAATGGCCGCTAAGTTCTGTTACAAAGCCAAAGTCGTCGTCTCTGCCTCCATCATAGCGCCGCCGCTCCAAATCCTCCACCGCCGATCCCGTCTTGTTTCGTTGGCCGAGTACATACCTGCCGCCGCCATAGCCCGTAAGTACTCCCCCAACCCTTTTGGTCGTCACCAACGGAGATAGAAGAGGGGGTTTTGGATTTGGAATCGGAGCGACAGATGCTAGATGGTTATGCCGGCCTCTCACTCGCTCTGTCTCTTATTTGGGATCCAGTCGAAGAAAGTTCCGCAGCGAGACATAGAAACGCGAGAAACGGATTAACGCGAGAGAAGAATTAGGTGGGTCAGATTTGGGGGTTTCTTTGCTTCTGAAAAGTTGGGTGAATCGGCGATTATTCTGTGGTGATGGAGGAATGGCGAAGAGAGGATGAGATGGAGTTCATGTAGGAGGCCACTTTTTCGCCGGGAAGAACAAGGGTTTCTTTCACTAGGGGAAGGATTCTTTTCATTTTTAATTTATCTTTTTCCAAAAAATTAAATATTAATGTAAATGTAATTAAAATTAATTATTACCTGCCACGTCAAAAGCTTGCTCTCTTGCCACGTGATTAAGAACTTTCCACCTCATCAATAATTTTGTCACGTCAAGGTTAACTAACTGTTGACCAGATGAAAAGTTAACGGTTTGGCTATTAAATTGTTTTTGAAAAGGTTTGGCTATTATTTTGTTTAAAATGAAAGGTTTGGCTAATAAATTGTATTTACACTAAATATTATGTGTATACTAAGAATGAGTGGTTTTGAAAACTCATTGTTTGGAACCCATACAAGAATGCATGGATTATAGTTTAAATGAACTATGGATACTAAAATCTAAAAAAAATGTAAGATTATGAATACATCATTTTCTATGTATTAGGAATACATGCATTCTGTTATTACATCAAGTCAAAAAATATTGTATTCTCAGGATACATGTATACTGAGAATACAACATGTGAAATCGGAGGTTCCAAACGAGCCCTTTAATACGAGGGTCGTTTGGATGTTGGGATTTCAAGTGAGGTGTTTAACCAATACATGTAATGGTAAGATTAAATTGTTTTTTATTTCAATTTGAGTTAGAATGCATGCATTACCTTTTTCCTGGGCCCACCTATAATCACTCAAAATTAATGATTGTCAATCTCTACAAAAAAGTGAGATTTTTAACAAGGGATTGTCTACTCCATTTTTTGCTCAATCCTTGTTCCTCCAAACAAAATATTTTCTTAAGACATGCTTGAATCAATACATAAAATGACATTACACAAATTAATTAAAAACATCTCTTTGGAGAATCTCAACCTCCAAACATGCCCGAAATGACTTGTGCCGCATGCAAACCATCTCATTTCACAGGCTTGGCTGCAGGGGTTTTGGGCTGCTTAAAGGCTTTATATAATTTCCTGGAATTCTTCCCATCTTCACATTTCGGCCTGCGCTCGATCTTCCTTTTAAGCCCAATGGATTGGATTTTGTTAATCTGAGCCCGGCCCATGGTCCTCAACTCTCGCAGTCATACTTTCTGCCAGTATGCCTTTCCGACGGTTTTCCATCTGTCTTCCACCCCCAGACCCACAGTTACCGCAGATCTCTCCCTCTCTCCTCCTCCTCTAGATCCCCGGCCATCACCGCCCGATCTCTGCCCTTCCTGATCCCGCTCCGCCGTCAAACAGAAATGGCCGCTCCGCCTCTCCCGGTCACGAACCCAACGTCACAGCCCGAATCTCAGCCTCCAATCGCCACGCCGGCCTTCCGCAACTTCATCTCCCGCCTCTCCTCTTCCGTCCGCCAGGGCTTCTCCCAGCGCCGCCCATGGACGGAACTCATCGACCGCTCCGCCTTCACTCGCCCTGAATCCCTCACGGAAGCCGCCGCCCGGATCCGCAAGAATCTGTCCTACTTCAAGGTCAATTACATTTCAATGCTCGTCGTCGTCCTCGGCTTCTCCCTCCTGTCCCATCCTTTCTCCCTCCTGGTGCTCCTCTCCCTCCTCGCCTCCTGGATCTTCCTCTACCTCTTCCGTCCTTCCGATCAGCCCGTGGTGATTCTCGGCCGGACTTTCTCGGAGCGGGAGACGCTCGGCGTGTTGCTCTTGTCGACCATCGTCGTGGTGTTCTTGACCAGCGTCGGCTCGCTCTTGATCTCGGCGCTGATGGCTGGAGTTGCGATTGTCTGCGTGCACGGCGCGTTCAGGGTTCCAGAAGATCTGTTCCTTGACGAGCCGCAAGAGCAGGCGAACGTTGGACTCCTTTCCTTCCTCGGCGGCGCCGCCTCCTCCGCAGCTGCCGCCGCCGCTCCCGTTGTCGCCGCTCGTGTGTGAGAAGTGAGAACTGAACTCCCCCGCTCCTATCTTTTCTTTTTTTGTTTTTGTTAATTGAAATCGCATATAGCTTTTGACTGAGTAAGACATACATTATCTTGAAACCTGTTGTCGTTGAGACTGCAATTTGTTGATTAGATTTCTTGTAGTAGATCTTATCTGATCTTGGCACGGCAGTACTAAATCCATTCCATTCGTTTTCATTATACTTTTAATCGTTGCTTATGTGGTGGTAATTCGTAACTCTGCAATACAGCTGATCGTTTGCTCGATTCCTGGCCATGAATCCTGTTTTGTTCCTCCCTTTCATGTATGCTGCCGAACCTAATGATAGTGCATTGAATTCTTCCATGTGGATCCACGTAGTTATGCATTGTTGATTGATGAACACATCAGTCTAGTACCGAGCTAGGATGCTTGATAGTTCTTTGTTTAGCTACACAGAGATGTGCACGACATTTTCTATTTGGATTGGGTCTTAGATACTCACAATGGAATGAGTTAGTGACCGTGTCTGTTGAATGTAAGAATGGTTTCTGGAAACTTAGGATGCTATCTACATGCTTTAGGACAGACTCGTTTGATACGATGATTTGGGGTTTAGTTAGCCTTCAATTTATACCAGGAGCTGCTCGTGGCTTTTTTTTGTGTCGAGTACTGTGATTGACATGATCGTTCTGTGGTGTAGTCGAGGGATGTGTGTAACTTGGGTGGAAATGGAACCACTGTAGATCAAAAGCTCTGGTTGAAGCTATGTTTCAGTTGGGACATAGCCTCGGTGGTACTTAGCAATTCTACCTAAATGGGTTCTGAACCGCCCGAACAAGGATTAGATGGCTGATCTGCTTGGGATGCTATGAAAATTAAGTGGATGTGATGCGTTTTTGCTTTCCCGAGTGCATCATAGTTGTTCGATTCTTGATCATATGGCTGAGAATGTCTAAGCTTGTATGCCATTATGCTTACCTTTACATCATGGAGCAGGAGAGTCAAATTTTGGTAGGAGAGAGCAAATCCATTTGTAGGTTCGGGCCATTTGTGGTTTGTATATAGTAGATGCTTCGAGTAGATTGATTGCAGTTGGTATCTATGGTAGGAGGTTGTGCTGGTTATAGCATCTTCAATTCTGCACGGAGTTGAAATGGGCGACTATGGCTGCTTGTGTATTTGTGGCGGGGAATGTTTCAGCTGCATTGTAGTTGATGCAGCTGTGGTATTTCAGCTTAGTTGGTAAAGTAAGAATGATACTCCCGCCATGGAACTAGGGGGTGGCAAAAGTGTCGTTGCGCCGTGGTATTGGCACTTTGGCAGGAAGAAAGGAAAGGGGAACTGGGATCTGTGAAGCAGTTGTTTTATTGACTGGACGCACACATTTATGGTCCTGCTGCAATTATCTGTCGCATTTGTAGCTGCCATTTTCGGCACAAATACCAGCCTTCATTCCCAATCAGTTATTTATGAAATGTGAGGTGCTATATGCAGACGTGACTTCTAAATGTCAAGCTATTCGACGACGATGATGTTCTCCCTTAATAGTAACTACATCATAGTTAGACCAGCAAATAATTGAGCGATTCGAAATAGAACGAGTATGAATGTCCGGTGACAGGCAACAGATCGTTACGCACTAGTAAGTAACATCCACCTGAATCGAGTTGAGAAAAATTTATAAAACGCAATTTACCAAAATTTTCATCCTCATAATGGTGCAAATATGCATTTCATAGTATCCGTTTCGATCCATTCCGCGCAATCATAGAGCCCAACTAGCCACTGGTTCCGAGCCCAACCTTCCCACGAGCCGGCAATAATATTTTCCAGCTCCACCCAACCGCCGCCTGGCAAGCTGCTCGACGGACAATTCCATAAATCCCATCACGCGCTGCTTACTGGGCACTGGCTAGGCTACTGCTTAATTGCCTCCTAAACATTTTCCACTCATCTCCAGGTAGGGGTGGGCATTCGGTCGGTTCGGTTAGGCTACTGCTTAATTGCCTCCTAAACATTTTCCACTCATCTCCAGGTAGGGGTGGGCATTCGGTCGGTTCGGTTTTGACCGAACCGAAATTATGAATACCGAGTCCCGAATTCTCCCAAACCTCAAACCGAATTCGAACCGAATTATAATTCGGTTCGGTCAGTTTAAACCGAATTATAATTCGGTTCGGTTTTCACACAAAACCGAATTTGTGAAGTTACTTGTAAGTATATGCATCATCAATGATAAAATCAAACTTTTCAACACATAAGTCATAAAACATTTCAAATATTTAAGTCTTAAAGCAACTACAAACATAAAAATCCACCATTTGGAGCTTGCAATTATAGTATTTCGGTTTTTCGGTCGGAAATTCGGTTCGGTTGAGAGAACCCTGATTTCAGAACTATCCATATTTTCCTTCCGAATTCCGAACCGAATAGCATTAATTCGATGTCGATTCGGTTTAATTCAAGTTCGGTTTGGTTCGGGTTTACCGAACCGGTTGCCCACCCTGGTCCAGTTGGCTACTGCTTAAACTGATTAAGTATTAGTTAACCGCATTTTTGTAGCTAATTAAAACCTTAATCTCGCTCTATTTTTGGTTTTGGTGGAGAAAATGAGGAGCGAGGAGAAAGAAGGCGGACATTACAAAGATAGTCCGTCGCTCATTCACATAGTTCTGCTAGCCAACTAATTCCCTTCTCCCCCACGCTATAAACTCCGTCCATTCTCCCCCATTTTGAAAGCTCCAATTCAAATCCTCTCCCATGGAGTCCTCTGTCTTTCTCCGCTCTTTCCACGGTAACTCTGTCCCTCTCCTTCTCTCCCTATCAAGCTTTCCGTCACTTTTGTTCTCGCATTTCGTCCTTTTCTTTTGGTGTGCTTATGTTGCTCTAGTTAGCCTGGTTCGAAATTCCAATGCCAGTTCCCGGAGAGATCTGTTGCGTACTTGCGTGTAGACTGTTCTTTGAGCTTAATGTTTGATTGCGCTACGCTTCTTCCTTTCAGGTTCGGTGCCTACGGTTTCAAACGCCCAGCCAGCAGCCGAAAGGAGCGGTGCGATTTCTTCTATCCAGAGTGTTGGCTTCAGCAGGAGGCTTGTTTGCTCGCCGGCTAAGAGGAATCTTTCGATAGTATCTTGCGCCAAGACATCTGGTTCCTCTGTAGCTTCCAAGTCTACAGGTGCGTATTTTCCATTTTCTCTCGAGATTGAATTGGTTTTCCCCCTTGATGTGTACCAGTAAGGTAGCTGGGATTGGTTATCTGATCCATAGAAGCTATCCAATCTGTTTGGACTTAATTTCGAGTCGTTGCCATTACTCAATCTTGTGATTGTACTTCGGTTTGGTGACATAGAAGCTATGCTTGTGCTAGTACTAGTAGTGTATGGGAATGCCGAATGTGACCATTACTGCGATGCCATTTGAGGAGTTTGAATCCATTTTCCGAACCAATGGAGCTGTGGGTGGAAATTTGTATAACTTAATTTGTGTTTGGCGCTGTGAATTGCGGTTTTGTTCTGGCTGCCGGTGCTGATTATGAGCTTACTTCCAGCAGATGGTGCTATACCAGTTGCTTCAGAGAGTAATGGTGCGCCCCGTGCAACTTTCCCCAGTGGCTTTGAAGTGAGTGTTCTCTTTTCTCAGTGCTTTAACTAGTTTTGTTTTCCCAACCCACACTTGATTGTGAATCACTTCATTGTGCTCCTGTGATGTTTTGTTGCTAAGATTACATGTTGCTTCGAGTGATAGTAGTCAAAACCCGCCCTTGTATTTGAGAGAACTTTGATATTGCATCAACCATGCTTGGTAGTACTTAAGAATAGGTTAGATTAGAATACATTGAAGCTGCTACTGGGAGGATCTTTAAGTGCCATATTTAGCGAGAAGTTTTTTTTTTTTTTAAATAATGTTAGCGAGAAGTTACCATAACATTCGTGACATCTGCCTGTTATGAACCTTAATGATTGGTCTTGCTTCTTGTTCTTTTCATCATCAGGCTCTGATGCTAGAGGTTTGTGATGAAACAGAAGTTGCAGAGCTCAAACTGAAGGTAAACTCATCATCTTGACATGATCATAGAACTACATATGTTAATCTTTCGCTCCCATGTACTCATCTACCTGTTTCTGATAGGTGGGCGATTTTGAAATGCATCTGAAGCGTAACATAGGAGTTACACATGCCCCATTGTCCAACATTTCACCAACAGTGCCACCACCTATTCCATCTAAACCGATGGACGTAGCAGCTCCTGCTGCTCTACCAGCACCAACTCCGCCACCAAAAAAGTCCAATCCGTTCACAAATGTCTCCTTCGGAAAGTCGCCAAGGTTGGCAGCTCTGGAGGCTTCTGGTGCTAGCGGCTTCGTGTTAGTCGCTTCTCCAACAGTACGTGACTGTGCCGGAGTTGCCTGCTGAGGGTTCTCTATCTTTCATTTCCTTCTTCCTAACACTGAAAAAGCATTCAATTGAGTGTACATCCATCCTTTACCTTTTCAGGTTGGTACATTCAGGAAGAACCGTACTGTGAAAGGAAAGAAGCAACCTCAGATCTGCAAAGAGGTATCTGGACCTTGAGGATGTTTTGTCCCTGGAATCGCATACTTGTTGTGAACTGACATGTACATTATTCCAATGCAGGGCGATATGATCAAAGAAGGACAGGTGATTGGATATTTGGATCAGTTTGGCACTGAACTCCCTGTGAAGGTGAGTTTTCTGTGCTTGTGTAGTTGTTTTTGCTATCTCTGAATTGAATCCAATTTTTCCTAATTGTGGTGCTTCTTGATGACTGAGCAGACAGATGTGGCTGGGGAAGTTATAAAGATCCTCTTTGATGATGGAGGTAAAAATTTCTGCTTCCCTCCATTTCTGAGAACTGTCAACTTGATCCCTGCTAATGATCAGTTCCTTTGCATTCATATGCCGTGCTTACAAAATTAAATTTGTACATTAAAGACAGTTAAATTCCCTTACATCACACGATCATACTTGTCTTCTCTTTCTCAATCTTCCGGGGTACATTTTCAAGATGGGTAGCTTATGTTTTGTCAAGGAAGACAAAAGTCTTTCCATAGCTGGTTTATAATCAACTCGTTCCTAGATGAGGTCTTAGTCTTTTGTTAGCAACCTAGGGACATCGAGTTTCCAGGCTGGGACTTCCAGAAAAGTAACTACCAGTAGATCCCTCAGCAAAATTTCATTGCATAGCTTCTTAGTATTTGAATCTTTGGCTAGGATGCAATTTCTCTCTTTTTGTTGTTTTTCCTAACATCTCTTATTGCACATGATGCAGATTCTGTTGGATACAAGGACCCTCTTATCGCTGTGTTGCCATCATTTCCCGGCATCCAGAAGTAAAACAACCATCCTGCAAGGCTTCAGTAACATCCAGGTTCTATTCTTGGCAGCCTCGAGGATTGACGCTCCTTATGCTTTTCTTTTTGCCGCGGCGGTGCTTTGCCCTTGCAATCTTATGGCTCAGAGAATGGCAGTGTCTTTCTGTTGCTTTGTTTGATTTGTGAAGTAGATCTAGGTAATGAGCAATAAACGATGAAAAAGCAGGCATTTTAGTTTCCAGAACTCACCATATTTTGTACTTCCTTTGTATTTGAGTATGTTTGTTGCTCGAGGATGCACAACTGTATTCTTTTACCCGAGCAAACAATTCAAACGTTCTTGTGAACAGACCTTATCATTAGTCATTGCTGACAATAATATTACTCACAGACTGTATTTCTATATCCAATTCCTGCTGTTTTCTACATGAAAGAGTATTGAGGACACACTGAATTACAGATTATCGGGAGCGAAAACCCGGCCTAAGCTATGGTGAGCTGGACTGTTTCCCTGAACTCCAGCCTCCTGGTCTCACTGTAAAAAGTCCTGTACTTGTTAGGCCAATAAGTGAGCCAAATCCACCCCTTGATCTCAAACTCCATCGTCTTCCCCTTAGCAGCTTTATCCACCTTCCAAGTTATGCTCTTCCCATATTCACTTCCAGCAAACACCACTCCACCTTGCCTTGTAAACGGCCGATAAGCCGTCCTGTACCGGTCCTTGAACCATGCTCTAGGGTTGATCAGCGCCAAGGCCGAAGGCTTGGACGAAACCACCTCTCTCCCGTCCATGTTATCGTGCAGAAACCAGCTGAACACCGCACTGTAAGCGTACACCGAGCCTTCGAACTTCCATGGCTTCAAGCTCATCGACACGGTCTCTCCGGCCGAGAGCTTCAGCCCCAAGCTGTTTGGCGGGTCGAAGGAAGTCTCTATCCCCTTCTCCAGCTCGATTTCTCTGGTCGGGTTGGCTGATGAGCTGCTTACTGACACGCTTATTATGTTCGTCTGCAGGATTGGCGTGATGTGGACTGCGATTCGAGATGGGAAATGCTTCTCTTCTGACCCAACTCCTCGTTCTCCCATCAAGGTTTCGTTGACTAGCCGGTAAATGTCGCACCTAACAGTAATCAGAGCAGAAGATCTGAATACAAACTTGTTCTACATCCAACATCAAGTGAAAATTATTTATTCAACTACTTGCCTTATGTTGTCTGTGTACACAGTCACGTCGACCCACTTCTCTTGCTCGACGACCTCATAATTGAACTGCATGACTCCTTCAAGCTGCTGATACTTCAGGGAGAAGAGGAGTTTCTCATCAGCTGAGGACCCACTGGAGCTCTCCATGTCCATGGCTATAACAGGGCAGTACAGCTGAACTTTCCACAGCCCCAAGGCCGAGAACGAGCAAGAGAACAACGGGGAAGGCGTCCTGAAACTCCTGTGAGCAGCAGCCTGAAGCTCGACGATCCAGTTTGTGATGGCCAGATTAATGGACCTCATCCACTGCTCTTCGAGGTTCGACCCCATCATCCTCATGAGCGATCTCGAGGCTTTTCTCATCTGAGGATCAATGAGCTGGTTCTTCAGGGTGGCCAGGGACTGGGACCTGATCTCGGGAGGTGCCTCGTAGATGCATACCAGGAGGGTTAGTGTGAGAAATGAGAGGTTGAATATGGCCTTAAAGTTTGGGAGACTGTCGAGCTTCGGTATTTTGACAGAGGAGGACCTGCTGCTGCACTTGTAAGGGCCGTAACTGAGGATGTCCTCGATGAAGTTCGTTAAGAGGAAGGAGATCGATTCGCTTCCTAGCAACCTGAGGGGGTCATTGGAGTTTGTGTTGATGGGTTTTGAGGACCAGAGAGATATGGTCAAGGTGAGATCAGTGGATATGGAGAAGAAGACTGTTGTTGGAGAGTGATGGTTCTTCCAGACGGAAAGCTTCAGGGAAGGACTAGAAGTAGTGGAGGTAGAAGAAGAAGAAGAAAGTATGGTGATAGACATTGGATTTTGTTTCCATTGAGAAATTGGAGGAAGTGTCTGAATCCAAGCTAATACATCAGGATAGCTTGAAGAAGCCATTACTGCAATCTGCAGCTCAAAGGTATTAACTTCTTTATGCCTCTCCTTTCTTTTACTTGTTTCCAATGGGATGATCTTCCTGATTTCCAAAGGGGTTGATATAGTGAAGCTGGGGAATAAGAATCCTGTAAAAGGGAAGGAAGAAAGAAATGTCAAAAGGTGTGGAGTAGTCCAGTGGAGATTGGCTGGAATATTTCTGCTTTTCTGTTAAAATGACGAGGATTTGGTGATTTGATAGATGGCAAAAGTGTGCAAGAAATGATGTGTTCATGATCCTCTGTATCTCTGTAACAATGGAGAGTCTGAGTTCCGGTAAATTTGCATTTTATCTCTGCAGAGTCTCTGGGATTCGCTCCGTACGTGTACTGAATTGAAACTTTCAAATTCGCGGCATCTATACGTGGATCTACATTGACTATACAACGTCACTTCGTATTGCATGTTGATTCACGTCAAAGATTAAGGGGGAATGAAACTTGAGAGTTTTAAGTTTTTGTTTTGGATCACTTTGAACGCAAAAGAAGTAAGACGAATTCAATTCCGCGTAAGATGGTTGATGGTGAATTATCCTCATGGAGTTTGCTTGCTCACATCATACTTTCCCGATATGACAATCCATGCAGGAGCTTTCCTTCTTGCTGTGTTGAAGAAACATGGTCACACACTAGAAACAGTAACCTGAAACAGCTAAGTGTAGGCTCCAAACCAAGGAAATGGGGCGTGACAGCCCATAAACGTGTTGGGTATGTATTGTTTCCCTAAATGAGAGAAACCGACGATGGAAGAAAAGGTAGTGAGCAAAGCTTTCGTTCCAACTTTGCACCAATTAATCCACACACCCAATTTTGGGTCATTCTGTTTGCTTCTTTCACGATTGGAAATGCCCTCCAATTGATGCACTTTATGGAGGGCAGGGTTGTCCAGCTTCATGAGCACTCCAATTATTGGCATTCTTTTCACGTGTGAATTTTTGTTTTTTTTAAGTCGTGGAATGTTTTTCTGTATATACAACAGTTGATTAAAAATGGGATACAATTCGTTTTTAATTTTTTTTATTATAAAATTGTGATGTATGTATCCGAGAAAATATTAGAAAGTGATAAACAAAAACTGTTGTTATTTTACTCTCCTCTCTCTAAATTGTAAATTCCTAAATACTATGATTCTTTTAAAGCGCACTATATTTTTTCAATGCATTTCTACAATGCTTGACGACCGTTTCATGGAATTATAATGAGTACATATCTACGTAACACGTATATAGGTATTTACAGATAATAACAACAACAGTAACTGTATTTGTACAAGCATAAACCGTTGCTCGCTCGTTGATGGAGACGTACTAGAAAAGGCAAGGTGAGGAGAGGATGGGATTGGATGAGTGGGAATTTGCAACTTGGAGAAAGAAAGCAACAACGTGAAGGAAATGCATGCTTTGATTATTCCTCAGTTAGGCAGAGGAATAACAGAACAAGAAAACGAGAGCACCAGTAAATTACTAAAACAGTAAACAATGCTTCTCTAATTGGACTCCGGCCGCCGTTGATTGATGATGATGGGCCAAGCTAAAGCCCATGCCCAAACTGATGGTGGTCAAACTTACTTGATACTTCACAGCAAAGCCCAAACCCGCAAAACATTACCCACTCCCACTCCTGTATTGGGCCAGCGGAAGTTCTTAAACCACTCACAATAGCTAGCAACCACCTAATCCATTTGTGGAATGGAATAAGAGAGTATGCCGTACAACTCAAGCGATAGCTATTTTGCAAGTATGAATGTGGAGTAGTTTGGAGAACATGATTCAGCACATGGAGTCACCGAATTTGTAGATTTTGTAGAAAGTTATGTTTTTTTGTTGCTTTTTGTATTGTGGATTCTAGCTTTAGAGATTTCAAATTTCTAAAATGCGGATATCAAATCTCTCATAATCAGAGAGATTCTATAACTTGATTCGTGGGCTTTTTTCTCTCATAATTTTTCTTATCCTTTTATTTATTTATCACATGAAATATATTTATCAACAAAGTTTTTTATATTTCTCGAACCACTATAATTTTTTATTAAGGATAAGCATGTTATTTAATAAAAAATTAAATTTTTTATTTTACTTGAATGTTAACAATCACAGTTACCAAACAATTAAAATTTTAAAATCTGTTTTCAATAATCTGAAGAGTTAGAATCGTTAGATTGTTGACAATCTATAGATTTAAACTCATATTCTCCAAACGATCCCGTGGTTCAGTCAATAAGGTATTGTTGTTGTGATTGTTATATCATTGTTGACATAAAATTAGATGGATTAATATTTTTAACTGGAGTTACATTGACATAATACGATAGCCAATTTGATCCCACTACAACGATTGGCATGAAATGTTCATATTATTCATATTAGATTTTACTGTTACGAGTGTAGGTAATTTTTACGGTCCAGGCCAGCCAACATTATGCTGCTCGCGTAAATCGTAAATGTTATTGATACACAGAGAAACAAAGAAAAAGAAACGTCGACATATTAAGAAAAAAATCAACCTTGCCACGACAGTTCCTAGTCACAAGTTTTATGGATTGGTACGTGCAGGCCCCACTAGCCCACTCGCCGGCCCATATTCGCTTATTTTTTCCAGCTAAACTTGGCATATTCACTACTCAAGGCCATTATTAAACAGCCAAAAAAAAAAAAGAATTATTTTATTTCAATGGCCACGAATTAATTTCGTATCCGGTTTCACTCCAACGCCCCGCCGTTTTGTCCTTTCTTCCGCTTCCCCCCTCTCTCTCTCTATTCTAGCGTGAACGTTCACTTCCCCGAGAGAGAAAAAAAAAAAATGAAGCAGCAAATCCACCAGCACCACTTGTTCACCTCCTCCGCGCCACAACCGCCGGCCCAGCACCTCCGCCATCAACTCCCCGCCGGAGCCTCTCGCCGCCATCGCCGAGTGACGCTCTCCGTCCGTTCTGTTCGAGCATCTACAAGTAACTCCGAAGAATGCGGCCAGAGTCAAACCAGCAGTACTGGCGCCGCCGGGACGAAGAGAAGACAAGTTCTGATCGCTCCGCTACTGACTCTCGGGTTCTCCGTCCTCCACTCCGCCGTCTCGAGGGCGGATGAAGCTGTTCTACAATCGCCGCCGGCTACTCCTCCTCCTCTTCCATCTCTGTCTCCGCCTCCGCCACCGCAGGTCCAACTGCCAACGGCCGTGGAGACAGCGAAGAAGGTGGAGGTCGAGGCGATTCCGATAAACTCGAGAATTTACGACGCGACGGTGATTGGAGAGCCTCTGGCTATGGGGAAGGAGAAGAGCGCCAAGGCATTGGATAAACTGACGAGTGCGAGGGTAGTGTACTTAGGTGAGGCGGAGCAAGTTCCGACGCGGGACGACAAGACGTTGGAGCTCGAAATCGTGAAGAGCTTGAGGAGTCGATGCGTAGAGAGCCAGAGGTCAATTTCGTTAGCAATGGAGGCGTTCCCTTGCGAATTGCAGCCTAAGATCGATGAATTCCTTGACAAGAGGTACACTCAGTTCTCAATTTCCTCCGGGATTAAAGATCGGTTCAAATAGTGGTAGTATGTACTTTGCTTCAGTTTGGAAAATGAGCTGAAAAGGCTAGCTGTTTCGGATTCATTAGCTCCAGCCATTATTGATTGAATGAAATGCATCTATGGAAATGCTTATTAAGCTTGTTCTTGGTGTGCATTTCCGGTCCCAGGATAGATGGAGAAGCTTTCAAGTCTATCCTATCAAATTGGCCACCTGAGCGATGGCAGGAATACGAGCCTCTTTTGAGCTATTGCCGCGAGAATGGGGTTAAGATTGTTGCTTGTGGTGTCCCACCTAAGGTAATGTTTCCTTCTGGTGTATACTTGTTCTTGGCTGCGTAAGGCGTTATTAGTTTCATTCATTGCCTCTTCTGCTACATATGTTAACGGTATGACATTGTGATGTGAACAGATCCTGAGAACCGTCCAAGCTGAAGGCCTCCATGGGCTTTCAAAGGCGGACCGCAAGCTGTATACACCACCAGCAGGATCTGGGTTCATCTCGGGTTTCACCTACATCTCCCGCAGGCTAAATGATTTGAGTTCTGCTGAAAACCTTTCGATTCTTCCCATCGGCCCCAGCTCGTACTTATCTGCACAAGCAAGAGTTGTCGAGGACTACACCATGTCCCGAATAATCTTGCAAGCAGTTAATGATGGCGGGGCTTCTGGACTTCTGGTGGTGGTGACAGGTGCAAGCCATGTTACTTATGGGTCAAGGGGAACCGGAGTGCCTGCTAGAATATCGAAGAAGTTGCAGAAAAGGAATCAAGTTGTCATACTGCTGAATCCCGAGAGGCAGTTCATCCGAAGAGAAGGTGAAGTTCCTGTTGCTGACTTCTTGTGGTATTCTGCTGCAAGACCGTGCACCAGGAATTGCTTTGATCGTGCTGAAATTGCTCGAGTTATGAATGCTGCTGGTAGAAGGAGAGATGCACTACCACAGGTAATAAGAAATGAAATCAATCATATCTGAATCTTGTAGGACCTGCTGTAGTTCATCCAGGTTCTCACTGTTCGTCCTGGTGTTAACAGGATCTTCAAAATGGTCTTGATCTTGGTTTAGTATCACCAGAGGTGCTGCAGAACTTCTTTGATCTGGAACAATATCCTCTTATCAAGGAACTCACTCATCGTTTCCAGGTATGGAAAGTTTCTTAGCTGAAGTTACAACTTAAAATTGCTGGAAATTAGATGATTTACCAAGTAAGCTCTTTCTGGTGCAGGGTTTCAGAGAGAGGTTATTGGCAGATCCAAAATTCCTGCATAGGTTAGCCATAGAAGAAGGTATATCGATCACCACTACCCTAATAGCACAGTATGAGAAACGCAAGGAGAATTTCTTCGAAGAGCTCGACTATGTGATTACAGACACCGTCAGGGGATCTGTTGTTGACTTCTTCACCGTGTGGCTTCCTGCACCAACACTTTCTTTCCTTTCATACCCCGAAGATTTGAATCCCTCTGAAAATAGTGTGGAGGCTTTAAAAGGCCTGCTGGGTTCCATCCCAGATAATGCATTTCAAAAGAATCTTGCGGGGAAAGACTGGAATCTGAGTCACAGAGTTGCATCTGTGCTTGTTGGTGGTCTTAAGCTTTCTGGTGTAGGATTTGTTTCCAGCATTGCAGCTGTGGCTTCTTCAAATGCTTTATATTCAGTTCGCAAGCTCTTTAATCCAGAGTTGGTGACTGTTCAAGGAGTTAGAAGATCTCCAATACTCAAAACCGCAGTTGTTTATGCAAGCTTTCTGGGCATATCAGCAAACCTGAGATATCAGGTATATAATGCTGCAACATCATTCACCCTATGTGCTCATAATAGAGGTTGCTGATTTTCACAAATTTTGCTGCAGATCATTGCCGGATTAGTTGAGCATAGGATTTCTGATGAATTCGCTTCACAGACAATACTTGTAGCTATGTTGTCTTTTGTTGTTCGGACTATCAACTCCTACTGGGGAACCCAGGTCAGGATTCTTTGACGTCTGACACTGTCATGTCTTTTTGTTTTGACGTCTGAGTAGATGTTTAGGATGATGAAACATTAACTTTGCCTTTTTTGCTTGAATGCTGCAGCAATGGATCGACCTTGCACGCTTTTCAGGGCTACAAAAAAGAAATGATGAACCAGCAGCTTCTTATCAGACAGTGGATCTTCCTATAAATCCTGTTGTGGGATGCGAAACTACCGACGAAGCGAGTACCGAAGAAATCAAGAACTAATGAGGAGAGAAATGCTTCACTGGAGCATTGTAAAGTATACATCCCAACTCATAATCTTTGCTGAAAGATAACAACCACAGTTTTGATACCTCTCTTTCTGTTCTTCCTTCTCTCTCGAATACATGTATCATCAAATTTTGGCGCAAATGTGGATAATTAATGTACACCTAGAAGACTAGAACAGGTTATTTTGAACTTCTTCTAGTCCAGCGGAGTGTACAGCATCTATTGTTATCTTCACGTTGAGCCGCTGTAGAGGGCCACGTTTGTGCTTGTATCAATGTCAACTTCAGACAACCGAAACCGAACCTGTGAAGTGCGATAAGCTCTTAACGGTTTCAGTTTTGACAATTGGCTAATTTGGGTTTCGGTTTCTAATGGTTTTCATTTGGTTAACCGAACCAACATCACTGGGTGTACATAGACATTATTTTTGTATAGGAACTTGCTCTACTATCAATTGTGACAAATACAAGGAAATGAGTGGTTAAATATGGAAACACAAGTCGTTCGTACTTGATTGTCACAAGTCACAACATAACTCTTAAGAAACGGAAAGTTACAAATCTCGTATCTACTACGAGAAACAGAACAACCAAATTCACACAATGGAAAGAAAAAACTACATACAACCAATTCTTTTCTGTCTCAAAAACAATCTTTCTCCCAACTCTGCATATCCAGGAAGAAGAACGTCTGCTTCCAATGCAAACCTCGTAGCCTTTTCTTCTCATCATCATCTCCCTCCTTTACGGTGGCCGGATTGCCACAGCCGGCCGGTGATCGAGTCATAGCTATAACGAGATCGAAATGGAGACAACGTCGATAAACGAAGTGCCAATCAATACAACGACAGGGCTACCATTCAAGAACATCGTCAACCTCACCGGAGCTTGCTACGAGCATGTCACGGTTTACACCCCTGGAATATGGAACAGTGAATATGGAGAATCCATTCTTGAACATGCTTTCTATCGTTTCAGCGTTCAATTGCTTCTCATGTTCTTCCTCTCCCATTCCATGCACTTCTTCCTCAAATACTTGCACATGCCCCGAATCACCTCCGAAATCATGGTAATGTGTAATTGTTCATATGAAAACATTATGTCTATATGCTTAAATTTCTGTAACCCTAACCCTTATTAGCATCTCGTAAAATTTACCGAAACCCTAGCTACTCCGTCCACGGTAAGAACATTCATGCATTATTCGCACCAATTTATCGTCGCGTACATATTCATCTCAATAACAATAAATCTTATACTAATTCGTTTTACACGAATTCGTGTTGGGTGCGTGCAGACAGGCATACTTCTCGGACCATCTGGGTTCGAGAAGTGGTTCCCAAACGAGGCCAAGCTGGTCTTCCCAGCCTCCCCCAACCAAATCATGGCAGCACTCTCCAAAATCGGCTACGTCTTCTTCGCATTCCTTGCGGGAGTAAAAATGGACCCATCTTTGGTCCAACAATCCGGCAAGAAATCCGTCTTTATGGGGATCCTAATCTTCATCTTCCCCTTCACAATGGTTCACACCATCACCATGAGCTTCCGGCCCGAGTTCCGGCCCTCGAACCAGCTCTCGATCGGGATCTACAAAGGCGTTGGGATCGTGCTCGGCGCCATCACCACGAGCCAGTTCGTGGGCGTGAGCCACCTCCTAAACCAGCTGCGGATCACCAACTCGCAGCTGGGCCACTTGGCGCTGGCCAGCACGCTGGTCAGCGAGCTGCTCCGGTTCGCCTACTCAAGCATGCTGGGCTACATGGAGGCCATGCTCTTCATAGCCCGGCGGGCCGGGGTCCAGGCCATAATTTTCTCCATGATGCTGGTGGCCTTCATAGTCGTGGTCCTGAGGGGCCTGGTTTTGTGGTCCATTAGGAACACACCGCAGGACCGGCCCATGAAGGAGATCTACATAACGTTTGTGGTGGGCATGATTCTGACGTTGGCTTCGGTTGGGGATACGGTGGGCATGTACTATCTGTTTGGGCCTTTCTTATTGGGCCTGGTGATTCCGGCTGGGTCACCGCTGGCGACGAGCCTGATAGCGAAAGTTGAGACGCCGGCGGCGGGGATCTTTGCGCCGATCATGGTCATGTTCTGCTCCACGTCGCTGGATTTGGTGAAATTCTTGAGGAACTATGCCAAGGTGCTGCCGTTTAGGATATCGTTGATTGGGTATTTCTTGAAGCTGGGTTTCACGTTCGTTGTGGCGCTTGGGTTTGAGCTGCCGGTTAGGGATGCTGCGGCTTATACACTCATCGTCAATGCTAAGGGTATCCTTGAAATTGGCGTGCTTCTCAGCTTTGGCAACCTTGGGGTATGTATTTATAGTTTTCTCCTCTTTAATATTCTCTTTTCCTTTCTAGTTATGAATTAATGAATGGTTGAGTTATAATATAAGCGAAGAAAATGCGTGATTAATTTGATTGGATTTTTGAAAATGTTGATTTATGTCTGGTATCGTCTTTTAATGTTTAGTTTTAAGTACTCTATAAGAAAATGTTTAGTTTGAAGTATAATATGTCTATGTCTATTTCGAACATAGTGTGAGAATACATCTTCTATAATCTAGTTTCAATTCTAAGAAGCTAATATAATATTTTGTATTTCTAACTTTTTTCTCGTTTAAGTTGAAGACTTCATCATTAAATTCAATAGATATAAAATATTTTGCAGTATTATGGTTGATAAGTTCATGTGACAATCCGTTCTTATGTTTTCATCCATTAGATCAATATAATAGGCATTATACATGTGCAAAAATGTCATCATATTGATCTACCTATCCGACGAAGAATCGAACAATGTCAATATATATGAATTTTCATCCCCTCCGATCCCCTTTCGACATTCTACCGAAATTCATCTTTTGTTGGTTAAAATTATTATTGTTTTTCCTCCTTGGTGAGTCAGCTTTCAATACATATGATTAGGCATATGCATGGGCAAACATATGTAATTTGACCGTTCCTCCTCATATTTTCATTCATTAGATCAACATATAGGCACGGTTACGTATGTGCAAAAAAATATAATCACATTAGATCTAACTATCCAACGAACATTCGAAAAACAATTTCAATATATACGATTTCATAATCCGTAATCCCACATTTCCTTTTCAGCAACAATTTCTCATGCAAAATCAAGCACATACATCACATGATCAATTAACATGTTCTTTTTTTTTTTTTTGGTTTTTGTTACATGATGATCCTTCTTCCTTCATCAGAGCAGGCAACTGGAGAGTACCTCCGCCATTTTCCTGATATTCATCCTCGCAAGCATCGCCCCACCAATAATCAGGCTCCTCTACGACCCTTCCAAGCAGTACATTGGTTACAAGAGAAAGTGCCTCCAATACGCACCGGATAACGCTCCGCTCCACATCCTAGCCTGCGCCCACAGGCAAGACGACGCCGTAGCGGTCATCAAATTCCTCGAGTTCTCCAACCCAACAAGACAAAGCCCACTCACCGTCTACGGGCTCTGCCTGGAGGAGCTCATCAGCAGCTTCACCCCGCTCCTCGTCAACCACCAGCTGGGCCAGAAAAAGTCCACAACAAAAGCCCGGCCCAGATCCCACAACATCCTCGACGTCTTCAACTACTTCGAGTCCCAGTTCGGGAGCAACAAGCTGGCCACGGTCCACACATTCACCGCCATCTCCTACTTGAAGCAGATGCACGAGGACATCTGCTCCCTCGCCTTCCACAAGGCCGCTTCCCTAATCGTGCTCCCGTTCCACAACAAGTGGAACGGGAGGGGCCACATGGTCTGCGGCAGCGAGGACCTGAGGCACCTCAACCTCAACGTTCTGGATAGAGCCCCCTGCTCCGTGGCCATCCTGGTGGACCGCAGGATGGCCATGGGGCTCTCGTCCATGTTCGTGACGTCCGCGGTGTACCGCGTCACGGTCCTGTTCGTCGGTGGGTCCGACGACAGGGAGGCCCTGGCCCTGGCCATGAGGATGGCCGGGAGCCCCAGGGTGCACCTGACCGTGGTGCAGTTCATTGTGGACGTCCAGGACGAGACGGTCGTGGATCGGTGGGAGGCGATGCTCGATGCCGAGGCTCTGAGGGTTGTGAAGCTCGAGATGCCGACGAATTCGAACGTAAAGTTGGTGGAGGAGCGCGTTAGGGACGGTTCCGACACCTCGGGTATCGTGAGGGAGATGGGAGATAACGTTGACCTAGTGGTAGTGGGGAGACGACACGACACGGGGTGTCAAGCCCTGTCAGGGCTCGCTCAGTGGATGGAGGTGCCTGAACTTGGACCGTTGGGGGACGTGTTGGCGTCTCAGGATTTTACGGCGGCTACATCGGTGCTTGTGATCCAGCAACAAATTATGAAAGCCAGTCATAGTAGCATTTTGAACTAACTTAATGTTGTGACTTTTAGATGATCATAATCAAGAACAAATCAGTTTGTAACCGCTACTTAGTCATGCTATTATCTAAACGTTGCAAGTCCTTTGGAGGAATGTTTTGTAAATCGAATAGGTCCAGATTTTGTATACTTCACACAAATTAACTAATGAGACCCTGTTGGAATAGTCAGTATATAAAATTTGTTTAGGTAGACTTTCTAGATGGGAATATCTTCATTGTTACCATTACATACCATTCAAGATGGGGATGATGTACATCATCCAAACTTCATCAATACTGCATTTTTTTCGAAGCTCCCATATGAAGAACAAAAACAAGATTTTAGAGTAGAGTTTAGGAATGATAATGGCTTGACTCATAATTGTGAAAGTTAACCCAATTGTCATATGACTCATGTTGTAATGGTTTGCACCCACACGGAACCATATATACTTCTTATGCTTTTGGGTTGAGTTGGAATTGGAATTGGCTCCAATTTGGATCAAGTCATTTGCCGTATCAAAATTGTTCTATTTGAGTTCAGATGATGATAAAAAAAGAACAATCTCAATAATTGCTTTTAACCCAATTACACATTTAATATTGGTGTTTAATTGCCACCTTTTTGTATGTTTTCAAACAAACAAAAAAGATAAAACTGAATTAGAATCGGGTGTTCATTTTCTTTTGGATACTCAATGCTACGAGTCCAATTTAGACCAAAACTAAAAACTTGGATTATAGATCTAACCTAAAAATAAAATTATCCAAATATGATTTGAACTATAATAATTAATAAATTGAGTTTAAGCACTACCTAAATACTGGTTATTTTTGTCATCCTATGTAGGCTCCAAAGCCATTTCCACTGATTTTGCAGAGCGTGGTGACAATTCTAGGTACGTAGGAGAATTACTTTATGAGAAACTTGAATTTGAATGTATCCATCCGCAAATTGTACAAGAGATATCGATGATCATGTCATTTACATATAAGTAAGTTCCTTAATTATCAGTTATCACACATATCAATTGCCAATATTTTCTTCCCCTTCCCCTCTCTTTTGTATTACACGCAAACTTAACCTAATCAATTTACTTCTCCAATGGAAAGAAATTAGTTTCAAGAATTCAAGATGAGATTGTGACTGACTTTCATGATCTGCTGTTGCACCACCAACACCGACGCAGCCGCCCCCATATCCCCACCGGCCAGAATATCCCCCACCGGCCCAAGCTCCGGCAACTCGGCCCACTCCGACAGCCCCGAAAGCGCCTCCATCTCCTCCTCGTGCCGCCGCCCGACAATGATCAGATCGAAATCCTCCTTCAACGACCGAACCACCTGCGACGTATCCGACCCGTCCCTCACTTCCTCCTCCAAGAACTTCACATTGCTGGCATCCGCCATCTCGTGTCTCAAAATCCTCAAACTCTCATCATCAAACACCTCATCCCAACTCCGTTCACTCCCCGGCCCACGACCACCGAACCCATCCCCCTCCTCCTCGTTTACCGCAAGACGACATGCCCTGAACCTCACCACCGTCAGCTGAACCCTAATATCAGAAAATATTAAAAGTTATCGTCAAACTCAAATAGACGACCATGAGTTATCGGCAAAACTAAAATCTCATCATCAACATTTAGTTTGAATTATGTTTAATTTTAATCTGTCTCAAGATGCAATCTTGCACACGCGCGTTATTTTGTAGTGTACCAAAGCTTGAGTATTTAAACCAAAAGGAATGAACGAAGAAAAAAAAAACACACACAAGCGTCACTGCGGTTTTCATTTCACAACTCATATTTGTTGTTATACGTACCTAGGGCTCCCAGCCATCCTCCCGCCGATTGCCATCGACTCCCTATCGTCGGCCCCACCAAAGAACAACACCACCACTCTATACGTCGGCGACGAGACGAACATCGACCCGACACCGTGGCTGGTCCGCCGGTCGATCAGGATACCGACCGAACACGGCGCCCTATCCAGCACCGCGATGTTCAGATTCCTCAGCTCGCCACTCTCGTGAACCAGCTGTCCCCTAGGGTTCCACTTCTTGTGGAACGGGACGATGACGATGCACACGGCCTTGTCGAACGACATCCAGCAGATATCCTCGTACATCAGCTTCAGCGGCGAGATGGCCGTGAACGCGCTGACCACGACGCCGACGCGCCTGAACTCCGTCTTGAAGTAGTTGAACACGTCGACGATCGGCTGTGACGCGGACGACGACATCAGCGACGACGCCGCGGAGGTGGCGGAGGAGGTGTCGGCGGCCTTCTGCCCGAGCTGGTGGTTGATGATCTGAGGGGTGAAGCTGCCGACGAGGTCTTGGAGGCAGAGGCCGTAGATGGAGAGAGGGCTTGTCCTCGTAGGGTTCCAGAACTCGAGCATCTTGAGGGCCGCCACTGCGTCTTCTTGCTTGTGGGCGCACGTTAGGACGGGGAGCTCGGCGTTGTGGGAGGCGAACTGGATGGATTTCCTCTTGTAGCCGACGTACTGCTTTGATGGGTCGTAGAGCAGCCTGATGAGTGGTTGAAGTGCGGTTGTCAGTACGAAGATTAGGAGCATCGCGCTGTTCGCGTCTGGTTCTCCTGCCTGTTATTAACAAAGGTATAAAATTATATAATTAACATGTGAAACATTCTCGTTGGTTTCTGACATGATATTAGAGAGCATTGGTTAGATAGCAAGGGGGACATGTAGGGTTTAAGGACCCCCATACTGCCACCCGCGCGCGATATCATATGAAAAATCAATATGTCGTAATAACTTGATTTATTGGAATCAATTGGTTATTTGACATAGTATCAGCGAGGCGAGTTCGATACCATGTCAAGAATCCGTAGGTTGCAATAATTCAAGTTATTGAAACTAGCTGGTTCTTAACATGATATCATTTAAGTCTGGTTTGATTTGTGACCAGTGGAGGATTATGGGCCCACCAACGTGCGCGATATCATGTCAAGAAACCAAGATATTAGAGTTTGGTTCTATCCAGAGAACTCCGCGGGTTATGGGTGGGTCCATTATTGTGTGATACTATATTCAGAACCATCAGGTCTCATTAATCACTCGCGAGTTAGTTATTGAGAGAGAAGATTAATTATGTATACGATCAGTAAAAACAAATAAATTTACCGCCAAGCCGCTGAAGCTCAAGAAGGAGGCGACTTCGAGGACGCCTTTGGCGTTGACGATGAGCGAAAACGCTGACGCATCCCACACGCCCATCCTACACGCCATGCACGTGAGAAAAGTCAACACCAGCTTCACCCCATACCCACAAGCCGACACCTTGAAGTCCATCATCATGTCATAGTTCTTCCAGAACCCGAACACGTCAAACGTGGATGAACAGAAAGTCAACAGCAACGGTAAGAGAAGCCCATTGGTCACCGTCTCAAGCTTCGCAATCACCCCGGTCGCCAGCGGCGACCCCGCCGGCACCACCAACCCAAACAAAAAGGGACCAAACAAGTAATAAACCCCAAAGGCATCACTGGTCGCCGACATGGTCATCAGCACCCCGATGACAAAGTTGATGTGCACCTCGCTCATGGGCTTCCCCGTCGGCGTCCTCTTGATGAGCCACAACACCACGGCCTTGGCGATGACGAAGACCATCAAGGCAAAGAACAGGCTGGACATCAGCATCTTGGTCCCGAGGGAGGAGTCGACGGTGAACACGATCTGGAGGTAGCCGAGGAAGATGGAGTAAGCGAAGCGGAGGAGCTCGCTGACGAGGGTGGATGCCAAAGCGAGGTGGCCGAGCTGCGTGTTGATGAGCTTGAGCTCCATGAGGACGGTGTTGACGCCGACGAACTGCGACGTCGTGATGAGTGCGAGGTATATGTCGGTGCTCTTGAGGAACTGCATCCTGTCCTTTTCGGAGAAGCGGCTCTCGGGGGGGAACTTGATGATGCAGGTGTGGACCATGGTGAAAGGGTAGAAGAAGATGGCGAACCCTAGGGCTAGGGCTTTCTTCCCGGAGATCTTGACAAGGCCCGGGTCCATTCTGACGCCGTTGAGGAACGAGAACATGATGAAGCCGACCTTGGCTAGGCCGGCCACGGCTTGGTTTGCGATTGGAGGGAAGAGGAGCGCGCCTGCGACGGGGAAGAGCGCGTGGAGGACGTTTGGGCCGATGAGGTAACCTGCCTGGTAAAGTACGTACGTGCGTGCATGCATGCATGCATGAGTAGTGCAATTATGAAAAATAGAAGGATGTGGAGATTAGGGTTTGGAGAGAAAGAAGAAAAAAATCGATGGGTTGAGGTTACGTACCAGCATCTCGGAGGTGATTCGAGGGAGGCGGAGGAGCTTGAGGATGGAATGGAGAGCACGAGGGAGCATGATCATGGTGACGAGCTGGAGGTGGAGACGAACCAGGTTGTGCTTCAAGATGCTTTCTCCATATTGCATGTTCCATAGGCCTGGGGAGGAAACTGGGACGTGGTCGAAGCAATCCCCGCTGAGATTCAGGCGGTGTATTGTGATTGCTGAATAATTCGTTGTCATAATTGATAATCTTCAACGTTTCTTCTTGGGAGTTGTCCTTTTTTTTTAAGAAAGGAGATTATTTCTTTTGACGTAAGGATTTAGATTGTTGGGTTAGGGATCTGAGAATTCGAGATGGGTGATTGAAAGTGATCAATGCTAGGGATTAGTGTTGTTTTTTGTTTTTATTTTCAAGAGATTTGGGTTGAAAGTGGATTATGGTGGAATATACGACGTAGATGTATATATATAGATGAGTAGATAATTGATAATGATCATTTGTTTTAACTAATTGACTTCCGACGAGAGATATTGATGAACATCATCTTGTTTATTCTCTCACTGTTTACAATTTGAGCTGCAAGATGTAAAAGCGAAGAAGAAGCTCTAAATATAGAGGTTTTGTTTAACCTTTGTTAAATACGCGTAGTGAGTTTTTTTTGTTTGAATTGAATAACACGCTAGTGGTTTTATGTTACACTGCATCTCCATAATTTATTTATTTAGGGGTCGTTTGGAAGTTGCGAATGTTAAATCGTTGCATTGTAATGAATAACCATAATATAAATGCATGTATTGATACAATGGATACATTTTAACAATACATTGTTTGGTTGTTGAGATTCTACTTTATGCATTGATTTACATAAAGTTACTTTTATAGGGAAATGTCACATTTACCCTCAACTTTTAGAATAAGACAAAAACTTTTAGGGATATAAATGGAAATAAAAAGTTAACACAAATTTAAAACCAACAATCACTACAATCTCAACTTTTAGTTGAAATTGTATAATGCATCATTTTTTGTGATTGTTGGTGGGACCTACCTAAAACAATGCATTACACTTTGACACTTCCAAATATTGTATTGTGCACAATACATGTATTCAACAAACACAACTCTAACAATCACAACTTCCAAACGACCCCTTATTCGATGTATTTTTATTGCAAGCGCGCCTAAATAATATTTCTTGTTTTCTCCTAAATAATATTACTTATGAAGGTTGGGCCTTAGAGTCGGCCTTGGCCCGATTGATCATACAACTCAAGTAAGGCTTGTTTCTCCTAAAGCAGCAGCCCATTGGATTTGATTAAGCAATAGGCACAGCACGCAGAAACTGACCTGCTCCACGTCAGCTGTAAGGGATTAGAACAATGACGCGTAGGAGATAAGAAGACAAAAGAAACGTGTCGCCAAAATACAGGCACTCTCACGACTCCGGTCCCCCACGTGGACAACTCGTGCTATGGTAAATTAGTAAAAAATGGACGAGCCTAACTCTTGAAAAATAAGTTTAAAGTGTAACATGTCACCTGTTTTCTAATCAATATATTTTCTGCTTTTGATGTCTTATTTTTTTAGCGAGTCATCATCGTATCTTTTCTTGAACCAGAGACCTTGCCTGTGAAATAAATCATCGCACTTACGGTTCAACCGATTAACTAATTGGGAGAGAATCAATAGATTTCTTTTCGGGAGCGATTCATCCTTCCCGAAAGCAGCATACAACTCTCTGTTGTACTGCGCTCTCTAAGTGTGCGTGTTCCCCCCTTCTTCCTTACCATGAGAATTTTGAAATAACTCTGATGCGAAGAAAAAAGAAGGCGTTAAGAGACCCTCCTGGCCCTACCTTAGACACTCTAAGATCCTTAAAGAGTTCTTATAATAACTCGGGTTATTTCACTTCAAAACATGGATTGTCAATTATGGTTGATTTTAGATTGTTACTTATGGTTGATGGATCTCTCGCATCATTTGCCGGTATGTAATTTGTCTGAGACTTACATTACACACCTCCATTTGGAATTCAACATCCTCGTTAAGGCTTTCCTTAGAAGGACGTGGGAGGCTCGCTGATATCACTTATAAAATCACAACTATTTTTTCAACAAAATTTTGCTCGCGTCGGGCTTATCCTTGCATGATTTTTAGTTTGGTTGGATCATGGTAACTTCTCAAAAGAAAAATTACTCATCTCTGCATTGCTCTCACACTAGCCATGTTCAACTTTAGAGTCATTACAAGTGGAAAAACTATAGCCCCTTAAGCTTAATTAAGCTCCTACGTAAAAAAAAACTGTATTAAGTTTGCAATGAAGAATCTACTTGAAGGCTGAAGCCTAACCATTATTATGAATAATGGACACTTCGCTAACGTAAAAAAAACAGAGAAGCGTATCCTGTATATAGCAAACAAGGTGCCGCCATTGCCAACAGATTTCTTTTTTGCCCGCATGATCTGATGTCCGCAAATTTCCATCCTACCGCCCATTCCATTCCATTCCATTCCCTGTCGATACGACACCAATATCCAATATGTATCAGCCAAACTTGTTGCAAAACGACACCAATATCCAATTCCCTAACTTTTCTGACTTCCTTGAAACAAGGATGCAGATCATGAGTAGCAGATGACCCGATACATGTATGTACAGAAGAAAGAAAAAAAAAGCAGCTCTCTAACGTGTCGCGTACGGTATACCCAACTTCTACCCTTTCTCGCCAACTATGTAAATGAAGGTTGAATAGTAGTTGTCCCGTTTACATGATCAACAACATTTTCCGATATTTCGCCACAATCAGATGCCTCAATAATAGATTTTTATCTAGTACAATATCGAAATTATTTTAGAATTAGTTAAGTTTATGGTTCGATAGACAACTTCATTTAATAGATTTCCCCCCATAATTTACTACTAGCATTTTTTTTCTGCTCTTGTTCATCGGTTTTTAAAGAAAAATGAGCTACACATTGTTAATCATTTCCACGTAACATCAGAATTCAATTAGGAAGTTTTTTCAGTGCCCAAAACTTATCCGTGAATTATCCTAATTGCTGTCATTTATTAGTAATTAATTAATTGCCTTCAAAAAATTAATTTATTAATTAATTAATTGTTCGGAATATGACAGTGGCAGTCTGGCAGATACATCGGGCAAATGGTAAATACAGTCAAAACCAGGGGCGCTTACAAGCAGTCTGCCCCTATATAAACCGTACAAAAGTTGAACCCATCGCCATTCTTATCCTCAATCTTCAGACCTCGTCAATCAATATTCCCCTTTTTCTCTCTCTCTCTTTCTCTCTCTCGCAGTAGCAATGGATGTCATGTTTGCTCAACGATCGTCGTCCTCCTTGAATCCGAACGCCCCGCTGTTCGTCCCGATGGCTTACCAGGCGGTGGAGGATTTCTCCGATCAGTGGTGGTCGCTCATCCAATCCTCCACCTGGTTCCGCGACTACTGGCTCCAGGAGCGCTACCAGGATCCCCAATCCGACTTCTTCCTCCCCGACGACCTCGATTTCTTCGACGACGGAGCCGATTTCCTCAGCGGCAAAGGTACTGGAAGTTCTGGAACTACTTCTACCTAGGGATTTGATTTAAGCTCGCTGAGTTCGACTCGCTCGCTGACTCGGGGGTGTTCTGTTTTTTTTTTTTTTGGTTGTTGTTGCAGATGTGGAGGAGAAGGAAGAGGAAGCGGCCCGGATGAAGTGGGACATGGTGTCGGTGGGATCGACGAAATGGAGGAAGAACGATCTGGCTCGGTCGCCGAGGTATGCAGAGAAGGCGGCGAAGATTGTGAATGTGAAGGTGAGTCCGAGGACGATTCAGCAGCCGAGGTAGATTATTGGTGGCGAGTCAGGAAGTAGAAAGAGACCGAGTTTGGGGGTTCTTTTTCATTTGTGTAGTGTTATTGTAAATAGTGCAGAAGAGTGTTTGCTTTGACGATAGTCAGGATGATCTTTCTTCATGAATCGTGATTTCCTTTCTGGGTTCTATTGCCCAAGTTTCCGTTTAGCTTGTACCTTGTACCAGTTGCAGTTACCCCCAAAAGCTAATGTAGAAAGAAAAAGAAGTACAAAAACAATGAAAGAACAGAACTTTGTTACCGTTTCTACAAATCTCAATGAACCATTCATCTGCTATACTTCATTCATGATCAGTACAAAATCGAGGCAGGGAAATTAGAACGACAATCATTTCCAGGGCTACAGAGAAGTACTGGTTGGTGTTCAGATTGCAGGGTTCTTAGAAAATTAGAACTGCTGTTGGAGCTGGCCTTCTTGGTCGTCCCAATTGGTGGCGGTCTTGCCAATCTTGTGGATCACTTTGATTACCTGTTCGGTAGTCACGTTTCCTGTCACCGTGACCTTGTTCAGCTGTGTATCGACATTGTATGTTTCGATATCTGCATCGAACAACAATCCAAGAGTCAGAATTGCTCCGAAAGCTTGCAACTAAATTCAGAGGAAAAGGCTGGAACTGGTTCACCTTTGATCTTCTTGATGGCCTTGAGGATCTTCTTGATGCATTCGTCACAGTGCAGACCCACTTTCAGCTCCACCACCTTCATTTCAGTTCATCACCAACCAAACCCATCAATGGAAAGAAAAGAACATCAAGACAGTTGCGGGAAACCAAGAGCAGTGGAAAATGATGATCGAATACACAACTTGCTTACATTAGACATTCCACGATGAACTTCTTATCAGGAGGCCCCTCGAGCCTGAAATCAGCAGGAAGTAGGAAAAGAAGCAAGGTTTAAGGGAGTAAGTTGTTGATTTGCTGGTCTGGGAAGATGATGAATGGAATGGAAAAGGAAGAAGGAAAGGAAGAGGGGAGAAGAATATAAAGTATAGACACTGGAGAAAGGTGGCGAGTGGTGAGGCAGGCAAGCTCCGGCCGCTTTATTCCATGAAAATAAGGGCCGTTGCTTTTTACCTGCAAAGCTGTGCCTTATTCCCACGGCATTGACAAAATAGGCTCTGGACAAAATTACCTGAGAGAGATCCCCTGCAGCTGGTGATATTCGATAGCTACAACCATTTTCTTAACATTTCCTTCCCTTTCCAATGCTGCAATCATTCTGTTCATTTGTACTGTACCCCAATTCCGGAAGGAACGAATGATTGATCGACTAATCTATCGTTTCTCAAAATCCAAAGGAGTTCTCGCATCATGATTTTTCCCAAGTTCTTAACTTTTATCTTGCAGAACTACAAATCAGAAAGAACAGTTGTTGATGTAAAACAAACCTGATTTCCAACTAACACTGATATATTGACAGCAGCTTTGTTTCTTCCTCGGTGGCTACCTATAAGTGTTCACAATTTTAACCAGTAGTATCCCGTCAGCATGATTCAATTTTGGATAATTTGTTTTATTTGGTAAAATATTGAGGCAACTAACTGATTAGCAGAGAGTTCCCACTTGTTTACTTCATTTTTTTTTTTTTACTTACTTATTGGAACGAAGTACGATTTCAATCCAACCTGAATAAGATACACACAAATCGTATAACAATTAACTTTTAATCCGTATTACACGTATTGGGGTGGAAATAAATCAATGGTAAAACAACTGATTTGCAGGCTGGACTGCTGGAGATTCGATCTTCGATTCCTAATTCCTAACTACATTTTCTTTAATGGAAGTACAAAATGATTATTTGGCCTTAGCCCACAATGTGAAGAAATGACTAATGAGTCTCGTTGGATATCTTATCCTAATCGTGTATGGCCCTTCATGTGTGATGTCAGCAGCACCAATAATTCAGCCTTGAATGATTGCCTCTTGGCTCCTACAAATTAAATTATAGAAGGGGCAGACAAATTTGAGAAAATATCGGTGGGATTGATTTGAAAGCCATGATTTCAGCTCCATTTGCTTGCACGAGACAAGACCTTTTCTTATCCTTTTCTTATTCAGTATTTTGTTACATGGCCACCTACTGGGCCTCTCGATGGGCCGGGCCTAAAAAAGAGGATCCGGCCCATGACAGCATTAAGCCCAAACAAGAGCGTCTCGTAGTCGTTGTCGACATTCTCATCACGAGACAACCTACGCCCACGCCGGTAACTGGAGCTGACCGCGAAATCGATCTGACCAATATAAAACAGCAGCAGATCCCAATCCGTTCATGGCATTCACCGCGGTTAATGATTTCCGCCCAATAGACGGAGCACACGTGTCGCTCCGTTGCCCAATTGGCTGCTTTGCTTCTCTTCCCGGACAGACCCCATCTCGAAAGTCAAAAATCAAAACTTCATACAAAAACAAAACCCATCTCAGAGAAATAATTCCGTTTCCTTCCCTTCTTCTGATTTCTTCCTCCATTGTTGAGCTCCTGCCGCTGCTGCGCTCACTGATTCCTCAGCAGATCGCCCCATTGAGAAGTCTCCCGTAGCAGAAGGCTTAACAATTTGTTTTGAGGGGAAGGGAATTCCAGGATGGGAAATGCCTTGCGATTTCTCTACCACAATTGCTGCAAACCGACAGCAGCAGGGGACTATGAATATCCCCATGCCGCTTCTGCACCTGCTGCGGGGGTTTCAGCCCTTGCCCACGATTTGTTCCACTTCGAGAACACCTCCCAGGTACAATTTCTTTCTTTTGGATACTCATTTCAGTAAGGATTCAACTTCTGCTGCTACTTATTGAATCTCTTTTGTTCTTCATCAACCACCCCCTTTGCTCCATGGCTTTTTTCCCACTCAGGTTCCACAAGGATTGGCTAAGCATGTCGTCTCATCGAAGAAAGCTCAAGCGAATTGGTAAAGAAAAGCTTTGATCTTGTCGTGGTTTGTGAATGCAGAAAGTGGGGCGGATTTGCCATTTTCTAGAACTGCAATTTCCTGCTGTTCTTTCAATATTTGGGTCTCTTCTGTTGTTTTTGGTGTTCAAAGGTACAGAAAGCTAATAGAAGCATGGAGAGAAGCAAACCCGCCACCGAGGACACCTGAAGAAGCTGCAAGGCTTGTGATCCAGACCCTGAAGAAACACCAAAAGGCAGATGTTGAGGTAATACACACATACAACAATAATGAAATTACTCTTGCCTTGGCTATTAGCTTTTATTTCTTTGCTTTGTCAACTGTCGGTGGTATAAAGAAATAAAGATTGAAACTTAAACAGTTCTTGTAGTTGAAGAGAATTATTAGTGAGGTTAGCCAAATGAGAAGTAAAAAAGATTTAGATAAAAAAAAGAATGCAGATTGATTGTTTATTCCAGCCTAGTTATTCTGCTAACTTGAAGATAATGAATAATTGAAGGGTTTGTTGGCTTTCTATGGTCTGCCACTTCCTCACACTCTCGTTGAAGTCCCCCATGGACATGGTGTCCCGGCATCCTTGCCAGAAGGGGTGAAGTTTGAGCTGCACACACTACCAGTAAGATCACCCAACTGAAAAGGACTCATTTCTACATGATGTTGTGAATTGAATTCATTAACGCGAGATTCTTTGAGGGGGGAAAATACAGGTGGATGGAAAGGCAGTACCAGATGGAGACACCATAACAGTCTATGTAAGCACGACCAATCCCAGGGAATCATCCTGCGTCCCAGGAGATGTTAAAATGGCGGCAGATCAGAGAGCGAAAGCACGAGCAGTGAGGAACTATGATAAGGCTGATGCACTGCACCAGAAGATTATTGATTCTGGATATAGGTAGGGTATATATATCCATATTTTGTATCGTTTGCTCAATTCTGTTTCTCAAGGCTTAATATGAATGCCTGAATGCTAATAATGACAGGGTTCTAAACATTCAGAATGAGGAGGTTCTTGCAAGAAAGTACCGAATCCGACTAAGGTAGGAACAGCAATCTGCAATCTTTTGTTACAATGTTATAATCTTCTTGTTCATATCAATGCCTGATAGATTCTGGCAATGGAAAGCACTCCAGGGGAATAGATGCACCGGAGAGTTCAATGCCATATGGGAAAGAGGCGAAAGAGGAACTGGTTAAGCATGTTCAAGGCAAGTGTTTGAGAGTCCATGTTTATGATGAAGATCGATATGGTCGGTCTGTTGGAGACGTATACTGCAACGGTTTGTTCATGCAGGTACCCACCCCTAACTGACATTGGCCTTGTTTTCATTACCTATGTTCTAAAATGCATCAAACAGCCTGCTAAACTCTTTCCATTCTGCTAGGAAATCATGCTCAAGAAAGGTTTAGCATGGCACTATACTGCCTATGACAAACGCTCCGAACTAGCATCAGTAAGTAACAAAAATGACAACCATTCTAAAACATCTATCACACCTTTGCCTTAACTATTCTCTAACTTCAAGTAATTTTGTGTATCAACAACTAGTGGGAAAAGCAGGCTCGAGCTAAACGTGTTGGGTTATGGGCTTCAAAGAATCCTCAAGAGCCATGGGAATGGAGGAAAAACAAACGTGAAGGAAGATGAAAGTGACTTCTTTCTGCACTCAAACCAGACTGACTACCCATGAATCAAAAGGATTACCAAAGATCAAAGGCACCCATCTGTAGCAGTTCCGGTTTTATGTATCTATGTATGAACCACCATTTGTAATGTTGATTGTATCTAGCTCATTGTAAGCTAACAACTGATTCTATCCGCTAGGTAAATGTAGCAGTTGCAGCATGGATCAGCACACATTCATGTTAATAAAGATAACAAGTTATCCAAGAACCAAAAGTATCCCACTTAGAAGCACACAACATGACAATGAGAAATGCCCAAAATCAGAATAAGCTCACCTATCCTGCTCGTGCTTTCAGATAAGAATGGTCAATGTGCAGCTTCTTATGAATCGGAGTCACTTGCATTGTAACCAGGGTGCTTATCTCCCACTTTCTTAGCAGAAGATCGAGTCTTTGAAGCCCTATTAATCCAAGCTCTCCCCTTCGCCAACAATTACAACAATCCAATCAAGACCCAAAAGACGAAACAAAAAATTCAACCTATTGTAGGCATGAAAGAAGAACAAGGAACTCCCCCAAAAGAAGAAGAGGAAGGAAAAGATTGAACCTTTACGACATCTTTGGGGACACCATAGCCAGCGCAATACATCTGACCCACGAGCACTTGCATCCCGATGTCGCCGGCGTTGGCATCCCTCAGCGTGTCCTCGAACCACCGCCTGACGCAATCGGAGACCACCTCCGACAGAGGATGCCTCCGCCCTCCTCCGCCCTCTCCGGCGGCGGCGAGGTCCATGTATTTCTGCTTGTTTTTCAGTTTGGCCGGGTCGTGGTTCGCCCGGTGACTCCTTCTCGGGTGGTCCGGCGGGTTCTTCTTGCCGCCACCGCCGGTTGAACAGATTATTCTTGTTGACCTAGCGCTGGTGGCGATGGGGGAATAGTAATGCAGATACAACAGCAGCGACTTTGCCATGTAAGAAATTGGATATGAAATGGGATTGCCGCCTTTTCCTGTAATTTATTATTATGAAAAACGGATGATCGATTATTTTTCTCTCTGTTTCTTGGTCGATTCGGAATGAGAGCGAGTGAGAGATGTTATGGCGTTCGGTTTTGGCAAATTTCAGTTTGGTCCTTCTGCCACCTGGCTGAAATGATATGATTGGTCTATGGATGGATGAGATTTGACTTTTGAAGAACAAGGATCTGATGTGGCAATAGCAGGTAGCTGTGTGATAATAATAATACACAAAAATTACAATTGAGAATTTTGTTGAACCAAACAAAATAGTTTAACCAAATCGATCAAATTAATTTTAAATGAAGTTTAATTGGTCTGGACAATTCCTTAAAAATGGTTTAACCAACATGAGATGGTATAAAATTCGCAGTGTCCATTAAATCATACCGTACCATCGGTTCAACCACGAAATACCAATATCGGAGGCTAAACTGATATGCGGCATTTACCGGTATAACGGTTGAACTACGGTTAAACCACGGTTTTACCATAAAATACCCTACCGCTGACTTTCCCGATACGGTCTCCGGTACGGTTTCATGGACCATGAAAATTCGACAAAATTTTTTTTTTCCAGAAGATTACTCGTTTTACCAAGATAAGAGAGTTACACTAGAGTCACATGGCTGATCACAGCTAAGAAAGAAAATCGAACCCTACCAAAATAGCGTACAATAAAAGGACTAGTCTAGTCACCAAATGCATCACCCTATTCTAACTACAACAAACCCTGCAGAAATAAAAGAAACGAAAACACCGGCAAAACAATTGAATTTCTTTCAAAATCGCTCCCCTGGGCATCCATAATCACTCCATCCGCAACCATCAAATTTGAGAAAGACTTATTTAAATAATTTCATAAATACTCTATTTATATAAGGCTAAATAGCACATTTTATCACTAAATTTACCATTTTGATCTATATTTTTTATATGGTGCTTTGCTATTTATGTTAGGAAGATACATGCAATAAATTTTTTAAGTGAACAAACTTTTAAAATAAAATGACTAGAAGAAAATAGGTGCTTACGTTTGTTTATGGAAGCTTATGCGGGGGAGTCCTGAAGGCTAAAGGTGAAGGAGGATGTAAAGAAATTAAAGTAGAAAAGGCACACAAGCGCTATGGAATAAATTATTAAAATGAATAGGCATCAACTTGTTACTTTCCTTCACCTCAAATAAATTAGAAGCTAAATGAGCTCAAGTTTTTAAAAATATTTGTTAAGACACTTTTATTGTTAAAAGTGTCGTTTGGATGGAGTATTTGTATGAGTTATTTGGGTTCAAATAACTCACAATGAGTTATTTGAACCCAAATAACTCGTTTGGCAGCGTTTTAGTGAAATGAGTTATTTGGACAGTGAGTTATTTACAAATAACTCAAAACGAGTTATTTGAAATAACTTATACCCATGTGTTATTTCGAAATAACTCGTTTTATCACTCTGCTTTTATCAAATACCACATGTCAAATACCACATTTGCATGGTTCAACCAAACGAGTTACTTTATTTCAGTTACCACTGAAATACCACGTGAACAAAAATGAGTTATTTGACTCTACAAATACCACATTGCAAATTAACCCATCCAAACGACCCTATTCTGACATCCTATATCTATAAACCAAACAAAGGTTAATGTAGTCTTTGAACACTCGACTCAAGTAGGAGTAAAAAGAAGATGACTATAGTTTTGCTTTCGTGTGTATCAAGGCGATTTTATAATATGTTATTTATCTTTTCATGGTTTCATCTGTTTCATTTTAATTTCATAATTCTCACAGGAACTCCTTCATTTCTGCATAACGCATATTGATAGTTAAAAATTATTTATTACTTATCAACCATGAATCTGCTTTATGGATGTAAAATTTGTCTAGAGTTTACTGTTTAAATGCTACAAAAGAAGATTACGATATATCGCGTGACCAACATTTTCTTTTTTAAAAACAAATAAAATAGAAGCTCTCCTTCAACCCAAAATTTCTAAACACCACATAATACATTTTATAGTACCCTCGAGATTTGCTTTCCCAAAAGCTAATTTCTATTAAAGTATATATATATAGAGGGACACACAAGAAAAAGCAATAAAAATAAGGAAAAGAACAGTAAAAAAAATCGGGCAATGACTAATTATTAGTCATACATTTATGACATTCTGTTTTGTTAGTCAAACCTATTGAATTACTAATAATTAGTCAATGTCGAATTTTAATTAAAAATTTTGTTAGTAATATTGACTTGGCAATATGTTACTGACTTGGAAGAGACGCATGGAGGTTAACATTTCAAAATTTTAGTATTTAATTTAAATAATAAAAGAGTTAGAAAATTATTAACGGTAACAAAAAAAAATGGCTAATATTTTAATGTATTACAAAAGATTTGGCTAATGATTAATAAATCAATAGGTTTGACTAATAAAAAATGATGATTTTTTCACTAATAATTAGGTATTACCCAAAAATTTCCCATAACATTTCAAAATACCAAACCTAATTAACCTTCAGCAAGAAAATAAAAGAACCAATAAAGAAAGAAACATAAAACCCCCCACCAAAGAATTTGGAAATGAAACCCAAACCACCCATTTCATTTCCACACACATAAAAAGCAACAAATACTAATCTAACATTCAAACAACGATAAAAAACCTGAAAATGAATTAAACCCTCCCAATATCTTCTTGATTCCTTCCTTCATTTTCCCACCTCCTCTTCCTCATTCATTATGTTCATGTTTAGGGTTTTTGCTTAAGAGGGAGAGAAAGAAATGGAAACTAGGGAATGGGCATATGGGGTGCCACAAGTGAGTGTGGTAGGGGATGGATATTGTTTTCCCTATTGCAAAGAGTTGGTGGTGAAGAAGAGGATTAAGGGACTTTCCAATGCCCTATTCGAAGTCTTCGATCCTTGTGATAATATCATCCTTCATGTTGAAGGCGGTGTCTGGAACTTCCGCATGAAGCGTGTTTTTCGAGATGCATCCGGCTTTCCCGTCCTTACTTTGTATGGAAAGGTACATTATATTGACTTTAATTTTTTCCTAATAATAAGGAAGATCATTGTGCAATCATGTTAATCTGGTGAGCAATTGAGATGTTCAAGATTTTTGTCATTTCTGTTTCATTTCCCTTTCCTAATGAGATGGTTATTATTATCTATAATATAATTACTTAACTATCATTCAAAATCTTTCCCATCCCTCCTAAACTAATTTAGAGATATTTGTATGCATACATGTCAATAATAAGAATAATAAAATGCCGACAAGGAATTAAATTTCAATATCTTTTGTTGGGTAAAAATGGGGAACACACAAATATAGCAGTCACTAACGTTGTGGCACAAGTGGAGTGCGTACATAAACGAGGAGAGCCCATCCCCAGAAGGGACGAACAACAATAGCATTACCAACAACAACAACAACAATCTTTTGTTCACGGTGAAGCAATCCCACCCTCTCCAAATCAAGAAGGATCTCAATGTTTACCTTGCCGACCACCATACTCTCAGCAACAACAATATAAACAATCCAATGAAGAAAATTGGTGCGCCGGACTTCAACGTCATCGGCTCCTACACCTCCCTCTCCTTCAAAGTCTACAAAGGTCATAGGATTTTGGCCGAAGTCAAACACAACTTCACCTTGGAGAGCTTCTACAAGGGGAAAGAAAGGTACACCATCAAAGTCTATCCCGAGGTTGATTATGCCTTCATCATCGCCCTCCTTGTTATCATTGACGAGAACGATACTCCTTAGACTAACAATATACTTGCTGGTTAGTGAGAATGTAACATTTCCAATATCAGGAGGATTGGATTGACAAGCCCTCATGAAAAATATCGTGTAGGAGATGTCGATAGGCTACATAATTATGTAAGATGCCATGTAACTTTTTTGGTCGTATAACTTGATTGTGGATATTAGTTGGCGACTGGGCGGCTTCCCTGTTGATTAATTGAGAGAAGGTATTTTTCTGTCGGATGAGTAAACAACTTTCATCTCGTAAGGTTATGCATTTCAATTTTCAAATACACAATTGCATGAACTTGTTTGCGAGAAGATCCAATGGTTTGGGTCTCAGGCAGGTCGGGTTTCTCGATGGGCTTGTACAGATCGGGTGGCTAACTCTGCAGCCCATGGACTCGCACGCAAGATAGCCTACTGGAATTAGAGGACTGCTTGGATTGATTGGCCCATAATTCATTCGATTCCCCGGTTGACGGGTGATAGATAGGGTTTTCAGGCTCGTCCTTTGCAAAAGTTTAGCAGGATTTTCATCGGAAAATTAACAGTATTTTTTTTATTACCGAAATTGGAGATTGGAGTTTTTTTAATTTCTGAGTGATATCAATGGAAGAAAATAGTTAAACTTACAATTCTACCCAGGACCCCTAACAGATTCTAAAGAAGTCACCCAAAAAAATCAAAAGATTCTAGCTCTACACGAGACAAAAGCAGTGCTTCACGCGCCACTCTATGGGCAGCACTGTTGGAAGATCTAAGTACCGCCCTAAACTCTATACAAACGGACAAAGAGCTAAGGATCTGAAGACACTCTCGTAACACCGGACCACCAATCGAGTCTTCAATGACGCCTTGACGGACTTGGTTGACCACCACTTCGGAATCACCTTCGACTATCACGTGGGTCAAGGATCTTGAGGCTACGATGGAGATGGCGTCTCTAAAAATTAGAAGCTGTGCCAGATAAGGATTGACTATTCCTTGATGTTGCAGCCCAAGCGCCAACACCACATGCCCGTCTGACCTACGGATAACAAGCCCAGATGAACAACCGGTGGCACAAACAGGTGCTTCGACGTTGATCTTCAAAAAGTATTCTGGTGGAGGGACCCAAGTGGTGGGACGATGATTTGTGATTAGAGAGTTGCGGGGCAGAGGAGGAGGAAGAAGATAGGAGAATTCGAGGACCTTGATGTAGAACTGTCTGGCTAGGGAACGAACATGGGGTTGGATAAATTCGAAGATCACTTTATTTCTAGACTTTCAGATTTTCCAAAGTAAATAGACGCATTGGATAATGTGGAATGGGTAGGTCTCGGAGACCATGACATGTCGCCACCATAGACTAAAGTTAACAATCTGGGAGGTCTCAATAAAGTTGCTCAATCCCACTAAAGTCTACAATCTGGTGGCTAGGGGGCATCTGAAGAATAAATGTTCAATGCTTTCTCGATGTCTCCAGCAGACAGGGCATCGATTGAGACATTTGACTCCACGAGATTGAAGGGCCACTACTGTGGGAAGTATGACTTTGAGGCATTGCCATATGAAAATTTTGAGCTTAGGCGGGACTTGGATATTCCAAGTCTTTTTCCAAATAGGAGGGTCAATGATATGCACTATCGGTTTTCGGCTTAATGCCAATGTTATTTCTAGAGCTAAGTGATAGCCCGATTTGACTGTGTATTTCCCATCCTTGGGATAGTGCCACACTCTAATGTCTTGATGTGGGTAGCGAGGAAGAGGAATTCTCCTGATGAGATCAACCGATTGAGGTTCAAAGCAATTCTTGAGTTTTGATACGTCCCATTCCCCTTGGCCTTCTTTTATGAAATAAGATGCCATAGGTGATCCATTTTGAATATGGGGTCGGGTACTCGGAATTAAGAGTTTATCCCCTGGAACCCAGTTATCTATGAAATAAGATACCATAGGTGATCCATTTTGATACGCCCTCTTCAAAACTTAGGTTAGAAGCATGTAATTAAGATAATCTCCAATAAACCAATTTGGAAGACCAAAAATCCACCCCACCTCAAAAGCCCATTTATATGTAAAAAATCAAACTTGCGTGTGTCCCATTGGTTAGTCAAACCCATTAACTGCCAATAAAGCACACATTGAAGGCCTATAATTACCATTAACGGAACCTGCCATTATCGAGCAAAGCTCTATCCCCATTAGAGCCATTGTAAGACACCTAATACCATCAAATAAATTAGATGCCGGTATCTTCCAATCAAAAGGTCAACAAAGAAAATAATTAAGTTGTCCCACATGAATAGGGAATTATTCCCCTAATAACATCAAATAAATGATTATTTAAAAGCTCATAATGAAGATTAAGTCAGTCCGAAATGGACGAATACCTCCAATAAATGAAGTTTTAATTCTTAGCGGAGGGGCATTGAATGCGGGATCGGCCGAGCAAAGCAGTCGCCGGGAAACTCTCTGTTGCGCAGCAACGACTCGAGCCTCTGCAGCTTCAGCTCATGCTTGAACCGGTTAATGAAGTCGTCCGCCTTGGAGTCAACCCCATGGTCATGATCTCTGATTGACACTTCCTTTTGCAGTCTCACCGTCGCCGGCCGACACCGTTCCTGATTAGATTCCAGTGCGTGCGCGGTGGGAGTGACGTAAAGAGATGACGATGTCGATGATGATCCGTCGTCATTGGTGAAGAGATGGTGGTAGTCCTCTGTTTTTGGATCTCGCCAACTGGATCTGCGAAGAGGGGAAGAAAAGCGGTTGAGGGATTTGAAAAGCAAGGAGGTCCGCTCCAGTGCCCACGTGGTGGTCGGGTGAGATGACGGTCCGTCCACGACGTCGTTGCAGATCCTGCATCCATCAATTCAAACACAGAGAAAGACATAGCAGGAGCAAGAAACAAACCTAACAGTTTACCATAAACAAATAGTCCAGAAATTCAGAAAAACGAGGAGAGCAATCAACAAAACAGGGGGGTTAGAGCAAGCAATCACAAATCGAAATCAAAATAGAGGAAATTCTGGCAAGCAAAGCAGAATCCGAGAGGAGAGCTACGAGAAGTAGAAAGAGCGCTCCAAATTGGAGATTGTAGTTACAACTTACATATAGTACGCAAGATAGTTATATCGTAAAGGTTAGCTACATGTAAGATAGAGTGTTGTAAGAATAAGACAGTCTGATTAGACGAAAGAAAGATTAGTATAATAGCATTGAAGGTAATATTCATCCAAATATTGAGAGCCAAGAGAATTGGAATAACGTGACCTTTCAGTAAAAATTTATATTCATGTGATGTACCAACAATAATATTATGAGAATTGGTAATTAACTATATATGAAAACTATGATTTGCTGCTAATGGAGTTATTCGTATCATATATACTAGGATTCAGTCCGCGCTCTGCTGCGGGATACTATTTCTGTCATAATTTAAATGGGATTTAATATAATCTATTACCATAATTGTTATGTCCCAAACATAGACATAAATGTTGTCATTGTCATAAACATCTAATCTATTACCATTATGCAAAAGAGTGACTGTTTTTGCAGAATAAACATGAATGTAGTTAGGAGTGTTGCCAAGTCTCCACGATGTATCTACTAAACTAATAAAAGTTCCATGGCGGAGACTGAAGATTTGGAAAACAGTAGGACAAAATGTTTTCAGAAGTTTCGTGCCTTTGTTGTTTGCACGATATCAAAATGGCAAGCTTCGAAAGACAACATCATTTCTCGAATGCTGATCGGTCCTAGAGGGTGAGCACTGTCGCTTTTGGCTGCATGTCTGAATCTATGTCCCCCACTTTTTTCCATGCGACATTCAATTCCGCAGCATATTTTTTGTTACAGTTCTTTGCGATCAATTCGATGATTTCGTCCTTCTTCAGAAACTGATAATCAGATGGTGACTTACGAATAAGTGACAAAGCTACTTCATGCTTAAACACCACATCTATTTCAGATCCTCCTTGCCGACATTTCCCTTCCAGTTTGTATGTCAGTCTTGCAATACAGTTTTTTTTGTTAGGTTATACAAAGAGTATTATTATGCCTTGTGTAAACATGGGAGAATTGTCAAAAGCTTACCTTGTGTTCTCTCCACGAACTTTGCAGATGCTTTTTCTGTATATAAACCTTGGAATGTTAATCAATGTCATGTAGGTAACCTGTTGCAAAAACTGTCAGATGTATTATACAGGTAAACAGATGGAAATAAACAGCTGTTGTCAATGCTGGTGTTTGTTCGTTTACCTCTGTGAAATCTGACAGGTCCTCCATCCTTTCTTTTATCTCTCTCAGCGATTTCTTTTGCAGTTGATTGCTCAGCAGGTGTCCAGTTTTTTTGCAAGTAGCATCATCGATGAAGTATACTGGTTTGCGACATGCAAGAAAGCTACACGTTGAAAATAAATGAGTAAGTATCACTAACTCGATAGTAGTTGAACCAATCAGTTGGGTAAACCAATATACAACAACTCACATGTTCATGACATCCTTGCAGCAGTCATGATAAGAATGGATGATGAGCTTGCTTGCAATTGTGGATTGAAATTCATGATGATACTTACTGTTATGTCTAGGAGTTACTCTACTCACTGATCTGATTGTCACAATCAGTGGTAACTTTGACTCAATTGCTGGAGCATTCTTTTGAAAATCATCAATGTCATGGCCATTGTATTCAACATAAGCCTTTGCCCCACTGATTGCAAACCAATGCGTTAACTATACATTTTGACAAAGTAAAAAAAAGTGTACAATCTTAAGTGCATACCAGACATCTTGTATGAGCAGATTGAATTTCTGAATCCTTCTTCTAATTGTTTCTGGATGAGTTAGCCTTCTAACACATCCTGAACATCTATAGATTTAATGTTTGTTATGCTTTGTTTAATGGTGTTCTTAATCATGATTAGAGAGACATATATTTACCTGAATGGCAGACAAAGTCTTCTGATAGTTGAGGCACAATGGAAAAATCGGCTGCTGTGTATGATCCTACTGGGAATTGTTGGGGTCCATTTCCTTCTTCAATGTGTCTCCTAATTTGATCTGAAGTGAGGAGCAGGCGTAACTCTCGATGGACATCGCGTTGCACTGACCTTGCTGGACCTGCTACAATATCTTGTAGTTCATGCAGGCAACCAACCTTTATTTTCTGAAAAACCTCAGATGCATCTTCTTCTTCAACTTGTGCTTCGATCAATTTGTTCTGTAAAGTCAATGGTAGATAGATATGTTGTCAATAGTTTATGTTCTTTTAGCATTTTCCAGTAGGTTAATTGATGTCCAGTGTTTGTATATTGGGAAGTTCTTTTGTCCTAACACTGAATCAAATGCTCTGAAGAATATTTATGAATATGGTTGGGGTATCTGGAGTCAAACCTTTTTGTCAAGCCAGAGCATGTGATGTGTCCTTTTCTTCCATGTGGATAAAGGCACTTCTCGGAACTCAGTCCATGTAACGACATGTCTTGCTATAACCGTTCGATTGTTTGTTCCCAAATGCAGTCCCCGAAAGCACATGCTTGATTCAATAGACTCTGCAATCCGATTAAAGACGAATCGATAAATAATAAATGGGAAAAACTTGCATAGGAATCGAGATGCGCTTGTCGGATTTATTTCCAGATTCAATGTATTTACCTTTCAGTTCGTTCGGGTCCATTTTGTGTGGGTCCACGGAATCTCACGTATCAGTTGTACTATACAACTGTAAATCTGTTGGGTAGAAGAATGCTTCCAGTCCTTCGAGATCCTGGTTTCACTTTTTTGTTTTTATCTTGACTGCGCGGTTGATTTTAGAAGGCATAAAAAACAATCGGCAGTTTATGTAAGCTAGGGTTAACTTAGGGTAAGTCCTTTTTGGATCGATTGTTTGGGCCTTGACATCGTGTTTGGGCTCTGTATGGTATGCAATGGGTTCTAACTATTGAATCAGGCCTTTTTACAGCAAAAGGCTACAATACGCTCCTGCGATGAATGTCTGTCAAGTTGTACCAGTTGGGCTCATCGATTTTCTTTCTAAGTTCTCTCTGGATAGTCCGAACCGATGTTAACTGATCATAACTCATGACTGCTTTCTGGCTTTGAGTTTCGAAATAATAAACACAAAACGTGTCTCTTGTTAAGAACAACGCAAGAACTGGAAGAACAAATTTTCCCATGCGTAAAATTCAAAAAGTTGGGAGAGTTCATAATAATCACTTCGAGCTTCTTCGATGCTTCCAAAATCAACCAGGTGCAATATCTGTGAAGGCTTCTGAATATACAATGTTTCTCGTGTAACTGGCTGGAATGTCCTCTTCATTTTCAATCAAGAATCTCAAACCACCTGCAGATCTTACTCTTGATGCTGCCACATAAAGCTGTCCATGACTGAATACTGGTTTGGGCAAATAGACTCCAACCTTGTCCAGCGTTTGACCTTGGCTCTTATTTATAGTCATCCCATAACATAACCTTACTGGGAATTGCCTCCTCTTAAGTATAAAGGGCCAGCGTTTGTCTTCTACGTTGAGTACTATTCGTGGTATAACAACCTCTTTTGTGTCAAAAGATCCTCCCATGATGTTTCCAACAATGATATTTTCTCCCAATTTCGTAATCAATATCCTCGTACCGTTGCACAGGCCGTTTGGTGGGCTCAAATTTCTCAGCAACATGATCGGAGTGTGAACCTTAAGTCTTATTTCATGATCTGGAACACCATTGAACTGAAGAGCATTCAAAAATTCTGTTGGATAAGTTTCAGCAAATAGCTGAGGTACCTCTGTATCAAGTTGCATAGAGTCTGAACTGTAGTAGCAACGGCAATGTCCAGGAATTTTTTGCAACATGAAGTCATTCACTTCAGTCACAACTGCATTAGTAGGAGTAACAATTGCCCTTCCACTTAGGTAATCTGTGCTCATGTGTTGTTCCTCAAATGTGTCATATATGTCATTTGTGATTGACTCGATTGGATTTTTTCCAGCATATATCAAGAGTATTTGTGGTATCTCAATCCAATCTGAAGGTGTGTTAGCCATAAAGGATTTTGTTGGAAGCCTTCCATCTCCTTGTGCCAGAATCCACTCACCAAAGTTCATTCCACAGCCGACCAGGTTTCTATTATCCTGTGAATCATTAAGCCTCATGTTCCTTGACAGTTTGAGCACTTTAAAAAAGGGCCACAATGATGACCTTGTGATGGATCCATCCACTGTTTGTTCCCTTCCTGAATCCGAAATTACTGGTAGGGTCTGTCTAAAATCACCACCAAAGACTACTGTTTTCCCTCCAAATAACTTGTGTTTTGGACCTGATAGTGGTATGTCCATCAAATCACAAAACGTCCTGCTTATAGCCTCAAATGCATTTCGATGTGTCATCGGTGCTTCGTCCCAAATAATCAATGAAGATGCACGTATTAGCTCAGCTAATTGAGTACCTTTCTTTATGGAACATGTAGATGCATGGTCTATATGAAGGGGAATCTTGAACCTTGAATGAGCAGTTGTGCCGTTTGGTAGTAGTGTGGCTGCTATTCCAGATGAGGCAACAACTATAGCAATTCTGGAAAGACTTTTTAATTTTGCAATGATTGCATTGTAGAGAAAAGTCTTGCCTGTTCCTCCATGGCCATATAGGAAAAATGAAGTGCCAAGGTTGTTGTTGATGGAGAGAATAATGAGTGTGAAAGCCTCTAGCTGTTTTGTGTTCAGTTTGCTAACCATAGTATTTGCCAGTAACCTTTGTTGATCATCATCAAAGTTAAGATGCTCATTAATCAGGGGATTTGATCCATCATCAGGTTCTGAATCTGTCGGTCTTGGGAGATGTAATTGCTGAAGTGAAGAACCATAAGTTCTCAGTAAAGTTTCCAGCTGATGTAACACCCAATTCTTAAGTCTCTCATCTGAAGGCTGGAAAGTTTTTGAGTGTAGCTGTTTACGAAGAGAATAAACATGATCTTCACTCATTAACCTCCATGAAGATTCAAATAGAGCATTAGGATCAGGTATCTCGCAGAACATCAGCATTGAAACAAATGTAGTCCGTATTATGTGTGGCATACTTGATGCTGCAATTTCTTGTAATACCTGAATCCATTCTGAAGAGTCCGACAGAAGCCCCAACTTTTGACATGCTCTTTCGTAAGTACTACAAACCTCCCCTTGTATTGTTCTTAAATTGAGGAAACTTGTTGCTCCTCTTACTTTGGTCTATAGCATCCTAAGAAAGAATATATCATCACTTCCTGGAGGAACATATGCTATCCTTCCTATTGCGAAACCTCTTTTCCTTGGAGTCCATTCACTGTATTCTTCATTCCATGTAAAGGAATTTGGTATCTGAGCATATGTAAGCTTTCTTGCATTGCAATCATGTCTGTTAAGTTCAAACCATGAAGTAAGATGAGTTCTGCCTGCCCTTGGATTTTGCAAAACATTTTGAATATTTGACCTTCTCTTGTATGAAACATTCTGTTGTCCATCCATGTGTACACCAAGTCGAACCACATTAGGCTCTCTGTGGTGTATAGAATACTCGTTGATTCTCCATATAGCTTCGTATGAGGACAGCGACCTGCAATCTATGAACTCTTGTATCTCGTCTTTGGTTTTTTTTGTTATATTTGATGGCACCTGAACTGAGCTTGTCGAGTCTTCTGCAACAATAAGAGATCTATCTGGTCCTTTAGTAATGTACTTAAATAAGTACTTCACTAAGCCTCCCTTGTGACATATCTCCACATTAATATGGGCTTGAGCTCTAACCAATAAGTTCCGATTGTATGGAACGACATATCTATTATCCAGCATTGCCTTTCCTTTTTGAACCTGAATGCCGGAATTTCTTCTTCTGTAAACGACATTGCCAAACTTGTCGAACAAAGTTTCTGAACAGAATTCTTTTGGAAAATACTTCGAACATTTACCATCTTTCATACATGGTGAAGTGGGGTTGTTAACACCACAAGGTCCATGAATCATGAACTTAACCACTGCAGCATACCCTTCTGGATCTAGATTGGGGTCTGGTATCTCTGCAGAAATCATCTCATCAATGTCAGATGTTGACTTTAGCTTATCCTCTTTGGCTAACCATATAAGCATATGGACATGTGGGAGGCCCCTCTTCTGAAACTCAACTGTGTAGATTACTGCGAAAAAACAGTCCATCATTTGAACTTGATAGCTCATTCAAATAATAAAAGAAATTTTATACAATGAAAGGTCATCTACAGGTAACTCACTGGCTATCGTTTTCCCGAAATATGATTCTCTTTTAAACTCGTCAATTAATATGGCAAGCTTCATGTGAAACACACGGCAGACCACCATAGGCTTCAACTCGCTGTTTGGTCCAACCATATCTGCAAAAGCATCAACAATTTATTCCCAAAGAGCATTGCAGGTAAATGTAACAAATAAATCTGGGTTACCATAATGTTGACAGGTTGCCATGGCATCATGATATAGTTGCTGCATATATCTTGGTCCTCCTGTATAAGATGATGGCATTATAATTCTTCCAAGTTTTTCTCCATCCATGTCTCCCTTTGCAAATGCATCCTGCAACCCCTGATAAACTTCTGTTCTTAAATCTTTTTGATGAGTTCTAAGAAATGCCAGGCGATTGAGTTCAATTGTTGAAAATGCATCAACACAGTAATGTTGCAATGCCTTGCCACTTTGAACCAGTGTATGCCCCTCATTCAATCGATACTGAAGTCTAAAAGCATAATACTCTTTTTGAGTAACAAATTTTCTGCGCTTTGATGCTGGACAAAAGGAGGCATTATAAGATATTTGAGGATGAAACCCATCTTCTCCGTACGGGAATAGCAATGGGAAGTGAAGAGCCTCGAATTTTGGGTTGAGGCTTGTTATACGTTTCAGCCCTTCTCCTCGATGGTCAACAATGATATCTCTATCCTCCCTATCTGCAACAAAATCACCAGGTATTAAGGCTGCAATATCAGAGCTAGTTGGCAAGTAATATTGTCGATTCCTAATTTTGATCCCAAAGATTCTGAGTCGGAGATTTGGTGTGGAGGAAAGTTGGAGATCTTGTCGAATGCGCCTAAATGTTTTGACCAACTCGTTGTTTTCATCAAGCATTCGAAGCAAACTTGCAAGTAACTCAGGCAGCAAGACTTCCTCTCGAGATGCGAAGTTTGCAATTCTATTGTTAACCTCATTTTCAGGTTCAAATATATATAGCTGAGCAAACTTGGGCCTATCTCCATCAACTGGAAGTAAGGATCCAATCCTATGGTAATTCTCACCACAAATAACCATCGAGTAAGGTCCTCTTGTTGTCAAAGAGCGTGGATCCAGTTTGGCTCCAAAAGATGTGAAACACAAAGAACCATTGTAGGGTCTAATGTTGTCTCTAAAATGCTTTGACATTGCACCTCCATTAAGATCCAACAGCTGAGCAAGCAATGGAGGTGGTGGCTTTAACAGGGGAATGCAAACTCTTCCTTTCTGACAACAAAGACTATACACAGGATTTAAGGATTTCCTGTGTCGATCCAATCATTCAGCATACCAAAAAAAAGCACCACAGAACTGACATACACAGTCAGGTTTTCCAACGCTCAGCCTATCATTGTGCAATGGCTTCCTTGCAGTTGGGACATCAACTGATGCTTTCTTTGCTTTTTGATATTGACGATCATTTGTAGCCAAACTGCAAGATGCCTCATCACCAACCATTTCTGTATAAGGATCTGGAGGAACGAACTCACTGTTGTGAGCATTTGTCGACTTTGAAATTTCCCCTGAGAGAATGAACGGCAGGCTTCTCAATCTCTTGTTTACTCTGGTGTTATCCACGTTCATATCTGTAAAGCTTTGTGTTGGATTCCTGGAGGATTCGATTGTGAAAGAAGTGTCACCTCTCTTTCGCCTCAACAGGTTGGAAGTCGCTCTCTTCTTTCTAGGTGTCATTCTGATTACATGAAGTAAATGTTTGATATCCAGTCAGACTTAAATGAGCCAAAAACAAAAGTTCAATAACTGCAAACTTCAGTGTTCTGCCTTGGTCAGACAGACAAAGAAGAGGATCCAAATCATTTAAAGAGGTTCCATTAATGTGTAACTGAAGAATAACGAATACAGACATGCTTAACTGTATCTGATGACGTGGTCTATATCACCAATGATGAGTGTCTCTGACTTGTAGCTCCAAACAGCTGATCATAAGGTCTTACCTTGCTGTATACTCCAGCTAGCTGATACTCCACTGAAGGGAAAAAGTCGACACTAACAGAATTACTTGCTGAACACAGGAGCAAAAACCAGAGGGCAAAGAGAAAGTTGAAGGTCCATTGACGAAATCTCTTTGATATCTGATGTGTTCCTTGATAAGATATTATACAATCAATATATAATTTTATATCAGGTGTCTAATCTCTATCCAAGTAGTCATTGTGACTGCTGGTTCTGTAACCAAGGGTAAACAATGATGGCTTTTGTATTTAATGCTTTAGATTTTGGGCACATAATTAACCCAAATTATTTAAATCTTGCAACCCAAAAGATTCCTTTTAATATTAGCACATGTCTGCTATCCATTACTAATCTCGCCTGTTCTTATCATATTTTTCTTGTGGACAATGCTTACTCTTTCCCATCACATGATGTAAAGAACATTTTTGTGATATTTGCATATACATACAGTTAAGACATAAATGTAAAACATAGGCACTTTAGATAAAACTATATTCCTTGATAATACATAAAAACTCCTGAGCATTCACATTCTGCAAAAGAGGGACCAAAAGGCCAGAATTTTGCTCACACTAGGGTCACAACATTTCAGGTGTCCAAACTGACCACCCTGATTTTACACAGAAAATTACATGCACTCAAAACTTACACCTCATAAACAGATACCCGAAGTACCATTAGTTTTGTCTAGAAACCAACAACATAATTTCCACAAAGTTGCCAAAATTAGCCAAGAAAGGCAACAACAAAGTTGACAAACAGGTTCCCCAGAAGTTTACAAAAGAGCTGCAAACCCTCCAACCAGCACAACTTCAAACGATCAACATAATCATCCTGCCCACCATCAAAAGGACTTCTTCCTTGCAGCAAATCCAGCATCCACAAAAGGCAACCACCTTTCCTGCACCTAGCATAACTTAGATCCAGTAAATAACATAACCAATCAACATTCAAAACTAATAAATAACACACAAAGGGATCGGACTTGAATTTATACCCTAAGATTCATACAGGCGACGCTTAGCAACGGAAGGCTTCCCAGGCGCCTGGTGTGAATCTTGGTCAGCAAGCGAAAAAGGGGACGAACTTTCTGTTTGCTCATCATCCTGCCTCACATTAGGAGATCCAGTTCCAGAAGATTCCAGCTTCTCAATCTTTACCTTAGCCAGAGGTGATATCAAGCTGCATTGTCAAAGACCAAAACAATAAATTCCAACTGCACTATAACCATGACACGATAAGTTTAAAAGTAAAAAACTCACAGACTCCTTGAAGACAAAGGCGAAACTGTCGAAGATGACTTGCTGATTTTACTCTGAGGAGTTTCAGAACCCAGCCCAGCAATGGATGACAATCCATGTACTCCCTGGCTAGTAGAACTCATCACATCCATACCATCACTCAGAGTTCCAGGAGTCCCCACTGCACCTTTCACAGCACCAACTGACTGGATATTAGAGACCTTCAAAGGATCTGCAATGGTAAAAGGAGCTGCCACAACAGTCGCCCCTGGACCTGTTCCTTTTCCTTTCACATCAGCAACAGAAAGCAAAGGTGCAATAGATGAAACAGGAGGCAGTAAATTTGGCGAAATCACGTTGGACACAACAGCATTCTCCTTGATTGCCAAAGGAACTTGAGATGAACTGCAAGATCCAAATCAGCACATAAGTATTTAGCATGCAACAACAGAAACAAAGCACAGGTTAATGCATCAATACCAAATCAAGTAAAACAGTCCAGATGTGTTACCTGAGAGGCAACCCTGCTACCTGGCCAATCTGGAATGTTGGATTCGTCCCTCCAGGTGATGCTGAGTCAACAACCTTTTCTTTTCCTTTGGATGAGCTAGATTTGTAACAGCAAAGATTAATAATTAGAATAACCCAAATCCATACCTAAATCCCCGTAATTAACTAACACAAACATAACAATAGAGCAAACAACGCTCACCTAGATGGTATGGCAGCAGAAGCTGAAGCTGCGAAAGGTACACCTGGAGCAGGCAGCATCAACATTCCTTCCTGACCAGAATAGGACTGACTTAGGGTTTGGGACGAAGAAACACTGCCTATGACATCTGGAACTCCTGTAAGACCAAGCACTGGGCCCTGAACATCACGGGGCATAACTCGGAAAACACGGAATTCACCCGTAGATACTCCACTTGACCCAACCATCGGAAGCTTGACCTCAAATCTGACAAACTGGCCGAGCAAAGCCTCAAGTTCAGGCGGTAACTGGCCAGGCCTGTGAGGATATCTCTGGGCCAGCAGTTGGGCAGATGTGAGCACCAAATTGTTCCCACACGGGCCGAAAATAATGAAAGGGGCCTCGTCAGTGGCATCACGCAGGGTCAATTGGATCTTGTAGCTAGAGACGACACAGTAAAATACAGAGATAATTCCATCAGGATAGGCGTGGGAGTGCAAACTAAAAAAAGTAGGCAAATTCTATAAGACCTGACAGGCACACATTGAAATAAACAAAAACAACAACTAATGATCAGACAAAACACACACCCAACTGTCACTTGCTGCTCAGTGATCTCCCAATGGTCAGGACACCAGTAGTTACCATTTCGCCACGTAGAACACTTTTTTCTGCACATGCTGCATGACATGTAATACCACGGGCTCCGGGACTCAACTGATCGGACTATACCACCGCAACGATGCTTTTCATCCTGAATATAAACATTGATAATCCCAGAAAGCAATAAAAACACATAAATAAATGGACAACCCGAAGACCATTCTAAAATCAAGAACTACATCAAAATGCAACTCACGACAGAAGCACCGCCATGGTGCAAATCAAGAAGCTCAGCTATGGTCCTGGTTCTCCGCTCAGCATCAGCAACAGCGTCCCCTGGGGTCGCAAACTTGACCGGCAAATCAGCAACAGGAACTCTGGATCCACCAAAACTGTATAGATGGATACAAAAAAGTAAAGCAAACCAAACACCACAAAGCAAATCTGGAACAACAAAATCACAGTTTAACAACAAAGAACCCACAAAGCAGCGAGACTGTATGCTTCTGGTATCCTCGGGCTAACAACTATACGGGTTCCAGAGGAGCTCGAACAGGAATATTCACCAGCTACACAACAAAAACAAAATCAGTTCACAATTTATGATCAAGCAGAATGGAAAAGAGTCAAAATACACACCTATCAAACGGCCAACCATGAGCCCCCCAACTCCAACGATCACTGGCTCAATGGAGTCCGCCTGAATCAAACCAGGTCGATCAAGGACTGCCGTTAGTTCATTCCAAAGCGTGATCGACACTCTCTGGCCCCTGACAGCAAAACAAAGGATCATATCTTACGTGACGATGATGAAACAGTATTCCCCAGTGGAAAATAAAATAACACAAAAGACCTACTGTGCATTCTCAAGGACCAGAACTTGTTTTGGAGTCGAGCCGTGATTAGTAACCTGATGATCAATCCCGCTAATAGAATGAAGACGGCCGACAACATCTAACAAAAAAAAGAGCAGTAAGAAGACATAAAACCCAATTCATTTCATCCAAGAAAACGCAACAATCACCTGCAAGGATACGATTGTCTCCTGGACGGTTAGACAGCTCACTATAAGGAACAACCTCAAAGGAATCAGTTGGAAATTCAGCTGCAGGTAGAGAACAGGCCTGGAAAATAGTTGTTGCTGACAACTCTATTATCAGATCAAATGAGCAAGCACGATAGAGATTCCTTGCGGCACTGAGACCAAAAGACCTTAGAACGTAGATAACTCCCACGCGCAGCACACGCTCAAATTCAGACCCAATAGAGACATCAGCAAGGCTCTGAATAAGCATACCCTGAATCAAAAACAAAAAAAAGACAGTAAAGAAAGAGCAAAGAAGGAAAAAAAAGAGCAAAAAAACAGAAAGCACTGTAATCACAAAGAATCAGCGTAAGAGAATCTACCGTCTGATCTACCCAAAGGCAACAGTGATTAAACACCCTTGTCCCAGAAGGATTCTTGGCATACCACATATGGAGCAGACGAAGCCTCAGAGTCACCTCTCTGGTACCTCCTTTGAGATTGCAGAGCAGAGTAGCATCCATGGCGAGGAAAAAGTCGAGAAAACAACGACTGAACCACAGAGAACAAAGAGGGGAGAAAAAAAGAGGGAAATGCGTTCCGAGAATGAGTCCTCTTGTGCAAAAAGAATGAGAAATGGCCTTCTCCACCTGAGCGCACGCATCGATGCATGCAAAAAGAATGAGAAATGGCCTTCTCCACCTGAGCGCACGCATCGAGGCACTAAATGACGTCCACAGTGCTTGAAACAGTGAACTTTTTGACACCCTCCCGCCATCAGGTGAATAACCGGTATCAATCAGCCGCCCACCATTCCCAAAGCACCTCCAATCCTAGCCAATCAGGCTCCAAGTTTCTCCAACATAGTCCTGCGAACAACAACCCAACACGACCCTCTAGCAATCCCTAACAGACACAATCATATCATGCAAGACTCACTGAGGACATCTGAAGGCCCCGTCCCTCAGGTGAATAACCGGTATCAATCAGTTGTCCACCATTCCCAAAGCACCTCCAACCGCAGCCAAACAGTCGCCAAGTTTCTCCAACACAGTCCTGCGAACAACAGCCGGAATCCCTAACAGACACAATGATATCACGCAAGACTTACTGAGCACATCTGAAGGCCCCATCCCACGTGGCCGGGGAGGGGCAAAGTCACATACCGATCTCTGATGACCAACGCGCGTCCGGGCCACCAAACGACCGCAACTAAGGCCAACCAGAAGCCAACGACCAGTCCCACCCCGACCGAGCCCCCAAACCCCGCCAGATCCCAATGAGGCCTCACCCAACAACAGCCCACACCGAAGGACACGCCAGTTTGAAACAGTAAATCTCAGTCACGTTGTACAGTAAAAGGTGTCTGTGTGTGCAGTACACGGGCATGCGGCGGGTTTCTTTCTTTCAATTAGCTATATAACCTCCAAGTACTGCTTAATTCCTAACTGAGAAAGAAGACAACATGAATATTATGGTTTCAATTTGTTCAAGTGGCCTGGCCGGGGACCGGGCCACCGGATGGAAGATAACATAGGCAGCGGCGGATCCAGGACATCAGAGAGCACTGGGCCGCATTTGAATAAAATATTAGATACCATAAACAAAAATATATAATAATATAGTTTTCATTACAATGCCAATTGTAGAAGAAGATCTTTTAATTTTACAAATTCATCAATAATATAGTCTCCATCCATACGGATAATATACTCTTTTTCAAAGAAAATAGCTAGCTAATCAACGAGAAATTCACCGCTCATTTTGTTGAACAAATCAATGTTCATGTTCCATTGCTGAAAATATTCTCTCCATGGTAGTTGTTGAAACGGCTAGGTCAACACTAGACAAATCAACCAACAAATCAATTTGTATTGTATGTTCATCCCAGTTTCCTCCAGCTTCTCTAATAATTTTGCAAGAGAAGAAACTTCATCTTCCTCACATGAGTAGGCATTCTCCAAAGAATGCATCTCATAGTCTTCAAAATCTCGAGGCTAAACTCTTGAACAAGTTTGTAAATATTTTTATCATCAAAACACCAGAAAGAACGGTTAGAATCTAGTGCCCACTCAATTGAGGCAATTTAAATGATAACTCAGCACGTTTGTAAATATTTTCTTAATCAAAAGAATGGAAAGAAAACCAGCTCGACGGGCTGGCGGAGAAATCCATTTTGGGTCTGCCCGTCTCCTCATTCTTGTTTTGTTTTGGGGGGATTGGGAAATTTTTTGAATTTTGCAAGGAAGGGTGTGCTTTAGTTTAGAGTTTTTATTTTATTTTAATGAAACTTTACACTTTTAGGTTTTCATGTCTTTTTCAAATAAAATCATTTGGGATATAGAAAATTTAGTATACATTTAGAGTGTTGGTTTGGATACATTCATCTGAACCATTTTTCTAGTTACACAAAATTCTATTATCAAATAAAACTAGACAGGATTTTAACTAGCACTGGACCAAATACATAAATCGAAAAAATTTATAAGCACTAAACTAACTCTGGATCCGGAGGAGGACTGGGTCGGGGCCTGGGTTGGCCCAGCCCTGGATCCGCCACTGAACACAGGTGTTATTTCTGTAGGTTCTTTTTGAAGACAAAACCCTTTTCAGTTTGCTATAAAAGATATCATTATTCGGAATGTTCTTTTCTTTATTGGCTTAATTGCAAGTTTGGTCACCCGAATTGCTTAAAAATTTCACGTTTGCCACCCGAATTGATTTATTCCATTTATAGTCACTCGAATTGGTTGAACAGTCCAAGTTCGATCACTCTCCGTTAACCTCCGTTAGAATCCGTTAATGACGTCCGTTAAGTGATGACGTGGCTAACAGAAAGACACAGTCAGCACATTTAAACATTAAAAAAAGACAACCCGACCCGACCCGCCAACTCAGCCTTACCTGCCAACTCAGCCTTACTTGCCCAACCCAAGAACCAACCCAGCCTAATTCACCCTAAACCCAGACCCGAGACCCAACCCCCCTGAAATTAAATCGCAGATGGATTAGGGCATTTCCCTTCCTCCATCTTCATCCTCTCATCCTCCCGCGCCGCCTCTCTCCTGTGCACACCGTCGAAAATCACCGTCGAAGGGATGGCGAAGAGCCAGTAGAAGACGCAGTTGAAGACCATGAGATGGTGGCCCAAGCGAAGATGGAGGAAGCAGTGAACGGAATGCAGGCAAACAAGAGCCGCTCGAGCGCGAGGACGATGCTAGGGTTCTCGAGCTGGATCCACTTGAACTGGAGAGAGGCCCAGACGCCGATGAGGAAATTGGTCTGCGCGCAGAGGAAGGAGGCGAGGAGCCCGAGGGGGACGGAGCTGAGGGCGGAGATGAGGGAGGAGGTGAAGAAGAAAGCAATCTGAGAGGCGATCAGAGAGAGCCATACTCCGAAGAAGGCGGCGGACTTGAGGTCGAGGGAATCGAGGATGTAGGAGAGCATGAGGCCTAGGGTGAGGGTAGCAATGACGGGGGCGCCGCCGAGATCGAGGAGGAAGGCGGCGCAGGGGACGAGAGCAATGGCGATTCTGGCGTTGTGGGAGAAGGATGAAGGGGAGAATCGGGATCTTGAGGCGGCGGAGGAGGACTGCGCGCCGCCAGGGTAGTGAGAGTTGGAGCCGCCGGTCGCGGTGGCGGATTCTCGCGCAGAGAAAAGAGGAAGAGAAAAGAGGGTTAGGGATTCATTTCAGGGGGTTGGGTCTCGGGTCTGGGTTTAGGGTGAATTAGGTTGGGTTGGTTTTTGGGTTGGGCGGGTAAGGCTGAGTTGGCGGGTTGGGTCGGGTCGGGTTGTCTTTTTTTAATGTTTAAATGTGCTGACTGTGTCTTTCTGTTAGCCACGTCATCACTTAACGGACGTCATTAACGGAGTCTAACGGAGGTTAACGGAGAGTGACCAAACTTGGACTGTTCAACTAATTCGAGTGACTATAAATGGAATAAAACAATTCGGGTGGCAAACGTGAAATTTTTAAGCAATTCGGGTGACCAAACTTGCAATTAAGCCTTTCTTTATTAATTCCATCCTTTTGCTTCCATATGCTCGGGTCGATGTTGGAAACCAAAGGCTGCCCCTATTATAAACTAGTTTTTTACCCGCATGTTGGGCGGTGTATTTTGTTTGATTGTTTTATAATTCGTTATAGTATTCTAATTGTTATTATTATTTATGTTTGCTAAGGTAATATACATGGAATTGTAAATCCCACTTACCTTATTTCAGGTATTATTTCATACTTTTATACCTTTTGTTTATTTATGAACATTTTAATTTTATTAACTGAGCTCTTTGTAGATGGTTCTTTATTGATTTAGAATTTTTTTTATCGAATTCGCCCTTTAAGATTATAAACATAAGAGATTATTCATTCTTTAGAACAAAATTGTGATAAAAAGGTTAAAAAACTTACGGCCACAAAAGAAGAAGTTAGAATAAGAAAATATGCTTCAATTGATAATAAAAAAATAAGCGAATAGCTTTTTATTTTCTCTCCCTTCTCATATGTCGGTATATGATAATAGAGAATATTCCGATCTAAATCTCATGAATATCGTGTATTATCACTTATACATACAATTTTGGAATAATGAGGAAACTCATTAGCATCCACGTCCATCAATCTTCCACATACTTGTTTAATTACCTTGAAATGTTCTAGCAAAATCAACCACAAACAAAACTATCTGCTGTCACTAACTTATTAAAGCAATATTTTCAGAAAATTAAACTGCATAGAATTAAACACAATTTATATTTTGTAGAGAGCTACATATCTCATGCAGAAAAGAATTGTGCTTTATTACCTAATAACAACATAGACAAATAATGAAAGGAGCAGTCTTCAATACCACTCAACTCATTTTATCATTCAGATTCCTCATTTGTGAACTGAATATATGCATCAATCCAAATAGTAGTTTGTAAGAAAACAATCATGTCAAAATCAATCTTTAGTTAGGGATTCAATGCAGAAAAATTCACCTTAATGAAACAAACAAATGTCACCGCAAACATGTAGAAATTAAAAAAACATCGAAATAGACAACCGAGAAACCACCATTATCATTTTCTTTCTTCTTCGCGACCTTTATAAAACCCCAATTATGTTCCCTTCTGTTTATAACCCCTTTGCAACCTACTAATTACTAACCAGATCATCATTGTATAGCTAGCTAGTAGCATGTCAATCATGAACATAAAATATAATAAACAATCATCACAACTCTACTTTCCATTTCAACATTCAAGAAATCGGGTTGCAATAGGCATTCAAGAAAAATGATCAATTATTCAACCAAAGGAGGTATGCCCTAAGTCCAACCAATTAACCCTTCTAATTATATTTTATATACATGAAAGTATATAAAATATATTCACTCATCGAGAGTGAGAAAATTCACCATCCAGCAGTCGTAATTTGGAAGAAATTAAGAAAATAATGAGAAAAAGAGTATAACTCGGCCAGTCAACCGCAAACAATAACATATCGATGAGAAAGTGAGACCATTTACCAGCTTCAGATCAATGAGGAAGAGGGAGCAGTCGAAAACCCTCGGCTTGGTTCACCTCATCTTCATAATGATCAGATTAACTTTTTTCGTCAATAGGCAAAAATATGTTACAACTACTCAAAAAAATCGTATGCATTACCATTTCCTTCTCTATAAATTATGAGAATACAAATATTAGAAATCTCAAAAAATTTAGCAACTAATAAGAGGGCTTTGTTTATTTTTATGGTGGTTTACATACTTTCTTGATTTCTTATTTTCAATGTTGGATTTTATTTATAGAGAGACAATCAAAATGGGGAAAGGGATAGAAACAAATTAAAAGTTTGCATTAATAATTAATATGTTTTCATTTAATAGAAATGAATAAGAAGTTTTTAAAAAAAATAAGAATTATTGCTCTATCAAGTTTATATTCAGAAAGAAGTGAGTGTTTGATAGCAAAAAAAAAAACATTTAGTCATATCGTTCATTTCTTAAAGTCGATTGATTGTCAAACGTTTATTTTCTCTTAGACCATCGTTTATATTTTGTATTGAAAAATATTAATATTTATGTGTGTGCTTGTTTTTTTTCCATCAAAATGTAACTTATTATTAAGTTTTAGTAAAAATAAGTAGAAAATTTACTTAATCAGATTTAATCAGTTTGGGTTGAACAAATACAATATATGTCACTCTCTGTTTCCATCTTTATAGTTCGTTTCATCGGAAAAAAATTATTACTTAGGTGTGTGTTTTTTGTTTAAATGTTTCCTAAAAAATTAACTTATTTTAATTTTAGTAAAAATGAGTAGAATTATTAAAAGAAGAGAGAGACAACTTCATAAATAGATCAATAAATAGTTTTTTGTTTGAAAAAAAATTGTCCACCTTGGCAACTTGTGCATTCACCAAGTGCTTATGTAGCAAGAAGTTATTTTTGAATAACCATAATATTTAGTATAGATAGATAGATACTAAATTAGCAATTTCATGTGCAATCTTCATGTACCTTGGTTAATTGAACTTGCATTATTCTTCAATTAACCTATTAAATCCAATCGAAATTGTACACAAATAATGTAGCTTAATGTAACGTAATTGGAGATAGAAAAATGAGCACGCATGCATGAACTTGCTAGTTGCTACAGTTACCAGTTTAACACCCACAGCGTTGCCATCCTACTTGCAATGGTAGATATCGCAATAGTAGTGGTAGTAACGTCGCCCTCGCCCCTCACCAATTTTCTAGTGATGAATTGAAGATGATGAAGCTGCTCCTTACGCTGTTTTACCCTTCCCCATGCTACTTTCACATAGTCGAAAATGACCGCCAACGGGGAAAAAAACGAAAGGGACAAACCCTGTGGGCCGGGCCGGCCGAACAATGGTGGGCCGTGGGAGCAATGAATTAATAGCACCATAATTGCACAAGACAACTTCCCATAGTCGAGATACATTGGACGGTCAAAAGTTCAACTCTCTGGTCCACCCGCCGGGCGTCGGCTAGCGACGGCAAGCGATAGGAATCATCGTGAGGTGAGTTCACCTTACTCTTGGGAAAATCATAGGAGAAAGAAAAGAGAACATTTTTTAATAAAATCAGACAGTTTTATTCCAACAAGAAGATAACACGACAACGACATTACAGGAACACCAGGAGAGAGTCCGCAGCTCGAACTCGGAATGGAAAAGTGTGCTAAACCAACAGAAACCTGTTTGGCTTCAAACAAAATGCAAAACAGACTCTAAAATATCAGCAAACCAGACCAAATCAACCAAACACGGCCTTACATCTCCGCTCGCACGGGAGACGCAAACACACACGTGCTACACCTTTACTTATTCACCCAATTATAATATTAATTAATATTTTATCTAGAGAGAGGCGTGCGTGTTTGATGGACGGTTCAGATTTAGATAGCGAGAACGAGCCCCGGCACGGACTTCCCCACCAGATTGGAGAGGCTGCTCTCCCACACGGAAGGGCAATGCACGGGAGCAATCTCAGCCGTCGATGCTTTCGACTTTGAACGGCCGATCTTAGCGGCGGCGGAGGAGGAGTTGGAGAGGCGGGTGACAGTGAGAGACGTGTTGAAGTACTCCCTGACCTGGGTAATTATCCCATCCGTGACGGTCCAGGCGTGGACCCAGTAGATCCCGCGCTCCGAATCGCACCCCTCAGCGATCACGATCGAGCCGAAGGAGGCAATCGATTTGGGGGCGAAAGAGAAGGATGATTCTTGATGGTCGTGGAGAATCTGAATCTTCTGATCTTTGTTGTTGTCGGCACCGGTGAGCAATCGCATCATAAACTGGTGGGAAGGAGGGCCATGGAACCACCACTCGAGGTCGTGGGCGAGGATCTTGGTGACGGTGTCTACGTCACGGCAGCTCAAGGCTTCATAGAGCGAAAGAACCACCTCTCGGTTCTTTCTTTCCAGCTCTGCCAGCTCGGTGGAGTTCGCCAGATTCGTTGGATAGTGCCCGGAGATTCCCGCGGCGGAGGGACGAGAAAGAATGGACAGAGAGAGAAGGTTCTGGAGTGGGGATGAAGATTGGATTGGGACCGGTGGGAGAACTGGTGAAGGCTGTATTGGAGGAAGGAGGGAAAAGGGGAATTTATAAGGACGGGAGGGGAAGGGTGTTGTGATCCGGTGCGGGGATGTGCAGCTTGTTCTCGTGGGGATTCCTGATACGTGGCGAGTGCGGAGTGGTGATCGTTTGACTCTCCGGTGTTTGGGCTGGTTTTATGGATGGGCTGGGCCCGCGCCGAAAAGGAGAGAGAAAGAGAGAGTTGCAAAGTGCGTGGAAAAGTCAAGCCGACTCTTTCGGACCTTTTGGGATTCTGAGTTAACAGAGGGATTATTCTTTGATAAGTTGTTTACTTAATTTCAAGTTTTTTAATTCTATTTTTTGTTCTCTTATATATATATATTCCCTCGATTGTGTCAACGTTTTTTCCAATGTAGATAACGTGCCGACAAAATATTGGTTTGGTTATTGTAATTACCGTGGGACCAAGCATGGCAAATCCTTTGGATTTTGCACATAATTAGGTAGGTCTCTTGTTCTATTCGTCCCAAATGGCAGAAGACGTCGGGATGCATTCTTGTCCATGTAGAAAAGAAAAGTGAATCTCATGGAGAAGTCATAAATCAGAAAAGATGAAAGATAAAAGTCTCGCGGCAAAACAAATAAAGAAGAAGAGAGAAAACAACTAATTTATCCAACTTACACATCCTCGAGTCTATGTTATCAATATGATTTTGCTACCTATGATGTTCATTTTGTCGAGGAAATAACATTTGGGTAGTTTGCATCTAAGTGCATATTTAACGATTACAGATCGATCATATAATTACTCAATCTAACAACGGTAACATGTATTGATGTATCCCCTATCAAGTATCAACCATATATTAACGAGTTGTTACGCCTATATATATATAAAGTTGTACACATAAATAAATTAAGTTAAAAAATAGAAAGGAATGGAAGATGGGTTGTTCCAATTAAATTCAGGGACGCTTTTACGAATATCCTCGTTGTAGGTCGTATTTGGAATATTATTATTTATTATTTTGCCTATTGTATTGAGATATATTATGGTTCCAGTAGGCAATTAATCGGTATTTGGCCGTGTATTTATTTTATGTAGGTATGGCTGCCTATTGTATCAGTTGCAACTTGCAGTTGCATGCATGACTGGGCTTTGGGTATTTCGTGGAGCCGCCAGAACGGACCACGTGTCACAGTTTCACCACCCATCGGTGGCGGAGGACTGTGCAACCTTTGTTGTTTTACTTTTCCGCCATTATTATTCATTGTAATGGGCTAGCGCCTAGCTGGCGGTCATCGTCACTGGCCGGAAACTAGGATTCTTTTCTTGGGCTTCGGCTGCTGTTGATGAGAATGGCGTAACCTGTGTTTGTGCCACTTTATGGACAATGGTGCAGCCAAGTAACCCAATTTTATTAAATTATAGGGTTAATACTTTAAGTTGGCCTGAATTATATACATACTTTCTACTTTGGTATGTGGTATTGAAAATCGTTATTTTGGCCTGAACTATGTAGCAAACTTCCTCATTTGGCCCGGAAGTGGGTTTGACCGTCAAATTAGACGGTCAAACCTGTTGGCCGTTAGTCAATATCCACCTCACCTGCCACGTCAGCTTTGAGGACATAAAAATTTTATTTTTTATTTCTAAATTTTATTTTCTTTCGATTAATAAAAATAATAAATAATTAAAAGAACGAAAAAGGGCCCATTTGTAGCAAATGACAAAAAAAAATATTTTTTATGTCCTCAAAGCTGACGTGGCAGGTGAGGTGGACATTGACTAACGATCAACAAGTTTGACAGTCTAATTTCACGGTCAAACCCGCCTGCAGACCAAATGAGGAAGTTTGCTACATAGTTCAGCCTAGAATAGCAATTTCCAATACCACGGATCAAAGTAGAAAGTATGTGTATAGTTCGGGCCAAACTAAGGTATTAACCCTAAATTATATTATTTCTTACCAATGCACAATCAGCAAATATTATAGATTAAACATACGCCTCCTCATGCGAACGTGGCGCGATCACTGTGGGAAGGAGAATGATTAAGCAACGATTAATTGATTCATGGGCCTCGATTTCATATGGGACCTTACTTAATTATAATAATAATAATAATAATAATAATAATAATAATTATTATTATTATAATAATATGCCTCCAGACTCCAGATATGCCGAAAGCAAATTTTGGTGGCTTGTGTACTTAGGCATCGGCTGCCGAAAGCCACTAATCTATAGAGAATAGAGATAATATATGTTGTATTATTTTTGTAAATTTCCCCCCTTGTTCCCTATTGTTGATGATCATATAAAGCCTAATATGACGGTGACATAAATTTTATGGGAATTATGAGGGAAAACGATTAATTGTACATCTTATATTACTCGGTAAAATGAATGCCAACTTACTGGTTTGAATTTTGTATACAACCGCTATATTGTTAATATTGGGGTCATAGAGATTTGAACACACGATCGATCATTTGGCCTGACCAACTCTGATACCATGTTAAGAACCAATTGATCACAATAATTCAAATTGTTAAAAAGAGATAATTATGAATTTTATATCACTATTTTATTATTCAGTGTCACCGTGGTTGTCACCTAGTAGCCAAAAGTAGCCAAAAGTAGGGATGGCAATTTCGACCTGACTCATTTTACCCGACCTGTTTGGGACGGACATGGGTATTCTCGACGACTCGAACTGCTCTGACCCGCCCCATTATTGACCCATTCTTTGTAAAATTAGTCAAATTAATTAGGATTTTCCTTTTATTACAACATATTTTATCTATAATAAAGTTGAAAATTAGTGAAAACCTATTCTCCAATAATTTAACTATATTTATCATAAAATGGTTTGTTTTCTTGGTCTTATAATGAAAATAACGAGTATTTCTAAATTTTTTTTTATAAATTGCTTACTCATTTGATCGACCTGTCCCAAGGCACAATTCATGACAAATTACCCGATTTATACCTCATGCCACGCCACGGGGATATGGTATCCCATACCTACCCATTGCCAGTTCTAGCCAAAAGCTAGCTGAGAGAAGTTTTATATCATCATTTGGGCCAGTTTATCAAAGTAAAGCCCCAGCCCGTATTGTATAGGCTAAGAAGTCGGAACTATGCTCCAAGAATTCGCAAATTACTTAACTGGACCTAGTCCGTCACCTCACAAGCCCACCTCACAAACCCATTTATTTTGCAATTATAACTTCGCTGCCCTCCAAGCCTCAAGCAAATCAAAAGCAGAAGAAATCCAAGGATAATTTTATCACAGCCAGACAGCAGATGCAAGTCAATATGCACCAAAACGGGATCAGCCGAAAGGTCCTCTCAATCAGAGTATACTCAGGAGGTAGAAAGAGCCGAAGAGAGAGATATACATTACACACATTTGTAAACCGAACTCAAGAAACTATTGTAAACTCTACACACATTTGTATCACACACTCAACTCTTTGTTCACAGTTGCAGATGGTAAGCCTGAATCCACACCATTCTCCACAGAAATGCCATCTCTTTCTATCGTTGAGGGAGTTGGCGCAGCCATGGCATGATCCTTGGCTCCTGGAGCCTCTTTCACAGGACTGGAGGAATCAGGCATTGCACCATGCCACGGGCTAGAGACGCCACGTGCTGGAGACGACTCTGGCTGCTTACCACTACCATTGGTATGTTTCTGCAGTAGCCTGTTCTCGACGACATCGTAAGCATTCCCAGTTCGAACCTCCTGAGCTAGCGAACACCAGCAGCAACACAGCCACAGTGTGCAGTCAGAGGCACCCGGTTTACCGAAACAAAAGGTATATGCCGGTAAATTGAACCTCTTCCTCATCTGAATCCTCCAGAACCCACCATAGAGAAGGCCAAACAGACAAAGGATGAGTCCAGTGACTCCCAATGCTTCTCTCGCAATCTCATTGTCAATGTTGACAGCAGCCAAGTTGAAGATCCAGAACGGAGCCATGCAGAAGAGGAGAAATGTCGCTATATGGACATATCTGTTACCGAAGCCAAGTCTCTCCATGTTCCAACCGAAGACACAGAAGCTGCAGAAGAGCGAAAGGTAGGCTAGAGAGATATCGTCCCAGAAATCGAGTATCCCACCACTCCACTGTGGCCGGCTCTCAAACATCATTTCAGTAATATCCCCTGTTGCAAATGAGTATCTCTTTTCTAATTTCCTGGATAACAACTGAGCCCCATTAATGGAAGTACTCCCCTCCTGCGCTTCTTCATCCATATCCGAATCATAGTCCTTTCCTAAGGGACTGAGGATTGAGTACACACCAGCAGCAGCTGGGGCAGCTATAGCTACAGATATGCATAATCCAACTCCTAATGGAGGTCGTTGAGACCTCCTGTACCCTATGTTGAGACCACATAGTGCATACTGTGCAAAACAGTTTAAATGCAGCAGAAGCACGACAACCATCATATGTGCCCATTCGTGTGGCTTGTAAGCACCATTCTTGCAGTAAATCTTCCTAAGCTTAGTAATATCGTCAGGTCTCCATCTAATAAGCAGGGCCAGATGGTAAAATCGCTTTGGATGTTGGTACAAACACATGAGGGTGAACAATGCATTGAGTATCTGGTTATTTACCTCAAACCATGCATTCCTCTGAGACTTGCTGGGCAAAGCTTGGTTCAACATTCCAGTCATGACGAGGAACAAGATCGCACCTGATATGGCAACAATCAGTATCCATATGAAAAGGGCCAAGTTCATTGGGTCCTGGATCCATTCTTTGCTCATCTTGAACACAGATGCCCAATCGATCTTCTTAGCACAAACCTCATGAATCCGCTCTCTAATGCCACGGCTGCTGGAAGAAGCTACCAAACGCGAGGCATCGTCCTTGTCCTTAGCAAGCTGCCTGAATCTGGCAGATGCAGAGCCAAACTTGAGGAAGGCAGCACGGTTAGATACGTTAGGTAAGCTGTCTTGTTGTGACTTCTTGGGAAGGCTGTCATTTCCCAGTAAGGTCTTCTTAGAAGTCGAGAGCTCATTAGAGACATGAGCTTGGGACTCTTTTCTTTTGGATTCCTCATCATTGTCATCTTTCTGATTCCCGTTTCCACTTGAACCCATTCGTCCTTTCCCTTCCACAGTTGAGCTACCTATCCTAAACAGAGAAGCGGGTGTGAGATTGAATCAAAACTTGGGAAACTCCATTTACAATGTTTCCATTTCTTTCTTCTGGTATCATAATTTCATAAACCCAGAACCAAAAATAGAAACAAAAACCAAAAGCAATGATCTTTTTCATCTGGGTATGAGCAATTCCAGATAAATAAGATGGGCAAGGAATCTGTCAACGTGAAGACTAAAGTTATAGACTTCACAAACAAGAAAGTTCCCCCGGAAACCAACAAATACAAGCAAGACTTGGGAAAAATACCAAAGATATTTTGGATTAAACCCAAAAGGCAAAAGGTCTAAACAACTCTAAAATACACGCCGATTGCAAAAAAGATACAAAAATTCAAACAATCAACCATTCAATCAAAGGGCCAAGCAAGCAACGAAAACTAATGAGAAACAAAGCGCGTGATCCACAAATCAGGAACAGAATCACAGCAGACCTAACTGAGAGCGAGTAGGGGAGATTCACCAGAAGAACCAATCAATCAAAGGGCCAAGCAATGAAAACTCATGAGAAACAAAGCCCACTCAAGAACAAGAACACACTAGCTGTAATTGAGAGCAAGAAGGGGAGATTCACCAGAAGAACTAAACAAGTAACAGTAGAAATGTAGAATCGAACCCTCTGAGCGAATAAATGCGCACAGGAAAAGGGGAAAGTTTTTTAAAGCTTACCGACTAGACGTGGAAACAGAGGAGAACCATTGACTGGCAGCCAGGGAAGCAAAAGGAGGGAAGGAGAGAGTGGGAAAATATCGGGGCGGGATTAGTTTTCATCTAAGCAGGCTGTTCCTTCTTGTTTCTTTTTCTTCTTCTTTCCCCTGTGCTTTGAACACGTATAAAGTTATTCGCTTTCTGGGTTATTAAGAGCGGGTAAGTAAGAAATAAGAACGGAGCTCCAAGCTTAGCTCAGAGACAGCAAGCATTTCATTTGTGTGACTAGTCAATTGAGTTTGCCAATGCTTGCGTTGTGAAAACAGGGCACCTCTTTTATAAACAAAAGCCAGCCAATTGCTTGCTAGCTACAGAGTAGCTGAGTGGGTACAACGTGGAAATGGACGGTTTCCAAATTCACGCCACTTCCTACTTTGGTTGCCGCGGACAAATATTCTCTACCGTGTCTTGTTCTATAGAAGTAGTAAGAAACAGAGCGCTTTGTTGTTGACAGCATCTTCGATCCAATTGCAGCATCCAATGAGTTAACACAAAGGATCTCTCGATGAGAGGACATTGTCACTCGCTACAATGACGAGCACGAGAGTAGGTCGCTCACGGTGAACTTGAATGGGTCATTCATTCATCTCATTCACCCCAGAGAGCAGTCGCCTAGAAAGGATTATACCAGAATGGTAGGGTTGCTTGAGTATCTAAGACATGAACTTAGATAAGGCGAGATATTTGATCGTCTCGAACTTGCCTTGCAGCTTGGTTGATTTCAGCTTCGTGTCGTTAAAGAAAAGCATGCCTATGTTTGATCACAGCAAGTCTACCAACAAGTACAACAGCAAATAATGTAAACCGAAACAAAACCGAATTCCACATCAGTTCAAGCAGTGTAACCTACTCTTAACTCTTTAATCTCACTGTCAAGATAGCTTCATTACAAGCTAACAAGCCGTGGCTAGGACGAACCATCATATTTCAAGTCTTGGAACCTCTTAAGTAGGCTTGCTTTGTACTTGTCAATGGCCGCTTCCTCGACTGAACTTGGAGTAGACTGAACTATAGGGATCGCACCTGCCTTGTGTAATGCTCCAGCAGCTTTATCTGCAAGTTTTCACAGCATCTGTTAAGCAACCTACATCGGCGAACAACATCAATCTTTCCAACCTATTGCATTCCCTAGAGTCAGCACAGCTCCATCAAATTGACATCAGCCTAATACACATATATTCTCAGAAGTAATTCAATCATTCACTTGCTAACAGAATAAGGATATCAGCATATGGAATACAAGGAACCTGATTTAGTCAAAGCTGCAAGAGCCTCAAGAGCAGCTTTTCGGGTTCGGTCATCTTTAGCAGCCTCCAACATGTTGAGCAGCTCTTGAGCACCACCCAGCTCCACTATCTTCATCCTCCTTCCATCTAACCAGTTAAAGAGAAAGCTAGTAGATTCACTTCAGCTGCCGACATTTTCAATCAAGAGAGGTAGGTATCCAAAAATCTAAATAGAAAGAAGCGAAGACTCTACCATCAATAGCATAACTGGCTAATCTAGAAGCTCCGCTTCTTTTAAAGAAGGGATCCTTCACTTGCAAGAGCGAAATCGACTGAAGGACCAAATTATCTCCTGCAAAAACAACGCAATGAAGCAGTCGACCACTTCATTCTCTAATCTAGAGTTCCCTGACGATCACTTTGCTCAAACGAAATGAGAATTGGCAAAAGGGTTACCCATATAAGGGAAGAACTGATAGCCGATGGCGGTGGCAGTCCCAGCGAAGATCACCTTCAGCAACCACCCTATTTTTCTCTCAGCTTCCTCCTCCATCGCCGCCGCCGCCTCATCTACACAGCCAGGTTCAATTAACGACAGAAAAAGAGGATGCACACATAGCGTTGGCTGAAAATTTAGGGATTAGGGGAGGAGAAGGCACCTGCTCTATTGACCGACGGCGACGAGGAGCAGAAATTGCGCGATCGCTGCACATTTCCGGCTGGTCTCCCGCGTAGATACTGCGAGCAAACAGTCGGTAAAGAACCAGAATTAGAGAAGAGTGAAACGCCGTAGTCAAAATCTAAAGGTCTACGACCGGTCGCCGGAAGTACTTACCGTTCGGAGATGAGCTGCTAACGTGCGCATCTCTTCCAAATGTTTCAGACGAAGTTTTCGCAGTACCTCTCCGGCTCTCCCAGAGTAAAGGCGACACGTTGTTTACGCTAAATGGGCCGAGATTCGTGGGCATGGTCTTATGTTTCATGTAATGGGCTTTCATACGATGGACGAAGATTCAATCGGCTATCAGCCCATTACTAAAGCCCACAGTGTTTTGAATGTCATACCATGTCTTCCTACACAAAACATTTAATGAATGGAAAAAATTTAGGCAAAATACCGTTGTATATCCACAACTATCAGGTTTGTGACAAATATATTCACAACTATCGAAATACACGAAATATCCAAAAATCAGAAGGTTGTGTGACAAATCTATCCACTTCCGTCTGAAATTATAACGGTGTGTCGGACGGCGTTAAATTGACTAACGAAATGCTGAATCGATGCCATCTCACCTGCCACATAAGCCAAAAAGCAACCAAACTTTACATGTAGATGCCAAATAGGCTAGTTGAATAAAGGCAAAATACAGTTGTATATCCACAACTATCAGGTTTGTGACAAATATATCCACCAGTATCAGGTTTGTGACAAATATATCCACAACTATCGAAATACAGAAAATATCCATTTCCGTCCACTTCGTTAACTCCGTCAGTTAACTTGATGACTGGACAGACGGTGGATGCTTAGTTGGCATGTTTCTGGCCCCACTGAATGACGTGGATTAAAAGAGGAAAAAAAAAATTTAAAAACCCTAAAAACCACAGACGGCGAGACTAAAAATCCAACCCAGAAACATGCCCGATAACCACGTATCCTCCTTCGATCGACGGCTCCACCCCCAAATAACCCTACCCCAAGCCCAGATTTCGATTCCAACCACAATCCCCAACCATTGCCTCCCTTTTACTCCGACAGCTTCCATGCAGTCGGCGCCATGGTGATACCAAGCTTGAATCTCAAATAAATAAATAAAAACTTGAATCTAACCAAATCGACAACAGAGAAGACTGCAGCAGCGAGGTCTAACATATAATGGTGTAAAGTTTGGTTGCTTTTTGGCTTATGTGGCAGGTGAGATGGCATCGATTCAGCATTCTGTTAGTCAATTTAACGCCGTCTGACACGTCGTTATAATTTCAGACGAAAATGAATAGATTTGTCACACAACCTTCCGATTTTTGGATATTTCGTGTATATCGATAGTTGTGAATATATTTGTCACAAACCTGATAGTTGTGGATATATTTGTCACAAACCTGATAGTTGTGGATATACAACTGTATTTTGCCTAAATTTTCTTTTCCTATTTTAATCCACGTCATTTAGTGGGGTCAGAAACACGCCAACTAAGCATCCACCGTCTGTCCAGTCATCAAGTTAACTGACGGAGTTAACGGAATGGACGGAAATGGATATTTCGTGTATTTCGATAGTTGTGGATATATTTGTCACAAATCTGATAGTTGTATTGTGGATATACAGCTGTATTTTGCCAAAAATTTATGATCGAAAGATAGTACTTGAACTACAATACCGTTCTATACACGCAAAGAGTGAAAATACATGAAACATATCCCATACATTTGATTTCTATATAATTAAGGATTACAAAAATTGCAGAATGCATTGATTATAACCTCAAAACCATCTTCGACTCTCACGTCGATTAGGACGCCAGCTGCTTCCTCATCATCTCCATAAATCCAACACCTTATCACCTGCCAAGAAACGTAATTCATAAGCAAAATTATACCTGGAGATACTTTCTCCTACTCGGAACAAATGTTCTCAACAGCATAAATCTATTCACGAGCTTCCCGGGGTTACAAAAGAAGGGTGGTAATTCAAACTGACCTTCTTCTTCTCTTGTTGGCTGAAGGAGGGATCAGTCCTCTTTTCTCCAGGCTCTTAAACCGATCCGTGGCGAGAGTGCAGCACGCCTTTCATGGCATTCAACACACAACAGAACATCAGACTTCTGTTCCAGTTTTCAGTAAGACAATAGGGTTCTATATAGGAGGATGGTGTGGAAGAAGGTGACCCTAAGATTTTTCAGTATACCTTCAACTTGCGAAGTGAGCCAGTAATCTCTTCAGACAACAGTACTTGAGTAGGAGCAGGCACAAATCTAAAAAACGAAGCGGTTTTCAAAAATTTCATTAACTGGAACGGAAGATTATTGCAAAAGGGATTATGGTAAGAGACTCTCAAGCATACTTGTGCCTCCCCAGGCGCGGGGGTTGCTGTTTTAGTCTTTCCTGCTTTGCCACTAACCGACGCATCATTCTCTTTTGCTTCTCTTCATCTTCTTTGGCTATTTCATCAATGATTGTTGGTAAGCTGCATCCAAGAGGAGGAATTTAAACAACATTGCATATCCTGTCAAGTAAGAGAAGGCACTAAATATGGTACTGGTCAGTTTTGTGACTTCACCTATCGATTTCTTTTGAAATTTCTGCTTTCTTTTTGGCTTCTGATTCTTTTTTCTGCCGGTCTTTCAGTCTAGCTCTTCTATTGAACTCAACTCTTGTAACCATTTTCTTCATGGAAGAACTGGAGGATCGTTCAAAAGAAGATTTCATTGGTCAAGATAATTTCCATAATAGACAGGGAAATCACATTGATAGATTTTCGAAAGCTGCACAAGATAATATACCACACATATATTGTATTGCACATCATAGTCACACAAGAAATGCAAACCTCTTTTCTGGAGCATCTTCATTCTCCTCATTTGCTTCATCATCCCCATTATCAACCTCAAGAAAGTACATCTGAGACAATAGAGGAAACCGTAAAGTTCTGCTCAGGGCAACCTTTCTTAGTCAAAACAAAATGACCACACCACAAAAAATCGAGCATTCGGCAGTCGGATAAATTACTCACCTCTTCCTCTTCAATAGCATCTCCTTGAACAGTTAAAGGGACAGGCTGAGGTCCCAGCTCGCTTTGATAGACTTTCTGCATTTCTTCCGCAACAGCTTTTGCCAAGGAATCCTGAATCAAGGACAAGATTTGATCAGCAACTTCCCTCCAAAAAGCAGATGGAAAATGCAGAATAAATGCAATTTGGACAAGTTACCTGATGGGCTTCAAAATTGGGATTGTATGAACATCCAGGAGGGTCAACTTCCACTGCAGGAATAACCGACGTTTTGACAACCTGCATCCATAAATGCATCACCACATATGAATAATGACCAGACCATTGTCACTGATGAACCTGAAATCAGATTGGAAGAGAACGCACCTTCCGAGTTCTGATGTCACCTTCCGCTGCAAGATTGACAGAGTACATATATATACATGAGACTTTCCGCCAATCAATAAAACATAAACTGAAAAAAAATCATTCAAGTCCTTGGACAATAAGAATACCTTCATTTTCCCACAAGTCAACAATCCCAGACTCACCATCCTGAGACATGAAAGAACAAAATGTTTAAACTTGTGACAACTTCCATGTGCTACAAATATAAAACTGCAGTTTTGATCAACTTCCATGCGAGGAGGACAACCTTCGTAGCATCATCTTTCGAAGTGGAAGCCTCAGTAGAGTCTTTCTTATTCTTCTTATTCTTCATGCTCGACTTCTTCTTATCATTTGAAGAAGGAATTGCCTTAACAAAAGGGTTCCTTTGCAGAACACTGTCACAGTGGAGCACTTTCTCTCTGTGCTTTTCAATCTTCCTCTTCACAGAAAGGTCTGATATCGATAACAACATCAATAATGAAACCCAGAATAAGACCAAGGCAAACTAACCTAAAACGAAACCCACTAGTTATCACAGAAGCAGGCAAACAAATTGCACATATTCAATTCCATTCGAAACTGAACCTAGCAATCAACTCCACTATCTTCCGATTACGAAGAGGAACAAGGGAAAAGGAGGTACCTTTGGATTTGTCGACAAAGAAGAGGGATTCATTGGGTACCTCGGCGAGGGAACCGCCGGTGAGAGCGTCTTTGGTTGATTTCTCGATGAATTCGTCGATGTCGTCGGTGCTTATGTTAGCTCTCCATGCTTTCTTCCCCTTCCTCGAGCTCTTTGGCTTCTTCCCCATCTCGTTCGACCGCTGTTTTGTCGCTTACTCTATCTCGGCGTTCTGCGGCGGCTCTTCTCTGTGTCTGAGATACTGCAGCAGCGGCGCGAGTTGTGAAGTTGAAGAACTTGGAAGGGAGTAAGAACGAAAAGGAAACCTCGTGGCGGGGAAGACGCACTCTTACGCGGGTCTAGACGGCGACGCTTGGTAGGTAGTTAGGTTTTGGGCCTAGGCGGTTGTGATCCAGTGGACCTGGTCAAAAGCTAAGATGGGCCAATTAAAATAGGCTTCGTTCAATCGACCAGTGGCTTTGTTATCAAATGAATTCCCAGGGTTGCCAAAAAATATGGGATTTGGGTTGAAATTGTTAAGGTCTTGAGGAATAAGGACGATGGATTTGAGAACAAAGTATAGGAATTGAAGAAGATAGGGGTAGCTTCGGTTTTCATTTCCCACAAATGTGACATTTGAAAAATTGCATGTTAATTTTCACATTATTTTTGAACAAATAAAGTGGATGTCTAGTTGAATTATGTATATATATATAGGATTTGGCTTCAAATGTCACAACTAAAATTTACATCCGAACAAACCATACACTGATTTTGAAGATGACACTCCATATTTTCATGCTGAAGAGGTCATCTGCTCAATCTCTGCTTATATGTGAATACACCTTACTTTATGATCGTACATTTATTGCTTAAACCGATGATGGGTTTGTCTCTAATCTTCTTTGAGCTCCAACTATGAAGGGTGTGTAAGGAAGTGATTAAAATCTATGCATGGACTTCTCTCAAAAAGTCGAGTTATTATGATCAATTGGTTTATGATATGGTATCATAACTGATTTGTTATTGAGGTCACACATTCAAATCCTGCGAGTACCAATAATATTAGCCATTATCTTAAAGCACATGATATGATGATCTGGTGCAAACTTTAAACTAACGAGTTGACTTTCAATTGAAAAGATGTTCGAGTTTCATAGAGTTGTTTGTTCTTCCCACTTCATCTAGGTATAGCTATATAGTCTTGTAGATGCATGGGATCCCATACGGGCAGGACTGTGACAGATTGGTGCTTTCTTTGCATTGCATCTATCATTTCGGTTTGACTTGCTCGTGAAAGCTTTGCCTATCATTCGACTGACTCGAGGTCGAGGGAGCAAATACGAAAACTACTAGACGGTTAAAGTAAAAGGAATGGAGCGGGTCGGGTCACTGTCGCAAAAGCAAGCAGACAAAAGTTACATTTCACGACCGAAGCGCAGAGCTCAATAACAAAGCTCTAACGCCCAACCAAAAAGCTCCTCTCATGACTCCAAAATGTGTGGGGTGCGCCGCCTGACAAAAAACCTTTTACAAAGATGAAGGAAGCCATTGGAGCCCCGAGGATCGAGCTACAGAGTCAGAGCTCTAGCCAGCTAGCTAGGGCAACAAGAGGTCAGTAGATGCCAACCAATGAGTTATCTCGCACCATGCCATGCATGGGATTGCTTCCAAAACTTCAACAAACGGACGCAAACAGTTGAAAACACGGTCCTAACGTGAAGTCTCTCCATCCACACACCACACCATTCTACCGTTGCTTGGCTACTACCTGCCTTCATCATAACATCATGTAATCTTTGTTCTAATTTGCTACTACGAAGATTACGTTTAATACGGATGGTAGTGATGGCAATGCGGTAGGGTGGGACGAATATCTCAATATTTATTTTTTGTTCCATACTAAGCGCGGGTGAGGTCTGGTAATACCGACGTGAGTATAGGGCGGGGCAGGTCGGCTAATCGTTATATTTTACTTGAAGAAAAGAATGTTGCTATTCAATTCTTTTACAAGGAAACGAAGATAATGCACTTCATGAATGAATCATAGATATAGTAAACGGAGCAATTTAGTCTAAATAGTTGAAAGTTGGAGCCTTATTAAATTTTATTTGGGATGAAAATAAGATTTAAAAAAGGTTAAAAGAAGATAAATACGAGTTGATATTGATGAAAATTAAATCATGATAGAGCAGATAAAAAAACAGGGCGGAACAGATCAAAAGCAGTATTCATACTCCCACACTACTACGAATTGAGTAATATTCCTCCCAAACAAGTCGGACCAGATCAATATTTATTTCGTTAGTAATTAACATGTACCAGCAATCCAGCATGCTACGTGTCCTCCAACTTCTCCCACTTTTTAGGGGAAATTTTGATCTAAACCCAACCACCACCCCATAATGTAACTTAATTAAGCCAAGACTATGATGTAAGACAACTAAATTAATCCTAGGCCCCAATTAGACTCATAAACACATTACTATGGTCTAAAACCAACACATTATGATAATGAATGAGTTGGTGAGATAGGAAACTTATGGTGTGTTCACTTTATGCATTTACTACTACTACTACTACAAGCTAAGGGTGTTTTTTGTTTCCATTAGATGCTTGATCACATTCACATGTATGTATGTGCCTGTGAATGTACCTTCTCCCAAGTGCAGGCTCACGTGAGTCGAGTTCTCCCTTGGCATCTCACGGGGGAGTCTGTATACCATACATAATTAGGGCAAACAATTCGAGACGACACTGAAAGATCATATCCAATCTTGATGTGTGGATTGCTTGGTGTGCATGATGTTGATTTCAAGTGTTGTTTCATAAAATTTGAAAGTCAATTCATTGGTTTGAAGTTTACACAGACAGTTTTATTGTATCATATGCTTGAAGATAATATTGAGGGCCGTGAGAATTTGAACACGTAATCTCAAGAACAAACCAACTCTTATATCATATCAAACCAATTTGTCCAAATAACTTGAGTTCGTGGGAGAGGTCGATATATAGATCTTCACCGCTTCTTCCCTACCTTGTACTCCATATATATCAATGATAAGAAGAGCCGATATGGTGCTAGTTTCTCAACTCTTCTAATTATTGTTCACATTTGCAGTCATTCATAGAAAGATGAAATCATTTATACTTTGCCTAGCTAGCTAGCTATCATTAGGCATGGAAGAGAGACGAAGCTTATCGAAGGGGCGGGAAAGATGGAGGAATGAATTGGAGGTCATGTTGTTTGTGTGTGGGAGAGAAGAATTGGTTTGTTGTGATGATTAATGGACACACATGTGAATGGAGTAGGGTACGTAATTTGTCTCTCTATAAATTCCAACTCAAGGACACGACAATTGGATCCTCGATCTTTCAATATATTTGTCTCCCCCCTTTCCTTTTACTATTATCTTACTCTCGGGATTTTGTTATGGTGATTTTCAAGTCATCGTTTCTAACAAACGACCGATTGAAAATACAATTTTTCTTGTTGCGACGAGGTCGTTGTTCATGAAACACCTAGAAATCAACATGTGATCAACCTTGCAAGTTGCAAGTGCAATCACGGAGTTCATTGTGTTTAGAGTACTCTCCACATCGTTGACTTGAGGTATGGAGATAAACCTAATTGGTTAACCTATCCATGGAGCAACCAACCGGCTTCTTTTTGAACATTAGTACATTGTTTATGGCTGACCTCCATCGGTCTTTTCATCATCGTGCCAACCGCGGAATAGTAGCGATGGGCCGATGGGTTCTCTTCTCTGTTTATGGTCTTTCTAATGTATCTTATTTTTTTAAGACAATTACGGATGAGGAATCGAGAAGAATTTCAATCCTTAGTGGAAGAAATGTGTATCCTACTACATTTGAGCATCATAATTTTAGTATCGACAATCTAAATGAACGAAATGAGTGAGAAGAGAGAAATTAAGGGAATCCATTATATTAATGACATTATGAAATTTATTTGTATTTGTGAATTGAGTTCTATATATTATGATTTGAGTTGTCTGTGGAATATTGTGAAGTGTGTTTATTAATTGTGTGCTTCGGGTTATGGATCGAGCTTTGTAGACTATTTGTTTTTCTACAAACTATGGTTTGAATTTAGTTGAGTTAGCCAATCTGAAAAGTGGTTTGTTAATTGCTCGACATTTTGCTTCCCAAAATCGATCAACCAGAACAAGCACCATGTGTGTTGGTTAGCGTCTTCACTTAAAACCGGTCGACCAATATAGCAAAAACATGTCGGTGTTTGCATGTCGTCTTCAATTCGGTTAAGCTAAAAGCCAAGAGATCGGCCTCTTCAATAAATATGACCGATTTTTACATCGATCTTAATATGTCATGTAATACAAAATCGAACGGTCTTGTTGAGGTACATATTTCTCTATGAATTTGATCGACCTGTGAAAACAAGATATGTGCGACATGTCGACGTTGGATCAATCGTTATCGAAAACAATTCAATCATTTTGTCCCCTCTAAATCACAGAGATTCAAAAGTTACAATTGACATACAAAAAATTATCTTATTATAAACAAAATAGCCAAAGCAATTGAAGCAAGCGTTAGCGAGAGATGTTTTTTTTTTTTTTTTTTGTGATACGACATATCAATTTGTATAATAATACAACAACGTGCATAACGATAAGATAAGTTAATCTATATATGTGTGAGCAGCAAGAGGCAGCATCTCGTGACATTCCAATCTCGCCATCCATACCTCTTTTGATTTTTCTTTTGTCCATCTCCAAATCCTGTACGTACCAATGAGTAGCGTTGTAGTGTGTTAGACCTAGTATTTCAAGGTCAAGCAAAGCAAATTACAAGCTCAAGTGAAAAACCACCACCTTTCCAAATGTCCATCAAAGAGAAAATACATGGTTCGTTGCATGAAAGAATCAATTTGCCAGTGTCTGAAAACCATACCCGACTGAGAAACATGTTTTTCAATACTATATTCACGAACTAGCTAGCTAGACCCCATCGTAGAAACTCAATTATTATTTGGTAATGTATGTAACATTTTCACGAGTCTACTCACTCTGCGCTCATCCTGAATTTTTGTAGCGAGTCGACAGAACCAATTGACTTAGCAATGTTGAGCCCTAGCGTTTGTTGTGAACCTAGCTTGTTGAGAAATCTCTCACCAAGTAGGGTTGTTTGGGAATGTCGCGAAATAGAATGTTGGAATAATCTGAAAGTATGAGAAATATTACATTGGTAGAAGTGGATAGTAAAGTATGCTTGTAAAGTCTCTTCCGACTCTACTTTATTGGTTGAGTGATTACCGTTTCGAAATTGAATTTTGGCAATTCGATTTTCATTATTTGAAACGAAATAACAGTGAATTTCCATTTTCACAATGTAAGACATGTTGCCTCCGGAAAACTCTTTTTTTCCAACATTCTTCTTTCAGTTTTTCTTCTCTAAATCCCAAATACAAAAAACACAAAACTTGATGCTCCCGAAAATTGATCGAAGAGACTTCTGGAAGAGGGATTTGTCTAAATTCGATCAACAATTTTACAGTGAAGACAAATAGCACACGCTAGAAAAAGCAATCAATTCACGCCTTCAATCCGTATTAATAATCTATTCATGTTCTAACCGAGAATCTAAGAGCATCTCCAATGGTGCAAATGGAGGGAATTGCAAGCTGAGGTTGCAGCCATGTGCAATTGAAAAAGTGGATGACATTGATGCAAGACCACTTTCAAGGGATGAAAATTTGCACACCATGAAAATCTGACATGCAATTGCAAGTGGGTCCTTTGTTTGTTTTTGTTTTTCTTTCTTCTTTTCCCAACCATTTGTGTGGTATTAAAATGTAAGTGGGACCCAGAAGTGCAATTGCATTGGAATGACATTGATGTAGCTAGTATGAAATTGATGAGTGAAGTAATTGCTAGAGTTGCTTAGGTGGCAGTAGGGACCACACTTGAAAGTGAAGAAGGATTGCATTGTTGGAGATGCTCTAACAAGCTAAGGAGAGTGGTGACTGGTGATCAATTGATCAACTTCCACGACCACTAGCTTTACTCCACTCACCATTCTCCACTCCAGCATGCATGACCAGCTCGAGTTCCTTATAATTGTCTAGATTAAGATTAGCATGTAATTAACACACGAGATTAGCTAGCTGATGATTTGGAGGAATGAAAAGGGTAAAATGGCACGTGTGGAGAGAGAGAGAGAGAGAGAGAGAGAGAGAGAGAGAGAGAGAGAGAGAGAGAGAGAGAGAGAGAGAGAGAGGACAAAGGGTGACGGCTGGATGGGGTGGTGGCAAACAAGGGATTGATTTGGCTAGGTAGCTAGCAAGCTGCCTTGGAGGAGGATCGATCAGAGAAGAAAAGGAAGCCCCGTGAGGAGTGTTTGGAGGTATTCCCAAAATCCTATAAAAACCTTAAAAATTTCACCCCCCCCCCCTTCAATTATTTCCACTATCTTTCTTTAATTAATTTCGGCCCATAAATTGAAAAAAGCAACCATTGGTCACATATATATATTTGTCTCCCCACATAAAATGCTTCCATATAAAAATAATTTGTCTTCATATTGGTTTTCATCTAAATTTAATTTGTACACATCCTCTTAAATGTTAAAAGGATATACGGGTAGGAAAGTACATATTGTTTAAGTGGTCTAAAATTATCATTGAAATGTCGTTAATTGTTCACAGTATATTAAAATTTTAATCGTAAAATCGTTTTGTATGGAGTTCTAATCATAATTCTAAACATCATGCAAAATTTTAAAATCTTATTACACAAATGGAACCAAATTACCTCCTCGGTGACCCAAAACAGTAATTTTTTTGAGTGCCTCTAAAACCATAATTGTATGAGAAATATTGTTTCAAATAAATTAAATTATGTTTCAAAAATAGGGAAATGGTATTAGTTACATTAGTGGCGTTATTCACAACAAATGAAGTTATTGCAATATATGAATTTACGACATGATATCATAACCTTATCGATCGAGAGATATATATCATGTTCAGAATTTTTATAACCATTGATGTTACAAGCGCAAATCATGCATGTTAGACCTCTACAAACATCAAGTTCATTATTAGCAGCGCGCATTTGAAATAAAATCCGTATAAACTCGAGTTTTGATCAGTCTCCCCAACCGCTCGAATTATTCGCAACCACATTATTCCTTCAATTAATTTTCACTTCTTTCGATGCCTTGCCCAATTTTTGTTTCTTCTCTCCTTTACAATGTTTGATTTTGTCTCAAAAAATCATTTTGGCCTCTTCCTCGTCTTCTCCTTCATCACGAGCTCATGATACTCTTCTTCCCCAAGCATATCAATGGAATCCCTATAATTGTATATATATAGCTTCCATGCCTCTCATTCCTTGAGATGTGTGTATATATAGCTCTAGCTGGTGATAGGGGCTGAATATACAGTTAGCCATAGCAGCCAGCCAGCCAATAGAAGATTCATAGAAAAGCTTGCTGGCTAGAGAGAAAGAGAGAAGAGAAACCATGGCGTCTAGGGAGAGTAAGAAATCGAGCTTACTGCATGAGAACCTGCAACTCCTTCGCTCCATTACTAACTCTACTGCAGTAATTGCTTCTACTACTATTCCCCTTTCCTCTCTCTCTCTCTATATATATTTCCTTGTTCGTGTTGTTTCTGTTCTGTATTTCATTTCTTCTGTGAATTCTTAAGGTGTGTGGTCTACTGATAATTTCTTGGTTGATATATTATCAATGGCGTTTATTGTAGTTCAAGTCAGCCACTCATATGATGAATTTATCCAATTATTCCCGGGGTTTTTTTTTTCCGGTGGTGTAAAGTATAAACTAATCCCCGTTTGTGATTGATCATCGTCTCCCCTTCTGGTTTCAACAAACAACAATTGAAAATTCCATCCGTACCCTGTTTTTTTTTTTTTTTTTTTACTTTTAATTTGGAGTAGGTTTTGTTTTTCATAGGTGAACAAAGGTGCACGACTATTTAAAAGTTACCAATGAATTTATTTTATAAAACAATCATGGAAGAATTAAGAATGTACGATTTTGAGCTCAATTACATATAGCAATATTGTGATAATGATTACATTCGTCATGCTCTAGGTTTGAATCGACCGCCAACACCCATATAAGAATACAATTTTTTTTATAAAAAAGAAAAACTGGATATTTTCCGTGTAACTTTTAATGTGTATATCCATTTTTCAAGGACAATAATCAACCGTTGTACAATAATCCATTATTAGCTTTTCACAACCGGATGTGCTCGATTTGATTTTTGTTCTTGAATTCGATCATTGTGAATTGTACGCATATTAAATAACGGAGCCTCGTGAAATACGAGTATCTTGCGGCAAAAAGGGAAAGAAAAAAAAAAAGGCTATTAGGGTTTACCTAAGGCTACACTTTGGATTGGAAAATAAACTCATTGCACTTGGATTAATCGTTGCTGCAGGTGAACAGAAGCTCAATCATAGTAGATGCCTCCAACTACATTCAACAACTCAAACAGAAGATCGAGAAATTGAACCACGACATCCAGTCAGCTGATCATCATCATCGTCATCAACCTTCCTCAAGCCGCCACCACCACAACAACAACAACATTAACCATACCGGCCAGCAGCTCCCCGTGGTAACGGTGGAAACGCTGGAGAAGAAGGGTTTCCTGATAAACATATTCTCGGAGAAGAACTGCCCCGGCTTGCTGGTATCCGTGCTGGAGGCTTTCGAGGATCTCGGCCTCAACGTGGTGGAAGCTAGGGCTTCCTGCTCCGACAGCTTCCGCCTCCAAGCCGTCGGAGGCGGTGGAGATCAAAACGATGATGAAGAAGAAGGGGAGCAGCAGACTATCGATCCCCAAGTGATAAAACAAGCGGTGCTGCAGGCCATTAACGGCTGGGATGGATGACCTTATGGGAATATTAATCGTCGTTAAATCGGAGGATATCGATGGTTAATCCAGGGTTTGGTGGTCCAAATAATGGTTTTATGTTACTGGTGTGTTACTGGTGCTGGTTTTGAGTAGAAACAAATTAGCAGTTTCAGGACTGTCACTCAACATGGCTGGGGACAGTAGTGCTACGGCAGGGCGGGGCCGCTTGTAATTGTCCTGTTTTTTTTTTTTTTTTTCATTTCTAGTTTGGTTTGAATTCCCGGTGGAGAGAGCCAAATACAATCAAACATATGTGTAGTAAACTGGTGCTGTGGTTATTTGATCCAACTGTGAATACTCTGTGTCGTATTTTAGTTTTCATGTGTTACTAAGGTTTGCTAGACTATGATGATAAGTTGTGTAGCCGTTCCCACGTGAAAAATTGTTGCTATGACTTGAAATTTGATCATAATTACAAGTTTAAAGTGTATGAGTTTATACACCTATGTTTTTCACTATTTAATTTGTAAAACTGTACCTTTCGAGATTGGATTAGGGTTTGGTCGATTGGAGAAGGTGCTTACATATATAAATTCTCAACCCCTCTCTAATTTGTATCTTCGTCAAACACAAATATAGTCAAACTCATCTCCTAGCTAGCTAACACACTAGTGAATCATATAAATTTGTTTGTTCTCTGCTTTCTTACAATGTTCTTTTCCCGTTCCATCACAACAAAACCCACTTTTCACATTTTTTCTTCTTCTTGCCCATAGGTACCCTAATGTGTAAAAGTTTAGATACGAGAATATACTAAACATTTGTGTTTTGTAGGTCATGTTACATTACGGAAATAAGAAAAGAACGAAGGTCAACAAGTGTAAGATCCAACAATGAAAGTGTAGTCTGTTTAGTCATAGCAACTCTACTATACATACCTGCATGACCCGAAATGAAATGTAACATTCATTGCACCTGAATCTCTTACACAAGACAAGAGCCCTTCCCATCGCGTACGACGAGTCCATTCCATTGACCATCAGGTTAATTAAGACGTGAGCATCACCACCAAACATAACATTAGTGAAGGAATGTGGCAAACACCAACGAAAGAGCTAAAAGCTCAGTGATAAAAAGTTCTGGGAGGAAATTGACTCTTTTCACTTCGTTTATAACGACTCTTTTCAGTTTCTAGTCTAGACCTAATTACTTATTAATTAGAAAACCTTTATTTTAACTTAATTAAGGAAGATAATAGGATGGCAAACTGATTGACCAATTTCCCATACATATACATCTCCAACAGTATACTGTATACGTACCCACAGAAATACTCGGACATCCTTATAAATAAATTCATCTGCGTATAAATATACACCAAGTACCAAGATGATACCCACATGAATACCTTCCCTCTGGTCGGGTAAATACAACAACAAAAACATACCAATTCAAAAAAAAATTAATTTAATCTACATTATCCTCCAAAAGATTCCACACATGAACGATCGATGAATGAATGAACACGTACCAGTCCCATCACTCCCACCGCAGTACAAAACAAAACCAAAACAGAGCATTATTATTGTTTCTTGTGCATGCTGAAATAACTGATCATCGCGCCAGCTTGGCGTCCACCAAAAACGCCCTCGTGACCTGTACCGCCAAATGCGGGTTGCTGGCCACGAACGCCTCATACTTACCCGAAAAGGCCAACTCCTCCATGTTCTTCACCACGTACTTCACCGCCGTCTCCTTCAAATCACCACTGCTACTGCTACTGCAACAGACCGAGTCCGAGATCTCCAGCACTTCCAGCGCGTTCGACGCGTCCAGGGACCGTACCATGTGGCGCTCGCACAGCCCCAGCAGATACGGCACCTCGTACTTGTCCGCCGCCAGGGTCAGGGCGTACACGTGCCGCTCCAGCTTCTCCGGAGCCAGGTCCCCGCTGTAGAGAAACTCCAGCAGGGATTCCAGCTCCTCGTGGTTTAGCTCCGGCAGCGTGATTGTGTCGTTGGCGGGGGGCTCGCAGGCGTCGGGGTCCAGCATCGTCTTGAATATCTCCGATCTCGCTGCCTGCAAATGCGTGTATATTGGGTGTATAAGTTCAGATTGTACCATAAAAGAATTTGTATAAAAAAAGTATGGGCAAAACCTTATAGCACCAATGATATATAACATTGTAAAATTTATCGTTGTACTTACGAGTAGGGCTCTGTGGGCGGGGATTGGAGCGCCGCCGTTGCCGGTTTTGAGGTGGATGTCGGTGAGGAGTTGTGATCGGAACAGTTGGACGATGTTGCTAAGGAAATCGATTTTCTGGGTCAACTCGTTGTGTGTCTCGTTCAGGCTGTTAATCCATTTTGGGAGGTTTGCTAGTGGTTGAGCCTGCATTTATGCCAACCAGAAAACCGAAGTTTGATTACTTCCAACTCCAAGGGAAGGAATTTGGGCCGCTGAGTGAAAGTCGGCCCATTATATTATCTACGACGGCCCATGAGTTGACTCGAAAGCTAACGCAATTCAATATCGACCCACACGGGCCCGTGATAAGCCCAGGTAAGGCTATCACTAAAAAAGGAAGGCCTTTTGGCTTTTTCTAATCGTCTACATGTTAACCTCAACGAACCGGACCGGCCGGCCATGCCTACTCTTCCACAAAGAAAGAACCCTTATTATTCTGCCTAGTCAATAGTCATTTCAATAGATGATGGCGTAAACATTACAAGTCAAACTATAAACCGTAACAACGACTCTTCTTTCTTCTTTTTTTTTCGATAGCAACGACTCTTCTTTTGGTTCGTGCTCTGTTGTCTATACTACAACCAGTCACATTCCATTCTATAGGAAACTAAAAAAAACAAAAACTGAAAATACTTGGTTTAATTTATACGTATTTATCAAATTCTTCCAACCAATAACGTTTTTAATCTGTAACTCTTTACTATGTGTCAAAATACAACTTCTACCACATTGAAAGTCCGAATCGTTACAATTCATTTAGAAATTCATCTATATCCTTTCTCTAACAGAGAGCTCTAAATTTATTTATTTATTTATTTTGCATATAAATGGTATATGATTGATACAACATAAATAGAGGAGATTGAGACTAGGGTGGTATATGAATGAATTTATAGAGCTTGCCTTACAGGAACTTGGAGAAGAAGCCGAAGGAGTACTCGAATTAGCTTTATGAGTAGAATGATGGTCCGACGATGACGATGACGATGATGGCGACGATGACGATGATCCTCTATCGCAGGAGGATTCGAACTTGTTGACGAGGGAGATGGCGGTTCGAGCCGCCTCGTAGCAGCCGGCGCAGATGGTGTTCCTCGGCGGCCGCAGAATGAGTGGCATTGTGCAGCAAATTGAGCACTCCATCTCTCTCGCCAATGGCAGACACGGCGAAGAAGAAGAGCGAGCGATGAGAATAAGGTAAGCCGAATTTGGGAGAGAGATGCTTGTAGAAAGAAAGGGGTGGGTTGAGGCAGAGGGACTTTCCTTAAAAGCGTGGCTACAATTAAATTATGGTGTTAATGATTAGAATATATTCGTTCCTGCTGTTCTGATTAATAATAATAATAATGTACAGTCGTTCTACTATTCGAGCAACCAACCGTATGGATCGATGATTGCTTATAGTCGAATGCACGTAGTTTCTTATCTAAGGACAAAGGCAGTTTACTAATTGATTAAGTTGTTGGCTCCCCATGATTGAATCTCCCATACCAACTCTACCCAATAATTAAGTTTATTTCGAAAATTTTGTGATGATTTTTACTTGCAACTAAAATTTAAATAGTTTTATTGAATGATAACTGGGCAAATTCTTCCTTGTTTTCGTTCCACCACGGCATGTTTGTGTATTGTACACGAGTTAATTAGCACGTTATTTTTCAATGGCAATAGTGTAATGCTCGACTATAAATGTGAATCAGTTACGTGAAAGCACTTCTGAACTCTGAGAATGAAGAAATGAAAGTAATTTATAAGTCCAAACAATTTGTACTCCAAATCGATGAAGTTAGTTGGGTAAAAATATTTGAATTTGAGGAGCAGAAAACGACTTTCCAACCTATATATGCTATAACAACAGCCAACAACCAAGCTGTTTGAGGATGGAGAGCCCCACAATATATTCTCGAACCTAGAAGAGAATCACTTTCCTTAATAAAAGTTTGATGCCTTTGTTTCTACTTTGGGTTTTAAATTCAGGATTAGTGCCCAAAGCCAAGCTGTCCTCTCAAACCACCCCCACTTTGTTTCCCTCCAACTAATGAGCAATGAACTAATGATCCTAATTATATATATTATTTTCCATTTCTGGGTTTCTTTAAACTCATTTGTTCATTATTTCAAAAAACTATGTGTAACAAATATTTATTTGTCATCTTTGTTTTTATAATGTTTCTCTTGTGGATTTGTGTATTTAAAACATATAAATGTTTTTACATGTGTCTCAATAAGGAGGAAAAAAGAAGAAGGAGAGTTGCTTGTTGTGGACATTAAAATTAAGTTATTTTAGTTTATAGTTCGATATCCCAACCATTCAGTTAAATTTGCGTTGCCCTTTGAAATTGATATTTTCGTTATCACCCTTTGTATGTAACTTATATTATAGTGATGATTTAAAAAAGAGAACCGATCTTATAGCTTATATCAATCTTTACAAGAGTAATCAATTTACAATGTTTATGAGTTAAAATGGTTTGTGGAGACGTGTTGACATATATGAAAGAACAAGAGTAACTATTGGTTCTGCTTTCCAGAGATGATGACTGTCCACAATTCCAATTTAATGCTTTTCAAACGGGACTACAAATCAAGACAACCTTCGAGAAGAAGAACCACGATCTTCGAAGCTGGGGGACTTTGTATAATACTGCTTATGATCAGATGGCAGCCACCACAACAGTGGTCGATTTTATTATGGTTAATAAAAAAAATTTCATTTAGCCCTACAGAACCTCTTCCGAAAACCATACATATAGGCTTAGCGCCCGCGCTTTATAGTACCACCACAATATCTAACAACGGACTATAATCTATCCACTCTAGCAAGGAAGGAGAGCTCTACCATCCGAAAACATTTTTACGTCCACAATGATCTTGTTAGCAAACTGCAACGGGTCAAAACACCCCTTCAATATAGCAGATTAGCAGTAGTCGTCATGTACATGGGCGCTGGGCCGTGCTTGGGCCGGCACGGCACGGGCACGCTTGGGCCCATTTATTTCGTGTCGTGCTTGGCACGACCTGTTAGTTTTCGTGTCGTGCCGTGCAAGCCCATTTGTTAACTTTGCTAGGCCCGGCCCAAGCTCGGGCACGGTTCGAATCGTGTCGTGCCTATTCGTATTTGTGTTTAATGAAAAGGACGAAAACAAAACAGAGAATGTATAAAGGTGAAAATTGGACGGAGGAAGATATTATTAACCAATAATGTTTGAGAAAGTAACAAATAGGGGGAAAAGAAATTTGGAAGTATATCGAGTATGATTTTGGCTTTGTTTACTTCTTTGTTCATTTTTACTTATGTTATAGTAATTACGTAAATATCTTTATGACACTTCTAACAACAAAAAATAATTATTTTTCTAATTGAATTTTGTAATATTTGAACCTATAATTCTTTTTATATTTATTTTCTATCAAATAAATATTATTTTCATGCAATGTCCGTTCTTATACTCAATAAAGTCTCGAAAATATTAGGCCCGACACGGCCTACTTATATACCGTTCCGTGCCCGTGCTCGTGGCCGTGCCCATGAAATTTAGGCCCGGTATATCCTACAAATTATTCGTGCTCGTGTCGGACTGTCCCATTTATTTCGTGCCCATGCCATGCCGTGCTCTAATCGTGCCGTGCCGCGGTGCCACGTACAAGTCGGCACAACAATGCCCAGACGGAATTCTGTATTTATAGATGGCCCAAATTCGATGTGGATCGTTAGGGTGCTGACACTAGACTGGCCCGCTGCAATGAACAAGAAATTGGGCCCGTTTGTTTGTTCTTCACTGACTAGGCCGGAGCAGGGCTTTGAAGCCCGGTGCATGAATAAGTCTCCCATACCCCAATCCAATTGGTTGCTTTTCCCCCGCACAAAATGGTTGGTTTAGTTTCGTTTTTGGATGGGATTAGGTGCTAACCTTTATAGGGTTAGCACAGTGATAACTAGCAAAAAATCGCTATTAAAAATAACGAAATCACTATGGATTATTATAAAATCAAATTAGTAGTAGTTTTTCCCTTGGTTAGGACGGTGCTAACTATTGTACAATTAGCACCGTAACCGCACCCTTTTTGGGCTGCAATTATTGTGATCAGCGCCAATTTTTTTTTTAAAGAGTTAGACGGAGGCTTTCGATTATAATGTAGTTTTTGGCATTCTTTTTATTACGAAACAAACAAAAATCTGGAAACATAAGCATTTAATCTATGAATTAAGTTGAAAAAAAGTTAATGAGATATTCAATATATTTATTTTAAATGTAGTCAAATAGATACATTTGGATACGATGCAAATGAGTTTACTCAAATTAAACTCGATCAAAATCCAAAACTATTAACAACGTATATTAGTTCATTTGAATCTGACTCAATATCCACATAAATCATGTCAATTAGATCAAATTACATAACAAGTGGATCCATTATATATTTCCTTCAACAATGAAATATTATCTTAATTGGTAAGTGCCTTCATCCTCACCATCAAGCTTCACCCGTACGTTGATTGATCCAGTTTAAGTATAACAACGATAACATATTGATCATACATATACAGGACAAAATGTGTCAAATTTCTGTCTAAAAGATTAGGAAATAAATATTCTACGAAAAAAAGAAGAATTCTAATAAATAAAAATCATTGACAAATGTATGAACTTGTTTAATTTTGTCTGTGGGCGTAGTTTACAAGAGTTGGTGTTTGGAGGTCTCTGCGGGTTCGCCGGCGCACGTGGCGTCAGCTCAGCTCAGGTATCAAAACTTCCCGTTGATCTGAGATTCAGAGAGACGGGTCGGCAGATTTGATCTGCGATCTCATTGGAGCACATGTAAAAAAACTACCGTCCCAGAGCTGGCTCCATTTGTTTAACAATTCCATTAGTGTTGTTTTGTTGTATAATCAAATTTCACTAGTGGTTTGGTTGGTGAGATCTGCAGTTTGCCTAAACCCCATATAATATCAAACATTGCATTTTTCATATAGGCTGTATATTTTTTACCTTTTCCATCTAAGGACCTTAATTATAATATAGAAAAAGTTTTGGCAGCAGTTACAACATATTTTTGTGTTCGTTCACATATAACTCTAGTTTCCTGATAGACCCACCAAATTCATAACCTATGCTATACGGCATGGTGGCCATTTGGGTTAAGGAGATGTTCCAAGGTTGATCAGGTAACTTTTTTAATTATGTGTTTCAACTTAGTTCCAAACCTAACGTATGATGGTTTAATATAGTCAACATCAATCGATCGATTTGTGTTATACAAATGAAAAGAGCAGAACAAGTAAAGTAATTGAAGGACCTTTTCAACAACTTTTCCAAGCACTATACTCATGCATGGTTTAGTTCGGTTCAGTTCAGTCAACACCCTTTAAAGCGTCACCTATCATGTGACACTCACCATTCACCAAGTATATTATATTATTGTTAGTATTATCCTACATCTTTTCTTCTTCAACAAGCACCAACTTCATACGAATTTGTTTACCTGATCTTTAAAGTAATAATCTAACAACATAGATGGTTATTTTCAGAGGTTTATGTTGATAATAACTGGAGTCAAGCGATATAAAAGTCATTGTTGGGTAGTGGAACATTTATAAGGCGGGAATCATATATATTCCAACACTAATAAGGTAATGCCCAACCATTATATTGTCCCAATCGACTGTTATTTTCATTTGTAATGGTGGAATCCCGTTGCAATGCTTAATCTTTTTTTTTTTATATAGAATCCTGTTCCAACATTGATAATGTAATGGTCAACGAGTCCACCATTCTATTGGAGCGTTCGACCGTTATTTTCCTTTGTGATGGTGCAGTTCCATTGCAACGAGATAAATGTGTGATCCAGTTGACTAGTTGTCGAGGACGGTCGGCCATTTGCTACAAGTGGTCGGCGTTTGTCGAAAGCAATCAACCATTTTCTCCAAGTTACGATAAATCACAAATCATTGAAACATAATCCTAAATTTAAGCCATTTTCTTACATCTATAATGTGAACTATATTACTATTGACGAGAGATAAAATTCATAACTTTGCACTTAAATAATAACACACAATATTTACATCTATAATGTCCCTTTGCCCTCTCAGCGATTACGCTGCTCCTCGTGATGCATTTGTATTGGTGTTTGGTGCATTCTTATACTAATATTTTTGTTTTGTGGGTAATGCGCAGGTGATTGTCAGGAGGATCAATGTAAACGATTCGTCGCACCCGGTGGAGCTAGCCCGCAAGAGATTTCAGGTGTTGCAGACTTCTTTGCTTCGTGCAACGTTCCATTTCGCTTCACGTAGGTATATTAGGGTTTGGCTATATCATGCTAAAAAAAGCCCTCAAAGCGATGTTTCAAACACCTGTCGACCATCATATTTTTCTCATTTAAATTTTCTAACCTAATCTTACTAGATCTTGTATATTCTCGTATCTACACTCTTTCCATTCGAGAATAACTATAACAAAAATAAAATGAAATAATAAACACAATCAACCACCATACCGCACCCTTATCTCCCTTCCCATACGGGCACACTCCACTTTGGGTTTTTCCAAAACAAGGGGAGCCCCCAGGTCCACTTTTGATTGGACAGCGAACTACCAGTGCAATTGGGCGAGCATCGCGGCCCCCCTTTGTATCTGTGGTCCGTTCCCAGCATCTGACGCAAAAGCGCCTGCTGAACTGACGAAGTCATCACCCTTCGCCCAAGCCTCAGTCGTCATCCGGTAAAGTCGTCGTGAGTGAGTGCATCACAAGGCGGCTGATATCTTCTTATCCCTTTGTTTCTTTCTGCCTCATCTCATTCATCAACGAATAAATAAGGGTAGATACAATTTAATATCCAAACATTTCATTTTAAATAATATAATAGTCAAACCTTTTCGAAAACAATCGTCCGTTTGACCGTTGGTTGACATTTCAAAAAAGCTTTGTTTAGGGGAAATTTCACAATACAACTTTGTTTTCTTGTTTTGGCATTGCAGATGACTGAATATTTAGATATTCTATACCATCATGGTGGAGTCATGGACTTCTCGGGTTTGGAACCACAACATGTTGGTGGTTTTTCAGAGAAGATATCGATGGATATTGATGAAACGTCGTACTTCGAACTTTTTTGAAGTGTCAACTAACGGCCAAACGAACGGAAAGTTGACGATTTGGATATTAGATTGTTTTCGAAAAGGTTTGGCTATTATATTGTTTAAAATGAAAGGTTTTGATATTAAATTGTATTTACCCAATAAATAAATAATTAATCAGAAAAAATAATATGGCAAAAAATAAAAATAGAAACGAATATCTCGGCTTTACTCTTTCTGTAGCAGAGCGGGCTCTCACTCACTCGCTGTATATCTATCCACCTCTACACTCTCTCTGGCCTGCTTCTAAGTTCAACTGGGAGCTGCCTGCCGCCTTCGATCTAAGCGATTCCTCTCCTCCGTTTCTCCTCAGGTTAGTCTCTCTTCCTCTCTCCTCCCCTCTCTCTCTGCAAATGCTCGAGATTCTTCTCCATTTTCAGTGTCTGTATTCGTTCCGCTTCCGTTTTTGTGTGACGGTTCTCGCTTGGTACTGCGTGCGTCGCTGTTTGGCGGCTGAGAAAGTGACGGAATCCGAACTCCGATAGCGAGATTTTGGTGGCGTTTGGCTTTCCCTTCGTACATTCTGTTTTATACCGGCTGTTCTTTTGGTTTTGTGCACTAGTGTGACGGTTGATTGCTAAGTAAAAGTTTGTTTGTATGCCGAGAAAGTGATTGTGAAACTATTTTTCCGTGCTATTTCTTTCTCATGCGTTTTCCTGCTACTCCGTCGCTGTATTCAGGACTCTCTTTGGTTTTGACAGTTATGGTTTTTTCATCCGTGGTGCAATTAATTTGCTTTTTTTCCTGGAAACCAAACAGTCGAACGATTGAGTGGTTTCTGCAAGTTACATTGGTGATTTTCGTCTTTAATTACCTTCACTTATGGTATCATAGTTTCAGATCTGCATTGTGCTTGGATGATTGTTTGGTTTGCATGAAAGACTGATAGTGATTCGGTTGTATCAATTAGCTTCAATTTTTCACAGTTTGTACATACTTGACTGTTCATATCTGCACCAGATCTGATGGCTACCACTTACCAGTACTATACCAGCTCCATTAAAGCTAACTTATCTTCTTGTCGTTAGCTAACTGCATTACTGCAACCAGTGTTATCTGTTTTTGACTTCTCATTTTCATGCTGCATTGCTTCATCCGTTATTTTTTTCTCTTTTAATGTTCTCTATAATGAAAGCGAGATGATATCGAGATCCAGATTCAAGATTGGTGAGTGTGATAAATGAATGATTGATTTATAATGGCACAAAGCATTGTTATCCGCAGCAGGACTGGGACCACTTCACCCTGTTTGTTGATATTGATTTTGGATAGTTAATGACAATACTGCACATGAAAACTTAAGACATCAGTGGCTTCTTTTCGTTTTTCGTGTCTGCACTGTTGTGACCTCAACCATAACTTGGATTTCTGTGTTTTCTGGTTGCGTTACTTTTGTTGCAGCAGGTCGCAGGGCATGGTTAAGTTGATGCTATTGTTTTAATTAGTTGTGTGGTTGGTTGTGCTTCTGTAAATGGATTCAATTTAGTTCATCTTACTTATTCTGGTGGAGATGCTGAGAGCAGCATCTTTACTCGGATCAATATACTTATCTGTGACATAAGGCAAGGAGTTGGCTTTTTCATATTGAGGTTATTCTGTTGATCATCATGAAGTTTGTGTGAATGGTTATCATGGCTGTCTTTGTGTTCACTTTCTCTTTTCAAGATGCTTATAGCTCTCTGAAGGTACTTATGGTTATCATTTCTTTATTGGATATTTTAATTTAATGAAGTCTTCTTTTCTTTTGGGTGTAGGTATTAAAGATATCTTTGGAGAAGAAGCAGGATGTCTGATCTAGAAGTTCCTTTGACTGAGCGCCCGAAGAGGAAGAAGATTTGGGTGGACTACTTTGTTAACTTCAGATGGATTATAGTCATCTTTGTTGTCCTCCCAATCTCTTTCACCCTCTACTTCCTCACTTATCTTGGCGATGTCAAGTCCGAGATGAAGTCCTACAAGAAGCGTCAAAAGGAACATGATGAAAACGTCAAGAAAGTTGTTAAGCGGCTCAAGGAAAGAAACGCATCGAAGGATGGTCTCGTCTGCACTGCTCGTAAGCCCTGGATCGCTGTTGGCATGCGAAATGTTGACTACAAAAGGGCGAGACACTTTGAAGTTGACTTATCTGCATTCCGGAACATCCTTGAAATTGACACGGAGAGAATGATTGCTAAAGTCGAGCCACTTGTCAACATGGGACAGATAAGCAGGGCCACTGTGCCATTGAATGTTTCCCTTGCAGTAGTTGCTGAGCTGGATGATCTCACTGTTGGTGGACTCATCAATGGTTATGGTATTGAAGGAAGCTCTCACATCTATGGCCTGTTTTCCGACACTGTTGTGGCTTATGAGATTGTTCTAGCTGATGGTCAGGTCGTCAGAGCTACCAAGGACAATGAGTACGCTGATCTATTCTATGCCATCCCTTGGTCTCAGGGAACACTTGGGCTTCTCGTATCTGCTGAGATCAAGCTTATCCATATCAAAGAGTACATGAAACTGACCTACCATCCTGTCAGGGGTAGCCTCAAAGATCTTGCCCAGGGTTATATCGACTCCTTTGCACCCAGAGATGGAGATCAGGATAATCCTGAAAAGGTCCCAGATTTTGTGGAGACAATGATATATAATCCTCATGAAGGTGTGATGATGACTGGTAGATATGCATCCAAAGAAGAGGCCAAGCAAAAGGGAAACAAGATCAACAGCGTCGGTTGGTGGTTCAAGCCGTGGTTCTACCAGCATGCACAGACAGCACTGAAGAAAGGGGAGTTTGTGGAGTACATTCCTACCAGGGAATACTACCACAGGCATACTAGGTGTTTGTACTGGGAAGGCAAGCTCATTCTTCCATTTGCTGACCAGTTCTGGTTTAGGTTTCTCCTCGGCTGGCTGATGCCTCCTAAGGTCTCTCTGCTGAAGGCCACACAAGGTGAAGCAATCAGAAACTACTACCATGAGATGCATGTTATCCAGGATTTGCTTGTTCCTCTCTACAAGGTTGGCGATGCACTGGAATGGGTCCACCGTGAGATGGAGGTAAACAAGCTTTCCTTTCTTTTCTTTTTTGCATGCTCAAGTATCCAACGTGACCCAAAAAAGAAACCAACAACATGGTGAAATCAATGACTGAATATGCTTCTCTTCTTTGTTAATGTGGACACCGGTGCAAATCTTATGTTCTGTTCCTAACATGTTGTATAACCTGTTCGTTTCTGGTGGTGATTTGTAGGTATACCCTATTTGGCTCTGCCCTCACAAGCTCTTCAGGCTCCCTATCAAAACCATGATCTACCCGGAGCCAGGATTCGAGACCCAGCGCAGGCAAGGAGACACCTCGTATGCTCAGATGTACACCGATGTCGGAGTGTACTATGCACCGGGACCTGTCTTGAGGGGCGAGGTGTTTGATGGATCCGAGGCTGTTCGCCGGTTGGAACAGTGGTTGATAGAGAACCATGGTTTCCAGCCACAGTATGCTGTCTCGGAGCTGAACGAGAAGAACTTCTGGAGAATGTTCGACGGTGGGCTGTACGAGGAGACCAGGAAGAAGTACAAAGCTGTGGGGACGTTCATGAGCGTGTACTACAAGTGCAAGAAAGGAAGGAAGACCGAGAAGGAGGTGCAGGAAGCTGAGCAAGCCCAGTTGGAGACTCCTTATGCCGAGCTCGACCCGTAGAGGCCTTGGATGGGATTCTCTATTGTTCTGAAACTGGAGCTTGGGATTTCGACTTGCTTTACTGGATTGTATGTTTCGTTTAGGCGTTTTTAGTTGATTTGAAGACTGTGCTTTGGACCTTGAGTTCTTCTGCTCTCCTCTAGTTGTTGTCCAACCTCTAATCCTGTTTTTAGTTGCTGACTCTCAGGCTGAGTGTATTATGTTTTCCGGATGCTGTGTACTTTACTACTTTTTAGTTTGTGGTATGGAAAGTCTTCTGATTCTCTGAATCCATAGCTTGTCTTGCTTTTCTTCCTTGTTATAAGAATTGAAGAGGATCAACTGCTGAACTAGTAGAATCGTCAAACCAATTATAATAGCGGTCCGGTTCATTGCTTGGATGGTTATTGATGGACCAAATGGTTTTTCACGATCTATTACAAAACCAAATGAACCACCACGGTTTAATTGGTTCACCGGATTATTATTTAAGCGGCAAATTTTGTATACAAAATACTTTAACGTGGTCCACCATCGACTGGCACCATAATTTTTAACTTGAATTAAAAAAAATTATGATTTCTTTTGTAACGGTTTAAATGATTTGTTAGATATTTTGGTGATGATATGAATTTGAAATTGTTTATGGTCATCTGTAAAAAAATTTGTTTATGGTCAAGGATAGATTTATTCTTAAATTAGTGAATTAGTGTATTATACTAATCTTGTATGTTATGTATAATGAACGATTCTATCAACGATTAACAAACGATTTTGTAACGATTAACCACTAAACTCTAAACACTAACTTTTCCGGTTAGCTTTCGGTCTAGTAGGGATGTGCAACGGTTCGGTTCGGTTCGGTCCGGACCGGATCAAACTCATGAGAACCGTGGATGGGGCACGTTGAATGGGCCACTAGCATAGACTTCGGCCTAAAATAATGGGCTGTGAGATGCCAATAACTGGGCCCGTTAGATGGCTCTAAACGGAAGGTAGTCCTCCAATCCATTCAGCTACTCCACGTCTCCACTCGCTAGTCGCTAGCTGTCCAGCTTCCTACTCATTTCTCCCAATTCTCTTTCTAACTGCAGTCTCTGGAGAACAGCTCTTGGCGGTAACGCTGAATAGTTTGGAGAACAGCTCTTAGATACTCATCCTTTCATGCTCTAAGGTAGAGCTCTTCTCTGGTCAGTGTTTTTCCTTCTCTTTTAGCAGTGTTTTTCTTCCAATACATGCCCCCTTATCTTATTGCGGTCTATTTTAGCTGAACTTCATCTTCACGCCCATGAGGTGTTTGATGTTTTGCCCAATAGAATATGAGCAAATAGTTTTACTAGATAAATGAAGTATATCGATGTTACGCAGAACGTGGGATGACTATCAACTTGTTACGTCGTCTGACCAATTGTTTCTTCGTCTACTTTCATGTGTTGGGTCCTCTGCACTGCTGTATCTCCTCGGTTCCCATTTTTGCTTGAATATTACAGTTACATGGATTTGGTACTTGAGGGTTTTCATGGTCGCTGAAGTTTCTGTCATCCCCTTAGTCAGAACCTTCGCTTTTGTCTCAAAGAAGCTAAGCTTAATTCGAATTGGAAAGCCCAAGATGTCGCTTGTGTTCGTTGCTTCCTCTATCTATGCACCATCACATTTTAGCCAACTCAAAGCAGATAGTTTGGCATCCGTGAACAGCTTTCCATCGAATGCAAGTGTTAAGTACAGATTTCTTAGCAATGTTACATCAGAAATCGCTCAGTATCTTGCCAAGAGATCAGCTAGGATTTCAAAGGCTACTAGAAGAAACTTGGCTAGCAGGGACCAGCATACTGTCACTGATGTGTCTTTGAATTGGGATGATCTGGAGGCATTGGAACCTGAAGAAGAAGAGGGGTCACCATGGGAAGGTGCAATTATGTACAGGAGAAATGCTTCGGTTTCACACATCGAGTACTGCACGACACTGGAAAGGCTTGGTCTAGGTAACCTCTCAACGGATGTTTCCAAATCAAGGGCTTCAATTATGGGACTAAGGGTCACTAAAGCTGTTAAAGACTATCCACAAGGAACTCCCGTTCAGATCTCTGTTGACGTGACAAGGAAGAGGAAGAAGCTGAGGCTTGATGGAATAATCAAGACTGTCATCACCTTATATTGTAATAGGTAAGCTCACTCTCACAGTCTCACTCTTTTTCTTATTTAACATACTTATCTTGGTTAATATTATTTGCTGTTTTGGTGACTACGTCAATACCACTTGTTCTTAGTTTTAGATTATGCTTTTGAACATAAGCATAACCAATTATTTTCAGTACTCAATGATTGATAGCTGGTGTATGTGTTAATAAGTGTGGATTATTGGGCACTTGAAAATTTTGCGAGAGTTAATATAATTCTGTTATTATAACCAGTCTCCGAGTTCATCAATTGGGTGTAAAAATGAGAATGATGAGAGGTCAAAATTCTTTAGCCAATACCACATTCGGTCATATTGGGTTGCAAGTCATCTGAGTACTGCAAGGGAATGAATAAGATTCATTCGTTAAGCTCTCTCAAGAATTCGATTTGTTAGGATGATCTATTCTTGACATGGCAATATGGCATTGACCAAAAGGTCTCGTGGTTGGATTCTAGTAACCTAAAACATTAACAGTTGACTTAGACCATGTAATGGCAGGACGATACAGGTTTCGACCCCATGGACTGATTTTCGTTTTGAATAGAGCTGCAATTGTGGATTCATCTATGAGATGGCAGCAGAAACCACTTGAGCGGCTAGTCATATGAACAACTGAAAAATTGTGTCCTAGACCCAATTTAGGTTGTCCTTTGCTTCTATTGTACATCCTGTGCTGTCTTATCGCTTTCGTTCCTTTTCTTTTGCCAATGAATCTATCTCATGTCTCTTTACACAATGCCAGGTGTGGTCAGCCAGCTGCTGAGTGTATCTACTCCAACTTCTCCCTTTTACTATCAGAAGAACCCATTGAAGAGCCAGATGTAATCACTATAGGACTGAACGCTGGTCAAGCAGAGGAAGACGATGGCGATGATGATGCATCAATTGATTGGGATGATCGACTGCACTTTCCTCTTGAAGAGAGTGAAATCGATATCTCCAAGAACTTGAGAGATTTGATACACGTGGAGATAACGATCAACGGAGTTTGTGATCCAATGTGTAAAGGAGCTTGCCTCCAGTGTGGCACTAACTTAAACACCAGCAGCTGTAACTGCAGCAGCGAGAAGGCCTCCGGGAAAACCTATGGCCCTCTCGGAAACTTGAGAGAACAAATGCAATCTAATTCATAGTAATCTAATTCATAGTATTACTCTGGTTCATATTGATGTAAGAAAGCCTTTTCACAAGAAGTTGCTTTCCCTTGTTGTCATGTATCTGGTAACAAGACTTCTAATGTTCTGGAAAATATATCATTCTTGTTGCAGCTCTCTTGAGATCCAATAAGTCATCATTTTTTGTCCCAGCTGAATTTACTTGTCTCAATCATCAATCAATGCACCCTCTAATTGTAAGAGTTCATCATCAATCATCAGTCATCGCCCTTTTTAGAGCTGTATAGATCCGCTGTCGACAATAATGAATAACTTTCTCTTCGTGGATAGTCGCAAATGACAAATCTCTAACCAAGGGCAGACTGTATCTATAAACAAAAATTAAGCCGAATATCGCAGGATAAAATGATGAAACAACAAACACTACGAACATCACAATTCACAACCTGGTGGTTGATTATTTGGCAACCAAATTCAAGTAAAAGGCTATGGAGTTGAGAATCCAAATTCTTGAGTTTTTTTTTTTCCGCCATTAAGTCACTCAATTAAGAGGAACAAAGAGTACAAAGTTATTGAGAACATAGCCAACGAGTAAAGTCGAACCTCGAGAACAAGTGAGGCGACACTAATAGGGCATGACGAGCTATCAAGTGAGCTGCCCTATTTCGATCACGTCCTACAAATCGGAGCTGAAAACTATCCTGAGATCGAAGAAGATGTCTAATCTCAAACAAAGTCGCACAAATTCTTGCATCTTGAACAACCCCATTATTGCAAAGATCAATAAAGGTCTTCGCATCTCCAAGGAACACCCCCATTCGCCAATGCTGTTGAGAACATAACATAATTGCATCCCGCAAAGTCAGCGCCTCAATGATTAATGGATCAGTCAGTGGTATTCGGATACTGCCGAGCAAAGGCCTTCAGAATTGTCCCATGATCATCCGTGACCACAACCCCAATTGATCCCAACGCCGAAGCAGTAGCACCATCAAAGAAAATCCGGTGAGCAGATTCCATCCCTGGAGGCCACAGAGAAACAGAAGAAACGCGAGATGGCGGCATGGAAGTAGGAACAGCACCAGCAGCGCATCAGTGGAAAGAAGTGCCCCATCCACCTCCCGAACTTGATGAGCCCATTGCAAAGCTAATACCTGAGGGAACAACTGAAAATGTTGGAAATGCACTGTACATCTGTTCTTCCATATCCGCCAAAGCAAAGAAGTTATCTGCAGGATCAAGTATTTTGAATCGCTACAATCCCTGCATAAGAAGATCCCTCACCAGTCGGCCCAATCGAAATGGCCGAATTTCAAATCAGGCCGGAGATCCAATGTTCGTTTTCATCACAGCCCAGCTGTCTCATATCGCAGCCAAGCCCACTATATATTCTCTCATGGCCCCCTCGGACTCGGACAGCAACCCGCCAGTCGCGTGAGTGGTTGTCACGCCGGCCGGCGCACCGGTTGTATCGGGTTCAACCGGCGGTTATAAAATCGGCGTGACACCATTGGTATGACCGGCATGATCGATATACGATCCAGTGGCGGACCTAGAAATTTTTTATAGGGGTGTCCTCTTTTAAAAAATAAATTAAATAAAAATAATTAATTAGTAAAAATAAAATTGTAAATATGAAAATACCTTACTCGTATAGGTTAAAAAAGTCCATGATGTGTTTTCATATTCGGAACTAATTGTAGAATACACTTGGTGTCTATAGTGTTTAAAAAAATTGTCTCTATATACACTACTAGACAATCATTCACAAACTTATCGCATATTCTATTTGTAAACTTGTTCTTGATGTAACCCAAAGCTGAAAGACTCTTTCAACATTTGTCGTACAATCATAAAATCAATACAAATTAAGGGTAGTTTGAAATTAGTTTAATTTTTAGGTTTTTAAAATAATTAGAGATAGGGAATACCATTTTACTATTACACATTGTTCAAAATCGAACAACAAATGAGTTTAGCTCAACGGAAATTGAACTTATTAATAATAATAGTGTTCTAGATTTAAATTATCCAACCTACCAATTGTATTCCTATACACAAATGACAGTAGGATAATCATTTTTTCAAATTTAAGAGGTGTCCCTCACTATCAATTATATTTTTTTTATCCATACGTAAATTACCACCGGGGGTTGGATAATCGTTTCCCCAAAATTTAGGGGTGTCCGGGGACACCCCTAAACCTCCCTGGGTCCACCCCTGATACGAACTCTAAGTAAAATGACTTTATTTTAGAGAATTTAATTAATAAAATTTATTTTATTATTTATTTTATGAGTATAAAAGTTAAATATTGATGTTATTTGTTGATTCAAGTATAAATGATTAGGTATTGACGTTAAATGTCATGTTTAAATATGAGTATTTATAATTTTATTTGTAATATTGACCGGCATGAACTGGCACAAACCGGTATGTGCCTCCGGTTGAACCATTCCACTTGCTAAATCGGCACACTGGCATAAACCGGTTTGACAACCTTGCGCGTGACCGACACCGGATGAATACGTCATTACGCGCTCTCCTTCTTTCCCATGTGCCGCCGCCACACCCTATCCTAGCACTCTCAGAACGCGGGACGAGGCACGGCTTCACAGACAAGACTTGAAATCGCAAATTCTAGAGGGATTTTGGCAAAAAACAAGCTCCGTCTCCATTTTGCTTCCGAGTTCAAGCCTCTAGGGTTCCTCATTCTCCCAATTCCTCCCAAGACTTTCTAGAGATCAATTACGATGGTGAGTTTGCTTTCCTCCCTCTCCTCCTCTTCCGCTCTTTTTTCGCGTTTTCTCTGCGAGATCTGCTTCGGTTTTGAAACTCGAAAAGCAATGGCAGCGTAGAGATGATTGATTGAGTGAAGTGCTACTGTATGCGATCGAATTAACCCTAATCGATTCTCTCTTCTCCTTTTATCGGATTCCTTTCTTCCTTCGGCTGAAACTGTTTCGAATTGTTGGTATGTTGTTGAAGGAGGCAAAAGCGACGCAGGGTGTTGCGCTGGTGATTTCTGATGAACAGGTGGTCCAGATGACCACCATTAACGATGCGCTTAGGGAGCTCGGCAAGGAAGCGTTGCAGTGTGACGTTCAGCTTTATACACAGTCATCCTCGCAAAGTAAACATCTTCCGCTTAGTCTCTTTGCAGTTATGCATTCGTCATGCGATGCGTACATTAGTGGTTAAGCCGATTTTTCATGGATTTTTGTTGCTTGTGGTGCTTAAATTATCAATTGTATTGCATAATACCTTGTGAATGATTCGTGACTCCCTTTTCATTCTTAGTAACGTTGTGATAAGAGGGCTAGTCGTTGCTAAATATCGGTCCTTTACTTGTTTTTCTACTGCCAGGTAAACTACCAGTGGAGTCATCTTCAATAGAATTTCTGATTTGCATAAGCAGATCACATGCATATCCTGATGGGAGTTGGTTTGATGAAATTTCTCGGGCGTTAAAACCTGGTGGTACTATCTTGGTCTATAAGGTTCTGCAGGCTGCTCCAAAGGAAACCGAGAAGGTGATTATTTCTTATTATTTGATGCTATGAACTAGAGTTTATTGCGACATATCTCACTGTGGTGTTCATTTTCAGTCACTTGAACGCCAATTACTTTTGGCGGGGTTCTTAGATGCTAAAGGTGTTCAGCAGAGCTCAAATGTTGTCCTCCAGTCTGTTGTGGTGAGTTCTGATTTCTTTTTGTTGTAAAGCTGTGCACTACGTGTTTGATTTCAATGAAAATCACCATGAGAGGGGAACAACCTTCTGTGCTTTTATTTTGGGGAATGCCACTGTCTTGAATGTTGAACTTGGTTGGTTAATGTTTTTTACTCAAGACTGTGAAAGCAAAGAAGGCTTCTTGGAAAATTGGGACATCCTTTGCTCTCAAAAAGGGTACAAAGGCACCGATTAAGCTTCAGATGGACGATGATTCAGATTTGATCGACGAAGATAGCCTATTGACCGAAGAGGATTTGAAGAAACCTCAAATACCAGGTGAGTTATGAAAAAAAAAAGCAACTGATTGTTTTATAAAACTTAGCTGCTCTTTTTGGAAAAGTTGAACTTAAGTAAACCATTGTCATGCAGTTGGCGACTGCGAGATTAGTACCACGAAGAAAGCTTGCAAGAACTGTACCTGTGGGAGAGCTGAGGAGGAAGAGAAAGTTAAGTTAGGATTGACCACAGAGCAGCTGAACAATCCTCAATCATCCTGTGGAAGTGTAGGCTTCCAAATTTCCTTACATTCACTCTCCGTCTTTGATTCTTTTATTGAACCGGACTTTGTGATTCAGTTGCCATTATCAATTTGTGGCATTGCAGTGCGGACTTGGGGATGCTTTCCGTTGCGGCACATGTCCATACAAAGGTCTCCCTCCATTCAAGCTTGGCGAAAAGGTACTTAAGAAAACGGTTTTATGGTTCTCCATGTTGTGGTCTCATTTGTCGTGTGGAGTCGTTCACAGCAAAATAGGATTCTAAATTAGATCTCATCTTGTTTCTTGAAGGTGTCCTTGTCCAGCAACTTCCTTGTGGCAGACATTTAAACTTCTGCAGAAGCTATCGGAATGGCGATGGAGTCTTTGTCTGCTCAAGTGGTATGTTTAGGTTTCTTGAGGTGGTTCAGAGAATGTCAGATGGAAAGAAAAGAACGGTCTCTGTTTTGTTTGCAATGTTCATTTCGGAAGTTACTATAGATAGGAGGATAACTGGATAATGCGAAACATAAGGTCTTGCCTGATTAACATATGATCAAATCTAGTGTATGAATGGTTCCTGCTAGTTGAAATCTGAGTGTTCTAACGGCATAGCTCCTAGGAATGTTAAGGGGTGAGTCGTGTATCTCAATATTTACGACGCAACCACATTCTATCCATGATAGACAGATCGGAATAGGTTGGATCTCTGATCGACAGTGAACTTTCTCATCGTCGCAATAGGTTGTACATATACTCCAAGACCCCAACAACGTTTTACCAAACTCTTGAGTTTTACATATATCTCCAAGACTTCAACCTTTACCAAACTTGAGTAGAACCCAAAACTGTTTGCTTTTGCGCCTGTAACCAAATTCCGACCACATCATCGGTTAACCTGTTGCGAAATGAGGACCAGAAGCCCCTGTGGACCAACCAGTATTTCGTTGAGAAAGCTGACGAGCCCGAACCAAACGACCGGAGTGACATCGACTCCGGCGAGCGGCGGGATGACTTTGCGAGTCACGGCCAGAATGGGCTCGGTGGGAGCATAGGCAACGACGTAAGGGAACTTGCCGACGGGGAGCTTCGGGTACCAGGACATGACGATCCTGATAATGAAGAGAAACGCGAATGCCGAAAGGAACGGTCCCAAAACGCCAATCGCCACTTTCGCCGTGGCTGGGTCTATGTCGGCCGCAACCATCCATGTTCCCAGGTGGAGGTCCGCAGTGTCTCCGGGAAATGTCGGGTCGGGTTGCGAGTGCTCCGCGTTGAGTATCGCCGCCGAGGGAGTCAATTGTCGGGTAGACGACCATGTAGGCCGGAATTGGTGGCCGGATTTTTTCGACGGTGTTGAAAACAACAACCTGCGGCTGGGATTAGAGTTCTGCCTTACCTGCGAGAAACATGATTGATCGGAAAATTCAATTGTTGGGGAGTCATTTGAAGGTTTAGCTGGGGATCGGAAGATGAAACTCACCAGGGGAACATAGGATTTGCCATCGGTAGAAGTAAATGGTCGGCGGTCCAATCCTGGAGCAGAATCATCAAATTTGAGCTCAGATTACAGAACCATAGCACTAAGAACAGAAGCGAAGAAGGGAGTAGAGAAGAGGGACGATAAATGGCGTTGGGACTAACCGGTGAGATGAGCTAGACGGAAGAGGGAGGAGCAGGAGGTGGAAGAGGAAGAGGACGCCATTCCTTCCTCCTGGCGGGGGAGAAGAGATGAAGATCGCGAGGGAATTGGTTGCCTTATCCTGTTTTGCTGTAGGCCAACGGTTGGATTGAGATTTGAGATGCGTTCGCTCGTGGGCTGGGCTTAGAGTTCATGCTCAACATCCTGATTACATTTTCTATTTTATTTTAGAGCGGCCCGGCGATCCGGCTCACTGTCAGAACGTAGGTACCAGGGACGAAAGTTGACCTTTGTACTGGACTACTACAACCTTTGGGACACGAGAAGTATGTTAGAGGGAATGGTCCGACCAGGTGTTTTTTGCGACATATTTGTGGCACCATTTTCTCGTCATCATGTCGTTGAACTTATAAAATGTTTCTCGCGGCACCTATTGTTTTTCACTTAGAAGATAAGCCTCCAATTTACCTGAGAAGATGTGGTCTTGCCATTGAATTGGTACTGCACTGCTTTAGCTTACCTCACAGTTGCTCCCTTAACTTTCTTGTAGTTTGCCATCCTTCTCTCCGATAAGCTATTGGAGTGCTTTCTTATCATCGTTCCCCTCCTTCGACGCTTGCACCGTATCTTCTTCATCGTCCTTTTTTTCTTCGTAGCTTTCACAACTCATGCCTCAGCTTTCGAAATTTCTCATCCTTCTCTTTCTTCAACTTATGCAACTTGTAACTTCCCTCTTCAGCTTCTTTAGATCCTTGTTACTTTTTTTTTCCAGCTGCGTATTTTCGTACTTCATGCTCTTCCGAACCTCATTTTTCCGTATCGATTTGAAGTGTGCTTCACTCATTATCTTTTACTTTTTTTAATAACTTATGTAATTTAGAACATGTGATTAATAATTTTACATTTACTTTAATTCATTTCCAGAATTTAAGGTGGAGACAAACTTTTTAAGACCACAGGAAACTAGCAAGTGAATTCATTTTTTTTAAAGGATGTGACAAGTTCATATAAACCACCCGATGAATAAAATAATGTAAGTTGATTAAGAGAAATACTATAATTTAATAGAAAAATATCCATACACAGAACTAACATGGTTATCTATCCAGCCAATGACCGGGTCATAAGCTAGTATAATACTTTTCAGAGCATGACTTTGATTAACAAAGACTACAAACAAATTGCATAAATTAATAATTCATAATAGGGTAAATACAATTCAATATCCAAACCTTTTATTTTAAACAATATAATAGCCAAAAATTTTCGAAAACAATCTAATATCCAAATCGTCAACTTTGTGTCTATTTGGCCGTTAGTTGACACTTCAAAAAAGTTCGAAGTATGACACTTCATCAATATCCATCGATATCTTTTCTGAAAAACCACCAACATATCGTAGTTCCAAACCCAAGAAGTCCATGACTCCACCATGATGGTATAGAATATCTAAATATTCAGTTATCTGCAATGGCAAAACAAGAAACAAAGTTGTATTGTGACAATTTCCCTTAAACAAAGCTTTTTTGAAGTGTCAACTAACGGTCAAACGAACGGAAAGTTGACGATTTGGATATTATATTGTTTTCGAAAAAATTTGACTATTATGTTGTTTAAAATGAAAAAGTTTGGATATTAAATTGTATTTACCCTTCGTAAAAGCCAACCTCCACTCTTTGGCATCCAGACAAGTCAGGAAGAAGTTTCTACTTGCACAAAAATCACACCCCCTAGGAAAAGGCAACCTCGTATTGCAATCATAGCCAGCATCAGGACAAATAGACAGACTCCCGTCGTAATATCCCAGCATCGTCGTGCCACCTTCCGGGTGGGTTGTCTTCAGAAACCACCAGTTGTCGGCGTCGAACTGGCCGTTGCTACCAACGGAAAACCGAATCCTAGGTGGAGCTGGCCAATCGTCGCGCGACACATCATCTACCACATCAACGTATTGCCTGGCAAACGCTGAAGACGTCGGGATATGTGGACCATAGCGGTAGCAGTAATGTTGCTGATTCCTATCCAGTCCGCTGGCCTTCTCAAAATTCTCTCGCGGCACCCGTTTTCTGAACTTGCTCAAGTCACGGGAGTGACTTGAAGAAGGTAGTCTTGACCATGAATATTTACTACATTGCTCGACCTTTCCTAACAGTTCCTGCAATTTACCATCCTTCTCCATGATGAGTTGTTGTACTAGTGCTTCCTTATCCTCTTCTTCCTTCTTCGATCTTCTTAGATCTTCCAACTCCCGGTTCAGCTTCAGTAACTCCTCGTCCTTCTCTTTCTCCCGTTTCTTCGAGTCGTTTGCTTCCCTCCTCAACATCTTCAGCTCCTCCTCCTTTGCCGGTTCGTGAGTCGTTTCCTCTGACTCTTTTAGCTTTGCTACTTCTTCATCCTTCTCTCTCTCCAGTCTTTCCACTTCATCATGCATCTCTCGCCTCAGTTTTCGTATCTCCTCGTCCTTCTCCTTCCTCAGTTTCCTCAACTCTTCCCCCTTTTCCTTCTTCACCTTCCGCACCTCCGCATCTCTCTTGTCAATGGCCGCTTCCATCTCCTGCTGGACCTTTTGTAGCTCTTCGTCATTTCCCTACCTCAGTTTCTGTATCTCGTCATCCATTTCCGTGGTTACCTTCTTCAGCTCCTCCTTCTTCTCGTTCAACATCCTTTTCAACTCCTCGTACTTCTCCTTACTGATGATCGCCCCGCCTACCATCGACGGCGACTTGGGTATTTTCTTATGCTTTGGCACACCGTATTTCAACTCCAAGCGCCGCCACATGGTGATCCTCGACATGTCGACACCGTGATGCGACCAGTTGAAGAGATCATTCAATCGGAGATAGTGAATTCCAAACTCTTTATGCTCGCGGAGCTCGGTCACGTCTTGAAAGCAATACCCTCCAGGGCTCACCATCAAACCCAATCGAGTGAGGTGTTGGGCTAGCTTGGTCAGGGCTTCCCGTCCGTCGATCTTCCCATGACCATCGAAAAACAACAGCCCGTCGTAGTACTGCTCTTCCGCCAAGTCATCCACGTCTCTATCATCATCACTGTCAACAATGATACTGCCAGCTTCTCTCCAATGAGTCTTTCGAATAAGACAAGGGTGAATAGTCGGATCGCTCAACTCACAAACTCTGAGGGTGGTTTTGTCGAAAGAGGTAACAAAATGCTTGTCTGACTTGAAATTAAAAAGAACCATGGTTGCCAATAGTTTTCTGCTCGAGGTGATGGGAGATTAGCTAGAGATGTTTGCTAGCTAATTAACAGGGATAGATGAGTTTGGGTGATTTGTACAATTTGACTGGATGCCATTTATATCTATAAATATAATGCCTATGATCCATGTGACAATCTCCCACCACCAGCTTAAACTTAAATAAATATCTGTCTTAATACCTCACATACATAATAAACAAATCATAATGGCCTACTAAATGTATTCGATGTCTTAATTCCAAGTTCACAACTAAGGCCACGACCCTACAAACAGAAAAAAAGAACAATATTAGAGAAAGACTCTTTAGTTGCTGGTGGGGTTGGTCAGTCGTTAACTATGCATAATAATCAAGGTTTCGGAAATCTTATCCTACCGGTCAGTCGTATTGGATATACTAGATATCGAACCCAAAATGTTAGGCGGTTTTATCGGTTCAATCACTATTTTAGTATAAAATACTCTATCTCTCTGGTATAATCTTCGATACGGTTTCACAATCCTTGATAATAATTCTTTTTTTTTATAACAAATGCAATTTTGCCATGGAATCGATTTTAAGGGTGTTTATGTATTGCATTTGTAAATTAGGTGTATATGATGTCAGTTTTGTTGATTTATTTTATCTTAAAACAAAACTAATGTGAATTTGAATAACAATGATTCAATGAACAAAAAATCGTATAATTTATTGGAAAAACCATTTATCATTTGTTATGGTGTATGTTTTAATATTATATAAGATAGGGCTGGCAACCAGTCGGTTTCGGTTAAACCGAGACCTGACCAGTGGCCACCGTCAACCGACCGTCCCTAGAGCCCCGGTTAGCCGCAAACCGACCGGACGGTTTTTGGTTCAGGTGCGATTTAACCGAAGCAACCGAAAAATTGATGGGCGGTTCGGTTTAATTACCTAACCGACCGACATTCGCAAAAACCCGACCTGTAACCGCCAAAAACTGTGAGCTCCCTCTGTTTCCTTCTTCTCTTTTCCCTCTCGGCCTCTCCTTCCATTCTTCTTCCAAACCAAAAAAAAAGCAACAGAAACAAGAAAAAGCCCTTTTGATTTCATTCCATCCTCTTTCCCCCATCTTTCATTAAACCTGCCCAATCTCTGCATATCCCATGTTTCTTCCTTCCTCTGTTTTCCCCTCCCCTGCATTATCCCAATTCCCAACCCAGAAGGAAAAGAAAAACTGAACCCTTATCATAAAACCCCCATCTTCAACAAATGGTGGCTCAATTTGGCAATCCAGGCAAGGAGGTGGACTGTTGACTGGCGGTGATGGAGGACTGGAGGAGAGTTGTGGCGCGGCGGGTGTCGACTGATGTTGTTGCCCGGGCGGCGCGGCGATGGCAGAGTGGAGGAGGGTTGCGGCGCGGCTGGTGAAGGCGGGAGGCGCGGCGAGTGGAGGGGCCATTGGAGCGAGGCGGCGGGGCGATTGGAGGGAGGCGCGACCGACGAGGCGATTGGAGGGAGGCTGGGTCGTCGGCGGCGGCTGTGCTGTGGGAGTGGCTAGCGGGCGGCGGCTGTGCGTTTTTTAGAAGAGGGTTTGAGGCAGGATGGACTCCACGAGAGGAGAAGGTCTGAGGGTCGATGCTAGGGTTAGGGATGGGTTGGGTCGTTTCAGCTGGGCCAAAACGGGGTCGTATTGTCGGTCGGTTAGCGTCGGTTAGCCGGTTAACCGGCGTCGGTTACTCGGCTAACCGCCTAACCACAGACAGACTCCGCCAACCGACCGCCCCCTGTTATTTTCGGTTTCCGGTTAGCCGCTAATCGACGGTTAACGGTTAGTCCGGCCGGTTAGCCGCTAACCGGCAACCGAAATGACAGCCCTAATATAAGATGCCATTTTCTATTAGGTACGTGTATATTTTATCGTCATCTTAATATTATCTGTTACCATTTGTCAACTTAATATTATGTGATGTCACTTCCTCTTAGGGGTATATTTTGTCACCCATGATTTGTGCTGTAACCATTTGTCAACTTAATATTATATGATGCCAAGTGTGTCCTTAAATTAGAGGTCCAAACATCCACAATATGACGATGGACTTTATCCTGGAAATTTCATCTGCCGATTCGTTCATAGCCAAATTTCACTTTCCAGACAATGGTAATTCCAATTTACTTGTGAGAAATTCAATATAGGTCTCACAAAAAAAGAAAAAAAAATCAATATAGGAAATTTCACGAGTAAAACATGTATGAATTTCAATATTTTTTTTACAAGGACGATATCAGTTTTTTTTAGTATTATGTGTCATTTAAGGGATCCAAATCTGGGACATCCTGGTTTTGAATCAATAATTGTATCACTAGACCAATCTCTTGTTTGCATAATTAGTGATATTTTTTATAATGCTGCCATATGTTTGTTCTTATTGTTAAGTGCTACTTAAAAGATTCGAACCTGAGATCTTAAAATTGAAACTAGTGGTAGTACCACCAGATCAAAACCGTTGTTCGATTCAACGGAAAAAAAACCTGTTGTTCGCAATAATTAATGATTTACTTGTACTTTAAGTATTTCTATATTTTTTGAACTATTGTTCTATAAATTCATTTAATGACCATTAGATGAATGATTTTATGCCTAAAAGTAATTGGGTTAGTTAACATTTTATGTTATGTTATCATATTAGACAAATAACGATATATAAAAATACAGGTTTGGTTTTTAAAGTCTATTTTTATAACGGGTGGCATGATATGCATCAATTGTAAAACATACAAGTAAAATAGTTATAATTCTAAGGCAAGTCTTTATATTAAATAAATACCGAAGGTGAAACTCTTAAATTTAATCACTAAAACATATTTTTAGGTCAAATTACATAATATACACTCAATTTCACTGAAATGCGCTTTAACATACCGTTTGGTATAAATGAATTCTATAAGTTTTGAGGAATTCATTTTAAAATGAAACATTTTTGTGTTTGGTATTTAAAAGAATTCATTTTCAATTCTAAATTTTGAATTCCATGGAATTGGAACTAGTTTTAGAAATTCCGAGGAATTGAGATAGAATTTCCAAATGAATTCCACAAGTATTTACTAATTATAATAGAATGATATAATTTTCCTCTTTTATTAACTAAATTACTTATACATATGATATACCAAACACAGGAATTCATTTGACAATGAATTCTGCACGGCAATTCATTTTATTTCTAAGGATTTGAATATGACACACCAAACACAAGATTTCATTTGACAATAAATTTTACACGGTAATTCATTTTACAATGAAATAAATTCTCGATTCATTTGATACTAAACGTTCTCAAAATGAAACATTTAAAATACTTTCGCATAAACAAGGCAATAATTATATATTGGTATATAATTGTTTTCAGAGCAAGTCTTTGATTAAAAAAGACCACAAACAAAATGCACAATAAACAACTAGATATTGGCCCGGCCTGTTGGCCGGAGACATCGATGGTGGTTATTGAATAAAGTTGTATATGCTTTCTTGTAATTGGTTTATTTATGTTGAGCATACAATATGTCGTTATATCAATTTGTAGTAGGAATAGTAATGGGCAGGTTCGGGGCGAGTATCTCGATGCCCATACATGCCCCATGGCAGGTCGGGTCCATGCCGAGTAATTTATTACGGGGCGCGGGTCGTGGCAGGTCGACCCAATGGGTATGTAATTTATGTCAAAAACATTAGAAATATTAGTTATTCTCATTAAAAGACCAAGAAAGAAACCATAATATGATAAAATCTAGTTAAATTATTGAAGAAATTGAGGTTTTCAATTAATTACAACTTTATTATAGCTAAAATATAATGTAATAAGAGGAGAATCCTAAGTAATTTGACTAAGATTATATGTAATTTAGGAAAGAACGGGTCGAGAATGGGGCGGGTCAGGGCAGGTCGGGTCGATGAGAGATACCCATGCCCGCCTCGCCCCAAAAACAAGCCACACAGGTCGGGTAAATCGGGTCAGGTCGAAATTGTCATCCCTAATTTGTAGTAGTTATTGTCACTGTATTAGAAATTTTGACAAAGCTGATCATTTAGTGACATAAAAGCCTCACTTCTCGTCGGATTAATTAGCTAGTGACCGACGCATTTGATTGTTTCATCTAAAGTTTATTGTGTTGTATTCTTTTGATAGGTAACCACAATAAAAAAATTACTTGTAGTTAGCCGAATTATTTAGGCAAGTACTCAAACTATTCTTATGTCGATTAACTCTTACGTCGATTTTAAAAGGTTTGACTATATTTTGAAAAAACAACACTAAAAGGTTTGGTTATTAAATTCTTTGTAAAAAAAAAAATTACTAACAAAGTATAACTTAAATTAAAGTCAATGAAAAAAACATGAGAGTTGCTTTTCAATGATACATATACAATCAATTTTCACCATAAAAAATGTTATCGTCAGAAGCCTGGACTTAAGATCTCTAAGTGCGCTAATGCCTTAAAACAATTCGTCTTTTTTTTTTATCAGTTTAAAAACAATTTGTCTTTGATGTCTATTAAATTGGGGGGGGGGGGGTACTTGGTCAATTCCTTAAGCTGTAAGCTCACGAAATCAATCTGTCTACAGTTACACTCACCTTGATGATATTAAAGTTCAAACAATTGAAACTAAAAACAAAATATTACCAAGATGTTATGATTCGATGATAGTAAAAATCACAATGACAAAAAGGACATATGTTTTCAATGATGCACCAAGAGAAAAGCTTAATAGGAGAGAACAAAATTGTCACAATCCTAAAGGGCCTAAATTATCAGGCTAATCCTCGAATTGTGGACCATGGTCAATCTTCTCATAAACTATGGTTATCAATTTTGCCGTCTCAAAGTTCCCCATGGTCGATTTTGAAAGAAAAAGTCTTCCAATATGATCAGTCATTCTCTTGAGAAGATTTATCATTCATAGAAAGATAAAGAGAAATAGAGAATTGAAAATGGCAGAGTCCTTCTCTAAACTCCACCGATAAGGCCATGGAAGAATCAAAATTGTCATTCCCAAATCCTAGACCTATGAACCTCACTAATCCTTAACTCTGAATTATGCTATCATTAGCTTCTGAAACTGAAAAGAAAAGGCATATCATCAAGCACCCATGTCCAAGGCTGGAAGTTTGGTACCGGTATTTGGGATATACCGAATTTGTCTATATTTAGTATTATCGAATACACGTATTATTTTGTGGGATTGGGATTGAATTTCAATTGTTATTCGGTATTAGGGATTATGGGATTGTGATCGGTATATACCGAAATACCGATCAATACCGAAATATAAGCTAATGCATATTTTATCCTCTCAACTAAACTCTCTCATTCACTATTACGCGACCATCAACCACCGAAAGTATCATTTAATTATACATAGATCATTACATTCACACTATTATTAGTCGTCTCTCAACCTCAAATTCGTCAAATTAAAGATTACCAATTACAATAACTTGAGATGTTAGCTCTAGGCAACTCAAGACTATTTGCTTAGTCTCTTCGGCCTAAATTAAACAATAAAATCAAATTTATATATTTAATTATTAATTGCAAAGATAATTAATTATGTATTCGATAATACCGATTGGGATACCGAAATTATTTAGGGATTGGGATTGGAATACCGAAATTATTTAGGAATTGAGATTGGGATTGATTTTAGGGTGTAATTCGGTATTCGGGATTTTTGTATTTGGTATTGGGATACCGATACCGTACCGATTTCCACCCTATCCATGTCCCAAATGGGAAGAGTAAAAACTCATGACCTTAGATGATAACAAAATAGTTTTAAACATGTGATTTCCTGTTCTTAATGTTAAAGTTTTGGAAAATAAATGTATGAGCTACACTACTGTGATCCGTATGCTGGAGGATTGGGGCTTTCTTTGTAGCTCTATATATGACATACCTTCCATCAATCTATCGCTTTGTAGTTGGGGCTGGGGCGCAACAGTTCATGAGTCTGATATATGATCTGGCATAACTTCAATCCATCACAACACCGTAGCAGGATAAGGTACACATTCAAGTTGCAAGGTTCTGGCTGATTTGACTCAAAACTCCACGTAAAGGAATCCCGATGCACCGTTAGAATCCAACCCAGAGTATTTTATGAGGAAAGGTAGTAGGGCACAACAACATAAAATCAAAATAAAAATGATGCATCACCCTAAACAAAGAAATTGAACTACTAAACAAAATGTAAGTGTCACCACATCTGAAAATCTGTACTGATAAAAACAAAAAGCAAAGCAGGCTTTAACTAATGGAAAAGTGAAAGTAAACAGAGATATGAAAAAGAAAGAGAAAATTCATCAAAATAAAACACAACAAATTTGGAATATGAAATCAAATAAATTGGAAATATTGTTTCTAGCTATCTATACAGTCATATTCTCATCAGACCCCTCAAAGTAAATGAGTTGAGGGTGGGCTATTTAAGATGGAAACACAGGGTTTAATATTATGGTTGTGCACAACTCGGACGGTACGGAATGAGAGAAGTTGGGTGAGCTAGGAAGGTTGGGTAGATTCAGATGATGAGGCGAAGAATAATTGAGAAGCTCCAACTGAAGATTGAGGTTAAAACCTGCGGTAATAATTTTGCTTTCGGTGTTTAGGGATTCATCGAGAGAAGAGGAAAGCAGGTGGGGAGGAAAGGAAGAAAAAGAAACTATAGTAGTCCAGATGCGTATAAGTCAAACCGCACTGTGGAATTTAATTTTGGCAATTCCCTTCAATGCCCTTCCGGGAAACACTCCCAGGGCTGCAATTTTGAAATGGAGAGTTTCAGATGCTTTAAAACGTATTATATATTCTATAGATTCATAACTTGATTAATGTAACTGAACAATCCTCCAATAATATATGGTAGAGTTTTGTGAACTTTTATCCATTTCAAATTTCCTGCAACGAGAGTGAAAGTAGGAAGGACATTTTTGTCTTTACAATTAAATATTTATCTCATATAAAAATATCAATATGAGGATTTGAACCCGGGTCTCTTAAAACAAAGACAACAATCACAACCAATTACACTAAACAAATTTGTTGTATCTTTTTTAGTACAAAGCATACACAAAGTTAGACTCTGAAAATTGGATGAATTTTCCATCATGATTACCAAGCCCACTAAGTCTACCGTATATATTTTTATGGTGCTTGATACTTCAGTTTTCATAGTAGCTAGAGTTTCATGTAATTTTCTCAATTTTAAATTTTTTGCTCTCGCCTTAATTTTTTTTGCTAAAGGTAGATGGGTAATTGGCTACCATAGAAGAAACTAATTATGTTACTACGTGTTGTATCATTGAAATTTTCAATTTAAATTTAAATTTAGTGCTTTTTTATCTTTGTTCTTATCTCTTTTAACTTCCTCCGAAATTCTCTCTATCGTGCAATAGTTTACGCCCCTTTCACTTTTCAATACAAGGCCGCCTTTGAAATAATATTTTGATTCTCTTGGCACTACGATTTTATTATTGGGGATTTAAACTAGGCAAGTAGAAGATTTCAACTCCGATATCAATCCATGACAAATAGAATGGAGTTCAATAAATGGAGTGGTAGAAAGAGGATTAGAGATTGAATTTTTTATTGAAACATATGTCTCTTGAGATAAAAATTTGGTTCTACAACAGAGAGTGGTGACTATTGGACCTTTAGGTTTATGGTTTTTGCAGATAGGTTGAATTTTTATTCAACCTACTGGAACTGATAGATACGGAGTGTCTAATTTTGTGCCTTTTACTTCGATCGAGTTTATTAGCATATTAGAGGTAACCCTAATTTTGTCGTTTGCTCTCAAGTTTTATTGGTCCCCTCTTAATTGAGTTGTTAGTATATAGTAGACTTGAATCAACAATTCTCCATTTCTTTTTGATTAGTGGCATATTGTTCCTAAGGAGAGCATTGAAATCTTTATGTAGGATTGTGAGGTTTAAAATTGTGTTTAAAACTATCTATGGCGTGTGGGAATTCCAATGAGCTTTTGTACTCTATCTTTCTTGACAATCAACTAACCAATAGCATTTTGATTGGGGCTTAATTATCATTATAAAAATGAGATCAATTATTTTTATATTTTATATTCTTATTTCTCCAAAAGTTCGACCTATATATTCTTTCTTTATATATCATCTAGATCGAATAATTGTCAATAAAATTAAACGGTTGATAGATTTAAATGTAACATAAAAATACAAATAATCAAATATGAACATTCCGGCCAACGGGCCGGGTTATAAGCTAGTAGTATAGAAAGACTATCTAGTAGCTGTGGGGTGGGTCGGTCATTATTATGTACTAGTCTTCTTGCCCGCGCTCCGCAGCGGGACTTATAGTTCTCATAGCTGATTTTGTAAAGGAGTATTGACTAAATTTCAATCCAGTCTAGCATAAAAGAAGTAGCTAACCTGAGGGCACATTTTTGGAGTAAAAGGATGGAAAGGTTGAGATCCTTTATTCAATTTTGTAATAAACTTTTAGAAAATTTTTATAGAAGTATCATAAGTCTTAACGATGTTCTAGCAAGATAATCAGAAAAGTAGTAAACCATTGGCAAAAAGTTGTCTTACATGCCACACCATAGACGTGTAATTACAAAGAGTTTACTGAACTCTTTACATAACAAACAACAAAGTCCATCAGCAGGTGCAGTATTCACCAAAACCATTCATTTACAGGCCACATGCCATGGAGACCATGCTAACAAATGACATATAATTAATAGAGCACATAGCAAACATGAAACCATTTTCCAATCATCTAGACAAAGGTTCAGTTCAAAAGACACTCTTGACAATGAAATGGCAAAGGTTCTTCATATTAACCATAGAGGAAAACATCTTCATATCCAAATCATCAATGAAGGAAATTCATACCCTGCAAATAACAAAAAGAAACATGATGAGCATGAATAATCAAAGAGCACAAATAACTGTAGGAAATTATAAGTTGCAAGGTAATTAAGACTCTCCAACAACAATTTGATAAAGTCTTAAACATCCAATTGTTCGTTCCAACCGGCCATCCCATTGACGGAACAGCTTCAGGAATAAAGTTTGAACTGGGAATCAGGAAAGGAACTGTATCGATAGAAGCAGAAGAATAAAATTTTCTTCATCGACCTAAAAGGTATTAAACAAAATCCCAATGCTTCACACTCATGATGCTGCAAGGTTGTCAAAAACCATAAGAAAAGGTAGTTCAAAAGTAGGAGAAAGAGAGGACACCAAAGATAGCAATCAATATATAAGACAACCATAACTCAGTAGATGCAGAGGAACTCCTCCATGATCCGAGTATCAAGATTCAAGATACATAAAAAGGGAATTGTATGATTTCAAGGGTCAACCATCATGGTTCTGAAAGTAGACTTGTCGGGTAGAAATTACAGGAAAAGCAGCCAAACCAATAGCTGCAGAATTTTCCATACTATCAGTACTGGAGACCACAAAGGGCACATGGATTTAAACATAGGCATTGGTAATGATTAAACCAACAAAGACAACAGAACATCAACTAAAGCTATTTTACCTAAGTGAAATTGATCTCGCACTGTTGATACCTCTGTTAAATGAGTAAAGCGAAAGGTCAACAATACCTATTTAGAGAAGCTGCAGGAAGAACACTCTGAAATAGGAATCAGAACAACTACCAAAGCGAGATAAAGTAGTAATGAATAAGCTAAATGACAAATCATGTAGCATCAAAAGAGTAAGTGAAGAAGCGACGTATCAAATAGTCAGACTCACACCGTCCTTTCCAAAACACAGAATCTCCAGAAGCATCAAACAAAAGGCATGTATTAGAAAAGAGGAAGCTAGTTTAGACAATAGGAGTAGAGAGAGGGGGAAAAGATTGACAGAACCATCAAAGATAGAATAACCTTCGTCTATGTCTCTGGTTTCCGTCTCTATCGAAGACGACTCCAAGAAAATGATCATGGGCATCCTTAATCAGTTCGGGGTATATGCAAGCAGAAGGGGATAGAGAATAAAATCACAACCCACAAAGAGTAGAGAAACAAAAGAACAAATATTGGATGCTCACATGAACCCCCACATATGGGTGAGAATAGGTGGAAAAGAGAAATAGCCGGCGGAATTCCAAACCGCACAACTCTAGGATTTCCCCGCCTCTCCCTACCTGATTCTCTTGGCCACCATCATCGTTGATGTTCCAACTGCAACTTAAGCCTACAAAAATGGCAGAACGACAAAGCTGGTGATCAGGGGAAGCAATCGAGTTAAATATTACGTAAAACATTTTACATTTATACACCCAGGCATTTCACCTTCTCTGCACAGATACGGTTAGTCCTTGAACCCAGTTCAGATACGTAGCTTTATATCGTCTTCTTCGCCTCGACGGTCTTCCACGGTTGAGGATGAATCCTAGGGCAAAGAGGATGAGTGTAGAATGTGAAATCTCCAAGCTGGTGTCTGCAATCCCTGAAGACAAACGGGCAATTTGCCCGAGCGAGCATCTTTGGGAGAAGGGGAGAAAGACGAAGAGAGAGAGAGACAGGGAACAATGTTGGGGTGAAGAGAAATAGAAGAGTAGATGTATAGAAGAAAAGAGCCACGAAAACAGAGAGATATGGGATTGTGAGCTGGGTGTCAGGGAAAACTTGGGAGTAGGAGATAGTTGCTCTGTCTTCCCTGATAAGCCTTGACACACACAACAGAGTTTGCTTTTTCCTGCCCTGAGCTCCAAGAACCGATGCGGCAACGTGGCCTTGCTTACAACCAAGGAAGTTGCAGAGTGCAGACTCACCTTAGCTTCCCTCTCTCCAATGTGGCCTCACTGCTTGTCCACTTCAATGCGTCAACTCTAGCCCCCTCCAATCAACGGTCATCTCAAGCAAAAAGTAAAACCCAAAATAGTAGTCACTACCTCTCTTGTCCTAGAACTCAAAGGGGCAAATAGTTGCCATGTGATCAACTCGAGTGAGGGGGAAAGAGAGGATCCAAGTGACTAAACTGTCGCAACAAAGACAAACCGTGGTAAAAACGCAACTGAACCAAGCAAATCCCATCAGGACTCAACCAGTGACCACCCTGCACCCGCGCACATTGGAGCTCCATCCGAGTTGAAACAGTGACATTGAGTCACGATGTTTTAAGGGAAAGTAGTCTTGGTGCACAGGAAATGGCTATGCTAGAGGTTTTCTTTTTTCAATTAATCCATCGACTGATTCCTTCTAACAAACCAAAAGTACATGATGACAATTGACAAGCATTGACCTTATAAATTAAGTTATATGTGCTTTCTTATAATAACTGCTCTGACGATTTGATTATTCTTGAAAATATTTTACCTTTTTTTACCGTAATATGAGGAGTAACAACACACATAAATTTGCAAAAAAATGGTTTACCATTTACTTGTACTTTAAAAACGGCTGGAAATTTTGCATGTATCTTAGAAAAGAGTTCCTTTTCAGTTTCTCTTTATTGTTTATAATTTTTGGTAGAATTAGTCTCTAGCAATGAAGCTAATTACTTTCAGACCAACCATTCAATTATTCCTTTGCGCGATCAGCTATAACAATAGAGGATTCGACTAACGACTGTTAGTGTGTGCACCAAACTATCATTAATTAGCGTGGTAGGAAGTTCTAATCTCAATGATCAGTACTAGAATTAGAAGGCTAATTATTTGTCCCACATCTTTTCAGTTCACGACAAAAAGGGAAGACGAACGAGAAAAAACAACGAAGCATAATAGAGAAAAAAGTTGATGAAAAAAAACAGGCCATGCACCAAGAGCCTAGCATCGCAGCATCATCTACTCTCGATACGTAAAAGCCAGCCTCCATTCACTATCCACACAAGCCAGGAAGAAGCTTCTATCCGCATAAAAATCACGACCCCTAGGGTAACACAATCTCGTATTGCATGTATAGCCGACGTCGGCACAACTCGAAAGACTGCCGTCGTAAAAAGCCAGCATCGTCGTGCCTCCTTCCGGGTGAGACGTCTTCATAAACCACCAGTTGTCGACGTCGAACTGGCCGCCGTTACCAACCAAAAACTTAACGCTAGGTGGAAGCGGCCAATGGTCGGTCGACACCTCATCCAAAACACCGATGTATAGCCGAGGGAACGCCGAAAACGCCGTCGTGTGTGGAGCGTAGCGGTGGCAGCCATGTACGATGTTCATTTCGCTGTATCTTTCAAACTTCTCTCGCGGCACCCGTTTTCTGAGCCTGCCGTAGCCGGTAGCAACGTATCTTACAGAAACTAGATTTGTCCATGAGTTGTTACTGTACAGCTCTAGCTTACCCAACAGTTGGTCCCTTTGGTTTCCTAGTTCTTGCAATTTGGCATCCTTCTCCTTTATGAGTTGTTGTAGTGCTTCCTTATCCTTTTTGTTCTCCTCTTCTAGGTTATGATCTCCTTCTTCTTCCTCAGCATCCTTCTTCGATCTTCGTAGATCCTCCAACTCTCGTCTCAGCTTCAGTAACTCCTCGTCCTTCTCTTTGGCCTGCTTCTTCAAATCGTCTGCTTCCCTCCTCAACATCTTCATTTCCTGCTCCTTTCCCGGTTGGTGATCAATCGTTTCCTCCTCGTCTTTCTTCTGATCTAGCTTTGATGTTTCTTCATCCTTCTCTCTCTCCAGTCTTTCCACTTCATCATGCATCTCCCGCCTCAGTTTTCGTATTTCCTCGTCCTTCTCCTTCCTCAGATTCCGCAACTCCTCGCCCTTTTCCTTCTTCACCTTCCGTAGCTCGGCATCTCTCTTGTCAATGGCCACTTCCATCTCTTGCTGGACCTTCTGTAGCTCTTCTTCATGGTCATCCCTTAGTTTTTGTATCTCGTCTTCCATTTCCGTGGTCACCTTCTTCAGCTCCTCCTTCTTCTCGTTCAACGTCCTTCTCAACTCCTCGTACTTCTCCTTACTCACCACGCCCACCGTCGGCGACTTTGTTATTTTCTTATGCTTAGGCACGCTGTACTTCAACTCCAAGCGCTGACACGTGCCGATCTTCGCCGAGTAAACACCGTGATTGGACCAGTTGAAGAGATCGTTCAATCGGAGATAGTGAATCCCGAACTCTTTATGCTCGCGGAGCTCAGTCACGTCTTGGAAGCAACACCCTCCAGGGCTCACCATCAAACCCAATCGGGTGAGGTGTTGGGCTAGCTTGGTTAGGGCTTGCCGTCCCTCGATCTTTCCATGGCCATCGAAAAACAACAGCCCGTCGTAGTACCGCTCTTCTGCCAAGTGATCATCAACGTCTCTATCATCATCGTCGCTATCAACCGTGATATTGCCAACTTCTCTCCAGTGAGCATTTCGTATAAGAGAAGGGTGAATAGAAGGATCGCTCAACTCACAAACTCTAAGGGTGGTTTTGTCCGAAGAGGTAACAAAGTGCTTGTCTGATTTGAAATCAAAGAGAACCATGGTTGCTGATGTTTTTCTTCTCTAGGTGATGGGAGATTAATTAGGGTTGGAATGTTTGCTAGCTAGCAGGAATAGATGGGATGAGGTTGTATGTCAAATTTTGTGGATGCCATATATACATACTAATGCCTATCAATGTGACAATCTCCCACCAACCGCTTAACTTAAATAAAATAATTAGACTACATAAATCAGTTTCCTGGCAAACAAGAGTAAGTTTCCCGGCAATGAAAATTTCATTTGCCAAGTGCTAGCCAAGTTTGACTTATCAGACAAGGAAAATTTCCGAGAAATTAAAGTTCTTGGTTCATTGGCTTAATTGTCACTAATAAATTATTTGTCTTAATACTTCAAATACGCAATAAATAATTAAATATCATCAGTACCGGCCAAGTGTCTAACGGTTAAATATTTCCGGGGAAACAGTCAAACAGCCATTATTTTATTTTAGGTGGACTAACCTAAATTATTCGGATTAACACCCTGAAGAAGAAACCGCTTAATCAGTCGGGCTTTGAAGGATAGCCCACTAAACTCCCATTGATTAGATAGGAAGAGCTGCCCGGCCCGGCCCGGCCCAGCTATCTTTGCAGAAGGGGCAGTCCGCAGCAAAATTCTTTGCGGACCAAGGAAAACAACGGACGCTGGCAGAAGAATACAGTTCGTCTCTCCCTTAAACCTTCCCCTCGCTCATAGCTTGAAAGCCCCGGCGGCTTCGTCTCTCCCGTCAGCGCCTGAACTTCATCTTCTTCACCTATTCCAACCAGTTCAGGTACGTAACTTCACTCTTCTGGTTCGCCCGAAAGCATCGTCTAGACGAGAAACTCGTCTTGCTTTTTTTTTTTTTTTTTAACATGATTAGCTGATGAGGCAATGAGCTGTTCTTCGGCTCTCGTAGCACCTGTTGCTGCTCCCTTTCAATGGCGTACGATCTGAGTGAAACTTGCTTCTCCGAGCACGACTCGGATTCCGAATTTTGTGTTTTAAGTCAGAAAGGGTGAGCTTTGTGGACTTGTTTAACGTGGGGGGATTTTTCCTGGCTAGGTTTTTGGAGAACAGGAAGGATGTTGGACATTAATCTGTTTAGGGAAGATAAGGGAAACAATCCGGAAATCATCCGGGAATCGCAGCGCCGCCGATTTGCCAGTGTTGAGATTGTTGATGAGATTATTGAGCTCGACAAGAAATGGAGACAATGTATGTAAATTAAGACGTCCCCTTCCTTTCAGCCCTTTCTGGCGTCTTTTCGAATCTGGCCCTGCTGTTACTACTGTGAATGTCTCACACTGGTTCCGGGCCTCTGTTTTTTCAGGTCAATTCCAGCTCGATAATATGAGAAAAGACTTCAATAAAATGAACAAGCAAGTTTACCAGCATAAGAAGGTGAGGACTGGGTTTGCCCTCTTCCTTTTTTTTTTTTTTGGTCTTCGTATGGGCGTTTATGTTTATTGGTTTCTCAAAATCAATTGGCTGCTGATTTGATTGAAAAATCAGGACAATCTAGATATAACTGAACTTATGAAGAGCATCGAGGAGCACAAGCAACAAATGGCAGTAAAGGAAGATGAGGTGCTGGCTGATAAGAAGGCATTGTATGTGAAGCTCGAAACTGTTGGGAACCTTATCCATGATTCCGTCCCTATCAGCAAGGATGAGGTGAGCAGTACTTTGGTGCTGAACACAATGGCATCGTTTTAGTTTATGTAATGTTGCCCATGAGCTCTTCTAACATTGGGTTTTTTCCCTTCCACTTCTGGGTTTTGCAGGCAAATAATGCTGTGATTAGGGTTTGGGGGGAGAAGCGCACAGAGCAAAAGTTGAAAAATCATGTTGACCTCGTTGAACTTCTTGGGATCGCTGACACAAAGAAAGGTGCTTTGATATGATGGTGTTTTAATTAGTTTGTTTTCTAATTTTCTATGCCTCCAAGTCTCATTGATTATTCTTGTTCTCGATTGTTAAATATTGTCATTCCATTTTCCGCTCATTGAATTTCGGTCATCCTTTAGTATGTATTCCTTTCTTGGTTTCATAGCCGTCTTAGTTTGTACCTTCCATCCTGAATTAAGGTGGTCAATGTGATGTTATACATGCGCTCATTTCTATTTTCTAGAATCAGCCCTTGAACATTTTATCGAAGTTCAGGTTGCTTTGGCCTTCTGGATCATGTTTGCTTGTTAGTTGTTAGTCATGTTTTTTTTTTAATGAACAGGAGCCAACATAGCTGGAGGTCGGGGCTTCTACCTAAAAGGTGATGGTGTTCGTCTAAATCAGGCACTGATTAACTATGGTTTAGATTTCTTGGATAAGAGAGGGTACACAGCATTGCAGACTCCATTTTTCATGAGAAAGGAAGTCATGGCCAAGTGCGCTCAGTTGGCCCAGTTTGATGAAGAGCTATACAAGGTAACATTCCGAAATGTCGTGATATATTTAACGTCCGAAGGGCGTATAAATGTGCACATGTTATGTGAGCATATGCATGTTCCTTTGTGCTGAACGATGTACTTCATGTTGAATAGGTGACTGGAGAGGGTGATGATAAGTATTTAATTGCTACGGCTGAACAACCATTATGTGCATATCACATAGATGATTGGATTCAGCCCACTGATCTACCAATCAGGTACAATTGCAAAGTACACTAGTACTTTATGGAAGAAGTCCCAGAATGAAATTTGTTCTCACTAGTTTAATGTGCTTTTCCAGATATGCTGGATACTCATCATGTTTCCGGAAAGAAGCCGGATCGCATGGGCGAGATACTTTAGGAATTTTCAGAGTTCATCAGTTTGAGAAAGTGGAGCAGTTCTGTGTTACTAGCCCGAATGGCACCGACTCATGGGACATGCATGAGGAAATGATCAAGAATTCCGAGGACTTCTACAAATCGGTAATCTCTTTCTTTTCACAAATGTGCATAGTCCTATCATATATTGTGTATTGCCTTTTGCACATTCAGAAACTAATGTTGATAGCTACGTTCCTTTTTTTCTTACAGCTGAACTTACCGTATCAAGTAATTGCAATAGTTTCTGGCGCCTTGAATGATGCTGCTGCAAAGAAGTACGATCTCGAAGCATGGTTTCCTGCTTCAAAAACATACAGGGAGTTGGTGTCGTGTTCGAATTGTACTGATTACCAATCAAGGAGATTGGAAATCCGATACGGGCAGAAAAAGGTCTGCGCCAACCTCTTTGTCTACCTCCATCATGGGTTGTGATTTAGCAATAGTTGATCGGGTATGAAGTACTTACCGAGTATATGATAATGCCGCAGGGAAATGAGGCAGCGAAGCAATATGTTCACCTGTTGAACTCGACCCTGACGGCTACCGAGAGGACACTATGCTGCATCCTGGAAAATTACCAGAAGGAAGACGGGGTTGAGGTCCCAGAAGTTCTGAGACCTTACCTGGGCGGAAAGTCATTCATTCCTTTCCAAACCAAGGGGAAGAAACCCACCAAGTAGAGACTTACATTGCCACTTTGATTGAATTGCTTGCTAAGAAACCCCTCTTAATCTATTTTGATGTCAAATCTTTTTTGGGATTTATCACCTTAATTTGATGCATTCGACTAGCGCATGGAGCTGTTTCTATTGCCCGCTTATTTTGAATACAATTCAACTAGTGCTTGAACTGTCTTCTTCCTATTGGTGGATCATGTGCATTGTGCAAGGCTATTGAAATCTGACCTTTTAGTTTTGCCTGGAATACATATCTAGGGGTGTCAGTTCGAGTCGGGTTTGGTTACCTGAACCGAACCCCGAAAAACTCGAAACCGAAAACCACTAAAACCGAACCTGAACCAGAGAAGGACTTGCGAGTTTCGATTACCCGAAACCCGAAAATTCTTTATCGGGTTCGGTTAAAGCAAAACCGAAACCCGAAAACCCGAACGCCTAAGAATACGAGTTGAGTTCTATTCGTTGGAGGTTTTTAGCCGGAACCCAAAAAACCGATAAGCAAAACCGAACCCAAAATCGAAAAACCCGAAACTCGAAACGAACACGAACCCGAAAAACAACAAATGTATATAATCGGGTCGGTTTCGGATAAACCCAAAAAACCCAACCCGAATGGACACCCCCTATACATATCTCCGCGCGGAGCTGTTGTCTCGCCCACTTGTTTAAGCTATGCCGGCCATTAGGCTATCCACAACCCGAGCCAAACACCAACAAGCCGCATTAGCCGAAAATTTTATTCATCAATTTACGAAAATTTTATTTTTTATGTTGAAATTTGTTCATGGAATATAATTTTTGGTTTAAATGAATTTTGGTTAGCAGAAAAAACACCAAAACATATATTTTGTCATTGACTCATTGGTTGTACGTAGGAGATTGAGAGGTCTTAGAGAGCTTTAGAGCCAAAATCTCCACAAGAAACGAGTCATCAATCCCATCACAGAGGAATGTCATCGCACTAACAATCGTACTTGCATTATCCCGCACAACCCAACCGCCAACACCATACGATCCTCCATCGAGTAGCACGGATTTGGATATAGTCCACCAATTACTATTTGGAGTATGGTTATTCATCTCTCATCCACCGGCTCATAAAAATGCTCCAGTAGAGTAGAGCAAGCAGCAGCAGCCAGCAGGTTGGGAAAGGACAAAACTCGAGCAAAGGGGGACACATCCACGAGAACACGACATTCAGTAACTGCCTTTAAACCAAGCGTTGTAACTTGTTTACTTGCATCCACAAACCAAGCTGCATGATTCGTTTTCAAGGGGCGTACCTCCAAATAAAGCCCACTTTATTTGGGAATAGGCAAAAGGCATCAAAAGAAATTAATTAGCCGTCAAAATAGTAAATCGAGAGTTCCACAACAACTCGTCAAAATTATTCCACCTCCTGTCTCTTCCCTTGTTGGCAGGAGATCTCTTGTGCAAGTCAAGTTAAATTAGGAAAGCACTGCATGCTTCCCTTCTCTCCCTATAAATCAACACCCTCTGCACCTTCATTGCTCATCCCACAAACCCAGCAACCTCTGTAATTTCTTTACTCTACTTCCAAGTATCAGAAAATGGGTCTCAAACGACAGTCATGTCTCCTGGCTATACTCGCCGTCGTAGTGCATATGGCCGGAGGAGCTGCCGTGGAAGCTGTGGAGTTGCCCATTGCGTACTCAGTTTCCAACAATGCCCTCAACACGAAAGGAGGCATCGACTTCCAGAACCAGATCGGCGAGTGGTACGCGAAACGAACCATGTCCAAAGCCACCGTTTTCTCGTGGCGAGCATTCAACCAGCTGTCTTACCCAGGCAGCAAGAAGATCGTGCCCTCGATCTGGCTCGTGGTGGAGTCAATGAGCGAAGACTACAACGGGTACGCAGCCTACATTAACGGCTCGATCGTACACATCAACGCTAACTACTTGGGCCAATACAACGGCGACCTCAAGAGGGAATTCACAGGTAGATATTCTTTTATACTTACTCCGAAACAGAATGTCGTTAAGAACTAGTTGGTCTCAATCAGGAGGGACGGACTCAAGCGATGACGATGATTAAGTGTATCGCGTTCGACGCCTGTACACTTCCGCTTACATTTTTTTTTATGAGATATACAGGTTTCATAGGTACAAAAATTTTAAAAATTCGGATCCTCTCCGAAAATTATAACCTGGCGGCACACCTTTATTATGATACAATAAAATTATCGTATAAAGTTATAACTAAGTACTAATGGACCGATGCACCTGTTCAAAGATCACGAGTTCGCTATTGATGTCAATAACACCGATTGTTGCGAGAGATTCAATTACGGATTACGCTTGGTATATATATCACTTGCAGGTTTGGTGTACAACCAAGTGGCGAGCATCTTGCAGTGGACGGGGAACGGGGAGGCGCCGGCGTGGCTGACGACGGGAATGGCGGACTACGTGAGGATGAAGGCCGGTTACGAGGCCGTCGGTTGGGTGGGCGCCGGAGAAGGCGAGAGCTTGGGCCGTGGGTTCGACGTTGCGGCCCATTTCCTTGGGTACTGCAACAAGCTGAAGAGAGGTTTCGTCGGAGAGTTGAATTACAAGATGAGGAATGGTTATACGGTCGGCTACTTTGTGGATCTGCTGGGGAAAAATGTTGATCAACTTTGGTCGGAGTACAAAGCCACGTACGCCAAGAGGGCTTAATTACTCAGCTAAAAACACTATTAGTCAATGGGGGGAAAATGTTCCTTTCGTTATGGAAAACGACTTGTTTTTGTTAAGGGGATCTATTTTTGGGTTATTCTAATCCGATCCAACAATTAGAATACTAGCATTGAGCCCGGCCGTTGGCCGGATTGATATTAAAGGAATTGGTGTATTGTCACTTTGTTCGTGTAGTACTGAAATTCCTCTTATTTTACTTTTTTTTAGTAAGATTCAACTTCAACTCCTCAACTAATGTTCTAATATATACCATTTCTGATTGATGATTTGGATATAGAAAGTGTTTTTACTCATTTAGACCACCTAAACATAAGACAAAGCAAATTATGCATTTTTTGGAATACATAAGCATTATAAACTCCCCAAACTAAGGCATCTTTTGTAACCTTCGATTCTAAACGTTGTATTCTGACTTCCGAGTATACATGTATTTCATAGAATACAACATTCTTTACTTGTTTTAATCATAGAATCCATGTATAGAGAATTAATGCATGATGTATTCATAATACATACAAAATTATGTATACTTAATCTCATCTTTTTTTTAGATTTATTATCCATAGTTCATTCCATGCATAATCTATGCATTATTCTATTTTTTACAAACAAATTATTCTTAAGATCCACACATTCTTAATGTACACATAATCTTAATACACGTATTCTAGTAATACACTATTTCCGAAATCAAAGGTTCCAAACGACCTCTTAAGTGAATCAGACACTTTAATAAATATAGTATGATTTTCTTCTAAATGTAAATACCATCAACAACTTTCCTTTCTTGACCATCTCAGATTAATACAATAAATTATGCCTATAGCCTCAATAAATAAATAAAAAATAGTCCCCTCGACCTAAACCTACAAAAAATCTCCTAACAATTAGTTTTGATATCTATGATATGAAGATTTGCTTACAATAAAGGTAAAGCCATTTTATTATAGATGACCAGTGTAGACGAAACAATAAACCTTCTATGGGTGGCGAAGGAAGAGCAAGATTCATCATTGAAGCCAAATACAATTTAGCACAGGCAAACAACTTAATGACCAGAAAACCAATACAGTTTGGGTAATCATTCATGATTTTTACCTGAATTTGGTAGAGGAAGGGATCATGGACATTGAGAAATCATTGATAAAAGGCTGACCTGATGATAATATTGTCCATTTTGCTGTTACTGAACTCTTCTAGATTTTGCAGAGGGTGAACTTTGAATAAAATATTGCCCATCCCTGCGTAAGAAATGAAGAAAGAATACCAGTAAAAAATAAAAAGATATTTAAAAAGAATGCAAAGATCAATTGAAGAAATGAATAATAGGACATTGAAGGGAACGCGTTACAGTATACAAACTAACAAAAGTATCCAGCATCGACGGAATTGAAAGTATACACGACGCTCGGAGTGAAGAAGTTTCCCAATGGCTCTCCGCTGGTGCATGATGGCGTGTTGGCGCGTGAAAGTTCAAAACCACGATCTTACTTATGGTAAAATCAAGACGTATTAAATGATAACTGGTGTGTTTGTGGGAAAGCAGCAATTGCAGCGGCGGAGTTTAAGCCTACAATGACTGATGAACGCTAAATTGACATCGACTATATGGAAATCGATGACCGTAAACAGTGTGTGGTGCAAGGAAAGGAATCGTCAGAGTTCTTTTTTTTTTTCAGAGTTGTTGGTGAAGGCAGGGGAAAATCGATGGTGGGAAGTTGCGGGAAGAGAAAACCTAGCCGTCATAGAGAAGTCGAATGAATGAGGCGAATGGTAATCGAAAGGGTCCAAAGGGTCTAACATGAAACTAAAACAGCCCAATCGGGGTAGGAGGAATGGTTCCAGAGTGAGAGTCAGACAGTTAGAGTAATAGGCGGCTGGAAAGGAGACAACTTGAGGAGTCTTTTTTTTTTTCCAGGGAGAACATCGCATTGGAGGAAGATGAAAGACGAAAGTTGCAGCATACGATTCGCAAGAAATATAAAAAAACTAAAACAAAACGCAGGATTCCGAAACTCACGGGGAAGGCTTGGAGGCTGACGTGGATGGGGTGTATTTCTAAAACCTCTTTAATATATTTTAAGATATGTTCACGCAAATGAGAAGACTAAGATGAATCTATCTTCTATTTACAAGTATTAAGTATACATCGCCAACACTTTATAACTTATAGTGGAGATTCTAAGTAATTGTTTTCCTGCATTTCAAAAATATTACAAGGGGAGTGATTATTTGAGGAGGGTTAGATCAGATTTGTCATGTAGAGAGTGGTGGTCAGTGGTCACAATCTGTCCATTGATCATAGTTAGTTGCTAATTGGGGACAGGGAAACAACCTTTTTTTAAGAGAAGGTCACCTAGTTATCTGCTAACTAAGCTCAAAATCTTAACTTTCACAACTACCAACATGAAGACAAGTGAATTATCATTAAAGGCTCTCTCCTCCTTAACGAGTAGAGTGACTTCAGCTTCAATGCCATGAAAGCATGAACCTAAACTTGTTAACATTTTACACTCCGACCAAATCAAGGATTAGGGATGTTTCTAAAAAAAATAATAATAAAGGATTAGGGATGACAACAAAATCCGAACCCACGGGTACCCACCCGACCCAACTCGGTCAATGTGGGTAAAATCCGTGTTGACGGATTTTGTGCCGGGTTTGGGTTTAAACTCGTTCACTATTCACCGCGTTAGGTTGATTTTGGGTTTAGGTAAACCCGGCCCATGGGTACCCGCCCACACCCATATAATTAATTTTCTCGATATATTTAATATTCTAAACAACTAACCTTATTTATGTTTGTGGAGACATGTCTAATTTTTTCTTTCTAATTGTGTAGAATGAAGTTGATGTTATCGAGTGAAGAGTGAAGAAACTAATTAATTGAAAGGAAGAAGCTTTCAGTTAATCATGTTATTTATGGATAATTTGTGTTTTGCTTCAATTTTCTTGAGTTTTCTAGGTTGGTGTTGAACAATTTGTATAGTTAATTTGTGATTTGTTTGAATTTTCTAGAATGGTGTTTTATATATGGATAATTTGTATTGATAGATTGATATTTTACTTTAATTTTGATAGGAATTTGTTATTGTAAATTTTTTACGACAAAAACCCGTGGGTACCCAAGAACCCGCGGATACCCAGCGGGTTGGGTTTGAGTTTTTCAAACCTATTGAATTTTATCCCGAGTTTTTTTCACCGATAAACCCATGAGTTTGGGTTTGGCAAAATCCGACCCAACCCGACCCATTGCCATCTATCAACGACCTAGTTAAATTCTTATAACAATTAAATACGATTACTATTCTTGGAAAAACCAACTAAATTCAATAACAAATTCAACCCCTATCAACTAAATCCTAAATATTAAACTAAAATTTAAATATTAAACTAAATTCTAAATATATAATCATGGTGTGGGGTGGAGATGGTGCAGAATTGAAAGAGAATAAGGGAATATATATTGTTTGGTTTAAGCCTTTAGCTAGAAATGAGCACTTTTTTTAATTTACGTATCAAGTTTATGACAACCTTAAATAATTTTGGAACGATATTTATTTAGCAAACTAGAAAATCAAGGGGAAAAGTAAAACAAAAATAAATGAAAAAAGAGGAGAAAAATGAAGAAACAGGCGAGGCGAGGGGGTTGGGTGAAGGTGAAGGCTCCTTCCGTCTCCGTCCGAGTGAGCATATCTGAGATAACGAAGCCGGCCGAGGCCCCGTCTCGCCATGGCCGACTCCGACGACAAGGTCAGTCCTTAATCAACCACCCCTTTCTTCTTCTTCTTCTTCCAATTTTCCTTTCGTCGCCGCTTCTTCTTATGTTTCTCTGCCTTGTGGAGAATTGATCATAGTTTCCCTCCGTTTTCAAATTTCTCGTCTCATGTAAACAACTTTCTGCCTTGACCTCGAATTCGTACCTAGTTTTGTCTGCGATGGCTTTGATAGGATTGATATATTATCCATCACTTCTGGCAATAATCGACTGGAGGAAAGCTGAAAGTTTATGGGTTTCCATCTTTTTAAATTCATGTTGTCATTCGAATCATTGTCTCACGATGTGATTCATATTGGCCAAAAGCTTTTAGGTAGATGGAATGAAAGAAGCTGAATTTTTCACAAGAGATGAAACTGGGTTTGGCTAACGCTGAGATTGAACTTCTGCCACTAATTGGCTGTTAGCTGCGGTTGCGTTGGATTGAAACTAACAAGTTCCATGTTTAAATCTTTAGAGGGTCTAGTATTTCGATGGATTGGTCATCAAAAGGAGAAACATTTATTACCTGCCGCAGTCTTGTGCTGAAACATAAAGGAATACCATTTTTTTCTCTCCCTCTTGGTAATGCAGGACCAATTTGTGGCGACTGTCTCGGAGGATCATGAGACGACTTGTTGGGGGTGTGGTTTGCGCCTAATTCTTCCATCCTATGCACCGGTTTTCAAGTGCGGGTGGTGCGGAGCAGTGACGAACCAGAACGATAAAAAGCGTGAGAACAAATGGTTCTGGTGGAAACGCTTGAGAGACCGATGCTTCGTATGTGTCCTTCTTGGCTTCATGCTCTTGGTAATAGGTATGGCACACCCGTGTTACCTTTAATGAGAAATCCTGTTTTTGAAACTGTTCCAGAGATACTGTGCTCATTTGGTTTTGTACTTCCCCAGTCCCTCCTAATTGCTTGTTGCTTAAGATGCTCTACTTTCATGTATATTTGATGTCCCTCTCTTGTTTGACTATGCAGGTGGTGGGTTGTGGGCTGTGCTCCCAATTCTTTTCGCCAACGGCCTATTTGCTGGTGTTCTTCACTCGTTTATAGCAGCTGTATTGTCTCTGAGCACTCTTTCAACATTCGTTCTTGCTTCCTTTGGGTGTGCTGGCACACCACCTATCATAGATTGGGGGAGCTATCCAGCTGTGGGGAAAGGTCACCTTGAGAACTACACCTTCTGTCATGATTGTTCAAAGCCCAAATCACCGAGGAGTCATCATTGTCGCTCTTGTGGAATATGTATCCTGGACATGGATCACCACTGCCCCTTTGTAAGTCTGTTTTTTGTGATTTAAAGATTAGTTGGAATCTTGCAGATAGGCTTCCTCTATAATCGTGCTTCTCAATGCTAAGACAGGCTTCCATTGCTTTTCTGTTTGGAACGTGCCACTAAAGTATGCTTTTGAAAACCGTTGCCCCCTGGATAGGAGAAGAGGATGATAACAGACTTGAATACACACGTTATTTCTATAGGGGTTTGGGACTTTGGGTGAGGTTTTATTTGTGTGGTGAAACATGAGTGCAAGTCTCGTGGATTTGGCGATACTTGGGTCTATACCATGTAGCTGCAAAATCCAACATACTTGGGTCTATACCTTTGCCCCCTGGAGTTCCGGCTGGGGTGATGTTTATTAACTCATAGCGCAGCTGAGCAGACACAGAAGCCATAGTACTTATGTACTCAACCCTTTACTAACAATTTTCACCTACAAGCCATCAATCAAGTCTTCTTCCTCAATCTATTCCAGCTTGATGCTTCCTCTTTCTCGTGCTTTCTGGTGCCTGACACTCAACAAAGCACATTCATATGTTGTTGTTTGTGCAGATAGGAAACTGCGTAGGTGCAGCAAACCACCGGCACTTCATCTTGTTCCTCATCTCAGCTGTGACCAGCATGTTATATGTTGCATTCATGTCAGCTTACGTGGGATCCCTGATATGGCCGCCATTAACTTACCAACAACCCCTAGGGTCATTGAGCGGGGTAAACAGCGATCTAGCTTGGAGAACACTGAGAGAGATTTTCCTAGCCCTGCTGAACTCAGCTTTGCTTCTGTCGTCAAGAGGGCTGGTGCTTATGTATCTCTTCTTTGCCAGCATATCAGTGCAGATAGGGCTAAGTGTGCTTCTCTGGCAGCAACTCTCTTACATATACGAAGGGAAGACTTATCTAAGCCATTTAAGGACTGCACCGGACGAGGTCGTGGAGAAAGACTGCAAGAACATTCTGCGGTTCTTCGGGTGCCCATATTCGGTGTCGAGATTCTTGCCCAGCGTGAGTGATTCTCAGAAGAGGCACAGGAAATGAATACTGATTGTGGTTTTTTTTACAATGAGTGATCAATCACCCAAGTAGAGATAAACCGTGACCATCATGACCACTGGCTTAACCATGACAGGAACAGATACTTCATTGTTTATTTTTTTCTTTTGGGAGAAGGATTGCTCATCCTTGTTATGTGTTTGTTTCACGTGACTCCTCGCAGTTGTATAATGTATGATAATACAGAAAATTGTTGAGAAAAAAGAGGAGGAAAAGAGAAGGATATACTCGCATTAAGGGCACTGAATTTTGTTTAAATATACAAGTGTCTTGGGCGACTAGTTCATGTTAAGATGATAGAAACCGAGGGTGAGAGGGGTGAGGGCGGGTCGGCCGGTAGAGTAGGAGTGACCATTTTGTTATTTTTCATTAAACTTATAAAAAGGGGTTCTGTACACTCATTTGGGAATTAAGCAAGAAATAACAGAAATCCCTATTCCTATCTTTCTCTGATTCTTCCCCAATTCTCTCAAATCCCTAATCTACTTCTTCTCTCAATCCCTAATTCCCTTTATGATCAACAAGCATCTATCATTTGGTATCAGAGCCCTCATGAGTTCTTCGAAACTCTCTGATCCAGCATGGGTTCGCACGAGGCAGCTGATCGAGTTCACGTTGTCTGAACTCAAACGGGAGGCTCAGGAACACGGCTGGACGACAGAGGCCGCGGAAGAGACAGCCGAGTCGTCCGAGGGGGTCGTCGGTGCGTCGGGCCCGCCGCGGCTTGCGTGCGTGACGGCGGCTGTGAGGCGGGCGGGCGCGGTCGAGGGCCGCGCGAAGGGGGAGGCAGGCGCGCAGCACGAGGCGGCCATGGAGGCGACAGGCGAGGCGCGCGCCGCGGCGCTGCCGGGCGGAGGCGAGGGGCTGGACGGCCGGGATGGCGGCGGCGGACAAGGGCAGGGGACCGGCGACGCGGTCTCTCTCTCTCTCCACTCCGCGACGGGTCTTCCTACGCCGGGTACGCTGCGGTTCCAGGTTCAAGTGGGGGGGGGGGGGGTCACCGCTCTGACGTTGGTGGATAGCGGGGCCTCGCTCAATTTTATCAGTGCAGAGCTTACCAAGGCTCTGTCCATGGCGCCGAGTACAGTGGAGAAGGTGGTGGTTCGAGTGGCGAGTGGGGCGCCTATGCCATGTACCACGGTTTATCGAGGGCTTACTCTGGATATCCAGGGTCTGCCGGTAACTGCTGATTTTTTTGTGCTGCCCATCAGGGGATTTGATATTATCCTGGGCATTCCTTGGCTGCAGAGTTTGGGACCGACTACCACCGATTGGAAGCGGTTGATCATGCGGTTTAAGTGGAGGGATAAGGAGCAGTGCTTGCAGGGGCTTACCACTACCATGGGGCCCATTTCCATCCATGATGGCGCCGAGATGGGGGAGGCGGACTTCGCCGTGCTTTGCTGGCCGGTGGAGACCGGAGAGGCGCCGGACGTGGCCCCCGACCTGCAGCGCGTCCTTGACCGTTTCGCCATGATCTTCCAGGCACCGACCACTCTTCCGCCTCATCGCCAGGTGGATCACGGTATTCAGTTGAAGGAGGGGGTGGAAGCTGTTAATGTTCGACCCTACAGGTACGGGCACTCGCAGAAGGAAGAGATTGAGCGCCAAGTCACTGAGATGCTGACCACTGGAGTGATTAGGCCTAGCACTAGTCCTTTTTCTTCGCCGGTACTTCTGGTCAAGAAAAAGGATGGGACCTGGCGGTTTTGCACTAACTACCGGGCTCTTAACGCCGCAACCGTGAAGGACCGTTTCCCGATTCCGACGGTGGACGACATGCTTGACGAGCTGCACGGGTCCTCTTATTTCACTAAGCTCGACTTGAGGGCCGGTTACCACCAGATCAGGATGCGGGGGGAGGATGCACACAAGACAGCCTTCCGGACCCACAACGGTCATTACGAGTACCTGGTAATGCCGTTCGGGTTGTGCAACGCTCCCTCGACCTTTCAGGCAGCTATGAACGACATCTTTCGGCCCCTGCTTCGTCGGTACGTCCTGGTTTTCTTTGATGACATTCTTATTTACAGCCCGACATGGGAGGCCCATCTGCAGCATTTGCAGGCTGTGTTTGAGATTTTGCAGCAGCACCAGTACTACCTCAAGGCCTCGAAATGTGCCTTTGGAGTCCAGAAGGTAGAATATTTGGGGCACATTGTCACACCACAGGGGGTACAGGTGGACCAGAAGAAGATACAAGCCATGGTGGAGTGGCCAACCCCGACCACTGTCAGTGAACTGCGAGGATTCCTGGGTTTGACAGGTTATTACAGGAAGTTTGTGCAGGGCTACAGCATGATTGCCAGGCCTTTGACTAATTTGCTGAAGAAAGGCGGGTTTGGGTGGAACGAGGAGGCCGAGGCGGCATTCTGTCAGCTGAAGCAGGCCATGACCACTACCCCGACTCTGGTTATGCCTGATTTCTCCCGGCCCTTTGTTATCGAGGCCGACGCTTCTGGCCGGGGCATTGGAGCGGTGTTATCACAGGATAGGCATCCGGTGGCCTTCATGAGTAAGACTCTGGCACCATCTAAGGAGGCCTGGTCCACCTACCAGAAGGAGATGCAGGCTATTATTACGGCAGTTCAGATGTGGCGACCGTACCTCCTGGGCAACAAGTTCCACATTTATACCGACCATCAGAGTTTGAGGAATTTGTTGGAGCAGCGAGTTTCCACCCCCGATCAGCACAAGTGGGTCTCCAAGCTCCTTGGTTATGATTATGAGATCCACTATCGGCCCGGGCCATCTAATGTCGTGGCAGGAGGGCTCTCGAGGCGTCCAGGGGGTGAGGTTTTGGCGGCAGTCACAGGACCAGCACCGCAGTTTTGGGACGCTCTGCGCGCTCTTACAGAGACAGATGATTATCTGCAGAGGTGCCGTGAGACAGCAGTTAGCACCGAACCCGGCCACTACTCTTGTCGGCAGGGCCTGGTGTTTTTCCGTGGGCGCGTGGTGCTTCCCCGAGGGTCGTCTTTGGTGACGACAGTGTTACAGGAATTCCATGACTCTCCGTTCGGGGGTCACTCGGGGGTAGAGCGGACACTGAGGAGGATCCGAGCACAGTTTTATTGGCCCCAGATGGGCCGGGATGTGAAGGACTACGTCGCATCTTGTGAAACATGCCAGAGAGTTAAAGCATCCCATTTGCGGCCAGCGGGTCTTCTGCAGCCATTACCGGTACCAGAGAGGGTATGGGAGGACATCAGTATGGATTTCATCGTCGGGTTGCCACCATCCGGAGGGAAGACGGTCCTGTTTGTCGTTGTCGATCGACTGACGAAGTATGCCCATTTCATGGCTCTGGCCCATCCGTATACTGCTCGATCTGTGGCCGAGCAGTTTGTCTTAGGGGTGGTCCGGCACCACGGATTCCCGCGGTCCATTGTCAGTGACCGGGACTCCGTTTTCTTGAGTCGCTTTTGGCAGGAGGTGTTTGCTTTGGCTCGGAGGACATTACGGATGAGCTCGGCCTATCACCCCCAGATGGATGGCCAGACCGAGGTGGTTAACCGATATTTGGAGCAGTATCTGCGTTGTTTCACCCATCAGCAGCCCCAACGGTGGCTAGCCTTATTGCCCTAGGCTGAGCTTTGGTATAACTCTACATACCATAGGGCGATCCAGATGACACCGTTCGAGGCTTTGTACGGGCGCCCACCACCTTCTCTGGTGCGCTATCAGGGGGGCGCTAGTCCAGTGGACGCCGTGGATTGATGGTTAGGAGCACGGGATGAGGCCCTGGATAAGCTCAAGGCTAATTTGGCGGCTGCCAATAATAAGATGAAGCAGTTGGCGGATGCAGGACGACGAGAAGAGGAGTTTGCGGTGGGTGATTGGGTTCTGCTTCGTCTGCACCCCTACAGGCAGGCTTCTGTATTCCGGCGGGCATATCAGAAGCTGGCGGCGCGGTATTTTGGGCCGTACGAGGTGTTGCAGAAGATTAATACAGTGGCCTATCGTCTGCAGCTTCCGGCAGATGCGCGCATTCATTCTACCTTTCATGTGTCCCTATTGAAGGGGTATCGCGGCGCGGCTGATCGCGTGGCGACAACTGCTCCGCCAGTATCGGCGGATGGGGACCTCGAGCTGGTTCCGTTGCAGGTGTTAGACACCAGGTGGGTCAAGAAGGGCGGATGAGTGATCGAGGAAAGCTTGGTCCTGTGGCAGCACATGGAGAGGGAGGACGCCACTTGGGAAGAGACGGCAAGCCTTCGGCAGCGGTTCCCGACATTTGACCTTGAGGACAAGGTCACTTCTGATGGGGAAGGGGATGATAGAAACCGAGGGTGAGAGGGGTGAGGGCGGGTCGGTCGGTCGGCCGGGTAGAGTAGGAGTGGCCATTTTGTTATTTTCCATTAAACTTATAAAAAGGGGTTCTGTACACTCATTTGGGAATTAAGCAAGAAATAACAGAAATCCCTATTCCTATCTTTCTCTGATTCTTCCCCAATTCTCTCAAATCCCTAATCTACTTCTTCTCTCAATCCCTAATTCCCTTTCTGATCAACAAGCATCTATCATAAGACGTCTTAACCCTAATGAATGCTATAATACTAACCGAATTGTATTTGGTCCCTGGGATTTTGATTGCTCGCATTTGGTTTGAGATTCGATTGATTTTGATGGGGAGTCGGTGGCTATATTAATATTCATACTTGTCTCGTGATAAACTGAGTTCGGATTACGAATTTTGTTTTGAGTGTGGATCGTGTAAGTCAATAGATATGAGTATATATTTTAAATGAAAAAGACTTGAAACATTGATGCTTCATTAAAAAGTCAATAAACAAACTATCACATCATAAATAGAATTAATTCGAGAAATTGAAGATCTCACAAATTTACAACTTAATTATCATTAATGTATTATATAATAAAATAAATATCTAAACAATTTGAGTAAAATTACAAACAATTTAGATAAAACAGGACAATAATTAGTATCAAGACGGATCTGATCGAAAAAAGTACTCATATCTATCCGGTCTAACTCTGCCTATCGGATTATACCTGACTCCTCCAAAACAAGTCAACCAGATCGAGTATTGCGAATTCTATTAATTAATAACTTCCTCCTCCCAATTCCCAAAGCTATTTCAACAAAATTGGCGATTTTTTCAAAAAAAAAAAAAACATAATTAGTGATTAATGGGTTTTCAATAATTATTCTCAATTCTTTCCACTAGAAATAGAAAGAATTTAGTCAGCTTTTCTTAACTAATATAAGTATTTTTAAGTTAATTAAATTCTCCTCTAAACTCTCAATCGAGCAACCATTGGCCTTTGCATTTGTGGGAGTGAGTCTCTCTCTCCCTTTCTCTTTCTCTCTAATCAACACAGGTCCGGCAAACATGGGTGTCGACGAAGGAAGAGAGAACCACCGTCCGGCGTCGGTGGCGACGCATATCTTCACGTACGGCACCCTGAAGACGGGATTCTCCAATCACGGCTTGATTCAAGATCTGATGCGCTCAGGGGACGTTGCCTTCCGATGCAATTGCCGCACCGTCGAACCCCATCCTCTCGTCTGCGGGCCCTACCGCGTCCCATTCCTCCTCAACCTCCCCGGCGCCGCGGGCGCCGACCGAGTCTCCGGCGAGCTGTACGCCGTCTCCGCCCGAGGACTCGCCCGCCTGGACGAGCTCGAGGGCACGGAGCGCGGCCACTACGAGCGGCTGCCGATCAAGGTGGAGCCCACGGCGGAGGACGGAGGAGGAGAGGAAATAATCGCCTGCGGCGGCGGCGTGGAGGCGTATTTCGCGGAGAAAAGCTACGCGATAGAGATGTGGGAGAGGTGCGGGAAGAGAGGGTATTGGGTGTACGGCGAGAAAGAGGCGAGAGGTTATGTGAAGAGGAAAGATCGGCCTCAGGATCTGAGCTTTCTGGAGCAGATTGAACAGTTCGTGTCTTCTTCCAGCTCTTCCGATGACGACGAATTCTGACCGGCGGGATGTCTTGTACATAGCTTGTGGTTTACCTGTAAGAATCGTTGAAAATTGGTTTCGCGATTCCCACTCCGCCATCGTCGTTGATTTGCTTGGCGTGAATTTGTATTTTTGACTTGTTTGGTTGAGATCTCCGATTGGCTGCCGAGCTTGTCCGGCGGCCACTTTTTTATATATATTTCTTTTGGATTTTTGACGGAGTCGGAAGCTTGATGTTTCATTGCTTTGTGTGAAATTGCGATATGATCGAGATTTTCGCCATGTTTGAGATGCGCTTTTCTTTGATTTCACCGAGACCTAATTTCCCTCCGGTTCCCAATATTACCCAATCTGTTTTCTAATTTGAGGCTCCGCGGCGGCGGAAGCGGGCCTAGTGGAAGTGGTTACCGGAGCGGGGAGGATGGCAACTTGGCAAGTAGGAATGGACGAATGGTAACGGGTTGGGTCAGGCGGTTATAGACTCATACCCGATATGTCGGGTTCAGATTAGATAATTTATTATTGAGTGCATATTATAAGACAGAGCTATCTAAATTGGTATGTAATTTAAAAAGAAAATACTAGAATATTAATTTTTTCATAAAAGAAAATCAAGAAACAAATTGTAAAATGATAAATATAGTTAAATTATTTAAGAAAGTAAAATTCTCACAACTTTATTGTAGCTAAATTATGATGTAATAAAAGTAAAATCCTAAACAACCCGAGTACAATTAAATGAAATTTAGGCAAAATGCATAAAAAATGGGGCGGGTCAGATTGAGAAGATTACACATACCCGTTCTGTCCCGCTTATGAGGTGGACATTACTCGAAAACGGGTCAGGTCGAAATTGACATCCCTAACAATAAGGAGAAGGATGGTGAACTTTGTACACATTTATTTCACATTTCTCGTATGAGCATAAGAAAAGTTAAGTAAGAAAATAACCAAAACAATAAGGTTTTTTTTATGGTTAATAAAAAATTGTATTGAATGCCAGAGAGTTGCAACTCGCAAACCTCCCTCTCAAAGTGTCAACTTACATCTTACAACCATAAAAAAAAACTTGTGATTAGACTAAAATCAACTATAACTAAGATAATGCCCCTAATACTTTTTGTACTCTCAACTAGAAGGGTATATAGCTTTGTGTAAACACTTCAAGCTCCTTCAAAAGTTTATGGGAAACTTGAGATGGGGAGAGAGTTGCTGAGTTACCATACAACCTGGCACACGTTTCTCTCCATATGAAGCTGACTCCAATGACCTATAAAAGTCTTCCAACAACAGCTTTGTCCATTGATTGCCCCACTTTTCCTCTGCCCAAGCCAACTGCGCACTCCAGTCTCCAAAATCAGGCCACCTAAAAAGGATCTCGATGCTGCACGCTCCTGATCACTTGTTTAGGAAGGGGACAACAAGTGTGAGATTGGAGGGAAGGGAGGTAGTTGGTGATGTCGTGAAAATGAAGTTAGTACCATACAAGAGAGATGGGTAGGTGTTTAGGAAAATAAAAGGAATTAAATTTTATTTTTTAATAGTTGTGAATGAGGCGGAAAATTTAAAAGATTCAATTTTATTTATTTTTATTTTTTAATTGCAAAGTAAATTATTTAAGTGCCAACTATGAGAGTTGATTTCGGAAAAAATCCCAAAGTACACTAGTTTTTAAAAAAAATTCCCAAAATACATTAGTTATAAAAAAATTTCCAAAACTACACATGTTTGAGCATCACCATTTTTGTCTAAAACGGTGAAGGTCATCACCGCGTTTGACAAACACGGTGAGTACTTCACCGTTTTAAACTAAAACGGTGAAGGCTTCATCGCTTTTGTCAAAAACGGTGAAGTACTCACCGTTTTAATTTAAAACGGTGAAGTACTCACCGTTTTTGACTAAAACGGTGAAGCCTTCACCGTTTTTCTAGGACGCGGTGAAGTAGCTGACGTGGCAGACACGGGGTATTCACCGCGTTAGACAAACACGGTGAATAACCCGTGTCTGCCACGTCAGCGATCCGCCTCAGTGTGTTTTCACCGTGGCCGTTAGATGCGGTGAGGCGCGGATCGTGGTTTTCTTCCCGCGATCCGACGCCTCACAGCAAGCCACGTGGACGGGGAGCCGGATTTGGGGAAGGACAGTCCTTCACCGCGTTCATCAAACGCGGTGAGTCCTTCACCGCGTTCATCAAAAGCGGTGAATGCTCCCCCACATTTACTGCGCAGCAGCTCCTCCCCCCCTTCCCCCAACTATAAATACCCCCTTCCCCTTTCACTTTCAACTCACCCCACAAACATTTCACTTCTTTCTCCCTCAATTTATCCGCTCTAGTCTCGTTCTAAGTATGCTATGTGGTTGCGGCTAAGTCCGATCTTCCACATCAGAAAGAATTACTAGAGTTTGACCCTAAAGCCCCTGTCCCGCTAAGTTCCCGTCCCTTACAAAGCTAAACCCGTCGAACCTCTGTCCGGCTTCCGCCAATAATGGACGAAGAGGCTCTTCGTGTAGGTTTTTTGGTTTGTGATTTTTTTTAATCGAAACAATTTGATTTATTTTTTATCAAAACAATCTCTGATTATATTACTTTTTTATAGATGGGTGCCGAGATATACGATCCTCGATTGTATATCCATTATGGCCCAAGGGATGCGAGTCTATTAACCGATCAGCAAATGCATCGCTCCCGTGCCATTTGGGATAACAATCCGGTAATTTGATGAACTGACTTGCTTTATTTTATTATTTTCTAATGTTTTATTTTGCTTTATTTAATCTAATTAATTGATGTTTTTCCTATTTTTTTTAGGAATCTCTTGTTCCCGTGGTTCATAAAGGGACCAATAACTTGCCCGCTTGGCATCCAAGGTTGGAGCCCTATATAGCGAGGACCGGTTTGGGAATGTTGCGCCATTTCTTGCGGATCGAGATCGACAACGAGCTGCTTACGGCAATGGCGGAACGATGGCGTCCCGAAACCCATACATTCCACCTTGCGGAGGGGGAAATGACGATCACCCTCAAAGACGTGGCGATCCTCACCGGGCTTCCTATATCTGGAGATGCCATCATTGGGAACACGACCAAACCCGAAGGAGGTTGGGGGCCGCTCATCCGTGATCGTTTGGGCTTCGACATGCCGACCACCACACCAAATCAAGGACGGGGGCATCCACCGTTGAATGCGGGGCAAGTGTCGGTCCCGTGGCTGGTATCTCACATCCAGCAAGAGGTGGAAATCAATGACGAGACACCGGAAGAACAAGTCGAGCGCTACGCCCGCATCTACCTCATCGGTTTGGTGGGTGGATTTTTGTTCCCCGACAAGTCCAACCGGTGGATTCAAGGCATATGGTTGCCATTGCTCACCGGTGACTGGGATGCAATTGGAGAGAAGAGTTGGGGATCGGCCGTGCTAGCGGGCGTATACCGGGAGCTGTGTACTTGCTCGAGGGTTGGGGCAAAGCAAGCTGGTGCTGCGATGTTCATCGTTCAACTGTGGGTATGGGAGCATCTTCCAATGTTCGCACCTCTCGACCCACGTCCATACCGGAGAAACGATGATGAGCTCAACCTTCTGCAAAATCTCCCCTACGGTGTCAAGTAAGTTTATTCCGTACTTAGCCCAATTTAAATTTTATTACATGCTTGAGCTAGATTTAAATTGAATTTATTCCGTACTTAGCCCAATTTAACTTTTTATTACATGCTTGAGCTAGATTTAAATGAATTTATTCCGTACTTAGCCCAATTTAACTTTTTATTACATGCTTGAGCTAGATTTAAATTGAATTTATTCCGTACTTAGCCCAATTTAACTTTTTATTACATGCTTGAGCTAGATTTAAATTGAATTTATTCCGTACTTAGCCCAATTTAACTTTTGATTACATGCTTCAGCTAGATTTAAATTGAATTTAAATTGATTCCGTACTTTTACTTACAAGGTGGATAGGAGCAAATACGAATGACCATCAGCCTGAGCATTCGTTACTGTTTTATCGTTCTGAGTTAGATAAACCATGGTGGAATCAGGTAATCATGTTTTGTCCATATTTGAACAAGATCAATTTTATCAAAGTAAATGGTCGTTAATTCCGAATTTTTGTGATTTTAGGTTATATGGGATCCATATCCACGTGAAGTGGTTGAGCTGCATCATCTTAGGCACCCTCTGGATCACGAGACGTGGTTGTGCAAGGTGCCATTGATCTGTTGGCACATTGTGGAATGGCACCTACCCGATCGATCCCTGAGGCAGTATCGAATGGAGCAACCAATTCCACAAGACCCGCCAGCAGGTTTCAAGGAGCTACATGCTATGGACCTCCGAAACAATGCAAACTGGACGCTAAAGCATGGATTCTACATCAACATCTGGGAGAATCGATCCCAATGGGTGGTGCAAGGGATGCCGGAGACGAGACCGATGGGCTACCACGATGGGTACATGCAGTGGTATCGGAAGTTCACCTTGAGATGGGTGTCAAAGCAAGGTGCTGTGATGGGTTCGGTGGTAAGTCATCCTAATCTCCCTCATTCTTAAATATATTTATTTTAATGTTTAGTTAATTTGATATATTTTGTGCTTTCCTTAGGTTGATGGTTTGGAACACGCGAAGTACACTCTCGAAAGTGCTCCAACCATGGATGAGCGGAAGACTACTTGGTTGACCCGACTTATGAATAACCTCCTGAGTTGCACCAGAGAGCAAAGGAGGGATGTCGTGGCCTATCCTCCCGTTCCTGCCCCGGCACGACCCTCATTCCGTGATGATGCAGCCATTGTGCCCCCGGTTGAGCCTCCACGAAGGAGCAAACGCAGGCCTTTGCCTACGTTCGAAGAGGTGCGTACCACTCAAGAAACCGAGCTCCCCGAACCGTTCGAGTACCAGTGGGCACCTACAGCGGATGCCGGTGGAGGCTCATCGAGTCGTGGGGGATCTCAGGAATGGGACACTTTCTCTCATGGGTTCTCTCAATTCCAACATCAGCAACAAAGTTCGATGTTTCAGACCCCGCAACAACAAACTCCGATCATTCGTCAAGCTACCGCTCCAACTCAGCCACCACCACCACCATATGTAACCCCAGTTGGGGCTCGGGTCAAGAGAAATCCGCGACCAGCCGTTGAGCGAGCCCGCCAAGAAGCAGCGGCGGAGGGGGGAAGAAGGGGTCGAGGACGTCGTGGAGGACGAGGAGGAAGAGGTGGCGATGGGGGCCAAAACGAAGCAAATTAGTGAATTTATCGTTTTATCATTGTAGTGAACTATCAATGTTGTTTTTGTGATTTTTAGGTGTTGTTATTTGAGTTTGCATTGTCTAAAAACTATCCTACGCACTTAAGTTGTCGAATGAATTTTCTGGATCATTTTATCAAGAATCAGTATCTTTCCTCAACACAAAAAAGTTGGGCAAATCAACCACTATCGCATAGAATTTTACAGATCCCAACTCCGAGTCCAAACGAGTGAGATAAGTGACGTCAAAGCGTGATCGTATCGTTAAAGTAACTTTTGCGTACTATAAACTAAAACGCCCGTATCTTATTCGTTTGAGGTCGAAATAACGAGCCGTTTGCGGCCGCGCGATCGTATCGACAAGGAAAACATTTTTGATTTAACAAAATACTTGGACTTCAAATGCAAACGTTAATTAAAAATTAAACAAGCGATCAATTTAGTAGCAGAATACAAGTAAATGCAAATTAAGTTGATGGTTGTCCTGGGCAACGCCTCTTGTCGTGACCAGGTTGTCTGCACTTAGAGCATCGCTTCGGTCCCCTTCTCGTCCGTTCAACTTGATCCATCTCATTGTGTATCCTTTCAACTCTAGGACGGCCTTTGGTGCGTTTTAGGTGCAACGGTGGGATAATCAACTTTCCAGCGTATATAGGCCAATACGCTTCATCTGGCATGGGGCTCAAAGCTGCATGATATGAGTTCCGTATCGCTTGTTCAGTGTAGTAAGGACTCACCAGGCTGTTTCTGTTCATGGTTATTGACTTAGCAACCGCCATTGCATGTGAACAGGGTATCCTTTCGTTCTGATACTTTTGACAAGAACACTCCCCTAATTCGTAGTGCAATTTGACCGTTTGACGATTGTGACCACGTCTCCCTCCACCCCATATACCTGTTTCGACAGCGAATATTCCTTCACTGCGGTTAAAAAGAACAACCTTATGCTTACTTGATTTTTCATCGTTCTTCTGCATTTGAGCAAATACGTCATGTGCTATTGAATGACCTTGCAACTCCCTCCCTATAGCTAGCTGTAGCCGAGCAACTCGCCACTCGTTGACCTTCCAATAAGACATTTCCACGATGACAGAAATAGGCATCGCTCGAAGACCCTTGTAAACATTATTTATACTTTCTCCATGGTTGGTAGTTGCAATGCCCCATCTAGCCCCGTTGTCCATATGGAACGTCCACATGGGCAACTCTTGACCTTCAGCCCATACTGCTCCAGCTCGGTGGGTCTGACGGATCGTTTTCATGATCTGCTCGTACTTTTTTGGTTGATGTGCAACCGCTAAAAGGTGAACAAAAGACTAACTGGTCAATACATGATGAATAACATCAGCTTATCAGCTTAATAAACACAAACTTAAATCGCATAAGAAAAACATGAGTACCTGCATTCCAAAGTAGATTTTTGATGTCTTTCTTCTTCCCAAATTTGTGTTGGAAATTGGCGAGCCAGTGCCGAATACACCATCTCCATCTCCACCCCCACTCGTCGGGAAAACCACCAACAGCATTCCTTATCCCCGCATGTCGATCGGATATAATCGTAATATCTTCCCGCTGTGTCACGTGTTCGTGCAGTTGGTCAAAGAACCAAGCCCAACTTAAACTGTTCTCCCCTTCCACTAATGCAAATGCAAGCGGGAAAATTCGCCTGTTTCCATCAACGCCAGTGGCAATTAGAAGACATCCTCTGTACTTCCCAGTAAGGAAAGTTCCGTCAACCTGAATAAAAATTTAGGATATAATTAGTATGAAATATACTTAACAGCAAATAATACAACATTTAAAACCGGAACTAGTTGGTAAAATACCTGAATAACCGGTATGCAGAACCCAAAACCGTCAATGCATGGTTTAAAAGCCCAAAAAAGACGATGGAACATCAGCTTATCCTGTACTCGAACTTGATCCTCAGTGTATACATTGTTGTATACTGGGACGAAAACAGTCCCAGGATTGGACTCCTCCATTGCTCCCATAAGTCTAGGGAGTAAAGCATACGAATCCTCCCAATCACCATACACCTCAGCCATGGCTTTCTGCTTACCATGCCATGCTTTTTTGTACCTTATCGTGTAAGAATGTCGATCCTTCACCTCTGCCATGATAGCTTTCACCTTGATATCTGGTTGTGCTTCTATAAGGTGCTTAATAGTTCTCCCAACCTTCTTTGCTTTTAGTTGCCTGTGATCTTGGGAAAGTATAGAAGAGGAGCATGTGTGGATCGTCTCAGCTTTGAGAATCACCCAAGCACCCTTTCTCTTCATATTTGCAGCCCGCAGTTGCCACGTACAACCCTCTGCATCATGCTTGCATATGACATGTAATTGTTTACTGTCAGAATATTTTACCTTCCACTCGAAATTGCGCCTCAACGCCTCTTCTGTAAATGCATCCTGCACAGCGTCTTTCGATGTGAACGCCATACCCACCTCCAGATTGGCCGTTGGATTGTACACTGGCATAGGGACAAAGTCGGGGGGATCATTCTGACTATGTAAAAATTGAGTTGGAACCTGTGTGTAATATGGCGTGGGTGCCTCACGAAATGCCGCCTCATCCTCGTTATCATCAGTATCTTCCTCCTCCTCGCTCACTGATATCAAATCTTCCTCAGTATCCTCGTCGCTTGACTCGAATGGATAGCTCGAGCTAGAAGGATCAACATGACCACGATCACCAACATCGTCCTCTCGCTCATGTGAAGTACGCCCTGATCGAATGGTATTCTCGATTCCATACCACTCTGGCCCCCAAGCAGGCCATTGAACACCATCGGCCTCAACAAATGGGGCTGGTTTAGGAGGTTGCGAGTATTGGTCCCATCCTGCACTACTCGATCCACCGTAGTTGATTGAACCACCACCCTCCCCGTAACCTCCTGTATAACCACCGCCTTGGTAGTTGCTCGAACTACCACCCCATTCGTACCCTCCTGCAAAACCATCATCATAAGAATACTGGTGAGAATGAGATTCACCGAGCGCCTCGGTCTCAACATACACCTCTGCAAGCCGGACTTGGTTATCGCTTAGGAACTGTAACATCATCATAACCGCGTCATCATCGTTTATGACAACTTCTTGGAACACGACCCCGCCAGCACTCATGTCTGGATACCGGTAAGTAATTTTGCCAAGTCTCGTCTGTCCGCTCGTACAAACCCTTTCTGCACAAAGATCATAGAGTTCTTGAAAATTGAATCGGGATTCAATTTTCAGCATAATGGATTCGCCGTCCTCATAATCAATGCCTATGTCAGAGTTTGTCACCCTTCCATTCCACCGAATAGTAAGATGAAACTTCTTGAATTTACCCATATCTACAATTTACAATAAGTATCTATTAGCTTAAAGACAGTAAAATTAACCAAAATCATATTGTACAACTAATATTAAATCATACCATAAGTAACAAAAATAAATTCAACTAACTAACAACAACATAATACGAAAATTAAATCATACTATAACTAACGAACATAAGTTCAACTAACTAACAACAACATAATACGAAAATTAAATCATACCATAACTAACGAAAATAAATTCAACTAACAAACAACAACATAATACGAAAATTAAATCATACTATAACTAACGAATATAAGTTCAACTAACTAACAACAACATAATACGAAAATTAAATCATAATACGAAAATTAAATCATACTATAACTACTAAAAACATAATTAGACCATAATACGAAAAGTCTCAACATACCGAAAAATTTCTGTTCTGTGTATTATGCTCGATTTTGGCTGCTGAAATTTGAAGAAAGGGGAGTGGTTATGTTTTTACAACTGCTGGTGGTGTGGTATTTATAGGAAAATCTGCCTACTATTCACCGTTTTTGTCAAAAACGGTGAACACTATCACCGCGTTTGTCTCAAACGGTGAATAGGTGGTAGCTGCGACCTAATTTTGACCTACCAGGGGTGGGAAACGTGGGAAATGATCACCGCGTTAGTTAACAACGGTGAAGGCTTCACCGTTTTGGTCAAAAACGGTGAAGCTTTCACCGTTGTTAATTAACGCGGTGAAAGCTTCACCGTTTTGGTGTGAAACGGTGAATACTTCACCGTTTTTGTTTAAAACGATGAAGTATTCACCGTGTTTGTCAAACGCGGTGATGATCTTCACCGTGTTTGTCAAACGCGGTGATGCTCAAACATGTGTACTTTGGGAATTTTTTTTATAACTCATGTATTTTGAGAATTTTTTTTAAGAACGTGTGTACTTTGGGATTTTTTCCAGTTGATTTCCATATATGACAAAGTTGATGAGTTGAATAATCAGTGACCAGTTGTGAAATTAAAACGTAAAAAATTACATTAAGAAATCCATAATCCGGTATAAAAACTCTCAAATTGTCCTTAGGACGATATTGATTCGAATATGGAGATGCAAAGGTGACTGAATAGTTTTCGGTTTGGATTATGGCCTTACCCATTTAGTGTTTCCTTGAAGGAAAATTAGCATAAGGTTGGTGCTGATACTCCGTGGATCTTCCCCAAATTCATGCTTGCTCTTGCATTGTTGGTGTCACCGACTCAAGAAGCGGCAGATGCACTCATGTGGGTCCATTGAGTCTGCAGATTTGGGGCATTCCATTCAAGTGCTTCACCAAGAAACTTGCCCTAAGGTTGGGCGCGACATTGTGCTAGACTTTCACTCCTACCTTGCACCCATTAGTGGTTATAGGGGCTTCTATGCCGGAATGTGCAAATTTACTGCTTGTCTCTGAGGAGTATGAGCGACTGAGTGGCCAAAAGGTGAATCTACATAAATCTTCAATTTATATAAATACTAATGTAAGTGAGCAGGAGCGTGCAACATCGAGATCCTTTTTAGGGATAGCTGAGAGTAGGCTCCAAGATAAATATCTTGGGCTGTATGTTCGGATTCAAAGATCCAAGTTGCAATCGCTTCATTTTGTTGAGGAAGGATTGAACATCCGTTAAGGCCACCACCGATTCCTCTATATTCTATTTCTCTCCTCATCTACCTCCCACTGTTTGTCGAGCTTCACTTGTTAATGAAGACGAATTTTGTTTGAGTTGGGAAGTTGGTTAACAAATAACAATGAGAGAGATGGGGGTGGGGGAATCAACGATTTGTTATGAGCTTCAATCATAGATCTATGATAAGTTATGGGAATCTCCCGGTGCCGAAATATGATTCCAGGCGACACAAAGAAGTTGACGTCAACAAGTTATTTTTATTATTCGCGCTATTATTCGCCACCTCCACTATGTCGTCGTCAAAAAGATCTTCTAGTGGGGTTTCCTGGATTTAAGGTATATTCATATGATTCTTCTAATTTAGGATTTTAATGTTTACAGACCGCTTGGTACCAAATGAATAGAGAATTCATTTAATTGTAAAATGAATTACCATGTAGAATTCTTTTTTGACAACATGTGGCATCTTTATTCCAATTCGAACAAGGGGAAACATAGTTTGTTACAGAAGTGGAGAAACAAGATCAGCAATTACAACCCAATCTCTCGGAAGAAGGTCAAGTCTAGCATTATGTGCAACCCAATCGGCAAGTGAGTTGAGACGTCGAGGAACAAACTCCACCCTCACCCAGGGAGCCGAAAGGAGGATGGGGAGGATAAAAGCTAAGATAGCCCGACATTGCCACGACCACAAGTCAGGATTCTGCCTCAACGCATTTACCAGAACCTGACAATCAGATTTGATAGATATAGGGCAAGGATCCTGAGCCGCCAGAATCACTACTGTATCGGATTGGAACAAAGAAATCTCTCAACCTTGTCGTCATACACCTAACCATGAGAATTAGCAATAGTAATCCCATAAGCCGCCACCTGTGAATCAGAAACAAAAGAGTCGTCACAGTGCACAAACTTCAAAATTGTGCCAGGCGGTGGTGAGGGGTGTGAACGGGATCCCCTAGGTTGAGGAGGCTCCAACGCTGACCGGTAAGAAGATGAAGCGCGGGAGAAACTTCTGGCTTCGACCAAGCTTAAGAAATCACGATCAGCCAAGGTAGCCGTAGTGGGCGGGGAAATAGCCCTCTGCTCAAAGATAAGACTATTCCGAGCAATCCAGATATTTCAAAGGCAACAAACGATCCTTTTAATAATCTCCTCCGAGCAACTCTCTTTCAGGTTAAAAAAACCACTCTGCGAATAGCATGTTTGCAGTAGGAGGGCACGAAAGTCCTCCAAAGGATTCCCATGTGCTCACCGCATGATGGCAGTGGAAGAAAACATGCATGATTGTCTCATTCGACTCCTCACAAATGGGGCAAGCAGAATCAAGAGCACACATGTGAGAGAAAAGTCGAGCCCGGGTCGCAATGGCGCTTTTGGCACACTTCCAAATGAAGAATCTAAGCTTTGGAGGAAGACCAATAAACCAGAGCCATTTCCAATCTCGATTGTTCGGGCGAGTATCTCCATTTCCTGCAAAAAAAAAAGGAACATTGTCACGAGCTTCACGTAAAGATCGATAGGCTGATCTTACACTGTATGCTCCTGTGGTAGTGAATTTCTAAAACCACTTGTCTTGAGCTGTGGATGGACTGATTAGCACTCTCTTAATTGCAATAACAGTCTCCTTCAGAACAACGGCTCAGAGTGCATCCTCATTCCAGGTGCGATCAGTAGGAGAGATCCAATCACAAACACGCGATGGTTCCAGATTGAGGCTAGTGAGGGTGAAAGGTGGGGAAGAAGGTAGCCAAGGGTCACAATGGAAACTCGTCCCTTCTCCTGACATAATTCCCTTAACTAGTCCAATCTTCAAGGCATTCTTAGCATAAAAAAAACATTCCAAATCCACGACCCTCTCCTTCCCTTAACAGCTGAGTACAAGTCTCCATCAACAAAGTAAAGACCCTTAAGCAGTCGAACCCAAAGAGCATTAGGATTCTCCAACATTCGCCATACTTGTTTCCCGATAAGCGCCAAATTGAAAAGATGAAAATTCTTGAAGCCCAACACTCCGTCTTCTTTTGTTTCTCTAACACACGAGCATCACGCCAGTGAATAGATTTCTTCTTCATAGATCCCGACCAAAAGAACCGTTTAAGAATAGAGTCCATCTTATTAGCAAGGGATAACGAGAGAAGGAATACGCTCATAATATAGGATGTGATAGCTTGGATAACAACTTTTAAGAGGACTTCTTTACCACCAGGAGACAATAGTAAGCTTTTCCAAGATTCTCCTTTCTTCTCGATCCTTTCAAGTAAGAACATAAACGTCTCTTTCTTAGATCTTCCCCTCTCAGATGGGACTCCGAGGTACTTGTCATGACAGACCGAAGGGGGAAACCCAAACTTATTTGTTACCAACATCTTAATGGCTTCAGGGGTATTCTTGCTGAAGAAAATAGAAGACTTGTTGGCATTAATTTCCTGACCAGTAGCTTCACTATACCGACGCAGAATGCTTTGGATGTGATATGCCTCACGCACACTCGCTTTGCCAAAGATCACCGTGTCATCCGCAAATAAGCAGTGGGAGATTCTAGGGCAATTTCGATTAAGCTTAATTCCATGAATGTCAACTTTTGCCACTGCTTCATCAATCAAGATAGACATTAGGATAAACAAGAAGGGTGAAATAGGGTCACCTTGTCTAATGCCTCTGGAAGGAAAGAAAGGTTCCGTTGGGCTTCCATTTAGGAGGATAGAAAATTTCACAGTTCTTATGCACGCATTGATCCATCCTCTCCACTTCTCCGAGAAGCCATAAGCTTTTAGAATCGAATCAAGGCAATCCCAGTCAACTAAGCCATATGCCTTCCGCATATCCAACTTCATCATCGTGTCCCATCACCATGTCGATGATTCTTAAAATGATGTAGGATCTCATGGACAATAATAATGTTATCTTGAATGAGACGTCCACTCGTAAAAGCAGCTTGCATTTCAGAAACCAAACCCGGGATCCACTTTTTCATCCTACTAGCAAGAATTTTTGAAATAATTTTGTACCTATAGTTGCAACAACTTATAGGTCTGAAGTGGGAAATCGTTTCTGGGGATTGAACTTTTGATATGAGTGCAATATGAGTATCATTCCACCCTTGAGGCATGATTAACAATGTAGAATTCATTGTCAAATGAAATATTGTGTTTGGTATGCCATATTCAAATCTTTACACATAAAATGAATTGTCATGTAGAATTCATTGTCTAGTGAATTCCTGTGTTTGGTATGTCATATGTATAAGTAATTTAGTTAATAAAAGAGGATAATTATGTCGTTCTATTATAATTAGTAAATACTTGTGGAATTCATTTGGAAATTCCATCTCAATTTCTCAGAATTGATATAACTAGTTTCAATTCCATAGAATTCAAAATTTAGAATTGAAAATGAATTCTTTTAAATACCAAACATAAGAATGTTTCATTTCAAAATGAATTCTTTAAAACTTATGAAATTCATTTATACCAAACAGTATACCATGGTTGTTTGCCAATTGCTCATTTGGAATTCAATCGCTTTTGCCAAGAAATTCATAGAGAGAAGTAGAGGAAAACAAGACGTGGAATAACATAATATTTTTTTTCTATGCAGATGCAAATTGGATGGACAAACTTGTACTTTTAAGTTATCACTTTTAAAACTCTCATTCATATCCGAATGTAGTTTTTAATCCCAAATTCACTTTTAAAATATTCATTTTTTGGATGTGAATTTTGGAACCAAATCCCATACAAAATAAATTTTTTAATCCAAACAATCCATTAACAAATTTCAAATAATGTTACTTCAAGTTTAACCATAGTGATACCTAAAATGTATAGGTTTTCCAAACAAGAAAATTACTAAACTTTACTCGATTTACCTATGAATGAAAACATAATCATATTCTAAATTCGAACTAGGACTAAGAAAATTATAAAATTTTAAATGAAAAATATTTTCCTCATTAGGAAATCCTCCAATAATATATGGTAGAGTTTTGTGAACTTTTCTCCATTTCAAATTTCCTGCAACGAGAGTGAAAGTAGGAAGGACATTTTTGTCTTTACAATTAAATATTTATCTCAATAAAAATATCAATATGAGGATTCGAACCCGGGTCTCTTAAAACAAAGACAACAATCACAACCAATTACACTAAACAAATTTGCTGTATCTTTTTTAGTACAAAGCATACACAAAGTTAGACTTTGAAAATTGGATGAATTTTCCATCATGATTACCAAGCCCACTAAGTCTACCGTATATATTTTTATGGTGCTTGATACTTCAGTTTTCATAGTAGCTAGAGTTTCATGTAATTTTCTCAATTTTAATTTTTTTGCTCTCGCCTTAATTTTTTTGCTAAAGGTAGATTGATAATTGGCTACCATAGAAGAAACTAATTATGTTACTGCGTGTTGTATCCTTGAAATTTTCAATTTAAATTTAAATTTAGTGTTTTTTTTATCTTTGTTCTTATCTCTTTTAACTTCCTCCGAAATTCCCTCTATCGTGCAATAGTTTACGCCCCTTTCACTTTTCAATACAAGGCCGCCTTTGAAATCAATCTTTTGGTATCTCTTGACACTACGATTTTATTATTCGGGATTTAAGCTAGGCAAGTAGAAGATTTCAACTCCGATATCAATCCATGACAAATAGAATGGAGTTCAATAAATGGAGGTGTAGAAGGATGATTAGAGATTGAATTTTTTATTGAAACATATGTCTCTTGAGATAAAAATTTGGTTCTACAGCAGAGAGTGGTGACTATTGGACCTTTAGGTTTATGGTTTTTGCAGCTAGGTCGATTCTTTATTCAACCTATTGGAACTGATAGATACGGAGTGTCTAATTTTGTGTCTTATTACTTCGATCGAGTTTATTAGCATATTGGAGGTAACCCTAATTTTGTCGTTTGCTCTCAAGTTTTATTGGTCCCCTCTTAATTGAGTTGTTAGTATATAGTTGACTTGAATCAACAACTCTCCATTTCTTTTTGATTAGTGGCATATTGTTCTTAAGGAGTGCATTGAACCCTTTATGTAGGATTGTGAGGTTTAAAATTGTGTTTCAAACTATCTATGGCGTGTGGGAATTCCAATGAGCTTTTGTACTCTATCTTTCTTGACAATCAACTAACCAATAGCATTTTAATTGGGGCTTAATTATCATTATAAAAATGAGATCAATCATTTTTATATTTTATATTCTTATTTCTCCAAAAGTTCGACCTATATATTCTTTCTTTATATATCATCTAGATCGAAGAATTGTCAATAAAATTAAACGGGTTGATAGACTTAAATGTAACATAAAAATACAAATAATCAAATATGAACATTCTGGCCAACAGGCCGGGTTATAAGCTAGTTAGTAAATACTCCTTACTATTTTCAAATAACGGTAATACAGGTTTGAAAAATAATTATCCGGAAAATCGTAATTGAGGAATAAGAATCACAAAAAATCAAGGTTAATAAAAAGGAAGGGAATATAAAGAACTATTAGCTTGGAAGAGAATGGATGAAGAGCATCGCAAGGTCATACTCACCATCCGCAGTAGCAGCAACTCTGGGTTTTCTCTCCTTCGCTCGTAAAACCCGTCTCTCCTTATTGACGGCAGCTAGGGTTTCTGCCAGTCTCAACTTCGCCAGCTTTTCCACTTCATCTGCGGCAGCCATGCCGGGGCAAGACCCGAAACAAGAGCCCCAGTGGCCGGCGGCGAAAGTCAGGGGCACTTTCTTGAAATTCTTCGAGGAAAAACGCCACAAGAACTGGCCGTCCAGTCCAGTCGTCCCCGTGAACGACCCAACTCTCCTCTTCGCCAATGCTGGTGAGATTTCATTTCCGGTCTTTCTCGAATGATTGATGACATTTCTTTGTTGCGCGTAGATTCTGATTAGTTACTCGGAGGAAGTATGGGGGATGAAGTCGAGTTCGTAATTCTCTTATTATATGAACTTGAAATTCCGTTTTGCTCTGTGGGTGCTAATTGGTAGATTGTTTCGTGTAATTTTTGGACATAATTGTGTGACCAACCTTTGTGGCTTGTAATGTTACTTTGTGAACAGGCATGAATCAGTTTAAACCCATCTTCTTGGGGACAGCTGATCCAAATACCGACTTGAGCAAGCTAAAACGCGCTTGTAATACCCAGAAGTGTATCCGCGCCGGAGGGAAGCATAATGATCTTGACGATGTGGGGAAGGACACATACCACCATACATTCTTTGAGATGTTGGGGAATTGGTCATTCGGTGATTATTTTAAGAAAGAAGCTATTGAATGGGCTTGGGAGCTCCTAACCAAGGTATTATGGCAGTAAGATTGACTGATGGTTCCAAACTTCCAATATATACATGTTGGGCCTTCTTCTTAAGTACCCAACTTCATGCCTCACGTCCATGGCATCTTCTTCTCTAACTCCTCTCCCTTGTACATCAGCTAGTGCATTTCTTCGTCTGTTTCACTTCCTTACCCGGTGCTGCTTTATTTATGGGTAATAGGTGTATGGACTGCCCGAGGATCGTATTTATGCTACTTATTTCGGGGGTGATGATAAAGCTGGTCTTGCTCCTGATAATGAAGCAAGAGACATGTGGCTCAAATTGTTGCCACCTGGACGAGTGCTGCCATTTGGTTGCAAGGTAAATACTTGTTCTGGTTAGCTTCAAAATTTCCCCTGTGGCTGCTGCGAATAAATTGTTGTAGACTATGCAAGACAACTGATTAATTCACATGCTTTGTCAATCTTCTACTAGGACAATTTTTGGGAGATGGGTGATACTGGTCCATGTGGTCCTTGTACAGAAATACATTTTGATAGGATTGGTAATCGGGATGCATCATCATTGGTGAACAATGACGATCCTACATGCATTGAGATATGGAACCTTGTGTTTATTCAGGTATAGCTTCTCTTGAATTGTCACAGCGTTGCTTGTTGCTCATGCATCTTACCCTCCAAATCAATGTCCGATGCCGATTTTGTGATTGAGTGCACTAACAGAGCTAGAAAGATCTTGAAACTAATTGCATGCCCTCTTCTATTCCCATCCTTTTGCAGTTCAACAGGGAAAGTGATGGCACCTTAAAACCTCTACCCTCTAAGCATGTTGATACCGGAATGGGTTTCGAGAGGCTTACTTCAATTCTCCAAAACAAGATGAGCAATTATGATACTGATGTTTTTATGCCCATCTTTGATGCCATTCAGCAGGTACTGTTCGGTTGCTTCGCTCTTTCCCCCCCACATTGTATGCTATCAGAACCATATACTTTTTGGGCTTCGCGCTTTCGTCGAACTTTTTAATTAATTTGCTCAAACGTTTTGTGTGGCTCATTGTTTATGGGGATAGTCCCGTACAGGTCAAGTAATGGTCTCAAGTCAGATTATTTCTTTCAGTGTTTGTTTTTTATGTCGAGGAAATACAAGTTGATGAGATATACCTGCAGGCAACAGGGGCACGACCTTACTCTGGAAAAGTTGGGGCTGAGGATGTGGATGGAGTCGACATGGCTTACAGGGTTGTTGCTGACCACATCAGAACTCTCTCTTTTGCCATTGCTGATGGTTCTTGTCCAGGTAGATTATCATGGACTTATTTTGGGTCATTCTTTACCGGAGCTTGCTGGTTGCGGAGATTCTTATGTTACGTTGCACTGCACTATTTGTCGTTTGTGCAGGTAATGAGGGACGTGAATATGTTCTTAGGCGCATTCTTCGTCGTGCTGTTCGTTATGGAAGTGAGAAGCTTAAAGCCCGAGAAGGATTTTTTAATGGGTATGAAGAGACGCGATTCTTTTTCTTGTTATGGTCTTCAAAACAGATTCTACGATGATTTGGGTTTGATTGACTAACTGTGACAGTGAATGTGAGGTTTCCATGTTGTTTGACATTCGTAACTCATGAATGAGGGTTGGCATCCCTTACTGTCTAAAGAAGACTAAAATTTTCTTGAAAGAAGGAAAGCTTGTCACTAAATATATTGATGGTTCACTTTTTTCCTGTTTCTGATGATCTGTCATGAATGCAGGCTTGTAAATGTTGTTGTAAGAGTGATGGGTGATGTTTTTAAAGAGCTTAAAGAAAAGGAGCAACACATCAGGGAAATAATAACGGAAGAGGAAGCAAGTTTTGGGAGAACATTGCTCAAGGTAAGTAGGAATTTTGTGTATCCTTCTGCTTATTCTATGTGATATGTAATTTCATTTGATGTCTGCGTATGTGTATCTTTCATTACTTGTAGTTCCTCTGTCATCTCGTACTTCTGTTTGCTACCTAGGGGTGATTATTTATGTATACTTGTGTCTTCATTGTTGTTGTAATTCATCCTCAGGGAATTGAGAGATTTAAAAAGGATGCTAAGGAGGTTGAGGATGCTCAGGGAAAAGTAATCAGTGGGCAGGTAAGTACTTATATGTGAAACTTTATTGCTCTGATGAGATCTCTAAGAACTTGTATTCAGCAAATGCTCTATATACAGATGAAATTTTCATTCTGGCTTGATGTGCTAAGAGTGCGACCTGTGCATTTGGTATTGGATTATTGTAAACTATGTTGTTGTAATCTATCTGGTGGTTGGTGCAGAAAGCATTTGTTTTGTGGGACACTTATGGCTTCCCGCTAGATTTGACTCAGTTGATGGCAGAAGAAAGGAAATTGGGAGTTGATGTTGAAGGTTTCAATAAAGCCATGGATGAAGCTAGAGAAAGATCAAGAAGTGCCCAAACTAAGGTATAACTGCCTTTGTCAATTTACCTGTGGATTGTTATATTTATATCTTTGGTAACTGTCTTTCTTTCTTTTCTTTTTCTTTTTGTTGAATTTAAGAGTGAAAAGTGATGGAATATAGTTAAGATCTTCCTGTTTGGTTCTCAAGCGTTTGGCTAATATAAACCTTTTGGCAGCAAGCTGGTGGTGCTATTGTCATGGATGCTGATGCTACATCTATATTGCACAAGAAGGGTGTTTCTGCCACAGATGATTCCTACAAATATATTTGGTTCCAGGTCAGTATATTACATTCTAGGTGAAGATTCTCTTGCATTTCTTATCTCATTCTTCTCTACTCTTTCTCAGGATCACGAGTCTTCAATTAAAGCCATCTACACAGGTTCTGAGTTCTTGGAAAGTGTCACTCTTGGCAATGAAGTTGGCATAGTTCTCCAATCTACTAGTTTCTATGCTGAACAAGGTGGTCAGGTATTCACCAGCCAAGGCTTGGTTCTTCGCTATAGTGTATTCTTAACGTAAAAATTGTTTTTTATTCTCATTTTTCATCGATGCCTCCCTGTTACGATGTGGAATCATAGTCTGAGTTTGTACACTTACTTATTTCTTAAATCAAGATGAAGTTTGTGGTGTGTTCTTTATGTTTTTTTCCGTTCAATTTTTTTTTTGTCAAGGTTGTGTATTTTTGGTTAGGGTTACGAGACTTGGTTTTCTTGTAGATTTTTGACACTGGGTTACTTGAGGGCTCATTTGGTTCCTTTGAGGTTCGCAATGTCCAAATATTCGGAGGATTTATCCTTCATATTGGTTCCCTCACTGGAGGCACAGGAAAATTCTCAGTCGGCGAGAAGGTTATATGTAAGGTATTTAAAATAGTAATCACTTGACTGCTTTCCTAGTGTATTGGTATTTTAGTGTACTTGATGTAAATTCTTCAAGTTTTACCTTGTTGGTTGTTCAGGTTGATTATGAGAGACGGAAAATCATCGCACCCAACCATACTTGTACACACATGTTGAACTTTGCTCTTAGAGTAAGTCCCTTACCCTCCCCACATATAGTCTTATTATTTTGGCAAAAGCACTTCTTTGATTGTGTCCTGATCTGAAATCAGGAGGTCCTTGGTGATCACATTGACCAGAAGGGATCTATTGTCCTCCCTGAAAAGTTAAGATTCGACTTCAGTCATGGTGAGCCTTTTCTGTTGGTTCATAATGTACCGTCCAATTTTCAGGAACATATAATTTGCCTGCCTTCAGTTGGTCACTAACTTGATCAATGATCTTGTAGGAAAACCAGTGGATGCTGAGGCTTTAAGAAAAATTGAGGCAATTGTGAATGAACAAATTAAGGCTGAGTTAGGTGTATATGCTAAGGAAGTGAGCCTGGCTGATGCTAAGCAGATTAATGGACTGCGAGCTGTTTTCGGTGAAGTACGTAATGCACTAATCTGCCATTCAGGTTGTTAAAAGTAGTATATGTACTTATTATATCCTGAATTCCTTCTTTGTTGTGATTTAGGTGTATCCTGACCCTGTTAGAGTGGTTGCAATCGGTCGTAACGTTGAAGAACTTGTGGCTAACCCAGATAACAATGAATGGCTGTCACTTTCAACAGAGCTCTGTGGAGGTTTTAAATCTTGTCTTCACGGTTCTAGTTCTTTATCTACTTCTAGGTTTCGTGTGACTTACACTTGTGGAAAATATTTGACAGGAACACATATTACAAACACAAAGGAAGCTAAAGCTTTTGCTCTTCTGTCCGAGGAGGGAATTGCAAAAGGGATTAGACGGATAACTGCAGTTACAACCGACAGTGCTTTTAAAGCATTGGAATTGGCATGCTCGCTTGAGCAAGAAGTTGAGGAAGCATCCAAAGAAGATGGCAGTGCACTGGAAAAGGTTGCTCTTATCCAAAGTTGATGATCCATTAAAGAAAAAATGTTCCTTTTAGTCTCTGCATATACTTGCTCTTTTGTCTGATTATTTTCTTGTAATTAAACAGAAAGTCGCATATCTGAAGAGTCGTGTGGACACAGCAACTATTCCTGCAGCCAAGAAAGCTGATCTTAGGTCCAAGATATCTGTGCTTCAGGTATTGCAGAAACACTTGACTTTCAAAACTTTATCCTCCATTTTTTACCCTGGTTGATTTTTCATTAGCCCTTCTAGTTTCTCTGAGTGCTGCTTCTTGCCCTAGAATTGCTCTGAAATGATTTAAAATCTTATCAGAACCAAGTGAGAAAGCTACAGAAGAAGATTGCTGAAGAAAACACACAGAAGGCTGTGCAGGTTGCAACGGAGATTGCTGAAACTGCTGCATCAGAAGGCAAATCATTTTGCATCTCTAGAGTCGAAGTAGGTTTGGATGCAGCTGCAGTTCGTGAGGCCGTGTTAAAAGTCCTGGATCAGAAGGTGTGTGGGGTTTTACGCTTGACTGCATGTATTGTGCTAGTGATGCCAATGGGGCGGAACAAAAACAAATATTATTTTCCTGACACGGGCTGTTTCCTCTATCATTGCCAGGGAATCTCAATCATGGTTATCAGCATTGATGAAAGCACAAACAAAGCGGTGGTGTGCGCTGGAGTGCCAGATAAGTCAAACAAGGTGAAGCAGTTGGAGGTTTCTGAATGGTTGAGCAATGCCTTGGGGCCTCTGAATGGAAAGTGTGGAAGAGGAAAAGATGGTGTTGCCACCGGCCAGGTTGGTAGTTTGAGCGTGCATATGGAATGAAGTATCCTCATTTTCTATTTCTTTCTATTCTACGCAATGATGCGAGCTGAATGAACTCTTGGTTTCAGGGAAAAGATGCGTCGAACGTGGATGAGGCCATGGATGTGGCATCGAAGTTTGCTGATCTAAAGTTGCGATGATGATGATGATTATGATATATGGAGCGTAGAACATTTGACAGTTACATTGAACCTAAAACGAATGAACAAAACAATGGAAATCGTGTTAGCAGTTTGGCTTGAATCTGTTTGTTTTTCCTGTTTTCTATTTTGGTCACTGTGGTACCTTTTATCTTCAACTACTAGAAAGGCAAAAGTTTATATAACTTTGGACTTTGGTGCATTACCTTGAATTGATCGACTTGCAAATTTCTGGGAAACAAGCGGTGGCCCTGCACTTTGAAATTGATCCACCCGTAAATAGATTGAACTGTGCAACAGGTGGATAATGGATAATTTATGTGGGTAGATTGTGTATTTGATAAATCTCCTATATATACTTAATCAGTGGGTGGTGGCTGGATTGCGGGTCGCTCGAATGACATGTATGGATGTACCTTATTTTTACATGACAAAATTTGTTTATGGTACTATTATCAAATATGTGCTCTGCACACTAACCATCGACTTCTAAAAATTATTAATTGTATCAAGGTCGCAAAATGCGTCAATTTTGTCTACACCGGTTGGTTGATGGAGTAATGAAAAATTGAAAATACTACACAGATTCATAGGTGACAAAGTAAAAAGTATATAAATTGCTACCGTCTTACTAATTTGGGAGGAGCTTATTATAATGGTAGCTAACTTTCTTTGGGTTAATAACCTAGTTTGGCCCGAAGTTTAGTGTAATGTCAGTTTTGGCCCGACTTTTCTAATAAGACATTTGTGGCCTACTTTGCAAAGTATTTGACAAATTTGGAACGAAACTTATGTCAACTGTTAAAACTGACGGTCAACTATTGAGTTTATTTAGGGTTGCGATTTGGGGAAGGGAGAAAGAGGGGGAATAGGCTGCGAGTTTGGTTTATTTAGGGTAGGGGGTAAATTTTATTTTTTATGGGGGTTGGGGGTAAAATCGGGGAGAAAGATGGAATTTTTTTAATTTGATAATTTTTATATTAAATTAATAAATTAAAATAATATTATTTAGTGACATGGCATGACACATTAGCTTTTTTTGTTGAGTCACTAACGGAATAGTGTTTGACCGTTGGAAACGGGCATTGCTATTCGTCGACCTAAAATACCTTATTTGTCGCCCTAACTTTGATTAAAATGACTCAAATGTCCTTAGCTTAATTCTTGTCTTTCAAACCCGCCGCGGAACGGAAGCCGGAAGGGCTAAAACCCCGTCTCCGGCGAGTTGGGACTTGTCAGAACCGCGCATCCCTTCAAGCTACCATCACCAGCGGGTCATCAGCGTCCCATCGTTTACCTCACGCCGACCAGTTGAAATTTCCCGACGAAGAGCCTGTGGCGGGATCGGAGAAAGGCTCTCCATCTCTGCTCAGGATGTTCGGAAGGAGCGCACCTAGCTGCGAACGACGGCGCTCTGTCTCTGTTCACGATGTCATATGCGATTGATTTAGATTCCACCAAACCACCGCATCTCATCTTGTCGGCGATTTCAATTAGAAAGGGTTTCGATATGGGTTTTTAGGATTTCAATTTTTGGGATTTGGGGTTTTTATTAGTGTTATGGTTGTCGTTGTCATTTTGATTTTTGGGTTTCTAGATTCACCCATTCCATTCACAATTCGATTCATGCAGAGCTGCGATTCATCTCCTTCAAACAGAAGCAGAGTAGCTCGTTCCAATATCTGAATCGCACCAATCACCGCCCTACTGATATTCTCGGAGTCATCGTATAGAGCGAGGTCATCATTTCTACACTTCGTCTTCTTCCTCCTCCGACTCCGACAGTAGAAGAAGATCACCAGCGGCAGTCAGGGTGAGGTGGGCAGCTGCCAGAGAGAAGAATCCCACAGCGACAACAACGTCCGGGTTGAGGTCGGCGACGGCTGGGCAGGGTTAAGGAATTGTTTGTTTGGGGTCAGAGGGTGCGATTGTAAATTTAGTGAATTTTAGGGCGATGAATAGCAATTCAGTTCATTAGAGCTTCTAACTTTCTCGTATTCCTAAATCATTCACTCCGGGTCCCGAACTTCTGTTTCGTTACAAATGAGTACCAGTAGGGTTTACTGGAAAAATAAATTAAGTATGGTACACTGAATTTGAGGAGATTGAAGCTTTATTCCCTTTCCTCTTCTTGCTTTCAGCAATCAGCATATATACAACTCCGTATCCTTTACGTGGACAATAATTAATTCTATGGAAATTAAATCATCGATGAATGAAAGTTTTGACTATGCATGAGGAAATTATCCAAGTCAAGGTGTCCTTTCCTTAGTGGCTAAATGATCTTCTATTACAGATTACAATCATTAATTTATTTGGCAATTTTACAGTTTTTTTTACCAAATATTACTTTACCGTTGACACCATATTTAATTCCATTTGGATCCCACGCAATCAACTTCTCTGGTCAAAATGATTCTCGAACTACCCGACCTTTATCTTTTTAATGTTTGATGTAGTCTGTTAATTGGATTTGGATTATGGATTTGAAACTCAAATCTCACATATGAGGAATTTGATCAAATTCATTGTTTGTTTGATATAAAAGAAGAAGTTCCAATTGCAAAATTGAATCGTTTTGAAGCCAACATATTATTTTTATCATTTTTAATCTTTTTCATAAAACATAATTTTCTCATATATATTTTTTTATAATTAAAACCCAATAAGAAAATAATATGATTTAGTATGAAATAAATACAACAAAATCCATTTTGGCAATGCTTTATTTTTTATTTTTTATATTTCATTTCATATTTCAAATTTAAAGATTGGACACAAACCTCAAATCCAATGAACAAAACACCCTTATGTTCAGGTGACAGTTTTAGCTGAAGTAGGAATCACATGTACAACGCCTCATTTTGGCAAACGAGTTCGTGAACTCGAGTCGACAACATGTTAAAAGCCAAGCGAATATAACCTGATTCATACCAAAGTATGTTGGATGATGAGTACATCTGGTTCGATAGACCTCTAGAACAATATTGTTGTTTAAGTTCTAGATAAAGCACCGATGGTTAATTATAACTTATATACGAAATCTATTTCATTTTCTTCTCATCCCAATCCTTTAGGACACGCACAAAAGACATCCCACTATCAGATGATCAACTACATGTACGTACACTTGCATAGCTATTTATACACCTAAAACCAGCTACATATATATGTATACAGTCAAACCCCTATAACAAAAGAATATTTTGAAGAGTTGGGTCTATTTTCCAACACGAGATAAGACAAATTATCATTACCTTTTTGGCATAGAACTTCCAGACAAATATAATCACCAAATTCTGTTTTTAAAAGATAGACATATTTGTATTTTTCTGCAGGAGTCCTGATTTCGGGATCTAAGGGAATTGACAGTGAAGCAGAATTTGCTCATCGTAACAAGGCGATAATTGGGGACAAAGAGTCTCCCGTTCAACGGACATTTACCAGAAGCGCGCTTTGGAATGAAATTTCTCGTCTTATCTTATGGCTGCACAAGCTGACAATATATAATTTTACCTCATATAAAATGGGAGCATTCTAACTAGCTTGCGCCCAGTAACCCTATAGTGTTATTATTATCATATCATAAAAATAATTATTTGGATATTATTGGCACTGATTTAATTGTAAGTTTATAAGAGCAATGCCGTAGCTCTCACGGTACACTGTCCATCCCCATTTGTTTAATTATTCCCCCAATCCCTAGGCTTCTTACTAATTAACTATTATTTCATCATTCCATTTTCCAGCAAACGCGTTCATGGTACACCGATGAGTTCAGGTGCATACGAAATGTTTAGAAAAGTTGATAAGTAAATTATAAATTTTTTTTTTTTGGGTTATAAAGAGAGTTTTCTTATTAAACCCTCAACTTTTCCCACCCTCCCCTCCTCTGTATGACACTATATTTCGATATTGTTTTCTTAATAAAGTACTTTTATCGTTATGTACGGTTAAAGTTGATGTGAAACAAAGAATATCCATAATTTACCACTTAAAATTTACTAGTTGACGAGATGGGTTAGCTTGTTAACCATAAGGGGTTAGTGTGCACCATGCTAATCATGAGCTGTAGTAGTACATAATCATAGTTATAGACTTATAGTTATTGTCGTTTCCCATTTGTCGTTTTTTTTTTGTTCTTGTAGGACTACAACTCCGACATAACTATAATTATAGTAATTGTTTTTGCAGTTGTAGTCCTTACCTTTTGAAATTACAGAGCTTCAACTCGATCCGATATAGACTACTACAACTCATGATTAGTATAGTTGTAACCATTATAGGATTAGCACAGTGTATGGTCCCCTCATACACATCTTTTGATGTTTGTTTCGCCAATCAAGTGAGCGCGCGCGCGAAATGAAGAACCGAACTCTTTCATAGATAAATTTAACATCTTAATTAAACCAATGCTTTTGTCTTTTTAATGTGATTATTAGCCTTTATTTCTGTGCCAATTAATCTTGGGTCGGGTGTCGATCAGTCTGTGAGGCAGTCACACACCTTAAAAAGCTTGGAGTTTCGTCAAAATCCCTTTCTCTCTCACTCACTTTATTCTCCTCACATGCAAAATAGAATAGAAGAACCCATCTCTCTCTCGCCGTGCCGTTTACGTTGATTTTTCCCCATACGGGATCCGCCTTCCATGCATTGCTTGTCGCGGCCGGCGACCGTCACAACAAGCAACGTAACTCATCACTTTTGCCAAATATTTCCTTCCCCTATCTCTGTGTTTGACCTAGCTAGCCAGCCAGCTTTTCTACTCTCTCTCTCTCTCTCTCTCTCTTTCTGGCGTCCATTTCTTCTTGTTCTTTCTTTCCTTTCTTACCTGCCTTGTGTATTATCCGGCGAAAAACGGGAAGGAAGCAACGTCCCTTTCTTTCTCTCTAAGCTCGCTTCCACTTCCATCTACGTACTCAACGCAGTAACCAGAAAGCAAGCAAAGTAGGTAAAAGGGAAGGAAGGAAGGATCCATATATATACATACACCAGAGAGAAGATTAATGGCAGGTGGAAGTGGCGGCGGGCAGCTCTCGGTGCCGCCGGGTTTCCGGTTCCACCCGACGGAAGAGGAGCTTCTGTACTACTACCTGAGGAAGAAGGTTTCTTATGAGGCCATAGACCTCGACGTTATCAGGGAAGTCGACCTCAACAAGCTTGAGCCTTGGGACCTCAAAGGTAAACCTAAGCGTAACGTAACTCGTCATTGAATGTAAGCCATATATGGAACTTATATGCTTAGGTCGTGTGCAGGAGGACTCAGACTCACCTTTTCTTTTAGGGTTTCGGGGGATTATATTTTCTTTCATATTCAACATGGTTCTAATCATCATGTTATTAATCTTAATTAATTGTCTTATGGGAAACACAAACAAAGAGTATAAATTTGCTCAATAAGGATTTTCAACAATTATCTTTGTTTTTTTTAAAAAAATGCATAGATACAAACCGATCTTATCTTTCATTCAAAATGAAGTGTGGTGGATCTGCATATCCCGACGTTCAAGTAATTATATCTAGTAGTAAAAACTAGGGTTGGAAAGATAACGACGGCAACCCAACAGAGGAATCTATGTATAGGGTTCAGCTAGCCAAAAAATTTGACAAATGTTGGTTTAATCAGTCGTTGTATAATTGATGAATAACGGTAACATGTGTGAGAGAATTTTATCGTAGTTAGTGGCGAATTTATTATAACTTCAATTTTTTTCCTAGCATGGTAGAGATAACAGCTGGGTAGAGGCTCCTAAGTATAATAAACACTATTTTGCTCCATAAAGACTCTATGTATGAACCCTCTATTATACATATCACCTTCGGGTGATTTATTGGACATGATAATACGTTAATAATGATTGATTTTGGTGCCATGGAATCATATGGAAAAATTGCAGAGAAGTGCAGAATCGGGACAGGTCCACAGAATGAGTGGTATTTCTTCAGCCACAAGGACAAGAAGTACCCAACAGGGACTCGAACAAATAGGGCAACCGCAGCTGGATTCTGGAAGGCTACGGGGAGGGACAAAGCCATTCATTTCACCAGCAATGATCATTCACAGAGGATTGGGATGCGCAAAACCCTGGTGTTCTACACTGGACGGGCACCTCATGGCCATAAGACTGATTGGATCATGCACGAGTATCGCCTCGACGACGACCAACATCATCACAACTCTCAGTTCCAGGTAAACCCTAGCTCGCTAACTTCTTAGGAAGACATACACTACTGATTAAGGCCTCGTTTAGTGCACTTTTGTTGTTGTTGTGCTTGCAGTATTGTTGTGACTACATAGGTACAACCAAAATGCCATGAAAATGGAAAACAATTGGTAATTCTGAGAAGTCATGGATGTTGACAATTTTCAACGTTTAGTTGCTTCATTTGGTCTGGTTTAGTATTAATGTTGAGACTGAGGAAGGCAGGAAAATAATGAGGAATATTGTGACATGACGAGTTATGAAAAAAAATTAAAAAGAGGAAAGTATATGAAAATAATATCGAACATAAGATTTAGAGGATATAAGTTATAGAAAAATTGAATAAAATATGTAAAAAGTTAGTCTAAAAAGATTTAGCCATAGACTCCTTTAAATAAAATTATTCGAATAACTGATATGATCTCACAAGAAACAACTTGGAGAAACAAAAAGAAAGCTATATAAAATCCTTTCGTCTTTTTTCAGCTAATTCTTGTTCCGTTGTCCACTCTTATTGCCACAAAACAGATAAATACATTACTAAACGTATTTTCAGTCTCAGAATTCAAATGGTACGGATTGTATTTTTTGCAGGAAGAAGGGTGGGTAGTGTGTCGAGTATTCAAAAAGAAGAACCAAGCAAGAGGTTTCGCACCACAAATGGGCGGCGGCGCCGACGACGATCACCACCAGCACCACCACCTTCAACCCGCCACCACATCCACTGCATGCAACTCCGTCGGAGCAGCAGCAGTTTACGACGAGTTCGAGGCCGGTTCCATGCATCTCCCGCAACTCTTCAGTGCAGAATCCGCACACTTCGTCAACTCCTACAACACCCACCACCACAACAACAACCTGATCAGTAATATGAACAATGATTGCTCCCCGCTGATGCAGCCACAGAGCTTCTTGAGGCTGCAGACGCCGAGCGGAAGTACCGGTGGCAATTATGGGAGTAGTAGTAATAATGTTGCGGCGGCGGGTGCTGATTGGTCTTTTCTGGACAAGCTGCTTTCGTCTCATCCTCATCAGCATGACCAGAGATCATCGGTGGCAGTGGGAGGCGGTGGCAATTCGTCGGCGGTGACGGCGGCGCAGAAATTCCCTTTCCCACTTTCTGGATGCGATCCTGCTGCTGCCGGGATGTTCAAGTTTCCCCAGTGATGGTCGTGCATGCATTTTGATAATTTTCATGTGCTCGCTTTTTGTCGTTTTCTGATAATTTCCTTTTCTGTTGGAACGAAGTCAAGCAGAGACCGAATATTCTCTATGAATTTTTCCAACTTTTCCCAAGTTTACTAATTTTTTGTCGACATTTTTAAGATAATTGTTGTTCTCGAAATTAGAATCGAAGGTTTGTAGCAAGAGGGCGAATGAGTGAAGCTCTTCCTGGACATTTTATGTCAGCACAGGTGTAATTAACACCAGACTGATTTTTTGCTAGCGTCGAGGGGTTAAGGTGACTATTATGTTTCTGACTACTATGGTAGTGAGTGTGATTGGGGCGGATTTTCCTAAATTATCTTTATTTTCATTTCTAAATGCTCATATTCATATGCGCACGTCATATTCAGATAAGGAAGTTTGCATCACTATATCTGTGATTTACGACTACTCATGGCCATGGGTAATAACACTCATAAATCTAATATTACTATATTTAAAATTCAACATTTAGATTTTTAATTATCAGGAAATCTACAAAGGTACAATAGACACATTTTAATATGAATTCAACACTTTCGATCTTAAAATATTCATTAATTCCTTAGAAAAAATATAATATTATAAATCATTCATCTACAACTCCAACATATTTATTAAACAATAAATAGCCAACATAATCATGATAAAATGAAGAAAGAAGGTGAATGAGTGAAAAGAGAACTGGAGGGAAATTAATTAAGGTTTGGTTTGAGTGACTACTCAATAACATTTCAACTCTTTTTTTAGCTATCCTCTTTTCATTGACATGTTACAACTTGATCTCTTTATTCTTTATATATGAAGAAATAATATTTGTGAGGTAGGTATAAGTATGGCTATAGTTAGGGCTACAAATGAGCAAAGTTGAGTTTGCCTTAGTTTGAACTTTGCTCGTTAATAAACTGATCAAGTACGAGCTGAGTTTTTATTTATTAACGAGCCAACTCGAGTATAAGTTGAGTTTGACTTGTTTAATAAAATATTGTATTGTGTTTGTCTTGAGTTAGGATCATCTCACTAGTTGGAAAACAATTTATAACATAATTACCCTAATATTAGTATGTCACGATATTAATCTTTCATTATTAACTAATCTCGTGTCGATGTCATATTATTTAGCTAATACATTTTAATTTGTCCATATCATGTTATTTCATTATAATTGGTATCTAACCAACTAGTGCACATTATTTATCTCTTAAATTATAAACAAGACATATTTACTCGAAGTCTTAAACATCATATGGCACGAGATTTGTAATTTAACAAACATATTAATTAGCAACTAATTTCAAGACATCTCATGAGCTTAAAATCGGAGGTGAGCTCAACAAACCACTTAGCTGTCTTGCAACCCTGGTGGCTGAACACGGTTTAGCTCAGGCTTGGGTCATTAGTAAACAAATCGACTATCGAACGAGTTTTCCCCGAGCCAAACTTGAAGTGGTCAAGAACAATTTGACTCATTTGCAACCCTAGCTATGAGACATGAGGGCCTAAAACCATACCCTCCCCAGCTCAACCCATTAATTATGAGACATGAGGCTAAACTCTACCCTCCCCATCCCCGTCAAACCTTTTACGAATACCATCCTCACACCCAATCAATACCTTTTACAAATACCATCCTCACACCCAATCAATATGAAGATTCCCTGCATTGACAGAATCGAGGCAATCAAGCACCTACAAGCTTGACTGCCTTCAGTAATCCTAATACCTACTCGTTATTTCTCACAAGGTTTATAATTGAGGACAGGGAATTCATCAATCTGGATGGACGCAGTACACGCTTTCTTAATGTTGACGAAGCTAGAATTCAACCTTTGAAGAATCATACATATTAACTAGTAGGTTATGTAACATTAATGAAAGAAGGATGTTGAATTCAGAAATCATGCACAACTACACCAACTTAATACTAGTACTAGAAGTAATGCTGCTGCAGCAGAACTTTACAAGTCCAAAATTCATATACTAGGCAAGGAATATTCACTTTCCGCGAGATGAAACCTGCAGCCTACCAAATAATAAATGCATAAACAACCGACAAAACAACAGTACGCCTGAAAAGCATAAGTCGAATAAAACCGAACTAGAAACTGGAAAGAGTCAAAGCCAAGGGGAAGACACACCCCAGTTCTATTAAGAGTGTAACGGGCTTGGCCTTAACCTTGCTGACCAGGTGATTGGCCTCCTCGTCCACCTCTCCCTCCACGCGGCAACACACGCGAACTACCCACAGCCCGACCACGTACCAATCCTCTGGCACGACCTCTCACGACACTCGAGGAGGGTGCTGCAGGTGGCGAGCTCGTAGCCGCCGCTCCTAACTGTCTCACCCGAGACCTCTCCCTAGCTCTCGCAGCTAAATTAACGACGGTCGACACCTGACTCGCTGGCGAGACCTGCTGCTTCACTGCCTCTTCTGCCTCTGGTTTCGCTGGATCAGCATCTACAATTGCACTCGCTGTCGAACTGTCCCCAGCAACCAGAGTGCTCTCCGGAGCTTGATCAGTTTCCGCTGCATTTTGTTCGTCAGTGTCATTTACCCTCTCTGAACCAACGTTGGCTGTATTCGCTGTGTCATTTTCGTCATCTGGGATTTCGCCAGCCTCGAGATCGTCAGTAGCAGCTGCTGTTTCGTCTTCCATCCTCAACGGCGACGACTCGGGTGTGATTCCACCCTCCGGCATGAACTCCCCACTTTCAGGGCTACCCACATCACCACCACCACCTTCCACTTCAGAAACATCTTGTGGCAGCTCTCCCTCTTCTCTGTCACCTTGCTGGTCCTCTTCGACCAACAACTCGTCCTTCAGGCTCTCGTCAATCTCCATCTCCACTGTTCCACTCGCTGGCTTGTCTGAAGTAGTATCCTCTGCATCATCACTCTTCTGGTTCTGTGCTTCCACCTGGGCACCATTGCCACCTACAACATCCGAATCCATCTTCTCCCCAACAATGTCGGCCTCTTCCTTATCAGCCGCGACAACTTCTTCGTTTGAACTTGGGGGAAGTAAATCACCCGCAGAATCCAATGAAACATCAGCTGCTTGTGCAGCTGATGTGCCAAGCTGTACTTCTGCCTCCCCACCCTCGGAAGAACCCTGTCCTTTGGCCTTCTTCGCAATAGGGGCGGCTCCCTGCGAAAGAGCCTCCCCATGACTGATCTGTTGCTCGCTGCTCTCTGCACCAGATTGTGAAGGGCGTTTGCGGCTCAACAGTTGAGACGATAAGGTTATTAGAGTTCCTTGCGTAACATCGGAGTCTTGGGATGCAGCAGCAGGTTTCCCACCAAGGCTGGATTTATCTGCGGTTGCCTCAGACATCTCCGCATCAGTACCCTGAGGTTCCTCTGTCTTGCCACGCCAGGGCCGAACCAACTTTCTTCCTGTTTTACGAGCTTCACTAATATTTGGGCGGGAGGCAACAAGCTTTCTATCCTTTTCTTCTGCAGCTTTGGTAGGAATTGGATTGGTGGGAAAGGCGGGGGCGACAGGAATTTGAGAAGTTTGACCTGCCACATCATAAAACAACAATAGCACAGAGAGTTAAGTGTCGGGAAAAAAAACAGTTGTGATTAGTTGTCTATGTTTTTGGCCTAAACAAACACAATTTTTTTTATCTAACCCTTTAATTAACTATTCACCATCAATTACAAAAATTATTTAAAAAATGTCACTTCAATGATACAATTCCATTTCCAAATTCGCACTTCCAAAATAAATATCTACTCTTCAAATTATACTCATTTCCACAAATCCACTAGTTTCATTTCTATCACTAGAAAAATAATTTCGTTATCACATTATCTAGAGATGGCTTCTTGTTGACGGGGATGTCAATCAGATCAGTAGAAGGAAGCCTTACCAATTGGAACAGGTGCAGAAGCATCCAGTGTCGCTGGGGTCTCTGCAGGAGGACGAGCATGTCCAAGTTCACCCAGCACAGAAGTTGCTACTTTCTCAAAATTTTCAACAGCTGATAGGTAAACAACAGCATGATCATCCAGAATGGTTCCAGAAAGAATCTGAACGACGGAGGTGCCCTGTTAATTGGAATATTTACACGATAATAGAGTGAGAAATTCACCAGAAAGCAATGGACTAGCACAAAATGAACTCAAGTACTCAACTGACTTGTTTACCTCAGGGAGACTGTCCTCGGCATGCTTAAGCTTCTCCAGCTCATCTGAAAGGCGCCTCAGCGCATCCTTATGCTTGTCAAATTTGTCCACAAAGTTTGATCTCTCCTATCGTGAAACAAAAGCCAACAAAAATGGACTTCAGATGATGAGTATGGTAGTTGCATATGCAAGAAATTATGCCGAGACCAAGGACATCCAACTACTAATATATACAAACTTCAATATTACAAAAATACTATCAATCTACGTGAATACAGAAATAAAAATTACCTGCTCAACATTCTTGACAGAATCCTGAACAGTCTTTTCAGAACTCTCACGCTTTGCTTTCTCCATGTCATGGTTTTCTTTTTCCTTTCTAAAATCGTCTCTAACCTTATCCAGCATTTTCTCCAGCATCTGCATGATTGAGCACAAAATTAGACCCACATGTACTCAAGAAATAATTATTGAAATTATTTTTAATTCCCTCATCCTAAGAACCTGTATTCTGGTGTCTTTCTCCTCCTTTTCCTTAACGGCAAGCTCACTGCCAGCATTTCCAATAGCCTTCTTGCCTATACAACAACCGTAAGTTTACTGTATCGAAGCAAGACATAAAGTGTTTCACTTTTCGTCCAGAGGGACATACCTTGCTTAAATTCCTCAATCTGTTTGTTAGCTGCGTCTTTTTCTTTGATTGAGTCATCCCTTTCCTTGGACAAATTATCCATTCTTCTCTAAAAGCACACCAATTTAAAAGAACCAGACAAACGACCATGAATAATCCTATAATGAACCACCACAGTAAAAGATATACTTGTAGTTTACAATGGCTTTGAAAAGAAAAACCTTGAAGTGACTGTTGATTTTCTTTTGCCTCTCCAAATCGGACTTTATACTATTCAGCGCCGCTTCGCTTCGTCCAAGGTCCTGCTCCAACTTTGACAGGGTTTCTTGCTGCTTCAACATGCAGTTCTTTGAATCCTCCAACTCATCATCCTTCGCTTTCAGTTTTTCCTTGTGAAAGGAACACGCCAATGTTAGAGCAGCATGAAATAGTTTACAGTTCAAACTTCATAAGTCCAAGCCAGTAGAAACTGAAAGAATAGGACCATAAAACTGAAAGCCAAAACTAGTTCTGGTTGGGGGAAAAGATGAGAATACACTGTCTAAAGGTTATCATAGATAGACTACATTGCTACTCTCTCGAATTGTGCGGAGAAAAGACTCGCAGAAACAAAACGCAAACAACTATTCACAAAAGGGAGACCGAAAGCAACAATTAAGTACCTGCAGCCTCTGAAGATCAGCTTTAATCTTGTCGTAGTCTTCCACATTAACATTTTTCTCTAGCATCTGCACAAGAAAGTTAGCATCAAAATTCTCAAAGACACATGGGTAACAAAGAAAACATGTAAGAGCAAAATACCTCAGAAACTCTCTTTTGCAGGAAATCCTTCTCCACCCTTGACATTTCAATTTCCTTCTTGCAAGCTTCTATTTCCATTTCTTTTTCCCTCACCAGAATTTTCAGATTATCAGCCTTAGTTTCAGTCTCAAGTGTTATATCACGCATTTTCTGCCATCGAATGGATCAATTTAGTAGAACTTATGTAACATTTAAAGAGCCAACATTAAAAAAATGAGTAAAAAAAGCAGATGACATCTTAGTCTCACTAAGATGTACCTGACATTCCTCAACAGTCTGCTTATTCTCCTCTCTAAGTTGCATATTGCTCTCACGTAACAAGTTCATCTCTTCAACCTGAAAGGTAGGGAGAGATGCATTAACCCCTAAACAGTATGATTTCACCGACGACAGTCATCGAATGAATTGTTCAAGACTCAGACAAGAACTAAAAAACGTGAACCAAAGATAATGATAACCCAAAGAGACAGGACTCCAATTTTGATAATTATATACCGCAACAAATATATAATGGGTTACTGAAGAATCGAACAATACCTGATACTGAAGAGATTTCATTTCTTCCTCTGAAAATATTAAGGCCCTCGAGTTCGCTAGCTCAGCACCAAGTGAAGCTTTTGCATTTTCCGCCGCCTTGAGAGCACTCTCAAGCTACAGCTCCATCAGAAAGGGTAAAAAACAAATTAGAGCACAGAAACGAACAAGCCTACCGTGCACTTCTCCTACCTAACTTGAGTGCCTGCAGAATACTGATGCCTAATGTCAGAAGTAAATGTCTCAGGGTAGATATGCTGCTTTGTTCAGCAATCGTTCACCTTACCAAAAACAAATACGATTCTTTTATTTATTTTCATACCTAGAACTCTAGATGATGGTTACTTAAGTAGAAATAATTAGCTACAGGAGCCAATCCCTAAAGTTGCCACATCTTAAGTCTAAAAGGCGGAGCATTTAAAAGCTGTCAACAAGGGCCTCAGTCATCTTGTCATTTCAAAGGGTAAATACCCATCAAAAGTTGTAAATAGTAATTGATTCCAATAAACTGCTAAGGACCGCACCAGTAAATGATATATTGTGAGGCTACAGTCTCATGCAGACAAACACAACTTCGACCACTTTCACAACATTAAGTTGTGACACAAATTTTACGGAGCAACATACTGGGATTATGAGATAAACTCAAATGAACTGGCAGTGTACTATGTTGCATTTATGCATGATCTGACTAAGACACCTCAAGGGGAAATATAGGTTTACAACATTGTTTGTACATCAGATGAGAGTCTGTTGTAAAAACTGCATGCATTCTGGAACTAAAAGCAACATATTCCAGTTCATTCTGGAATCAAATTGCCACTACACTGTATCAAGGGCAGGACAGTCACAGGTTCAATAACTTGTATATGAAGCAGCCACGTCGTTTTACAAATATTCTCAAGCTTTTAAGACAACATGCTCAACTCATGAATAAGACAACCAGTTACGAAACATACTTGTGATTGCAATCGCAGCTTTTCCTGCCTTAGCAATGAAATCTCCGTCTCCGCCTGTTGAAATCAGATAGACAATCAGAACAGTAGGCATCTTTCCAGTTTAAAATGAGATGCTACAGGAAATGCACAATGTATTATCGTATTAGTCCAACTTTAACAGAATCTAGACTGTTCATTAACAAAAAATCATTCAGCCAAGTTTTCTAATAGAAGAGTTGACATTGATTCAATTGGCAGCACATACTATCTCTTTTGACCGTCGAAGATAGCTAACAACATTCTGCAACCCTCCATCAGCATTTGGATCCGCATTACTCCTAGAAGACATTCCAACCGAGCTGCGATCACTCTCAGCCAGCTGGATGTGCAGAGCCTCCAGTCTGCTGTGCAGTAATTTATTCTGCCAATAGGGATGAAGCAAAGATAAGGAACATAAAACACAGAATTGAATAATTTACTCTCAACTGGCTCAAATATAAATTGCTCGCATATTTGTGCGAGGCTTATTTAAAGATGGTCAATAATTTACTATCAACTTGCTCACATATAACTTTTTCATTCTAATGCATTTGTCAACAGTTCTCTGAAAAGTTAATGTCACCAAGTATTCATCCAACGCCAATCTATCAAAATGCCAGCCTGCAAGGAGGGAAGCTGGCAACTACTATACCAAAGAAATTTACAAGTTTGCATCCTCCAAATAAAATTTTGCAAGCCCAAAATGGCAATGTAAGCGATGACACCAGCAATAATTAGAAAAGATACAGACATTGCAGAGGCAATCAGTTTCCTAGGTCTTAATCCTTTCTGATTCCAATACAGGACTTGTATTAGCTTAAATCAAAAGTAAGTGATGATTCAGAATTTGGTTTTTATCAACCTTAAACATCTTCAGTACCATTAGCTCATATCTTATTAAGTATCCGAAGGAATGGTGTCAATGTACCAATGTAAAATCCGAGGACCAGTTCAGAGAGGCTTTTTTTTTTTTTTTGAGAGACAGTTCAGAACGACATTTGCCTGCGTATTATCTACACAATCTCAAGAGCTCCTGATGGTAAAAAATGGATGAAACCATCCAGTCCAGTAAAACCTTGAGGCTACATTCAACTACTGGAAAAGAAAAAGAAACGCTCCTTGCAACTCCAAAAAGAACTAATAAAAAAAACTTGGTATTATCTTCCTTAACATACGGATGCAAGCATCAATTCAAGGAAGAACATCACTGCACAATATCTACCTGTTCATTGAGCTCGTCATATTTCTTCTCAGAATCCCTTCTTGATTCTTCTAGCATTGATTGTGCCGCCTCACATTTTACTTTCAGTTCATTCTACAATAATAGGCAGGTAGATGGAGTATTAGTAGAATGCATAAAATACCAAATTAGACAAACAGGTTAGCTCACAACACAATTAGACAATTGAAAAAGAAGAAATAAAGGTTGAATCAAAATAAGTGACTCAAACTATGAGACGTGAATACCCACAATGGAACCTCACTCATTGCCAGACCACAAGAAAATCAACTTGCATCATCAGTTTTCAACAAATCCATATATGTCCAAAAAGTACAAGTCGTGAGTTTGGTAAAGTTGGGACTTATCATTCACACAAACACAGACACACATATGTAAACTTCACTATTCAAGCTGAATTTCCATTCCTGTTTCCACTGACGAAACAAACCAACTTGAACCTCAAGTTTAAATGAACCTTGACACAAGAAAGCCCTCCGAATAACCCTGTGTTTCCAACCATCATGCCATGCAAGAAAAAATCGCAAAATCGCCTTTCAGCTATCAAATTTTTTATGTTAATGAATGATATCAAAGAGAAACTTTGCAGGAGGTATTCTCCCAATGCAATAACACCAGTTCTTTCACTATGCCAAATACCCCGTTGAGAGTAAGCAGATCCAGAGGGAAGAATAGAGACCATCAAAGTGACTGTCATTCGTTCTTATCGTATGAATGTACTGGCAATTATATCACAACAGCATCTCCAATCGTTACAAAATGGAACAGTGACCGCAAATGAAACTGGAGATTTCCCAGGTACAAAACTCATTTTAAGTGGCTAGTCGTGGACAGCCTAATATGACATATATTCACCAACCAATACCAATGGAACACCGGTGAAGGAGCACAATCAGACAGTCAAACAACATTCAGAAAGAAAAAGGGATATTGAAGGACCACAAAACACAAACTAGCCAGCTAAGGAATCAACAATCACAATGCAATAACTAAATAAGACTCACATTTACGCATTCTCGCTCATCTGCCAATTTACGCCAGCGAGAGGCTTCCTCTTGTAAGGATGCCAAAGTCTGTGATGTCCTTGTTAACTCCTGAATTGTCTCGGACTGTAAAATGACCTGATGAGAACAGAAAATCAAAGTCAGTAACTTTAAAGTCAATTCAGCTGCTACACCAGATTTATCATATGCAATGAAGCAGCATGGAGATAAAATATTCGAAATGTTTTTCAAAGAACTGTAGTTTGTCGAGCATTGCACTTAACTAAGAAATTTCAGAGATGCTACAAATAAGATATGCTAAAGAACGGTCAAACTAAAAACTTCACCACTCAATTTAGTGCAAACTAGCTTAATTAACCTGTCTCTCGTAATTTGTTTGAGCAGACCGCCACCTCTCATGCTCCTTCTCCAGATCCTCTTTCAATGCAGAAACTTGCATTTCCAGTGCATTAACTTGAGAACTATGCACATAGCAGACTATCAGAAACTTCATAAAGTAGGAAAGATTTATCAACAGAAGGTAAAGGATATATCTCACGTTTTACTGGAAATTTCCTCCTTCAAGGCAGTAATTTCAGCCAAAGCAGAAGTAAGAGCCTCTTCTTTACCAGCAGACGCAAGGAGAACTTCTTCAGACTTCAAACGCAATTCATTCTGAAGCTCGGTTATCTTCACTCTAGACGAAATCAACTCAGCTTCCAAAGACTCCTTCAACTTTTCTGACTGGACATTGGTATAGCCATAATCTCAGACAAAATGGTATAGCCATGTACACTTTACATAAAGCTAACAGAGCTCCAATGCTTAGAACTGCTATTTCATTTAGACATACCTCTATCTTAAAGTTCTCATGAGCCGTTTCCATCTGCTTTAATGCAGCTTCATTTACCTGAGCTATATTCTTGTACTGCAAGTCACAAATATATGTTACTAGATAACCATATATCAAATGTAGTTGCAACAGTAACAGTGATAAAATACCTGCAGCATATGGTCCTTATTAGCTTGGGCTTCTTCTCTCAATTTTCGCAATTCCTCCTTCACCATAATTAAATCGGTTGTGGCCTAATGTACAATTAGGTAACCACCATCAAGGAAAAGCACCACCAATGAAAAACGGCCAGAGATAGAATACAACCAAACTTCAATATAGATTTGTAAGCAATAGAGGCGAGAGATAAACACACAATGGCACAATGCCCCCATGATCAACCCTGTCCTACCAAAGAAATTAAAAGATAAAACTGGTGGTACCCCCGTTTTTCTTTTCTCTTCTTCTCTCTGAGAGTACACATCCATACAAATAAAGTAATTTATGAACCAATTGCACCTAAATTTTAAGAGAAGAAACAAGGAATCCTAAAAAGAACTACAGTTTCCAACAGAAGATATAGAAGTGAGTGGAATAAGAAACCGTAGCATTAAAAGTAAGCATGGAGACAGACTGACCTCTGCAGATGAAACTGAGAGCGCCCTGCTATCCTGCCCATCAGCAACCTGCACAGGTTGAAGTCATTGTACCAGATAACAAATAATATTAATCAAGAATGGGAGAAATAAATTAACAGAAATTTAGCCGGACACATATCTCACAAGGAAAAACCAGATTACAACATACGTTTTGATCTGAACTCGTCCTCTTTTTCTCCAAATCAAGTTTCGTCTGCAAAATGTAATTCAGACAAAGTCCAGTCAAATGAATATTAAGTTTAGTCTATAAACATCTCTGAGATAAAAATAACTGTAGTGAAATTAGAAACCTCAGCAACAGCAGCCCTGGTCTCAGCAATTGTAACAGCACGTAACGCATTAGCTAACTCTTTTCCCATCTCATCCACTTGTCTCATTGCATTCTTCAAAGTCTGCTCGCGATCAGATGTGAGGGATCTAACATTTTCCTTTTCCAGTTGCAGCTCCTTTTTCGCCTCCGCCCATTCCCTCTTAACATCCATCATCAGCAACTCAATGAGACAAAGTTTAACCAGATAATGGCAGCTCTAGCAAAGATAAAAACAACTAAGCACACAACTAGAATGAGAGATTATGTTTATCCCTCAGACTCGATGAAAAGAAGTCATTCCTAAAATGATGCAACCCTGAAAATGAAGCAAGGGTACTGCTACTTGGATGTACAAGTGTACTGTAAGGATGGATGACAACAAAGGAACTTCAGCAGAGCCATCCGCTCCTTCACCGTCATGCAGTGCCCATATAAAAAGTGTGAATAAGAAGTCATATTTACCTCAATTTGTTTGACATATTCCTCCTGTTTTCTCCTCTCGGCAGCTCGTGCTTCCTAACATAACAGAAAGAATACTTAAACGGGCTGGTTGCAACACTTGAATCAGAATACACAGGAGGAGAATCAGTTCAAGACGCCTACCTTTCGAACATCCTCGGCACTCTGGAAAGTGTCTAAACTAGACTGCAGACACAATACAATGTAAGAAAACTGAAGCAAACTCGTTACCAGAAAGTAGCATATATAGCATATTGCTTTTTAAACCTGCAGCCGATGCACTCTCTCTGACAATCTACGAACTTCATCACATGCTCTCTTTTCAGCGTTTGATAGCATTTCCTTCTCATGCTTTAGGGCCGATACCTGTCAATAAATATTAAGTGAAATGACAAACACAAAGAGCACCAAGCCAACATGTCCAACTACAGCTCTTTTACCTCCATGTTTAACTTCCGACATTGATCCTCAGAAGCATGTTGAGCATGCATGCTTTCATTTAATCTTTTTTGAAAGTCAAGAATCAAGCGGCCATGTTCTAAGTTGCTTGCTTCAAGGCCTTTGATTCGACCTTCCTGTCAACCACGTCACAGAAGGAACTGAGCAACAGGCTTGAGATAGAATAGGGAATGCCAAACAAGAACAGCAGCAGAACGAGCATGATTCAACAGCAAATTATAATTAAGCATATTTGTAGTGGAAGAACTAGAAGATCCTTGAGACAGAATAAGGTACGTAATTCATATATTATGTGCAGTCCTAAATCCTAATTATACACACATGACAAAAGGGTGCACCCAAATAATTCCATTGACTGCTCTTTTAGGGACATCTAAAAATTCCCATCTCAAAACAAATCACCTGGTGTTCAAATTCTTTCATAGACCTCTCCAGTTTTTCTGCTGCATATTTTGCTTCCGAAGCTAACTTGTCACGCTCCAATTGCAGTGATACAATTTCACTCCTAGCCACAGTAAAATAACAATCAAGTTAACCACAAGCACAAACGTGGAAACAAATACATGGATATTCAGCTATTGACGTTGGAAGACAGTTGGAATGAGAGTTGACAGGCTAGACACAAGAGTTTCAGGGACATTGGAGAGAATAATTTTTAAGAAAAAAGTTAATGATATAGATCATTGGACCTATGCCTCTGTGAAGAAAAGAGCCATTATAGGATCATCGTGGCAGAGCCTGATTCAAAGAGTACCAGGTAGCATAGATTGGCAAGAAAAGAGTGTAGTTACTGTATGCAGTCAATATGATTTCAAGCAGCAGGAAAGACAACATCCTCATGTCACTTAAACACAAAGTTCCTCCTCCGAACAAGCATTACCTAGATTTTGACAGCTTTTCCTCAAGAGATCCTACCTGCTCCGCAACCTTTTCATGGGCCATCTTGCTAGCTTCCTGCATCTTAAGAACAGTGAAAACATAAGCCAAAAGCTTTAGGATCAATAACCTTTCCACCTACAAAACAATTCGTCTAAACATTTAATTTAATTGTTTTAACAGAACCTGAGCACCCTCAAGGAGAAACAGCAGATCCTTCCCTCCATTCTCTACATATACGGAATTGAAGCCGTGTTAGGATCCATGGCCGAGAGATGCATATATATAGCACATTATTTAGAACTGCAAGTTTCCTGTTATGTTCGCGAATGCAACATCTATGAAGTTAACTAAATAAAACACTCATTAGACATCTTGATTAAAAAAGGAAACAAAAAAGAAGCAATTAAGAAACAGAAAAGAGACCAGCAGCCACTTAGCATGTTTACCACTGAAAATTACGATTCCTAGTTAGACCACATAAAGAAAGAGGGATATGGTAGCATCAAGAAAAAGGACAATACATGCCAATGAAATGGGCATTATCAAAGAAAAACAAGATAAGAGTGCAATCTCAAAAGCCTCCTTAAGGAAGTTTCAACCAGCCAGAAAGTACCGTATATAGCTACTAGATCATGAGTCCATGTCACTGAAATAGGCTAATTATAATAAAAATTATGCAAACCACCTAGATGTAAAACATACGATCTTGAATACAAAATGACCTATATTGGGCCAACGAAGGGAGTTGGCAACACTTCAATGCCTATTATGTACACAGAAGTTCTGATGAACACACTGTCATAGTGTTACAATTGCAATCAAAGTGGAAATTCTGAGAACACAACTGTCAGTAACCATTAATCAGTAACTAAATTAAGAGTCCAGGGATGCAAACCAAAAAACAGCAATATATTGACAGTGAGAGTAACCTGGAGCTGCCTCTGAGGAATGTGAAAGTGAATATGGTGACTGGCGTTTCTGTTGCTCCTCATATAACCTTTTGTACATTGCAAACTACAAGGGTAAAGAATAAAGAGCAAAGCTGTAACTGTAAGAATTGCACATATCATTGCTCAGAAACGGAGGAAAATGCAGCTAAGTCAAACTCAAAGATTGTGAGACAAGGAACAATACAGATGCACGAAGATTCTCAATCATGTTGCCTTGTTCTTCTGCCCTTTGTAAGACATTTGCAACTCTAGCGGCTGCTTCATCAGTGTATTTCTTGTGTTCCATTTCCAATTTCTCCTGCAATGGTACGTCCAAAGTTCTCAAGCAGGCAAACCAGTGGAACAAAGCAGCAATAAATCATACTATAAGTGGAACAACAAAAGTAGGGCTCGTGTATCGTGGAATACCTTGAACTCCGTCTCCCTATTTTCAATCTGATCTGAAAGACTTCGCACAAGACCCCTGAGTTGAACATTCTGCTCAACTAACCCATTTATGTCGTTGAAAGTCAACTACAAAATGTTTGAATAGATGGCAAATATAACTAAGATGTACAAATAAATCTTGCAAGCAACAGAAAATTATAAATGGAACACCAACTTACAAGCCTTTCAGAAATGACATCTTCAGCAACAGCATCTGTTTCCATACCAACATCAGCATAAATGGAAGAGTCGTCACCAGCATTATCCCCCAATCCACATCGAAGTTGCACATCGCGACACTCCTTCAGAAGAACAGTAACCTACAACATCGCAAAATAAGCAGACAGTAAGACTAGGTCCGGAAACAATAACTCCACAACAATCTATTCAAGCTTTGAAAAAACCATAAGACAATAAGTTCGCCTTTGGTTCTAACTCAAAACTCTGTATTTCTGCATAATATGTCTAATAGCATTTGGTTCTAACGGATATGTTCATATGAAAACGCATCTGCTGCAGACGCTGATAGATAAGATGTACCTACTTGTACTTGATCCCAAGATTCCCAACAAAATAAAAATAACGAACCATTGTCGAAGAACAACAGGCAGGAAAGAAGAAAAAGGAAGCACTAAGAACAAAACAGAAGAAAACTACAATTGCCTATCAGATATGACTGCAAACGTCAAAAAATGTATTGAAGATGATCAGGCACAATGCTTGAGCAGATAAAACTGAAAACCTTGTACACAATACATAAGCACTAGAGATGTTACCACCTGCTTCTGAAGGTCAACAATCTCCCTCTGGGCGATATTATACTGCCGCTCGTGCCTCCTTAGTTCAGCCTGCAAATTTACAATCAGCAACAAGCCAAAGGAACAGATTTCAAAAAGTGACATTGATGGTCCAAACCTTCAATTCTTGAATCATTTTCTCCAGGTTCCCTCGCTCTGATACTGACTGCTGCAACTTTTGGCCCATGATGGAGCATGACTCCAACATACTCTCATATTCCGCTGCAAAGCATAGCAATTCACCAACAGATTGGCATAAGTCCACTGAAGAAATATGCTGAAGAGCACTAAACAGTTCAGCTGCTAGAGCAGGAATTTGATGGCTCTGGAATTTTGAAATTGATAGCTCAGGAAGGAAAATATATATTACGCCTCCAATCAGTAAATTTCCTTTTAAATATTATAAGATAAAATAGATAGAGTGACTTTATACTGGGACAGATTGGGCTGGATTGACCAACCTGTGTTTTTTCCATTAACTAGATTAATTAAAAACCAGAGGTACATGACATTATTGAACATAAAAAGACAGAAGTATAAAGAGATGTGAATCCCAGAAAACAGATTTTAACGAAATATGAACTTCCACATACTCCACTTGATCTGAATTTATACCTCTTTCTTCCAAAATTACTCCTGCTTTCTCCTCCAATTCAAACAGGACCTGCAGAAGGAAAGGACAAGTGAATCCAGAGTCTAACAAAATCAAAAGCACGTTGTTGTAAGAAAACAGAAAGGCATGGACTAATCAAAACTGCTCCTGAAACATCATTGTTGTGAGAAATATGAGCATACTGATACAAGCTCCTAGAATCAACATAAGAAGTCTGGAACTGCTGTACACAGAACTTCAGGAACACAACAAACTAAATAAGGGTTTACAAGTAATGAACATCATACCCGTTGCAATATAGCTTCGGAATCCTTCCTTCCTAGTTGTTCATGGCGAAGAGCATCAACAGCTTCTTGGTATTTTGCATACATCTTGGCCAGCTATCAAAAGTACAATATGAATTCAGCATCAATACAAGATGACTGGTGAATATAAAAAGAACAAGTCATATAACTCACACTCCATCCATCTCGAAGTAGAGAAGCTGCCAATGCAGTCCCTGAAACACCAGGAGGAATCTTTGGAACAAGCATGCCAGTATCCTCCATGGAGACATTACTATCAGACTGGGCCACCCACCTGCAGGATAAATATGAGCGAACATTTGGCATAATCACAATGGGAAACGGAGTCAAGATGCTCATTTTCGTCAGCTAAACAGTTTGCATGCTCAACCATGGACCATCAGGAAAAAAAAATGGACAACAGGACAGCATATTACCCAACTGCACGTCAAAGCAACGTTGGTTGCACATCATTCACATTGTGAAGCATCAACATACGAGAGGCAGAAGATAACACTACCAGGAAGGTCAAGACACATTTATCACTCCATTAAACACACATCAGTAGAAAGACCTCCATGGTCTGTCTTTATTACACATAAAAAGAGATCATGAAGAAATTCTTGGCTAGTGAGCAACAAACCTTTCTGTCGAGAAACTACTAAGAGGAAGTAGATTAAGCTCATTATTTCTCCTGTTACTTTCAATCTCAGCTTCACATTTTTCAAGTTTTCCTCTGAGATCAGCAGCTTCCTATAACAAAACAAAGAATATAAAACTTAAGAAACCTAAACACCAAGCATCATAGTAAAGCATCTACAAGACATAATAAGCTGTAAATCAAACAGCAAGTAAAACTCGACACGGAACTTCTAATTTGATAGTCACAGCAATTTTAACAGTAGATGTGAACACAGAAATAAAACAATTCTTACCGGGGAAAAAAAAAGAGAGATAAAACAAAGCAAAATACCAAAACAAACCAACTGTCAAAACAAGATATCACTTCCACAATTATAGTCACTTCCCATGACCAAATATACTGCATAGAGCCAGCTGATGAAATGTTCAATCCACCTCCCATTATAGTGGCCACAATTGTGAATAAGAACAGCATATAAAACGGATACCCAGATTCGACGACTTTAGGTCCATTCTCTTGCAAAGATAAATAAGGTTAGCACTTAAAAATATACACTGTAACTGAAATCAGCTGATATCATGTACAACAACCACCGCTGAGGACAGGAAAAAAGGAAGTGTATACTTCTACATGTAACAGATGAATTAGAACCCATAATAGCAAGCCACATAAAACAGCTTACCTTCTCTAATTGGCTTCTCGAAGAGACTTCATTTTCAAGTCTTGCTTTGTAATCATTTTCAAGCTCACCCAAATGAGCCTGCAAAGCAAGCAAAGAAGGTCAATGGTACAGAAGAGTACAATTTCGATTGAACGCAAAATATTTGTTGGACGAATTAGTACAAGAAAATTACCTCCAGAGCTCTAATGACACCCTCAAGCTCTCCAGCTTTCCTTGCCCATTCCTCAGAGCTTTGCTTATAAAGTCCGACTAGTTTATTTGCCTACATTAGCAAAAAATCAGGTAAATAAGTCACATCCCATGGCTCAAAAAAATTCTGATTTTCTGCGAACAAGGACTTGGTAGAGGGATTCTAACGCTGGTCCTCAACCTGGAGGTCGCGGGTTCTAATCCCTTTAGCAGAGCATGTAACAATAAAAATAAACTTATATCACCCTTATAAAAAAAAATCATTTTTGATTTTCCTGATGTGTCCAACAATTGAATCTATAATAGATTCTCAAAAAAGACCAGAAATCCTATAAAAAGACAGCAGAAGAAACAAAACAGGAACAAACAGCAGCAAGTTATGTTCTTCAGATGTTATGTCATGTAAGAAAATCCTTCACTTACAGTAGAGAGTTCAGCTGATAACTGCTCTTCATTTGCCACAGCAGCATCCTTAGTAGAGCTTAATTCCTTCAGCAAGTACAAAAAGGCCAGTCATGAGGAACCTAGAACCAATGGACTGACACACATACAAACGCAGATTACAAAACATACAGAAAAATTCACCTCTCGCAAGGAAGTTAACTTCACTTCAAGCTCATCTGCCCTCTCCTTGTTCCTCTGCGCAGAGCTTGAAGATTCACTCAGTTGTTTCTCAGCCTACAGGAGCAAGCAAATTACCAATAGATAACCAGATAAGAAATAACGTTATGTCATAGCACAAGACCCAAACCAGAGAAAATTCATCATCATACTTACAAGTGCAAGCTTAGCAGAAAGATCTTCCTCCAGATTAGAATGTCTAATGCGCAGCTCAATCAAACTGTCTACTTTGGCCGTCAGCTCATCATTTAGCCATGAGTTATGTCTGTCCACAATTTCTTTCTCCTAATCACATAAGATTTCACTTCATTAAGAGCCAATCTACCGTTACAGGAAAGAGTCTGCAGAGATGCATGGTGCCACTTGGCTAAACATCCGGCGCGTAGGAAGTCAATATGGCTGAACAGTGAGTTCTTATTGCGTTCCAAAAAGGGAGTACCGCACCAACCTGTGAAAGGCGAGAGCAGGCTGCCTGAGAATGCACCAACTCTGCTTCAACGTCAAACAATCGAGCCTCCTTCTTTGATGCACTCTCCGTCAAATTAACCTTCAGAAACGAGGGTGGAAAACCAAGACGATAAATGACCAAAGGAAATGAGGAATAAGGCCAGCAAGTAAGCTAAGCAGCAGAACTGAATTCACGAGTTAACATACAATCTTATCGAGATAGCTGTTAATAGTAGCTTTCTTATCGTTGATCTCCGAATCTTTTTGCTCCACCAACTCAATCAGCTGCCTCTTACTCTTACGCAGCTCTGACAGCTCTGTAGTCAACCTCTCTACTTCGCCATCCTTGCTCATCTACGTAACAAGAGGAAGAAGTGGCATTAAGCAGCTTCAAACTCAGTATTCCAGCATAGCCAATACTCAATTACCAGAGCTAGTACGTGAAACCTAAGTCATGAATACAACACGGTACAACGAGCATGGACCTAAAACACGAATGTACGAAGAAGTTGCTCAATCGATCGCAGTATACCAATTAATAGCTGACAGGAAATAACCAAACAAAGCAAAAACTCAGCATGACTACCGATTGCAAGTGAAGCTGATGCTTCTGAGCCTGGACTTCGGCGAGCTCGGAGAGACGCTCGTCGAGCGAGGACTGGAGCAGAGCGTTCTGCGATTGGAGCGTGGAGAACTCGGTGGAGAGGGACAAGAACTTGTGCTCGAGAAGCGAACAAGTCTGCTCGGCGGTGACGGCATTGGCATCTGCGGCAGCCTTGACGGTCTCTAGCTCCGTCTGCAAGCGCCTGATGTAATCGTCAGCCCTAGCTGCGACGTAGGGAGCGTCGTTGGTGTGACGAGCGAGCTCGTCGTCGGTGATGAAAAGGGGCATGGCTTTGCCCCAATTAAAACGAGGGAAACGCGAATACGGTCGGTCACGGAATCCCTCGCTACGCGAACTGCAGGGGAGAAATATGAAAAGAGACGGCGAAGACGAACGATGGACAAATTGGAAATGAAGACGAAGAGACGGAAACGAGAAGAAGTACACGGAGGGGTTTCTTCCTCGTCTCGAGTCTCAACTCTCAACGAATGGGAAGTAAGAGGGAGGGCGAAACACTGATCAGATTCGAATAGACAGAAACCCTTCCTGTTTTCTAGGTTCCTAGTTGCAGTGCTGCTGCCTGCTAGGAAGTTATTAACCGACTTGGTTAGCAGTGGTTATTTGCTTGTTAGATTTGAAAAATGAGGGTTTTGGTCCATAAAAATTTTGGAATTTATGTTGGGTTTATTGGATTATGGATTTGAAGAGTCTAATGTTTGCATGATAGATTTGATGATGGATTTGTGGTGGATTTGTTAAATAAATAACTAACCCTCAAGGATTTGCAAATCTCAAATCAATATGTGGGATTTAGGGGTCGTTTGTTTCATGGATTTAAAAATGAGGGTTTTGTAATTTAAAAATCCAATGATTTATCAAGGATTTGAGACATCATGGATTTGTAACAATCCTTTGTTTGTTGGAATATTTTTACCATGGATTTAAAGGTGTGGGATTTACTACTTGAAGTAAAAAAATTACATTACTGCCATTTTCTATATGTTTGACATGTTTATGACATGTACACAAAACAAGGACAAAACTTCAAAATTACCTTACTATCATTTTCTATATGTTTGACATGTTTATGATATGTACACAAAACAAGGACAATACATACTAATAAGCATAATGTTGCCACATGGACAATAATAATAAACGAGAAAATTCCGTTTTAACTTTTAACGTAACATAATCAATTACAAATTCTTTGTCCTCCTTTTCAAAAGTAACATATAACAACATATATTAGAATCGGGAGAACAAAGAATTACACGTTCCATGAAAAGGTCAAAGAAAACTAGAACACAAGAAATGATATAAAAAATCTAACTCATGTTTGCACATTAATTGAACGTTTATATTATTCATTTATTGTTAATTATAATGTATAATAGTTAAATTTGAGGGCAACCTTAGAATATTAAAAGTGCATGAGGATATATGGGTAAAATCTCATCAAGGATTTATGCCATATTCCAAATCTCACATCAACGTGTGGGATTTATAAGTCCGTGGGGTCCACGGATTTGGACCTTTAAAATCCGTGGGCCCCACGGATTTGGTCTCCAAAAAAGGTGCAAGCAAACAACGGATTGTACCTAAATCCCTGATAGTTGATTTTTTATTTTTTTTATACCAAATCCTTGAAGCAAACGACCCCTTACAAGTCCATGGGGTACAAGGATTTGGTTCCAAAATAAAGACCAAATCCGTGGACCGTACGGATTTAGCACTCTTCAACAAACAATAGACTTATGTTAAATCCATCAAGCTTAGGATTTGGATACCAAATCCATGACTCAAATCCAACAAGCAAACGGCCCCTATTTTAACCTATGTGCGCAATTTGATGATTGCTATAAAAAAAGTCTCAAGTATCTGTCTTATCATGTTTTTTTTTTTTTACGTAGACATTGTTAAATATATGTATTTAGTATGTATTGTTTTTTTAATAACACGTAAGGTGACAGAAACAATGTCACATTTTAAGTGAAAGTGTTGATATTGTTTCCTTTTTGTTTCTTGATTTTCTTTTAGTTTTACCATTTATCAAAACTAAAAGAAAAGTGGGTATGATCCGTGCTTAAGCCTATAGGTTTAAGTATTTTGTTTTAATCATTTTATTGGTTGATAGTGATTTTTTTTTTTTTTGTCAAGAACATAGTTAGAAAGAACCACTACCCACAATCCCTTCCCATCTCACTTACAAGCCAACCAACAAAGTCAAAAGAAACTAACTCTAGTCGGGACAGCAACAGGGCTTTACGTGCCACTCTACGGGCAACCCAATTGGCAGTCCGCGGAACCACCCTAAGACCTAAACTTTATACAATGAGACAAAGACCCAAGGAAAAGCATACAATCTCGAAGGAGAGGGCCACCAACTGAATCCTCCACTGCTCCAAGGCTAAGTTGACGGATGACCACTATTGCATCGCCCTCAATGATGTCATGAGGCAAACTCCAAGAAGCTGCAAACAAGATTGCATCCCTGTTGCAAGGAGCTCTGTAGGGTAAGGGTCCGAAACCCCTTGATGCTGATAACTCGAGGCAAGCAGCACATGACCGTCCGAGCCACGAACCACAAGGCCAGAAGAGCAACCAGAGGCTTGGACAACAACATCAAAATTGCTTCAGGATGCATTCCCAGGGCTGGCTTGAAGAGGCAGGCAAGCGAGGATGAACAAAAGGGGCAGGCGGTAAGGAGGAGAGTACTTCACGGACTTGAGAGAACTGCGGGCAAGCAAACGGACATGAGGTTGGGTATTTTCAAATACCACTTTATTTCTTGATTTCCATATTCTCCACAAGAGGTAAACGACTTGGAGAATATGGGTTTGGGACTGCTCTGATAGCATAACTTGACGCCACCACGTACTAAAATTCATTGTTGGGGCCGAAACGAGTATCTCACTTAATCCCACAAAGTACCATAACATATTGGCAAAGGGGGCAATGAAAGAACAAATGTTCTATACTCTCTCGACTCCTCTAGCAAATACGACATTGCCTTAGCCAATTAAACCCACCAGATTTGAGCGTAGTAGTCAGTAGTACCACTCTAAGGCACTTCTAGTGGCAAATGATAACACGTTTTGACTGAATACTTGCCATTTTTGATAAAAATGCCATTATGACTGCGATGTCCGTGGAAGGGCCATTTTTCAAATTATAACCACAAAGTAGGGATCAAAACAGTAATGTAACCTTACCTTCCTTAATGAAAAACGAGACCATTTTTTATAATGTAATATCAACAATAATAATCATGAACCGTTAAAGGTAATTAGGGTGATCTAGAGTGATTAAAAGACCAATAATTGCAAGTTGATCCATCCGCCCCGTTGAAGGAACGTTAACTCCATTAAATTGGGAATTTGGGATTTAATAGGAATTCAAATATGGGATCCCATAACCGATAACGGAAAAAGAATCACTTCAAAAACCGAAGCCTTTAATGCGAAATAAATTCGCTAGAGTTCCCAACGATGGAACTTTTCGGCGAAACAACCACCGTATACGGCCGCAGACCGTCACAATTGGAGAGCCTGCGAGGCGGCATGAAGAGTGAAAACGGGGAAAGACCTCCCGTATAACGACCCCATATCAACAGATTTAGATATGGAAGAGGAGCGACATCGATGCTTCTTTCCTTACAAAGTTTACTATCGCCGACCCGGCGTCTCTAGCTCCACTGGAGCTGACTAACTTTTTAGGCGTCGCTAGCTTCACGTAAGTTCCTCTCTGGAATTTAGCTAGGAGATTTATCTCTGGAATTTAGCTCTAGAATTTAGTTAGTTAATAGATAGTTGAGGATAAATAAGGTTATTATGTTAGTATAATTAATATTAATAATTGATTATTCTCTTTCTCTCTTCTCCCATAACTTTCTCCATAACCTTCTATCTCCACTACAATTAAAATGAAATTCAAAATTAATTTAATTAGATTTTAATATTTAATAAAATTCAAACTTAATATTTTTTCTCTTTTTAAAGTATAAATTAATAATTAAAATTTTTCTCTCTCATTTCGTGACAACTTGCAATGTAGTATTAACATTTTGCAATGACATTATCAACGTTTATGAAATAAATCATTATTATTATACCTTATCATTATTAACGATTTCAATATAAGTATCAATTCTTTACAATTATATTATTAACAATTTTGAATCAATCGTTACCGTTGTACATTTTCATCATCAACGTTTATGAATGAATCATTGATTACAACATCTTTACTAATGATTCACAACATTATCATTATTGATACTATTAGTAATGGGCTCTCAAAGACGTCCCACTCGTTTCGACAAACAAACAACGACTGATATCATGATACATCAAACGTCGACAGTGTTCACTATTAACAGTACATGACAAAATTGCAAATATTTTAGGTTAATTGTTAAACGTTTTGAAACTATTAGTAATGATATACTTTCACATTGTTAACGTTTTGATGAGAGTTGCTTAACGTTTTTAACGTAAACGTGACGTTCTCACTCCAAAAATTTCATTGAAACTGAAAATTATAAATGTTTTAGGTTGATTTTAATGATTTTGATACTATTAGTTATGATATACTTTAACAGCATTTTAGTGGGAGTTGCTTAAGGTTTTTAACGTGAAAGTGAAATTCTAAGTTGTAACAACTACGCGATATCAGGATACATTAACAAACAACATATGATATCATGATACATTAAACATAGATAATGTGACTATATTTTATTAATAATTCACTAAAAATGTGACAATACTCGGTTGTAATGATTATAACCATAAATATTTTTTATGTTAATAACAATTTACATTACATCAACAATGATAACATTAGATTGTTAAAAATGAGCCTAAACTCATTCAGAAACAACAAAAAATAATTTAGGAGACGATGATAATGTTTTTGTATATCATTGAAAATTCATTTCAAAAAAATTGATAACAATACCTTGTATTGATAACAATGAACCAATAAAAGTTGATGGTGTAATTGTTGGACATTGTTTCATAAACGTTGATAACAAAAATAAAAACAAATAGTACACTTTATCAATAAGTTTATAAACATGACGTCCAAATTGGAAAACATAAGCTCTTAGGTTGATAGAGATGCAACAAACCGTCAATAATGTAACAAAAATTTATTGATTAAAAAAACATCAAAAACCAAAATATTATGTTTTGATTGAATACAAAAATATTTATTTTCAACTAAATATACTCTTTATCAATGTTTTAGTGTGTTTTTATTAAAGGTTAGTAAAGTTTAAAACTAATAATGTCATAAAGTGTTTTATTAACAATTTATGTAAAATTTGATAATAACGATTATTAAACATTTGATAATGAAAACTATATGTGCACACATGACATGACGATACTAATTAATGAAAATTTGACAATGTTAAATATAATCACCAAACACGTCTAATAAATAATTAATAAAAATATTTTTGGAGCTAATAAACGTTGATGACAATTGATTCCAAATTCTTAATATAATAGTAAAGAATTGATACGTATATTGAAATCGTTAATAATAATAAGGTATAGTAATAATGATTTATTTCATAAACGTTGATAATGTCATTACGAAACGTTGTCACGAAGTGAGAGAGTAAATTTTTAATTTTTAATTTCCATTTTTAAATGAGAAAAAATTATTAAGTTTGAATTTAATTGAATATTAAAATATAATTAAATTAATTTCAGATTTTCTTTTAATTGTAGTGGAGAGAGGGGATTATGGAGAAAGTTATGTGAGGAGAGAGAAAGAGAATAATCAAATATTAATATCAATTATATTTGCACAATAACCTTATTTATCCTCAACTACCTATTAACTACTAACATATTATTAAATTACCTAATTCACTATCAACCAATAAAATGACTTAAACAATATGTTTAAACTTTTGGGTTTAAGCACAAGAACCCCGACCAAAGAAAAGGAAGTGGTTAAAGTAGTTTCATTAAAAATTGGTGTTGTTCTTTTAAAATGGCAAGATACAAATAAATGAAACGATGTAACCACGCTATGCAAAAAGGCTAGTCTCATGTTGAAGTATGGTATTGAACATCGAAAATCCAAAAGCATCATTGTATCATTCCAAAATGGATGGAAATCCATTATAATTCAATTGATCACGATGTATCGTGGCTTTGTGATATCTTAGTGCATGCCTTACTTTTGTATACCGACTTAATTTTTATATAGCATATACGATATCCGGTCTTGTACAAGTTATTGCATGCATAAAAACATCCAATAACATTGGAATACTCCAGTTGTGAAACCGGCTTATGAAAATCTTCAATAAGTTTCATATTTGGATCCATAAAGGTCGTAAGCTCATGTGAATTTCCATTATGGAAGTTAGCGAACACCTTCTCAATGTAGTGAGATTGAGATAAGACAACTTTTTATCGTATCATTTGATTTAACAACCAAAATCTCATCAGCCTTCCCCATGTCATATACGAGGAATTACAGCGAGGATTGTAAAGTTTACAAGGCGTTTGCCGGAGGAGAATCTGGGAGATGAGAGTCACTGATTACAACGGGCGCTCTCAGGGTACTTCCCCCGGTCTCTTGCATTCCCTTTCACTTGAGACCATGAGCTAGTTATATAGTATCTACCTGGGGGACAACGAGAGGACAGGTGTCGGCGTTAGAGATGAAAGAAGGACACGTCATTGAACATGTGTCGTCTAGGCCCATCAGCACCCGCCACGTGGTTGTACACATGTCAACCATGTTTTTGCCTAAGGGGAACACCCTTGCCACATGTAGACTAATTGAGAAGAGAGCATGACACATATGCAGGTAGGAGTGCATGCAATGGATCCAGGTGAGGAGAATAGATGTGGATCCAGGTGCCGAGAGCAGGGGGCGAGAGCGGGCCCGGGGGACGGGAACCAACCGAGAGGAGAAGATCTAGCGCCTGAACAATAGCGGGCCCGGGCGCAGGGGACATGGAGAAATAACGGGTCCGGGCACGAAAGGTGAAGACCCTCTGCAGGGACCCGGGCGAAAGGTGAAGGCCCGACGCCGGGAGCCGGGGCAATAGCAGGCCTGGGCGGAGGGGACTGAGAGCGATAACGGGCCCAGGTGTCGCGATCCGTACGAGAGGTGAAGGCCCGCCGTCGGGAGTCAGGGCATTTGTGGGCCCGGGTGCCATGAGACTGAGGATGGCGAAGCCCGGGAGCCGGGGTCCAGGAGCGATAACGGGCCCGGGCGCTAGGAACCGGACAAGAGGTGAAGGGACTATGCTGAGAGCCGAGGCAATGGTGGGCCCAGGCGCAGGGGATTTGGAGCGATAACGAACATGGGCGCCGGGATCCGGACGAGAGGTGAATGCCCGCCACCGGGAACGGGGGCAATTGTAAGCCCGAGTACTGGGAGGAGGGCGAGGCCCGTGAGCGGGGGTCTGGGAGCGATAACGGGCCTGGGCGACGGGAACCGGACAAGAGGTGAAGGCACGTCGCCGGGAGCCGGGGAAGTTGTGGGATCGAGTGTCGGGAGAAGGGCAACGCCCGGGAGCCGAGATCCGGGAGCGATAACGGACCCGGGTGTCGAGAACTAGACGAGTGGTGAGGGCCCTCCGCCAAGAGCTGGGGCAATTGTGGGATCGGGCGCCGAGATTATGCCGACGCCCGGAAGACGGGGTCCTGGAGCGGTAACGATCCGGGAACCGGGAGGAGGGCGACGCTCGGGAGCCGTGGTCCGGGAGCGATAACGGGCATGGGTGTCGGGAATTGGACGAGAGGTGAAGGCCCACCGCCTGGAGCGGGGAAAATTGTGGGCACGGGAGCCGAGGCAATAGCGGGCCTGGGAGCCGGCAACCTGACGGGAGGTGAGGCCCCGCCACGGGGAGCTGGGGAAGTAGTGGGGCGGGGCGTCGGGATGGATTCGAAGCCCGGGTGTTGGGCCCCGGGAGCGATAACGGGCTCGGTCACAATAATGCATCGGGGAGATTCGGGCTCGGAGGGAGAAACCCTCAACTGGAGGCAATCGTGAGCCACTGTATGATTTACTGTTGGCGGTCCATGACACAATTGTGTGCCGATTGTCGGCCCTGGCGCAATGATGCACTTTTTGAACAGATGGTGAGCTGGTGTAGTAAAAATATTTTTACATTGGGTATATCAGGCGTAAAACCCTTGAGTTTATGATTGAAGTATTATGATAGATTTTGTCATTTTGTGTGTTGGGTTCTAGAAATTACGGTATCTTTTGCTTGTGGGATTTGGATGATGTATTTGGCACCCAAATCCCAAGCTTTATGTATTTGCTAAAAAACATGTTTGCTTGATGGATTTCAAAATGATTTTACTATATTGAATTAATTGGTTAATGGTGAATTTACCTTCATATCCTTCAACAAATTTTAGCACCTCTCAAAATCCTAGCTAATGAGATGAAACTTTATAATCCGTGAGTTTTACAAATTTTGAGAAAAAAATCTTCCATCCACTAGCTCCACAAATTTAGACCAATCTCATTTTTGTCAACAAAAATAAATTTAAACAACAATCCAATTTTTCTTTTGTGAAATGAACAACAATCCAATTTTAGTAGGATTTAAGTAAAATCCCTCATCAAAAATTTTACAATTCTTAAAATCAGTTCCATTTTGTGAGTAAGTTCTGAACCGAATGAGCATGTGCTAACAAAAAAGCTATTAGCACCGGATTGCTTAATAAAAATAAGCAGTATTATGTTTGTTTTTTTAAGTATAATAATAATAACAATATTATGCTGACCGCCGTTACGATACCAAATTGGAGTCCATCTGTTTCCCAGCACGAAACTCTGTCCATTTCCTTGATCCATTTCTTTTCAATTTTGTTATTTATAAAGAAGCAAAAACCCCCCCGATCTCCTCTCTCTCCGTCGCCTCGCTCTTTCCCCGTCCTACCTTTTCTTCCTGGTCGTCGGAGGTCTGTGGTTGCTGCCACCGGAATCCGGCGAAGTTTAAGGCGCCTGCGTTTTTCCGTGTAATGGAGACTATTTAAGCCTTGCTCCGGAGTTAGTCGGGGCCATTTCGACCGGCGAAAGAGAAATGTCTCGTCAATCAACGACTCCGCATTTCCACAAATCCAAAACTCTCGACAACAAATATGTGAGCTCAATTCTCTTTCAATTCCCTTCCATGGCTTCTGTCTTCGAGCATATTCTACCTTCACCTTTCTTCTCGAGGCTTAATTCCTGCACTTCCCTGCTCTCCTCGTCGCGTGCAATTGGGGCATAGATTTCTCATTTCATTCTCTGTGCTCGTTTTGTTTTACTTCTTGTTGGTTCAAGTCTTCAGGACTGTAGGGGTTCTGTCCCCTTTGGTGGATTGCCACTCAATCGATTTGGTTGATTACCAGCGAAATCAGTTTTCGGATTTCTGGAATTGTCCTGTTCTGAACCCTTTAGATTCCGATTATCAATTAGAATGCCGATTATAGTTAACTGCCAATGGCTTTGCTTCATCGGACCATTATCTGGTCGTAATTTCAGTCGGTTAGCCTTTCCATATGTGCAGTTACTGTTGGTCAGTGAACAGAAACATTGCTTTTCTACAATCTGTCATACAATATTGTGGATTTGGATTATAGCAAGTATGGAAGTAAGCTTGCTACTTGGTTCCTAAGAAGTGTGATCAAGGAGCTACAGTTTGGATTCTGAGCACTAGCATTTGAGGCAATACTGTAGAAATTAAAATTTCGGAAATTTCGTAGTCCATTTTGAATGGTTGTTGTAAGAATTAAGATGCTGACCTTCTTTTTCATTACTTCGTAAAGATGCTTGGAGATGAAATTGGGAAAGGAGCATATGGTCGAGTTTACAAAGGGTTGGATTTGGAGAACGGAGACTTTGTTGCTATCAAACAAGTCTCGTTGGAGAATATTGCTCAGGAGGATCTCAACATCATCATGGTCTGTTTTCCTCTCTTTCATAATTTTCATTACAGTTCATGCCCCGAAGATTTATGTTTGAAGACTAATTTTTATCGAATGTTTTTCATTCCGTTTTCCCAGTATCGTTTGCTTTTCTCACCTCTTCGAGGCCCTACAACTATGAAATTGATTTTTTTCTAGTCATGAAACATTTATAATAACCACTAGATGCTGTGCATGCTACCTTTGTCCTGTTCCTAGCATAGTCCTCATCATAGTTTGCTTTGTCTTTGAGATAAAATCGTATTTTCATTGTCATCTGTGTCAAAACTTCTTGGATGAGTAATGATGTGAAGTGATCAGTTGAAAACGATATGCAATTTAGTGTGCGTACAAATCTAACATTTGCTTCTTTCTGTTGGGTGCACTTTCTTGGGACGGATAATGGTGATTCAGCAAGAGATTGACTTATTGAAGGTAGCTTCTGTCTTAATTTCTTTCTCAGATTTTTCTAGTTGGTATTGTTTTGAAATATTTTAGTGGTTAAGATGACTGTCTTCTGCATGACATTCATGACAACTGCATATCAAGCTCAATTGTTTAATTTTACACTTATGCTGTGTTGTATTCATCCTTGCTTTGGTTGACTAGGGAATCACTGTTCCTGTATCCTCTGACAATGAACTTTCAATTTGAAACCATTCTCGGAAGTCATAATGGCCTCTCTTGTTTTGTTACATTTTGCAATTTGGACAGGGAAGGGCTGACAAGCAATTGAGTTAGTTAAAACTGGTGCAAGCACTTTGAATAGTAGGGCTGGCAAGCAATTGTTAATGGCTAAGAGGGAGAAAAAAGTGAAGATTAGATGGCGATTCATTTGCAGAAAAGTAGTTAGGAAAATGATTGCTTGTATGAGTCCGAAAGATTGAACTTTGGAAATGAGTTATGCCATTCTCGATTCTTGTTAAAATATTATTTTCCATATTTTACTTATACATTCTCTAAGTATTAATGCAGTTCTTCAGTGGTGATTGTGGAATTGCTATATGCTGCCAGATAATTTCTAGAGCATACAAACTGATACTTTACACAGAAAGTGGCATTATAAAGATGCTACTTTGATCTCCGGTCAAATGACCCAACCAATTTCCCTAAAAAATTTGATACTTATCTCTAGATGGGTTGATACTCTATATGCAACCTCTTTCTTCTCGCTTTAGCTCTTTTCCAAGGGAAGTAAATGTTGGAAGTTCATGGTTGAGTTACTCATTTTGGATGTGACGTGTCTTGTACAGAATTTAAACCATAAAAATATTGTGAAGTACCTTGGGTCGTTGAAGACGAAGACACATCTTCACATAATTCTTGAGTAAGTCAGATCATATACTTCTCCATATTTGCAACTGTACATAAAAAATGGCCATTCATAAGTGTATGATGTGTAATCTCTGTGTCGTTCTTATAGGTATGTGGAGAATGGTTCCCTTGCAAACATCATTAAGCCAAATAAATTCGGTCCATTTCCAGAGTCTTTGGTTACTGTTTATATTGCGCAGGTTCTGCTCTTTTCGACACAACTATAGCTGCTTTCTGGTTGCTGTTACATTTGTGGGTTTTCCCTAACAACCATAAGTTGCTGACAGGTTTTGGAAGGGTTAGTTTATCTTCATGAACAAGGTGTCATCCATCGGGATATCAAAGGTGCAAACATATTAACCACTAAGGAGGTAGATCTTTAGTTTTCCTCTGTTATTTTCCTGGTTGATTGTGTAGTTTAAGCCTGTTAGCTCCCGTGATCAGCCCCTTAGCTTTTTTTTAGGATTCTTGTTGGATTTGCTTCTACATTTCTCATTAAATGACTGATGGAAGGAATATATACTGTTTTCAGTCCACAAATTACTATTGAGCCTTAACATGCCTGGAAATCTCTTGTGAGACCAGGATATCTGGATAGGGTACCTATCAATTTTCTAGTCTATAGAGTCTACTCTGATACTCCAGGCTAGTTGATCTGACAGACTAAATAAGCTTCATCTTTGTTGGTGACTTGACTTTTGGGGTAAATGGCCCCTTTAAGCTTTTCAATTCTCTAAATGATTCTTGTTGGATTTGCTTCTATATTTCACATTAAAATGACTGATGGAAGGAATACCTACTGTTTTCAATCCACAAACTACTATTGAGCCTTAATATGTCTGGAACTTTCCAATGAGACCAGGATATCTGGATAGGGTATCTATCAATTTTCTAGTCTATAATGTCTGCTCTGGTACTCCAGGCTAGTTGATCCGGCAGACTGAATTAGCTTCATCTTTGTTGTTGTAGTGATTTTGGGAAAAATGACCTCACGTTTCAATTCTCTACTCCTATTTTATTCCTATCATAAGTTCGCATTAGTAATAGTTCTGTATTTCTTGCTGAAATTTACTTTGCACCGGAATGATGTTAATTAATTGACTGCTGGTTCTTGTTATTTCCAGGGACTTGTGAAACTTGCTGATTTTGGTGTGGCAACAAAATTGACTGAGGCTGATGTTAATACACATTCAGTTGTTGGGACACCATACTGGATGGCCCCTGAGGTACTTAGATATTTTGTTTAAGATGTCAATTGATCAGATTTTCTCATGCCCTTTATACAGCTAACGATGCAATCTTATGATGGAACAGTTGACCTTCATTGTTCATAAATTCATATGAATTGGCTGTATTTTGCAGGTTATTGAAATGTCAGGGGTTTGTGCAGCTTCGGACATTTGGAGTGTTGGTTGTACTGTGATTGAACTTCTTACTTGTGTGCCTCCCTACTATGATTTGCAGCCTATGCCTGCTCTCTTTCGTATTGTTCAGGTATGCCTTGCTCGTACTATGAATAAGATACTACCTCTTTCTTCTCTTGTTACTCTTTAATACATCTAGGAGTTTGTCACCCTTCCATGCGTCTTTATGTATAATTATTTAGATTGACTTGATACAGTATGTATTGCAGTTTGCATGTTGATGTCTTGTAGCTTTAGTGATGCATGCTTTCTATTTTGTTTTGCTTCATTCTTTCAGGATGATCATCCCCCGATACCTGATAGTCTCTCTCCTGACATTACGGATTTCCTACGACAATGCTTCAAGAAGGTATATATGCTGTTTCATAATGATTTTAGCTTTCTTTATCTCTGCATATAAGTCTATCTCTAGAGCCTTTTTGAAGGTGGTGGTAAAAAGTTGATAGTTATTGGGTTTATCTGTGCTGTCGCCTAACTCTGCACACAGGCTGATGAGTCTTCCGAATACCTGAAATATAGCCAATGTGAGACATTCATGCTCATAAGCTCATTGAGTATTGCATTCCATAGCTGCAAGCAAGTCAGATGATGGAAGGATGATTTTGTATGGATGTATCCATTAGTCCTTTTGCTTAATGGAAATCTATTCCTTGACTTTTAACCACCTTATCTTGTTTAGGATATTGACCTTGAGCTTCTCAGTAGATAACTGGTGTGACCGGTCCCTTAGTTTGACGAGAAAATTGCTAGGCCAAGCTCTAGAAGTTTATATTGTTTTTAGCATGGGTAAAGATGGGCAGGATTTGATCACTTTGGTTGAAAAAAATGATTTAATTTTAGAGGGGCAAAACTAATGAGTATCCTGTAGGGCACTAGATCTATGCCTGTCCTCCAAATAAGTTTCCCTTTGACAGGCTTGCCAGCTTTTTATTTTATTTTATGAATGCCTTGCACACTGTTTTCATTTACCTGTGGTGATAAATTATGCCACATTGCCTGCCACCTTACTTTCCAATGTTTGTTTCCTTATTCCGTCAACTACTTTCCTGTTCTTTCTTCTTTTATCCGGTTTTTTTCTTGATGACTATGTATGCCTCTTTGTATTTTAATTTATACTATATTTTGGGTTTTGCTATATCCAGGATGCTAGGCAGAGACCCGATGCAAAAACTTTGCTTTCTCATCCTTGGATACTGAACTCAAAGCGTGCTTTGAACTCTTTACGTCATAACCCTTCCATACGGTAGAAGCATGCATTTTTTCTTTTAATTGTCCTCTTTTTCTGAGATATTCTGAAGCCATTACTCGGTGATAGCTTGACAGTCACAAATTACTTATCTCATTAAGTCATAAGTTTTGGCCTTTCTGATTTATCAGGAGTATCCAGGAAGATGCTGAAAATGGAGAAAGTGAGGGCCCTGATGAAGATCGGTCTACTGAGAAGGCAGAAGCTGCCATCGCTGACTCTGAAACTGTGAGATGATCTAGATCTGGATTAGGCTATGAATTATAGTTTTTATCATGTTATTTACAATTCCATATCAGTATTTGAATCCTGTGTTTTTCAGGGAACCAAGACTGATTTGTCCGCGGAAACAACTGATGCAGTCAGGTCAGACAAGAATCTGGCCACGGCTTTTGATGTTGGAGATGAAAGAATTGATGAACTCCAAGATGGCATTGATTCAGATCAGGTTCCCACATTAACTATTAGTGAAAGCCTGCTTCCGCAACTACATTCTGATAAGGGATCTGAGCACAAGGGAGTGGCTAGTAATGCTCCTCAAGGCTCAAGAGACATGCGTGACCAGGATGATGTGCTGGTGAATGGTAATGTGGAAAGGAAAAATGTGGATAAGAAGCTCGGAGGAAAAGGGAATGCTGGCCTAAATGAAAGTAAATCATTTGGTTTTCTGTCGAGAAGTCCAGATAATGGGGCACAAAAGGTAAACCATATTTTCTTATACTTTGTTTCAAGTGATTTGGCAAATTGATACGGTGATAAGATTTAATGACATATTTTTGCTCTTTTAAGACTGCAAAAGGATCCGTGACTTCAGGTGGGAATGAGCTTAGTAGGTTTAGTGACACTCCAGGAGATGCTTCTCTAGATGATTTGTTCCATCCCATTGATAAAACTCCCGGGGATAGGACTGGTGAAGCTTCAACCTCTACTTCAATATCACATATGAATCAGGGTGGGACGCCTGCTGCTGATGCTGGGAAACATGACCTTGCTACAAAGTTGAGGGCTACTATTGCCCAGAAACAAATGGAGAATGAAGCAGGGAAGTCCAGCGATGGTGGTGACCTCTTTCGCGTAATGATGGGTGTTTTGAAGGATGATGTGATAGATTTTGACGGTTTGGTATGAAGTTAAGCCTTTTCCCTCTAATTGTCTTTGTCCGAATATAGTCTAATGGTTCCTGGTCATTTGCTTTCTGTCATGGTTCTTTGCCAGGATTTTGATGAGAAACTGCCAGCAGAAAATCTTTTTCCTTTACAGGTAATAAAAGTTCTTATGTAGCAGCTCTGAAATTTCCCTTAATTTGGGATTTGATAGTTTCTTGAACGTTTTTGGTAGGATTATGCTTTCGTTCATCTCTACATTGTTTTCATATCCTTTGATATTTTGATACTCATTTGCTATATTTCAGTGGCTACTGCTACCTACTTGTCTAAGTCGGATATATATCTGCATAATTTCTGAATAAGTTCTTCCCCAGAGTTCTCCCTGTGGTGTAATCTTTGTTTGATGTTTTTCTTTTGTCCTTGTGCTGTAGGTTGTTGAGTTTAGTCGATTAGTGGGGTCATTAAGACCTGAGGAGCCAGAAGAGGTTATTGCTTCTGCCTGCCAGAAACTTGTTGGCATCTTTCATCAACGCTCAGAGCAAAAGGTTGTTTTCATCACTCAACATGGGTTGCTTCCTCTGATGGAATTACTTGAAGTACCCAAGACCCGTGTAAGTATGCATAGGATAATCGTTGGTTCTCTACTTTGCTGCTTTATTTCTTTTAACTCTTATTATAAGTTATTATACTGCTTTAATAACTTTAGCTGCTGATAGTAAATGACACATGTTTGTTGAAATGACAGGTTATATGTTCTGTCCTTCAACTTATCAACCAAATTGTGAAAGATAATACTGATTTCCAGGAAAACGCTTGTCTTGTTGGTTTGGTAAGTAATATGTAGACTCTTGTTCTCATTTTCTATTGGGGATACTTAAGTTTGTATTTTAAGGTCAAGGATTTTGTTGTCATGTTTCTTCCTGGATGTACCTTCCAGTGAAAGCATCTAATATTTGTCGAGGTTGCAGTTTCAACTCTAAGAATTTGTCATTTTATGACCCCAGTTTACCAAAATCCAGGATGATTATCGGAGTCCGACTAACTTGGTTGTCAATATACGTTTTCCCATAACATATACGAGAATCTTGAAATTTATCACATTAAATTAGTGCAATGATCTATGTGACAGATACCTGTGGTTATGAGCTTTACGGGACCTGATCGTCCCCGGGAGGTCAGGATGGAGGCAGCTTATTTCTTACAGCAGCTTTGTCAATCAAGGTAAACATGGTTTAAGTTTCCTTGATTTCCTCTGTTATTCAGGCTGTTATGGTCCATTAACGAGAAACTGTGGTTGTTGAGCAGCTTTTTGACTCTACAAATGTTTATTGCTTGCCGTGGAATACCTGTATTGGTGGGCTTTCTAGAAGCTGATTATGCAAAGTTCAGGTTTGTGATCTTTCTATCAAACCCCAAAGATGTTTCTTTCCTTATATATTTCTTTCTATTTCCGAGGATAATGCTGGTGTTAATTTATGAGATATGTAGACATTTGCTTGCTGCTTTTTCTTAATTTTTAGAGGATGTGTAGGATGGCAAAGAATGGCAGCCGCAGGTACCTTAACTCATACCAAACAAATGTAATGAAAAGCATCCAGAAGAACTAAAACAAAATGGAATATAATTCACACCCTATATCGCTTTTCTTTCTCTTAGTCGAACACGGTGGATATTGCTGCTATTTGCGCTATGTTTGGAACTGGTCAGAATCATGTATCTAGTCCCAACCGTAGCATTCTGTACTTCTTTTGTTTATGCTCGTAAACCTCTTTGTGTATGTTATTTGACATTTACCTTTCATGTGGTCTTCATTGTATCCTGTTATGATATTACATGCGCTGATTCAGGTCTTCACGTCCAGGGAAATGGTTCACCTAGCTATCGATGGCATGTGGCAGGTCTTTAAGCTGCAGAGGTCCACTCCCAGAAATGATTTCTGCCGGATAGCTGCAAAGAATGGAATTTTGTTGAGGCTTATCAACACTCTTTATAGCCTGAATGAGGCAACTAGGCTTGCTACCATAGCTGTTGGAACTGGATTTTCATCAGATGGTTCCGCCCGACCACGCTCTGGCCAATTGGACTCTAGTCATCCTATTTTCTTACAAAGCGAAGCATCATTTCCTGCACCTGATCAGCCTGATGGCCTTAGGAGTAGGCATGGAATGGTTGATCATCAGCTAGAACCATCACGTGCTTCAACTTCTTTTTCTCAAAGATCAGATGCAATACCTTCAGAAACCAGATACTCTAATACTGATGCTGACAGATCCCATATGAGCAACTTAATTTTGGATCCTTCAGCCGCATCAAAATTGCCTGAAGCTGATAAAACTGTGAATGTACTACCTGTGAAAGAAACCTCAGCTGCTTTTGCCAAGGAGCGAGATAATTTGGAGCGGTGGAAAGCAGCAGATGCCTCTAGACCTGAAACAGACGGTAGGCAGCAGCGACTTTCTGTGTCCACTAACAGAATTTCTGCTGATAGGCCACCGAAGTTGCTAGACAGTGCATCAAATGGTATTCCAACTACAGCACCTTCTCAGCAAGAGCAAGTTCGACCACTTTTAAGTTTGTTGGAAAAGGAACCCCCTTCCCGGCTGTCTGGTCAGTTGGAGTATGTACGTCACCTCTCAGGATTGGAGAGACATGAAAGTATACTGCCCCTACTTCATGCATCTAATGAGAAGAAGTCAAATGGAGAACTGGATTTTCTGATGGCAGAATTTGCAGGTGATCCATTATACTTAGTTAATGTTCTTTGCCTCCTCCTCTTGAAGGAAATGTTTAGTTTTTATATTGTTGTCATAGAGATACATGAATGTTCAAGCTTTCTTTGTTGACAAGTGATTATGCATTGTTGTCTTAAAGAACTTGATTAGACGTTATGTCCCTTTTACACCATGTAACAAGTTTGTCGGTCTGCTTAATGAATCTTGACTGGCATGCTTGCTGGACATTTGTTTATCCCTACTTACTGTCAGTCCCCTTCAGGACTTGTGTGCTGTTGTAGCTTATATATTTAACCTGGATATAAAGCTTAGCCTGAAGAATTGTATCATGTCACTGTTTGTTCAGCTTCCCTAGCCTTTCATTTGTTAGTGGTATTTGTTTTCTACATTAGCACCCATGTTATCTGAATGGATTTGCTGTTTCTAGCAAAATTTGGCCCAGCTGATATCATTATTTTTGTTGTTAGCAGAAGCATCTGGGAGAGGAAAAGAAAATGGCAATCTAGAGTCAGCACCTAGAATTTCTCAAAGGACACCGAGTAAGAAAGGCAGCCCATTACTTTCTACTGATGGTGCTGCTTCCACGTCTGGTGTTGCTTCCCAAACTGCATCCGGTGTACTCTCTGGTTCGGGTGTGCTGAATGCTAGACCTGGGAGTGCCACATCATCTGGACTACTTTCCCACATGGTGTCGACAATGAACGCAGATGTTGCCAGGGAGTACCTTGAAAAGGTGGCTGACCTTCTGCTTGAGTTTGCTAAAGCTGACACAACTGTAAAATCTTATATGTGCAGCCAAAGTCTTCTTAGCCGTCTCTTCCAGATGTTTAACAGAATTGAGCCCCCGATTCTCTTGAAGGTATTAAAGGGAATGGATGTTACGTACCCTTGTCATAATAAAGTTTCTTTTTTCCTCTGTAATCTCATCTTGTTACTCAACTTTCAGATCCTCAAGTGCATCAACAACCTGTCTTGTGATCCCAACTGCTTAGAGAACCTTCAGCGGGCTGATGCAATTAAGTTCTTGATCCCAAACCTTGAACTGAAGGATGGACCTCTTGTTGGTCAAATTCATGATGAGGTAAGGTTTTTATTTATTTATAATGCATGAAGAGGTAAGGTTTCCCGACATGAAGAATGAGGAAATATCCACACACAAAAAAAAAAAAAAAAAATGCAGTGAATATGACATGCTTTTCTATCGCTTAAGCAATCCTAACAACTGCAAACCGCACATCTCAAGGCTTGATTTTGGACGGGCAATGATCCAATGCAATTTCGAATCTGACTGAATCGGCATAGAACAAAATAAAAAATGAAGGGGAAATTGGATTGAAAGTGCATTAAATCCAATTTGGTTCAGTGTGGTTTCAGTTCAGTCCGTTTCTTCCAATGTTCTTTAGAGAAGCCATGGAACCGGAACAAAAAAAAAAAAAAACCCTTGAATTTTGAGAATCGAAACCTAGTTGAATTATATTTTCATCTAGCTCCACTCGTTCAGAATATCTATTTGTCTGATTTGGTCAAGTGAATCCTTGCTCATTCCTTTCAGGCATACTGTCTGTTGTTTGTATTAGAGTAATCACTCAGATATCATGGAACCAATGTTGTATCACAATTTTTTCTCTAATTTTCTGCAGGTCCTTCATGCTCTCTTTAATCTATGTAAGATAAACAAGAGGAGACAGGAGCAAGCTGCTGAAAATGGAATCATTCCTCACCTGATGAATTTTATCATGCAAGGATCTCGCTTAAAACAGTATGCATTGCCTCTGCTGTGCGACATGGCTCATGCATCCCGGAATTCCAGAGAGCAATTAAGGGCCCATGGTGGATTGGATGTGTATTTGAGCCTGCTGGATGATGCATCATGGTCTGTGACAGCATTGGACTCAATTGCTGTTTGTTTGGCTCATGACAATGACAACCGCAAAGTGGAGCAAGCTTTGCTTAAAAAGGATGCAATTCACAAGCTAGTGAAGTTTTTCCAGAGCTGCCCTGAGCAACAGTTTGTGCATATTCTCGAGCCTTTCTTGAAAATCATCACGTAAGTGATTTGTTTTCTTGTGGTTTGCTTTTATACTTTTTATGCCATTTTCTGTATCTAAGAATTGAAGCAAGCTAAAATTGTTTTTTGTTTTCCTTGCCCTTTCCGCTGTATGGCTTTGTCTTCTTAACAAAAAAAATTCCATGTTCGATGTGTCGTCTGGTCTAAATGTGCAGGAAATCATCACGGATAAATACTACGCTGGCTGTTAATGGTTTGACACCATTGCTCATTGCAAGGCTGGACCATCAGGATGCCATAGCTCGTCTCAACTTGCTTAAACTAATAAAGGTAGAGTCTCTACTGTTCCCTGTTGTGTTGCATGGATGTTCTTTCAACTACTCATACACTCACCCAGCAATTGAATGAGAAGCAAGCATCGTTTTGTCTTTGTCAAGGCTTCTCTTCAGTGGCCTTTTTGTTTACAACAAATGTGCTTGACGTGGCGTTTCTTTTCCCTTCATCCTAGGCTGTATACGAGCATCACCCTCGGCCGAAGCAATTGATCGTAGAGAATGATTTGCCTCAGAAGCTTCAGAACTTGATCGAGGAACGACGAGACGGCCAAAGCTCCGGTGGTCAGGTATTGGTAAAACAAATGGCTACCTCGCTGCTTAAAGCTCTACACATCAACACGGTTTTGTAAAATGTGAATATGGTAAGTCGTGTATATTGTTTTTGTTGGAAGAACTTGGTTTAGGCTATTCCCGTTGTTGTATTGTAATATCAATCGCTTCTCTGTGTTTCTTTAACCCTCTGGTGTGTACCCTGAACGGCTTGGGGTTTAGGGTGTGTGATCATTTCGATTAATTTAGGAACTAAGACGCAGGTAGCTCGCCATATATTTGTTTGTACGAGCTACCTACGCCTTCGTGATTTGATTTCTTTTCTTCTTCTTTCCTTGTTCAAGAGTTAGTTACGCTGAGTTTATTTGTTTCAGCTATTGAAGGTATTTGTTTGTTCAGTACCGTACTACACATGATGCCATAGTGTTGCAAGCTTACTTTGGCTTGAAGGACCTCTTTTTTCCCAGCCTTCTTTTCTGGTCATTGTTAAATTCACTTTGATGTTGCTGTAGTGGCGTAAGATTTTCACATAATTCTGTATTTCTGATTCGTTTGTACTAAACCTACAGCCATGTGTTATCTGTTATTATGGATCTGTTGAAGCTGGTGCACTAGATGCTCTGGCCGTTGGTGACTCACTGCACTGGTGTAGCTTATGTGGACGTCATGTATTCGGCACACCAGGATTATGCCCAAATGCATAATCAGATCTGGTATCTTGCTTTTTTTTTGTAAGGGCGAAATTAATTTATTAAAAAGAAACGATTATACAAAAGCCAACAGAGCACAAGATTAAATTGATCCTAACTATGGGAAAACAAAGAGACCAAGAGGAAAAGTAACAGGGAAAGTCAGGTCCCGACTTAGATAAAAGTGTTTTTTTTTTTGTAGGAAGGCGGACGACAGTGCGTCCTAATTCATTAAACCGATGCAACGATCCATGGAGTCATACAATAATCATTTACAAAGATTGAGTTTGTACATATATAAGGAATGTATACCAAAAGGGGCTAAATGACCGTTGCTTGTCAAGAAATCGGCTGCGAAATTTCCCTCATGTCTAAATTTCCCTTTTTATAGACATGGGAGATTTTAACTTTCCAATCAAAATTCAAAAGTTTCCCAATGGGTGCCTGTGATAAGTTCATGTCGGTGATCCGTGTCTTCGAAGTTTTTATGATATTGATTGTTGTTGAAGAGTCGAGGTTCAATTCAACCTTGCGAAAGCCCTTCTCCCACGCTCTTTGCAGCCCAACTTCTGCTCCTCTAAGCTCGGCCATGGTAATTGTGCAGCTCCCCAAGTTGCAAGTGAAGGCGTCAAGGCATCTTCCAAGGTGGTCGCGAAGGAGAACCCCTACTGCTGCATTCCCTGAATTTTGCATCACTGATCCGTCAGTTTGGATTTGAATCCAACTTTCTCCAGGTGATGCAAAATTTAATAAGTTGTTCATAGATTAAAAGAGAAGGTTAGTTGTCTTACTTGTCTTCTTTCAAAAATATTCTTGGTTGTCTACCTTGCTCAACCAGTTTCTAAAGAATATATAAGGGGTTTCTCAAAAAAGGCTTCACGGATTCAAAATTCTCCTTCCCTCAAGCGTCCACGTCAACACAGCCTCTAGCCAATCAAATAATTAATAAAAAATAAAAGAAATCCAACCAACAAAAGGATCAGCCCTCGGTGACACTTCCTCCATTTTTGGATTTCTTTCTTTTCCAATTTCAACGTGCTTTTGCATTTCTTCCTTTACATGTATTTTTCTTAAATAAAATATTTATTTCCAACATACACAAATTACCATCTAAAACATTGCTACCGCATATTATATATTTAAACAATGTATAAAATTTTCACCGTGTTTATAATAAGAAAAAAATACAATTATATTTCATATGCACTAGCAAGTTGTAGTGTATATATATTGCATAGCATAAATAATTTGTGTATGTTGGGTAAGATTCGGTCCAAATATTTTAAATATTAGCTGCACGATTAGTCTAAATTTTGGAAATTATGGAATGACATATATTGTTTAGATATTTATTTTGAGTGTTTCATGGAATGAGATTTCATGAACTATAGTTTGATTATTTTTTTTTTGTAAAACTTTATATCCAACTGTTTCAATATTGGATAAACGAGTCATTGTGAGTGTGATGATAAACAATTGATATATTATAACATGATCATGTTATACATTCAGCCAAAATTTAATATATCTCAATTTAGAGTTAGATGTTTTCACTTATAAACTAACTTATATTGTATCAATATCGTGGGTGTCCCGGAGGGACTAACTTAGTTTTGGTATATACACGCCAAATTCTCAAACCATACATTCGGTGATTCGGATTATACACAATGAATAACAATATTTCTTGAACACTATATGAATATTAATTCAAGTATGACAACAAATCATTTAATATAAACATAGTGTATGCTTGAGATTAATAAGAGTTTCAAGATATAAACAAAATTTCTCAAAATTAAATTAATAGTTAAAAGAAACTCACCCGGCCAATGACTGGGATCAAAGCTAGTTTCATAGATTAAAAGAGAAATGAATCACTACAACTCATCGCCCGGTCGGCTTTCTCCTGTCTTTTAACCTTCTGAAGCATATCTTACCGACTGATTCACTCCCCACTTCGTCAGCATTCGTGACGTGCGTCATTCAACTTCCCAGTCTCCTACCAATATTAATTAATTAATTAATACACTTCCCCAAAGCTCCACTCCTCCCCTTCCCTCAAGAATCAAATACTAGATAAGATTACTTTTGCTGCAACAGAAGGAATATCAACACCACCAAAAAAAAAAAAAAAAAAAATGCTGCCAGCAATTCTGTCGATATTCTTACTGGCTTTCGTCGCCGCGATCAACCTTCAGTTGCTAGCCACTTCTCGCATCAACACCCTCCTCTTCGACCCGCAACGAGATCACGACTTGTACGTAGCAGCAGCTTTCACAACAACAACAAGAAGAAGAAGAAGAAGAAGAAGAACAAATGTGGACCACGACGAGCAGCAGCCTTGTAACAACAACGACGACGAGGGTCTGAGCATGAATGCGTTTCTTCACCCGCAGAACCTGAACCATGGAATGAGCGATGAGGAGCTTTTCTGGAGGGCTTCCCTGTTGGTGGCTAACTACTATCCCTTCCATAGGGTCCCTAAAGTGGCTTTCATGTTCTTGACTAGAGGGCCTTTAACACCAGAGATGAAATGGAAACCCTAAAAACCTGATTTGTTCTCATTCACTTTGAAGCATATATATGGTTTCCAGTAGCTACAGTCCAAGTCTTGAAGGTGAAAGAAAGTGAAAAAGTACAGAGGTGAAAAACAGAGAAGACAGCTTTTGAATTATAACGTTTCTATTGCTGATTTGGCGCCATCTTCTTCTTCTTCCCTTGTACGACGTCGCTCCAGCTTAACTTGTGCGTTTCAGCTGATGATTGTTTTTGTTCAGCTGTTACCCCCCGCAAGCTGGTGGGCAGAGAATCTGCAGACCAAGCTTGGAGAGAAGGTAGGTGAAGGTGGCTGGAGGCAATGGTTTGGTGAAGATGTCTGCCAACTGATGGGATGAAGAGACATGGAGAATCTTGATAGTGTCAGACTGTAACTTCTCTCGAACCAAATGGCAGTCGATTTCTATATGTTTTGTGCGTTCATGAAATGTGGGATTTTATGCAATGTGAATTGCAGATTGGTTGTTACAGTAAATACTTGCTGGTTGGGGATGAGGCATATGGAAGTCACGCAGCAAATACAGTAACCATTGAATCTCACAGGTGGTGAATGCAAGGGCCCTGTACTCAGCTTCACATGAAGACCTGGAGACAGTGTGTTGCTTCTTGCTTTTCCAGGAAATGAGTGCTGAGCCAAGATAGATACAGTACCCTGTAATGGATCTTCGAGTATCAGGACAGGAAGCCCAGTCTGAGTCACTGTAGCCCTTTAGGTGCAGGTCACTAGAAGCTGGAAAGAATAAACCTGTGCTTGGTGCATATTTGAGGTATCTGAGAACTCTGAGTAAGGCTTTGTAGTGGTCTTCACCTGGATTGGCCATGAATTGACTCAGCTGCTGTGTGGAGAAGCTGATGTCAGGACGAGTTGTGGTGAGGTATATCAGCTTCCCAACAATTCGTCTATATAGTTCAGCATCAAAGAGAGGTGCATCATGAGTGGCAGACAGATAAGATTTGTAATCCATGGGAGTGGTAACTGGCCTGGAGAGAAGAACACCAGCCTCTTCAATCACTTCAAGGGTATACTTCCTCTGAGAAAGATGAATTCCAGAACTATCACGAGAAACTTCAAGGCCAAGGAAGAATTTCAGATCACCCAGATCCTTAATGCTGAAGGTGGAGTGCAGGAATTCTTTGATTTGGGTGATTTCAGTCAGATTATCACCACCAATGATCAAGTCATCTACATATATCAAGATGCAAGTATAGGATGTAACAGTGGCCTTAAAGAAGAGTGAGTGGTCCACTTTGCTTGCTTGGTAACCCTGTGCACATAGACTTTCAGCCAGAGTAGCATACCATTGTCTTGGAGCTTGTTTCAGGCCATAGAGGGACTTCTTCAACAGGCAGACTGGGTTGGAAATGCCAGGAGGGGCATTGTAGCCTTTAGGTAGCTTCATATACACTTCCTCCTGGAGATCTCCATGGAGGAAGGCATTGTTGACATCAAGTTGGTGGACAAACCAATTCTTGGCAGCAGCAATAGCTAAAAACATTCTGACTGTGGTGAGTTTGATAACTGGGGCAAATGTATCCTGGTAATCTACTCCTTCTTGTTGGCTGAACCCTTTGGCTACTAGCCTTGCCTTGTGCAGGTCAAGCTGTCCATTGGAGAGGAATTTCAGCCGAAAGATCCACTTGCACCCTATAGCTCGTTTCCCTGGTGGGAGACTGACAATAATCCAGGTATGGTTCTTTAAGAGTGCCTGGATTTCCCTTTGAACAGCATCATTCCATTCAGGATATAATATAGCTTCCACATATGTGTCTGGTTCTTTAAGGGAGGAGATACTGAGAACAAATTTTTGATGTGGGAAAGAAAGACTGGAATAATCAAGAACATCAGAAAGGGGGTAAGTGATACCTGATTGTTGGTTCTCTGAAGAGTGACTGGTAGAAGAAGACTGCATGAGCAGGTTGCAATGGTATTGTTGAAGTTTGGAGGGTGGTTTGGTTGTTCTGGGTTGTTTCCTGAGTGCAATGGGAAGGGATGGTGGGGTAGGTTGAGTGTCTGGACTAGGTGGATCAGTGTGATCAGGGGTAGGTTGACTAATTGAGGATTGCAGGGGTGATGATGAGGGAGGGATGGCAGGTGGAGGGGAAGGCATGGCAAGGTCTGGGAAGTCCATAGATGGATCAGTAGTGTAAAGAGGAGGATGATCAGATTGTTCAAGGTGGAATGATTCTTGAAAGGGAAAGATGTGTTCATAGAAGATCACATCCCTGGAAATGAACACTTCATGGGTGTGTAAATCATAAATTTTGTATCCTTTTATCCCTGTGGGATAACCAATAAAGACACCTTTTCTGGCTCTGGATTGGAATTTGGTTCTATGGTTGCTTAATGTAAAGGCATAACACAGGCAACCAAAGACCCTTAAGTTTTGAAAATTTGGAGGCTGTTGATTAAGCTTTTGATATGGAGTTAGTTCACCTAAAATGGATGTAGGAACTCGATTGATAAGATAAACAGCATGTCTCACACACTCACCCCAGAACCCCATAGGAAGATGTGATTGAAATTTCAGTGCCCTTGCCACTGCCAAAGTATGTTGATGTTTTCTCTCAACCTTACTGTTTTGCTGTGGTGTTTCAACACAACTCATCTCATGAACAATGCCAGTGGAGGAAAAGAAGTCTGACATTGAGAACTCTCTGCCCTGGTCACTCCTAATCTTTTTGACAGAATGATTGTATTGTTTTTCAGTAAGGTTGCAGAATTCTTGCAGTTTAGGGCGTGCCTGAGATTTGTTCTCAAGTAAGACTATCCAGGTAAGTCTACTGAAGTCATCTACTATAGTTAAGAAGTATTTAAAACCATCAAACGTGGGATAAGCACAAGGACCCCAAATATCAACATGTATTAAGGCAAAAGGATGTTCTGAAACAGTAGTACTATCAGGAAAAGACAGCCTTCTTTGCTTGGCAAAGTGGCAAACATCACAGGGTTTGGAGCTCAAGGTTTCTATGGATTTACAAAACGTTTTCAGCTGTGGTATCTTGAAGTGAGAGACATGTCCTAACCTATAGTGCCAGAGATCAAAAGCTTTTGCAGTAGTAGTTGCTATGATTGGCTTAGGGCTACTGGGAACTCCTATGTTGGTCATGTGGTAAAGGCCATGGTGAAGCTCAGCAGAATCAGTCACTCTTCTGAGTTCCATATCCTGTATCATACAAAATTTGAGTAGAAGGTTAAGCAGATGGATTTGTTGGTTATCAGTTTGCTTACTGAGATCAGGTTGAAGGAAAAGTGGGGAACATATAGAACTTCTTCTAACACCAGGTCAGCCACTGATGTGACTGTGCCTATGTGTGTAGCAGCCACTTGATCACCAGTGGGAAGGGAAATGAAGATATTTGAAACAGGTCTGCAATTCTCTAACAGGTGCAGAGAGCATACAATATGGTCAGAGGCACCTGTATCCAAGATCCAGGTAGAATGGATGGTTTCCTACCAGACACAGTGAAGGATGATTTACCTGGTGAGCCTTCATAGCTGTTGAAGGCAGCAACAGTGTGCTGAGATTGCTTCTGAGAGTCCTTGTCTTTGAGCATTGCCATGAATCGATCATAATCAGATTTGGTCAGACGAAATTCTTGTTCAGCAGGAGCAGATTCACTGGAGATGACAACATTAGATTGGGGTCTGGAAACAGGACTAGACTGAGGGGGTCGAGGTTGTCCTCCAGCAGGCCAGCCATGCTTATGATAGCATCTGTCTTCAGTGTGCCCTTTCCTCTTGCAAAAAGTGCACTCCAAAGGCTTAGAGGTAGTTGGTAAGGGCCTTGGAAGCATACCAGGTGGCCAGCCATGCTTGTGGTAACACACATCCTCAGTGTGACCATTCTGCTTACAGTAAGTGCAAAAGGGGCGCCTACCAGGAGGACCAGCACGTCTGCTTTGGGAAGCCAGAGCAAAGGAATCAGAAACAAGGACTTTGCCTTGTTGAGTACCATAGTGTTGCCTCTCATGTTGGAGGAGCCTTTGAAAGACTTTGTCAATCGATAGAAGAGTGTCACCAAACAAGACTTGGGATCTAACAGTACTATAGTTGTCATTGAGACCACGAAGAAACTGGATGATATAGTTCGTGTCTCTATAGCCAAGAACCAACTTGATAGCAGCACACAACTGAGGACTAGTTTCTGTGCAAGTGCAAAGCTCAATCGGTTGATACCCATCTAGTTCATCTTGAATAGTAATGAACTGACCATAATATTCATTTAGTGTTTGAGTTCCTTGCTTCAAACTAGACAGGGCCTCAATTAGTTCAGCTATGCGAACAACATCACCTTGACCATAACGTGCTTTCAAGCTTAGCCAGGCCTCAGATGCAAGTTTGAGAGACATGAGGGTTTTGCGAATACCTGGTTCGACAGCCTGCTGGATCCAGCTGAGGACCATAATGTTGTTACGACTCCAGGACCAATAGAGAGCATCAGTAGCAGCAGGAGGAGCAATGGTGCCATCAATGAAGCCGATTTTGTTCTTCGCTCCAAGGGCATTAAACATTACTTTGCTCCAATCATTGTAGTTTGTGGTGGTGAGTTTTTCACCTACCAAGAGAAGACCGGGTTGTTCTGACCCATGAAGATAATAAGGATCGGACATTGGATCGATATTGATAGGGTTGGGAAGAATGGGTTGGGAAGAGAAGTCGGCCTGTTGAGCGGCCATTGTTTGTTAGCGGCGGCTAGGATTGAGGCTCTGATACCATAACACCAGAGATGAAATGGAAACCCTAAAAACCTGATTTGTTCTCATTCACTTTGAAGCATATATATGGTTTCCAGTAGCTACAGTCCAAGGCTTGAAGGTGAAAGAAAGTGAAAAAGTACAGAGGTGAAAAACAGAGAAGACAGCTTTTGAATGATAACGTTCCTATTGCTGACTTGGCGCCATCTTCTTCTTCTTCCCTTGTACGACGTCGCTCCAGCTTAACTTGTGCGTTTCAGCTGATGATTGTTTTTGTTCAGCTGTTAGCCTTTGCCCTTGTTGCCGCTGTGGGAGAGGTTCTTTAAGGGACACGACCACTACTTGTCTGTTTATGTTCACGCCAGTACTCCTGGCTTTGTGCTCCATGTTCCCACTGCCTCTGCCTTCTACGGAAGGCAGATTCCGAGTAAGGTATGTGTTAGCGAACTAATCACTTGATCCCAATAACTCGAGTTATTGGGAAAGCCTACCTTTGTCGGGGTATTTTATACGGTTTGCACAGGTTGAACGTATCATTCCTAGTGCTGCCAAACCCATTAGGCTTTCAGTTTGTACATGTTGGACATACCATTCCTTGTACTAATGCTTAAATTGGGGGGTCGTCATGAGGATTCGAAACCATGACCTTTCGGTTCTAGTCTCTGATACCAACTGTCGTCTGTCGGGTGCTTCACTACTGTTGGGCATATATTGATTGTTTTTTTTTAATCGCTAAGATTTGTTTAATATGACGATTGACCGATATATTTGGAGATTAGAGAGTTTCGATAATGAACAAATGATCAAAATGTCCATCATGAAATCAATGGTATAGAAAATTAATTAATTCGTCCAATCATATTTTTCTACAACATGTCAAATAGGGAACAATATCGCTCCTCAACGCCGAGAGGCGCCTCCTAGCAAACGCCCTGCTGGAACTCTCAAACGAGCGCTTCGTCCTCCTCTCCGAATCCTGCATCCCAATCCACAACTTCCAAACCATCTACAATTACCTCCTCCAATCCCGACACGCCTTCCTCGAGTCCAACGACGATCCAACCTGCTCCGGCCGCGGCAGGTACAGCGACGACATGCTTCCCGACATCTCGATCCGACACTGGAGGAAGGGTTCGCAGTGGTTCGAGATGCAGAGGAGCCTCGCCGCTTACGTGGTCTCCGACAAAAAGTACCACGGGCTGTTCGAGAAGCACTGCAACGGGAGTTGTTACCCTGACGAGCATTTTCTCCCGACTTTTGTCAACATGTTTCGTGGGTCGGAGAACTCGAACCGGACCGTGACGTGGGCCGATTGGTCGTCGGCTTCGGGCCGGGGTCGGAAGCATCCGAAGAAGTATGGTGCGGGGAATACGACCGCGGGCCTCGTGCGGTCGATTCGGAGGAACCAGACGACGTCGTGTGCTTATAATTATGGGTGGCGTCTACGTGTCATCTGTTTGCTAGGAAGTTTGATGCGAGTGTTTTGGAGGCTTTGCTTGATCTCGCTTCCAGGGTGATGGAGTTTTGATCCATTTGTGTTATAATTAGCCCGGAATACTTGTTTAGTACTGGCCTTGGATCTCGAGGCAGATTCACAAAAATCCGAATTTTGTGCAATCCTCAAGGGATCCAACAAGGATCTATTGTTCAATCAAAATTGAAGAAACTCAATGGCATGTTAAAATCAAGAGTTGGATATGATAAAAATGAGCAAATTGTGAAATGATGTCCATGATATCCGCGAGACAAATGTAGAGGTAACACTATAATGACTTTTGTATAACATTATTAATATACTTTTTTTTTTACGAAACGGTAGGTTTTGTTCATAAAAAAGTATTGCTAGCAACAACCCTTGTTAGCTACATTGTCACAACTCACAAGTGTGAGACGAGATTAAAGACTGCAACTACTACACTGGTTAAAAGAAGCTACTAGCCTACTACTAATGCCGGGTCACTGATTTACATGGGCCGGGTCAAAGACTTGTAGCAGGCCCAGCCCAACTAAGTTGATTCTTAGGTCAAAACCACCGCTGACCAGACGAAAGAGAAACCAGAGATAAGACGCACTCAGTCACACAAGTAACACACACATGAAGAAGATTCCTAATTTGAAATTTCCTATGATCCTATCCTAACATGATTAGACACGCAAAAACATTAAAAAAAAAAAACCAAAACCCAAGGGAGAAGAGAAGAAGGAGCGAGGGAACGAGAAAGACAGTGGCCGATTTTTTTTTCAATTATCAATCCAATCTCCAGACGTGCGCTGCTGCTTTCCTCCAATCCAAGAATTCCACACTCTCTCTCTCTCTCTCTCTCTTTCTCCGTCTCGTATCGGAGATTCCCACACACCTCCGCCCGTCGTTTTCTTCTCCTCCCCCCATTGCTCCGAAACCAACGAAATTCTCTTTCCCTCGCTTCCCCTCCCCATATTTGTTTCCATATTGTCTGTTCCGCACATTAGTGACGTCTGATTCAGCTTTCCATTCCCGGTATCCCCAAAGTTCCCCCCTAATCTTCTTCCTTCTCTAATTTACTCCCCGTCCCATCAACAATATCAAATCGGGATTCCGGCGACGTTTACTGTTTTGACTCGATCATCAGAAGAAGATGAACCCAATAGGCCCTGTCGCTTTCTGATTTTCGTTTCGAGCCTTTTCTGTCTTTTGGGTCCTTCGTCAAGTCTTCCCTTCTTGTCCCGGGATTTTGGGACTCTGGGGTTCTTTCATCTTGCGATTCTTAATCTTGCTTTCGCCTCGGTTTTGTGTGTTATGTCAGATTTATAGAGCTTTTTTGCTCTATTCAGTTCGAATTCACAGGAAAGCTGTGAACTTTAGGGTAGGGGGATTTTTCGAAAAGGACGCGGCGGGTTTTAATGAACTGACTAAATGATCAAGAAAGGAATGGCGAGGCACAACAGAGGGGAAGATGGCTCCGAGATTACCCACCTGGGCTTGCTCAAAATGCTGCAAGTTCTCTCATTTTTACTGGTATTCGTTGCTGGGATCATTCTTGGCTTGCTAGCTAGTACTCACATCAACAGCCTCTTCAATTCACAGAGGGATTTGCTGTTCACTTCCAACTTTGCTGTTACTACCACGAGCATTTTATCCGATGGCAGCAGCAGCAGCAGCAAGTGCAACACAACAAATTCGGAGCCTTGCAATTGCAAGTCTTGTGACGGTGACAGCAAGGTTGATTGTTTGAGCATCAAGACGTTTCTTCACCCGCATAACTTGACGCATGGAATGAGTGATCGAGAGCTTTTCTGGAGGGCTTCTTTGGTTCCTAAGAAGGAAGAGTATCCCTTTGATCGAGTCCCTAAGGTGGCTTTCATGTTCTTGACTAGAGGGCCTTTGCCCTTGTTGCCTCTGTGGGAGAGGTTCTTTAGGGGCCATGATAAGTACTTCTCTATTTATGTTCATACCGATCCTGGTTATGTGTTCAATGTTTCCAGCGGTTCTCCGTTCTATGGAAGGCAGATTCCTAGTAAGGTATGGATTGTTTCTCCCTTGTCTGAGAAGTTTGTTTGGGATATGGATTACGTTTCTTTGTCATGATGCCACAGATGTTGGTTGTGTCCTTTTAGCTTACTAGCTTAGATAGCACGGAAACATTTTTAGGAGAACCATTTTCCAACTACCTATTCCATATCACACTAGTGGAATAAGGTGAGGGAGATAAAGGACTGTAACTATATCAATAGCTTGTAGGCATTGAGTTTCAGTAGGCAGGTGGGTGAATCTTGTGAGAATTGCTATTAGTCTTGATGAACTTTGTGGGTCAAATCTTGCTTGAGCATGGATTTGATATGTAAGTGCATATTACTCAGGTTTACGTTATGGGCGGCATATGGATGACAATTACAGACAGAATTGATTACTCTTCGTTTTACTAACAGAAGGAAACAAAACTTGCAGTTATATATGGTTAATATGTTGTGATTAGAAAGGGAACGTTTGGAGCTTGCTTGATTCATATCATTCTCATGCTTCTCTGAATCACATCATTAAATTTGGATTTAGGTTGGACTTGAATCTCTTTATTTAACTGATGATAATAAACTACAGAAGTTGCTATGCTTCTGTCTTTTGACGAATTTATACACTGTAGTTTATATCTAAGCTAGTGAAATACCATCCAGCACTTGATGGTTAGTAAAATACAAAACAGTAGAATCTAGTGCAGTAACCGTTGGGCATTGGTATAAAGCATGATAGTTAAACTAGTTATTCCTTGGGATGTCTCTCAAATCTTAAAGTGCTTCTTTTTCTTCCCCTTTGCAGCATGTGGAATGGGGATCGGTATTACTGCTCGACGCTGAGAGGCGCCTCCTTGCGAATGCCCTGCTGGATTTCTCAAACGAGCGGTTCATTCTTCTCTCAGAGAGCTGCATCCCTGTCTATAATTTCAAAACAGTCTACAACTACCTCGTCCATTCTGAGCACGGGTTTGTGGAGGCCTATGATGATCCATCCCGGTACGGACGTGGCAGATACAGCAGGAAGATGCTTCCGTACATCTGGATCAGACAATGGAGGAAAGGTTCTCAGTGGTTCGAGATGCAGCGGGCCTTAGCTGCCTATGTGGTCTCGGACACAAAGTACCACAGGCTGTTCAAGAAATACTGCACCCCTGCTTGCTACCCTGATGAGCATTTCCTCCCAACTTTCATCAACATTTTCCATGGATCAATGAACTCTAACCGAACTGTGACTTGGGTCGATTGGTCACTGGGTGGCCCGCATCCAGCAACGTACAGTGCGGTTAATATCACTGAAGGGTTCATACAATCGATCCGGATGAATCAAACGCTGTGTTCCTACAATTCGGGAGTGACCCCTATTTGCCATCTGTTTGCTAGGAAGTTTGATGCAAGTGCATTGGAGCCTTTGCTCAACCTCACTTCCAGGGTAATGGAGTTCTGAAAGAGTGTCTCTTTTTGTTTGTTGTTACTGACAGTTGGAATGCAGTGGGATGGATAGGTATTAGTTCTGAGGAAGGGGGATGATTTCAGTTGTACAGATAGCTAAGAGGGGGGTTTCTTAGTGATAATATATCATGATTTAAAAGTAATGCCTGCTTCTACTGAGCAGATTTTTGGGGGGCTTGTAGTTGTAGTATCAAACTGCCAAACCAATTTTTGAAGGGAAAGCAAGAGTTATAATACAGAGAGCATGATTGAAGGTGAATTCTATCGTGCTACTTGCGTTAAGCTCCCATTGCTAACATGTTGCTTGTGTATCAAACTTAGTGTTGTGGAAGGAGAATTTGTTGTTTCAAGTAATGTTCTCTCTCTACGGGTCCGGGTCTCCTATCATAGAAAGAAAAGTAATGTTTTTTCAAGTTGGTATAACTGTATAAGTAGAGCTGTAGAGGAGCAAGCTTTTGAGAACTAGCATTACGTGACTCAGCTTTTTTATCCGCCTATATTGTATTTTGCGTTATGATATTTTATTGTACTCATTGAGATTTGTGAGAGGTGATTACTTGATAGTTGGTAATACTCCTTTTCTTTTTACAATCCGTTTTATGACACATTAAGATTGATTGAGATGCTTGTTTCCACAGTTCTATGATAAGATGGTAGTTTTGGAATTGTGATTAGAAGAGAATGTGTATTATGAGAAATTATTGATAAAATTAACTGCGTATATTAAAGTGTTAATATTGTTAGTAATAAAAGAGTATATATTCCTTTGAAATTACTATGACTGATGCACGTGTAAAAGGTGTACTTTTTAAAGAGTGAAGTTGGAACACAAAAATGATATACTAATCTTTACCTCCTAATCAATATTTCGTGATGTTCATTTTGAAGTCATAGACACACTAGGGTTCTGAAAGATCATTAAGCAATTGTGGGCTTTTAGGGGCCACGAAAAGGTTGACTAAATGCTAGGCCCAAGCCCATACAACATTCACCGCGATAACACACCCCGAATCAGAAACTGACCCCCTGAAACTCCGACGCCGCTCCGCCGCCGTCAGAGTTCGAGCTTAGCACTGAAACTCCGGCGCTGCAGCACAAACACAGACGCTCTAGCTTAGCTTCAGCCGGCGCCGCCGGGAACCTGTCTAAGAAGAAGTATAGTACAGTATACAGTGCACCTAGTAGTGTCCTGAGTTTGAGGTTATTTCATCCATCGAATCGTAAAATTAGGTTTCAGCGATTCGACAAACTAGATCATCAGAACATGGATTCCCGCTGTTTCATATCCGATTTCTGTTCGAATTCCGTTTTCTCACCACCAGTTCCAAAAACCCTCAATAAACCCTTCCTCGCTCTGCCTTGTTGCTGGTCCGCTCGAGCCCACCGCTGGCTCTACTTCGAAGACGCCCAATTTTCAGCTTCTCCGAGGACAAGAAAGAGCCGGTTTTTACCAAATCTGGAATGCATTAACATTAGGGCGAGTCGGGAATCAATCAAGAATTCTGCCGAAGAGAAGAAGAAGAAGAAGAAACCAGGGGTTGCGAAGAAAAAGTTAGCAGTTTTTGTATCTGGTGGAGGGTCGAATTTCAAATCGATTCATGAAGCTTGTGTCGAGGGATCCGTTCGTGGTGAAATTGTTGCTTTGGTCACCAATAAAACTGGTAAACAGTCTCTTTCGCTGTAGCTTTTATTTGAGCTCAAAACTTCTGTTCTCTCTCCCACTTCTGCTCTTGATGAATGCTACTCTGCTGGCTCTTAAATCAATGGCAAGCATTGTTAGGCTTCGTAGCTCGTTTCTGGGTCGATTAGTAATCTTCCACAGAAATGCAATTACTTCGCTCCATTCTTACTATGCATCTCAACCAAGATAAACCTTCACCACTTGAAATCATTGAGACACACTGGAATGAGGGGATTGTGTGGGTAGATAGACCTCCTATCTTCTTAGTTGATCAACCACTTGCTGATAATGTAAATGGTTCTGGAAATTAATACAATCTCACGAAGGTTTCTATAAAAAAAAAAAAAAAAATTCATTGATATGGTTAGATCTTTCTGTGAACGTCTACAGACTGTGGAGGTGCTGAGTATGCCAGAAACAAAGACATCCCAGTTCTTCAGTTCCCTAGAACAAAAGATGGTGCTGATGGATTATCCCCAACTAGCCTTGTGGATGCTCTCAGGTTCCATACTTTGCCGAAAGACAAGGGATTGAATTTTCTTTCCTCGCGTAAACTTGATGCAAATGTGATGTTTACACTTCATATTGTTGTCTCTGATAAGGAACTTTGAAGTTGAGTTTGTGCTCTTGGCTGGGTTTCTAAAGCTTATACCAGTGGAGTTGATCAGGGCTTATCCTCGTGCCATACTAAATATTCATCCATCGCTTCTTCCGGCCTTTGGAGGAAAAGGGTATTACGGGATGAAGGTGCATAAAGCCGTCATTAGCTCTGGTGCAAGGTAACTGGAGCTGGAAATTCAACCTCTGCATTAGATTGAACTGAATGAAACAGTGTCCTGATCTGTCATTTTCGTTCGCCCCATCTCTACTTGTCAAATGTGTTTGTTAGGTACTCAGGTCCGACGATTCACTTTGTTGATGAGCACTATGACACTGGGCGTATCCTTGCTCAAATGGTCGTCCCAGTTCTTTCAACTGATAGTCCGGAGGACCTAGCTGCCAGAGTTCTGAAAGAGGTAGCCTTTTATTCAGTTGTTCTCTGTGTAAACTGTAAAGCATGGGCAGACTTGCCGGACTACTGAAGTTTGCATATATTATTCTTGTTTGCGGATGCTTCAGGAACATAAGCTATACAAAGAAGTGGTCGCTGCACTATGTGAAGAAAGGATAGTGTGGAGGGAAGATGGTGTTCCTCTCATTCAAAGTAGACAGGACCCCAACCATTTCTGCTAGCTGAGAGAACTGGGTCTTCCGTTCATCTAGTTTATCAAACCTGCGTTTTCCGTTTCATTTTTGGGTGAAAATGAACTTTCATGTTTTGTACTTGTGTTATTCATCGAAAATGTAGTTAAAAATAGATTACAAAGGCTCGTTCAGTGGTCACTGGTCAGGCTACGTCCACGGGTAATAGACGCTTTTGGTCTATCGGACATAAGCTTGTGCCTCACCACGATGATTGGCGGACGAGAAATCAATATAACTTGAATAAATACAATCCAGGTAGCGCAATTAATAACCATAAAAAAAGGTTACGAGAGGGGCACAGAAGAGAAGACACTTGAATTTCAGATTCAAGTACTGCATTATACCATGAGAATGCCCTAAATCCTAAACAGCAAACAGAAACGTTCCGCGCACCAAAAATTAACACAAGTTGTACACATTTCTCTCTCCATCTCTCTTTCTCACAGGAACAGAAGGGAGTCATTTCAGCACCATAAACAACAAACACCAACGCACTTCCTTGAGCTAGCTTGGAGAAGCAATCAAATCTCACCACAACACTGGCAAACCATAACAGCCTTCTCTATATCAGGTCAGCGACATTCATTGGCATTTCGTCAATCTGGGTGCTGTAGTATTGCTCTATATCTCTCAAAATCCTGATATCATCCGACTTCACGAAGTTGATGGCCACACCCTGCACAATTAACACATGATTTCATTGCGTCAGTTCAAACCCAAGCATGTCAACCCTTTCACCAGGTTGGGGAAAAAAGAACCTGAAAATACATATATCAACAGGATAGTTGAAAGGAATCACAAACCTTGCGTCCAAAACGTCCAGACCGACCAATTCGATGAATGTACAGCTCACGGTTGTTTGGCAGGTCATAATTGATCACAAGAGACACCTGCAGAGTTAGTTGGTCAACGCAACCACAATCAGGCTTGATAGACAGTTTAAGATCACACCAATGAACCAAGTGTTTCCCAGGCTACTGCTTTTTGACAGGATATTGGTGACAAACTCAAATGAAACACCAGGGAAGCTCACTACAAGAATGAAGTTAAAATGATCAATAGAAAGAAACAAGGAAAGAAACATGCCTGCTGAACGTCTAGTCCACGGGCCCAAACATCAGTAGTGATGAGGACACGTGTAGTGCCATCCCTGAACTCTTTCATAATTGCATCTCTCTCTTTCTGAGGCATGTCACCATGCATAGACGAGACTGTGAAGTTGCTGGAGCGCATCTTCTCAGTTAACCAATCAACCTGTTACAGATACCTCAATCAATTTTTCCACTTGCATCAAACCAGATTCATACCTATTCGAGAAATGAATTATACAATAAATGCTTTCCTAATCTATAAACTACAGGCAGAAGGGAAACGCAACACAATCGGGTTCATAATTGGACTTTTGTAGCTCACTTCTGCTTCAACAATCAACACCACCATTTAATTCCAAGTTTTCACTTTTTTATCTACTTAGCAGCAACTTGATGGCCGTTATTAAAAGATATGGTCTAGCAGGATATGAAGGGGTGAAATTGCAGTTAGAAACATGTGTACGTGCACAGCCATCAGGGGGTAAGAGATATGGTATCTATTGCAAAACCAGATAGCAAATACCAATCTTCAAAAGTTTTGACAGGTCAAAAACAACTGAAGAAACGTACATGCATTGAAGATGTCGATCTCAAGCACAAACAAATAGACATAAATATTTTAGTTTTAGCAGCAACTTACCTTCCGCTTTGTATTACAGAAAATAACAGCTTGAGTGATGGTAAGTGTATCATAAAGATCACAAAGAGTATCGAATTTCCACTCCTCCTTCTCGACAGCAACAAAAAACTGTTTGATACCCTGTCATCACAAAGATGCAACAAAAAGTTCCATGATCTCAATTCGGCCTATGAGTTATTGCTATTCGGTACACAAATGACACAACTACATACCTCCAAAGTCAGTTCATCACGCTTTACTAGGATCTTCACTGGATCTGTCATGAATTTTCCTGTCATCTCCAAAATTTCATTCGGCAGCGTGGCTGAGATCAAGCAAACCTAAGAGTATTGGATAAAAGATTTCAGAAAAGTAGGAAGAGAACGGAATATCTCAACAATAGGAAGTGTAAGCACACACAGTTTAGCTGGAAAGCTATAGTTGTAGCCTACACATCCATAAACAGAAATGGGAAATTTTGTGAGTAAGCATCGGGAGGGAACCTGAAGTTCTGGTGGAAGATATCTGTAAACATCATATATTTGATCCTTGAAACCTCTGCTCAACATCTCATCGGATTCATCAAGGACTAATAGTTTAATGGCTCTAGTGCGCAAAGTCCTTCTCTTGATCATGTCACATACTCTTCCTGGTGTTCCAGATACAACATGAACCCCATGCTCTAGCTTTCTAATATCTTCACCCACACTTTTTCCACCAATGCATGCATGAGCTTGAATGTTCAAATAGCCACCTATTGCTAGGATAACCTTCTCTGTTTGTGAAGCCAGCTCCCGTGTAGGTGACAATACCAATGCCTGCACCCTGCCGGATAGAAGCGAACCAAGTCAGAAATGCAAAGGACCCGGTATATTCACATCAACCAGAGATACGCAATTTGAAGCAGACACTGTTGTTTGGAAAGAAAAATAATACTAGACACTGCTTCAAACAATGACTGTCCATATCTCGAGAACCCAGAAATTTGCTACTAATGAAGGAAAGCATAATAAGTGTTTGTCCGCGGCAACAAACTTAGACCGTCCCATCCTTAAGAAATTTAGACTCCCCCAGCATCAATGAACCCTTTTCCAGCAAACTTTTTGCTCACTGGAAATCATAACATTCAACGATTCATAAATCGGCCTAAGCCTGCTCCACAATGAACTCAGGACAAGCTTAGTAGGAAGCTCTTCTTAAAAGGGTGTAATTTGTCAATCTTTAAGGCTACTAAAGCTTCCGCTTGAAGTTGTAACAAATTTAACATAAAGAAAGAAGCAAAGCATTCGGGCTATCTTCAAAACCTAGGGCATCTAGGAAAAGCGAATCTTTCAAGCAAAACAAAGTACATATAGAAATTAGGGTTTGCAGGGGGAAAGCAAATTAAAAAAAGAGGGGGAAAACAGCTTACTCTTTGCTGTTGATGTCGACGACCTGGCAAACTGTGAGGGCAATCATGGAGGTCTTTCCGGTACCGGATTGTGCCTGGGCAATGACGTCTCGGCCTTTCAATATCGGCATAACGGCTCGCTGCTGAATGGCGGAAGGCTTCTCGAACCCGTACTCGTAGATTCCACGAAGCAGACTGTTATTGATTCCCATGTCGTTGAAGCTGGCGACCGGCTCGATGCCGTCCGTCGTCTCGAAGACAAGCTTGTCGTCGTCGGTGGTCGCCCTGCGGGCTCCCCGCCCCGGTGGAACTACGCTGGCCGCCATGGATGTTTTGGTGGGAAAAAAAGTTTTCTTTCGTTCGCTGACTTCGGGGATGAAACCTCCGCTTAAGGATTTCAGCCGAGCTTCGCAATTTTTGTATAGAGAATGAAAGCTCCCAATTGGAAGTTCGGGGTTTATACACAAGGTTCTAGTCGGTCTAACTTATTTGGGCCTTTCTAGAAACCAAGAAAGCGGGCTCGTATTAGAGGCCCAAATTCCTTATCCTTGGTTCAGTAGTACTTTTATGGGTTAATATTTTCGTATGACCTGAACTTTGACCAAAATAAATATTCTGGCCAATCTTTTTGATCTATAACATTCTGGCCCGAACTATACACCAAAATAAACAATTTGGCCAAACCCGATGTTTGACCGTTAACTTGGACGGTCAAACGCGTTGATTAACGGTCAACGCGCCACGTCACTGCCAAGTAAGAAGATCTGATAAATATTTAATTTTTTCGTTTTTTTATTTTGGTTTAACTAAGGTATTAGATGATTTTTTTAATTTATAATAATTTAAAATTAGAGAATGTGTGGAAATTGTGAATTATTTTAAATATTTTATGCTGACTTGGCAGTGACATGGCGCGTTGACTAACGGTCAACGCGTTTGACCGTCCAAGTTAACAGTCAAAAGTAGGATCTGGCCAAATTGTTTATTTTGGTGTATAGTTCGGGTCAGGATGTTATAGATCGAAAAGATTGGCCATAATATTTATTTTGGTCAAAGTTCAGGTCATACGAAAATATTAACCCTACTTTTATTTATTTATTTTTAGTGTGTGTCCATTGTCCAAGACCAAAAATTACTGAAAAAATTGTGTATGTCGTCGACACATAAATGGATTTGCTAGAATTTACACGCAGAATTCCTAATGCTTGTCAGCGAGCATGGTAATATTTGCAAAGAAACTTGCTATTATTCACAAACCAAAAAATGATTGCAGACACTATGTAACATACTAACATTAATAATGTTCTTAAAATGGATGAGCATGCTTGTAACCCTAATATATAGCTTAGCTTCTCCACTCCAACAATGCTAAATTCAGTGAAAATTCAATGATGACGAAGCGCAATGAGCCTGTGACTACTACTACTACGTATATTTTCCTCTGGACTTTCAAAGAACCAAATGTACATTCTCCTAATCAAAATGGCACACCGCCATGTTTAGGAAGAAGAAGAAAAAAAACCTACTTGAAGGGTTTCGAGGTTTACCAGCTCTAGTATCGCGGTCTTCCTTCCTTACCATGCATCCATACAAGCAATCCACACAAAAACATTTCATAGTTTCCCACGACTTTCTCGAGCTAGCTAGCTTCGATTCTCTCTCTCCCAACTAGCTAGAGAGAGAGATATCGAGCGAAAACCAAATAGTTCAAGAAAGCCGTGGAAAAGCATGAAATGAGCTGCTATTACCCATTAATCTTCGGCAATCATGTGTGGAAAATTGAGTGGTTATATATATACGCGTCTGAACACAAAGAAAAAGAAAAGGGGATGGGCATGACATGAACATGACGATATTTCGACGGGGAGCTGGCTTTTCTCCCGTCCCCATCCCCATCCCCTGTTACTGTACACCTGCGCAACTGCATGCATGCGGGCTAGATTTACCACGTGGCAGTCAAAGAGAGCGGTGGTTGCAATTTGACCACATCTAGCTAGCTAGCTGGTGTGATGACGTCTTCCTTATTAGAGAAAAAGAAGAATAATAATTCTTTTTTCTATTTTCCACCTATTCTTCGGAACCACTACACCACATCCCTGTTAGGGATGGCAATGGGGCGGGTTTGGGGCGGGTTTGCTTAAACCATCCCCATACCCATCTTCAAATACCCAAACTCATACCCGCCCCATACTCGTGCGGGGAATGTTTTGCAAACCCATCCCCATACCCGTGGGTTTCGGGTACCCATGGGTAATACCCATACCCGTACATCCAACATTATTATACCTAAAACTTACATGAAAAGTTCTAATTATAATTCTAAACGAACATATTATATCATGAAGTCAATAAAACACGGTCATTTTTTAAAATGGTTCAAAGATTATGATCCTAAAATATCCATTAATACATAATATAGAGTATAATATTTTTCAAATTATTATGTTCTAACTCTGATACATCTACTAAGTAATAATTAACTAACATAATCTTGTTGACAAGGGGGAAAGTGAAAGAGTGAAATAAGGATTGAGAGAAATGAATTAGATTTTGATTAAGGTGGTCAATCAATTGCATTTCTACTATTTATTTTTCTCAAGTTATCCTCATCATCATTGATAGATTATAATTTGATGCACATATTTTTTTTATATATGAAGAAATTATCTTGGTGGGGCGGGTATGGGGATGGGTATGGGGCGGGGGAGGCAAAAACCATACCCGCCCCATACCCATCAAACTTTTTGCGGGTTTTACCCATATCCGCCCCATACCCGGTCAAAGCGGGGATTCCCCGCGTTGACTGGGTCGGGGGCGGTCAGATACCCGCGGCCATGGGTTTGATTGCCATCCCTAATCCCTGTACCTTCTCCCTCTCTCCTGTACACGTTCCCTCAACCTCTCAACAGATTCCCCTTGTAATGTTGTATAAATCATAACTGAATACAGAGAGGCAAATTAGGTTTTGATTGCCAATTATTCTCTTATCACAAAATCCTAATATGGTATCAGAGCTAGCAACGCTCAGCTAAGCACCGATCCAAATCTTCTTCCCCTTCTGTCATTTTTCTTTCCCTTCTGCCCAATCAAAATGTCCAGTGGAGCCGAGGTTCTTGATGCCACTCCCTCGGCCGAAGTCGCCACAATCATCACATTTAACCCAGCTGCCCTGCTTCCATTAAAGCTTACCTCAACCAATTTCGCCTCCTGGCGCTCTCAGCTCGAAACGCTGCTTATGGGCCTTGATTTATTCGGCTTCATTGATGGTACAAAAATCGCTCCTCCTCGCACAGTCATGGTGGACGCTGTGGCCTCGCCCAATCCGGCATATCACAACTGGTTTCGCCAAGACAAGCTAATTCTTCATGCCTTGCGGTGTTCCATTTCTGAATCGATCTATTCCTTCGTTTCTGCCGCATCCACATCTCGTGAGGCTTGGCTGACCCTCGAAAAGTTATACGCCAGCAACGCTCAGTCCCGTGTTATTCATCTGAAGGGCAAACTCGCCACGACTGTCAAGGGCGACAGAGACGTCATGACCTTCGTCAATGATCTCAAGAATATCGCCACTGAACTGGCGCTCATTGGTGCCCCTGCCTCCGATCTAGACCTTGTCGTTCATTGCCTTCGCGGCTTAGGAGAAGAATACGGCGCTTTTGCCGCGGCCATTCGCGCTCGCGGGCCTGGACTTTGCTTGGAGGATCTCGTTGACTCCCTGGTTGAGTACGAGTCTGATCTCAACTCGAAAGTGAAACACTCTATTCCTACTGCGTTTTTCTCACAGGGATACAACAAGGGCGGCGGCAGTTCCTCTCGCCACAGTGGTGGCCGATCCCCGCATGGAGGGTTCCATTCCCCGCGGGCTCCCTCACTTCGGGCCTCTGAAGATTACCAAAGGGCCTCCAGCCCACTTCCATTGCCCCACTCCTTTGGGCCGCCAGATTCCACTTCCACTGGGCCCCCTTTTTCTGGCCCACGCAGGCCCCCTATCACATGCCAATTTTGTGAGAAACCTGGCCATTCTGTCCGCCAGTGTTTTAAACTCTTTCCACAGGCTCGTCAATTATATCAGGCCCGTCAATCTCAGGCCCATCTCACTACTGCCGGTCGTGCTCCGCCCTCTAGCCCATGGTTACTCCATTCCGCGGCCTCGCATCATGTTACCTCTGATTTAGGGAATCTGTCCCTCTATTCCGACTACACTGGCCCTGACGAAATTATGGTTGGCGATGGCACAGGTTTGCAGATCACCCATATTGGGTCTACTCATTTACACCATTCCATGGCTTCCTTTCACTTACACGATGTCTTATGTCCCCCTGCTATTAAACGCAAGCTTATCTCTGTGGCAAAGCTGTGTCGTACTAATCCCCTTTCGGTGGAATTTTTTGCTGATTGTTTTGTTGTGAAGGATCTCCGCACAGGGGCGCCGCTGCTGAAAGGGGTAAATAATGGGGATGTCTACGAGCTTCCTAGTGATGTGGACACCGTTCGTCTTGCTCTTGTCACCACCCGCACTTCCTCTTCCTCCTGGCACGCTCGTCTTGGTCATCCATCTCCTCACTCGCTTGCCAGTCTCCTCCGCACTCACTCTCTACCAGTATCATCCTCTCTCGTCAGTAGTCATTGTCCCTCTTGTCTCTCCAATAAAAGTCATAAACTTCCTTTTTCCGTTTCTTCGTTATCCAGCTCTAGACCATTTGATTTATTGTATACGGATGTTTGGGGACCCGGACCAGTTCCCTCTATTGATGGTTTTCGTTATTACTTAATAATCGTTGATCATTTTTCCCGCTATACATGGTATTATCCCTTGAAATTTAAGTCTGATGTTCTGTCTGTGTTTACTGCTTTTCGCAAGATGGTTGAAAACTATTTTTCCACTACCATCTGTCGCATTTACTCCGATGGTGGGGGTGAATTTCAAAAATTGTGCTCCACACTGGCTGATCATGGCATCAGTCATCTCCTCACCCCTCCGCATACTCCTGAGCATAACGGCCTCGCCGAAAGAAAACATCGCCATCTTGTCGAAACCGGTATCACTCTTCTGCATCATGCTCATCTCCCCACAATTTTTTGGTCCTTTGCTTTCTCTACTGCTACTTATTTAATTAATCGTCTTCCGTCCTCCGCCTTGCGTGGTCATATTCCATACACTACTCTTTTCAACATTGTTCCTAACTATCATAAGCTTCGTGTCTTTGGTTGCTTGTGTTATCCCTGGTTACGTCCCTACTCATCTCACAAGCTTGAACCTCGATCTCGTCCATGCTTGTTCATTGGCTACTGTCCACAACGTAGTGCCTATAAATGCTTTGATCCTCAAACTCAGCGCACTTTTTTGTCCCGCCATGTACGTTTTGTCGAGGACTCCTTCCCTGGATTCCCCTCTAACTCTTCTGCAGGGACTTCTTCGGTGGACAATTGGTTGTTTGACACTGGGCCTACAATCACCTCCCTTCCTCTCTCTGGGCCTCGGCCTCCCCAAGCAGGCAGCTCGGCCCATTCCCCTTCAGTCGGCAGCAGCTCCCCCCGCGCGGCGTCTCCCACACACGCACATTCAGCTCCTGGCCCGTCCACCGCTACTGGGCCTCTCCCAGTTCTATTGGGCTCCGCCGACCATCCCTCTACTGCTGGGCCCTCCCAGCCTGCCGGGCTTGAGCATTCCTCGCCCCTCCCAACCACAACCAGGCCCACGGCTCCTCCTCCCCTCCTGCGCACCCTTCGCATGACTACACGGGCCCAGGATGGGATCTACAAGCCCAAAAGGCTGTTTCAAGCCAACCTCACCACTTGCAGTCCCCCACTTGAGCCTCGTTCTGTCCGCCATGCCATGCAATATCCAGAGTGGCATGCTGCCCTTCACAAGGAAAATAATGCTCTCCTGCACAATCATACATGGGACCTCGTACCTCGCCAGCCTCACTTCAATGTGCTAGGGAACAAATGGGTCTATCGTATCAAGCATCACTCTGACGGTTCTATCAATTTATTCAAATGTCGTCTTGTTGCCAAGGGGTTTCATCAGCGGCCTGGTGTCGACTTCCATGATACTTTCAGCCCGGTCATCAAGCCGGTCACTGTGCGTACTGTTTTCACAATTGCTTTATCTCATCATTGGCCTATCAAGCAATTTGATGTCAACAATGTCTTTCTTCAAGGGCCGCTTCATGATGAGGTCTACATGGAGCAACCTCCCGGCTTTGTCGACCTCATCCGTCCTACTCATGTATGTCGTCTTCGCCGTGCTATCTATGGTTTGCGTCAGGCTCCTCGGGCATGGTATAGTGCTCTCAGTTCTTTTCTTATTGAGTTTGGGTTCACTAAGACTCAGTCCGATGCGTCTCTATTTGTCTACCATCGTCCCGGTGTTACCATGTACTTCCTGGTCTACGTGGACGATCTGTTGCTCACAGGTAATGATGCGGCCATTCTCTCGGCCTTTCAGCAGGCTCTAGCTCACAAGTTCTCCCTCAAGGAACTCGGTGATGTGAATTACTTTTTGGGCATTGAAATCATTCATACGGCTACCGGTTATGTTCTCTCTCAGCACAAATACATGACCGATGTTCTTACCCGCTTCCATATGTTGGATGCCTCCCCGGTCTCCACTCCGCTCGCATCATCTGTCAAACTGTCCCTCCGTGATGGCTCCTCCCCTACGGATGCTACTCGGTTTCGTCAGGCATTGGGGGCCCTTCAGTACCTTGTCTATACGAGGCCAGATATTGCGTACGCTGTTAATAAACTCTCTCAGTATATGCAGGCACCCACGGTCCTTCACTGGCAGTCCCTCAAACGATTACTCCGGTACGTTTGCGGCACCATCACCTATGGTTTAGCTATTCGCCCTGCTACACATCCCTTCCGTCTCACTGCCTTTGCCGATTCCGACTGGGCTGGTAATGTCGACGATCGTACATCCACCTCTGCTTATCTTGTCTATTTGGGATCCTCCCTCATTTCCTGGCGCTCACAGAAGCAACGGACTGTTGCTCGTTCCAGTACTGAGGCTGAATATCGCGCCATTGCCCATGCTACTGCTGAGCTCGAGTGGGTCCAGAATTTATTGACGGAGCTACATCAGCCACTCTCCTCTCCGCCATCCTTGTTCTCTGATAATTTGGGTGCCACCAATTTCAGTTCGAATCCGGTTTTCCACTCTCGTATGAAGCATTTGGCTCTTGATTACCACTTTGTCCGCCAGCTTGTCCAGGCTGGTCGCCTTCACGTGCTCTACATTCCTACTGCTCAGCAGCTCGCGGACACACTCACCAAACCTCTTCCGGCTCCACGCTATCTTCTTCTCCGGTCCAAAATTGGCGTCGTTGACACCTCCTCCATCTTGCAGTGGCGTATTAGAGAAAAAGAAGAATAATAATTCTTTTTTTCTATTTTCCACCTATTCTTCGGAACCACTACACCACATCCCTGTACCTTCTCCCTCTCTCCTGTACACGTTCCCTCAACCTCTCAACAGATTCCCCTTGTAATGTTGTATAAATCATAACTGAATACAGAGAGGCAAATTAGGTTTTGATTGCCAATTATTCTCTTATCACAAAATCCTAATATTCCTGGAGGAGCGGTGGCCGGGGGCCGGCTCATATGGGGATCGTCAGTTTCTGATCAGATACGGGCATAATTGTGCAGTACTGTCTACAAACGTCACAGCCCTGAAAGAGTTACTGTTGGTTACCGATGAATAGTGTTTTTATTATTTACGCCGCCGTCCCTCTCTGCATGTCGTCCTCTTCCCATGCTACTACTCCGCCCTGCCCGCCGCGTTCCCCGCTGAGGATTCCCTTTCTATGCCAATGCCACGCCCCCGATATTGTTATATATTATTATATTCAAAATTAATTAAGATATTAAAAGAAGAGGAATTTTATTTTTAACATATCTACTGTTTAATTAGATTTTGGTGTCCAGTGGAAGTGTGGAACAGACCGACCATGGTTCTTCCATTTTCGGAGGAACAGAAAATAGGAGTGTTATGGAGCAATTTAGATAAGGTACGGCATGTTATTGTTAACTCATGTTTCGTAGTAATAGTTACAATTAGTTAAATTCCTACTCAATCTAAGTGATATCATTGTATGTTAATTTGTAGAGTTTTTGCGGGTTTGATGATTCATGTTCAACCTGATTATGGCTAATTATTTTATGCGCTTAACTACTACGATTTTACATGTAGCTATTTCATGAGACCATCTTTTTATGTTAATTGGAATTGGTTAAATCTCTGCCTTTTTACATATGTCAACACAAGTCTGGAAGTATTAAGGAAATCCAAGAAGGAAGAAGGTATCAAAGCTTGAACTCATGATCATACCATTAGCAGACTCCCATTTTTCTGTGCCTTTGTTGATACTGAGTTTTCAATTTTCAGTGAGTTAGACTAGAACATTGTATCATGTTCTTATTTGTTTGGGGTTTGTAAAGAGCTCTAATTTATGACTTTGGGTTCGTTGTTCGGCTGACAAAGTAGAAGTGAAAAGCATTGCTTTATAAACTATATTCATTGATATTGTGGGATACATTTATAATGCTTTTTATCTAAATGCTAGCATTAGTCAAAGATTCTGATATTTTGAGTGATAACGGACGATATTCATATTAGGTTAAAATGGGTAGCCAAATCCGCCCATCGGGCGGGCCCATATCTAGTTTTATAATAACTTTAAAGTATCTGTTGTTTAGTTTTTTTTTTACAACGTGAAATTGTACTTTTATGTACAATTTTAGGTTGTATCCATACTTTTTTTGTAAAATTTCTTTATGCTACAAATTAAAGTTGTATCTTTATGCTATACTACAACTTGAAGTTGTAGCACAACATAAATGTAAAATTGTCATATGGTACAATTTGAATTTGTACCTTTAGACAACTTCAAGTTATACTTTAAATCACCAATACTTTAAACCATAATAGAAATGCTTAAAAAGAGGAGGGGTTACTTTTGCATCCGGCGTCTCCGACGACCCTACGTTGAACCACAGTGAATTGGAGAAAAAAAACCTCCTCTTAAGAAGTAAACCATGGGAGAGACGGCGTCCGGGGGCATACTAAACAATTGGTGCTACATTCCAATCTGTGCCACAGAGTAATGAAGGGCTCCAAGCAAGGTTGTCAACCCGCGGGTTGACCCAGACCCGGTGGAGCTAGTGGGTCAAGGGTTAATGGGTCACCCGATTTAGCCCGGTTTAGCCCGGAAAATATGAAAATAGTCATTATATTGTACTTATCCTGATAAATTATATCAAATCTCATCTAACATATGAGTTATAACATATAATATTCCACCAAAATAACATGTCGTACTTAGATCCAACATATATTGAAAATTTACACACACTTATATAACATATATATTCAAATGTTTAACTTAGGATTCCAAAGATAGAGTTAGGCGAAAAGAAAAATCAAAAAATAGACGCATTTCGCAAATCAAAGAAAAAATGACACAATTTGACCTCCAACCCGATACCTTGTAGCGGTCGACCCGGCGGGTGCGTGCGGCCCATTATTCTCACCGGGTCATGTTAAAGTGGGTCAACCCGTGGGTCGACCCGCGGGTTGACAACCTTGGCTCCAAGCAAACTGAAAAGCATGTTGTTCATAATAAAGAACCCCAAAGAAAGAAAGATTACATTTATATCCTTATTAGTTATTATTAAACCAGACCAGACCACATGGGTGGACCAGTGAAACAGCCAACCGGTCATTAAAATGGTCCGGTCAAGATTTCTGCACCCATCAAGGTGGACGTGATCAACGACGAAATCATATGATTGGGTCTTGTTAGAACTATTGAATCGATTCCCACGTCATCATGAATGGCGATATTTCTAATCCTATCTTATTGGAATGTTAGCCACTTCGTCTGGCCGCCTGCTTTTACCTTTTGCCGGTTGTTATTGAAGGCGTCCGGGTGACATTCGTCGATTTCAGTAACGCTTTCTTGGGATAGCTACACTTAACTCTTGAAGAGAGCAGTGGAGTTTAAACATGACCCCTCGGATCGTGAATAGGACTACTCCTAGAGTGTTATCATGATATTCTCCCCGTCTTTTATTACGAGTATTTAGTTTATGGGATGTTTAAGCATATTTGTTAACTCTTTATTTTAATCTTTTTTTTTTATATTTGTTTGTTAACTTGGTATGTACCTGCATGACTAGCTTGCTTATTTCATTAGATCATGATCATCCCCTTATTTTGTATAGAGTAGGAGATTGATTGTTGTTTGGCCTCACATCGATCTTATATCATATTAGTTGTTGTGTTGTATCAGCATCTTGGCCTCAATCGCGAGTTGAGTAGTTATTGTGTGTATCTATCTGATTCGAGCATCATCGTGATAACAATAACTGCATTCAGTTTAGGGTGTTTAGTAACTTTGCTTATACATAGACAGATAGATACACGAGATTAATGACAATGCTGATTTCGCTCTGCATGTAGATTTGATTCGCAACGGTTGCATCTACTGCCAGAAAGCAGTCTCCCATCCTCCCGTGGGAAAGTTCGAGTATGGTAAGAATGAGATGATTCGAGTATGGTAAGAATGAGATGTATGATCATAGAAAGTTCAACGCCTAGAAGGTGAAGAGAAATCCGACCAAGTTTACATCTTCCCATACTGAAGCTGGAGAAACATCTGTTGGTAGCTAGCTATAGGCCAAACTTGGTTTAACTTATAACTCTTATGTTCATTTCATGCGCGTTAAAACTTTTCTCTCATGCAGGTGGAAAGGAGTATGTTCTTAATTTTGTATTGCTATTAGAAGTACTCATAGCAGTTCTGATTCGAGTTAGTGTGTTGCTTGATGTTCATGTTCTGCAAGCAATACTCTTTTCAAGTATATGTATATCTATGATTCATCCTATAGAATATGACCATTTTGTCAAATATCAATATCAGCTTATGTTTATAACAAATTCCCAAAAAAGTTATTGATGCCTTACTTGAATGAACGAATCAGAAGTTTTCTTAATTAAACTGATACAATGGAAAACAATCCTGCTTCTTTTCTGCCATCGATTTGTCACTAATGAATGAAAACCTAACACAGTTAATTATGGGCCTTTTGCGACTCTACCTTCTTAGACACCAGCCATGATGAGGCCAAGAGCCTTCTTTGACACTTCCACGACCATCATTCCCATATTTCACCTCTACCTGTGATAGGGATGTGCAAGCATTACTCCTGAGTCCTGTGTACATGTATTCGGTGTGTTATTTATCGCTACTGCAGGAGTCTGCCGAATAAAACCCCGCTGAAGATGATAGCGCCAAACCATTTGTTCGACACAAATCTGGAAATGAAGAAGCAGCTGAGTCAGGGTTCTACTCAAGCCTACAACTACACATCTTAAACAGGGTGAACTACACATCTTACTTCCTGTTGCAATCAGCTCGACTGGATAGGTCGACCGTCTGAATCTGCCAAGCTAATTGTCCGGATGCTGCTGCTAAACTTACATAATATGGCCATCCTGTTTGCCAAGTGGGAGGGGGGAGGGAAGGTAAAAGAATAAGCAAAAATCCTTTCATTGTCATAACTAATTAACATATAAGAAATTGGACGGGTCAAAGGGAAACAAGTTTACCAAGATCGGCATTAAATCCACTGACAGCAAGACTGCTAACGCATGCAATTCCAAACCCAGTGATCCATAGCTTAGTTGAATCCCCAAATCTCAATGCTGTAGATTTAACACCCACTTTCAGATCGTCTTCCTTATCCTACATGTGCACTCACTGTCATTTTTCAGTACAGGAACAAAAGAATAGAATCTGTATGAGATATCAAAATAGACACACTTCCTTTACTGAAAGCTAACTAATTGGTTTATATACCAAAGAGAATATTACTGCAGACATATGTTCGTAGAGCCATACCTGATGTGCATATATAGTGTCATACACGAGAGTCCAGAACACTCCACTCGCATACAGTGGCAACACAATAGCTGGGTCTAGACTTCCTCTTATAGCAGACCAACCTAACAAAGCTCCCCAGTTAAACGTTAAACCCAGATACGCTTGAGGCTGGACATCATAGATGACAAAACATTGCAACCCATCATAAAAACATTCGGTCAAGCAAGTAAACATCAAGTAAAATCTAGAGCAATGGAATAAGCCACCATGCTTACCCAAAAGGTGAATCTCTTCATGAGAGGATACGAGAAAACCAGTAACAATGATGATGCTCCCAAAATCTTGCTGTAAAACATCAACTATTCATAAAAAACCGGAAAAAAAACAAATTCAACAAACTAGTTTCTTGTAACACTAGGATTAGGGAACACAAATATGCTAGACCCTCATTCAGCTCATTCTACACTGTATGCAGCAAAACTAAAGCCAAAATAGAGCCCCAGAACAGTACAGCTTGTGCACCCTTAAACCTAGCACTAACAAGTATCAAAGATCCTGACTTCAGCCTCTTGTAGAAATCTAAAGGATGACATCGGATCAGATAACAAACTGTAAAGCCTTGGAAGCTAGTTAAAAGAATTAGATTGATTAGCAACCAACCTATAATCGTTCAGTTGAAGGAGAATTCCAAGACCCAAAAGCAATTGAGAGCCGAGGAAACATAGCCCCTGAAATGGTGTCAAAAGACCACTAGCAATCGGCCTTAACCTTGTGCGCTCTACCTGCATTTCAAGAGCTCTCACAATCATCCTCAGAGCAAGCTAGCAATCCAACTCAGAATTCAATGGAAATCTTCAGCAGGGCAGCTAATAATATGATACCTTGGTGTCAATATCCCTGTCGAGAAGGTCATTAACCGTGCAACCAGCTCCTCGTAAAAGCAACGCCCCACAGCCAAACAGAGCCATCATCTTTATATCCGGTAGATGGCCGGGCTGAGCCGCCATCGAAATTGACCTGAAAGAACGACGAGCACAATCGGCGCTTACAAAATTGAAAATCTAGCAAATGAACACCAACAAGTACTCCTACAACTTCAATGTGGTTTCTCTAGCAGCAATGGATCTTTGCTACAACAAACCGAAAACTAACCCAACACAGAAAGGAAGAGCTCATACCACATACAAGGCCAAGCGAGTAGCCAAGTCCCAATCGGCTTATCGAGCCGCGCGAGCTTGGCGTAAGGCCGTACATATCTCGGTAAGTAGAGATCAATCCACGAAACCTCCGCCTTCAAAGGCTCCTCCCCTTTGCCTCGATTTTCTTTGTTCGATAGCGTCGAAATCCTCCCCGCGAACCTCAAATTCAGGCCGCACGGTCTCGCAATTTCCCGCGGGAAGTCGGAACTAGAAGCGACACGAGAGAAACGCGAGAAGTGGCGCAGAAGCTGATTATTCGAGAATTCAGGCTTCGCACTTGCCGACAATGCGCCGACCGTCGAGCCGTCGAGCAGGGATAGGGAATAACACAAAGCCTGCCGGAAATTGGGGCCGCCGCCGCCGCCGCCGCCGGCAGATTTACGGGCGGCGTAGCGAAAGAGAATCGATGACATTTTCGGGAAGTAAACGGGTTGGACTAACCAGGTAACAAAACAGCAAATTTCCACAAAAAGATTAGAAGGTAAAAATCCAAGACCGTATTTATTTAATGGGCCTGCTTTTACAGCCTATACCTGATCGGCCCATACTTGCATACATCTAATCCTATCCTAACAATGTTTTGCAGTCAAAAATCAAAATCCTTTATGGATTTAACCTCCCAAACTCTGCAAAGAAAAGGAGTTTACTGTCTCCACCCAAATCAGGTTTCCGCCTCTATATATAGGCTGCAATCTATTGCGAGAATGTGTTCAACGAAGTCAGATTAGTAGTATTAATTATCAGCCATGAGGGATAAAAAAGAATTAGTGGAGCTTCTACTCAAGGCAAAGTTCTATGGCGAATGCGAGAGCCATAATCACAGAAAGTGCAATTTCTTCTGCGTAACTTGCAAGGGCGCCATGTTATGTGATTTGTGCAACGATTCAAACGGTAAGCACAAGAGTCACTTGGTCTTTCAGGTAAGTCGGTCATATTTTACTTAATGTTGAGAAAGTCATTAAACACTAATTCTTTCGTCGGAGTTTCTGATTTTTTTTATTTTTATTTTGTCTGATTTCTTATTTTATCAAGGTATATAAAGCTTCGGAGTACGAAACACTGAAAATCAAGGTTATTGGGAAGTACTTGGACATCTCACATATTCAGCTTTACAAGATCAATTATTTGGACGTTGTTTACATCAAGGCAAGGCCAATGAGGGGACAAACTTTGAGCAATAGAGATATGCCAATATGTGAAGAATGCGGACGAGAATTGGTGATACAGCAAGAAGGAGGTTCTAGTTTCAAGTTTTGCTCCATTGAGTGCAAATATGTAAGTATAGCTCTAGCCTTCTTAACTACCTCCTCGCATTCGTTTGTACGGTTAGAATTTTATGCGATTTGAATGAAATCACAATACGTTTGAAGAAAAAAAAATCATCATGTTGTTACTAATTTTGATTGCAGATGAGTAACGCTTGTAGTCTGTTGGACTGCATAGAAGAAGAAGAAGAAGTTGACAATGTTAGGAAGGTTGAGATGGTCGACAACATCGATAAAGGCAGCAGAAAGAGAGTGTATGTTGACAAGGAAATCATTAGCAAACGTAAACATAGAAGGAAAGGAGTGCCTAGGCGATCTCCTTTGTTTTAGATAATATTGATTTTCATTAACGACTATAGTATTATGTTTAACATTCTTTCTTTTTCGGTTCACAAGGTGTAATTTTTTTTATTTTTCGCGTCTAATTATGTTATGCGTACAATATATAAAATTCTTTAACGAGCAACATGAATGTATGTGATTTTGTCTTTGGTGTACTATTTTTTTGTATGCACGTTATGCTAAAAGATCATTAAATATTTACAATTTTAAGGTTAGGGTTACAATTTGGCTGATGGTTTAGAATTTAAGGTTTACGACCTAATGTGTTATACATTTATTAGAATTTAGAAGTGATAATTCGATGTATTAAGACTAGTTCTATAGCTTATTTTAGTAAGTATTCTACAATGCATTTCATCGTCTATTAGTTTGTAAGAATGCTACAGTTCATTCCGTTATAGATTATTGGCTAAAAATAAAATCCACTCATTGGAAGAGGAAAATATATATAAGTACTAAAATAAACCTGAAATTTCATTACGTTAGGGATGGGCATTCGGTCGGTTCGGTTTCGACCGAACCGAAATTATGAATGTCGGGTCCCCGAATTCTCTCAAACCGAATTCGAACCGAATTATAATTCAGTTCGGTCAGTTTAAACCGAATTATAATTCAATTTGGTTCGGTTTTTCACCCAAAACCGAATTTGTGAAGCTACTTGTATTTTCTCACTTTTAAATTATTTTTCACCCCTAATATAAACAATAAATATCAATTATATGCATCATCAATGATAAAATCAAACTTTTCAACACATAAGTCATAAAACATTTCAAATCTTTAAGTCTAAAAACTACTACAAACATAAAAATCCACCATTTGGAGCTTGCAATTATAGTATTTCGATTTTTCGGTCGGAAATTCGGTTCGGTTGAAAAACCCCTGGTTTCCGAACTATCCATATTTTCCTTCCGAATTCCGAACCGAATAGCATTAATTCAGTTTCGGTTCGGTTTAATTTGGTTTCGGTTCGGTTTTGCCGAACCGTTTGCCCACCCCCTACGTTACATGGTACACGGGGCTGTCATTGCCAAAGCCAAGTCCTTATGCTGTGCTACTGACTGGTACAAAGGAAAGAATATGGCTTCACGTTTCCATTCATCTTCTTCTGCCTATTTCGTTCCTAAGACTATGATTTCTCCTAAAGAATTTGATGGGAAAACATCATACAATGTCGTTGGTTTCAATTCAAAAACCAAATGGAGACTTCCGCCGACTCCCTCCTTCCCCGTACTGTTCGTTCCATTTACGCAACTCGTTCATGCTCGCGGCGTCGAATGCAACTGAGGGACCAACCTGTTAAGACCACAAGGGTGTGAGAACAATCAAACAACCCCACTTGAAAAACACAAGATCGCTTTGCACTAAGAAAATGTCGCAATGGGGCACTACTGTTCAGTCACCTTAGCCTTCGATTGAACAAAATCGTCCAAGGTGAGCGATCTTAATGCTGGACCTTGAGCATCACCCTTCTGTTCCTATAAAGATTAGCACGAAAAACCTTGTTATGTTGGCGGTATGCTAAACTATGAGCAAGTTAGCGGGACAGAAGGCCAAGAAGAACAAGCAGTCAAGCATGCCAAAGCCAGAACACTGACAGGAGGACCTATTTCATGTTTCAGTATAAATAGAGCCAATGATAAATTTACCGTGTTTTCTTTTTCAAGGACTTCTTGCACCGGTCGATATGCTGCTGCAATACAGAGGTTCTACAGAAGGGAAACAGAACACAATGTTATGAACAGTCTGCCGCTATGCAAAAAGACCCGTGTTAACCATCACACATTTCGGTACCTTTAAGTCACTGCCAGAGTATCCTTCAGTTACATTAGCAAGTTCTTCAAACTGGAAATCCGTTTGTAAATTCTCATTTCCGAGAATTATTTTCAGGATCTTCATACGATTCTCAGCATCAGGCAAGTCAACATATATTCTGAAATAGCCGATTCATAAGAACCTCCATAAGAGAAACAGTCTTCGTTCCACATACACATTAAAATGGCATCCCTGTATGACAACTAATGTTCTACACAGAAGACCGTTGTTCCTATAAAAGTCTTACCTCCTAGGTAAACGACGAATCACAGCATCGTCAAGATCAAATGGTCGATTTGTAGCACCAAGGATGAGGATCCTTTGACTATCTTTGGATCTCAATCCATCCCATGCCGCCATGAACTCATTTCTCATTCTTCTCGTTGCCTCATGCTCAAACGCACCACCACGTGCACCTAGCAAACTGTCAACCTATTGTCCTCCCAAGTTATAAGAAGTTCAAAGTCCAGAAGAAAGGCCAACTTATGGTTGTTCGAAAGCAGTAAAAGAAAAATGGCTGCACTAATAGTTAACCTATTTTGCAGATTGTGAGACGGCAATATGTACTATGTCAAGTATATTGAAGGACGTAAGAAGTAATGTTAAAAGAAAGCCTTCTACCTCCCAGATATCCACAAAAGAAAGAACTTCAATTCAATGAGTTAAATTATGACTATGCAATAATTATTATTTCTTCCAAACATTATTGGTTCTTTTTCAGTATTTCGATCATCAAAATATCAAAGATTGGGAACACCACAAGTAAAACAGACAGTGATTTAGGGAATCACCTCGTCAACAAATATGATAACAGGAGCCAGCTTGCTGGCGAACGAGAAAAGGGCCTTCGTTAACTTCTCGGCATCTCCAAACCACTACATCACAAAATTAAGGAGGCTAAGAAACCCACCGAAGAGAGTAGGGCAGATGTAATCCAGTCTGAAATGCATGCTAACTGGGGAGCAATAAGACCCTAATTTATCTCTATGAGGAAAAGAATAAACGAACCAATTTGGACCATTACATGCATACAAAGGTAAGAAAATGAACTGACAAGTATGAGCAACATATGTTCAAATAACAGAATATAGTTTCTTCAGCATACCTTTGATGTAAGAGTGGAGCCTGTTATGCTGATAAAGTTCGCCCCAGCTTCAGTGGCAAGAGCTTTAGCAAGAAGCGTCTTCCCAGTTCCAGGAGGTCCAAAAAGCAATATTCCTTTGCAAGGCTGGAAGAAATTTATCAGAATAATCAATCCAATTGGCAAAGCATTGAGAAGATTAGATCCATTTTGTTAGCATAAAAATTCAATACCCTCAGCAAATTCCCATGAGAAAAAAGTTCTGGTCTCCTCATAGGGAGAATGACAAGTTCATTCAAGGCCTTCTTGACATCTTCGAGAGCTCCTACATCATTAAATCTCACACCAATCTCCCCAGGCGGTACTACGGCTGAAACAAAGTTCGTTTCATATTCATCCTTTGCCATGTTCTGTCAAATTTTGAACAAATTAGACAAGAATGTTAACCCCAAAGCACAAGCCACACAATAAAGTGATAAGACAGAAAATACAAAACATGCCTTCAAACTTTGAGATGGCTTTCTTGATGCGATTTCGTGATCTTTCAACCTCAAGATAGCAACTTCAAGGCTTCATGTACCCCCCAAAAAAAAAACAACAATTAAGCTTTGAAGAGAGCTCTTTAACATGTAAACAAGAAAAAAATTTCACTAAAAACAGCAATAACTTATATATTATACACACCTATGGCGAGGCAAGACCAATCTTTCCCCTTCTACGGATGGAAGTAGGCAAGAAGCCAGATGGTGATTCTTGGCCCAGCCAACAACTTTCTCAGCTTCTGTTAAAAAAGCAGGTCCAAGTTACAATGTTACTATCACATGAGAAACAGAGCATACTTATAAAGTGGGATTGTCTAAAGCATGCCACTTACTCTGCTTAGTCAGCACTACACCTTCAGTATCTACATCCAATAACTGGGCACATGACATCTCATTTTCATCAAGAACCTGCAATTATGGATCCAAATATTTCCATGGCTCATAGCCGCTACTTATCAGCTACTACTAGAAGAAATCTTAAGAAACAATACATCCTGTAGAGTAACAAACAAGTAGAAAATAACTATATACCTTATGTAGTTCATTAATATTGCTCCTCGATATCACAATCTTCCTATCCTCTTCAATCTGTTTGTTGAATGTTCTAAGGATATCTTCTTCCTGTAAAGAAATCAGCCAGTGGGAGGACTGAGAAGACAGGGGATGGGGGATACAAACTTATGGTCCCAACATTTCTAGCATTTAACTGAGCTTCCCTGTCAAATTATTAAAGGACAATGGGAGACTCATTAACTCAACTCCAACACCCTTATGCAAATTGAATTGCCTATGTTTTTTCATTAACAGAACATGCCACTAAACACTCCTACATTACTTCTTAATGTCCATCTTCTATTGATTCTATAGTACAAGGTGTTGATTGGAGCTTTATGCTAAATGACAAGGTGGGATCTCAAAGATGTCACTTGATACGATCTTGTAATTAAAAAGAACTATCAGCTTATTCAGACAACTATGCCATAAATTAAGCTTACTGAAACAACCAGAACAAAAAAAAAAAGTAGTTTATCTTTGCATATAACACCAAAAGGTCCTACAAACTTCAGTTCAGTGTGATGAGAAGAATAAGAAAACTCAGGAACAGTAGAGACAACAAACATATCATGATACAACTGCATACCATACAAATTGCCATCTCAGAATAGCTTTCACAAATCAGGCAGTTATAATTTACCTTGGGGGGGTCAATACGTAAAACATTAGTAAACAGCTTGTTGATTTCATTGTAACTGGATCTCTTAGTTCCTCTCAGACCTTCAGTAAGTTGCTTCAAAGGAAGAGGCTGAAAGCAAAAGCAACAATGAAACTGCCTCCAACAGAGACACACAAAAATCAGACTAGAACAGTTGACACCAGGAGCATGGGCTTACCAGCTTAGCCAATCGACCAAAATTTGGGAGGATCATTGTCTGCCGTCAAATTCAAAGGCAAACAAAAAAATGTAAGAAAAAAGTGTAAGCTAACAATATCCATTAACGGAGAAAGTGTTGCTTCCACAACAATGGATCAATGTTCGTCTAGATTCCAATAAAGCACTAAATCTTACAAATTTCTCTTTCTCCTTGGAGCCATTTTCAACTTTGTTCTGACCACTTATCATGACCACAGGACCCGAAAGCTGGTCAAACTTTTCCTGCATCTTATGGACAAACTCCTTGCGGTTGTCCTTAGGTACTGCCCTAGACAACCACAGGGAAAAGTCTGGGAAATATACTATAAGAGGCTGCATGCTCTGCAAGATCTGGAAAGAGGTCAAGAGCAAATGTCAATTCACAACAAGATTAATGAGTAGTGGTTTCTAAACCATAAACAGGAAACAATATTTCATCTGGTCCCGATAATGATGTCCTTCGTATACCTCATATAATGCCTCCAGTGCAAGATAACAGTCTTCGGCCTCCGCATCAGGGTCATGCTCAATCTCCTTAACTACACATGAGGAAGTCTCAGTAAATTTTGATATTTGTTTCATGGTGGCTACTTTGGTGCACTCACAAAAATGAGTGCATTCAATGCACCCAACTCTAAAAGTAGCCTTAAGACATCAATTTTTTATTTTAATTTGTAAGATTAGTGTAATATGATAATATAATATACGATCACAACTAATCAATGCATTACCCTAAGCCCTAAACCTTCAATTTTGAACTTTTGCCCTAAACCCCAAATCATGAACCCTAACCCTAATCCTAAATCTATAAATCATAATTTCTTCAGATTAATGTAAATTTTGAATAATTTTTGTGCTAATTCATGGGGTTTCTTTTTCATCGTATCATACGTGATGATTAACATTGTTTTGACATGAATCGCATGCTCATAATAACAAATATGAAGCGAGTGCATTGAATGCACCCAAAAATGTGAGTGCACCGAAGACATAACCTTTGTTTCATATAAAGTTATGCAAGATAGCAGATATGAAAAATCAGATTTCAGATCAAACTGATGATACTGTGCAAATAAATTCCAACAGCGTGGCATTCTAAGTAATACTAACTGGACATCATAGGTCCTGACAGTTAATGCCTCTTAAATTATATCATATATGTGGAACATAAATAATCTGACACAGAAACACCTATTAAACACAGTTTTTTTTTTTTCAAATTAGATATAATGTCCGCTAGTAATAAAATCTAATGAATATTAAACGAAAATCAAAATCAGTCAAACCAAAATGCCTGCTAGCATTTGTTTCATTGAAGATGCAGATCCAAGATTGATAGATTTTGGTTTCAAATTAAACATAATCCTTTAAAAGATGTACAAAATTACCATTTATCCAATAGATTGGTGCCTTTCCAGACGGCTCTTCATGCTCTTCGTGTATCTCTCCTTCCTTTGCTTGGCTATCATTACCCATATCCCAAACAACAGCAACTTGATTGCCACTGACCTCGTAAACTTCACCACGTTGACCATTGGATAGGGGCCTGAAATTACATCGAAAAGTGATTAGGTCCTGATGACATTGCCTTTGCTTAAAACAAAAATCTATCAGAAGTAAAAGACTTTCATCGCATTAAAGCCCTTCATTCCAAACAGATAGGCGATAGCAAGTCAAACTCAAGGAACAAAGTCATAAAGGCAAAGACTTCTCATCTACGTTTCCCGACAACCGAAAATGATATGAGAACTACCTCATGGAACAATTGAAAGAAACACTAACAACTCAAAGTATAGTATTGCAGTCAAAACACTTGATGCTATCCTTGAGGGTAAAATCAATACAAAACACCAGATGCCGAATGCAATAAGACAGCGACAACTCTTGTTCTCCTTACATACACCAGGAGGACTTACCAACCCACCTGCCACGAATAACGGTAAAAGCATTTTTCAGACCATCAGATGTAGGTATCTTCCCCAATGTGATCCTGTGGATATCAAAGTTTACTTTGGGGATGAGTTAAATGCAGATTCACGGGCCTCAACTAGACCTTCCTGACACAGATTGCAAGTCAACCTATGTGTTCAAGAATCACAGTTCAATTCCACCTCTCATACCAAAAATAGCTAAAGTTGACTAACCCTATGCATGCATCAACCAGCCTTGTTATGTATGCACCAATCCACGATCCCATAGACACACCAGCAAGAGGGGGAGGGGGAAGCGGTGGCTGGTCGGAGACTTAAACTCTATTAAGATTAAGGTTAGAATCTGTAGAATTAAGAAAATCCCAGAATTCAAGTGGAGAGAACAACCACGCATACAGAGAAATTACTGAAGGGGTCTTAGACTTGCAGACAAACATAGTCGATAAAAGACGATGTATAACACAATGGAAACCAAATCTCAACATGTACTGAAGAACCATCACTAAGTGTCAATCGCAAAAAGAAACACTGAATGCCAAATGTAGGAAAAAAGCCAATAGAATGTCATGTGCTGGCCCATCCACAATTGAGAAACTGAATGGAAGGATCTCGACGAAGGACACAATGCTACTTAAGAATAAAACCAGCAGATATGATACGTCAGGTGCAAAAAATTAGGACACTTGACCAAAGCAAACATGTTAAAGTAAAAGGTGCAACAGGATTTGCTTTTTTCTTCTCATTAATAACATTTCCAGCTAAACTAATATTGATTGTGGCTTCAAGGATTTTAATATTTTATACAGTCCAGTACAATGTTTAGTAAGATCATCGGGGCACTAAATCTAAAAATCAAACATCTGGGACTCCTCTCAACAACAACAAAAATCATACCATGACTTGATCGAACCGCAAAATGAATCCAGTACCTGTTATCCGCTTCAACGGAATTTGAATTGCCAATGAATTTCACCCGATCACCTAGAGAAAGAACGAATCACAAATAGGATGAATAAAAAACAAACAAGAGATATTAAAGTCAACAACATTCAAAGACACAAGGTAGAGATAGAAATCCTGAAGCAAAAAGTTCTACATATGATGGAAGATGAATATCCTAGTTTGCATACAAAGTTACCTTTTTTGGGAGGCCTTTTGGAGTTGTCAGCAGCCTCAGCAGTGTCAGCCTTTGAGACCTCCGGGGAGGCTTCTGATTCTTCAGAGAGACGCTGCACAAAGTAAATCCATACCCAAAAATTAGGGCACAATTTGAATATCAGCAAATGTTCACTTGGAGAAGCATGACACCAATTATGTAGAAGCAAACATCGAGTCTAACTTTGAAATAATGTCAAGCACCTAATCGAGCTCTAACCTTAACACCACCAAACCGGAAGTATCCTGAAATGCCTCTGGGAATGTTACTATGGAAACAGAAAAGACATTCACATGCATAAGGAGCAAACCTTTTCAAATTCTTCTAAATCGTAAGGGATGAGCTTCCTGAGGGCTGCCTCAGCAGTTGCCGGCACATCAACTGCTTCATCATCACTAGCTTCTGATTTACCTTCAGCACTACTTGTCCACTCCTCTTCATTGGCTGCTTCATTCTCTTCATCAACCTCAGACTCTGACTCCTCCCCTGATTCTGCTGCATCATCCTCTAACTCTGATGAGCAGTCATCAAGATCCTGCTCCAGAACAAGCAGAAAATTCACCTAAAATATACCCAATAATGATGCAACATATAGCATTCCATATTTTGGTCAGCCAATCTTACGTAAGGAGCAAGAACACTGCTATCGAGAACTAGCAGAGGAACTTGTAACTTTCGTGCAAGTGCTCTCACTATTCTTTCCCGATAAAGCTCTGTGCCTGTACATGATCCCATTAAGAAATTATTAGCTCATCTTCATTAGCAGCAATTTCAATATATGCAAAGACTGAGAACTCCAATTCTAAACTTCAAGTGAAGAGATGAACCTGGAGTGCTCTGGAGCAATATTCTGCCACTTGAAGACATCAAACGTGATCCATAAGACGCAGCAAAATTCTTATGCTTTAGGTGGGATGTGACACATTCTAACAAAACGTTTCTGGTATTTTCACTGGATGAGGTTGAAAAGTGAGTTAATGACCTGAGCAGAAAAAACATAATAACAGGGGATAAAAGAATATTGCCAAAATCCCCCAGAGTAGAAATAATTACTTGATGTAATATGGAAAGGTGTCCCATGAAACATGGATCTTCTCCCAAGGAACAACCCTCCGCAAAAACTCATTTTTAAACCTCTCACGCCTGGTTAAAAAAGGCGATTCCTTCTTTTTGGCTTCTACAGCCAGCTTCTCATTACTAAGCCAATCCTTTTGATCTTGTTCCCCTAGACAAGCATGTGTATCATAAGATCTGGGATCTCCTCCAACTTTCCCATGCTGTATCTTTCCATCATTAAAGTTAGGTGTGCCATTTAGAGACGCATGCTTATCCTCACTTGTGTTACGTCCATCACCCTCTGAACTATACGCACGAAACTGCAACCTTTTAGGATATGAACTGAGCCTTCTACTGATATAACTACTACTGCCACACGATACAAAATAATTAAATTGGTATTTCCTTGATGAAATTCTTCCGGAATTGCATACTCGCACTGCGGATGTATGGACTAAAGATCGAGCACAGGCCTGATCCATGGTGTTTGGCTTAATTAAGTGTATAGATGGCATGAAGACTGAACCCCATTTCTGATTACTACTCTTGATTATCCTTGCATACATTGCAGCTCCCCGCCCCCTATATTTTACCACCCTGTATAAAAAGCACAATGAAAACAACACACAGAGGGATGAGAGAAGAAACTGGACAGCAAATACAGCATCACTTTATCATGTATCACACAGGCAAGTTTTTCAGGCTCCTAAAATGGTAAACTACAAACTTGTCATCCAAAAAAACTGATTTCTTAACTCCACATACTGCTGGTATTTGTAAAAAAAATTATCAATCAAGCTTGCAGAACAGATCAGAGCTGGTTCCTCATGAACCAAAAAATCTAATCGAGCTGCGCTCCTATATCCTAGTGGTATTCCAGGCTCTCTCTTCCCGGCCAAGGAAACCAGATTGTTCACACTCCAAAAAGTACCACCTTCCCAAATGCTTGAATCTCAAACTTCCATCAATTATTCCAAAACCAGTACTCCTGAACATCTCCCTAAGGGTTCCGGCATTTGTTCTTTCAAAGAAAATCAGTCCCCTTTCTAGCCCACCAGAGAAAACAAATGCAACCAATTCTACCATTACAACTCCATTGTCCAGCCACTGCCCCCCAACAGTCCTAACCTTACATCAAACGATTCATTCTCAAAGTTGCGAACTTTAAAATCTCAGCTACATGAAACGATATGCAACAACGGAACCAAATCACACGGAGCAGCCTTAACCATATTCAAGTCCAATTTTTCCCGGAAAGCAAAATTTCTAGCTCAAATTATCAAAAAACTCAAATTGCATTGCTATTTTAATCCTCGACCAATTCATGCACAAGCAAACAGAAACGGAAACAGGGAGAGAAAACCCGAACACAAAATAAACAATCACAAACCTTATCCGAAATCGGATTTTATTTTTTCCTGAAGAATGAATGCTTCAATTCTTCTCCATGGGAAACAAATTGGAAAGAGGGACGAGGAGAAGAAGAAAAAAAAAGCAAACAAAAATGAAGAGGAAGCTAGAGAAAGGGCGAGGGAAGCGGGCGACAAACAGGGGAAAGGAAGGGAGCTTTTCTTGGTGGCTTGGGCTATAAGGGAGAGGATTTGGAGGGCGAGCGTTTAGAGTCTGCGACCAAGAGTTGTGTTACACCGCCTGTTCAGCCCTGTTCTTCCTTCGCTTTGGGGTCTTTTTTTTTTTTTTTTTTGGTCACCCTCTTCCCTACTTCCACTGTTTGAAGATGTTTCTGACGCTTTTGTTTCGTAGGTTTCTCCCCCACCCCCAGTTTTTTGCCCCCTCCAGCAGTTGGGCCTTTGGGTCACTGCCTGATTGGCAGCCCATATAAGTCCAAGGTCTTTGTTTCGCAGTAGGCTAGTTTTGGGCCTGAGAATCCGATTTGAATTGATTATTTTTATTTGTACTTTTATTTTATAATTGTTAGAATATGATTTGAATTTGATTTAGGTTTGTTTTGTGTTTTATGCCTATTCTGTGTGGGTTTGGGATTGGGCTTTGTTTGACCTTTTTCCTTATATGTTTGGAAAAAATGTGTTTGGTTTTCTATTTGGGATTGGGAGAAGAGTTCTATAAATAATCTTCATCTCTCTAATCTGTAGTAAGGGTCAGTCAGGTTAGTTTGTTTGGTTTGTCCATTTTGAATTTGATTTGTAACATGTACTCTCCTCAAATTAGTGAAATTTGTTCTTTCCTGCCCGTGGATTAGCTAGCACACATTGTGTTAGTGAATCACGTTAAATTTGTGTTTGTTCGTGTTGGTTTGGATTATCGATTGCACGCTTCTGTTCTGACAAGTGGTATCAGAGCCTGGTTCGGCAGATCCGGGGCGGTGGACGTTAGTTCAGTGGACCCTCGCTCGGTGACCTCGGGGTTTGAGATCTGCATCTGGTTTGGTGGATCCAGGAGAGATCCATGTTTGGGCTTGGCGGATCAAAGAGAGTTCCGCATTTGGGAAGCAGATCAAAGAGAGTTCTGCGTCTGGTAAAGTCCTTGTATCGAGAAGCCCATCGATAGAAGGCATTTGGCGGATCAAGATAATCGCTGAGGTGAGGACACGATGTTCGTGGTAATTGGCTTGAGGGGAGGATTGTTATGGGACAATCCAAGTACCATATCGGTTATACAAGGGAAGGAACCCTTGTATATTAGTGTTCACCAATCTCATTAGTACGAGGCCTTTTGGGGAGGACACCCAAAAGTAAAACCGTGCGGGCTTGGCCCAAAGCGGACAATATCGTACTAATTGAGCAGCCCGATTTCTGACAAGTGGTATCAGAGCAGAAGCGTGCAATCGATAATCCAAACCAACACGAACAAACACAAATTTAACGTGGTTCACTAACACAATGTGTGCTAGCTAATCCACGGGCAGGGGAGAACAAATTTCACTAATTTGAGGAGAGTACAGGTTACAAACCAAATTCAAAACGGACAAACCAAACAAACTAACCTGACTGACCCTTACTACAGATTAGGGAGATGAAGAGTATATATAGAACTCTTCTCCCAATCCAAAACAGAAAACCAAACACCTTTTTCCCAAACATACAAGAAAAAAGGTCAAACAAAGCCCAATCCCAAACCCAAACAGAATAGGCATAAAACACAAAACAAACTCAAATCAAATTCAAGTCATATTCTAACAATAACAATGGCCCTTATTTTTGTGTTGATGAATGATGATAATATGAATTACGATGAAAGTCCAGATTCGATGAGAAAATCAGGTCATATATTTATGGGTCGATCCGCTGTAGAGCTACTGAATTGGAGTCAAATGGTCTTTTTTTTTTCTCTTTGCTTTACTCAATCTAGACCAAATTAACGACCTGGCGACTCGATTGGGCCTGGACTAAACCGTATTGACTGTATGTGGGCACCGGGTCGTGCCGCCCACGGGCTAGCACGGCACGGTTAGAACACGGCACGAATACGAGCACGAAATAAATGGGCAAGCCCGGCATGAGCACGAATAATTTATGGACCGTGTCGGGCCTAAACTTCATGGGCACGGGCACGAGCACGGGAGTAGGCCGTGTCGGGCCTAATATTTTCGAGACTTTCTTGAGTATAAGAACGGACATGGCACAAAAATAATATTTATTTTATAGAAAATAAATATAAAAAAAATTATAGGTTCAAATATTACAAAACATAAGGAGAAAAATAATTATTTATTGCTGTTAGAAATATCATAAAGATATATATAATTACTAATATAAGTAAAAATGAACAAAGAATTAAACAAAACCAAATCACACTCGCTATACTTATAGTTTTCTTTCCCCTCTTATTTGTTACTTTTCTCAAACATTATCGGTTAATAATATCTTCCTCCGTCCTATTTTCACCTTCTTTTTCATGATCTTTTTTGTTTTCGTCTTTTTCATTAAACACGAATACGAGCATGACACAAATACGAATAGGCACGGCATATACTTCTAGTTTTCTTTCCCCTCTTATTTGTTACTTTTCTCAAACATTATCGGTTAATAATATCTTCCTCCGTCCTATTTTCACTTTCTTTTTCATGATCTCTTTTGTTTTCGTCTTTTTTATTAAACACGAATACGAGCATGACACAAATACGAATAGGCACGGCACGATTGGAACCGTGCCCATGCCTGACCTAGCAAAGTTAACAAGCTGGCATCTGGGGTAACCATATGAAAATGGTGACATTTTCAAATTGGACCCTTCTAAACAAGGATCCAATTTCATGAAATTGAACCCAAACATCCAATTCAATACCCTCATCCAAATACACAAATTTATTTCAGATTCTCTCTCTGACAATAATTTATTCCAGATTTTCAGTTATCACATAGAAGTATACAACACGAAGAAGTTCATAGAGACATAGATAGAAACACCCAAAATCACCAACTCAAAATGAAAATACATACAGCCTTGAGAAAACCCCACGAAACTGCTCCCTATAATAAAGCCCACTCATTAATTTCAAGTACGTCCAGGGCTCCTCGACCCAACACCTTCCTGGACACTCCTGGTGGCTTCCTGGGCCTTCCCCTGAACAGCCTGGCCCACATCCCGAGCCTTCTGCCCCACCTGGCCCGCCACATCCTGGGCCCGCCGCTTCGCGTGCTCCATCTGCTCCGGCACCACCGCCCCGACCCTCGTCCGGCGAATGTAGTTCGCCATCCACGACAGCGACGACAGCGCCGTGATCCCGAACGCGCCCGACGTCAGGAACCCCATCACCGCCATCCCGATCGCCAGCGCCGCCGGAACGATCACCGGGCTGCATATCACGAACACCGGCGTCGCCACCGCGAGCCCGATCAGCGTGGCCACGAACACGAGGCCCGCTACCAGCAGCAGGAACCCGCCGAGCGGCAGGAGCGTGACCACGGCTAGAATCTGCTGAGTCGAAGGTCCGCGCTCCGGCAGCATGCTCTTCATCATGCCGCCGGCGCCGTACTGGTCTTGATCTTCACGGCCGTAGTAATCGTGCCGACGGTGGTCAGCCATTGTGAAAGTGTCGGAGATAGAGAGAGACGGGGAGATTGATAAGAGACATATATAGCGGAAAGCAGAGGGACACGTGGAGTGAGGTGGTGACACGTGGCGAGGTTGCGGATGATTCATTTGCATGCATAATACGACGCCGCCGACAATGGGGGTGTCTTAGGAAAAATAACAAAATTGAATTTTTTTTATTATTATTATTACTGTCGAGAGAAATTGACAAGCTTGCTTGCTGAAAAAGAAAACAGAAAGGGAAAAAAATTCAGCTGCCCAAACCGAACCAGGATAAATTACCTGATCCGACCCGACCCGACTCGAAGTCGGAAAAGGAGACCATTATCGTACAACAGAGACGAATAAGACAAAATTGATTTTCAAATGTGTCAATTTTAGAAGAAGAGAAACAATTGTTCATTTAGGGTTGTTTTTGTTTTCAAGCTGCAGGGAGAATGGTGGTCTCGGCGATCATGGATGTGACAACGTAGGGATCCATGTTGGAAGCCGGCCTTCTGTCCTCGAAGTAACCTTTTCCTTCCTTCTCGGTGTCGCGACCGATACGAACCGACGCTCCCCTGTTGGCTACACCCTGTAAATTCGCGCAGACATTGAATTGAATCAAAACATTTCGATAGCTCCTCCGTAGAAACGGTTAGCAAGAAGAAGGAAATAAATGCAAGACGTATACCCAAGTGAATTGGTTGATACTAGCAGTCTCATGGTTGCCGGTCAATCGTCTCTCGTTACCCTCGCCATAAGCAGCGATGTGCTCGATGTGGCGGGCTTCCAACTTCTCGATCGCGGCGTTGATCACATCGATACCGCCGTCGCCCCTCATCGACTTGGTACTGCGCGCGTTACGCATCACACAACATTACAACAAAATCCGACTCAACACGAAACAAGTAACACAACTAGTTCCAGACTTCCAGTCAAGGTACGTATAGGGCACAAACCTGTAGTTAGTGTGAGCACCAGCGCCGTTCCAATCACCCTAGACAAAAAAATTCAAGACATTCTCGTCGTCACGCTAATCGACATGATGAACCAACCAACATCGTGGCTAGCAGAGGAAATTAAGGAAAAATAAAGCAAAATGGTACGAGGTCACATACCGGAACTGGCTTAGGGTCGAAGCTGACCACAACTCCTGCGATTTCAGTAATCCTCTGTTCGGGAAAAACCCACATCATTAACAAGAATGACAAGGAAAAAAGAAATGACACAGATATACACTATGGGTAAAGTGACGAAGAGATAATTAATTACCTCGAGGATGTAACGAGCGGCCCAGACCTCATCACCAGCAGAAATGCCGACACTAGGTCCAACTTGGAATTCCCACTGAGGGAGACAAGAAAGTACATATTTGAGACCATTTGACAATTAAGAATGTCTCACGAAATATCACTATTTTTATCACATGTCCTTAAAAATGTCACTATTGAGATGGGCTATAACATATGGAAATGTCGCGGTAAATGTTAGCATTGGTGTCAACCATGACACTTTGGAATGTCCTGAGAAATGTCACAATATGTATTTACTATGACACTTTGATATGTTCTTAGAAATGTCACTATTGGGATCTACTGTGACAATTATGAATGTCTCGAGAAATGTCACTATTTGTATCAATCGTGACATATTAACATGTCCTTATAAAATGTCACTATTGAGATGGGCTATGACACATTAAAATGTCACAATACATTTCACTATTGGTATTAACTATAACAGTTTGATATGTCTCTAGAAATGTCACTATTTGCATCACTTACGACGCTTTAAAATGTCACAAAAGATGTTATTATGCTACGATTATAAGTGTCGCAATATGTAAAATAAACGTCACACAAAAATGGTACTGACAATTGTAACAAATGTCACAAAAGAAGTTAGTGACACTCGATTATGTGACATTTACGTGTCATTTGTGTAAAATGTCAGTACAACACTATTGTGACATTTTTCTACCTTTTAATGACAATTTGACTGAATTTTAAGGGCATGTTTGGAAGCTAGGATTCTTTAAATTGATGTATTTAATCAATGCATGTATTATAATTAGATGCATTGTCTCAATGTATGAATTTGAAAAATACATTGTTTGGAGATTGAATGATTTTGGTGGTCCCTCAAAGAATAAGGAACAAAAAATAAGACAACAATCCCTCAAACACAATCTCTACTAAAAGTTGAGATTGACAATCATTCATAATGAATGATTCTGGTGGACCCATCTGCTGTTCAAATACAAGCATTCTGTTTCATTTTAAGCCAAAAAAACGATGAATTCTTCTGATTGCATGTATTGGCTAAATACATCATCTGAAATCCCAACTTCCAAACAAGCCCTAAATTGTCACTTCAGCTGTTTTTTTTTATATATATATACCTGGCCGGGCATGACCTCGCCGTTGATCCCACTGATGTTGATTCCGGCGTACAAGCAGGCCTTGTAGTGAGCGTCGACGATGTCCCTTCCGAATGCCTTGTCAGCTCCATTTCCGCAGTAGTAAGGTCCCTACACACACACACAAAAACTTAAAAAAAAAATGTACATTGCGAAAAGAAACGAGATTTCTTGGGGGAGAAGGCATTGTTACCTGGGGGCCAGGGTAGCCATTTTCGGGCCAGCCAAGAGGCCACTTGTTCATCGTCAGAAGTGTGTACTCCTGCTCGATCCCGAACCTAACAATACAAATGTCGGAATATTTAATAATGTTCATAACAGTTTCTAGTTTCTGTGATGATTTTCAAGACTATTTCGAAAATTATCTAACTTCTACGATGATGATGAGTACGGGCTTTGACATTAGAAGAAAAAATCACCTAATTTTTACGATTTTGATACTAAACAGAAATCTATGGAATATTGGAATTACATAACAATCCTCCCTCATTATATAACATAATACCACTCGTATTATAGGAATAAGATTAGTTACCATGGTTCCTCGGCTTCAACGTCGGGGTTGCTGAAGATCTCGGCAGCTTTGGCCCGCTTGTTGGTTGGGATTGGCTCGCCGGCCGGGGTGTATGAATCGCATATGACCTATAATGAATAGCAACTTTTATTAATAATTACAATTCAATTAATTAACTATTAATGAAGTGATTAATTATTACGAGAGAATCGTGAGTTTTTTTTTTACCAGGATGTTGTTTCCCTTTCTGAAGGGATCCTTGAAGATCGCTCGTGGACTAAAACCGAGTCAAACAAAACAACCCAAATTAAAAATTCATCGCCGGAGAGCTTAAAAAAAAAAAAAGAGGCCGGAGGAGACAGGACGAACTAGAGGATGACTTCGCTGTCATCGCCGGGGGCTTGGTTGGTGGAGCTGCCGTCGTAGTTCCACTTGGGTAGCTCAGACGGGTCGGTCACTGGTCCGGGCAGAGTCTGTAGAACCGAAACAGGGGAGATCAGAAAACCGAACCAACGCGAGAAATTAAAAGAAAAAAAATGACTGGGAAAAAAAAAAAGAATCAAACCCACCCTTGCTTTGCTCCTCATGTCCATACCAGATCCACCAACCCTGGAGGAAAAGAAGGCCGACGTGAGGATCTCGATCAATCACATTGCGTTTTATTCGGAGTGGAAGATTGAAATTGTTATTAGAAATGGGGAGGGGATAGAGAACGAACCAGATGTACTCGGCGATGATCTTCTCGGTGGTGACGGAGAGGTCGAGGTTGACGAAATCGTGGAGGGAAGCCATGGCTGACCGGAGAAATGAGGGAAGACGGAGGAAGGGAAGAGGAGGAGAAGAAGAGTTAATCGGGGGACATAAACCAATGTGATTCGGTTGTTTAAATATAGTGGAGGTGACGGAGTCAAAATTAACCTAAATGAATTTCTGGGTTTTTTTACCACCGTAAGTAGGGGGGGAAAAATAAAATTCTAAATACGAAAAAGAGAAAATTGACAGAAAAAATGTACAATTTTGTTTCTTGATTTTCCATATTGTCAAAAACAAATGTGTGGCAGGCACATTTTGGAGCCCGGTTGCACGTGTTCCGTATGTGCATGGGCATGGGACTTTTAGCTTCCACATTTGTCGATCAGTTGATTTGTTGTTGATCAGTAAAGTTAGTTTGATTTTATTGGGTGAATAGGAGAGCGGATCCATGACTAGGTGGTCCTTAGTCACTTGACTAAGCCCCTCCTAGTCATTAGATCTGGACACTTCAATCCAATGATTAAAAAGTGGGAAGGACTATTTAATTAATGACATGGGTAGTTTGGGTATTATGGAAAATTACGAAGTATACAAACCGGATTTACAATCAGTACAAACCATACAAACATACGAACAGTACAAACTAGAGCGACAAAACATACAAACAGATTTACAAACATTACAAACGTATGAACTGTACAAACAATACAAACTAGACTGACAAACAATACAAACCATACAAACATGGTAGACAAAAATGACAAACTAGACCGACAATCCATACGAACGGGAAAAAACACCCGGGTTGACTTTGGAGGCTCCATCCCTATATAGAGGGGCTCCTTCCCAAAGTCAATCCGAGTGTTTTTTAGACATACAAACAGTACGAACATGGTGGACAAAAATGACAAACTAGAACGACAATCCATACGAACGGGAAAAAACACCCGGGTTGACTTTGGAGGCTCCGTCCCTATATAGAGAAGTTTCATCCAAAAGTCAACCAGGTTGTTTTTTAGACATAAAAAACATTACAAACATGGTTGACAAAAATGATAAACATGATGCACAAAAATAACAAAGTTTACGAACATTACAAAATAACAAAGCATACAAACATTACAAAATATGTCAACAAACATCACAAAATTGGCACTGTCGCCGAAAAATTCTTCTCCGTCGACGATTGTCGCCGGGAAAAAATCTTTCCGACCAGAAACTCTCTCTCTCTCTCTCTCTCTCTCTCTCTCTCTCTCTCTCTCTCTCTCTCTCTCTCTCTCCCCTGGGACAATTCATTCCCAAAATAATACAGGAACATGAATAATATAAATGGACGGCAATTAGAGTCGCCGGCGGCTAGAGGGGACGCCGGAAACAAAGCCGACGGGAAATTTTTCCGGCTGGGGAATCGCGGCAGTCCGAAGGCAGCAACAGCCAAAACTGATTTATCTTTGTTTATTATATAAATTAATAAATTAAATAATTATACAATTACTATATTGTCCTTTTTTAAATTGGATTAATATGAGTAATTGGATTTTAATGAGGTGCAAGGGTGGAGATTGACTTAGTCATGTGACTAAGGGAATAGGGCTCGGCTTATAGAAGGCAAAGGAGCTCATCTATTGTGCAGAAGAAAGAATACACAAAAACAAAACTAAATCGGAGTCTACATTGTCACTGGATTAGTCTCGTTCGCAACAAACCGAGTAAACCACGACGTAAATCTTCGTGTCTTGTGTCCTTGATTTACTTCCCATTCAATTTTCTATAATACATGGCATGACACAGCGTGAAACGTCCGTAGGACAAACGAGAGGTTCTAATGGGTGGATTTTATGATTTTTACAGATGAGCTACTACTTTTTTATAGGTTGGTATACGGTTAAGGAAGACTTACTGAAACTCCACTTATTAAAAATAAATAATTGTCTTGTTGGTGATTCTGGATTGTTTGTACGTATCAATCGAGGGAGGATTTGACAATTGTTTATATGAATTTTAGTTACACAAAAAAAAAAAAAATCGTATATATCGAAAAGGAATCATCTAATAGAAAAGCGAAAGGAAGCACACGAAGCTCTGGATAACTGTTTATGTAAATCTGCAATACATTCCCCAGCTGGATAAAGAGAACAACGTAGGAAACGAAGAGGAAGCCTTTGTTTGGCTAAGGATCCAACCAATGGAATGGCTTCCTTCCTGCCATTGCTAACGTTTACAAAATTATATGAACATTTCTCACTTTCTCTTGGTTCAAGTTTAATAAGGGCAACCGATTCTATTTTCACCTGGACTGGATATACAGACCGACGACTGGCGTTGGCTTCTTGAAGGCGACTTTCCACATGACAAATGCAGTAAGTAGCCGGACTGCACAATCTGAATCTGAAAGATTTGTCTGTAGCTCTCGAGGGTCATGTTTGCAGAAGATCGATACCACCCTGCAGCGGGGAAAAAAAAACACATTAAGGTTACTGACTTGAGAATCAACCAGGGGACTGGTCTACAGGAACACCTAATTGTTGCCCCAAAGTACAGTAACTTATAACCCGAAGCTCGCTTGAATATACGAGACAGTTCTAACCTTTCGCATTACCTGAATTCAAGTCTGAACCCATAATGGGTCCAGAGAAAACAGCTTCTCATTCCGGGCATGGGCTGCTTGAGCCGCTGGAGGAGTTGCGTGCACTATGATAGGCAGAACCCAGTCACTCTTGTCTCTCCCTTCGATCAGGAGTGGATGCTCATATCTGTGCATTTGGGAGGCAACAGAAAACAATGCTGAGTTAGGACTCTTCCTAGTAACTGAATCAAGTACTACTCTGGTAGTTTTATACCAAAGGAAGTCACCCAATGTCAACATCTCCTGAGAAGAGGTCATGCATACCTTCTCCAGTCAACATTCTTCGGGGTGGTGAAGAATTCAAATCGTAAAGCCCATTGTACAGCGACACGAGGCGTGGAAAATGACATCGGCCCATCCATGGGGATCGAGAAAAGAAAGCTTGTCTGCTGCAAATCTGCAACAACCTCATGATGATCACTCTGAACCTACACTCCCCACAAACAAAAATTTGTCAATATAGTTGGATACTAATGCCCAAATTGAAGAAAAAAATTACAAGATACGTTGCAGAAGATCAGGTAGCGTGCCTTCGTTATTGTCGGTGAATTTTTACGAGAAGGATGAACAGATCGCCGACTTATAGTCTCTGAAGTTTCCAATGTTATTGAAACCTGCACACCAACCAAACTCGTTATCTTGAAGAGTGATTAAGTTGATTCTAACCCTCCAACTGATGATATTAGTTCCCTCTAATTTATCTTTGAAGCAATAAGTTCTATTTTATAATGTTCTACTGCTATAAGGCCATTACCTCCAAGCATCTCCTCGCTCCTTCTTCATGGAAAAAGGTTAAAGTTCCACCAATCTGTAATAGAATTATGGGTAAGCAAAACGTTTAGGAAAGTCAACAGATGCAGGCAGTAGAAACAGTGTTGGAAAGCTATACCATATCACTGAAGTAGTAAGTAGAGTCAGAATTCCTTGGGGAAAATCTGAGCAAGACACGGTCATCCATCCTGATGTTATATGACCTTCCTCGACTAAAGCCTTCTGCTGCAGAAAATGTTGGCAACGAATAAGTTTATCAGATTTCTCAAATTTCCATCTTCAAAATCTAAATACGTGGCAAATACAAAATCAAGTGGGGAGAAATGGACAAGGGAAGAGGGAGAGAAGCCTTTCAATAATTTACATGGAGCAGGTTCATCAGTTTTTGCTGGAGCTGCAGAAGATACCCCTGCATTCTCATCTTCAATATGGGATTTTGCAGTCTTCTGCAGCAACCTTGGGGAGGCAACTGCAGAATTCTTGTCGGAAGATGATAAATCTGCCAGAAAAAAACAAAATGTAAAGAGAAAATGCTTATTTTTGTGACTAAAAGAAGATTGCAAATGTTGTTTTTCCTGTTCACTTTAATGGCCACCAAAGCAGACCCAGAATGAAAAAACATGAAAGATATTACCAAGGATACAACTGAAGCCAAATTTCTCCGTGTCATTATGAACTATGTTAGATACAGCAATAAATTATGCTACCAGTCAAAGTACCTGTAGCAGGGTCATATAGAACCTCAGCCACGGAGAGCCGAGGGAGTGGCGGAGTAGGAGACCTTGCTGAAGCAGATTGCAACGATAAGGAACTTCCAAATGTTTTGTGTATACTTTCTCTGCCAGGATTGTAAGAAGAAACGGATGATACTTCATCCCTTGAGCTTTCATACCCTTCCTCAAGTGCATCTTCTATGTCATTGGCTCTGGCCTGCATTGACGGAAAGTAATTGACTCATTGTAGATGTGGTGGCTATAATGCTTTGTAACTGGCTCCACAATATAGCTAGAAAATTACAAACTGGTTCACCAGTTGACACTTCTAAGAAATTAAACAGCATGACAAACAACCTACCCATTCAGATTCCCCATCCATCTCTCTCCAGTATACGTCGAGTTGAATTATATTGGCTGGAACAATCCCTGCCGAAAGGAAGACAACTTAATGAAAATCTAACAACATAACCAGAAACCTTATGAGGCATAATCCCTCGCCATACAGCTTTGTACTCTATGGAAAACCTGCAAAAATAATTTTTATATATATCCCTCAAGGTTGAGTATTGAAATTATGTACTATTTGTATTAGCCTTCTCTCAATATAATACCACCCTTAGAGAAATCAAATCATGAAAACAGGAAAATCATTAACTTCGTGGTTCCAATATTTCATTATCTTCAAAAGATTAATTACAGTTCAGAGACAAATACTCGAGGGCGAGCATACTGACCCTCACTTGGACCTTCTTCCACTGTCAAGCCATTGTTTTTTTGGGTCACCCATACTTGCAATGGATTACGAGCTTCCTGACAGGAATTGAACATATCCCCGTTGGGTTAGTGAACATTATTAGGTCACTCGTAAACTAAGAAAACCATATATCTGTAACCCATAAAATTGCATTATGCTAAGACAAAAGGCGAGCTATCTTGAGAACTAATGTGGGATATTTTTTATAGGATATCACATATAAAAAGAAATTCTATATGGAAATCATCATGAAGTTAGGAAAAATCAAATTTCAGAATCTCTGTATGAGTAAGACACCAAATATAACTCACTAGGAAAATAAGGTCATTCCTTGACTCCGTCCGGGAGTGGCCATTGTCCAGTATCAGCCATCGTGCAGATAGCATACCCTTAACATAGTACATATATCGAATGGTGGCACCTCTGTAAGATGGAGGTATCGTGCTTGGAAGAACTGTACGAATAACATCTGGAAATTTGCATCGACTAGCCAAATCAGTCCATCAACTCATACAAAATACGCAATATATGTTTAGTTCCTCGCTAGCAAAATAAGATTGTTATGTTCCCTAATTCATGGAGAAGCAACAACTTAGAGTCTGTTGTGGTATTCGCGTATCAGTAAGTTCCAACAGTGGAGAAGATCTTGAAGGTAATAATTTATTGCTTTAGTGAATGACAAGACTAGAGAGGGTGAGCTGGGTATAAACTCTAGCAGGGTAGAACAATAGCTACATTCTGAGAATTCCACTGTCAAGGAAGAAGCATCAAAACTAAGGTATTCAAGGCAACAGATTCAGTCTCATACTCCCAAAATAAATATGAAATCAAGAAGAAAGGTACCATGTTGATGCATGAACAAAGGCTAACCCCATAAATCTTTAAACAGCATACGGGGTCATTAAGAGAACAGGGATGTAACCATCTAGGTTGTAGTACATCATCAACATCTTTCGTATTTACACATACAATCGCCAATACAGGGTACCATACTGCTTAAACCAAACTTACATGTTTTGGTAGCACCAGAGGATACGACATGATTGGAAACTAGTGAGGATGTTGAGCAGTCCATGAAAACATGTTCACCTGAAAGGTTGAAAGCAACACACTCTCGTTCAATCTCATAAAAAATAGCTAGACAATGAGCACGGTAACTGACAACTTCTAGAAACAAACACAAGTATCCGTGGGATTTAATTCCAGGTGGCATCCAAATTCAGGGGGGGGGGGGGGGGGGGGGGGGGGGGGGGGGAAATAGTAGATTGTGTGCAAACTGCAAAGACCAATACGAACCTCTTCTTTGCCTGGATCCAGAGACAGGCTTTGGAGTAGCAAACCATTGGTTATCCAACTTCTCTATCCCCTTAATTTCGAACCCAAGCCTTTCAACTAAGAGTGATGCTGCAGGCATGCCTTGTTGAGCAGCTCCAACACAGGGATTACTTATCTCAATAGTAACAAAAATGGAATCACCAGGCCTATATACATCTCTATCAGTTTGAAGCTTAAAGGTCGGCACTAGCTCACTTTTCATGCCATCAACAGAAGAACTTCTTCCCTTGTCTTGAACCCCGCCGCCACCGAACAAAGAGAATCTACTCGGCAGCATCACTGCAGGCCACCTGAATGCGATCTTAACTTATTTTTGCCTTATAATCCTCTACAATTTGAACCAATTTCCCTTGGAACCTCTATGTCAATCAACATTATCCTGCAATGGAGCATATAGACCGAAACTGTATTAGAAATTGCATCCTAGAGAAATGGAACTAAGAGATAAACTCCGATTCCAAATTCCTCGTCAATCAAAGCTCGACCCCAATGTTACAGTCCTGTGATCTGGAAGGAAACATGAAACAGCGAAATGCTGGCTTTCAAGCTTCGACTACCTCCAGCTGTTGAGCATTACAATGATGGGAATTCGGAACACCACAAGATCGAGCTTCTATATATTAAGAACGCAGCAGAAGAAGAGAAAGGAGGATAACCGAACAAGACGGAGGTTAGCTTCCGAACCATGGTAGAGCGAACCAGCGGCGCAGCCGTGGTGGGAAGATCCATTGTTCGGGAAGGGGATCGTCGCAAGCTTTCCCGGTACGATTGGAGACGATGATTTGCGATGCAGTGAATTCAGATCCGCGGCGAGAGGAAGTTATTAAGAATAATGAATCTGATAAGGATTTTGATGAAATGAGATGAAAGCTGGAAACTTGAATCAGGGTTGTTTTCCTGAATTGTGACACTGAGAATAATGAGAAAGTGGGGCAGTGAAACCGGCGCTTGGATTTCCGTTTTACTTCCTCGTCAATTTTGTTCTAAAAGTTTTTTTTTTTTTTTTACGGTAATCTGTATTATATATTATTAATCAGTTGAAACGGTTACATCGTCCAGATGTAGCTGATTAACGAGATAAATCGGTGGTCTATCGAACCAAATCACACTCTCATTCCATCTCGAATTGACATGCGCCATTATGTGGGCGGCTTCATTAGCTTCCCTACGAATATGTTGCCAACTACACTTACCCGTTCCCTGCAGCCGCCGCCTTATATTTCGGCAAATCACCCCAACTTCGTCCTGGAACTCGTGTGCAGCCTGTAGCTTATGGACCAGGACTTGACAATCCGACTCCAGCACTGCATTATGGAAATGACCATGGACCGCCATCTACGCCCCGAACTCGACCGCCAGAGCTTCCGCTTCCTCCACCTTCCAACTACCAGGGACTCTTTTAGTTGCCGCCAAACAGAACCGGCCACTGGAGTCCCGAATAATAACCCCCAAGCCTGCTCCTTAGTCGCCCAAGATGCCTGCATCAGTGCATACTGAAACACGACCATGGCTCGGCCTTTTCCATCCTTTCCTCTCCTGAATCTCTAGCTGCTCCATCTGTCTTCCTTGATGAGTTTTGTAGTCATCTAATAGGTATTTTGCCCGCACCACTATCTCCTCTTCGGGTAGTTTTGCCCCATTAAACAAATGGGCATTTCTCTCCTTCCAGAGATACCAGAGCAGGTCACACCAACCTTCAAACTTCTTGGTTTCTCCCTTCTCCAAAGCTTTCTTGACCCAGTTGTAAAACGAGACATCATCATTCTTCAGCTCGAACAACCCCGTGAACTCTGATTGGCTCCAAATTCTAGACACCCACTGACACTCACAGAACGTATGAGTTTGGGATTCTACTAGACCGCAGAACGAACAACTGTCACTTCGTCGGGGATTACGTTTATGTACTTGCAATCCTGTGGGTAGAATTTCTCTCATAAACCACCAAATAAAGTGTATAATCTTTGGTGGAATATTGAGCTTCCATATCTCCCTCCATACTTCCGCCTCCCCTTGCATCTCCACCCCTTCCTGCCGCAAAAATTCCGCCAGCCAAGAATGATACCCTCCCTTACAGTATAGTTTCCAGACTTACTGTTGTGCCAGATCAAAGTATCAACCTACTCATTTCCCCTCAAAGGAATTTGCTTAATAGCCAACACTACTTCCGATGGAAAACAACTCTCTAGTAGCGTATTGTCCCAGCATTCCAAATCCGGGTCTACAAGCTCCCGAACAGCCGCATCAACCGGCAATCCCATCGGCGCCCAGGATATAAACTGACCAGGAAGCCCCGATACCCATCGATCGCCCCATATTTTCACCTCCGTACCAGATCCTATCCTCCATCTTAACCCCTTATTCAGAAGTTCCTGTGCACTAAGAAGGCTGCGCCAAACATAACTCGGTCTATACCCCAATGTTGCATCCAGTATGGAAGAATTCTTATGGTACTTCGCTTTTAGGATGCGGGCAATGAGAGAACTTGGACGTTTCAGCAGGTTCCACAATTGCTTTGCTAACATAGCCTCATTGAAACCCTTCAAATCCCTGAACCCCATGCCACCACCCCCCCCCCCTTCAGATTTACCATCTCCTCTAGTCGCAATCCATGCGACCTTCTTTCTGCTGCTCGTTGTCCCCACCAGAAATTCATTATCATACTGTGGGCTTCATCTAACGTACCATCCGGTATCTTAAACACTGACATGGCATAGCTAAACTGCGCTTGCGCCACAGATTTTATTAGTACCTCTCTTGCTGCCACTGAAAGAGTTCTCTCCTTCCACCCACTCAGCTTCTTCCGTAACCGCTCCTTAATTCCTTCGAACAACATCTTTTTCGATCTCCCAGCTTCTGTAGCCAGTCCCAGATATTTCTGATGTTTCTCTACGGCCTTCATTCCCAGCACTCTCCCAATCTCCAACCGCCTGTGAGTTAGTACATTCGAGCTAAAGGAAACCTCGGATTTTTCAAAACTTACAAACTGGCCTGATTCTCGCTCGTAGTCTTTAAGTATCTTTTTCAGCTCCATACTTTCCTCCACAGTTGACCTAGCAAAAAAGATACAATCGTCAGCGAAAAATAGGTGAGACACCACAGGCGCTCCTCTTGCCGGCTGAATCCCATGGATCCTTTTCTCCTGGACGGCCAACGACGTGTACACTGAGAGTCCCTCCGCACACAAAAGAAACAGGTACGGCGACAGGGGGTCTCCTTGCCTCAGACCCCTACTCGGCACGAATGCGGGTGACTAATGACCATTCACCAGCACTGAAAACGTGACCGAACGCACACAAGTCATGATGACAACCACCACTTCTCTTCAAAGCCCATTCGCCTCATAACCCCTTCCAAGAACCTCCACTCTACTCTGTCATATGCTTTCGCCATATCTGTCTTTGCGGCAAGAAAACCCCTTCCCTTTTTCCCCTTATTCTTGATCGAATGAAAGCACTCAAATGCTCCCATGACATTATCAGTAATGAAGCGACCAGGCACAAACGCACTTTGTTCCGGAGAAATGACTTTGTTCATCACCAGTTTGGGCCTGTTCGCTAGAACTTTCGCCACCAGTTTATAAAGCACATTGCATAGACTAATAGGCCGGAATTCTTTAGGAGTAACAGGGTTCTTTACCTTCGGGATTAGAGCAATCAGAGTGTGATTTAATCCCGTCGGCATTGTTGCCTTCTCTATGATCTCTTTCACAGCCGCCACTATATCATCCCCTACACAGGTCCAGTGTGTTCGAAAGAAAGCTACTGATAACCCATCCGGTCTAGTGTGTTCTAAATTGCAAGTTCTGCATTGGATTACAAAAAAATTCAAGTCTAGCCATTAAAATTATTTTATTTCATTCCTATTTACTAAAATTAATTATCTAATTTAACACAAATTCATAAAACTCGACCTGCCACATTATTTTCCCAATTTCCCTAAAAAAAACCTATCACATCATTGCTAAACTGTAATTCTCAGGTCAAACCCCTAAACTGTGTCTTGATCACCTAATTGGAAAGTAATGCTCCTTCTAGAATATATGGGCTGGAGATGGCAAAAGAAAGCCCAATGAAGCAGCAATCTTCTTCTATTGGGCTAGTACACGTGGCAAATCAGTGAGACGCTTAAAATCAACCGCGTAGCGGTTGATGCTAAGTATCAATGCAGTCAAAATCGCTATTTAAAATTTAAAAGCTTACGGTTTTACCTTTTTAGGTCACCAAAACGATTCTATGTAGAATCGTGATTTTCCCTTACAAATGTAGTCAAAATCTACATTTTAAAACTTAAAAACTTACGATTTTACGCTTTTAGGTCACCCACTGCTTCTAGATAGAATCACGCTTTTGACTGCATTGCTAAGTATTGCTAACCAACCACACCACAGGATTTTTTTTTTTTTTACAAGACACCACAGGATAAGAAGAGGGAAAAAGGAACGCACAGAAGAGGAAGAGGAGAGGAGAGCTTTCGAGCAACAATGGCGTCCGTAACGTCTCCCTTCACCACAACCAACGCCTCTTTCCTTCTCCGAGCGAACTCCCAAATTCACCAGCCTACTCACCGTTCCTTTCCACTGCCTCCGAGAGCTTGCCTGAACGAATCCCAAGACCAGCACCGTATCCAGCTCAACCGGCGGCAGTTCATTTCACAAACCGCCGCCATTGTCGCTGCCACAGCTCCTCTCACGCTCATCGATCAGAGGCCAGCAGTAGCTGACGAGGCGCTTTCTCAATGGGAAAGAGTTTATCTCCCTATCGACCCCGGCGTCGTCCTCCTCGACATTGCATTTGTCCCCGATGACCCAACACACGGTCTCTTTCCCTCTCTCGCGCGCGTTAAGGTTTCAATTTGTTGGAAAATTGTCAAAATTGAATTGAATTCCAAGCATGGTTTCACTTATAGGGTTCGTATTGGGGACAAGGCAGACTCTTCTGGAGACGAAAGACGGGGGAGCCACTTGGTTTCCGCGATCCATAGCTTCAGCCGAGGAAGAAGACTTCAATTACAGGTTTAATTCCATTAGCTTCAAAGGAAATGAAGGATGGATTGTTGGCAAGCCGGCGATTTTGTTGTACACACCTGATGCCGGCGAAACCTGGAAAAGGATACCGCTGAGTGCTCAGCTCCCCGGAGACATGGTGAGTTGTGAAATGGTGTTGTGTTCTATCTAAAATGTCGGTTTTGCGTTCCAAATTTGACAATTTCGATTTTAATTTCTCTCCAGGTATACATTAAGGCAACTGGGGATCAAAGTGCAGAGATGGTTACTGACGAAGGGGCTATCTATGTTACGTCGAATAGGGGCTATAACTGGAAAGCTGCAGTTCAGGAGACTGTTTCAGCTACACTGAATAGGTAGGTGGATTTCTGGTATTGCTTGCCCCGTGTAAAGCTACAATAATTAAGACTGCTGTGGGAAACTGTTCAACTTAGTAATGGTGAAGATGTTCATGCGGCTTCTATTCTTTTGCAGAACAGTTTCTAGTGGTATTAGTGGTGCAAGTTATTACACAGGAAGCTTCAATACTGTTAACCGGTCACCGGATGGGAGATATGTTGCTGTCTCCAGTCGGGGCAACTTCTATATGACATGGGAGCCTGGTCAGGTGACAGCTTTTTCCTCACTTATAGTTCTGCTGTCCATCTCAAGATTAGACTCTGGAGCATTTTTCATTCCGACATTTGATTTGGTTTCTTGGGAAGTAGGGCAATCAATCAATCATCATCTTAAATAAATTCGGTATTTCTCCACGATTGGGTGCAGGCATTCTGGCAGCCACATAATAGAGCAGTGGCAAGAAGGATTCAGAACATGGGTTGGAGAGCTGATGGGGGTCTTTGGCTTCTCGTTCGTGGAGGAGGACTTTATCTCAGCAAGGGGACTGGGGTAAGTGAAAAGGAATTGACTCATCAAATTCTCATATAGTTTTAAGTTTTGTGATATATGTTCTTGGTCCATGACTGATGGTTTTTTGTTGAATTCTACCTACCCTTTTCCTTCATTTCCCCATTTCTTTCCTGGTCTGGTCATTTCTGGCTCTTCTTGATGCACAAGTTTGTTATTCGTTATTACCAGATAACAGAGGATTTTGAGGAAATCCCCGTCCAAAGTCGTGGTTTTGGCATTCTTGATGTTGGCTACCGCTCTCAGGTTAGTGTGTTTTCGAGATTTTCAGGCTTTCATGTTTCAGTAGTGAATAAAAAAGCCATGCTCTACGACACTTTTCTTCTTCCAGAACTGCTGTAGGATTTTCAGTATACAAAATGCAATCAAAACGAGAGCTGTTAGGCTTTGATCTTCCATTTGGAATTTCACCTCTGTGTTTATCATTTATGAATGTTTTCTCCATGCAGGAAGAGGCTTGGGCAGCAGGAGGCAGTGGGGTTTTGTTGAGAACCACCAATGGAGGCAAGTCATGGATTCGAGACAAAGCAGCTGACAATATTGCTGCAAATCTTTACTCCGTGAAGTGAGTAAAACCTTATGATTTATGAATTACTGTGGGGTATTAATTAATAATTAATATCATCCATCTCTTCTAGCTTTGAGCAACTAATGCTTGCTTGCATGGCAGGTTTATGGAGGGAAATCAAGGGTTCGTTCTAGGAAATGATGGAGTCTTGCTACGGTATCTTGGTTAATGTGCTCCATGTATTGAGGTAATTCATAACATCCTTTTACTTTCTGCTCCATAAGAGGAGTTTATTATTGTCCAGCAATAAATGAGCTACATTGCAGTTTTGGGTGCTCTCAGGCGCTACAATACCTCTGTAGAGATGGGAAAGCTGCGTATATGATAGAGGGAGGATTTTGTGTATATCTATCATGTATTATTAATGTTCTTTTTGTTCCTCTACAAAACCGGATTCTTATCCGAAAGGGAATCCATGGAAATGGGTTGAACTGTGGAACAAAGAACATCAAGCAAGGTTGATGTCAAAATGAGTTTTGTGTATAATCAAAAGTTTCCTGAGAAACTTGGAACCAGTCAATGCTAAAACTGTTACTAATTATGTCTCTTGGTTACATTCCAGCTTTCACCAGTTTGTCTCTAACTGCTGCTAGCTTAGTTGCAGCATCACTTATACTCATTCTTTCTCTTGGCATTTCATTTGAACATTCAACCCCAACTTGTATTATCGAAACCATTGCCTCCATCAACACCTTCTGCTTTTCCTTCTTGCTATGATCGTGGCTTGATCTGCTGCTGTTGTCCTCTTCTCTTCCTGGAACAACAATGAGACCAATGATCTCTGCTGCGTTATCACCCAAAGCTGCTGCAAAGTTATGGAGATTTAACCCATCTCTGAACGTTTCATCTGTAGGCCTTCTCCCTAAGAACATCTCCAGCAACAGAATTCCGTAGCTGTACACATCTCCACTGGTCGATACATCACTACCCATCCCGTACTCTGCAAGTTTCCACAAATCCAGATCAAGCAGACAGTAAAACAAGACCAAGATGAGGAAAAAGCGAAAAGAAGCGAAAGCTTTTTTACCTGGTGCGCTATAACCAACTGTTCCTCTAACACCAATTGAAGAGCTTGTTGCTGGGCTGCTGAGCGCCACTTGTGGGAGAAACTTTGCTAACCCAAAGTCACCAATATGTCCCATCATATTGACATCCAGCAAGATATTGCTAGGCTTGAGATCACAGTGAACCACAGGTACTCCACTATCGTTATGAAGATAATCCAATGCAGTACCAACATCAATAGCTATGTTCAACCTTTGGAAGACACTTAACTCCTCCCTTCTTCCTGTTTCTTGTTCATCAAGTAGCCCGGGATGAAGCCATTCCTCCAAGCTCCCATTAACCATGAACTCATACACCAGGGCCTTGAAATCATTACCCTGGAAGTCGATTCCTGAACACACGGTCAGCAACTTGACAAGATTCCTGTGCCTTATGTTCTTCAACACCTCGCATTCTGCTACAAAGCTCTTGAACGCTCTGGCATGCTGAAGGTTCAGCACCTTGACAGCAACAAACATCTTGGTGTTGTCATCTATGGCTATAAGCCCCTTATACACAGAGCCATAGCTGCCTGCTCCGAGCAAATTAGCAGACGAAAATTCATCGGTTGCTTGGAGTAGATTATGATATGTAGTCCCCAGAAGTGTGTTCCCAGTAAAGGGTGAAGCTGCTTCAGGGTCTTTGGTTTTCTTCCTCGGGAACCGAAAGTACAAGAATGAAAGAAGAGCAATGAGCCCTAAGAGACAACTTACAACCGAGATTATGATCTTCACTATCGTGCTGAGACCGCCTTTCCTGGAACTCTCCACGGAGCACTTTGGTAATCCAAACTCAGGCATTCCCCCACAGAGCTCATTATTCCCCATGACCAAAGCTTTAGTTGCATTCCTGAAAACTCCCTGCGTCGACAGAGGACCTTGGAAATGGTTGTAGGACAAGTTGAGGGTCACCAACGAGGTGAACTCCTGGAGAAAGTCTGGTACTTCTCCTGACAAGTTGTTGCGAGAAAGGTCCAGAATTTCCAAACCTTTGAGCTCCCTAAGAGATGAAGGGACAGGGCCCTGAAGCAAGTTCCCCATCAGGTTCAGGGTCTCCAATCTCACACACTTCCCCAAATTGGACGGGATTGAACCTGACAGCATGTTATTGCTGAGATCGAGTTCGCCCAAGTTGACCAAGTTCCCAACTTCATCAGGAATCCGGCCACTCAACCTGTTCCAGGAGAGGTTGAAAACCAAACCCAAGGCCGGGAGGTTGAGAATCTCCACCGGAATCTCACCGCTGAGTTTGTTCTCCCCGAGACTCAGCGCCGACAAATCCTGACATTTCCCGAAGCTGGGAGGAATCTCGCCTTCCAGGTGATTCCCTTCCAGCCAAACATGGAGCAATTTGGTCCCGTTGCCAATATTGGAAGGAATTTTTCCTGTCAAGTTATTGTTCTGAATCTGAAGTGTCATCAACTTGGGTAGCATCCCCAATTCAACAGGAATTTCGCCGGAGAGATTGTTGTCGTTGAAATCCAGCTGCTCCAAGTTGATAAACTTATCAAGTCCCGGCGGAATTGTTCCTGTAATCCCCGGGGTTAGCATTAGCGCCAGCCTGATGAAAGTCGTTGAGTAATTGCTTATGCTGTGAGGCAACTTCCCGTAGAAATTGTTCATCCCGACGTTGACCACTTCCAGAAACGAGCTGTTTGTTAGAGAATCAAGGAAGAGAAGATCGTCCACGCCATCTTTACCTCCATGTCCTAAGCTGTTGTTCATCATTCCCAGGAATTGAATCCGGTTCAGTTTCGCCAGAGAAGGAACTCCGCCATGGAAATTGTTGTGACCAAGGTCGAAAATTTGCAGGTTTGTTGCGTTGGACAACGAGTCAGGAATTCGGCCGGTGAAATTATTGAGAACCAAATTCAGATGGAACAGATTCGGCAGAGTAAATCCCAATTCTGGCGGGAGGGTTCCGGTGAGTTGATTGTCCATGACGCTGATCGCCTGAATTGAAGACGAATTGAAGAACTGAAGCGGGAACGGACCGGAAAATCGGTTCGCCCCGAAAGAAACGATTCTTAGGCTTCTCGACCAGGCCAGAGACTCTGGAATCCCGCCGAAGAACTCATTCCTAGGTGCGGAGATCGCCTGGAGGGAAGACAAGTTGCCGAAGCAGGAAGGGAAATTGCCGGTGAGGTTATTGAAATGGTTTGAAAGCAGCTGGAGGTTCATGAGTTTGCAGAGCTCGATTGGGATTTCTCCGGTTAAACCGTTGTAACCCACTCGCAACATGGTGAGATTCGAGCAGGCGGAGAGGTTTGCAGGGATCGTGCCGGAGATGGAGTTCTGGGCCAGGACGAGATCCTGGAGGCGGCGGAGGCGGCCGATCTCCGGCGGGATCTCGCCGGAGATGGTGTTGTTGTTGAGGACGAGGTGAGTTAGGAAGCTCAAGTTGCCAACGTGTGGGGAGATTGAACCGCTGAGTCGGTTTAACTCGAGGTTGAGTTGGGTCACTCTCTGCTCTGTCTCGTTGTTGCAGGTTACTCCCTGCCATTGGCAGAAATGGAGGGTTTGGTTCCATGAGCTCAGAGCTCCCAGTGGGTCTATTAGTGTTGACTTGAGTTGGAGAAGTGCTAGTCTGTCCGTTTCGTTGCCGCCGGCAGCGGTCGCCGGTTGAATATGGATCTGGGAGAGTGAGAGTAGAAGAAGGAGAAGGGCAGGAAGTGGGACAGAGGAAATGTGAACCAAGGTGGGCATTTTTCTTTTCTTTAGAGGTTTGTTGTGTGCAGAATGATTAAATACACTAGCGAGATGAACAAACACACGTGGGAAGCCGATCTCTTATGGTTATGAATTTATGATCACTGGACTAGGAGGATGAACAAATTCAATGGGGAAGAGAAGTTAGGGAATGATTTACTTAATCCGCAGAGAGGCGCCGAAATTCTAACCCAGTTGAAGCCCTGCTGGCGTCCGTATTGGCGTGCTGTGAAACACTGAAACTCCTTGCAGGTTGAACTATGGGAACAGACTAGCCATTACTACACTGAAGGGTTGGCGAAAGGGGGCTCTTGAATTCATTGAATGTCAAATACCATGAGCAGAGGAATCGATTCCCAGCTTATAGATGCATGTCTTAACTTTGTTTATATATATGCAAGTGGGTTGTTGGTTGGTACTTGTCTAATATTTTATGTTAATGTATTCACTATTCAACACAAAACTGATAAAACTGCGGATTTCCATTCCTTTCCAGATTAGGGCGGGTTTCCTTTCACACTCATTTCCCCTTTTTTACCATTTCTTGATTATGTTTGTCTGCCTTCTCTTCTGTCTTTTTTTTTTTTGCAAGTCAATGAACTGGAGAAAGACCGTCGGCAATGATTGAACTGGGAAGGACGCGGCGGGGATGATGATGATGATGGGTTAGCCCTCTGTTCTTTCTCATTGTTGCAGATTAGGCCCTGCCATTGGCAGAAGTGGAGGGCTTGGTTCCATGAGCTCAGAGCTCCCATTGGGTCTATCACTGTTGATTTGAGTTGGAGAAGTGCTCCTCTGTCGGTTTTGTTGCTGCCCGCTTCGGTCACCGGCCTACTATATGTCTGCGAGAGGAGATTATGTCAACCAAGGTGGGCATATGTTTGCTTCTTTTAGTTGGTGATTACAGGTTTGCAAGTGTGTACAAGGGTTAAAGAATCAGTCTTTCATTTCTAGCCCTTTATCACAACTAAGTCCTGTCTTGGGCGAAATTATGGTCTCGGTTATAATAAAGAATCAATCTTTTTCTGTAGTGGAAGAAAAGAATCAAGATTTGATAATCATTAGATTGGGATATGGAAGAAAGTCAATGGCCTAAGAGAAGTTGAATGAGAAGAGAACTGTAGGGAAAGGAAGAAAACAAGTGGGCAGAGGTTTCGGATTTGCGCAGATGTGATCATAGACAGCGAAGAAGATATTCGACAGCGAAAGAAAGGGGCCTGCCAATAAGATAAGGGTAATGCTTCACCCACTCTGTTTCGTAATCACTATTGCAATTTGGTGGCGGCGCCATTTCTTTGACTTCTCATTCAGTTAGGGAGAAGTTGACATGATACAGCAAAGGTTGGATTCGATGATGCTGCCGAGAAACAATTGTTCAGTTGCCCTCATCAGATTACTTGTACAATACCATATACATTCAGATACATCGAAAGTACCAACGAAATGCTATTGTCCTGTTATTGTGACCACTTTTCTGTGCATAATTATGTCTCTTCGCTACATTCTAGCTTTAACAAGTTTGTCCCTCACTGCTGTTAGCTTAGTTGCAGCATCACCGATGCTCATTCGTTCTCTTGGCATTTCATTTGAACATTCAACCCCCACTTGTATAATCGAAACCAATGCCTCCATCGACACCTTCTGCGTTTCATTCTTGCTATGATCGTCGCTCGATCTACTGCTGCTGCTGTCGTCTTGTCTCTCCAGAAGCACAGTGGGATCTACGATCTCTGTTGCTTTATCAGCCAAAGCTGCTGCTGAAAAGTTATGGAGATTCAACCCATCTTTGAACGTTTCATCGGTAGGCCTTCTCCCTGTGAACATCTCCAGCAACAGAATGCCATAGCTGTACACATCTCCGTGGGTAGAAACTTCACTCCCCATTCCGTACTCTGCAAGTTTCGCCAAATACAGATAAAGCAAATGGCAGAGAAAAAGATGATGCCACTAAGGAAATAAAAGGCGAAAGAAAGCTTTTTACCTGGCGCGCTATAGCCAACTGTTCCTCTAACACCAATCGAAGAACTCGTCGTACTATTTGCTGGAGTGTTGAGCTCTACTTGTGGAAGGAACTTTGCTAACCCAAAGTCTCCAATATGTCCCACCATATTGACATCCAGCAGGATGTTGCTAGGTTTGAGATCACAATGAACTACCGGTACTCCACTCTCGTTATGAAGATAATCCAGTGCGGTTCCTACATCAATGGCTATGTTCAACCTTTGGAGGAGACTCAACTCTACCTTTGTTTTTCCTGTTGCTTGTTCATCAAGAAGCCTGGGATGAAGCCATTCCTCCAAGCTCCCGTTAACCATGAAGTCATACACCAGGGCCTTGAAATCATTACCCTGGAAGTCGATTCCTGAACACACAGTCAGCAACTTGACAAGATTCCTGTGCCTGATGTTCTTCAACACCTCGCATTCTGCTACAAAGCTCTTGACCGCTCTGGAATGCTGAAGATTCAACACCTTGACGGCAACAAACATCTTCTTGTTGTCTTCTATGGCTATAATCCCCTTGTACACAGAGCCATAGCTGCCTGCTCCGAGCAAATTAGCAGACGAAAACCCATCGGTGGCATGGAGTAGATTATTATACGTAGGCCCCAGAAGTGTGTTACCGGTAAAGAGTGAAGCTGCTTCAGGGTCTTTGGTTTTCTTCCTCAGGAACCAAAAGTAGAGGAATGAAAGAAGGGCAGCGAGTCCTAAGAGACAGCTTACAACCGAGATTATGATCTTCACAACCGTGCTGAGACCGCCTTTCTTTGAACCCTCCATGGAGCACTTTGGTAATCCAAACTCCGGCATTCCCCCGCAGAGCTCATTGTTTCCCATGACCAAAGTTGTAGTTGAATTCCCGAAGACACCCTGCATTGACAGTGCACCTTGGAAGTTGTTGTAAGACAAGTTGAGTGTCACCAACGATGTAAACTCCTGAAGAAAGTCGGGTAACATTCCTGACAAGTTATTGCGAGAAAGGTCGAGAACTTCTAACCCTCTGAGTGCCCTAAAAGACGAAGGGATAGAGCCCTGAAACAAATTCCCCATCAGATTTACGGTCTCCAGTCTCACACATCTCCCTATACTCGACGGGATCGAACCTGACAGCATGTTATTGCTGAGATCCAGTTGACCCAAGTTGACCAAGTTTCCAACTTCCTCAGGAATCCGGCCACTCAACCTGTTCCCAGAAAGATCAAGGACAAAACTCAAGTCCTGGAGATCGAGAATCTCCGGCGGAATCCCCCCACTGAGATTGTTATCTGCTAGATTCAGCAGCGTCATATCCTTGCTCTGACCGAAACTCGAAGGAATCTCACCTTCCAGTTGATTCCCTTGCAGCCACACCGTGAGCAACTTGGTTGAATTTCCGATATTGGAAGGAATGGTTCCCGACAGGTTGTTGTTCTGAACCTGAAGAGTCATGAACTTGGGGATCCTCCCCAATTCGACCGGGAGATTGCCGGAGAGACTGTTTCCGTTGAAATCCAGCTGCTCCAAGTTGACCAGCCGGTCGAGCCCCGCCGGAATCGTTCCGGTGATCAACGGGGTCAGACGCAGCGACAGCCTGACGAAAGTTGCGGAGTAGTTGCTTATGCTGTGCGGCAACACGCCGGAGAAATTGTTCATCCCGACGTTGACCACTTGGAGCATCGTGCTGTTGGTCAACGTATGGAGGAAGAACAGATCGTCTCCTTCTCCTCCACTGCCCAAGTTGTTGCTAATCAGTCCCAGGAGTTGGATCCGGTTCAGCTTCGCCAATGAAGGCACTCCGCCGTGGAAATTGTTGTAACCCAACTCGAAAACCTGCAGGTTTGTCGCGTTGGAGATTGATTCGGGAATTCGACCGGTGAAATTGTTGTAAGCCACATTGAGATGGACCAGATTCGGCAGAGTAAACCCTAACCCTAGAGGTAGGGTTCCGGTGAGTTGATTCTCAATGATGCTAATGATTTGAATGGAAGAGGAGTTGAAGAATTGAAGTGGGAATTGACCAGAAAATCGATTCGCCCCGAAAGAAATTACGTTCAGGTTGCTCAATCTGGCCAGAGACTCTGGAATCCCGCCGACGAATTGGTTCCGAGCCGCAGAGATCGCCTGGAGGGAAGACACGTTGCCGAAGCAGGAAGGGAAATTTCCGGTGAAGTTGTTGAAATGGATTGAGAGCAGCTGGAGGTTCATGAGATTGCAGAGCTGTGTCGGGATCTCGCCGGACAAGCCGTTGTTGCCGACTCGCAACATGGTGAGATTGGAGCAGGCGGAGAGGTTCGGCGGGATGGTGCCGGAGATTGAGTTTTGGACTAGCACGAGCTGCTGGAGGCGGGTGAGGCGGCCGATTTCCGGCGGGATTTCGCCGGAGATGGTGTTGTTGTTGAGGATGAGGTGGGTTAGGAAGGACAAGTTGCCGATGTGTGGGGAGATGGAGCCGCTGAGCCGGTTTAGCTTGAGGTCGAGTTGGGTCACCCTCTGTTCGGTTTCGTTGTTGCAGGTTACTCCCTGCCATTGGCAGAAATGGAGGGTTTGGTTCCATGAGCTCAGAGCTCCAAGTGGGTCTATCAGTGTGGATTTCAGTTGGAGGAGTGACAGTATATCGGTTTCGTTGCCGCCGGCGCTGGTCGCCGGTCGGATGTGGGTCTGTGAGAGTAGAAAGAGGAGAAGGGCAAGAAGAGGGGCAGAGGAAATGTCGACCATGTTTGTTTTCGTTTAGAGGTTTGTTGTGTGCAGAACATATGCGGGAAGCTTGTCTTAAATGGTTATGATCAGTGGCTTGGGAGGAAGGAATTCATGGGGAAGAGAAGTTTGGAGACTGGAAAGAGAGAAAGCAAGTGGGCAGAGGTTTCCAAATTGGGTTGATCTGGCCATGGGAGAGTAACCGGAACTCGGAACAAATTGGAACTGGCATGGGGTATAGCTGCTGAAACCGGTATTGGCGTGCTGTGAAACTCTTTTGCAGGGTTGAATTATGGGAATAGAGCAGCCATTACTATATTGAAGAGTTGACGAGGTGGAATCTTGAATACATTGAATTTCAAATACCACGAGCTGAGGATTTGATTCACAGCTTATAGACGCATATATAAATAGTTCATTGTTGATATATGTATATGCAAGTGGGTGTCAGATTGGTTGGTACTAGTGTGGTATTTTATGCATGGTCCATGTAACCGTACTGGAGACCGTACCGGAAAAGTCAGCGATAGGGTATTTTATGACAAAATCGTGGTTTAACCGTAGTTCAACCGTTAGTACCGTTAAATACCGCCTATCGGTTTAGCCTCCAATACTGCTATTTTGTGGTTGAACCATCGGTACGATATGGTTTAATGTACCATGATTTTATGTAAGCGTATCTTACTATTCAACACAAACTGCGGGTTTCCATTCCCTTTCCAAATCAAGGTGGGTTTCCCTTTCACATTCCTTTCCCCACTTTTGTTGTTATGTACTATTTTTTTTTATTTTATTGATTGATTCTGCCGTGTTTTTGCAAGTCAATGGAGAAGACCGTCGGCGATGGTTGAACTGCGAACGACGCGGTGGGCTGATGGGCTAGCGCGGTGGTTATTTCCCCATTGTTTGTTTATATTTATTGGGCTGGGCCCAGGGTCAATTGACGGGGAAGATAAGCATATGGATCTTATGACAACACTGGGCCTTCCACACCAGCCAGCATCAAGCCCAATTCAACCGGGCTTTGGATGGCCTCGCGCTCGCCCCATTTTGCTGTGCGTGTACCAGATGGTTTGAGCCATTGTTGGACTTGGAATTTATTTGTTTTATTTTTGTTGGGTATTTTCGTAATAAAGTAGTATAATTATTGGCTCGTTGTAATCTAAATCGGTTATCTCATGTGTAAAATACGTTCAATTTTACTTCTCGAATACGATTTAGCTCGAATATTTGATCTTTGTATCTTGGTTCGGTAAAGCTCCGGGGCTTCAGGTTTAGTCTAGGGTGGATTTACACTTGCTGAAATAGAACATTTCCAATTTGCAATCCAATCCAACCACCACATGCATTTCTTCTTGCTTCCCCGTTGCTATTTATTGGTGTTGTACCCTGGCACCGACTTCTGTGGGTTTATCTCATGTAACATCGATTTGAGGAGGACCTTTCCTTCTTCCCCTTTCTTGTTTAAAGTTTCTTTCTCAACCGGTCAACTTCTGTAACCCAAATAATAAAAAAAACCTTAATGATCCAATGGCTGGATTCCCTGTTTGAAATAGAGCGTATTAAATAGATAGAATTTGACTTATCAATAACATTTTGATAATAGAATGGCCAATCACAAATTTGATAGCAGGATGATCAGCCAACTAAAATTGTGTAATTGTGGATCATCATCCTGTTGGTGGGAATGCCATTGCGATGGATTGTAGATAAAAGAAGCTTTTACCTTCTTCGAGTAGGACTAAACAGAACTCTTTTCTCTGCCCTCTCTCTTCTTTTTCTCGCTTCCTTTTTCTGTGTGTTTCCAGGGGCTGCCGCCGGCTCTTTTTGGTGACCGGCGGCAGCTCAAGCCCCTCCATGTTTTTTTTTTCTTTCCTCCTTCTTTTCTTTGGGCTCTTGCTTCACCTGGTCTTGTTCTAGGTGATTTTCCTTCGGATTTCCAGCTTTCCCCCTGCCGTTGTGGCCTTTCAGCTTCCTTCCCAGTCGAGCTTCGTCTCTTCTTTTCCCGTCGAGCTTTGTCTCTTCCTTCGGTTCTTGGTTCTCCTGATCAAGGTTTGCTCGTTGTAGGATCCAGAGTTAGCAATTTGGTGAGTGCCTAGTCCAGATCTGGATGGTGGTGATTTTTCCAGGTTGGTGGTTTCATCCTTTGGTGGAGCCATTCTCTTCTTTCCCTTTCCGATCTGCACTTTGTGTTTGTGTTGCGGGGTGAGCCGTCGGATCGTGGAGGGTCGGGTCTTCTCCGGTGGTTGTGGTTGGTTATCAGTGTTTTCTGTGGAGATCTGTGGCTCCCTTGGGATCTTCTGCTCTGCTTCAAACATGATATCTCTGCCTCACCTTCCTCTGCCTCTGTCAGCTTGGAGCAATCCGTTCAAATCCTCTTCCACCGCCATGCAATCTTGTTTCTAGGATTCACTGTGATGGATGCCTTCGAGTTATCCCCAGGAGGCGGCATATGGTTCAATCACTAGCCATGGATTTCGAGTTGATCGGACAAGCTGATTTCGCTCTTGTTGCATTCTAAGTGGTTGGTTGCAAGAGAGATTTCTGATACTGGTGTTTTCAGGGGTTCTGTTGTGTTGGATGGTTGCTGTCAAACTGTGTTGTGTTCTCTGTTCTTGCTTTGCTTTTCATGGTTTGATTGTAACCGGGTTCCCTTTTCCTTCCTCCTGTTGAACCAGAATGTTGGTTGTTGTCTCTTTGTAACTGATCAGTTAAAATGCAATAAAGACTCTCCTTTGTCAAAAAAAGTAGGACTAAACACCCCAGAAGATAGACTACAGAAGATAGAGAAGAATGAAGTTTGTAATAACAAGACGACAGAAAAACATATATTTTCTATCGAAGTTCCAAACCCATCTGACACAAAATCCCTCAGCCTCAATCGTGATCTTCAGGATAACTTCAAAACATATAAAGTGTTATGGGATAATCCAAGTACCATATCGAAAATACAAGAGAAGGAACCCTTGTGTATTAGAGTCTACCGTCCCGCCCCGAACTAGACTCTGATACCACTTGTTGAAATTGGGGTGCTCCATTAGTACGATATTGTCCGCTTTGGGCCAAGTTCGCACGGTTTTACTCTTGGGTATCCTCCCGAAAAGGCCTCGTACTAATTGGGCTAGGTGGACTCTTATATACAAGGGTCTCTTCCCTTGTATTACCGATGTGGTACTTGGATTGTCCCATGACAATCAACCCCTCAAGACAAAGACCACGAACTTCGAGTCCTCACCTCAGCGATTATCTTGATCCACCAGACACCTTGTATCGATGGGCTTCTCGGTTCTCTTTGATCCGCCAAACCCAAACGTGGATCTCTCCTGGATCCACCAAACAGCCCAGACGCAGATCTCCCTTGATCCGCCAAACAGACGCGAATCGCAAATCCCGAGGTTACCGAATGAGGGTCCACCAAACTGACGTCCACCGCCCCGAACCGAACTAGACTCTGATACCACTTGTCGAAATTGGGCTGCTCATTAGCATGATATTGTCCGCTTTGGGCCAAGCCAGCACGGATTTACTCTTGGGTGTCCTCTCCAAAAGGCCTCGTACTAATGAGCTTGGTGGACACTAATATACAAGGGTTCCTTCCTTGTATCTCTGATGTGGTACTTGGATTGTCCCATAACAATACTTTGATCCGCCAAGCCCGCACGGATTTATTCTTGGGTGTCCTCCCCAAAAGGCCTCGTACTAATGAGCTTGGTGGACACTAATATACAAGGGTTCCTTCCCTTGTATCTCTGATGTGGTACTTGGATTGTCCCATAACAATTCTTTGATCTGCCAAGCCCAAACGTGGATCTCTCCTAGCCCTCTAATACCACTTTTCGAAAAGGCCTCGTACTAATGAGCTTGGTGGACACTAATATACAAGGGTTCCTTCCCAACCCTTGTATCTCTGATGTGGTACTTGGATTGTCCCATAACAGTTCTTTGATCCGCCAAGCCCAAACGTGGATCTCTCCTAGCCCTCTAATACCACTTTTCGAAATTGGGCTGCTCATTAGTACGATATTGTCCGCTTTGGGCCAAGCCCACTCGGTTTTATTCTTAGGTGTCCTCCCCAAAAGGCCTCGTACTTATGAGCTTGATGGATACTTATATACAATAGTCCCTTCCCTTGTATTACCGAAGTGGTACTTGGATTGTCTCATAACTTTGATCAGCGAAATGAAATCAACAACTTTGATCAGCGAACATGTTTTCTCCGAAAATCCCAAAAGTCCACAAAATTATAAATCCAAGCTTCATTCATCCTGGTTGCATCACCATCCTCCACCCCCAGTACATTTTCTAAGTCCCAAGAGAAGGGTTTCCATCCCCATTTTGTGTCTTTTCACTGTTTCTACAACTAGCCTGACTGGTCAGTCCGGTTCGGCTGTCATAGCAAGGGAAAGGGCAGAGCATTGCAATAACCAATAGATAAATGGGTTTGGGCCGGGCCGGGCCGGGCCAGAGATTGTGACCCAGCCGACACAATCCTTATACGAGTTGCAAGTTGCAACCCTCGTTGATTGACACGTATAAAGGGACACTTCGCTGGGAATTTACTCGTAATCCTGTATTTTTCCTTTTATTTTTAACGGAAATGAAAATTTCATTTTCTTTAGACATAATCATTTTATTTTTGGTGGATTGAAGGTTAATCAGTTAATCACTAATCAGGCTGTGCTTTGTGTCGTTCCTTTAATCTGGCTCCTTTGACTTCTAACTTTTATTAAACAGCAATTATTAAAATCCAAATTATATAATATAAATTACGCAATCTAACAAATGGCGTTATTTGAGGGAGGGCCTGGTGCAGCGAGAAGCAAAGAGTGAGAGAGGGATTTGTTTTCCTTTCCCGGAAAATTTGGTTCGGGGAAGAAAGAAAATAAGGGGGAAAACCAGAGCAGATACTCTCTCCTCTCCTTTCTTCTTTCCGCTATTTGGTTTTGGATCTCCAGATTTCTGCATTCTTTCCTTCCCCTCCATCCCTCTTTGTTGTTTGTTTGGTTTGATTGAATGGTCTTCATCCTTCCTTCTATTCAATTTGTCGTTATTCCTCTAATTTTCTCTCTCCCTCTTTCTGTTTGTTTCACGCGATTTTCTCCACCGACTTCCGGCTGTTGCATAATCGCGATTCCCGTGGTCGGTTTCGGGCCGATCTATTGATTCTGCGTACACCGCCGCTGGAATCCGCATTGCGACACCCCACTTGATCTGTCTCGTTTGTGGGCGAGTTGAGGGGAAATCTGGGTGCTCCCCAATTGGGATCACTTACCCGAGAAACCGAAGAAGAAGAAGAAAAAATCCGCCATCTTCGTTTTCTTGGCTGATATGGTTTGCTGAGTTTCGGATAAAAAAGGGTTCTTTTTGGTTTTGTTGTTTGGTGTTCATAGTTGGGGAGGGGTTTTCTGTGTGTCTCTTTATGTTGGATTGGGGACGCAGCAGATGGAGAGGGAGGGTACGAAGGAAATTATGATGAGTAATTGTAATCATAGATACAGTCAGTTTAGCAATGATTATGATAGGCAGCTGCAGCTGCAGAACGCTGATGAGGATTTAGGAGGATTCGATAATTACAGTCACAATTTTTTCAACAATGTAAATGGTTCTATTACTCCATTCAAGCCCTCCAGCGGCGGGGGCACCTCCACCAACTCCTCGCCGACGACGTCGCCGGTCTCCCGTGGCTTCATTGAGCATCCGGTTTCCAAGTTCGATACCCTCGCCGGCGTTGCCATCAAGTATGGCGTTGAGGTAAATGTTATTTCCCCTCCTGGACTCGTGTGATTCCCCAGCTGGTGTTGTATTTTATTCTGTTTGGGTGGGTAAAAGCTTTTGATTGGAGTTCCCTTTTATTTGGCATCCGAACGTGACAATGAGTGGATAATGCAATGATTGTCTCCTTCCCTGGCATTGGTAGAAGGTGTTGTTGATTCTGAATGGAAATCATTTAATTTGTAATGCCAGTTGTTGTGGACTGCTTTTTGTCTGGCTTGCCTTTTCCTTCCTTTCTCTTCCCCTTTTGTTTGTTCAATAGTCAATACAGGTTGAAAGGCATTGATTGTTAACTTATGTGTATGCTCACCTGGTTTTGTGGAATCTTAGGTGGCCGACATAAAAAAGAAGAATGGCCTGGTTACAGATCATCAAATGTTTGCCCTGAAAACACTCCGGATTCCTCTACCTGGGAGACACCCTCCATCCCCATGTTTATCAAGTGGTGCTGAGAACTCTGGGTATTCTTCATATTTACCTTTACTTTTTCTCCTCCTTGCTGATACTGCTCAGGTTCATTCATTGTGCTTCCACCTGATTGATAGAATCTAATCTCTATGAACCATAATGGAAAAGATAGAATCTAATCTCTATGAACCATAATGGAAGCCTGATATTACGTCTAGGTAATCATTGTTCAAGTGACCAATTCAAAAGTTAAGTCAGCATTTTCGTGTCCAGATTCTTTTTCCTATCTTGCCATCGGGAAAGTGGGGATTTTTGTTCCAAGAACTTTTAAACAGTACTGAGCGTGCTGTTCGTATGAGTAGATTTTAGTGGTGGGTTTGATTGAGCCTTGAATATCTCTGCTGATGGGTTTGGTCAAAAAATTTGTTCGGTGGATTCTGGCATGAAGATCTTTGCAAATGTATTATGTATGTGAACAGATGCAGCACTACAACTTATAGTAGCAGAGTTTCAGTAGGTTATTTTATGTGCATTATTCTGGAGGCCTGTGATGTAGACTGCATACTGCCACTTCACACCACTGTGATTCATATAACACTGGGAAGTTCTTTTTTACAGGGGGAGCAACTTGGACCACACGCCACTCGAGCGTGGATACACGGATCTCCTCGATTCATTTCAAACCCTGAGGCCAAAGTCTTCTTCTGGACGAAAGGCCTCTCCTGCAATGACGTCTTTACATGGTTACTATGGTCTTCCTTCTCCTGCTGATCTCAGAGTCTCTCCAGACACCAACCCTCCTTTAACCCATCACCGGAAATCCAGGAGCTATGTCAATGTTTTACTTGATGAGAGCAATGCTGCAGATGGTGACTCCATGGTAAGAAGACGGCAGAAATCGGAAGCTGACTTCCCAAACATGCTGATGAGGGAAGAGAACAGCAATGGTAGCGCTTCAGTATCAGCAGGAAAAGCTGGAGGTAAAGGGTTAGCATTAAGAGCCAAATCAGCAAGCCGGAGTGCTTTGATAGCAGAACTCGAGGCAGCAGCAGCAGCAGGCAGTTTGAGCCCTAATAAACCAGCTGGTGCAGGAGATCCTGCGGACATTGGTGACCTGGTTTCTGCAGTGAGGAAGTCGTCGAGCACTTCGAGCTTGAATGAGACAGATGGCAGTGGTGGTTCATTCACATGGCCGACTCCAAAATGGAGTCTGAAAGCAGATCTGCAGGCTTTGTCGGCTGCAGCCATAGCTAGGCCCATCTTCGATGGGTTGCCAAAGCCCTTGAGTGGGTGGAGAAACAAAGCAGCCGTTGACTAGGGTTAGCCATTATATACATGCTACTACTACTTTTGATGTTATTTGCTGGAGAAACGGATCCACAGTGTGGAAAATTATCCACTTTTTGAGGAGAGAGCCACGCCTAGCTGGCGAGCAATGGGATTGAATTGTATCGAGATATTTGAACTCTGAACATATAGCTAGATTATCAAAATAGGGAAAAGAAAGCAAAATTCGCAACTGTAATAACGTGTCATAGGATCATGTTTAGGGTCTTATTATTGGGTATGAACAGAGGAGAGAATGGTTCGAGTTACATGTAATCTTTGTATAATTTATCATTCCTTTACTTGATACTAATCTCTCTGATATGCTGAAGTCGTGATGTGGACTGTAATCTCGGATGTATTTGCAGGCGCATCAACTGGTGATAACAATGTGTTTGCAGAGGAAGCAACTCTGATCTCGTAGATTCATTCCATAACCGGAGGCCAAGATCCTCAGCCTGAAGGAAGAAAGGTCTCTCCTGCCATTAGCCAGGGTTAATATGGTCTCACTCCTGCTGATCTGGGACTCTCTCTAGACACCAACCCTCCTTGAACCTACCATAGGAAATCCAGTTGCTATGTCAACATTTAACTGGATGAGAACGATGGTTCATGATATGATATCAATTCCATCGTCATTTGTCTGTCGATTAATCGATCAAAGATGGTGTCAAGTCAACAAGAACAAAGCTGGGATTTTTCTAAGTATGGAAACAGTTTTGGGAAGCCCTCTTTGGAGAGTTGTATCTCGCAATTGGTTCAATAGAAATGGGCGAATAAGCACTTGTTGTGAACCTGGGATGTTTTTATACATGTTGGAGTGCTTGGATCGACAAAGGGAAGCCAGGAAGAGGGTGAACCAAGGTCGTCAAAATGCTGTCATGAAACTGGAAATCTGCCAGTTTTTGACTAAGTCAGAAAGGGTGTTTGAGATAGTGACTTTGAAGCCCAGTTTCATGAGCATGGGGGAGAATCGTCCTCGAGGCTTCAGACCACATGAATGTATGTTTGTTGTTCTACAAAGACATGGAATTGGCTAGAGGATTGCTTACCTGGAAGGCTTCCATCGAAGGGCATGAAGATGGGAGGAAAGGCTGTTTCCTGGACAGCTTGCTTAGCGTGCAAGTTTTGGTGATTGGTGTTAATTACTTTCCTTGTTGCACTTGAATTCGTTTTTATTGTTTTAATAGGATTAGGTTATGTTATTTTGGCTATAAATAGCTTTGTTCATCCATTGTAAAGAACACGTTATCATTGAATTGAACAAAAGTTACTCCGAGGAGTTTTTGAGCACGAGTGCTTGAGTTTGGTCTTGGATCGAGATCCTAGACTTGCAGACTTCAAGATCAAACCCACCACCCTTGATCTCGTAGTATTCTTCTACCCAAACCAGCCTCTTCCCCTTCGTGTTGAAGTTGCTAGCTTGGTTCGTTTTATCCGCCAAAACCTCTATTCGACTATTCCGAAATCCATCCTCACACTACCATTCTTGCTTCGCTGCGTGATTGAGAGTTCAAGTTCCGAGTTGGCTCGCATCAGTTCAGAAAGCGACTACAAGGTAAGAAGGCGGAAGAAATCTGAAGCCGACATCCCCCAACATGCTGATGAGGTGAGTGATTGGCAGTAGAATTGGTTTGGCAACAGCTTGGAGCATTATAATTGGAGAACTTGAGCCCTAAACCAGACGGTTTAAGAGATCCAGGTGATACCGTGGACCTGGTTTCTGCAGCAAGTCATCGAGAGCTCGTTGAACTAGACAGATGCTAGAGCTAGTCCTAGTCCATTTGCAATGGCCGGGTCGAAAATACAGCCCAAAGGAAGACCAGTATGCACTATCAGGCGCAGCAATTACCTTGCTATCGCTTCTTATGCGATCTAGCTGAAGAACTGGTGTGGAAACTGCACACTTTTTTTATGAGAGAGCCAGCCAAGCCTGACCGGTAATGAATGAGATTGAGTTGTATCGAGAAATTTAAGCTCTGATTATATAGCTAGATGATCAGAACTGGAGACATTCGGTTCGAGTACATGTATGATTTGACTGTTTTTTTTACAAGATGTCCGATTTCTTCACTTGAACCCATCCTCGGATACACAACCAAGACTGATTAGCCTTGTGTTACTGGCTCGTTACGACTCAAAACTTGCATTTTTGCCATACCTAGAGCGGGTTGGGTTGTTTCCCAGGTGACACATTTGGCTGGCGGGAGTTTGGTGGAAAAATAAATCAAGAAACAAATAGCCATTTCCGGGCCTTTTTCTTTTATGTTATCCATGTACATTTGATATGAAGAGAATTCACATATACAAGAGGGAAAGGGTGGAATGAGAACCTGTAATACCAGAGAGTAATAATTTCCCAAAAATCCCAAGACTTCTCCTAGGCTATGCTAATCTTAAAAATCTAACAGACATAATCGCGACATCAAGGCTTTCGTCTCAAGTTCAGAAATCTGCCGAAAGTGTTTACCTTTGCATTTCCTGGCTATCAGAAATCTCAACTCCATTTGATCTCCCCCGCTATCTCTACCTTTGCACTTCCTGGCTATCAGAAATCTCAACTCCATTTGGTCTGCCCCGCTATCTCGGAGATAGCTCCCGACTGGGGCCGATTCCGGGCCTCTTGTGCTTACCCAAAATCTGCATTACCAGAAACTTCCAATTTGTGGGTTAACATATGCAACAAGTTAAATCTCAGTGATGGTTCAAAATGATTCAAGTTAGCTAACTCTCCAATTCCTGGAAATTTCAGTTTTCAGCAATGGAAGCATGTCTGGACAGGAAAACTCTCTCCTACATGCAATACCGGGCAGTAACAGAATAGCAAAACTATCTCTGCATATGGGCAAAATTCAATACAAGTATAGGAGCCCTAAGCAAAATAAGGGAATAAGGAACCAATTGATATAGAAACTGTATATATATATGAAACAGCAGTTAGAAAATTGTGGGAAAGATATGCAGAATGCAGAGCAGAGTGTATTCAGAGAGTATCAAAACATAAACAAGAAAAACACAGCATGTTGCTCAGGCAGTCTTCAGATGCAATCCAGAAAATGGATGAACAACGCTTTTCAATGTTACACAACTAACATTGAGATAGCCTCTTGCATTATCTTCACAGGTGGAAGGAAAAGAAGGGAAAAAAAAGGTTGCAGGAGTAGGATAAACAGTAATATCAAATGCACATCAAGGCTCAAGACCCAACACTACTGCAAACTACAGAATCAGACAGATTACCAAAGACAACAATATCAGAAAAACATAACGTCAATTCTCCCTCGGTTCTTAATCTTGATTTCGTAAGCAATCAAACAAACCTCTGTAGCACAAATGATAGCACGAAATTCCTAACATCCTTTATGGTGAAGGATCTCTATTGGAGGCAAGAAAGCAATCCACCCAGCTTCATCTTGCATTCTTTAACTGGGATCTTAAGAACAGTTGATAAGCGGTTAATGCTAGGAGTTTTTATTCTATTCTGATTTGGCCACAGAAAGAGTTCATAAACAAGGCCTAAATAGGCAGTGGGATTAACCTAATGTATAAAAGATATCAGGCTACATTTTTTAAGTCCAATCTAGAGGAAATATTACAAAGGCATGCCACAAGATTAGAGTGTTATGATCACACAGCACTAGATAAAAAATGAAACTGATTCTACAGTGGAACATCATGCAAAGAACAGATACTGGTCAAGTACAAACAATGCAATGGACCGGAACTTAGGGATGTAAGTCCTTGTATTCATGAGTTTTTAAAGACCAAAAGAGCTGAGAGATACACTAGATGTAAAATCAAGGTTCAACAAGCAACATCCCAAGCAAGAGCATAGCAACTTCTGTGGCCATAACACTTAGGGATGCCGAAACCACGAAGCTTTACAATTAATTTATTTTACCGTGTACCATACCTCTCTTTATTTTACTTCTTGACCGTATAAGCGGATAAGCCTCTTTCTTCCCTAATATATGAACCTCCATAACAATGTTTAAACCAAGTCAAGTCAACCTTCTTTTCTGCAACTACTAACTGCGAGGAATTTAGCAGTCACAGATCACATCTGCACCTATACGATGCTGTTTTTTCTTCAATTTTTAAGCAACTTAATATATAGAAAAGAAACAGCTAATAAATAAATGAAAATAATAATAAGTAAACTAAACTCTCTCATTATGAAAAAAGTAAACTAAAGTCTCGCTGAAATCAGTATATCCAACTATTTCTACCTAAATCAATATGACTTAGGCACAATCATCAGGAAGCTCGTAAGAGAGGAAAACAAATGTCGAAGAATCACGTCATGTATCCTAAAGGAGATAAACACAAAAACTGCAGCTACGAGTTCTTTCCGAGAAACATAATACACTTCTGTTCAGTATAATGTTAGACAGACCACTACCTACAAGCCACAGCTAATTACAAAGAAGTGCAAGTGTAAAGCAAACAGAATCTAGTCTGATAAATCATAACCATTGTACATAACAAGCATTCATGGTTATGCATGTATATACTTGGTGAATTGGAGACTGCATAGCATGAAAAAACATGCAATGGCTACAAACAAGAATATGACTTCTACATGAATGAGGTCACCTACTTGATGCAATGTGGATGATTGAGTAGTTCTTTATATTGTTAAAAAAAAAAGAACCAATATAATTACAAGAGCAAAGAAACAGATATACTAACCAAGTCAGAAATATGGGCCTACACTTGGAAGCAAAAGTTCCCGCGATACATTTGTCAGGGAAAAATACAATATACAGCGTCCTGCCAAATTCTCCACAAGATCTAAATGCTCAACTTCCGGTAGTAGTTATATTCTGTCCAGTGTTATCAAATGCTCGAGTATGTGCTCACAGTGACTGCTTCTTTCTGTTGCTCCGCAGCTCTAAGAAAAATCATCACTTAATCCCCACAAAATTGGCACCAACCTAAATAAGATACCATTTGAACAAAAATTAAACAGTAACTTGACTTCAACAGAAAAGGCCAGGAAAGTAATATTTTCAAAGAGAGAATAAAAACAATAAAACCACATTAGATTCATGCCAATGGGATCTCATCAAACAAGTTTAAAAGTACAAAAAGCATGGAAGAGATGTTCACCAAATCTCAGTAGGTGAGCGTAAAGGTAAGAAATAATCAGATGCCTAAATTTTACTGAGAGTAAAATGAGCATGAAAAACATGGGCGACTTAAAACTCGGCAAACATTTAGTTCCAACTTCCTATGCTACGTAGCCCCAGAATAAAGTCAGAAGCATAGTTATGAAGTCCCAAATACTTGGACAAAGAACACTAAGGGTCCTAGAAGCATTACTTAATAAGAGTTAGGATTTAAGGCACAGGGAAAAGGAACGAACATGAAGGTGATTCAACATATAAAAGGAAACAACCTCCTGCTACAGCCTTCAAGTGAAGAGAAAAAGGAGGGAGTTACCTAGACATGGATGGAAGCTTCATACTCGTATCCTTAACCTGGCCTCCAGCAATTAACGGCAGACATGTCTGGTCTACATGGCCTCATCGGAGAAACACCATGACCTGCAACAACACAAGCTAGAGTCAACAAATATGGGATAAGAGAAACTCCACATAAGTTTTGTGGCTGACAGGATACTTTCTTGGCAAACAAAAGCAGGGATGACCTGGAATTGGAGGTGCAGGTGGTAAATTGTTACTTGCAGGGAACTGAACACCAACAGCATTCACTGGTGGCCTTTCAACTGGTCCCCGGAAGAAGCCTGACATACCAAAACCAATCAATCAACCAAAAAGTTTGGACAGGGAAACATCCAGTTGGAAAAGAGAGAACTCTGCTCAGGTCAAGTGACACAACACAAATAGGTTGACAGACTTGACGTGACTTTATATATTAATAAAGTACTTCAATGGAGTCATATAAACATTAATTACAAATACAAAACAAAAATCGAAATTCTCGATCTGGGACACCATTCTGACAAGTACATACTCCACAGAAATATTACATTGATTGTCCAATGCCAATTTAGTCATTTTGATGCACCAGAAGCTACAGAGGGAGCTCAATTTTGTAAGGTGGCATGCGCTTAGTTCCCAAAGTAAGCTATGTCACCCATTCTTTTCATTTATTTTTTATTTTTAAGAAATATTACGAAGTAAGAATCCAAAGTCTACTACATGGACAAACAAATCGGTCCACTGTCTGCTGCCGTCATTCATAGTCAACATACACGCCAGTTACGGGTCAAAATTGAACCTCACAAGTATCACAACCACACATGCACCACAATCGTCTAACTATCAGATTAAACTTGTCACAATTGAATTAATCCACCCATATACTTTCCAATTAGAAATTTTCATGTGAAATCCATGCCTGTTGCAGCACTATTACCATCACTCTATTCCCAATATTCATCAAGGACTCGAGGTGAGAACAGCCTACCTTCTTGGCCAATTGCATGCCCTCCATGCGATGGAGTTCTTCCACCCATCCATCCACCATGTTGATTATTAGCATTAAATTCATTCAAGGGCATCCTCCATTGATCATCACCAACAAATCTCCTATGCCCCTCAGGATGGGATGGCACAGGATAAGGATGGGTATAGGGTTGCTGGTGGTGTTGCTGAATCACTGGCTTTGAAAACTGAAAATGGCCCGGTGCCGTTTGCGGGAGGCTTGGATTCATAGGTCTAGGCACAAATGAAGTGTTGCCCGGCTGGAATTGAGGATTGTGTTGGGATGCTTGCGGATTTAAGTACACATCATTATGACTATATTCCAGATGTATAGAAGAACTGAATCCTGAAGTTTCTCGAGAGTTGCAAACGGCTGAATGAGCAAAACGAGGTGACTGCTGACTTTTCATCACATGATCCATATTCTTCGCATGAGCAGTTCCAGCCATTTGACCTGTTTTATTTCCCTGGAAATAATACAAGTAGAGTATTGAGCGAGTAAAATAAAAACACACAATATTCTAGGAAACAGTCAGAGATCATACACTGGATGTACTGCAGTATTCATGAGCTGCAGGCTGCTGATAAGCCAATTGTGGTGACTGTATAGAAGGTTGTGTTGATATTAAGGACTGAGGATGTAGGGGTTGAGCTGGCAATAAATGCTGATGTAGCAAAGGTGGCTGAGGAGCTGAGGGTGGTCCAGGAGGGAGCTGTGATGGATGAAAAGGTGGTGGAGGCGGAGGTGGAAGAGGAAGTGGAGGTGGAGGAGGGGGTGGAGGTTCAGAAGGAGAGCTTGGTGGCGGAGGAGGCAGCGGAGGCGGTGGAGAGGGTGGTAAAGGTGGAAGCTGAGGAGGAGAACCAGGAGGGAGCGGTGGTGAACCATCTGGAAGAGGGGGTGAGTCAGCAGGACTTTTTGATGCCGGTTTGACCACCACCCTATCGGAGTAATGGTCTTCTTCTATATCCATTTCAGGTCCTTCATCCTTGATATGATGACCCGATACATCTTCCATTTCAAGTTCACCATCAACATCCTCTAAGATGCAATGACGTCTGTCAGTGGGAGTAGCAGTATATGCTTCTGACTCTCCAAAGATGGTGCGATCAGGTTCTCCCACCACGGGCATGTCGCCCACTTTCTTAGGCAGCTCCAATACTAGATCTTCATCATCTTCTTCAAATAAGTTCCCAGATAACAAACCAGGTAACTGAAATGTAGCATTACTGGACAGCAGTGAACAAACATAGTATGAACCAATTTAGTCAATACACCTACTGTTGGAGGTACAGTAATAAGACAAATCCCCATGGATTTCATTCAAGTAAGATTGTCTAGTTAATATTCTAACTGCACATAACGGGAATAAGTTGAGCAAAGCAAGCGCCTTAAAGATAAAAGCCCCACTTAAGAGTCCAAATCTAAACAAACTACAGCAGATTACTAACCGGAAAGGGTACGAACATGAAACTAAATAGTAAACATCCAATAGACTACACTGCTCATAGCAATATAAACAGAAAAACAAAATTCTTCCAACATTGTTATATTTCCTCGGGAGAGCAAAATGTTCTTTTACCATGCCAGCCCCACATCTTATCAGGATTTATTCTCTCAAGTATGAACAAAAATCAAATATCCTAGAAGATAAATCCACCATACCTCCCATACTCATCCACAAGCATCCCTTCCATCTCTCTGATAGGATCATTTAAAGCCCTCTCACAGCGGGATGGACGTCTAAGAGACAAACCACCAGAGATTTCATCATTTGAACCCCCAATTTCATCCATAAAACGCTTCAAAGCAGATTCTGGAAAGATTTTCCGGTGAAGCCATAGTTTCAGCACCTGTTAAGAAAAATATCATTATTGTTCCGAATTCGGGTATAGAAGATGTAGTCAGTAGGTGACTAAGAAAATTAACCTTGAGACATTGCCGGCGATTTTCCCGTGCGCCAGCTCCAGGTGGAGCAGCAGCACTCAAAAGACGTGGTAACGCTGCCTGAACTGTCGGTACGTATGAAGCTCCAGCAATTCCTGGTTATGTTTAGCAATTGAAGACGAAAACACTAACTCTTAGATTATGATTCAATAAATATCTTACAGGATAGCATATGATTCCCAATCTTCAAAGCAAAAGGAAAGGAACCTTTTTGATGAGAAGAACACTGGGTAATTGAATCCACAAGAAAGAATAAGTCTACTTTTCTATGGGAACTGGGTTCACTTTCTAGCTTTCTGATTAAAAGTTCCACAACCTGAAAAAAGGTAGCATGTTGTTAAATGATTCATAGGAACAATAAGCTGTAAGAAAACATGAAATTTAATCCTTCAAGAATTAAGGCATAGTAGGACATCCTAATGACAAATTAAGTGAATGGCATGTTCACCAAATTCATAGTATAACATCTGATACAAATGTTATTGTGCCTAAGTGTCGGCCCTGTTGTTTCCCCACACCATGTATAAACAGTATGGGGATTGGGGACTGGGGAGGCAAGTTAAGATTGTAACAAGGTCTGAAGACTATACTGGCTCAGAAGTAGCAACCAACAGGACAAAATGCACAACAGCTTCCATCAGCCAAAGGCGATGGACCAGTGATAAATCTGGATACAGTGAGCCTTCCAGCACCTTTTGTACAAGATCAACAGCTCTATGTAATCATCTTCAGATAGAACTATTAACTTACCTCATTGGAAATTCCATATTTGGCACAGTCTATGGCAAGACGGGTTGCACGTCCTATACTTTCTTTTGTCCTTGACAAAGTCTCTATCATCCCTTCAAAAGCATCACGTGCAACAGCAGCCTCTGTCCCACCACTTAGTGAGCCTCCAGGAGCCCTATGTCCAGAACTGACCCTTCGATCCTCATCCTCATCATTTTCTGTTCGAGTCTCAGGCCCTGAAGGATGATTTTGTGTAGATGGAGAAGGTGCACTTGGGCGAGGATGAAACTCTGATGCATCACCCTGTGCCCCATTGGACATGCCAGATGGTAAAGGTTGGATAAACGACGGACTAAGGCTCCATCCATGAGCATCATTGATGGACAGAAGGGTATAACTGGAGTTCCCAAGAGAAAAATGTTGGGTATGAGCTTCTTTTCTTTTTGCTTGAGCGGCAGCAATGAGGTTCTTCATAGATATGGCAGAATCTGATGCATCAGAATCAGCCAATGAAATGCTACTCTCATCTGCAGCAGCTCTGACTCTGAAAATAGGACACAGTTATAGTCAAATGTATGAAATAACAAATGAAGAACATAAGATGCATAAAGTTGTACATAGATTCCACCAGGTATAAGGATCATACTCCATTGAAGTTTCCAGCAAAATGGCATGATCACCCATGCGTGATGGGACTTTTGGAGTACTTTTAGGTCTCTCTACAGAAAGAGCTTGCTTATTTCTTTGAACAGCCACATGATTCTGGGAAGCTTTTGCACCATCTGGGACTATGCCTGATGACTTGGCAGAAACAACCTGGGGCTTCTTTTGAGAATCAGAAGCTGTCTTTACGGAAGCCTTACTGGTTTTATGCTGGTCCACCCTTGTTTTGAGTGGACCAAGTGACACAGAAGAGTTCTTAGGAGAAGTCAGAACAGTGTTTACCTCCTTTGCCAATACCTGCTCTTTATCAGCCTGGGGCTTCTTCTGGGCACCAGAAGGGGTTTTCACAGAAGCCTTGCTGGTCTTATGCTGTCCCACCACTGTTTTGGGAGGAGCAAGTGGCTGAGGAGAGTTCTTAGGAGAAGTTGGAGCGGTGCTAAACTCCTTGGACATTGCCTGCTCTTCGTCAGCATGGAGCATCTTTTGGGCACCAGAATTTTTTTGAGAAACCTTGCTGGTTTTATCTTGTTCCATCACTCTTTTAGGTGGTTCAAGTAGCCCGGGAGAGTTCTTAGGAGAAGTCAAAGCAGTGCTTACCTCCTTGGCCACAACCTGCTCTCCAACTTCTCGTGGACTCTGTGAATCAGGAGCCCTGGGCGTCTTCACTGTTATCAGCCCACCAGGGGAAAGGCGATTCTTTTGCAAGTCTGAAGATGCCTCCTTCGACACATCATGATGTCTGGTAGACTCCGTCACATTTGACTGGGAGTTAACTGCACGTCCATCTTGTTGCCTACGCGAACCACCACTCTCTACGTCCCTATGCTTGATATCACCAGGGACAGCTGATGGAGGTTTAATACTTTTGGCAGCCACACCATGAACAGGAGTTTTAGGATCTTCGTCCTCTTCTTCCTCATCATAGAGGCACACGGCTCTTCGCCTTTTCAAATTCTGGTTGGCATGAACTCTAGCATTGCTATACGACAAGTCATTCTTCGGGTCCGCGCTTCTTTTGGCTCTATCTTTTGAATTTTGAACCGAATCATTCATTGCCTCTTGCGCTCGCCGCCGACGTTTCGATACTGGTAACACATCCTCATCACCAGAATTATCATGCACATTACTCCTTTGACTAATATCTACTTTTCCTTTACCCCTATCACCAATTGGACTGGGCTTTACTTTTCTCACTTGGGAGGAGGAATCAGACTTAACCTTACCAGTATGGGTAGATGAACTGGATTTAACTTTATCCATCTGTCGAGATTCATAAGATTTCACCTTATTGGTTTGTGGAGATGCTAAAGATTTCAACCCAGCCTTCCGCGGTGATGTGTCCAATTTGCCTTTACCTGATGCAACTGATGCATCAAAGTTAGCTTTACCTGTTCGAGCAGAAGCATCACCGTTCACTTTAATTGCATGTGATGCTAGACCCAGAAGAACTTCCCTTTGCTCATACAATGATTTGCTCGAACTGCCACCAACAGCTTCAGAGTTCATAGAATCTTCCAGGGATCCCACATCTTCACGCTTCAGCCTTTTAGATGGACGAGAAGCATCCGTGGCATCAACCTCGGATTTCTCAGTTCCAGATTTGGAACTTTTCTGTCTATCACCCATGTTTTCACGAGTGTCATCAGGCGCCTTTGAATTTGCTTTAGCTTTCTGCATTTCTTTTCTTTTCTTCCCATTACCAGATCCCATAGGGTTACCGTCAATTCTAGCAGAAGGTTTTCCCTTCACTTTGTCTTTGAATTCCTTCCCAATATCAGACATTTTACCAGGTTTCCCATCTTGCGTTTCCAAAAAATTGGAGCTCCTATCTCTATGACCTTTCATCGCATCATCTATTCTCCCAACTCGGCCAGTGCCAATCTGAGACTTACTACCATTTTCCTGCACCTTTGAGTCAATGTCCGCTTCCTGTGTGTCACCAACGTTTACTCCTGCAGAAATAGAGGTCTCATCTTTCCCATCTGTGGTTACCATAGGACCAGATGCCACCTCCTGCGCCTGCTCATCACCAGACATCTTGTCAGATGACATAGCCTCGGCAGGACTGTCACCAGTACCACAAGACACAGATGGCTCTGTATCTTCAGAGTCAGCTTCACTTTCTCTTCCAGAACAATAATCTCCTTTGGATCTGGAATCCCCTGCATCTTCTGATGCTTCTCCATTTGATCTAGCAACACCATCATTCAAGTCGGTCTCTTCACCATCTCCCATTCCATCAGCAACGGGTGTCTTACCTCGAGCATTTACCTTTTTATTTTGTGACTTCTCAAATTCTGCGCAAATTTCCTGTACTGCTTCTTTAAAGCGTTTGCTCTTACCTTGACACTTGGAAGATAACTTGGTCTTTAATTCACTTGTGAGTACTTGGATATCAGGAGGCGCAACAAAAGCTCTGAAATAGAAAAGGAAAACCGTAGAAGAAAATCGAATCAGAGGAAATAGGGGCGCAAGTAGAAACCATATATTCACCCTAATGTCAGAAGGCTTTTGACAATAAGTCTTATGCTCTACTAAATCAGACATTAATCGACCATGAACCCCTGTTTTCTCCGTATCCATTCCTTTCCTAAGGAAGTCTACCTAAAAATTAAAAAACAAAAAAAAGCATTCGCAATGTAACTATTTTCACTCATCACTGAGTAATATGCCTAAGTTCAAACCTTATACAAAAAGGAAGCAATGTTTATTAAAACTATCACATGTTTCTAGCTACCAGTTCTTTTGAGTGTGACAAAACCATACATTCCCATCGTAAGTAGGGCTTTCTCATAAAGTAAAGGAAATGCCTACAGCAAACTAGCTTGGTATTTATCCACATTATTTATTTGATTAACCAGCCAGAAACCACAACTGCACCAATCGATAAAATCAGAAAACAAATGCAAATGGAAAGGACTCACATTTCTTGAGTTCCAAAGAAGAAAACAAAATGTTTCTTCGGGTCCGGTGCCTTCTCCCAGTCCTCAGGCCGACATATCTGTAACCAAAACCATAAGATTCAGTTTCACAGCGCCAAGCAGGAACATATACCAAGATGCTTAACATGAGGATAGCCAACATCCATGGCCTTCCTAGGTTTTCGTTACATATTGGCAAATAAATCATAAAGAAGGCCAAAATTCAAAAGTGAACGGGAGACAAAGAGGCAGTGTTCTCCATCCTGACACACCTAAGAACATATAATTGACCAAGTAGTAATCAGTAATCACTAATCTGAAAATGTAGCAAAACCTAGGTAAAGCTTCCCCAACCAATGCAAATTACCATAGAACAGCATGACTCACAAGCTTCTAGCGTATCAACCATACAAGTGAAGTGGGCAATAGAGACACGTTATGCAAAACAACGTGCGGGTGCTCAAAACCAACAATGCCAATCGTCTTTTGGGACATACCCATATAGTCGCCAGCGAAACAAATTTAGGATAGCATAGAAAGCGATGTAAAGTGAAGAACTAGACCACCCAAAAACGACAACTGAACACAACCCACCAAGATCAATCTAGTGAAGCGTGAAAGCCGTTCAAACCTAAACTAGGGTGACCAAAAGCATTGAAAAAGCACAGCACGGAAACGGGGCAGAGCAAAGGTTTAGCCCCTTACACAACAAAACAATAAGAATGAGAAGCAAAGTAGGGAAGAGAGAAGAGAAGAAGAGGTGACCTGGGCAGGCCAAGCAGGGAAGCCCTTAACTTTAGCGAGAACAAGATCGCCCAAACTGAGCTGACTCTTGGCCTTAGCCTTATTCGCTCCCCTTTTACGCCCCGGAGCCATAGGCGTTCAAGTCGATCGCAGAATTGAGCGTGGTGACCTAAAATTGAGAGAGGAGGAGTAGGGGGAGGAATCCAATTGGGGGGGCGGATTCCGGACGAAAGAACATAAGGCGCAACCGGCGGCGGCAGAGTTAGAGGGATCAGGGTTCCGGCGAAGGAAGGGTTAGAGACATTCGGGAATTGCAGAGCGACACGCGGAGGGTTTGAAGGATTTCGGGAGAGAGGAGTTGGGTTCGATTTTGTTTTTTTTGCGGGAGACGATGGTGATTGGACCGGGGGCGAGAGCGCGAGGAAAGAAGAAGGGGGTAAAGCGAGGAGGAAGAGAAGGGGGGCAAGTTCTTTCACGTCTGGGATTTTCTCCTACTTCTGCTTCTGCTTCTGGTTCTGGTTCTGGGTGGATGGTGTTGGCCTGTGGGTCGGTCGGAGAGGGTGAACACGAAGTGGGGGTATTTTTGGGATTTCAGTCTGAGAGTTTAATAATGCCGTGTACAATTCCTGTCAGGTAAGCATGGCGTAGCGAAGCGAGCCAGTGAGTGACACTAGTCACCACCAAGTCGGCGATTTTCCACTGGTTGCTTCTTTCCACCAACAATTATACATAAATCAATAATAATATGGGAATCGATCGTCAATAACGGAATGATTCATGTTCGACGTTTATAATGTGAGGAAAAAATCTAATCCACCATCTCCAAGATTCAAACAAATTATGTTATGGACGATTTGAAATAGACTAACCGTCCACACTTCGTAAATGGACTGAACTGTTGCAGCCTTAAGGATACAATGAAATATCATAAGCACATATGATTAACAAATTGCTAGGGTTACCCGAACAACCTCCAAATGTTTGTTCAGACATCTCAATATGTGACGAAAAATGTACAAACAAAACCGTCAAAGTCCGGCATTTAAGTAGGACAAATCACGATTGTTGTCCACAATAACGAGTACCAAGGACTGAAATGCAAAGACAAAAAGATATGGTAAGAAGGAGTATATCAAGCAATCAAATGATTGCAGGCTAGATTCAAGGTATACCCGAATAAGCCGCATAGGTGCCTAGTTCATTTGCCTGATTCATGTTGGTAGTCACACAAACCAAAAGCGAAACAACCAAACTGACTACAAACCCCGAAGAGGACGCGATAAAGTTCATAAATACGAGAGCAAACTCGATTTTGTTAGCCTCAATGGCGGGCTACACCATCACATTTCCTGGATTCCATAATCACTATAGCCTGACTTCCATCACATTTCTGAAACGAGAGTTGAACTTACAGCCTGTTCCTATAAAAAAAAAACCACGCTTGACTGACTAGATTCCAAGTTTTGCTTAACCAACAAAACTTATGGAACAAAAGAATCGGCTGCCCCTAATGGTGATGACAAAAGAAGAAGAAGAAAGCCTGAGTTTCGGCACAGTAAGTATATCACCTTTCCCGTGTGCATAATAGAGAGTAGAGTAATCAAAAGCTTAAACACTTCACCATTCTGCAATAACTTGAGGTACTTAAACTGGTAAGCAATTGGATAACAGGAAAAGTTCAACGATATGGAATGAACCAGAAGGGGGAAATGATCAGTGAGACAGTAAGAGTGCTTGAACAACGAAAATGTTCACAGTTTCCAGAACAACTAATCTCACTTAAACAAAGAACAACCAAGTCTCTAATCCTACATTGTAAAAATGATGTTGCATGCATGATTAAAAAATTCAAGATGGAATCATGGCTGATGGATGAATAGTTTATGAGGACATCAATTATTCGACTGCAGTAAAATATAACCTCTGAGTTCCTCTCTTTTAGATACTCCAAAGCAAATCAAAGATAAAAACGGAGAAATAAATAAGACAACTCAGAAATTAACCAAATCTAATTCCGTATGAGAAGCCGATGATCCGCTAATACAACTATCCGATGAAAGCTAGCGAAATACTCTGACATAAGACAATAGAACAGTCCATTCTGCCAAAATCTTACCCCTGATCCAGTCTTTAGTTTGAAGTTGAACCCTTCTGTTTGCCTTCCTCGGCAACAGCATCAGCAACCAGATTCATCGGTCGATGATCAATCACCTCATCAATGATCCCAAATTCCTTGGCCTCTTCAGGGGTCATGAAATGATCTCGGTCCATATTCTTCTGGATGATATCAACCGTCTGGCCAGTATGCTTTGAATACAGCTCATTCAATGCATCCCAAACACGAATTATCTGCTTAGTGTGGATTGAAATATCTGCAGCTTGCCCACTGTACCCACCAGATGGTTGATGGATCATTATCGTTGCATTCGGAAGTGACTTCCTCTCGCCTTTAGCTCCAGCAGCCAGAAGCAGAGAAGCCATTGATGCAGCTTGGCCTAGGCAAATCGTATTGATTGGGGACTTTATGTACTGCATGGTATCGTAGATAGCAAGACCTGCATAACACACAAAAAATTCTCATTTAAAGTGGCAGTCAAGGAGGGAACACAACATATGGACGAGAAAACTTGCAAACTTTCAGACAATAACAATAGTTATGCAGTCTAGAAGACAGAGAAATACAAATTTTCTTAGCTTAAACTGCTCCAGGCTGACTCCAGAAGATGCATAAGCTCATGACCCTCCAATAAACAACCAATTATGTAGTTTCGCAATGATGAACACATTAAGTAAATCCTTGATAGTACAGCTAACCAACATTTTCAGCAACCAAAAGAGCACTACAGCCAGCTTATTGACCCTCCTACGACCTGGACTCGAGAACAAGGAAGGACATTTTCAAGAGAGCAGACATAAAATCGGCATTACCCAAGCATCAAATGAATACATCTGCTGCCACCTAAATTCCCTTTAGCAGTAGCAAATGTGACATAAACTCCACAGGAGAAATCTGCTAAAGAAGTTAACCCGTCAAACCCTAATTAACTACAGCTAGATGACTAAAGACTTGGGGGCATTCTACCGGGGCAATAACCAGAACACGGCTAAACGGGTTGTGCAGTTAAACCAAATACTCTAATCAATTAGGAGGGCTAGGAACAATGAAAGAAAGAAGACCAATAAGGTTAACTGCACGAAGAACAAAACCACAAGGAAGCCAAAAGCTCATTCCAAATCAAGTAGAACGAACGATTCAATCACACAATAATGGATCAATGGATGCCTAAGCGCAAAGAATGAGTCATTGGAGGCAAATTATTCAAAGAAGCGAAAGAGAGGGAGGGAGGGAGAGAGAGAGAGATACAGACCAGCGGTTACTTGGCCGCCGGGAGAGTTGAGGTACATATGGATAGGCTTGGAAGGATTCTCGGACTCGAGGAAGAGAAGCTGAGCGACGACAACGTGAGCGGTGTCGTCGTTGATGGGGCCGTTAATACAGACGATCCGCTCCTTGAGTAGCCTCGAGAAGATATCGTAGGCTCTCTCGCCGCGGGAGGAGTGCTCGATTACCATCGGGATTAGGCTGTAGGCGCGAGACGCGGTGGTCGAGGAGGAAGCCGTCCTCCCGGCGGTGAGAGTAAGGATAGGGCTGCCGGCGAACATCTTGGCGCGGGAAATGAGAGCCCTCATGTCGACGGTGGACGGCGGCAAGCGGACGGTGGTGGAGGAAGAGGAAGAGAAGGAATGGAGGAGAGGCCGTGGGTTGTTGGGGTTTATGAGTTGGGTTCGTGGAGTTATGTGGATCGAGCTCGAGTGGTAGTACATAGCGAGAACGGGCAACAAAACTCGCACCACGATCTCTCTATTCTCTCTCCCAGGGTAAAGAAAATGGTTTTATCTTAATCCTTCCAAAGATGTTTCTTAATTCTTACAGAACAAGATTTAGCTCCAGTTAGCTTTGCCCTCTTCGATTCGATAGCTCTGGCAACTACAATATTTAGGTTCTCTTAGCTCAACAAGCTATACTGAATTTGGTATGGAGAATTATGGAGCATTTGTTCATTCCTCGGCATATATAACTCGAAAGATCGCCGATTCATCAACACAGACTCTTGCTAAGGGAAGAAGATTATTCAGGAAGTGAATGACCATAACTCTAAAATTCCCTAACACTCTTGCCTAGGAAACTAGATTGAGATGTTCGATATCATTCACAAATCGAATGAGCTAAACATGAAACCTCTTGTCAAATGGAACGAACTCGGAAGCGATCACAAGAGAACAGAAACCAAAACTGATTTTCGATAGTCTACTACATTTGCATAACAAGAAAACTTCGAACAGACAAACTGTTACAAACTCAAAACCAATACTAAGTACTTAAGGATTGCAGTATTCTGCTACTGTAGAAATATAACAAACGATACAGCTGAACTACTGCATCTAGAACAGAGATGTTCCCTTGCCCTTCTTGTCTCCACCGATTTCAAAGTGCTTGCACCTCTGGCATCCCAGAGCAACAAAAACAAACACCATAAGTTAGTTAGTGCGAGATGTGAAAGCAACAAGCATGCTGGAAACGACGGAAGTGTTACTAGTACTGACCTTGATTGGGTGTTGAGAGACATGCTTGCAGCCTTGGCACTGGAGCCTCAGGACAATCTTCTTTGTTGTTTTTGCCTGTGAAAATCGGCAAGAAGGGTGTGAAAATATCACGTCGTGTGGAACATGGTTTAACCCCGATGACTCATAAGCGATGAATTCTTTTAGGAAACCAGGCCTCAGAAACTATACATGTCTGTCATTAGAAAGACATCAGACAATGTAGGCAAATTATCATCATCCCAGGCCTCTCTATTGTTATAAAAAAAACCAAGATATAAGATAGCCCATATGCAAAAACAAGCCTTAACTAGACCCAATCAAGTTTTAAGAACAAGGGATGTTGAATAGTTATAATAGCCAGAGAGAGCAGATAAGAAAAAGGAGAAAGATTTGATGAACACCAATACACAAACAATACGGATGTGTAACCCTTATGATAGCCAGAGAAAGCAGATATGAAACAGGAGAAGGATTTGATGAACACCAATACACAAACAATACTATCGTTAAACAAGTAGGTTACCTTCTTGTGGAAAACGGGCTTGGTCTGACCACCATAACCGGATTGCTTCCTGTCATAACGACGCTTTCCCTGAGCAGCAAGACTGTCCTTACCCTTCTTGTACTGGGTGACCTTATGGAGAGTGTGCTTCTTGCACTCCTTGCTCTTGCAGTAGGTCTTCTTTGTCTTAGGAACGTTCACCTGCACTCAACAAGGTTTTGACCATCACTACACATGTTCACCAAAAGGAAACTACAACAACTAGCCAGACGCCCCGAACACCACGATACGAAAACCATGTAGAAGGATCAGCCAACAAACAGAACTTCATGACCCAGAGCAGAATAGCACGATTAACAGCCGAATTTCATAACCACGGCAAACACGACAGCAGTAACTCAACACTAACCCTATCGAGAAGTAAGATAGACGTGAAGCACCCAAATGAACCAAGTGTAAGACCAGAATCAAATTCCACTCAAACATCGTCGCCGTGCTTTTACTGAACCCTCTAACGCTTTCAAGGAGAGGGGGAAAAAAGGTAGCAAAATGAACAACAAAATCAAGCTTCTCCGGCATTGAAGAACCTAAAATCCAATTCAAATCTACAGAAGCGAATTATTCAACTCCCTATTACCATCTAACCACAATCTTTCATTGTAATTTCGCTGGCAACACAGAACATTTAGAACGGAAGCCATTGAAATAACTAAGGAAAGAGAGACAAACGGAGGGAAAGTTTACCATTGCTGCGGCGGAGTTGGAGCTTGGGAACCCTCGGCGTGATTCAACGGTGTTCGGTGTATCCTTAGCAGCTATGGTGAAAAGGTTGCTAGGGTTAGCGAGTATTAATCAGCTTGGATTGGGGGACCGATTGTATACGGGCAGGCCTATTGTTCTTTCTCAAAAGCCAATATGGGCTTTTTGTCCACTGCAACTGTTATTCTAGATGGTGTTATTCTGAGCCTATGGTTTGGCCCGCGATTTCTGGGCCTTCAACATATGGGCTCGATGAACATATGTGCATTCTAAGGGCTCTGGCCTCTGCGACGTAAATGGCCAAAAAAAGGGCTGTGCGACGTCAGGAAATAAAAATTAAAGAAATCTGCAAACTACTGACATAGTGACATTCATAATGTGGTTTGTTAACAATCAAAATCAAACTTTAATTCTTCCTGCCCGCTAATGTATTAATGCTTAATATGCCTAGGCCCGCCCGTTGGCCGGATAAATTTGATAAATGGAATAATTAACAGTAATCATTATACAGAATAATATTATTTTCATTTGATAATATAAAATAGTCTTAAATATTCAATTACTGAAAATTTAAAATTTGTAATTGAAAGTAAGAAATCAAACTCATTCAAAAAACCAACTCACAGAAAGCATAATCAAATCACATTTCAATTTATTTCTCATCGTCAAAGTTTACATAGTTATACAGAGGACTACATGTATGTGATAAAGTTAAATCACATATTTTCTGCTCATATTGGTATCCGACTCACCTCTCAAGTAAGAATCCAAAAAAACCTTAGTAGCAATGTTGTTACAACTTTCCACACAACAACAATGAGTATGATATTTTGAGTCTTGTTTGAAGTATATAATTGTAAAATTCACATTGACTCGCAATCTTATTGTTGAGTCCATTTGCATCCCCAATGTCAAAACATGGAATATTTGAGTGTCAACCATTCTCATCATGTGGGAATATGAGATATTCCAAAGCCATTAAAATTAGGTGATATATAGTATATACTAATTTGTTCCAGTTCATGAATTTGATAGTGGACAACGATATCAGGAGAAAATATTTGTTCCCTACTATCGTCAACAATTAAAGCAACAATCTCATTTGCATATGACAAATCATATTTTCTACCAACCCCTTCTATTTTAGCAAGTAACCTAGTTTCATCAAGCTGAACAATAATGTCATTTTATCTATCCATTGTAGATCAAAATGTTTTTACTAAGATATTACTTGAAGCTAACATCTCCTGCAATTGTTGAATAGCTGAATCATGCAAAAGGATTTGAAATTGGATCTATGAAGGAATAATCTAACCGGTTTTAGAGTTTAATGTATTGTCATATATGTAGAGTTGAGAAAATTTGGTATCTTCTCTTCAATAGGTTTCAGGCTACTAACTCGATGATATACTTCACCTCCAATCGAATAACCGTATACTTCTTGTCCATCATTTATAGATTGTCCAATTTATCTAAAACAGAAGTTAATGAAAATACCTCATTATAGCCTTAGACGTGTTCCAAAAATGACGTGCCATTGAAGTATTTGCTTGTAGTAGCATATTCAAAATTTCTGGAGGCTACCTTCGTGGAGGGAGGTTCACTTTGCCTTGTCTGTTGTACAATGAAAACTTTGGTTATTGAAATTCCTCGTGGTTTTGGACTTTTGGCACTCTCACCTTTTCACCTCATCGATCCACAATATCAACAATATTTATACGAATAGTTTCCATTATCAAACACTCCAACAATTGCAATAAAATTAAAATTCCTATTTAAAAAATACATTTGATAAAATTCTAACATCAAAATAAATGAAGAAATGTCAAATCAGGTAAATAAAAATAAACATAGAAAGTCTCCAAAACGCATCACTTGGAGATGATTATAACAATATTCAGCAAGTTTGATGGACCTTAACAATCTATTCCTCTTAGTTTGTAAGTTATTCGATCTCATTTTGAAGTCCTTATCGGAATTAGTAAAGTAAGCAATCTTAGCATCAACACAAAATTTGATGACATATAAATAAAAACCAAACATGAAGTAAACGGACTACCAGTAGGAATGTTGACAATTTTCCATATATACGCTTTTTCTTTATATAAAAAGCATATTTTTCTAGCTAATTTCTAAAATATATAGTATGGAGTAATAGTTTTGCAAGACGTATTTAATTATGCTAATAAAACTATATGTACTTACATTCAATTTTTGACAATCGAATTGAAGCATTGTATAAGCAATGTAAATTAACTTTAGTCTAAATAATATATAGCAAAATAGTTGACGATAGAGGGATTCTAACATGAGCATGAAATCCTTAACTAATTACTTAAATCTGGTTTAGGATTTATATTATAAATGCAATAAGAATCATTCATACCCCAAGATGGACCTTCCCAAGCTTATACTGAGCTCTAAATCCAAGAGACTTTTACCTAGAAGCACTGCTACTGGTACCCTCCAAAGAGAGGAAAAAATTCCAAGTTATACATGTTTTTAAAAAAAATTCTAAAAATACACATGTTATGAAAATAATTCCCAATCTACGCATGTTTGGGCCTTCACCGCGTCAGAGAATGGCGGTGATTGCTTCACCGCGTGAGAGCAAAACGGTGATTGCTTCATCGCGTCAGTCCAAGGCGATGATTGTATCACCGCTGTAGAGGAAGGCGGTGATGCAATCACCGCAGTAGAGAAAGGCGGTGAAGCACTGACCTGCGTCGAAACTTTAAACAAACGTAACTTTGTGCTCGGTTATCCGATCGTAGCGAAATTTTTTTTTATACCGGGACAAAATAAATTTTAAACTCGTAATTCAATTTTCTCAATACACAACAATTATTATATAATTCATACTAAGATAACATATTATCAATACCGGTGAAGGGGCGGGATGCGTTAGAAAATTCACACCAATGAATTACAAAATCACTTGCATATATTGTCTCTATTGTCACCTGACAATTTATGTAATTCAATTGAAATTAATTTCATTGTATCTACATCAATATAATTTACTCACAATTCTCTTTACAATTAATATCGTTCAAAAATTTGGTTCCGATATATGACTCAACATATGACCCTGTTTTTATTTGAAACTAAAGCAAGCATTATTTTATCTTTTTTTGCTGCCAAAAAAATCATATACATACAGTCGTTCCTTGAAAGCAACCCACTAAAGAAAATATTGAGAATTCAGGCCCATACATATACATTACAGCGGTCCATGCATATCAAATATACACACAAAAATAAACCCAAAATCGGCTACTAAATTGACCTTAAAGACCTTCTGTACTCTGCGCAGGAATAAGGAAAAAGAGAATGAGGAGGGTGCAGGAGGAGAACCTCCATATAGTAGTGTGTAGATATGCCTGGGTTAGGTTTAGCAGTCAAAATTACTGTTCTAGGTGATTTAGGGTTAGCTTCATAAGTATGTCAAAGATGGTAAGTTCTTAAGTTAGCGAGAATAATACATTTTGGCCATTTATAGATTACTTAATTATAACAAGTGAAATCATTTGTTGTCATTTGGAATTCCTTACCTCGGTGCATTTGACAACAGTTTCATTATCGGTGGGCAATTTTTCGTTGGTGTCAATCACTACTTTAAGTTTAATATTTGAATTCTTTCATCAACTCGCGTTGCTGTAATTTTGCCTTCAATACTTTATAAGTTATCATGTTCTGGATGTAATACTCACATCCCTCTTTCGTATCCGATAAAACTAATCATCTCTGAAAATTTTATAAAATAATTTGAGACCATCTCAGACTACGAAATATTATGAATGCATGAGATACAAATTATTTAATGTTATAATACCGTACAACAATCCCGTAGATTGAGTTAAATATTCTTACAATTTTTATCGACTTTTTTGTTTGAGCTTACAAAGTATATACTTCTGTGATTATGGATAAGATTGGTGTAGTTTTATAGTATATTATACTCAACTAATCAAGATTGTGAATTAAATTGGAGTTGGGGTAATGATATTACCCAATAACTTTTAATGTATAAATTACATATCTTGATCTCCAAACTCAAATCCGAATATCAATTTACTAAAAATTAATTACCAACGATTCTAATTTACCAAAGCTCAAAAAAGTACATCCAACAACCGGATCACTTGAACACTAATTATCACCTTGGTTGTTATATTTAATTTGTGTATTGGACAACATGCATAGACATTTCAGCACGCAAAATCAAGTTAACAAATCAAATAAATACACTAATTAACGAGTTATCTTCTTAATTGGTATCTTTGAAGGAGCTACAATTCCCCCCACACCCTCTGCCTATATGACAAAGTCAACTTCAACATTTTGTGGGTGGGCTGCCCTCATTCCATGAGTTAACCTAATAGCAATAATTTATGATCGAAACTACAAAGTTGCTTTCACAATTTCCTACTTCCTTCAAGAAAACATAAGTTAATGAATGGAATAGTCAAGTCAGTTAACACATATTGACAAATGGATCAGAGTGCGACATTCATGTTCCATGAATATAGTAGTCATGAGATGTATAAGTATAAAATATAGACTACTATACCCAATTTGTTAAAGTAGGTATTAATTGATGTTTTAAGTTGTTATACTACATATGCAAAATTAACAACACAAGCCCTCCATCTAAACAATCAAGTCTGACGTATAGTATTACTCGATTGAAGTTTGTTCTCGATGAGGTAATGAATTATAAGCGTCGGAAAACTGACAAGTGGCCTTACTATGAAGTGTTTTGTAAAGAAGCTCGAAGTATACACATAATTTATAACTCCTCCTCCCAAGCAAGGATTAAAAAACCATATCGTACCGGCGGTTCGACGATAAAAACCTACTATCAGAGGTTAAACCACGGTTTTAATCTAAAATACCCTATTACTTACAGACTTTTTCGATATAACCTCCGGTACGTTATTTTAATCCTTGCTCCCAAGGCATCATGACACGTCGATTGAACTATTGTATAACGAGCTTAAGCTACGAAATTCTCCTTTTGGAAAATGTAATAAGATGAATTAGGCAGTCAGTCATAATTCTAGAATATGGATCTTATATTTCAAATTTCCCCTGTTCCATACGAAGAAAATTAGTGTCAATGAATGATGGCAGCAAGTAGCAACTTGAAATTTTATATTTATAATAATTTCTTGATTTCTTTTTAGTATTCTCCTGTTCATGGTTTAAATTTTAGGCTAGAGTTTTGGTTTTCCTTATCCACCTTGCCGAAGTCGAAAACACGTTTTCCTATTCTAAAATTATATTTATATATGTAATTTTGCTAGTCCTACCCTACGTGAAATACTATGGTGTAGAACCCGCTCTATATTTAAATAACAAATAAGGTGTTCGATAACTTTTTTTCCCCGAGAACGGAGCGGTTAAAGGGCGCCCCAACCTTTATGCATTAACTAAACAGGGTGTTTGTACCCCATTCCGATCAAGGTATAGCTAGTACAGAAGTGTGTTGCTCGGAACATCAAAAATATGCATCCCTCCAGACAGGGAATGCTCAAAAGAGGTGAGATAGTCAGCTGCATAGTTCGCCTCCCGATAAACACGCTCTAATCTCACTTGCCACTCTATGTTAATCCAAAGTCTGATCTCGGCAGCACTCCTATAGTGTGGATGTGATGGAGTTGTCGACTCTATCAAGGTCAGCGCTGTATTGGAGTCTGTCTGCAGAACAACCTTCCTAGTCCCTTCTTCCTAGGCAACCTTCAACCCATGCACAATTCCAGCCAGCTCTGCTCTAGTAATTGACCCCCCCCCTCCAAGGTTCGCAAAGAAAGCTCTAATAAAACAGTCATCGTCGCCCCTCAAGATGCCACCACAAGTTCTGCTCCCCTGTGAGTGTATCACCGATCCATCGGTATTGACACACACCCAGTCTTGCTGAGGTTGCTGCCATCAAATAAGTCACCACTCGCGGAGTCCCCCATCTCCAAATATGCGGTACTCTTTCTCGAAAGCAGAATGGATCTGCTGCTTGAGTTGTTTGGCTTCGAACTGAAGTTGTGCATGGGTTTTCAGCTTCCCTTCGTACAAGTGACTATTCCGGCTCTTCCACAACATCCAACGTAACACATACCTGCAAACAAAGCAGAGTCAATAGTGTTGATGCGCCCTGATAAGTAGTGAAGTGACCATCTGTGAATATTCGGCTCGAAGAAGTGTTCGTTAGGTTCATCCTATAGCAGCTCCGGCCATGTCGCTCTGGCAAATGGCCAGTGGCGCACCGCATGAAACGTTGTCTCGTTCTCTCCTCCGCATATCTTTTTGCTACGAAATATATAATGGTTTTATATTCGAATATTCAAAATTGTGTTCATATATTTTTATAAAATAGTCGAATGCGGAAAAGAAAAGACGCACGAGATTTACGTGGTTTCCCCGAGTATCGGGACTAGTCCACGGAGAGCATAGCTCTCATGTTGAAGTTCTCACTATGAAGAAGAGGAGAAAGCTGCAACCTCTACGTTAGGGTTACAAGAGGGCAGCAGGAGAACCCTTATACCCATCGACATGTAACTCGAGTATAGGGCAAATAATAAAACAAGTCCAAAACAAATAGAAGTAAACATATAGGTCCAACTCGGCCCAATAGATTTCAACAAAACTGAACAATTATTTAGTTTTAACTAAAGAAGGTACACTTTCAAATACATATTGCAATGTATATTTTATAATGATGTTTGTTAGAATTTCGTAATCATGGCAACATAGTCTAAATTTGCGTTCAAAGCATGCTGAATTATGTAAACACTAATTATTTATGTAGGACCTAAAAAAAAACGACTACGGTCAGGCACAATGTATATAGATAGGTTTTGACCAGTTTTATAATTGTCAAATTACCAACCTGTTGGAAAATTTTCTTTTACTGTTTAAATTACAATTAAGCTAATAACAAAATCTTACATTCATGTACATGCCCTTTTCTGAAATTCAGAAGAAAAAAAAGAAAAAGCCAGAAAACAAAATTTTGTTCAAGCAACGGGGCGACGGTTCCTCTCAAGAAGACCTTCCAACACCACCCTTCTCTTGTATTCCACGGAATCCAAATCCGGTCGACCCAAACCCGAACCACCAAATTCACTGTCGGCTCTCCTAAGAATCGAGCCGCGGTTTCTACCGTGGTTGGCCTTGACCTTGACCTCCGCCATGGTTGTTCTCAAACGCGGAACAAAATACAACCACGCCGCCGTACAGACGATTGCACAGAACCGGCCCCACACCACCATGATCACCAACGTCACCGCTATAATCGACAGCCCCACCACCGAATCCAATTCCCCGTCCTCCTTTTTCCGATTTCTCCTGCCGCCCGCCGCCTCCACCGTTGCCGGAGGAAACTTAGTTTTGCTATTATTATTGTTAGTCACGGTCGCGGCAACAACAATTGGTTGAACCTGGTGCAGATCCGGCGCCGGGAATGTAGTGGACCGGGAGATCACCACGCTGTCGTTTCGGGCCTGTGGATTGGGCCTGGCTACCGGGGAGCCCGGTTGGCTGCTACTCGACCCGGTCTTCGTTTTGTCCCCATTTTCAGCTTTCTTCCGGCGAAACGACAACCGCTTTTTGCACGTGCCGCCCTTTGTGGACTCCGCATCACCGTGGTTCTCCGAAACGCTGCCGTTTCCGAGCATGATGTCTTCCTTTTCCGATGACCCAGTCTGCAACAAGAACCCGATGAATATAAAATCATTAATTAAAAATCAGAAGTTAGAAATTTCTAACTAATTTCGCACGAATTAAGTATTTTAATTTCCCATTTCGTTGCTCTATGTTCGGATTTGTTTTCTCACTTTCTGATTATTTATTATTTACAATTTTACATACCTCTTTGGGGGTTTCCGGCGGAGCAACTTCGGCGGCGGCGGAGGAAACCTTCTTCTCCTCCGTCACGGCGGCGGGCGTAGGGTGGCTTTTCTTGGAAGCTTTGCAGTTGGGCTTCCACTTGATGAACTTTGACTTGGGGAATTCCGTTGACTTTCTGTGATCGCCTAATTTGATGCTATTGCTCTCGGCGGCCGGGGAGGAAGAGTCGAGAGGTGCAGTTTCAGAAACGGCGGTGGAGGCGGCGGCGGTGGCGGTGGCGGGGGAATTTTTCATTGACCAATTGGGAAACCAGGGCTTGTGCTTCTTTTGCTTCTGGATGTGATGATTGTGATCAGGAGGAGCTGCTGCGACTTTGATTATTGCGACGGAGTTTCTGTTAGAACAGCCGAACCAGCCGCTGAAGGAGACGGTGGCGGTGGTGGCGGGCGGCGGTTTAGGTTTGACGGGGAGATGGGGTTTGTTGTTGGAGTGGCCGGCCATTGGGGAGAAGTCGCGACATATGGAGGAGGAGGAGGAGGTTTTGAATATCTTTTTGGTGGAACGGTTGGGACAATGGATCACCTTTGGTATTAATATAGTAAGTATACAGCTTTTTATTTAATTGAAATTTAATTATGATCGCATATTCTTTTCCATGTGTTTTCCTTTTTCTCATAATTACGTCTAAAATATAGAACCAACACTTTCAAACTTATCAGCTATGAATAATTAATTAATTAATTAATTAATTAACTAGTATCGATTGCATTGTTTTCTAATGTGATTTTTCTATACTGATTGGCTGAACCACTCCCATATATTTGTTTTTTGTTCGTTTTTTCTTGGAATATTGTGATCATTTGATTTGAATACATGTTTTTAATGTAACAATACGCTAACACAATGACTGAATGTTTGGTGACAAAACACATTTTGATAATATTCGAACCTGTGGCCTTCATGTTATAGACTAATGGTATTACAACTAGACAATCAAATCATTGTTCGTAAAGGAATCTCAACTTTTGTTCATTAAAGTAATTATGAGGTGAAAATCTCAATCAACCCAAGTATAATCAGTATCCGAAAGAATTGTAGGGTGAATCATAACATTGATCCCTTCGCGATGAATTATTTTTCCTAGGTTGAACTATTTTTTTCTTTAATAAATGAAAATGTCTATTTAGAAACATCTGATAAATAAAATTAAACAAACGAAAAACATTACCATTATTACTACATTTTTCAAAAAAAAAAAATGAACATATTCGTATTTTTAAAAAAGTCGTAGAAACTTGAACATTCAACAATTACGTTCGACAAATAGTATTTTGTATCATACTTCTTAATCGTAAGTCCGTTTGTTCGTAGACTAAGCTTATATATTGGTCAAACTATAAATATTTATATGAGTATTAACAAATTGATCAACTTAAGTAGGAAGAAAAATACTAGGGGTTATAAGAGTAATTTCCTTGAAATTTTGGAATCTGTGTGGGGAATTGGGGCCAAGGAAGGAAGACTTTGGACCCATTCGTGGCTCAGTCGTTGATGTTACACGTTTCCTCCAGTCCCACGTTTTGTTGTTCTCTAGTTGTTATAGTAAAATAGTGGAACTACAATTAGGGATGACAATGGGTCGGGTCGGTGTGAGTTTTGTCAAACCCAAACTCATGGGTTTATCAGTAGGGATGGCAATGGGTCGGGTTGGGGCGGGTTTTGTCAAACCCAAACCCATGAGCTTATCCGTCAAAAAAACCCGGGGTAAAACCCGTTGGGTTTGAAAAACTCAAACTCAACCCAACCCGCTGGGTATCCGCGGGTTCATGGGTACCCGTGGGTTTTTGTGGTAAAAAATTTACAATAACAAGTTTCTTTCAAAATAAAAGTTTAACATCAATTTTCCCATACAAATTATTCATACAAAAAAATACCAACATAGAGAATACAAGCAAACCACAAATGATCAATACAAATTGTTCAAAATTAAAGATAAACATCTATAAACAATGAGATTAATTAAAAGCTTCTTCCTCATCAACTAAGTTTCTTCACTCTCCACTTCACTTCATAATATCAACTTCATTCTAAACAATTAGAAAGAACAAATTATACATGTCTCCACAAATATAAATCAAATTAGTTGTTTAAGAAAGATATATTATTTAGAATATTAAATATGCCGGGAAAGTAATTATATGTGTATGGGCGGGTACCCATGGGGCGGGTTTACCTAAACCCAAACCCAACCCAACCTGGTGAATAGTGTAACGGGTTTAAACCCGAACCCGACCCAAAACCCGTCAACACGGATTTTACCCACGTTGACCGGGTTGGGTCGGGTGGGTACCCGTGAGTTCGGGTTTTGTTGCCATCCCTATTTATCAGCCAAAAAAATCCGGGGTAAAACCCGTTGGGTTTGAAAAACTCAAACCCAACCCAACCCGCTGGGTATCCGCGGGTTCATGGGTACCCGTGGTTTTTGTGATAAAATATTTACAATAAAAAGTTTCTTTCAAAATAAAAGTTTAACATCAATTTTCTCATATAAAACCCACCAATCTAGTAAAAAACACCAATCTATAGCATACAAGCAAACCGCAAATGATCAATACAATTTGTTCAAAATTAAAGATAAACATCTATAAACAATAAGATTAATTGAAAGCTTCTTCCTCGTCAACTAAGTTTCTTCACTCTTCACTTCTAATATCAACTTCATTCTAAATAATTAGAAAGAACAAATTATACATGTCTCCACAAACATAAAAAAATATTAGTTGTTTAAGGGAAATATATTATTTATAATATTAAATATACTGGAAAAGTACTTATATGTGTGTGGGTGGGTAACCATGGGGCGGGTTTACCTAAACCCAAACCCAACCCGACCCGGTGAATAGTGTAGCGGGTTTAAATCCAAACCCGACCCAAAACCCGTCAACACGGGTTTTACCCGCGTTGACCGGGTTGGGTCAGGTGGGTACCCGTGGGTTCGGGTTTTGTTGCCATCCCTAACTACAACCATAGGTAATATACTATACCCATAGGGGTGAGCAACGGGAAATGGGTATTTGGATATACCCATACCCGTTCCGTTTTTTTAAGGTTACGGGGTGCCCAAATACCCGTAACTTTTTTTACGGGATGAGATTTAGGATCAAGAAATTCTACAATGGGTATTCGCGGGTTACCATTCATACCCGTTTGGGTATTACGGGTACTCGTACTACCCTTTCGTCTTCTTTAAAGTAATAATACATATTCTTCATTCGGTGATCTATTCCCATGTAATAATACACAGTTGCATATGAACCTTTTCCTTTAGAAATGGCTCAAGCATGGATGCATTACAAGGAAGCGAAATGAGAAGATGGATAATTATAATGAAAGATTCACCCATCTGCTAGGTTGCTTCTTCACCAACCCAGGAGCATAATGAAAGAACTCCATCATCTTATTAGGCTTTGTTTGGGCCTTAGTCATGTAGGGTTATTTGGTTAGCAGAGAGTTATGAAAGCTGCTATGCAGGTGAGTGTAATTTATTAGTTCCTGGAATTCAGTGTCATGGTGCCAAAAATTCTGCTTTGGAGTTGGCTTTGGTGTACTTATGTTAATTTGTTTCGTTGAATAGAATTATTCTATTTTTCGGCTAATTATCATACACATCTATGGCCGCTTAGCTTATTTATTGTGGCTAAATTTTCTTTCTTTAAAATAATCACGAGTACCTGCGGGTACCCGTTATCCGTCCCGTACGGGTTTGGGAACGGGATATGTAGTTTCCTCTTCAAATGGGATTGGGTACCCGTTTCAAACGGGACGGGTACCCAATCCCGTCCCGTTGTCCACCCCTAATACCCCATCTCCTAGACCCTAGCCGAACCAGGATTTAAACATTGTATTTCCAGGATATAAATATATAAGGGTAATGTCTATTTTTTATTCAAATCCTTTTGAAATTCTTTTATATCATTCAAATCTATTAAAATTCTATTAATTAACCAAATCTTTCATAATTCATCAAAATATTAACTATTTTTACGTTATTGTTAATAATTTGAAACTCTTTCCTTAGTTAAAATACTAAAATTTTGGAATCTTGACCTTCATGTGTCTCTTCCAAGTCAATTTCATGTTGCCAAGTCAATATTACTAACAAAATTGCTTACTAGAAGTTAACATTTAGCTAATTCTTAGTATTTCGATAGATTTGGATAATATAAAAGAATTTGAAAAAGATTTGGATAAAAAACATACATTATTCAAATGTATAATTATTCTTTCTGAAAAATTAGTGCTATCCGAACACTCCTAAAAGATCATGAATCCACCCCATACTCTAAACTCAAATTACTATCGATAGATTTGCAATCCCCAATTTCCTCCCCAATTTTACGGGCATCAGGATACCCTTAAATGACAATACATCCGCCACGGTAAATATGTATATTGGATATCACATAGCCTAGCAACCAACTAAATTTAGTTTTGATACGTTATGTGACAGAAACGTAACAAGCGAATCTATTTATAAGCGATATTAAAAATAAAGGTAATCTATAAACCGATATTTGAATAGTGGCAGAGGGAGGTATTGAGGAGAAGGGTCCTAGGACCTCACCCGACACCAGAATCCTTTAGAACATAGAGTTTAGTTATAATCATTTAAGTTTAGCACCACATACTCTCATCGATGCTAACTCATATAAAGACCCTAATCAATTCCAAATTTATTAAATACACAGACTTCGAATGTTATTAAATTTTTAAAAACCTAGTAAACTCAAAGTCGGATTATGCCACTATAGCTCGTAATTAACTAGTATAACAAATTTTCAGATCTACGATCTATTATTTTGGATTTTTGTCCAGATCGTTCCACCATATCTTGAACCTTCTGTCATCTCAGCTAGGCTGCCGGGCTACCCGTGATATATATATCAACAACCTTTTCCCCCCCTCTGTTTTAATTTCGATTATGTCATCTATTCCATGGGTAAAGATCCGATCCAACTGCCTTTGTTGCCGTTTATTTATTACTTCATAAATACTTATTTACTTTATCCCACCTGAATATTTCTTATGATGAATGATCACTTGCCTTTCTGTTGATCGGACTTCAACGGCCGCCGGCGTAATTCACCGGAGTGCATCCCCTTGTTGGGACTTTTGAGGCGAGAGGGTGTACGTCGAGACAAGTTTAGTGGTGACGTCGGAGTGATCGGGGAGATGGGAAATTTGTAGAATGTATTTCACATCGAAAAAAGAAGAGGTGAGAGGTGGCCATGCCAGCGAAAACGGTGGCGGCTATGTCGTACGTAACACGAAAACAACAGGATTACAGGAACATATATAACGTTTTTTATGTACTTCAAAGAATAAAGAAAACAAGAAGCTAGCAAATGTTTACTTGTCGATGAAGAAACTAATTTCTGCATCATGGGTGACCACACGCATAGATTTATGTTTGTGTTGTTTTCGTTGGTTTTAATAATTTGGTTTGAACACAAGGAAAATGAGACGCGACACAGCAAGAGTGGACTTCCTGTTTCTTTTCCTAAGTTTACCTACATTTTTTTGATGAATTTTCCCTATATTTTTCTTACAATAATAATATTTGATTTGTGTGTTATAGGTAAAGTGAAGTTTTACTACCTACATTTAGGAGTAGCAACGTGCGGGTCGGGCGGATAGTGCATTTATGTTATCTTATCCAAAGTAGTTCGGGTTTTATCCATATCCATATTCATACTCACATAAACAATCCCCGTACCGTTCGGATATCCATAGTTATCTATGGGTAATAATTTCTCTTTATAAGTCATACAAATATGTTAACATTTACATACATATTAACATGAAAAGTATAACCTTTGGAAGGCAACAAATCAACTCATACAGTGGTTCCTTTGAAGAACGTCATTGACAAGATTGGGGCAGCGGATTCACAGGATGCTCGTGGAGGAAGAATTCTTAAGGAGATTTGGCTGCTTCGGTAACAATATCGAACTTTAGCAGTGGAATTTATCGACAAGAGTAACAATCTAGTAGCCCATGAGGTGGTCAGGTCATTTCTTTGTTTCTTGCAAGTGTAGAGATTCTTTATTATAGACATTGGTTGTGATTTGGTGTATAAAGTATAGACATTGTTATCTTTTTTCTTGGTAATACAAGTGATGATAAAAAGGGAGAAAAGGTAGGTTCTGACATGGGCCCAGCCCAGTTGGGTTTGTGACTCGGACCTCCATGATGGAAAATTGAACGTTGCCGGAAGCGGGCGAGTCATTGGGCTTGAATGACCCAAAAGCTAAGAACCCAGCCCAAAAGGACACGTTATCCGTACAGTTAATCCTGACCTGACCCCACCCAAGGCGGCACCGCCAAGCCGGCACCGGCGCTTGCGATAATCCGTCAAAGCTTCGTATCTATTTGACTGTGAATTGACTCAAATGATCAACCTTCCCTGCTCCGTCAAAATTACCTTCAACGCCAGCCAGCCCATTTGCCGCCCACCTCTCGCGTTTGCACAACTCAGAGCGAGTGATAGATTGCCGGTGAGGAAATCAAGTTGGGAAATGGGGACGAAATGGGCAGAAACGGTGAAGAAGGCGGAGCAGCTGGTGGAGAGAACGATGAAAGGGAACGACGCGTCGCATGACGCTTCCCATGTCTGGAGGGTTAGGAGCCTCGCGCTCTCTTTGGCTTCTGAAGAAGAAGCCCTCTCTTCCGACACCGATTCCTTGCAAATCGTAAACCCCACAAACCTAATCTCCTGATCTCCAATCTTATGTTTACCAATTTTTGCTCATAATAATCTGTGGTATGATGTTGTTGCAGGTAGAACTCGCTGCTCTTCTTCACGACATAGGTTATCCTTCTTCTTCCCTATACGATTTGCATCAATTAAGTGGTGAAGAATAGTATGATGGGTCTAAGAATTCTGACATGAATTTTAATGGGGTATTTAGTGGTGAAGCACGGAGCCAACTTTGGTCTGGTTGATACAGTACATTTTGACTTGTTGGAATACATGCTCTTTAGCTGTGGTTGATAATGGATTGAGAACTGAAAGAAGCATACTTTCTTTCGTTGTAACTGTTTCTGTTACCACTGTGCCTGATTATCGGTATCATTCGGTTCTAAACTCTTCATCATCCATTTATATGCTGTTTGCTTGATAAAGTAATATGGTAGCATCCCCTGGTCTTGACTTGTGTTTATGTGCAATTTTCGGTGGTTGCAGGTGACTATAAGTACTTAAGGTATGTGGTAAGGGAGCATATCCCATCTCAGAACATATCCCTCAGTCTCCTGTGTTGAGCTTCATTGAAAATTTACTCTCATTGTTTAGTTTAAGTCATTTCATTGAAGGGCTACTGAAAAGATTTTTCATCGTTTCACCATTTTCTTTCTTTGTTCCCTGCGTGCATGTTTTGTGAATGTGATTCGTCTGGAAAAACTAATGTAGCGATCCATCTGAAGAAAAAATTGTGGAGAAGTTTCTTGAGGAAGAGGGTATTGAAGAGGTCAAGAAAGTGAAGATACTATCAATCATTAGGGGGATGGGTAAGGTTGCTTTGATACCAGTTACTTTGATTCAGTCAATTGAACTAAATCTTGAGTTGGATCGTTCTAATAAGTACTGGTATCAATGCGAAAGAAGATTGCGTGCCCTCTTTCATTTATTTTTCATGGTTAGTAGCCTAGTAGGCATGTCAGGATGGGGTACCTGCATTAGATATGTTCTTCAACTGTGATATCAAGGAACTAAATGTACCTGCATTAGATATGCTCTTTGTACTTGTTTCAAAATCTTAGATCGTTCTTTAAGATGTTAATTTGGTGCTTTCAACTTCCCAGGTTTCAAAGAGGAACTTGCAGGTCAGGGCAACAGTGAAAACTGTCCTGAATTTGGGGTTGTCCAAGATGCCGACCGCCTTGATGCAATTGGTGCAATAGGTGATTTCTATTCTCAAATGAATTATCACAGTTTGATGGACTACTTGTTAGGATTTACATTCAGACTTTGTGGTTGTAATCAGAAATTTCTATGCTGTATTTGGTATTTGCTTCTTGGATATTGATTGGCAATGGCAACCCAGTATAGCTCAATAACTGCTTCCTTTTCTCCATTATCTACGTTCCATGAATGACGACATGTTGATTTATACCGGCTTCCAGGAATTGCACGCTGCTTTACATTTGGAGGAAGTAGGAGCCGAGTGCTTCACGATCCCGCCATTCATCCCCGTTCAGACTTATCCAAGGAGCAGTACATGAAGAAAGAAGAGCAGACCACCATCAATCACTTCCACGAGAAACTCCTCAAGCTGAAAGACTTGATGAAAACTGAGGTACAATCCTTACATTCACAAAATTTACGAGAAGCTATGCAAACCTGCTCAAAGTTTTATAACGAGATTTGTGATCTCCCAGGCTGGCAAGAGAAGGGCTGAGAAAAGGCACAAGTTCATGGAGGAGTATCTGAACCAATTCTACGAGGAATGGGATGGCAGAGCGTAAACGAGGCAAGTTATCCAAGTTCCCCCTCCCCAATATCAAAGTGCTTCTGAAATCCGACCTTGAATTGAACAAACCATTTTCATCCAAATGCACGATCTAAGGTGGCCACTCTGACCTCTTTCGGCAATTGTATGTGTACAATACAAGCAAGAAAAAAAAAAGTCTACCATGGTTTGGCTTTTGCTTGATAGTAACAGTTAGCTCCATGGTTTGGAACTCTGGATAGTCATATGGTCTCCAACCATATATACCAACTATTAAGGGTGGTTACTTGAAACTCAAGTCACCATCTTTCTTATTCTGTTTTGCTTCATGTTAAGTCTGTTCAGTAAACTGCTGCTTCCTGGTGTAATGATCATCATCATATTGACTTTATGGAAACATCTGCGTTGACTGTTTATAACTTGCGAGTGAAGAAATGTATTGATTCTAGATATTAGGAACAAAGATCAACAACCATAAATTTGTTACAATTTATTGTAAAAATAATTACACACAACCTCAAGATCCCAGTACATATAACATGATAATAAAATTCATCCCGTTATTGCAACCACACATAATCCAATAATCACCCCTCTCATCTTGCCTTGTCTCACAAGTTACCACTCTAGTTTACCTCTATGTCTTGATTATCTTCTTCATCATCCCAAATAAAACAATAAGTATGCTTCATCTACAACCACATAAGAACAATAACAGTAATACAGAAAGCAAAAAGAAAATACAAATCAACTCAATATAACCAAAGACCATCACTTATTTATCAAACATTCTCATCCTTTCATTGATTTAACTATCCACCTTGTTGTCAACGACCTGAACCTGGTCGCGCCTGTAGAGGTTCACCTTGAGCCCGTGTTTCATGTACATAGTCAAGGCGAGCTTCGGGGTGACAGGGTGACCAGCCACGACCTTCACCTTGTAGCGAAGCATGATTGAGGCAGCCGCAAACCTCATCTGGTAGATCGCGAAGTCCTTCCCCAAGCACAGCCTAGGACCGCCGTTGAAAGCGGTGAACTTGTAAGCCGACTCGCTCATGAATCGGCCGTCCCTCAGCCACCTCTCGGGCTTGAACTCCCTGCAGTCTTTCCCCCAGATAGATTCCATCCTCCCCATTGAGTAGATTGCGTAGATCACCTTGGTTCCCTTCTTCAGTACAGTCCCATCAGGGAACATGTCATCTTCTACAACCTGCAACAACCCAATTTGGTGAATTAATTTTTGAGAATTTCAATTGCAGTAAAAGCCACTATCCACCAAAGCCATAACTTCTCATAGGACCAGAGCAAGGCCCCAGGCTCCAGAGAAACATAACTAATAGGAGCGTTTAATGTTTCATTGCCCAACCAACAACAAGAGCAAATGAGGTAAAATTTCAAATGTGAAATAAATTCCTAGCAAACGGTCTAGTTAGGGATGTGGGTCATCAATCCGGTCAATCGCAAGCACATCGTTGGATCGAGAATTCCACGAGCCGCAGTTGAATTTGACAAATAATTGTCATCGCATGCACTGATCCTACGGGTTTGATGTGTCATTAATGGGAAGATCAATGTTTTCCCCCAATGACGTTTGACCCTGACCCCTGGAAAGCTCAGTCTGTATCTTTGTGTTCCTTGGTTAGTTTTAGGTCAGTCACCTACTTCGATTATCTCGAAATTGACTCTTGGAAACTATGCGTCGTTGAACCACTGTTTGCTCACCCAAATCAAAGCCATGCAACGCTGTACAGCCATGGAATTCGACTGACAGCGTCAGCATCATTTTAGACCTTACTAGGTACAGAAAAAGGCGTGCAAAAATGGTCTTTGTTGTATTGGTAGGTGCACCTCACTAACCATATTAGGAGATTCATCTGGTGACTAAATGTCATTAGACGATCATTTTCACATCTTCCCGATACCATTTCACGTGCTATCGGAAAAATGTGAAAATGGTGTCGTTTAAACAAACAACCGCAACATAAACATCTCAACTCTCACATAATCAAAAAGAGTTATCAAGAAAATTATTTTGTCGAATTTATATTTAAAATCTTACGAAATCGAGACGACTATTCTAATCACTCGACCAGCAATTTCAAAAATTCCCTGTTTTACCCCAAAACCAAAAATCTGACATACGTACAGACACAGGAAAACAGGACCAGAGTATTTGCAGTGAAATGTCGAGCTCCAAACCGGTAAAAAAAAAAAAAAAGTGAACAGAACAGTTAGAAAGCAAAGGACAGGAAAAAGGTAAGTTTTCTCTTTTTTTTTTACCTCTTTATGATCAACAGGCACCGAAGGGTAAAGCCTCAACGCCTCCGACAACGCAGCCTGCAGATAATCCATCCTCTTAATCTCCTCCGGCCGAAACACCACTCCTTCTTCCTCCTCCTCCTCCTCGCCGCCATTATTCTCTCCTCCCGACGATCTCTCCTTCACAATCCTCCCAATCTCCCCAACAATCTTCTCCTCAACCTCAGGATGCCCGTCCACCAGCCAAAAAAACCAGCTCAGCGCCACCGATGACGTGTCCCTCCCCGCCAGTATAAAATTCACACAAATATCCCTCAGGAACTTGTCGGAGAACGGCGTCCCCTTGTCGTCACGCAGCCCCATGAACACCGTCAGTATGTCCGACCTCCTAATCACCCGCTCCCGTCCGTCCACGTCAGCAGCGTCCTCGTCGCTGCTGTCCAGCAGGGCGAGCTCCTTTTTTCTCGCGCGGATCACTTCCTCGGCGAACGCGTCGACCCCTTCGATGGACTTCCTGAGGACGCGCTCGGGCCCCACGTCGAGCCACCTCATCGCCTTCCAAGCGCACGTCGGCATCACGAACCGCATCACCGTCGCCTCCGTGGCGTCCTCGAACGCCCTGGCGAACGGGATCTCCGGGAGGCCGGGGCTCAGGCACCCCGGGTCGACGCCGAATGCGATCATGCACACGTTGTCGAACGTCAGGCGGAGCAGCACGTCTTGTAGGTCGATCGAAACGTTTCGGTTCGAGGCCGTTTCGAGGACCGGCAGCAGCCGGCCGTGGACCAGCTCGTACAGCGACGAGTACGTCAGGTTCCTGAACCTATCAATCCAAAAAATGTCCACAATTTATTAGCTACGAGATTGTAAAATCGTACCACAGGTTGAACTAGAAAGGTTAACGATAGAGTTATGATGAAATCGTGATTTAATTATATCCTAACATTAAAATCTTCTATTAATTTAGATTTTGTTTGAAATTTTTTCAAATCAAACCATCGGATTTCACCAACAATGGGAAACTGTAACGGGTGACCTATTTTGTTAATTTAAACACTCTTTTTTGCGACAAAGAAATGTCGTAAGTTGCACTCGTCAATTAGTTGTAGTGACGGTCTTTTGTGACTAAAGGTCTTAGATTCAGCTTTTTCCGTTGCAAAAAAGGCTAGTGTTTACTAGCTGAAAAAGGAATCGAGAAAGGAGCTTTTTTCGCGACAAGAAAAAGTGGTGACTATTGTAGATATAATTTTTTTTTTGTTACCTGGCGGAGTGGAACTCGAGGCTGGAGGTCTTGCGCTGCTTGTGCCACGTGGCATCGTCGGCGTTGAAGATGCCGTCGCCGAGGAGGTCACGGAGGTTGTCGCGGAAGTACTGTCCCTTGGGGAAATTCGAGAACTTGGTCTTGAGAAGATACTCGAGGTTCCGCGGGTCGGCGGTGATGACGCACTTGAGGCTGCTAAACGAAGGGCCGCGGAAGAGGAAGGTGCCGTTGCGGCGGCAGAGGACGGAGGTGATCCAGTCGTACATGTTGTGGCGGACGCCGGCGACGAGGGATGGGAGCATCCCGAGGAGCGGCCAGACGGGGAGGCCGTGGCGCTTGCGCTGGCGGAGGGAGTGGATGGTGACGAAGACGGCGAGGGCGAGGAAGAGCTCCACGAGCTGGACGTCGCGGAGGAAGAGGATCCGGCGGATTGCGGCGGGGGCCGGGGAGGAGGAGAAGGCGGCGGCGGTGGTGTTGATGTTCATGGTGGCGGTATGAGGGTGGTGGTGGTGGTGGTGGTGAGGGGAAATGAGATGGGAGTGAGTTGCCATGCAATGTGTTTTGTGTGTGTGTTGTTTTTGGGGAAGGGGGAGAAGTAGGTTGGCAATGGGGATCATATGGTGGGTTTTAAGGAGAGGATTTTTGTGGAGTTTATTTTTGGTGGGAAGGCTTAATAATTATATAATTAGCCATTATAAGGAATTAATTATATAATTAGCCGTTGCTTGTCGTGGGGTATTTTATTTGGTGCTGGAAAGAGTGAATTTGGTGATTTTGGTGAGCGGAAAAGTGCAAATGTGGGCGGCCTGCTCTCCTCGGCAATGGCTCTGATTATTTTGTGTTGTAGCGCTATAATTAGCTGACTTGCCCAGTTGTTTCTTCGGCCTGTTCAACTCCTGCTTCCTAATTAAGTCGCTGTTCGTTTGAATTCTTTACTTCGTATTTTGATTCTGTATCTTTTATTAGTGGTTTTTTTTCCTGGAAATGATTAATGATTAATATATTTGATTCTTTGATGATGTAGACTGTAGAGGCGAAGGGTAAGCTTCCAAGAGCCCATTTTTATTTTACAAGTAACTTGATGTGTTTTTTTTTTACAGAGGGAGGGGTGGAGATAGGGAGGCGGAAAAAACGGGACGAGGACGGGTGAGTGACTACTATGTACAATAGTTACCATAATATTTCTAGTGATTATGTTAGCATGATGCTAATATTAAGATGACTGCAACGGTTTGGTCGGTACCGGGTTAGCGAATCGAATATGATGTGGTATGATTCTTGATCCTATGAATTTTTCAAATACTAAAGAAAAATGAACCAACTTAACAACTGTATCGAACCAAATCGGACCAAATGCAAAGTTAGCATTGACGGAGCCAACTTATGATGAAGCGGGTCCCCGACCCATCTTAAGTGAAATACTAGCTACTCCACTAAATGTTGGTTCGGTTCTAAGTTTTCTTTCACTGTTAGACCATAATTCACATTAGTTTGTTCCTAATTCGAACTTAACCAAACCGTTATACACTTCTCAATATTAGTACCATATCCGCTCCCTGATCTAGATAATCTTGGTGTCATCTTCGTTCTGTATTTGTATTATATTATTTTAAGGTCAATGGTTTCAATTCACTATTGTATATGTGCATTTCTATATAATAAATGAAATAATAGTAACCTGACACTTACGGAGAATTTGGCAGTTCAACAAGAGGGTGTTTGCCATTCATGGAAAATGAAATTATCGACCATGTACTATCGAAGTCCTGCATATTATTTATCTTCAGAATTGTACTGTTTGCCAACCACTTTCTTTTTTTACATATAATTTTAGCCTCTCTTCAATCTAACTTTGTGTATCAAAGTTGCAATCAATTATTAACTACTAACGTAATCCATGAAAACTTTTAAATAACATCTAACAATAATAAAAATATTACATTATCTTTATAAAAACAAATCAACCGCACACCCCGATATATAGATAAATATTTCGAAGTGGCTCTCATCTTAATATTCATATAAGACCAGTGATAACACTATAAGACCAAACCCTTTTTCGCTCTTAACATCTATATATTTCAAAAACACTTTTAATTCGGGTTTATTATTGTAGGTTGGATATATTTATCCAATGGGAATAAAGAATAAACATAATGTGAGCGTGATAATTATAGATGGAATCTAGAATTAAAAGAATGAATAAAGAAACATGGTGGATGGTGATGGTTTTAGTTTGGTCATCTGTTTGATTTGGGATTTGATGTCGATTGTGTTTTGGGGTTGAGATGTGCATAGCATATATGCATTAATATGTGTTTGCCCTGGAATGGGGTAGGTATTTTTGCAGCCATGTTGGGAATGGACAAATATGCTGCCTAGGTATGTCATATACTATATACACATTTGTATACTGTACATCCAAAACATGATTGCTATATTTTATGGAATTTAGAAAGAGAAAATCTAATACAGCGGGTATTCATGAGTTTATGGACATAATCGTAAATAATTGCAAAAGTCTACATTTTTATTTTATCTTTTTCCCCCTGTGACTATATTGCCATATAGACTAATAACAACAACAATTAACCATATTATTGTAATTATATTGCTATGAAAACTAAGAACACCAGTAAATTATTCATATTATTTGGGTTAGATGCAAACAAAGTCATTTTTCTTTCCAGTTGCAGGTTAAGTTGCAGGTTAGGTGTACAGTGCGTGGTTCGGATTTTGCCCAAACATGCACCCAACCCAACTTGCCAATCTCTAAAACGGGTTTTACCCACACCGAACTAAAAACCCGTATGAGCTTTGGTATGTTTGGATACCCGCGAATATGGGTTAAATTACCATCTTTCATATCAACAACTCCAGTGCCTTCATCAAATGAAAAATAAACCATTGAAATTTCTAAAAAAACAAATTGCATTTATTTGTAAATAAACGGTTCGTATTATTAGATCATAAAAAAAATATTCGAAATGAGGCTACCCAATTGCTAAATCTCTCGTGCCACGTTGATAACTAATTCATTTCAATACAGTCACGAGGATTGGTACTTTCACAGTGGGGGAAAAAAACAACCTTCTTGTTTGTGATTTGATGAATCACAGCAGTGAAACTGCAGATTTTTTTTTTTTTAGCAGCAGCAGCAATAAGTGACTGGGCCTAGCTAGGTAAATTCTTGTTAAATATGTTGGGGCCAGGCAGCTGGCAACCCATTACTGTTTTTAGCTACCTCCCCTTTGGATTCATATATACAAAGAATCGTCAATCAAAGATCGTTTTTGTGTGGCCGGTTGGAGCACGGTAGCTAGCTGGTCGGAAAATGGGAGAGGCAGGCAAGTTGCTGCAGCAAATTAAGAGCTTTAGGTGAGGGGAATGAATGCTCTCTGTGTATTTATGTGGGAGGTGTACGGACGATCGAGTTGTAGTAGCAGCCCTGGCCTGGTTCTTGCTGTACATTTCCTCTCCTAGCTTACCTACTTACTTACTTTGCCCTCTCGTTCTTCCCTTCTTCTTATCCCATTTCCCGGCCCGTTTTGGACCCCCCAAACCGGCAGAGCAAACACAACATATTTCAATACAGTCCAAATTCTACCATTCATATGATAGCAACTCACTCGTAGTCTAGCGGGCTTAGATGTTATTTCTAGTTTTAGTTTTATTATAATGTTATGGATTTGGGCTTGTTCGGTTAGTATTATGTTGCAGGTTAGAGCCTAGCACGTAATCCACGAGGGGCTGGACTTCTTAGGGGTGGCGGATTAATTAGGGGTAGAGGCCGAGTGGCCTAGTCGGGTATTAGGGTTTCTACCCTATAAATATATGTATGTATGTTTGGTGTTAGTGTGCCGGTTATCGCGAATCGGTAAGAAAAAGGTCTTTCGACGTCAGAGTCGTTCTCTCGCTTGTTAGTTACAAGCAAAACCCTAACTCGGGGGAACGAGTTGCTATCATCATAGAGTAACGTTCTCCCATATGCGGATTGCACTCACTTCTTTTTTGTGGGCATAACACCTCATAATCATCATTTTGAGCAGACGATTCATGTTAAAACGATTTCAATCGTCTCTTGTGATATGATGAACCAGAAAATGCACAAATTTATACAAAAATTACTTTCATTGATGTATTTAGAGTTTAGCGATTTATGGTTTACAATTTTTGGATTTAGAATTAGAGTTCAAAATTGAAGGTGTAAGGCTTAGGATAATGCATTGATTAGTCGTGAACGTATGTTATATCATAATATTAGACTAATGTTATGAACTAGAGTTCAAAAATTCTATGTTTTAATACTATTGTTATAATTGTATGCATAGTATACGCTCATTTTTGTAAGTACATCGTAAAAGTACACCGTAGACCGTAGTTCACACAATTGTATATACGTCACGACTTGATTACTTCAAAATTTTGATTTTACAATTTTACTTACCTGCAAACTAAACTTATTACGTAATTAACTACCTTTCTAAAACTGGAATAACCAGCACTGAGTTGGATTAACATAAGTTCCGTCTTCTTCCATCAAATATGAGGCGCAGACTTTACATGTTGCCGTGGTCGACTTTCTTCTTGCCTAATTGCATTTCCTCTTTTTGACATCTTGTCGACTTGAAGATTAAAAGTGGCGACACGAAGGTATTAAGTGGTCTTCAAGTAATTAACAAGAGTCAAGGTGTCCAACAAGTTACCTCAAACACTGAAACACCTAGACAGTGGGAGGAGCTGTAACCAAGCCAGTGGTTCTGCATGATGATTGATCATCTCTTCGTAAAAGAAAAGTTAAATAAAAGTTTGAAAAATTATAACTCTCGCACACATGTCAAATTCTCAGTCTCTCGCCGAATAACCTTCGATAAGAATAGGCACAATTTGAAAATTCCCCAAAAATTTATAAAAATGTCAAACATTTTTTTTTCAAACTTTATTTGAAAAGATGTGAATCGTGAAATTAATTATTGTCGATGATGGGGGCGGTGGATGATTCGTTGATTAGTCTAGTCGGCCTGCGACGGGGCTGCTGCTTGTTGGGCTTGATGCTTTTTCCGGCGAGTAAGAAAAACAAGCTTAATTTACACGATCTTCTGTTTCATTTCGACACAAAAAACTGTGTAGGGAAGGCGGATGGGAAGTGGGTGGCGACAGTTAACCTAAGTCATAAAATAATCAAGCCGATAATTATATCACTTTCAGGTCTACCATTCTGCTACCAAAGATACTAAGATCGGTTGGCATCACAAGTTATCCTTAAAAAATATTAATACAGTAGCTCAACATTATCAATCACATCATCCCAAAATTTGAAACATTTGGTGCCTGTATTTATGGATCATTTTTTGTCCCACGTGGCAAACCCATTTGACCCACCCAGAGGCAAAAATGTAGGGTGGGCAGAGTTTTCCTGTCGTTTGGAGCAAACCCATCAACCGTAAACAGCGGTTTTCCGCCGTAACTACCATAGATATATTAGCTAGAAACGGTTAACGGTCAGAATCAGCAAAATTCTGGCTAGCTAGCTACCAACTCGGGTTTAATTAGGTGTTTCGATATTCTAAGGTATCTTCTTGGTCACTAATTGTATGTGGCTGCAACAGATGTTTTGTTACAGAGTTACAACAATCACGGGTAAACTTTCGAACAATATTGATCTCCATCTTTTAGAGAAATGGTTTGAATGTTGGGACACAGGTTGCATTAGATTGTGTTCGGATCTCCCCGAACTATAATTATGACTACATTACAATGCATTATTAGATTGATATCACAAACAAAAACTACTCATAATCATAACCTACAATATCATTATTCAAGGGTATTTAATCACTTCATATTTTATAGAATCATCACTTCATATTTTATAGAATCTTATCTCCCTACGGATTTACCGTTCTTCCAAGCTAGTTGCATTGAGCATGTAATTCCTATCTAGCCAGTTGACATTGATCAATGAGGAGAGAAGAAGCATCTTCATTAGAGGTGGTAATTAGGATCCAAATCCATGAATCCAATCCAATCCATCCACCAAATTATCTACTTAATCCAATCCATTTGATCCAAATCCAATTGGATTGGTGGATTGAATCAATCCATGGATCCAAATGGCAAATTACGATTTGGTACCTATATTTTTTATATTTTACATTTTTGTACCTAAAATTTATATTTTTATACGAAAAAATCATTGAAAAAATTACATTTTGGTACCTAAAATTTTTCATTATGACATTTTAGTACATAAACTTTTCAAAATTTACATTTTGGTCTAAGCCTTTGATGTCATTTGGATTCATGGATCAATCCACCCAATCCATTTGATCCAATCCATGAATCCACCAATCCATTTGATCCATGGATCCACCAATCCAATCCACGAATCCACAAATGTAATCCAATTGCGACCTCTAATCTTCACAGACAAGAGCAAGGCAGTTGAGAGCATGCATGACATTGGCATTACAATTTTTTTGGAAATCAAATGTCCCGAACAATTGCCTAAGCAAGTACGACTAGGAACACTACTTACAACAACGAGAACTCCAAAAACAGAGGTAAAACGACGCAATTACATAGACATAAAAATGTCTTATTACATGTGCCTAATTACAAAATATTAACCAAGGCGTATCATTAAAAACATGAATGGCCATCAGGCAAGTATCTTTAAAACCTTGTCGGAGGAAGTGCAACTCTATGTAGTACTTGTAAGTCTTTGGAGAATGGTAAGAACGGTAACAATTGAAAAAAAGGAACAATTGGCAAGACTTTCGAGCCGACCTGGTTTATTTAGCCATCATGATGCGGCAGGCATGCACATGTAATGGTCATGATTTATGAAAGGTATTGGGCTTGGATGGAAAAACTACTATGGATTCGAACCCGTTATCTAACCACGAGAAAAAAGTAACCCAATCCCGCACAAGCCTGGCGAAGATGGGCCGTATTCGTCAAAATGCATTGGCCCAGTAGTTAAAAGTTTACTGGAAGCTAGGCTGGGCCTGAATCTTGCACGCCCATACTAGCCGTTGTCTGTTTCAGCCTTTTTTTTCCCCCTCTCGATAAACGACAACAGAAAAGACAAAAGTTGAGGTCTGTAGTCAAGTCGCACGACAGTACTTCTCAGCCCCATCAGTTCCATAAATATTCCTTCCAATCACGCCACAGTAAAGAATGAAAAAAGTGCAAAGGCAGAGAGAATTTACTGTAGTAATTTACTGTATCCAACTGCATGCGGCCGGACGGCCGTTGTTTCATATAAAAAGCCGAGTTCTTTTAAACCTGTTTACTGCACAGACTCTTCTCTTTTTAGTCTCTGGATTCCGACCCATCAGTTCGCTTCATTTCTGTATTATCTCCTTATGGCTAATAGCTACAGCTTCACGAGGAGGCAGCTGCTGCGTTTATTCTTGCTCTTATTAGCTGTTCATTCCGGTGACGGTATAGCCAGCGGAGAAGAGGCTGCCGAGGCGGCGGCGGATAGGGTGACGGACTTGCCTGGACAGCCGCCGGTGAAGTTCCAACACTACTCCGGCTACGTGAAGCTCAGGCCCAACCAAAGCAAAGCACTGTTCTACTGGTTCTTCCAAGCTCAACATCATGCTTCCCGCAAACCTCTCGTCCTCTGGCTTAATGGAGGTCAAATATATATATATATATACACAACTAAACTTTCATTTTCACATTGTATATTAATTTAATCAGGAAGGAAAATGGTTTATGACAGGGCCGGGATGCTCTTCGATAGCTTTCGGCGCGGCCCAGGAGCTTGGCCCGTTCCTTGTTGCCGAGAACGGAACTCGACTTGTGTTTAACAAACATTCTTGGAACAAAGGTACGTGATGAATTAATTGCTACTCCGTTGTTTCCAATCATTCTTGGAACAAAGGTACGTAATCAATTGATATTTGCTCTAACTGTGTGATTAATCAGTTGCAAATATGCTGTTTCTGGAGTCGCCTGTGGGTGTGGGCTTTTCCTACACAAACGACTCAAATGACATCCAGAAGCTAGGCGACAGAGTTACCGCCGACGACTCGCACGCTTTCTTGATCAACTGGTTCAAGAGGTTCCCAGCTTTCAAGTCCCATGATTTCTACCTTGCCGGAGAGAGCTACGCCGGTAACCAATCATATACTTAAAAATTATTAATCACGAACTTAACATCTGATCAGTACTGCACTAATAACTTAACATCTAATTAATAACTACACATAGGTCATTATGTACCCCAATTGGCTGAGCTTATCTACGAAAGAAACAAGGCGGCTCCCAGAAGTGCATACATAAACCTCAAAGGCTTCATGGTACCTATTGCTTGCTTTTTAGTGACCGATTCTTGTTTGGTCGTTAGAGAGGAATTCCGGTGGCAAATAACTCTACATCTGGGTTGGTGCAGATAGGGAACGCGGTGATTAACGACGAAACCGACGCAATGGGGATGGTTGATTTTGCTTGGAACCACGGGATCATCTCCGACCAACTCCACCGCAACGTCAAGCAGTGCTTTGCCGACGAGTACGGCCGTCACAAAAGCCATCACGGCCGCCAGAGCAGCAGCTATACTATAGAAGCAGAAATGATGAACTGCAGCAACCATCTAAACGGGTTCGCTCAAGCCTACACCGCAATCGACATTTACAGCATTTACACACCACTTTGCCAAATTACTACCTCCATCATCACTCCCAAGTTCGCCACCAATCACCACAATTTCAATGTTCGTACATTTTTCAAGGTACGCACGTATTATCATCAACACTAGCGAACAATAACTAAACACAAATGTTGTAGAATGGAGAGAACTTCCCCACTTGCACTTGGAGGAGTGCGAGAGCCACTAATGAACAGTAACTCTCATGTTAGGCTTTTATATATGAATGAATTTCGTAAGTTTTTGACTTCATATTGATTGCTGATGAATAATCGATCAGGATCTGTGGCGCCATTATAAGCTGCCGTCGTCAGGGTACGACCCATGTACAGAAACCTATGCAAAGGCTTATTTCAACAGGCCAGACGTCCAGAAGAGCTTGCATGCCAACCTCACCAAATTGCCTTACCCTTATGATACCTGCAGGTAATAATTAAGCGCAAGTTTCGTAACTAACTCCACCAGTACTTTTTTTTCACTGTGCCCCCAAAAGACAAAAGAAGAAAAAATGTTACAGCTCTGTAATGATGAATGAAACCCTCGATCGAGTCGCGCTGTTACTATCGTACGTACTGATGAATCAGTGGAAAATTAGAGCCTTCCTTTTCTGCTCTGCTCTGCTCTGCATTGCAATATTGTATTGTTTCCTGTGCATATTGACTAGCTAGCTAATAAATGCATGCAATTTGCTGGAGGTGGATGGATGGCTGGCTGCATAGCTGCAGTGAAGGATTAATGTCGTTGAAGTAGACTTCTCTGTCTCTCTCTTTCACTTTCATGCTAGCTAGCCAAGATCATCATACAATAATCTTTCAGTCTTTCACCTACCCTCCATAATTATGTATAGACCTATATCTCTACGTACATTATTATGTCATCGACAGATCAAATATATGTGTACTGATTTAGGGTTTGCTTGACTTAATTAATTCTCTGCATGCAGCTCAATGATCGTGAAGTGGAATGACACCCAAGACACCGTGCTGCCCATTATTGGCAAGCTCATAAAAGCTGGATTGCGTATTTGGATCTACAGGTACATTCAGCGATCAGCGTGATCTTCTTCGTTCAATGAATATCTCGAATATGTTGTAGTAGGATCGATGTTTGCGCGAATAAATCTTGTTATCGAATCTGCGCAGTGGGGATACGGATGGAAGGGTGCCGGTGACGTCTACTCGGTACAGCGTAAATTCAATGGGGCTAGATGTGGAGGAAGAATGGCGGGCGTGGTTCCACAAGGCACAGGTCGCTGGCTGGGTCGAGACTTACAGAGGCGGGCTGGTCCTAGCCACGGTGAGGGGAGCTGGCCACCAAGTCCCTGTGCTGGCGCCGCACCAATCCCTCTCTCTCTTTGCTCACTTCCTTTCTGCAACTCAGCTTCCTTCTTCTCCTTCTTCAGGCATCTAGCTAGAATAATCTAGTAATATATTGGTTGATAACAAGGCGCCAATTTGATTGTCAGATATTTGTGTTAGTCATATGTTTATGCGCACCGCGCGATCGCGTGTTACGCAACGACACCGTGTCTTTCCTGAACTTTCTTCTTTTTTGAGTATGTGTGATGATTTCATATTCTGGAATCACCATCCACAAACATTCCATGTTATTATCGAGTACCATAATTATCAATGTAGTCACAAATGTGATTTTATGCAGAAGTGTTTTGGTGACCTCGAACAGTAGAATCGTAAGCTTTTAACCTTTGAAGCATAGATTTTGCCTACACTTGTAAGTGAAAAGTGCAATTCTACGTAGAAGCGTTTTGGTGGGCTAGAATTAGAATTGTAACATTGTAAGTTTTTATTTGCAATTTTGACTTCATTGTGATCAAAATGTTTGAGTTAGTAGAGTGTAAATTGACGGAATTGAAAGACCTCTTGACAATAAAGGAATTGAAAGGATATCGTGGAAAAACAAGTCCTCTTATAGTTGGATCGTTTTTGGGTCGACCAACGTTCCTTCCTTACTTCTGTTTTGTGATTTGCCTGCAAAGGTTCTGTATATATACTTATATCTTGCTATATCCCTTTCGGATACCTTTCGAAAAAAAGAGAGATAAACCTAACTATTTAAAAGTTTTGGAAATATGGCATATGGGCTGGTCTGACCAGATCGGAGATCTAGGTCAACGTTAGGCCCACGGTAGTCGTAAATATGAAGTCCGGGGTTCTGAGGTCTCCGAACCATCTAACTTCTGGGCCAATTAGCCCAATTGACAAGTTGAAAAGTCATCGTACAGGCGGCCCACGTGAGAGCCAAGAAGCAGAATCTATTTTCTCAGGTTCGTAGCTCCGGAAGCGTGCCGGCTGCCGAAGATCAGCGAGACAAACTGAAAGCTACCCCGGTCACCCGCTGTTCTGCCGTTTCCTCTTCCACTTTTCCCATCAATGGCGTTTCTCTTTAACAAATTACAAGAGGTAAACCTAGTCACTCTCTTTTTCGAGTTGAAATTTTCTTCGTTAGTTGCTAGGCTGGACTTCGATTGAGATAGCCGCCATTTTTTGTTGGTCTGGGAAATGCTGATCTCCCCCAGCCCAATTGGGGCTTGTTTGGTGCCGGAAACGGTAAAAAAGCGTAGAATTTCGTTTGACAACCGGATTCCGAACCTTCAAGCTCCAATTTGCGCTAAAAAGCTACAAACTTTTGTTTGAATCATTGAAGAACACAGTGGTGCAGTGGAATCTTGCTATAGTACCAATAATTTGGAATGGTGCCCATGCCTTGCTATGGGGAAAGATTTTTTATTTTATTTTTGTGACTAGTGCTCTTATTCTCATTGATTAGGCAGTGAAAGTTCTTGCGAAAAGCCCCACATTTGCTAGGGATCCAAGGAAAATGCAATTCGAAGCAGACATCAATCGGCTATTTCTGTATACATGGTCAGGTTCTCGTCTAATAGCTTATTCATTTAGTTCCTCTCCATGGGCGATTTTTTCAATTCTGGAAGTTCAATATTTGCAGCTACAATCGATTAGGTAAGAGTGCGGAAGAGGCTGATGTGGACGAGGTAATTGAAATGGCCAATAAAGCTTCTGTTGATGATCAGCAGAAGCAAGTGCAGGAAAACATCCATTCTCAAACTAGAAACTTCTCCACAGCTATGGACTCTATTCTTCTTTCTGACTCTACTGAAGGAGATGGGGCAGGTGGTGGAAGTTCTAAAAACGCAGATGCTGCCCCTCGCAGAAGTGGCCTTAGTCTTGCTGTTGGCCAGAGGGGGCCATCTTCCAAGCATCCAGGTCAAACCCTTAGTTAATAACTTAATATATGCTTTTGGTAATCTCAAGTTGTTGACTGTTTATTGCCTTTAACCTTTCTTCCATATTCTACTATACAGCTATTCCCAAGACAAAGCCGTTAAACCTTGCTGAAGTCTCTCTGAGATTAAAGGAGAGCATTGGCTACACACTTGATCTCAAGCCGTCTCAGATATCCCATGAGGCAGCTGGAACAGGTTTGTTTGTCAATGGTGAAGCAGATGTTGGCACCGTGATTGCCTTCTACCCGGGTGTGATTTATGCCCCTGCTTACTACCGGTATATCCCTGGATATCCAAGGGTTGATGCGAAGAACCCTTACTTGATCACAAGGTATGACGGAACTGTGGTCAATGCTCAGCCTTGGGGTTCTGGTGGCGAAACTCGGGAACTATGGGATGGGTCAAGGCTTCCAGAAAACCAGCCCATCTCACATAGCAATGATGAGAAAGGACCAGATCGGCTTTGGAAAACACTCAGCAAGCCTTTGGAAGGGACACAAATCATTGGTGGTGTTGGTGAAATCATTGAGAGACGGAATCCACTTGCTTTGGCTCATTTTGCAAACCACCCTGCAAAGGGGATGGCTCCTAATGTCATGATTTGTCCATATGACTTCCCGCTGACTGAGAAGGAAATGAGGACTTATGTGCCAAATGTTTCGTTTGGCAATCCAGAAGAAGTAAGTATGAGAAGATTTGGCAGTTTTTGGTGGAGAACTGGGTCCAAAGAAAGCGGTTCTGATGTCCCCATTATGAAGGCACTTGTCCTGGTGACTACCAGGGCGCTCTGTGATGAAGAAGTTTTGTTGAACTACAGACTTAGCAACTCGAAGAAGCGGCCAGCATGGTACACTCCAGTGGATGAAGAAGAAGACAGGAGGAGATGGAGCTAAAAGATTTGTCCCTGAAGTAGTTTCAAACATCTTTCTCTTGTTGCAGAGATTATTCTGATTGCCTTAGGTCATCCGGAAACCCGAGTTTACCCATTATATCCCTTAAAAGCTTGAGTTTTCGTAGCTTTAATTTCTATTGAGGGATACATACAAGAAAATATAGTCTGGGGTGATCAGTTTTGCATTCATCTCGCAAAGTTGAGAGCAGTTTTAGACTTGAGTCATGTAGAACAACATAACACGGGATGCTAAAGAATTATGGCCTTTCCTTTTGTAACAGTGAAGAAATGGCAGAAAACACCCATGACTTTCTTGTTGATGCTAATGCTTAACTAAGCATATCCCCTTTGAAGTCCCCGGTTTCTGCCGCGACCTTTACATTTATATTTTCATCTTGTTACATTCTTAGGTCGTTTTTGTAATTATCAATGAAAGATCAGTGTTTGGGAGTTTGGTGTACATGCAGTATTGTCTTGCTATTGGAGGCCATCGTGAACTATGGAGCAAGATGCAGTGCTTGGCTTGCTATTGGTGACACTTTTATATGTTATACGCAGGTCTGAAGTCCTGCCAGCTTCTCAACCTTATACCCTTAGTCGCTTCTTACGTGAGTTATATTTAATTGGTTTGTTACTTTAGTTTGTTCCCTTTAGGTTCCAGTGCTTGACTTTAGAGACCAGGAAAGAAAGGAAAGAAAGGTACAAATAGTGAATTTAGTTTCTTATTGCTTACAGCTTCTTAAGCTTGCATGCAGATAACGATAGGGATCCTCCTTGGGCACTAAATGTCCCCTTTTGATGTCAAATACATGCCAAACCTGGTATTTTTATTTTGGAATATATATACTGATTACTAGAAAAATTCTCTATAGAAGAAGAATATATGAAGCTGGGAAAGAGTCCCACTTTTTGGCCTTATTCATCCTACTATGATTTATGATAATTTCGTTATATATACAGAATGTGGCAGTCCAGGTTTTGCATCACCAATCATCAGAACCCCATCGCAGAAGCTAAGCAGTGACTGGTGCAGATAAATTTCAAACCAATGGGGGTTTCAGGTTTAGATGCATTGTCACTGTGCATGTTTCTGTGCTTGGTGGGTGTTTCACCATCATGGGGAGCTGTGGATCCCGAGATCATTGCAGCTCAATCAGCTGATCGGGTCTTCTACATCCCAGAGCAGCCTTCTGTGAACTTCCTGCAGTATGCTGGGCATATCACAGTTGACCAGAGTCAAGAGAGGGCGCTGTTCTATTGGTTCTTTGAGGCAGCTCACAAGTCAGAAGATAAGCCTTTGCTCGTGTGGCTCAATGGAGGTACCCATTCTAGCACATACTCATCAAAATCTTGACCATTCTGTTGTTTCCATCATGTTGAAAAGTGAAAATGGAGTTATGATTACTGAATAAGTAACGGTGAATGTATAATCTTTTGCAGGGCCAGGATGTTCTTCTGTTGGGTATGGGGCAGCACAAGAGATTGGACCCTTTCTGGTGAAGAAAGGACATCAAATACAACTTAACCACTATGCTTGGAACAAAGGCAATTCTTGTCCCCATTGTTTTCTGTTCTCATATCTCTCTGTATAATTATTTTCAGAATCCTTAACTAATTACTTTTTTTGCTTGCTTTGATCTTCCTTAGCTGCCAACCTACTGTTCTTGGAAGCTCCTGCTGGGGTTGGATTTTCGTATTCAAACAACACTTATGCTCCAGGAGACAGCGTCACAGGTAGTTATATGCATTGTATTTTGGAAACTAGTTATCGGAAACTGCTTGTTACATATATTTTAATTAAAGAAAGTAAGAAACTAATCATCCCTGAACTGTTTTGTCGACCTTAATGTAGCGTGGGATTCCTATAACTTCTTGAACAAGTGGTTGAAGAGATTCCCGCAGTACAGGAATAGTGAACTGTTCATAGCAGGGGAAAGCTATGCAGGGCACTATGCACCGCAACTGGCTGAAGTAATCTTTGATCAGAACAAGATCTACTACTCCCTCAATGACTCCTCTAATTACATCAACCTCAAAGGTTTCATGGTATATTAATCAAACACTCACTATTTACTATTTAGTATTTAATCACTGAAATGATTACCACCATTTACTTAATTCTTGTTATGTTGTTATATGGGGCAGTTAGGAAACCCATCATTGGACGATGAAACAGACAGGAAAGGAATGATCGACTATGCATGGAGTCATGCGATGCTCTCGGACAAGGATTACCAGTCCATCTTGTCGAGCTGTGATTTTACGAGGAGCGACTCAAACCAGACCGAGCAATGTCAAAATGGAATGGCGAATTACTCCCGACTGTATTCAATGATAGACATGTACGGCATCAACTCCCCAACGTGCCATCTGCCTACCAATTCCAGCCATAGTTTCTTCGGCCGACTACCAATCAACAGGACAATGACGTCCAAGTTTAGGGTACCTGCAGCTGGTGCTGGTGGGTATGATGCATGCACCAGCGACTACGTGTTTGAGTATTTCAACCGACAGGATGTCCAGGAAGCATTGCATGCTGATCTCAACAAAGTCCCTCGCTCGTGGGACCTTTGCAGGTCAGTCTATTCTTCATCTCTGGATTTAGATATGGTTAGGGTGGTAAAACCAGAGTTAAGAATGTGAACAACTATGTCTATATGTTTACTGCAGTAATCAGGTGGGCAATGACTGGAACGAAAGTGCGTTCTCGGTGCTCCCGGTGATTAGGAAGCTGCTTGATGGAGGCCTTCGAATTTGGATCTATAGGTAACATAATGACATCATCTTAAAATGGCTACTCTTACTAATCAAAGTAACACATGATAGAACTAATCGTTATTTCATTGTGTTTAATGGTTTTGGTATTATATAGTGGAGATGCAGATGGTAGGATACCAGTGACCTCGACGAGGTATGCACTGAACAAGCTTGGGGTGAACATAACCCAGGATTGGACTCCTTGGTACAACCAAGAAGAGGTAATATTATGTAATTGTAATCAGTGCCAATGTTGCTGATTAACTGGATTGAGTATGACCAGATTGCTGAATGATGTGAGTGAAACTGTATACAGGTCGGAGGATGGACTATAAGTTATGCAGGAGGGCTGACAATGGCGACAGTGAGAGGAGCTGGTCACGCCGTCCCAGTACTAGCACCAGACCGCGCTCTCCTCCTCGTCTCTCACTTCCTCGACAACATCGACTTGCCACGTGCTGCCTCGTGATTCGCTAGTTCATTTCTTACCATCGTTATAATCCGTCTGCAATTCTCCCCAATCCTAGCTTATCGTCTGCATTTTCACTGTAATTTCTCATATGGTTCGTTCTATTGTTTTGACAATGTTGTACCAATTTCTGTTGATGGGCTGCCTCCTTTTGTATCTTCTGCCTCACGGCTACGAGAATCAGCATTCATCTGTTCTGTAACTCATCACAATTAATTAGCCTCTTCATATGCACCATCGGTGTCGAACTGTTACAACATTAAGCTCTAACATCTAAAGACTAAAGTCGGAGTAACATATTTGACTAAGTATGCTTAAAAGGAACCTCCCATTTGATCCTCCAACTTGTTTTTTGGCCAGAAAGAAGGGCAGACAAGAGAACATTGAAAAGGTTATCCGGCGAGAGCTTACCTATAGCAGCAGCTTCCTTAGACTTGAAACAAACTTATTGGATCTTGAGAGGATTAAAGAGTTCATTTTCTATTGGGTCAAAAGTTTGGTTTCGAAGCAATTGACTCTCACCAAGTGTCCAATGCAACTAGACTGATCGTTGCAGTTCCGGCGGAGGCAAATTAAGAAGTAGTAGTAGTAGTAGTAAACGGGAGATTCGGAGAATCCCACCATCCCTGCCGGCCGGCGGGTTGGTCGTTGTTTCGTTCGACACAAATGTTCCCCCTTTATCTCCACCGGAAGCAAATAATCCCAAACAATATAATTACAGCCAAACCCCACGAGCGCATCTCTGAATTCTGATAATGATAGATACGTACGTTGACCCACCCGCTCGGCCCGGCCCGGCCCGCACAAATCTTCCCATCGAGATTCCTTTCCCTAGAAATAATAATCCGACTTCTATGTTTACATTTAGATTCTTCCTTTTTCCATCCTAAACCTATACATTTTTGTTTCACAATAAGATAACTCCAAATCTGAATGAATGATAATTCACAGATGGAAATTACTGAATGTCCATGATAAGAAATTATGCCACTTCTGTATTTTCTTTCTTTTTCAATTCTAAATAGGGTTTTCAAACCAGTATCCGGCTGCCGGTTCAACTTGGTTCAATCGTAACCGATCATCCAAACTGTTGGAATACGCTCTCCGATTGAACAGCCTATGAAAAGAGTCAAAATCAAATTAAACCAATCAAAATCGGGTCGAACAAATCAAAACCAGTTCGTTTGATCGGGGTTGAAGATGAGGGTTGATAAGTGCAAATGTTTTAAAAACATGTCAAATTTATACATAATTTATTTGGTATGTATAACAGGTTTCTCTCGCACATTCTATTGAAACTCGGTTAAATTGGTTGAACTCCATCCTACCATTAATTCTCATACCACCTGTCAAATCATGTAATACGGATTAACTCGGGTTTGACAACCATGATCCTGACACACCTATACATTTCTATTTCTTAATAAGATAACTCCAAATATGAACGAACCAATTCACATATGGAAATTTGTGAATATTCATGATAATGAAAAACGAATCATTTGGAATTATTATCCTGATAATAATAATAATTAAGGGTAAGTATCTGGCTGAATCGTTGGATTGGATACACTAACAACTTTTTTTTTTAATTTTTTTATTATCAAGAGATATATGGTAGCAAAAGTGAATTAATTATTATTTTAGGGGTACGTACATCCGGAAACTGTTATTGAATAAATATTTGGTTGTTATGAGGGAATAAAACCAGCCAGCCGGCCAGTAGCCTATTCCAGCCTAGCATCATAGTCTCTTATCTGTCTCCTACTCCTCCTCTCCTTATATAACTTGGCTTCCCATATTCGGTTCCATATTTTCTTATTCGATCGGCCGCCACGCCATTATATATACATAGTTCACGGGCGCCGGCCGGCCGGCCGATTACTGTATAGAAATTGTTATTTGACACATACAAAAATGGGTTTGGTGTCTTCTTCCCGTACCAGTACTGTTTCCCTTCCTCTTCTTCTTCTTCTTCTGGGTTTTCTCTTGGTGGCTGTTTCGGCCGCCGGCGATGTGGAACAGCAGGAAGCAGACCTGGTGAAGAGGCTGCCGGGGCAGCCGGAAGTGAGCTTCAAGCAGTACGCCGGCTACGTGACGGTGGACGAAAGCCACGGGAGAGCGCTGTTCTATTGGTTCTTTGAAGCCACCGAAAACCCTCAGGACAAGCCCCTCCTCCTCTGGCTCAATGGAGGTACCATTTATTTATTTATTTAACGTTTTTATGTATTTATTTATTCCATTCCGGTAATATAATTCGCTGTTACTATATCTATCTAGATATATGGATTGAGGTAGACTCTACCTTATTATACATCAATGCACGTTGTGAAGGCTGATGTGTGATTGACTATGACGTGCCATACCGTTTCCCTGGAATTTCAGATATTTTGCTTGATATGTCGTGTCTATGCACATTATAATCGTCGGGTCACAAATATGATGGATAAGTGGTTGTGCACATCAGTATTAATTACTCTGCCTGTGGCTGAGATGTGAATTTACAGATAATTGGACTAATGATTCACAATTAGGGTGGTCCATTCGGGTTTACCCGAAACCGACCCGATTATATATATTTTTCAGTTTTTTGGGTTCGGGTTTGGTTTTGTTTATCGGTTTTTCGGGTTCCGGCTAAAAACCTCCTATGAATAGAACTCAACCCGTATTCTTAGGCGTTCGGATTTTCGGTTTTGCTTTAACCGAACCCGAACCCGATAAGGAATTTTTTTGGTTTTTGGTTTTAGTGGTTTTTGGTTTCAGGTTTTCGGATTTTTTTGGGTTTCGGTTACTCGAACCGACCCGAACTGATATTCCTATTCACAATGAAGAGGGCTAGTAAAATACACTAATTGGATTATAGTGGTCACTAATTCATTCTTAATCGGATTCCTTGAAGGCAAGGCTATGTTTATGCCCCATGTGATCATGACGTCCTGTAAACTAGCAGAAAAGTCCATCATTGCATAGACAGCTATTTTTACACTTGCGTAAATACGTACCGTAAACGAAATTGACTACGACGTACGTAACATAATTCTCTGTTGTGGTTTCCACTAGTTACTCTGTAATTCTTTGACTATGTTACTGTTGTGGGTCACCCCAAGAGGTATTTTCGGAGACTCATATCTTTATGCACATTTCACCAAACAAAACTATCAAATTGGTAGTTTTTCAAAGCTATTCATTCATTTCCAACACGTATTCCATGGGACATTCTTTGATATCCTTAAAACTAAGGTGGACAATGCGGTCGGTGCTCGCAGGTCCAGGGTGCTCGTCGATAGGTTACGGGGAAGCTGAAGAGTTGGGGCCTTTCTTCCCCAAGAGGGGCAAACCAGAGGTCACCTTCAACCGTCACTCTTGGAACAAAGGTACTTACTTTCACAGATCATGCTGTATATATATAGCTGGCTTAATTTAGCATTTTGGTGAATTGATTTTGAACGTACCGTACAGCTGCGAACATGTTGTTCCTTGAATCTCCCATCGGGGTTGGATTTTCCTACACCAACACTTCCCAAGACTTCACTCAACTCGGCGACGCAATGGCAGCCAGTGACGCCCACACGTTCCTCCTCAACTGGTTCAAGAGATTCCCTCAGTTCCGCTCTCACGACTTTTTCATCGCCGGCGAAAGCTACGCCGGACACTACGTCCCGCAGCTGGCGGAGGCTGTGTTCGACGGCAACAAGAACGCCTCCAAGGGCGACCACATCAACTTCAAGGGTTTCATCGTAAGCAAGCAACACTCTCCCTCTTTCTAGTGTTTTCGTGATATAAAAGTTCAAAATCGTAACCTTTTAAACCGTAAGATTTAGATGAAAATGACCTAAAAAAAATATAACAACGTAATCTTTAAACCTTTTTAAAATGTAATTTTGACTGCTTTGATTCAAGTGGGATTTATTTTCATCAGATAGGGAACGCTCTGATGGACGACGCGACGGACCAAAAGGGGATGGTGGACTACGCGTGGGACCACGCCGTCATCTCCGACCAAGTCTACGACAAGATCAAGCATGCATGCAACTTCGACGTCGAGGGAACCTCGTCGGCCTGCGACGACGCGCTCGAGCTGTACTTCAACGTCTACAACCTCATCGACATGTACAGCCTGTTCGCTCCCCGGTGCTTCAACGGCACCACCTTCTCCGCCGCCACGAAACGTCCTCTCGCTCGCGGCCCTCGTTCCTTGTCCAAATTCCCGGCCACGTGGCACAAGGAGCCGGCCGCGGGGTACGACCCGTGCATCTCTACGGTGACGGAGGCGTACTTTAACAGAAAAGACGTGCAGGAAGCCCTCCATGCTAACGTGAGCGGGAGGATCCCCTACCCGTGGACACACTGCAGCGACACCATCCAATCTTGGCACGATGCTCCACACTCCGTTCTCCCGGTGATTAAGAAGCTCGTCGCCGGCGGCGTCAGGGTCTGGGTCTACAGGTAATTAATTATTTCTTAACAAGCTATATAGTACTATATGTTTTCTCGAGAGCACGCGGATAGGTACAAAATTTTGACCTGCATGTATCGTTATGTGATATCAATGTATCGTGACATGATAATACGACTCGGGTTTTGTAGGTTAGGGTTTTGTCCCGGAACTCAAGCCTGGTTTTCTCACCTCATTTTTATCATTGTAATTTGTGGTGCAGTGGGGATACCGACGGGAGGATTCCGGTGACGTCTACACGGTTGACGCTGAACAAGCTTGGTCTGAACACTACGAAAGAGTGGGCTCCGTGGTACTTCCGGCGGCAGGTCGGAGGATGGACGATTGAGTACGACGGGCTGACGTTCGTGACGATAAGAGGAGCGGGTCACCAGGTTCCTACTTTCAAGCCGATGCAGGCTCTGGTGCTGATCAAGCGTTTCTTGGGAGACAAGAAAATGCCCGCTTTCCCTTGGCGTTCAACCTAAAAATGCTATATAGTACTCATTCGTATATTTGTTTATTGGGATTCGATTAGGATTGTTGTTGCGATCGGTTTTCTTATTTTTTATGTATCTACTGCATTTAGGGCAGAATTCATTTCATGATTAATTAATGGAAATCAGTATCGGTATTAATAAATTTATATGCGATGGTGAATGCATGGCAATGGGGCGGGTTTGTCTAAACCATCCCCATCCTCATCTTCAAATATTCAAATCCATACCCGCCCCATACCCATGCGGGGAATGTTTTGCAAACCCATCCCCATAACCGTGGGTTTCGGGTACCCATGGGTCAGTGACGGACCCAGGGGGTTTCAAGGGTGTCCCCGGACACCCCTAAATTTTGGGAAAATGATTATCCAACTTCCGATGGTAATTTACGTCTAGACAAAAAAATATAATTGATAGTGAGGGACACCCCTAAAATTTGAAAAAATGATTATCCTACTATCATTTGTGTATAAAAATATAAATGGTAGGTTGGGTAATTCAAATCTAGAACACTATTTTTTATTAATAAACTTAATTTCCGTTAACTACAACTCATTTGTTGTTCGATTTTGAACAATGTGTAATAGTAAAAAGTCATTCCCTATCTCTAATTATTTTAAAAACCTAACAATTAAACTAATTTCAATCTACCCTTAATTTGTATTGATTTTATGATTGTACGACAAGTGTTGAAAGAGTCTTTCAGCTTTGGGTTACATCAAGAATAAGTTTACAAATCGAATATGCGATAAGTTCCTGAATGATTGTCTAGTAGGGTATATAGAGAATTTTTTTAACACTATAAACACCAAGTGTATTCTACAATTATTTTCGAATATGAAAACGCATCATGGACTTTTTTAACCTGTACGAGTAAGGTATTTTCATATTTATGATTTTATTTTTATTTAATTTATTTTTTAAAAGAGGACACCCCTATGGAAAATTTCTGGGTCCGCCACTGCCATGGGTAATACCCGTACCCATACATCCAATATTATTATACTTAAAATTTACAAGAAAATTTTTAATTATTACTCTAAACAAACCTATTATATCATGAAGTCAACAAAACACGATCATTTTCTTAATACGGTTCAAAGTATATGATCCTAAAACATCCATTAATACATAATATAGAATATAATATTTTTCAAATTATTATCTTCTAACTCTTATACATCTACTAAGTAATAATTAACTAACATAATCTTGTAGACAAGGGGAAAAGTGAAAGAGTGAAAGGAGAATTGAGGGAAATGAATTAGATTTTGATTAAAATGATCACTCAATTGCATTTCTACTATTTATTTCATTGAGTTATCCTCATCACCATTGATAGATTACAATTTCATCCACATATTTTTTTATATGTGAAGAAATTCTCTTGGTGGGGCGGGTATGGGTATGAGTATGGGGTGGGGGAGGTCAAAACCATACCCGCCCCATACCCATCAAACTTTTTGCGGGTTTTACCCATACCCGCCCCATACCCGGTCAAAACGGGGATTCCCCGCATTTACTGGGTCGGGGGCGGTCGGATACCCGCGGCCATGGGTTTTATTGCTATTAGCAAATAAAGACTAGATATTAAGTTTACAGAAAACTTACATTTCTACCTGCAAACCGTTACAAACAAACAATTTCATGTTCCATGTTGCAAATGAAACAAATCGCACTCAGAGCCCTGCATCCTAGCCAAAAAAAAATTTCCAACTTACCTACACTAGCCTTCTCGCTTCTGCTCTCTTTTCTCAACTTGCTGTCGTTTGGTTCATGAATTGAAGAATCCAGGACCTGCCCTAGAAAGCAATTCCTTCCCAGCATCCTTACCCATCAATATCATATCATCGAGAGCATACCGACCTTTCCTGGAAGTCTCTAGCACTGTGAACATTCAAAACGATTCATGCTCTATCATCAGAACACAGCAGGGATTCATTGGGAAAAAGAGAGAGAAGCAAGCATAGTCTATATGAATGGAATGGAATGAAAAATGCACACACCACGGGTCCCGTCTGGAGAAGCAACCAGTCCCTTGAACAAGCAATCACCATTCTCATCTCTGCTTGCATATCCAGCAATAGGAGTGCGGCAAGACCCATCCAGAGTTTCCAGGAAGGCCCTCTCACAGGTAACTGCCAGCCTGGTTTCTTCATGGTTCAGTGAAGCTAGGTACTCGGCCTGTGAATCAAATGGTTGCAGGCATTGTCAATCAAGTTAATCAAACGAATTGGTGTCCCCTGGTAGGGTTCATTTGAAATTCGGCATTAGTCTCCCACCTTACCATTTTATCATCATTGGTTCTGCAGGCGATTCCAATTGCTCCTTGAGCAACCGCTGGGAGCATGTCTTCGATTGACAGAGTGGCTGTCACGTTCTCTGTCATGTTCAAACGTCTTAGGCCAGCTAATGCTAACAACGTTGCGTGCACTACTCCCTCATTCAGTTTTCGCAACCTCGTCTGCACATTTCCACGGAAGTTTTCGACCACCTGCAATTAGGAAATTATCAAAGGCATGTCAGAACTCAGAAGAAAGATACCACATATTAACCAACAAACCTGTGAGGATATTTCAAGCATAACCCAGTAGAAAATGAAGTCATACAAGTTCTCACTCTATTTGAACTGAACCATTTCACAACGAAGGATATCCAGTAACCATTCTAATTCATGAGCAAGGTGTCACCACATGGAAACAAGGTCCAAGGAGATTTACTAATTCCCCAAGGGAACCAGGTGGCCTTAGTATATATTTCTAGTGTATTCAGAGCTAGACATGGCTCACTAAGCAGAGTAGAGGATACTAAATGAACTAAATGAGGAAGCTGTTATGGAGCTCTAACTTCCCACACAAATTTGCAACAATAATCCAATACATATTCTAGAACATGCTTACCTTAAGCGAGGGATACCGGTGGAGTATCTGCGATTTTCTCCTGAGGGAAGCCGTGCCAATTATGCTCCCAGCAGCGAGATCTGCCAGTGAAGATGCATTCAACGAGATGAATGCATCTCTAACATCTTCTCGCTCCATGTTACAAGGCAGGATTGTCTGTTCAGGTAAATAGGTAGGAACATCTTTCATGGAGTGTACCGCAATGTCAATGTCACCGTTGATCAGCGCCTCGTCAATTTCCTTGGTAAACAACCCTTTCCCTCCAATATCGGCAAGCGGCTGACTGAGGATCTTATCTCCTGTGGTCTTTATGATCACAATCTCGATAGCACCTTCCTCAGCTAGCTCAGAATGTGCCGCCATGAGTTTCTCCCTGGTCTCATGAGCCTGAGCTAGTGCCAGCGGGCTTTCCTTGAAACCAATAACATCAAATTGAGCAGAAATTCTAGTAGCATTGGCAGCTACTAGTAACTCAAAGCATTCAGCACACTGATTCCTAAACTACAACCAATATCCAGGAATTCCAAGAGTTCTCCACAAGAAGAAATCTGTAGATATATCATAATCAAGCAAGCCAACCTAAGACCTTCACAGCCTCCAAAACCCCATTTCGTAATTCTCGGAATGGGCAACAATAACAAGGGCAACAAACCGACATTATACGATGGCAAGATCAGAATCGAAGAGTGTACTAACAGGAAAAGGAATTGAAGAGTAATCACCTTCCCCTGGTGCCAATTCTGACGAGGGCAACCTTGGGCTTCTCGGTCTGCTGCTCCACGGCGACAGAGGCCTTAATGATGCTCATCCTCTGCTTCCTCGTAAGGAAAGCTCGAGAATTGAGAGAGTAAGCGTAGCCATTTGCGGAGACGGAGCTGCCTGCGGCAAAAATGGGCATCGGGCGGGCTGTGTGGGAAACAAGAGTCTGGCTCGCACAGAGAGAAGTCAGAGTCTCCATTGAAGACCAGCGGAGGGGGAAGCAGGAAAAAAGGAGATTGGTAAGTAATTCGGGATAGCGGGAGGGGAAGGGAAGATGGGTTAGGTCTTGATTTTGAATTTGATTAGGATTTGGCTATTTGTTGTGAATGGATTGGCTGTCAAGGGATGGGTTTGTTGAATTTCGATAGGATGCTGCAGCTTGCTGCTGTTGAAGATGATGAGCTGCTCTGCTTAGATTACAGATGGGTTTGTAATCCAGTGTGATCTGTCCCACCACCCCTTCTCTTGTAACTCCTGACTTTCCTTGAATTAACAAATGCTTTAATTGGGCTCGGGCTTGGCTAGATTGGGCTGGGTTGAGTGTGGGTTCAGAATGGAGGCCTGGCATGAGTAAGATAGCAGTCCGTTAATTGTACAGGCTCAAGGCCGACGATTATGGGGCATAGGCTGGTGGTGGTGCGGCACCTCGGCCCATATCCAAACTTAATCCAGATCCAACCCTATATCATCTTGAATGAAGAACTGATAAATTATTTGATAGGACTCAATAACAGGGTTGGATGTGGATCAATTTGATGATATGCTCCTCCCTTATTCTTTATCTTTTTTTGTTTTTTGTTTTTATACGTGTACTATCCTAGTCAGCAGTCAGCATAGAATGTCGAGTCACTAACGGAGAAAATAGTTGATCGTCAATTTTAATGTTTCAATAAAAAAATTCGCCAAATCTGTTCATTTATTTGAAAAGTTGGCCATATGCCCATAAGTGTGTTATTTAAAAGTTCCGGCCAAAAATGTCACTTACGCCAAACTTCAGGTCAAAATAGGGTATGAATCCTAAACTATTTGATAGGACTCAATCTAGGGTTGGATCTGGATTAATTTGATGATCTGCTCATCCTGTCCCGTCAATAGGACTGGGAAAACGGTGTTGTCCAATCCAGACCGAATCATACCTACGGTTTAGTCAAAATCGCTTTTTACGCTTTGCGCTTCTATGTCACCTAAATGCTTTTACATGGAATCGCGCTTTTCATTTACAAGAGTAGCTAAAATCGGGCTTTAAAACTTAAAAATAATTGACGGTTTTACTCTTCTATGGTCAAAACCAAGAAGCTGGAGTATAGACCAGGGACAAGCGCAATATACACAGTCCATATTAGATCATGGATTTACAATCTGGTCTAGTACTGCTTGGACCATGCATACCACATTGAGCAAAAAATGAACAGTTTGTTTAGTCAACCACACGAAAAATTGAACCAATAACTGAGGAAAAAATGTTTTCCACTAACGTCATAATAGCTATTTCTATTCAAATTTATTTGATTTCAATTTTTATTTTTTTTATATTGTCTATATTCTAATATCAAATATATCTTACATTATTCCGTTTATTATTTCATTTAGAACGTTAATATAATGTCATACAGAGACACAATTGTCTAAACTATATGGTGGAGTGTTGTTTATGAATGAAGAAGGATACGAGATTAAAAAAATTAGGGATGAGACTTGGGTATTGTTGAAAAGTTGAGAGAGTGGCTGAGTGAGCTGCTAGCACGAAATGGAAAGTGTGTTAGGTCCGATAAATCACGATCTAGATCAAAACAGACCAAAAAATTCACGCATCCTATAATACAGATCATGGACTAGACGAAACCATTCTCAACGGTCTACAATCTATGCCAAACTGTGCAATACGATTTGGTCTACGAGTTTTCAAACAGTCTGATATATTTTCCTAACCCATCCCTGTCAATATGGCAATAATGGACATATGATTGATTGGGAGTATTGAGATGATTGACATTTCTATAAAACATTGTCAAGAATCAATCATTTTAATCATCTGATGGCAAATCACCATCACCATCAGGAATGTCTGTCCCGTCCGAAAACGGAAAACATGCATAATGATCAATTTTACAGGAACTCAATAACTACTGCTTTGCTCATCTCGAAAAATTCATACATTTCTTTAAGGAATTATAAAATTGTATCGGAACTTGTACTGGACAAGTCAATAGTATAGTATTTTGTGTTTAAATAGTGTATTAATCCGGATTCAACCATTAAATAAGGTTCAATAGTAGAGTATTTTGTGTTTATACTGCAAAATGAGTTTTCTTAACAAATAACCTTGGACTATAAAACCGTATCGGAGATTGTATCCGAGAAGAAGATGACGGTTATCTAGTGGCCGGTTTCCGTAACAAGCATGAACTTGCAAACAAGAATCAAGCATCGTTTCTTGTTCTTGTTCTTCTTTCTTTCGAGTTGACTTGTGACACGTTGTCGAAAAGGCAAAGCCGTGTCGTGTAGTTTACACATTCATTTCTCAGCATGATTATTCCGCCAACCCGCCATTTGGAATTGGTCCATAGTTGCCCAAATCGGCAGGTCATCCGCACCTTTGGTTCGTTTCGGCCACTCTTATGCCTTGACTTCTTCACCATGCATGCAAGCATGGCGAATATATTCTTAAAGGGATGGGGGAAAGGAGGAAGAAAGCATAAAGCTGTACCACACGGCTTTCCCTAAATATTAAAGATAATTAATGGCATTGGCAGCCAGTTCTCCATTGTAATTCTGCATTTGCATGGGCTGATTAAGTTGCATGGATATGGTGGTGGGACTTAGGTAGCTAATTGCTGTCGATTTTGTGTTTGCTTTGCATGCATGGGCCGGGAATCCCATTTTATACAGATGCTCCCACTCACTCCCCAATATGCATATCTTTCTTTACTGCCATCCATTTGGCAACATAAAGAGCATATATATATATAGTATATTTTGTATTGAAGAAAAGACTGATTCATAAGTTTGTTTATAAGATTGAGTTATAGCATTAGATTATTACTAGGTAATTAGATGAAAAGATGAAGGCTTTAAGAAAGCCAAAGGTACCGCTACAGAAAGAAGTAGAATGCAAAAGGGCCGAATAGATAAGTGTTATTATGTCTAGCTCTGACTATTTGGTCCGGACTTTTTGGTTTTATCCGAAAGCGGACCGTATAACGTGGACCAAGATCGGATCGGGACCAGATAGCAAACAATACAATCCAATTTTCGGGCCTAGATTTGAGGTAAAAAAAAACGTTTGGGACCGGATCGAAAACCGGATAAAGACCAGTTAAGAGAGCCCAGGGGCGGACCCAGGGGGTTTTAGGGGTGTCCCCGGGCACCCCTAAATTTTGGGAATACGATTATCCAACCCCGGTGGTAATTTACGTATGAACAACAAAAATAAATATATAATTGATAGTGAGGGACACCCCCGAAATTTGAAAACATGATTATCCTACTGTCATTTGTGTATAGGAATATAAGTGGTAGATTGGGTAATTCAAATCTAGAACACTATTCTTATTAATAAACTTAATTTTCGTTGACCTACAACTCATTTGTTGTTCGATTTTGAAAAATGTAATAGTAAAATGTCATTTCCTATCTCTAATTATTTTAAAACCTAACAATTAAACTAATATCAAACTACCCTTAATACGGCAAGTGTTGAAAGAGTCTTTCAGCTTTTGGTTACATCAAGAACAAGTTTACAAATCGAATATGCTATAAGTTCGTGAATGATTGTCTAGTAGGGTATATAGAGACAATTTTTTTTAACACTATAAACACCAAGTGTATTCTAAAATTATTTCCGAATATGAAAACAAATCATGGAATTTTTTAACCTGTACGAGTAAGGTATTTTCAAATTTCCGATTTTATTTTTATTAATTATTATTTATTTTTATTTAATTTATTTCTAAAAGAGAACATCCCTATGAAAAATTTCTGGGTCTGCCACTGAGAGATCCCAACACTCAAAATTTAACCTCCTCACCCTTTCAGGTCTTATGACCACTACAAAATTGAGAAATATTGGGGACAAGAATTAGGAGACGACTATAGAAGTTTGTCTCAGGAAATATAATTTTAAGTTGCATAAGGGACAACGGTATAAAATTGTCCCCATAAAAGAAGAAAACAATTTTTAATTAAAATTACAATTATCTTTGTTGTCCCCAAAAATATAAGTTTCTGAAGAGGAGAAGATTGCGTGGGATTCTCCTTTATCAACTAAAAAGATTGCTGGTTATATTAATTTGAAGGATATTTTTTAAATCTATTATTATTCAACGAAGTGCATAAGTTAAAAACTATCGAATATGTAATTGGTTTTGGGGACGGGATTTTGTAGATTTACTCTTTGCATTTCAAGAGCTCAACGAAGTGCATAAGTTGCCAATAATAAAAGGAAAACAAAGTAAGAAAGCAGATCGAAAACTCTTCAATTAATCTCAACGGTTCATTTGCATAGATCTTAATCTCAAGCGTCCATTCATCTTTAAGTACCAATAGAAACCCTAGCTCAATATTTCAGTCTTCGCCTCCTGTATACGGATGAGTCTTCTTTTTCTGCTTGACACTGGCACTTCTCTATCCCTTGTCCACCGGCAGTCTGGCGCTTCCTTCTCCTCTTTCAGTAGGGTCGTCCAACAATGGTAGGATTCAGATTAGTGGTTCCTTTTCCCGGTTTTTGGTGTTTAATTCCATATTAACTTTAGATCAATCCTTTTTCGACATTATCTCTTTTGATTTCTCTTGTAGACTCGACGATTATGAAGAAGTCAGTAGTGATTTGCCGACATTGCAAGTGTCACGTACGCTGGAGTGTTACTTGTGGTGGGTACGTAGTGGCGGCGTTTAGACGAAGCGGCGGCGATGCAGAATGACAAAACAATGCTACGACAACATGTTTGTAGTGGTGATTTTTGTGTCATGGTGTTTCTAGTTCTATTTGTAAATTGGAAGTAAAATAATCAAACAATTTAATCGTTGTATGTTTGATGTTTGTTATTCTAATGGATTCTATTGTCGATCAGATCAATTTGGTCTCCAATTGGTCCAATCTAGTTTTGGTTTGGTTTTTCGTGCCAATCTATAACTTAAGGGACAATTATTCATCATTAAAACTCATAGAAATGACAACCAGTTGTCTCCAAAGATATCGTATAAGGGACCACTCTTTGTCCTTAAATAAATTTTTTGCGGACGATTTACTTATTCCAATTTGACACATGTGAGGATGACATCTGGCTCCTATAAAAAGAAAAGGGGACAAATTATTGTCACTAAAGTTTTGGTTATAGGGACGACTTGTTGTCTTTTATGGAACAAAAAAGAGATGACGACTCGGAGTAATGGGGACGACTGTCGTCCCTAATATTGGGGACGACCTAATTTTTTGTCGTCTCCAAAAGAATAGAGGACAAGAGTATAGGGAACCACACATTGGGGACGACTAAGTTGTCCCCCAGAACTATGGGGACGATTTTTCCTATTTCCGGGGACGACTTTTGTCATCCCCAAACCTCATCTTTTTTGTAGTGGACACTCAAATCCCCCCTCAGGTCACTAAAATCCCCACAAGCTCAATCTAAAACCAAGACCGAATTGGGACTGGACCGGTTCAAGACCAGACTGTATCCAATTCAATTTTTGGTCCTTATATTCTCGAAAAGACCGAATCAGGACCAGATCAATTTTGGCCAATTTAACCGGACCGAACCGTATAGCCACCTCTAACCCTAATTATGTCATTGAGGAGAGGTGATCACCATAAAAACAACATAGGACCGGACCCATACTAGGGCATCATTAGTTTGCAGACTGCATTTTAAAAATATATTAATTTATTGAGAAAAACTTATTTTTTTTTCGACAAATGTAATTCAGAATTGGTTTTTTTAATGTAATAATGGGTCAATCTGTCCCGGCACATACTAGTGCGCATATATTATATGATTTTCACTCATACTTGGTGTAGGGCCGGTATGAATATTGAGGTATACCGGTCGCGCAACCGCCCATTCCCATCACTACTTGTTAGTAGTAGTGGAATATAAGAGTAGTTCATTAGTTCTAGTTGCAATTTCTTCTGTTAGAAATAGTCAAGAATAGGGGTGGCTATACGGTCCGGTCCGGTTAAATTGGCCCAAATTGATCTGGTCCAGTCCGGTCTTTTTGAAAATATAAGGACCGAAGATTGGATTGGATACAGTCCGGTCTTGATCCGGTCCGGTTTGATCCGGTCCGGTCCCAATTCGGTCTTGATTTTACATTGAGATTGTGGGATTTGAGTGGCCTAATGCCTTAAAGGGTGAGGAGTTGGTTAAGTTTTGTACTAAGTGCAAAGGTTTGTGACCGTTTATGCAAATTACCCTTAAGTTTTGGGTGTTGAGCTCTCTTATCCGGTTTTTTACCTCACATCTAAGCCCAAAGATTGGATTGCATTGTTTACTATCCGGTCCCGGTCCGGTCTCGGTCCGGGTTATACGGTCTGGTTTCCGGTTTTTAATCCCGTCTAGCCACCCCTAGTCAAGAATGAGAAATAACATATTGGAAGGAGTATTAATAGAAAGTTTGTTTATAAGTCTCTTCCCACTCTATCCTATTGATTGAGTGGTTAATAGGTTTGCAGTTGCACAACGCTTTTAGCACGTTTGAGCATCATTGTTCAAATATAATTAATTAATAATAAATTATTTCATTATTTGATAAATGCATATATTCCTTCTCTAAATATAAGTCCTTTGTCATGGGAAATCATTTTTCCCATATTCATTTTTTACAATTTTCCTTCTCTAAATCACAAACACAAGCTTCTAGATTTTGGTTGAATAAAATCTTGGGGGTGATTTAACCAAATTCTACCAACTTGGAAATCTTTTTTTTTCCTTCAATTTTTCTTCTCTAAATCACAAACACAAGCTTCCAGACTTTGGTCGAATAGAATCTTGAAGGCGATTTGCCTAAATTCCACCAACAATTTATAATGAGAATAAATAACACTATGAGATTGGTAGAAATAGAGGTCATCAAATCATGCCTTCTATCATGTGTGTTGTGGTTTTTGTCCCCAACACCTTTTGGGTAAATTTTGAATGTGAATCATAGAACTGAAAGAAGCAGAGCAATTTGTCACAGCATTGGCCACGGGATGGACATTTCAGTCGCTAATGCTCTTTTCCTTAGTGGTGGAAGACTATTTAATGTCGGTCATCTTGTGCGATCTGTTTCCATGGTTTGACATTACCGGCACCATTATATTTAGTGACAGAAAAGTATTGTTACAGTTACAACAACATACTGAGAAAGATAATATGCCAAGCATCAACCAGCAAAATATTTTCACATTTATTTATCTCATTCCATGAACGGTGGAGTATGTATTATATATTATGCCTGATTGATTTTTCTTGAGCTTCCTAACAGAAGATGAGGAACAGTACTGCACCATGGAAATCTTCTGGGGCGTGATACGACTGTAAATTGATTTCTTCTTCATCAATTCTTCTGTGGTCCTTAATTATCATCACCATTGGATCATCCCTTGTTTATAATCTGGTGACTAAAAGAAGCACACATCGTGTAGATATGAAAACGGAAAAAGAATTAGGTATACTGAGAAAGTGAAATAACCTTTTATTCGAGCACGACTGTTGAATGATGAACAACGTAACGACGATCCATATGCTATGCTTTCGTAGAAGAACAAGGAGCCTAGCATGAGGGATCTACACTTGTCAGCATAGCCAAAGAGACTGCCCAAAACCCACTTCAAAGACCAAGTGCTAGTTCCAGTGACAAATTACTCGAGTAGATGCAGAGGGTGTAGGCAAGTCATCCTTGGCTACCAAACAAGTCTAGACCTTCATGTAAGACCCTAGCCCTAAATTCGCCGGTACGATACAACAACACCCCAAGAACTAATACTATCAATATGATGCGGCTAAATTAGGAGAAAACGAGAGGGTCTAGCATGAGGGAGAGGAGCTTGTCAAGTTAGCCAAGTTGACTGCCTGAAAACCTAAACAAAGACTTCAACTTTATACCGAAGTCGAAATCCATACATGTCTAGGAGCAGGCAAGTCATCCTTGGCTACTAAACAAGAGGCTCCTCTCTTCATGTTAGACCTCTTTTCTCATCATTTACTACTCTCTTGATCCAGAGCCAAAGCTCATATGTATTGTATTTGGCTTGAAGGAGTCTCTCTATTTATAGCTATGCGTTGTGGGGAACAAAGGTAATCGATTCTTGCTTTCTTTTGGATTCTGCCCAATCCGGAAACTTCGATTTCCTTGGTGACAATTCTTGATCTCTCTTTCTTCTTGTTCATTCTCCATGAAATGAAACCGAATATATTCTCTGACCACCCTTCTCTCCATATATGTGAATTCTCAATGGTTGACCTTATAAGTTCAGACATTGAATGGAATTAAGCATAAATTAAAGTCAAGACAAGATTGGACTGAAAAAGTTTGCAGCTCATACAAGTGTTATGAAAGCAAATCTTTCTCTCTTTATTGATCCTTTTTATCTGTTGACTTCATGAAGCTGGTGTCCCAGAAACCGAATTCATTCAATTTGGACTATATCCCCTCACGAAATGTAGAGTCGCCACTGCATCATGTCATGATCCAGAAGGAAGAGATTCGGTCAATTACATCAATTTTCAGTTAACATTGAGATCACTAGTTAAAGGATCAGTAAACTTATACGTTTTTCAATATACGTCTTACCTATAAAAAAATTGTACATACTACTGAAAGGGTAGGTTATGTATACTAACTGAGGTTGGGGGAAAGTCGATCATAAAATTTGAACCTGAAATATTCAAGTTGAAAACCATTCAGAATACGATATTCAATGATTTTTAAAACCCGAACCGAAACCCAAAAAACCCGAAACCGAAAATCATTGAAACGGAATTCGAACCCGATATGGACTTGTGGGTTCTGGTTACCCGAAACCCGAAAAATTTCTTATCGGGTTCGGTTAAAGCAAAACCGAAATCCGAAAACCCGAACGCCTAAGAATACGGGCTGAGTTATATTCATTGCAGGTTTTTAGCCGGGACCCGAAAAACCGATAAGCAATACCGAACCCGAAACCGAAAAACCCGAAACCCAAAAAAAACCCGAAATCGAAAAACTGAAAACTGTATATAATCGGGTCAGTTTCGGGTAAACCCGGAAAACAAAACCGAATGGACACCCCGGAATACCTCTAAGTGGAATCGGCAGTCATTCTTGTCACTTGACTAAAGATGAACTAATGAGATGGTCATGCTTACGAAGAAGGTTGGGTAAATCCTTGTCATAAACTCATTATGGTCACCGGTAGGGAAGGCAATGGGTCGGGTTGGGTCGGGTTTTGCCAAAACCAAACCCAAACCCATGGGTTTATCCGCGAAAAAAACCCGGGGTAAAATTCACTGGGTTTGGAAAACTCAAACCCAACCCAACCCGTTGGGTATCCGCGGGTTCATGGGTACCCACGGGTTTTTGTCGTAAAAAATTTACAATAACATGTTCCTATCAAAATTAAAGTCAAATATCAATCTCTCAATACAAATTATCCATATTTAAAAAACACTATTCTAGAAAATTCAAGCAAATCACAAATTAACTATATAAATTGTTCAACGCAATCTAGAAAACTCAAGAAAATTGTAGTAAATCATAAATTATCCATAAATAGCATATTAATTGAAGGCTTCCTCCTTTCAATTAAGTTTCTTCACTCTCCACTCGATAACACAAACTTCATTCTACACAATTAGAAAGAAAAAATTGGACATGTCTCTACTAACATAAATAAGATTAGTTGTTTAAAATATTAATTATACCGAGAAAATTAATTATATGTGTGGGTGGGTACCCACGGATCGGGTTTACCTAAATCGAAACCCAACCCAACCCGGTGAATAGTGAACGGGTTTAAACCCAAACCCAACCCAAAACCCGTCAACACGGATTTTACCCGCGTTGACCGAATTGGGTCAGGTGGGTACCCGTGGGTTCGGGTTTGGTTGCCATCCCTAGTCACCGGCTCATCAGGATGGCAATTGTATTCTTTATCTTTTTAGTGAGATTTGAACTAGAAATTCCCCTATCCAAAATACCAATGCTTTTTTTTTTTTTTTGCCTTACATATTCCCAAAGGGGAAGCAAACATAGTTACGAGTTAGTAATATAAAAACTTTTGCATGTCAGATCACAAAATAAAAAAAAAAACATTGATCGACAAGTGACTGATCCAACGGTACAAAAGTTTGTTTACCACCTCATAGGATCCCATGATATACCTCCAAAGGCCCAATGTTTTACCATTGGATTTCACACTAAATGGTTGCAGAAAGCCATTTTCTTGCAGTAACCTTTGGTTTCAGTCTATCTGGTCCTGGGTGAGCACTAAAGCTGGATTTTTTTTTGTATAGTATTATCTTCAATCTTTGAGAGGAGCATACTTTGTAAATCACCACCTGCTTAATAATTCTTAATTATTCATAGAGCATATAAGTGGATATTTCTTCCTTTATTTTTGATTTAATTTTGCATGCTCCAAAATCATAAGATAAAAATTTCTGTAAGTTCTCTTTCGAATCGAATATTGTCAACCAGACTAATTTATGTTACAAACTGATGGAAAAACAAAAAGGTATATTGGCATTCAGATATGAAGTCTACCAAATGTGTTCTAGTAAGATAATCAATCTTAGAGAAATCTTGCAAACGAGAAAGCGCGCCTTCCGGTGATTTCATCTATAGATTTCAATTGAAAATCTCAATTTTCAAATCCAACTTTCCCTCTCCCTCTGCAGATCTCCTCTCAGTGGCGTGTCAAAAAAATATCATAATGAAGTCTTTATAGATAAGACATTGAACAATGATGAAATTGTAGGATCGAGCTTGGAAGAAAAACCTATGCATTTACACAATAGTCGTCTTATGGGCTGACAAAATACTATCGAGGTAAGCACAGTCGCCGGCCATTGCTGCCTAGTCGTATAAGCTTCTTTCTTGGACCTTCTTCGCCGTGCATGCATGGAAACATATCACTACCATTCTCTTGTTTACAAAGATTTAGATCCTCCCTTTATCAGCAAGTACTTAATCAACTGTACTAATAATAAGCATCATGGAAGTAGACGATTTGGATGTCCAAAACCTGTAGATGGCCAACCAGAGATTTGTTTTCCCCGTTATAGTATGCTATGAAAATTGAAAACTGAACTTGGAATCACATACTAACCCCATGATCAACAAGGTAAGCCAACATGTTATTTGGTGCAGAAAAGAACAACCGGCCTATCATGAGCGATCCGGACCTATCAGGATAGCCAAGGAGACTGCCCAAAACCCATTTAAAAAACAAACTTGCTCGATTGGAAACAGAGGTGCGGGCAAGTCATCCTTGGCTACATAATACGTCCAAATCTTCATGTAAGACCGACGTCCTGAATCACAAAGGAATAATTATGCAACACTATTTGGACCAAAATTCCGACTAAATTCAGCAGAAAATGAGGAGGGTCTAGCATGAGGGAGAGGAGCTTATCAAGTTAGCCAAGGAGACTGCCTGAAACCTATAGCAAGAGGTTCCAACCACAGTCATCGAAGTTGAAACCCATGCATTTCTAGGAGCAGGCAAGTCATCCTTGGCTACCAAACAAGGCTCCTCTCTTCATGTTAGACCTCTTTTCTCATGTTACTCACTTTGCACTTAATGCAATGCTCATATGTTAAGCTCAAAGGGAGTCTCTCCTTTATTTATAGCTATCCATTATGGCCGTGGGGAACAAAGACTGATTCTTTGCGTTCTTCAAATTCTGCCCAATCCGGAAACTTTCATTT